>OY998270.1:10007500-12507500 GCA_963922045.1 Persicaria maculosa
CTTAGTGAAGAAAAATATTGTTTTGAAATAAGAAATGCCTGTTGAGCGGATAATAAATACGGGAGCAACAAATCATATGATTGTTGATTCTCATGTATTGTTCAACCAGAAGAAGTTGAATAAACCAGTTCATATAGGCTTACTAGATGGGTCCATTAAAATAGTTACTGAAATGGGAAGGTTGTCTAACAAACTCTATTACTCTGACTGATGTTTTACTTGTTCTCGATTTTAAACACAAACTACTATCAATTGGGAGAACTCTTGATGATACTGACTTGATAGCTATATTCACAAGGACTCGTTATTTCCAAGACCCTAGATCTAAGAAGGTGTTGTTGTAGGGGTCATTAGACATGAATTATACAAGAGCTACTCAGAGTTGCCAAGGTCAAGTGAAGAGAATCAGAGAATTATGAGAAGTTGTAATAAAGTTAGTGTGAATTTGGAAACAGTTTGTGCGAAGCTTGATCATAGTTCTATGTTTAAGCTAAGACATTTGAAAATGTTTAGTTCTTCAATTTTGGATGAATTTCATTGTGAATCTTTCTTTTTGTCAAAACATCATAGACTTCCATTTTAGAGAAGTTCTAGTATTACCAATAGGTCTTTTGAGTTTGATACATATGGCTTTATGCGATCCATATAAACATGTTACTCATAATGGGTTCTTATTTCCTTACTGTTCTTGATTTCTTGATGATTGCACTATAGGGACACTTGGACCTTTCGTCTTAAAAATAACATGCAAGTGCTTAAGGCTATTAGTGATTTTCTGGTTTATGTTGGGAATCAGTTTGAATGCTCAGTGAAGGGTGTTAGAACGGATAATGAAACATAATTTATGCAAAGTCAGTGTGCTACCTCTAAGGGAATAGTTCATTATAGATCAATTCCTTATACTCCACAGCAGAATGGTAGAGTGGAAAGAAAACACATGCACCTTGTGGAGACTGCAAGAAGCTTGAGAATTCATGTAGCTTTGCCAATGAAATTATGGGGGGAATGTTTACTTTGTAGCAACCCAGCTCATAAATAAGATGCCCACAGAAGTTCTAAACTATTTGACTCCTCATGAGAAGTTGTAATTAACAAGCTTGCAGATTATGAAGATTTGAGAGTTATTAGGAGCCTATGCTATGCTCTTGTGTCTCATGATGAAAGGTACAAAATGAGACCCATAGCAAGGAAATGTGTATTGCTAAGATATCCTTTGATAAAAAAAAAGGATACAATTTATGGGACTTGGACTCTAATACAGTTTTTGTCAGTAGAGACATAATTTGTAAGAGAATGTTTTCCTATTTAAGGAGAATAAGGAGAAGGTTGCTAAAGTACAGTTAAATGATGAACCCTCATTACTATTAGAAAATCCAACTCCAGGTGAAGAATTTATTGCTCACCAACCTTTAACTATGCCAGAATCATGCTGGCCTCTTATTACCTCTCCTCCAAGTGTAGACTTTAGACAATTAGCAAACCCCTTCACAAGATGCAGATTCGTTAGCTTGAATTGGTAATGATGGTCAAATGACAACTGATATTTTACAAGACATGAATATTTGTCTTCCTACCATTGAGAAGATCAACTAGGGAGCATGTGTTACCAAGGAGACTTCAAGACTATATATGTAAGAATGATAGACAAAGGAATTCAGTTTCACAATCATTCTTAGATGAGTGTCTTGGAGAAGAAATTCACAAAAATCCCGAGGTTCTAAGATCTTTTGCTTATATGGAAATAGAACCAGAGCCATTCACTTAAAGACAAGCAGTTCAGAATCCCAAATGGACAGAGACTATGGATGTGGAATTACATATATGCAATGGAAAAGAATGTCACTTGGGAGTTAATTGATATTCCTTTTAGAAAAAAGGCAATTGGAAGCAAATGGGTCTAATAGATTAAATATAGACCTGATGGGACCATTGAAAGATATCAAGCCAGGTTCGTGGCAAATGGATATAACCAGATAAAGGGTAAAGATTACAAACATGCATTCTCACATGTTGCAAAATTTGCAACTGTGAGAATTCTGATTGTTGTGGCAACTGTAACTGACAATGCCATCTAAAATGACCTCTTTTATTAACCCTACGCAAATGGGTCACCCTACGCAAAGATCATATACTCACAAAATTCATGTGTACACTAAAGATTGTATCATCGCGATCATAGTTTTCTCGATTCACGTAAGCTAAGTCTCAAGTCTAACTGAGAATGTCTCCCCTCATACCCAAGATCGCGAAGAGAACCCCCGAGACCAACTAGAAAATCCTTCAGAAAGGCAAGCAGCTCGCTGGTGAAGCACCTTTCCTCTAAACGTCGACACGTGTAGCTACCCTAGGCCGCTGGCATGAGGGCATGAGCTACAGGTGTCCCCTACATAAAGCACGAGGTCACCAGCCAGCTGCTCACTCGGATACTACTATAAATACCCCCTAAGTACCCCTAAGAAAGAGATCCTAAATAAAAGATAAGAAAAGGAGCTCTGCAACTTCCTTTGACAAAAAACCCTTAGGTTTGAGTTCTTTAGATCCTTAAATCGGACAAGCAGCTGTTCTAGGAAAGACACATCATCAAAGCAAACTTCCTCTAAAGACGACGATTGAACAGTAAATATACCTGATCGCGAACCTCATATATCTGTAAATCATCTTTAGTAACAAAAGGTTCACTAGATCGCGAAACTGAGTATTATCTCTTAATAAGACAGGTATTTAAGGACTTTTGTCGTCACCTTGAGGTAATAAGTATAGGTGAAATTCCAAGAACGCTTCATTGGCGCCGTCTGTGGGAACCCTTCACGACGAGGGGTCCCTCGAAGAATTTTTTCTTCGCTTTCATAAATCTTTTCATTTTTTATTTTGCTTAAAAGTTTATTTTTTTCCTTTCGAAAAACTGATCTTTAAGTGAAAATTAAAAATTCGCTTTTGCAACATCACAGGTAACAAAGAAATGAATTTCACTCTCTTTGGAGAGGAATTTGGAGAACAACATCATGAGGAGGGATGAAACAACGAGCTGAATCTAAATAATCCCCTCGACGGAGAAAATCGCATCCTGGAAGACGAGGACCTTCCTCCCCAACCACTTTGGAACAACACCGCAATTTCCCCTTTCGGACAACACGGAGCTTTGGGGGGGGTTACCCCCCATATACTTACTTTGTAGGTGGCTGTCCCTCGAACTCTTTCTATGGACAACCCGCGAACACGATCCCTCCGCAATATGACCCTTACGGGTACTATCAACAATCGGTCCCCATTCGCGCCCCAATCAACTTGTTCCCAGGCCTGTTTGATAATATTCAAGGTGCGGAACGCGATCGTAATAGAGATGACATCAGAAAGAAAGCTCGCGAAAATTCTGCAGCGGATATTTCCTCAAGATCCAATTCGTCAGGAGCCCCTGATTCGACTCCTAAGGATGAGCCCCCTTTTCCATCTGGCTTCTGCAAAACCATTCGTAAAACACTAGTACCCAAAAGATGGAGAGATGTGTCCATCGCGAAGTATACTGGGAATTCTGATCCAAATGATCACATGAATCAATTCACTACAGCCATGGGCATGAATGAAAACAACGACGCAATGTTCGGTCAATGTTTCCCATCCACCTTAAGTGGAGTCGCGTTGATTTGGTTCACCAACTTACCTCGGTCATCAATAAGCAACTTCACCCAGTTGTGAAGCATTTTCGTTGCTCATTTCGGCAGCGCTTGCACGCGAAAGCGCACCATGCTGGATCTAAATTCCATTAAACAAGAAGCATCTGAGTCGTTGGGCAGCTTCTTAGCAGATTCACTACTATGGTTGTGCAAATTCCAAAGTTCAATAAGGAATCAGCTAGCACCATCTTAATGGGCAACTTGGCCGAAAGCGACTTCAAGACCTATCTATTCAAAAAAGAACCCTGCAATTATGACAAGTACGCGACTTGGTCACTTTGCAAATTCACGCGTTAGAGGCCGCGGGATCAAGTTCAAAGACCAATGAAAATAAACCTCCCTACTTTCACAAACCCAACAATAAATTCCATAACAAAGGAGGTCGAGATAACCAACAACACTATAACCCCCGCTGGCCAAATCCTATTGTCATCCCGCAACACCAACCCCAAGAGGTACAGTACAATCAATTGACCAATCCAAACCTTCCAACTTCTGCCCCAAGCAACGTACAAATGGCACACCCATCTATGATCCGACCTCCTGTTTATGGTGTCCCTAATCCTCCTCCCCCGCAACAAATAGTGCCTTTGCAAATTTGTCCCCCACCTACAAATCAAAACCAAAACCGACCCGTCCTTCCACCCCAACAATACCGCCCACCATATGGCCAAGGGGGAAGGGGAAGGGGCGGCTATTCACAAGGACGTGGAGGGAGAAACGGAAATAGAGGCGGTGGTTATAGGCCCCCACCAAGGGATATTCCCCATATTCCAGAAGCAAGGTCATCATCGAACAAATCTGTACATTCTCATCGCAATGACCAAAATCCGCCCCTCCCAGACGGATGCATCAATACCATCGCGGGAGGACCATCTACATCTGGAACTAGCAATCAGGAGAGAAAAAACTATGAAAGAGAAGCCAGACAACCCCCGTTAGAAGCCAGCATCAAACAGACTTCCACAAAGCACGCTGTTCTGAATTTCAATTTCTCTGACGCCTGCGATCTCAGAATGCCCCACTCAGACCCCGTAGTTATTCATGTGCAACTAGGCACCAAAACAGTCAAACGCATTTTGGTCGACACAGGCTCCTCGGTGGATGTCCTATACTGAAATGCGTTCGAGCAACTGGGGATTGCAGAGAGTGCTCTGCGATGTTATCCTAGAAAAATTATCTCATTTTCAGGAGATGAAGTTGAAGTAGCTGGAACAATTGAACTCGCATTGACTCTAGGAACCCCTTCAGGAAGGAGGTCTCACATGATAGAATTCACAGTGGTTCGCCTACCTTCTATCTACAATGCCATCATGGGCCGCGTAAGCCTATTCAAATTCCAAATAGCTTGTTCCATCTACCATTTTGGCATCAAATTCCCATGTGCGGACAGAAAGGTTGGGGAAGTACGCAGAGAACAATCAGAGAGCAGGGTTTGCTACCTCGCATCCCTTAAGAAAAATCAACACATAGTACTTGCTATTGACGGACCTACCCCGGGATCTTTAAAGGCAGAAGTAGTTGAAAATGATGATTTAGAGCCTACTTCTCACCCCACCGAAGCTGAATTGGAAGTCCGACCAACAAAGATCGCTGATAAGATCGTTGAAGAAAAAGTGGCGTTTTTCCCTTTCACCAACGGCACCGAGGCCCTTTATCATGGGCATAGTCTGGAAACCACCAATCTAAATCGCATTAAAGACATTCTCAAGAATTCAAAAGATGTCTTTTCTTGGTCACCTCAAGACCTCAAGGGCCTTCCTTGAGAAATATCTGAGCATTCCCTTAGACTCACCCACGACACTAAGCTAGTGTGTCAAAGAAAAAGGAAAATGGTCGCAGAAAAAGCTGAAGCCGCCAAACAAGAAGTAGAAAAACTTTTGCAAACAGGATTTGTTCGCGAGATTAACGACCCAACATGGTTATCTAATGTGGTCTTAGTAAAAAAGAGTAATGGAAAATGGAGGATGTGCGTCGACTTCAAAGATTTAAACAAAGCATGTCCCAAGGATAGTTATCCACTCCCTTCCATTGATGAGTTAGTAGACACCACAACAGGTCACGCCACTTTAAGCTTTCTCGATGCTTATTCAGGGTACAACCAGATCAAAATGCATCCACGCGATGAGAAGAACACAACTTTCATCACCAACCAGGGCACCTTTTGCTACAAGGTAATGCCCTTTGGATTGAAAAATGCAGGTGCTACTTTTCAACAAATGATCGAAAGAGTTTTCAAACCCCAGATTGGAAGAAACATTGTTGTTTATGTCGACGACATTGTGGTCAAGAGTTTGACCAAAGAGCAGTACCCTTCCGATTTGCAAGAAACCATCAATGCTCTTAGATCCAATCGCGTATGCCTGAACCCAGAAAAGTGCATATTTGGCGTTGATTCTGGAAAGTTCTTGGGTTTCATGATTAGTCATCGAGGAATAGACGTGAACCCCTCAAAAGTACAAACCATACTCGATATGACCCCTCCTAAAACACTGAAAGACTACCAAAAACTCAATGGATCGATCAACTACTTGAGCCGTTTTTGCTCGCGATTGGCAGATCATTCATTACCTTTCTTCGACCAACTAAAGAAGAAAGGCCCAGTAGAATGGAGTTCAATATTGGACAAAGCTTTCAAGGACATGAAAGAATATCTTGCAACTCTTCCCACACTTCATTACCCCCGGGAGCATGAAACCTTACAACTCTACCTCGCAGTCGGATCAACCACCATTAGCGTCATACTGACCAGGGAATCCAAATTCCCCGTTTATTTCACGAGTAGAGTGCTACAGTCAACTGAATCCAGATACACCCCTATTGAGAAAATGACTTTATATGTGGTCTTTGCAGCAAGATGATTGAGGCTTTACTTCCAAGCTCACACCATTGAGATCCTCTCCAATCTTCCCCTCCATCAAATCCTCCATTCACCGTCGCTCTCTGGTAGAATGGTAAAATGGGCGGTAGAACTATCTGAGTTTGATATTCATTTCAAACCACGAAAATCTCGTTTGGCTCAGGCATTAGCTGACTTGGTAGTGGAGGCTACATTCTCGGAAACACAAGATCGCGAAGGAGAGGATTGGGTAATCAATGTAGATGGATCTGTATCATCTCACGGATGTGGAGCGGGGGTAACAGTATCTAGCCCAACAGGGGAAGTCACTAATCTATCTTTCCAGCTTCTTTTCGAAGCAACCAACAACGAAGCAGAATATGAGGCATTGATAGCAGGGATAGAGAAAGCGCTGATCAATGGTGCTCGCCAAGTACAAATATTCACTGATCCAGAAATAGTAGCCCAGCAGGTCAAAGGAGAATACGAGGTAAAAACATAGATGCTCCTAGAGTACCTTACGAGAGTACAAACGCTTACCGCTGCTTTTAATCGCTGTTCAATCTCTTCAATACCTCGTGAACAAAACGAGCGAGCTGATATCCTAGCCAGGATAGGAGCCACGCTACCCCTCGAGCTGAGCGATCGTGTGATAATAGAGTGCAGACATACTCGGGGGATCCATAAAGGCGTTTTCGCGATATCATCATCCGATTGGCGAGAACTCATCTTGGAATACATTAACAATGGGCCAATCGAAGGTGCCCATGGGTCAGAATATCGAAGGCTTATGAGAAAAGCTTCTCGTTTTCGAATCAAAGATGGTCGGTTGTATAAAAGAGGTTTTCACCTCCCAGACCTTCTTTGCGTATCTGATCAAGAAGGTCAGGCCATCGTCAGAGAACTACATGCATGCATCTGTGGAAATCACCAAGGGTGGAGTGCTATCGCAACAAAGATTACACGACTAGGATATTATTAGCCCAGCCTCAGGGCAGAAACCCAACACTACATCATGATATGTGATCCTTGTCAATGACATTCTGACCTCAAACATCGACCACCCCACCCTCTCAAATGCATATCTGCCCCGTACCCTTTTGCAATGTGGGGGATGGACATCCTCAGACCTTTTCCACGGGCACCTGGCCAACTACGATTCATCCTAGTGATAGTTGATTATTTCAACAAGTGGGTAGAAGCCGAGGCCATGGCTTTAATAACAGCAAAAAAAGTTCGAAAATTCCTCTGGAAAAATATGATATGTCGTTTTGTAGTGCCCTGAGCAATCATCACTGATCATGGGCCTCAATTCGATTGTGAAACTATTCGTGATTTATGTTTTGGGCTCCACATAGAACTCCGCTTTTCATTTGTGGCATACCCCCAATCCAATGGCCAAGCTAAAACAACCAATAGACAAATCCTGAATGCGTTGAAGAAAAGATTAGGCCTCGCCAAAGTAGAATGGGCAGAGACCTTACCTCTGGTTCAATGGGCATACCGAACCTCAGCAAAAAGCCCCACGGGAGAAACACCCTTCGCCATGACATTCGGTGTAGACACGGTCGTCCCAGTTGAATTACTGATCCCTTCAGCAAGAGTTTTTGACTTCAACAAGGATACCAACGATGAAGCATTAGAATTGGAATTGCACCTCCGCGAAGAGAGAAGGGAAACAGCTTGCATCAAGGCTAGTAAATATCAACGTCGACTCTCTGATGGCTACAACAAACGCGTTTTCGTACGCCCGTTACAAAAAGGGGACATGGTCCTTCGACAAGCCACAGAAGGAGGGAAACTCGAACCCAAGTGAGAAGGGCCCTACATAATTCACCAGGAAGTAGGGAGATGATCATTCAAGCTTAAAAACTCAGAAGGGGCTATCCTCCCTAAAGCATGGAACACTAAGAACCTCAAAGCTTACTACGGCTAAGATTAACCTTTTTTGTATAAGGATCCCCGATGACTTAGAATTTTCTTTGTATAGGAAGTCTCGAGGATCCTAGAAGGGGAACACCACTTCTCTAAAAATATATATATGAAAGTTCCAGGCCCTCTTTTGAAAAAAAAAAACACTGTGTCGCTGCATAGCATAAATTTAGCAATCGCGTGCACTTTTGGCACGGATTTGCAAAAAAGCCTCTTCGGAGGATAAATTTAGCAATCGCGTGCACTTTCGGCACGGATTTGCAAGCAAGCCTCTACGGAGAATAAATTTAGCGATCGCGTGCACTTTTGGCACGGATGTGCAAACAAGCCTCTACGGAGAATAAATTTAGCAATCGCGTACACTTTAGACATAGATTTGCAAACAAGCCTCTACGGAGAATAAATTTAGTAATCGCGTGCACTTTCGGCACGGATTTACAAGCAAGCCTCTACGGAGAATAAATTTAGCAATCACGTGCACTTTTGGCACGGATTTGCAAACAAGCCTCTACGGAGAATAAATTTAGCAATCGCGTGCACTTTAGGCACGAATTTACAAACAAGCCTCTACGGAGAATAAATTTAGCAATCGCGTACACTTTAGGCACGGATTTGCAAGCAAGCCTCTACGGAGAATAAATTTAGCGATCGCGTGCACTTTTGGCACGGATTTGCAAAAATGCCTCTACGGAGAATAAATTTAGTAATCGCGTGCACTTTCGGCACGGATTTGCAAACAAGCCTCTACGAAGAATAAATTTAGTAATCGCGTGCACTTTTGGCACGGATTTGCAAGCAAGCCTCTATGGAGAATAAATTTAGCAATCACGTGCACTTTTGGCATGGATTTGCAAACAAGCCTCTACGGAGAATAAGTTTAGCAATCGCGTCCAGTTTTAGTACGGATAGGCAAATAAGCCTATACAAGGAATAAATTTGAACACACAAGTTAACCTCAAAAAGTGGATCGAGCGTTCAAACAATTCGATTACAAACATTATTCAATACGAAATACCATAAGTCATTCAACAAAACATGCAAGTTAACCAACGAGAAATAAAATCACCCTGAAACCTTTGCCACACACAATTGGCAAAGACATGATAACAATCATTCGGAAACAAAGAGAAAGGACCTTAACAGTAAATCAGTTCTTCTTATCCTCATCTTTCTCTTCTTCCTCTTCCTCCTCTTTTTCCTCTTCTAACACCAAAACATTAAAGCAATGATCCTCTACGTACCTAAAAAGGGCCTATGAAGCTTCTACACGAATGCCACTTTCCACAACAAAGGCATTCCAACCCTCTGTTAGCCATGATTTTCCATTACCATCCTTTGAGATCTGCACTTGCATGCTGTTACCATTTGGGGATGTCAAACAAACATGGTCTGATATTAACTCCCCATAAACTTGCCCAAAACAATTGGGCAAACACTGTCATAAACGCGGAAAAAATTAGCTAAGCATGAAGGAGGAAGAAAAAACCATAAATACAATAAAAAAGGGTCAAGTATTTAAGCGCCAAATACCAAGAAGTGGAGTTTCTCAGCAGCATCTATAAACCTGATGAAATCTGGATGACCCGAGTGAGAACAAGATGTTCTCTCTAAAAATAGGAGAAAGACAAACACCAGCAAAAGACACGCCAAACCCCCATACCGCAATAGCCATTTATATATATATATATATATATATATATATATATTAAAGAATCAAACAGGTCAAAACCCTATTAATTACTATCAAAGAAAAAACTGTTCAGTAACAGAGCGTTTTCCCGAGATAACCTGTATACCAAACACGTGGAAAAAATCTAACGATACCAGTGTTAAGTCAGACAGTAAAGAGAAGATTCGCTTACACAAACTCATGGGTCACATTCACGACAAATGAGGTTTCCATAAAAACTAAGTCCTTCCAAGAATACAGGCACGCCAAGCCATCCCTGCTCTATAAAATCACCCCTATTTCACAGTTCATTGTTCACGAGAAACAGCAAATTAAAAATGGCGAACCCAAATCCTCAACAAAACCCATACACTTTTTCCCTTCATCTGGATTTCGAAGAACAAGTGCTTCGTATGATGCTACCATATGGTTTTCAAGAATATTTCGAATCCCGGGTCCCCGAAGAAATCCTGCTATCCTCCCGCACATTGAAGGACTTTAAAATTGGCCTCTTTAAAGGTCATTACCGCTCTCTCTGGGTTGCCCAAGGATGGAAAGATTTCGTAGAGACTCACGATCTTCGCTTAAGATCCACCATAGTTTTCTATATAAGGGAGACACTCACTTCGAAGTAATTATGTATGATTCCGAAGGATACAATACGGAGGAACAAATAGACACATCTGCACTCGATGGTTCCCCATGTAACGGTTTCTAAAAATTGTACTCTACAGACCTAAATAAATTATTTCTTAATCTTGATTCTCTTATTTTTGGTTAATCTCTTCAGCTCGTTGTACCCTAGAGATTACCATCAATATTTACGAGTCAATCTCCTTCGCGTACCGAATGCTGGAGATTGCATTTATTTTTGCTTAATCTCTTCAGCTCGTTGTACGCTGGAGATTACCATCAATATTTACGAATCAATCTCCTTCGCGTACCAAACGCTAGAGATTGCATTTATTTTGGGTTAATCTCTTCAGCTCGTTGTACGTTGGAGATTACCATCAATATTTACGAGTCAATCTCCTTCGCGTATCGAACGCTGGAGATTGCATTTATTTTTGGTTAATCTCTTCAACTAATTGTACACTGAAGATTACCATCAATATTTACGAATCATTCTCCTTCGTGTACCAAACGCTGGAGATTGCATTTATTTTGGGTTAATCTCTTCAGCTCGTTATACGCTGGAGATTACCATCAATATTTACGAATAAAATCCTTCGCGTACTGAACGCTGGAGATTGCATTTATTTTGGGTTAATCTCTTCAGCTCGTTGTATGCTGGAGATTACTATCAATATTTACGAGTCAATCTCCTTCGCGTATCGAACTCTGGAGATTGCATTTATTTTTGGTTAATCTCTTCAGCTCGTTGTACGCTGGAGATTACCATCAATATTTACGAGTAAATCTCCTTCGCGTATCGAACGCTGGAGATTGCTTTTATTTTGGGTTAATCTCTTCGGCTCATTGTACACTAGAGATTACCATCAATATTTACGAATCAATCTCCTTCGCGTACCAAATGCTGGAGATTGCATTTATTTTCGGTTAATCTCTTCAGCTCGTTGAACGCTGGAGATTACCATCAATATTTACGAGTCAATCTCCTTCGTGTATCGAACGCTGGAGATTGCATTTATTTTTGGTTAATCTCTTCAGCTCATTGTACGCTGGAGATTACCATCAATATTTACGAGTCAATCTCCTTCGCGTATCGAACGCTGGAGATTGCATTTATTTTTGGTTAATCTCTTCGGCTCGTTGTACGCTGGAGATTACCATCAATATTTATGAATCAATCTCCTTCGCGTACCGAACGCTGGAGATTGCATTTATTTTGGGTTAATCTCTTCAGCTCGTTGTACGCTGGAGATTACCATCAATATTTATGAGTCAATCTCCTTCGCGTATCAAACGCTGGAGATTGCATTTATTTTTGGTTAATCTCTTCATCTCGTTGTACGCTGGAGATTACCATCAATATTTACAAATCAATCTCCTTTGCGTATCGAACGCTGGAGATTGCATTTATTTCTGGTTAATCTCTTCAGCTCATTGTACACTGGAGATTACCATCAATATTTACGAATCAATCTCCTTCGAGTACCAAATGCTGGAGATTGCATTTATTTTGGGTTAATCTCTTCAGCTCGTTGTACGCTGGAGATTACCATCAAAATTTACGAGTCAATCTCCTTCGCGTATCGAACGCTGGAGATTGCATTTATTTTTGGTTAATCTCTTCAGCTCATTGTACGCTGGAGATTACCATCAATGTTTACGAGTCAATCTCTTTCGCGTATCGAACGCTGGAGATTGCATTTATTTTTGGTTAATCTCTTCAGCTCGTTGTACGCTGGAGATTACCATCAATATTTACGAATCAATCTCCTTCGCGTACCGAACGCTGGAGATTGCATTTATTTTGGGTTAATCTCTTCGGCTCGTTGTACGCTTGAGATTACCATCAATATTTACGAGTCAATCTTCTTCGCGTATCAAACGCTGGAGATTGCATTTATTTTTGGTTAATCTCTTCAGCTCGTTGTACGCTGGAGATTACCATCAATATTTACAAATCCATCTCCTTCGCGTATCGAACCCTGGAGATTGCATTTATTTTTGGTTAATCTCTTCAACTCGTTGTACGCTGGAGATTACCATCAATATTTACGAGTCAATCTCCTTCGCGTATCGAACGCTGGAGATTGCATTTATTTTTGGTTAAACCCTTCAGCTCATTCTACGCTGGAGATTACCATCAATATTTACGAGTCAATGTCCTTCGCGTATCAAACACTGGAGATTGCATTTCATTTTTGGTTAATCTTTTCAGCTCATTATATGCTGGAGATTACCACCAATATTCACGATTCAAAGAACAGGAAATTGCATGCATAGTTCAAATCAGGATCTCAACATCAATAAAGCACATAAAAAAGAAACAATATATCAAAGCAACAATTGAAAAACACTGCAAAAAGAAAACATAGAGCTATTACAAAATGACAACAACACCAACAAACCCATATTACAAATAAAACTAAGAAGAAGAGTCATCTTTAGGCTCAAGCAATATGGTGTTAAAAGAACGCCCTCCTTCATACTTAAAGATCACAAGGGAACACCCAGCACGAAGACCACCATCATTTGCAAAATCAGTCCACCCATCAGTCAGCCAAAACTGATCATTACGATCTTTGAAAACTGTCACAGTAAACAATCAATCTGTAGAAGACGTTAACACTACCTCTCCCCCTACAGCATCACTATACATAGGCCCAAAGAACTTTAGGAGTGCCTGAAAAATTCAAAAATTTGCCAAAATTAGAAAACGCAATTTGTGCTCTGAGCAAATAACAATCAAAGAATAAAAAGTTTCTTACCATAGCACAAAGTTGCTCCTCAGCATGGATAGATCCATAAAAACCACGCAGAGATAAATTTGAGGAACCCATTCTTTATCCCACACAGATACCAAACCTACCATCATACCTTTTTATACACAACTACGCAAGGTAGAACTCCAGATATTAGAACACGACAGAAAATTGCAGACAAAACCTGCAAACCTTATCTCTGCCCACACACATCAAAAATGCAGAACCTGCTAACACGGCATATCATCCCTACCCATACACGTGTCAAACGACAAAAAAATACAGGATATAAACTTCATATGGCTCCTTAGCTTTATGGCTAAACCAAGATTCACCAATATTATTACAGACAACAATGAACGTTGTCAATTAACTCATTTATTTATTTAAGCAAGCCACAACAATAAAATTCACCTCTATGACTAACAACGAACATCAAACTCCAAATCACCATTCTGATCATGTTCTGGATCAATCGCGATGACATCAAACAGGGAATTCCCATCATAGTTAAAAACTAACCGCATACCAACCCGAATTTCATTCATCGCCACGAATTCTGACCACCCTTCGCTAAACCAATATCGATCGGTACTAAGCTTTTCAACTGTTACCCAAAACCTTTCATCATCCCGCGAAGACAAAGTCACTTGCCGCAGAACATCATCTCCATAAGACACATATCCATATGGAAGAGGCTTATAAAAAAGGAGGAGAAAATAAAACGAAGTTCAATAATTAAGAATTCATAAATTCTTTAAAGAACAACAAAGTATTCACAAAACATACAAGACGATGCAGATAACTCTCCACAACAACATCCACTACAAAGCTCCCAAGCATGGGAAAGTTGATCCTCGATCCACTCAATGGGCTATTTGACATCATCAATACAAAAATCCTTATTTTTCAAAACAAGCAAAACACCATTTATAAAAAGTTAAAGCTTCTAGATAACCATAACAAGCGATAAACCATTGCATTTACCCTTATCCTAACAAGTAGATGAACACAGGACACGACCCAACTTTAAAACTCGTCAACAAGCAAGAGTCAGATCGAAAGATCAGCAATAAGATTCAATTGACATGCGTCTTGCTGCTAATGCAAAAACCGATACAGTATATCCCTATCCCTAAATAGCGAATTCATATAAGTAGACCTTCCCTTAACATACAAAGTTTAAAACAAAACACTTTCATACAATTCCAAGCTTCGATCAACTCTCCCAAAATCTATCCTCTCCTAGATTTATCCCAAGCATCATAACATATCCCAACCCTAGGTTCATCATAATGATCCTTCTTCAGGATCATATGATCAGGCTTCCCCTTCCATATATATTTACAAAACTCGAAGAATAAATTTTAGGCCATGTATTCCTCCACTCTCCCTCAAAACAACACTTCATGATCCTCGTAGAAAGAGATGAAGGAAACTGGTACTCGTTTTCTGAAGGATGGAGTGTGATGCGGGACCATCCAAGACACCGTCGAACACGCTCTTTCATGTTCGTGAGCTATAATCGATTCTCGAGCGATTGAAGACTTACCTATGTTCTTCTCTTGCTGTTGCCCTCGGCGCCGACACCAGGAGCCTCGACGCCGAGACCTGAAGATGTTCTTCACTTACTGTTGGTATCGACGCCGACACCAGAACCTCAACGCCGAGACCTGGAGCCTAGTTTAACATATGGGCCAAATTCTCTAAGTGTTGGAACCCTAATTTTCATTGTTATTTTTAGTATCTCTTTTACTTAAGTTATTTTAGGTAATTTTAGGGGTTAATTTTAATTATTCTTTTAATTATTTATTTTCATCTAAATCAGCCCTAGGGTCATATTAGACGACTGATCCCCTTGTTGAAACAGACGTCTCTTTTGAATACAAACTTCTCTCTTGTGTGTGAAACACATTGAGTGCAAAGACAATCGATTCGAATCGTTACTCATCGATTGCACAATTGGTACTGATCTCATCTTGGTTTGCCTTGAGTCTATCAATCTCACAAGGTTTGGTAATCCCTTACACGAGCCCCCTCCTTGTGCCTTCAAGTTGTCCACTTGGTTGTGTAGGGTTGTAGAGGCGGCTTATATAGTCATTGGTGTTGGTTCCTACCTTCTACGGAAGCCTGTGGTCTTCATCTTGTTCTATATAGATCGACTCACCCAATCTATCGGTCTTTACGTTGTTATTGTCGAGTCTTTCTTTCAATTTCAATTGTGTCTTGTTGTTCTTTCTTGTGTCTTGCTGCGTTCTTGAGTCCTTCTTGAGTTCTTGATTAAATCTTGATCGAGTTCTTGAGTCCTTGCTTATTTCTTGTTCAATTCTTGAATTAGAGTCTTGATTGTCGAAGATCGGGCCATCCTACGGCTAACCCCGTATCAAATTGGCATCAGAGCTTAGGTTAACAACATCAAAGTTGTGTCTTTCTTTTGTTCATCATAAAAACACAAGAACCTACAAAAAAAAAAAAGTTGAGTCTAGTTGCAATTTTTGTTCTTTTACTTCTATTTCTTGATTTTGATTACTACTAACCTTTTGTTTGTGATTGTTGTTGGTTGCAATCTTAGCCCTAAACACATTGGCCAGCCATGACCCACATCAAAAATTGGAGCCGAATCCTACATTGGTGCAGTCGAGACCTTCTTGGTGCATAAACACTAAATCGGCCCCACCCAAGGGAAACCCTAACCCTAGTTTGTTCTATCTTTGATCTATCTTTTATCTATCTATTTTGCCTTATTAAATCCTGAATTCTTGATAGATATAATCCATTTTTATCTATCTTATATTATAAAGGCATAGATAGAACCCTACTTACCAAATTTAGCCATATCTCATCTATTTTATCTCTAGGGCTGAATTTTTATCCTATACACCTTATTTTCGAATTTCCCTCATATTTTTTTTTGATTTCTTGCATTTAGGAACTGCTGTATACAGATTAAAAAAATCAGATCCAAAAAATTCAAAAAAAAAAAGAGAGAAAAGTTGTTTGTTTGTGTTCTTTGGAGCTCTTGTTCATCTTTTGCAAGAAATCATCAGGGACTACATTGGTGTTGAAATCAGCCCTAGACCAATCCATATTATCTCCTAAACACAACCTTGAAACCCTACCCTTGCAACTACAACATCCTTGCTTAGGGTTACAATCAAAAGAGGTAAATTGATCAAAGGTTGTTTCTTTTCTCTTCTTTTTCCACAAAATCAGTCTTTACATTGTTCTACCTTGCTTGTGTCGAGTTGTCCTTAGACATTTTCGAGTGCCTTACTTGCTTGTCGAGTGTGCAGTCCATTGACTCATTCATTCTCCTTGATCTCTCATAGTATATACATTGCGTTGCTAAGTCCTAGCTTGAGTATTGATTTGCCAAAGGCGGATTGAAACAACAAGTGTGACATACCAATTAGAGAGGGAGTGTGAATGATACACTTGTGAGTTTGTTTATATTTTTCTACTAACCTGTCACATAGTTCTTTGTTTGTTTATTTGTGATGTCTAACCAGGGCAACAACACGATTACTTATCATGAGATGCTCAATATTTTGACTAAAATAAATGAGGACATAGTAAGGCTAGATGAAAGATTGGCGGCACTAGAGCTTAAGCGTTTTGGATCTATCACGGTGCTCGGACAAGGAGACCCACCTAGAGATGAAGTGCCATCTAATGAAAGGGAAGAAAGTCCTCATATTCCTCCTAATAATGCTTACCAACATTATGTTTCTCCTAGAATAGATAATCAACTTCTTGATGAAATTAAAGAGCATGTTAATAATGATCAAGATGTTAATTTACTTGCCTATGATCATGAAGATTGCATTGAATATGAGCATGAAGATTCTTTGATTGTTAGTAAAGTTTTAAGTGTTCAACCTATGCCCTGTGATGATAATTGATGTGCGCTCAATTTGCCATGTTTTTCGCTTACATCTATTTCGATTTTTGTCCATATATTTATGGTTTTGGGTTCGCTTACATGAGATTTGTGTAGTTTATGTTTATTTGCAATATATGGAGGTCTACACAAGTTTCTGTTTAATTTTGTAGAAATTGGACGCACTTTGGAGCTTAAAGGAAAGTCATGAAGACGTTGGAGAAGCTAAGGAAGAGCACAGGATGGTGCAGCTGGAGAAAACGCCACTTTTCACCATTCAACATTTTGAATCAAGTTCTGATGTCTTCATGAGAGTTGTAGCTCTTGAAAAGAGTTTTCCAACGCATACTCATATGCGTCAATCGGATGAACGAGGACTCCGAAAAGTGCGTTTCAAGACGGATGCAGAATGCTGAGAACTGTCAAGGAGGTCGATATCGACCTTACTTAGTCGATATCGAGTGGAGCACGTCGACCAGAAATGCCAGAAATCGACTCAGCACTTGGAAGCTGCGTAGAAGAGGTCGATATCGACCAACTTTGGTCGATATCGAGTCAAGACATGGTCGATATCGAGTGAACCCCAGAAGCCGATTTCGAGCCATACCGAGTCCTAATCCTAGTGGAGGAAACTTGCACATGAAGGAGAAGATATTTTATCTATTTTATCTACTTTCTATCCTAAAGGGTTGAACAATTAATTACCCTAAGGATTTATCTATTTTACCAATTTAGATTTATTTCCTTTTATCTAGAAGTATATCTTTAGATAGATTTAGATAGATTGCTCTCTTAGAATAGCTAGGATTGAGCCCTATAAATAAAGCCCTAGGGCTTGGTTTTTCAATCATTCAAGTCAAGTCGTCTTCGGACGCAAGTAGTTCGGAGGAGAGCCTAGATTGAAGATTGAAGGTTTTGTAACTTCTAGTTTTAATTTAAAGTTAGTTGTTTATTTTCATGTTTTGTTTCTAATTCCCCTCTTCTAGGGTTGGGGTGAGCCCAACGATAGACATGTGTTCTTAATCGATGAATTCATAATTGTGTGTGTTTCTATCATCATCTACCTCTATGCTTAACCCTTGGATAAAAGTTCAAGGAATTCATGTTGCAAACTTGGATAGTAATTAGGGTTTTTATTCGCGAGTTTATTAATCCTAATTAAGAAAAGGTAGAAATAATTAGGTTTATTTTCGAGAGTTGATTTACCTAAATGGTTGGAATTAGCGAAAGTTGATTCTTTGATGTAAAGCATGCTATTTTATGTTATGCGTGATTTATACATATGTTTATTGTTGTGGTGATCCCTTACCTTGGAAGTTTGCACTTTTACTATTTTATTTTATTATTTAAATTCTACATAGATTCTACTCGACACCAACCACCATCCCCTCTCCATCCCTCGACATCGACCAGTCTCAGTCGATATCGAAAGCAACCGACCGCCACCTTTTCCCGCTACTCCCGAACCCCAAAACCAACTAAACCTAGAACCGTTGACTTCTCTCCAGAGGACGAACCTGACTCCCCTATACTATAGCGGGGGTCTTGACTATAAATTTATTTGGTCGAGAAACCCTCTCGTCAATAATCAAAGAGAAAACTTGTTTCATACTAAATGCTTAGAAAAAGGCAAAGTTTGTAATATGATCATTGATAGTGGAAGTTGTTGTAATATTGCTAACCTTGAAATGATTGAAAATCCAGCCTTGAAAAAGGAAGAAAACTTGCTAGCCTTGGATGGAAACTTAAAGATAAACAAACAAGCTAAAGTGCATATTAAGTTAGAACATAATGAAGATGATATGAAATATGAATTGTGCACTAATCAAGTTTCTTTTCTTGGTTTTGTAGTAAGCTCTAATGGTCCTACGATCGGCCATGTGCAGAGTTTCCATGGACATGTGGTATTCGACCCCGGAGATCTCGTGTGGGTGCATTTGCGGAATCTTATGCGACATTGAATTCGTGGACGAATCCTTTTCAAGAAAGGGAGACTGATGCGGGACCATCCAAGACACCGCCGAACACGCTCTTTCATGTTCGTGAGCTATAATGGATTCTCGAGCGATTGAAGACTTACCTATGTTCTTCTCTTGTTGTTGCCCTCGGCGCCGACACCAGGAGCCTCGACGCCGAGACCTGAAGATGTTCTTCACTTACTGTTGGTATCGACGCCAACACCAGAACCTCGACGCCGAGACCTGGAGCCTAGTTTAACATATGGGCCGAATTCTCTCAGTGTTGGAACCCTAATTTTCATTGTTATTTTTAGTATCTCTTTTACTTAAGTTATTTTAGGTAATTTTTGGGGTTAATTTCAATTATTCTTTTAATTATTTATTTTCATCTAAATCAGCCCTAGGGTTATATTAGACGGCTGATCCCCTTGTTGAAACAGACGTCTCTTTTGAATACAAACTTCTCTCTTTTGTGTGAAACACATTGAGTGCAAAGACAATCGATTCGAAGCGTTGCTCATCGATTGCACAATTGGTACTGATCTCAGCTTGGTTTGCCTTGAGTCTATCAATCTCGCAAGGTTTGGTAATCCCTGGTATCCACGAGCCCCCTCCTTGTGCCTTCAAGTTGTCCGCTTGGTTGTGTAGTGTTGTAGAGGTGGGTTATATAGTCATTGGTGTTGGTTCCTACCTTCTACGGAAGCCTGGGGTCTTCATCTTGTTCTATATAGATCGACTCACCCAATCTATCGGTCTTTACATTGTTATTGTTGAGTCTTTCTTTTAATTTCAATTGTGTCTTGTTGTTCTTTATTGAGTCTTGCTGCGTTCTTGAGTCCTTCTTGAGTTCTTGATTAAATCTTGATCGAGTTCTTGAGTTCTTGCTTATTTCTTGTCAATTCTTGAATTAGAGTCTTGATTGTCGAAGATCGGGCCATCCTACGGCTAACCCCGTATCAGAGAGATTTCGTATGAATCAATAACCTCAGAATTGGAGTGTGCCTTACATTCGAATATGAAGGAAACGCCCATTTCTAACTTACCATACAGGAGCCTGGACCAGAGCAAAATGGAGACATCCCCTATGATCTTATGTGCCATGAAGACATAGAAAGTACCACTCAAAACTAAAATGCTAATAAACAAAGTGTTGTAACAAAGTCAATCTACAGAGATAAATTTGTACCATAAATAAAAACTTAGCGATCCCTTTATTTTATGTTATTTCACGCGTTATCTTATAAAGCGCTCAACAACATGAGATTGGTAAGGGTATCGCGATGTAATATAGAAAGACAAATAACACCAACAAAGAAGAGTGGAAATTATATATTTATAACCATAAACCACGACAAAACAGTCACCTGAATATCGCGGGTGAAATTGTTCAAAAAACCGTCAAACCACGACAAAACAGTCACCTGAATATCACGGGTGAAATTGTTCAAAAAACCATCACACCGGGCAAAACAAACAAACTATTGTCCAGGAAACAACCAACACAAGTATTTATCAAGAATCGATTTCAGGATCGCGATCTTGGTCTTCAGGATTGCCAACCAAGCCCGTCTCGAGTAACGGTGTTGGAGAAGAAGGGGATAAATCTAGAGATGGGTCCGCGAGCACCATGTCGATGGCATCATAACTAGGCACAAACATTCTGACAGAACTGTCAAGATGAGCAAACCTGTTCACGCTTTGAACAACCCCGCCATCGACACCTTTCGCGAATGCTTCAGCTAAATAGCTATACAGAATGGACTCCCCAACTGTCTCTAGAAATTTGCCGAGTTTTCCCTTACCTTCGTCGGTCAGGAGATACTCATAAAGGGTAGCCTTGGTCAGTTGAATACCATCGCCAGAAGTATACTTCTCTAACTCTTCTTTAGTAGCAGACAACTCATCGTGCACACGTTGTAACTCCTCCTCCAACCCATGCGGCTGATTTTCTAAATCAGAAATCCGCGAAACACTTTCAACAATTTTTTCCCTCAGATTCATGGACTCTACGTTTGAAAGATCCAACTCCCCTTCACTTTCTCGAGCTCGTTCTCAGTCTTCTCCAAAGCATCCTGCAAACTCTTGATGGTCCCTTCTTGCATCTCGGCGTCCTTCACCTTGGATAGTTTCACTTGGAGAACTTTCACTTCCTTTTGCAGCTGATTCACGCGGTCGCTATGCTCTTTCAAACGCCTCGTCACCTCTTCCCAATAAAGGTTATACTAATAATGAAAACAATAAAACATGTGAAAAGAGGAAAGCCTGAAGGAGATAAGTTTTTCATAGCAAAGAAAAAGAGCAACGCATAAAGCTTACCCAGCCCACAGCCTTTTGCCCTTCGTTGGCTAGATCCTCGTCCGCGAGGGCCCGAATATAATCCCTTTCAGCCGGACAACTCCTAGTGGGAAGAGTGAGCTTACGATAGTCTATTTCTGTAAAACCAGGTTGCCGATAACCTGATATGGCTATTCCAGACTGGGTAAGTGGCTCTTCCGATAAAGGTGCACCAAGACCCTTATCCCCTGTCCTCCTTTTCTTGCTCACCACATGGACTAAAGGCTCGCCATCTCCGATTGGATCCTGATCCAAATCAAAAACAGGCGAAGCATTTGCTACTTCCCCCACAGGACGACTCCTAGTGGGAACCAGGGGTAGAGCGGTATCGCGAGCTGTGGATGAAACACCGGTGGCCGATGATCTCGAGTTTTTCCTTCCTTTCAAGGCTCCCGCAGAGAGTTTGGTAAGATCCAACATACTTGCCAAAGAAAAGAAACATAACACATACGGGTGCAGATTAAGATGAGAATGCTCGTATCCGTACGCAAAGAAAAAAGTCATAATATATCGCGGGTTGAAAGAAACATTGAATACCCACCCCGAGGATGTGGGAGGCTGAGTCTAGCCATTTCTAAACGGGCAGGGGTTATGAATTCCTTATAACTACGCTTGCCCCCTTTGATTCCACATCCAAACATCGCTTTCCATTGGTCAGTCGCCGCGGTCTTATTCTTAGAAGGGGTTGATAATTGCCATGGGTGATTTTAAAATATAAAATAGTCCCAGAAGGATCGCGAACCAAGAACCACTTTTTCCTCCATGCAGGACTACTTGACAACCTCGTTACCATATCACCACTGAGAGATGCAGACACCAACCCGTCTTTCCCATGTCTAAAGGATAAAAACGTGAAAAGATGATCTAACGACATTTCCTGTTTTAAGGCCATGCACCGCATGTTGTACACAGCTAAAAACATCCATACGTTGAAGGAGACTTGGGCTGGACACACTAGAATTTTTCCCAGGAATTTTGCATGAAGTCTAGGTAGGGGAAGACGAAAACCTTGGATTAAACTCTCCAAATGAACCACCAAATGGTTAGGGTATATATTTAAACAACCCCCTCTCGCAGAAGGCAAAGCCAACTCCACCCCCACGGGCCAAGGAAAGGAACGAGCCACAAGTTGCAAATGCACGGGCTCTAAAATAGACACCTCCCCCCTAGTCTCTGATGTTGTAGGAGCTACCCGCTCTTCAAAAATGGAAGGAACAGGAGGAGGATCAGAAGGGGTGAAACCTTCGCAGAAACTGTTACTCATAAACTCTTCAACATTATAAGAAGGCACAAAAAAATCCCCGGGTACCACATGAATCTCTTTGGGTTTCTTCCCATCGCGAATCATCTTCCTTCGTTTGTCGCGACCATCATTAGATTCGGATGTATAATAGTACACGGGATCCTCTCTTGACAAAGGTTGTTTAAATGATCCAGCTAGAGGGATCCTATTTTTTCCCTTTGATAATACTGCCCCCTTTCCTTTACCCCCGCTTTCTCCCAACTGAGGTAAGGGAACGCGAATGGAAGATGTCGTGGCTTCAGAGTCATTATTCGCGACCGAATGTGGAGTCCTTGACGAGCTGAATTCTTCTCTTACATCACCCACACTCACATTCTGACTGTCACTTGCTGATGACATTTTCTATCTTTCTCTAAAAAGAAAAGAAACCTTCCTAAGAAACAAACTCCCTGAAAAAGACACGAAAGACAAAAAATAACACACCAGGAAAGTAATCTTTTCGAAATCGATTAGATAAGAAATGGCGCCAAATGCCTAGTTGGGGTCAGATTGGCACCTCACACGCCTCTTTAGAAAAGACAATGAAAAGACTCTTTTCCCAAGAAACGACGGCTAAAAAACGCCTTTTGGCCTTCCTAAAAATCCCTTTCCCCAAGACAGGAAATGAAGCATCCTCAGAAGAAAACATAACTGAAGATCCCCAAAGGTCTCCCTTTTTGTCTCATCGGAGAACCGCCACCTGACCAACCTCGATCCACCGTGCCCAGGGTGGCCCGATCATGAAATCCGGGAAAGGAACCGAGAACCGCCATTCTAACCGCCCTTAAGCACCACTCCTTTCATCTTTCCCCCACCAGAAAAGGAGGTTACTTGTACCCTCTCTTCAGGGGCCACCCCTCAAAGAAAAAGAATTTCCCCCTCAAACCCCAAGAAACCAGAAGAAATCAAAGGAGAAAAACGAAGAAAACCGAAAGAAGAAACAAAAATCACATGTAGAAAATGGCAAAAGAAAACTGTAAAAAAGAGAAGAAAGAAGAAGAAGAAAAGAAATGGGATCAGGAGTTACTTACTTAGAAATGGAGGAACCAGTCGAAGAAGAGAATTCAAACCTAGAGAATCACTGCACCCAAAACCGCCAAACCAGAAGATCCAAACGACGTTGTCCTATTTCTAGAAATGCCACCTCTCTTTTCTCTCTCTTTCTCTCTCTCCTTCCAGTTCAAGATAAAGTAAAATGACGGAAAAAAGGAAGTGAAAACCCTATTTATAAGTCCTTGTGGGACCGTACTGATTCCCGCTCTAAGAACTCATGAACTTGTTGGGCCGGACCATCTAAGCCCATATCCACACAAGTCTCGCTTTCCCCGTTAAGGAAAAAGGAAGGATCGCTTTTTATCAAAATTCGATCGCGTGTTAATTTTCCTCACAATCTAGTCCCGAGGAGATATGACGATGCCATCTAAAATGACCTCTTTTATTAACAGTAATATGACGTCATAAATGGGTCACCCTACGCAAAGATCATATACTCACAAAAGTCATGTGTACACTAAAGATTGTATCATCGCGATCATAGTTGTCTCAATTCACGTAAGCTAAATCTCAAGTCTAACTGAGAATGTCTCCCCTCATACCCAAGATCGCGAAGAGAAGCCCCGAGACCAACTAGAAACTCCTTCATAAAGGCAAGCAGCTCGCTGGTGAAGCACCTCTCCTCTAAAGGTCGACACGTGTAGCTACCCTAGGCCGCTGGCATGAGGGCATGAGCTACACGTGTCCCCTACATAAACCACAAGGTCACCAGCCAGCTGCTCACTTGGATACTACTATAAATACCCCCTAAGTACCCACAAGAAAGGGATCCGAAATAAGAGATAAGAAAAGGAGCTCTGCAACTTCCTTTGACATAAAACCCTTAGGTTTGAGTTCTTTAGATCTTTAAATCGAACAAGCAACTGTTCTAGGAAAGACACATCATCAAAGCAAACTTCCTCTAAAGATGACGATTGAACATTAAATATACCTGACCGCGAACCTCAGATATCTGTAAAATCATCTTCAGTAACAAAAGGTTCACTAGATCGCGAAACTGAGTATTATCTCTTAATACGACAGGTATTTAAGGACTTTTGTCGTCACCTTAAGGTAATAAGTATAGGTGAAATTCCAAGAACGCTTCAGTAACGAATTGGTCATTATATCAACTTGATGTGAAAAATGCTTTCCTACATGGAAAGCTAGAGGAAGAAGTTTACATGGATCCTCCAAAAGGATATGGATTGAAATAAGCTTCTAGAAAATGGAACTCTGAATTATGCAAATTTTTTATGAGTTTGGGATTTACTCAGTCATTTTAGGATTATTTCTTATTCATCAAACATGTGGCAACCGGTATTGTGGTTGATCTGGTGTATGTTGATGATTTGTTTCTCAAAAGAGATAATGAAATAATGATAAGGCACACTGAGAAGCATTGCATAAAGCTTTTACCATCAAAGATCTTCGTAAGGCAAGGTACTTCTTAAGTTTGGAGATTATGCATGACAAAGTGGAGACTTTGTTACATCAAAGAAAATATATTATGGATATCTTGGAGGATTGTGTGATGACTGATTGTAAACTTGCTTCATTTCCACTTCCTCGATGTTTGAAATTCTCCACGGATTCAGGAATGATTTAATCTGATCTAGAAAAGTACAGGAGACTTGTTGAGAAGTTGCTCTTCTTGAATTTCTCCAGACCAGATATTTCATATGCAATGCAACGTGCATTTGAGCCAGTTCATGCACTAGTACAAAAGGGGGGACCAGAGCACGCTTTTTTTATGCATGGGAGCACACTTCTCGTACTGTGCTTATAGTGGGTGCGCTCCCAAACAAGCACGCTTATTATTTAACCGTGATCCCATATTTTAAGCACGGTTTTGTGTTGAAGCGTTCTTAAAATTGTCATACACCCAATATCCGTACCCAATATCCGTTCTCGGATTATAAGAACGCTTCATTATAAGAACGCTTCAATTGAAGTGGCCTAAAAAAAAAGTTTTAGCACACTTTTTTTCAAACCGTGCTTAATAATAAGCACACTTTAAATAAAAAGTGTGTTCTTTCATATATCTCTCAAACGGATATATCCATCTCAACACTGGTCCAATGCAATACCTTACCTCCCGAACCAAGAGTCGAACCCACAACCTCTTGCACCCTCATACCGAATTCGTCCGCTTCACACGCCTACCACCCGAGCTACGGAATTTTGTTGTAACTTTGTGCATCTACTTAATCTAATTACTAAAAAAAAACTAAATATAAAAAAATTATTTTTTTCGAGAACGGTTTATAAAAATAAATGAGAACGCTTTAAAAGAAAAATGTGTTCCCACTAGTTAAATTTGGTTTTGGGAAGACACTTTTCTTATAAAACCGTGTTCGTTTTAATTTTTTTTAAGCACGCTTTACTTAAAAACCGAGCTAATTATTCCTTTAGAAACAAACGAGAACGGTTCTATAGAAAAGCGTGTTGAGTTTAGTTAAAGTTGGTTTTGGGAACACACTTGTAAACTGAAACCGTGCTCGTTTTAATTTATTTTTAAGCACGCTTTACATAAAAAACCGGGCTTAATAGTTTTTAGAAATAAACGAGAACGGTTTTATAGAAAAGCGTGTTCGTTTTAGTTAAATTTAGTTTTGGGAACACACTTTGAGAATTAAACTGTGTTCGTTGTAATTTTTTTAAGCACGCTTTACACGAAAACCGGGTTAAATATTTTTTTACAAATAAACGAGAACGGTTTTATAGCAAAGCGTGTTTGTTTTAGTCAAATTTGGTTTTGGGAACACACTTTGAAAATTAAACCGTGTTCGTTTTAAGTTTTTTTAAGCACGCTTTACACGAAAACCGGTCTAAATATTTTTTTAGAAATAAACGAGAACGGTTTTATGGTAAAGCGTGTTGCTTTTAGTTGAATTTGGGGTTGGGAACACACTTTTAATATAAAACCGTGCTTAAATAAAAAAAATAAGCACGCTTGTCAAAAACCGTACCCAACTTACCGTGCTCCACCCCCTATATTTGTACTAGTGATGGTAGAGCCCAGGCAACCATACTTTTATGCAACTATTCATGTAGTAAGATATTTGAAAGGGACAATGTCAGTTGGATTGCATTATCCTGAGAATCATCCATGACATTATTGGCATTTTGTGATGCCAATTGGGGCACATGCCAGTTCAGTGCAAAATCCCTCACATGATATTGTGTATTCTTTGGAAGATCTCTGGTTTCTCGTAGGACAAAGAAACAAGTCACGGTTTCAAAATCGTCAGTCGAAGTAGAGTACAGGAGTATGTTGACGTCTACTAGTGAGCTGATATGGGTAGAAGGTGTTTTGAAAAGGCTAAAAATATCAACACCATTGCATATATCTCTTTATTGTGACAATAAATCTGATATACATAGTGTTGAGAACCCAATGTTTCATGAGAGGACCAAACACCTCAACATGTTCGACCTGGAGTATAACTTGCAGATGTGCTCACTAAACCTCTTGGAGAAAAGCATCATATCTTTCTTTCTTTCTTTCAAGTTGGCTCTTGTTGGTTTCTCATCAAGCCCAACTTGAAGGGGGGATATGAAGATTATGCTTGGTCCTTTTCCCTTATGTTTTTCTATATGCATTTCATGTGGTTTTATGTCATTTTCTTTCACCTTTTGTCCCCATCTGTAATAAGGGATCATGTCCCATGTGCAAGGCATATGAGCTATGTAAGACTCGCTATATAAGCCAGCTGCACTCACTCGCATTTAATTAATAGGATTTTGGGGATTATAGCCGCTATGATGAAGGCAATGAATGTCATATATGATTTCTTGATTTTGGTAATGGAGCTGTAACTATTCCTAGGCATTTTCCTTTGATTTTTCTTCATTATCTTACTCGTTTTTGCTACATGTTTTAACATGGTATCATAGCGGTGCCGGTGCGGTCTGAGTTCCTGGTCTAATTGATTGGTTGGTCTTAAGGCATTATATTTTCAAGTACGTGCAACTGACAGATATTGCATGGTCAGACAATTGCACTTGAGGGAGTGTATGGAAGATGTGAAATGAACACATCCCACATTGATAATATAAAGATTTAAAGCCTGGCATATAAGCTAGTGGGATACTCTTCCTAATGTTAATTGGTTTTAGGATGGAACTCCATCGATCTTGTGTGCTTGGCTTGGTTAGCACATAGTATGCTTGGAAGTGTCACTCTCACGTCATATAACCCACCAGAATTTAACAAAAGACACAGACTTAACTATTCTTTGGTTATTTAATATGATCTTTCTAAAACTTATACTTAGAATATAAGTTAAAAAATAAAATTGAAAAAGATTCTCCCATCAAATAAAGTATTGACTTTAAAAGCAATATTAAAATTTTTAAAATAATTTAAATTAGGAGAATCTTTTTCAAATTAGGCTTTTAACCTATCTAGTTAGAAAAATCGTATTTGATATATGCCTGTAATTCCTAGATCGATCTCGATTCCTCATATTGGGAATCAAGAACGGGGTATTCGTTTAGAAACGAAGACAGAAACGTAAACCAAAACAACACACAAGACTTTTACGTGGTTCGGTCGGAGCCTACGTCCACGGAGCTTCAGCCGAACGGCTTGAGAGCACAGATCCACTAATTTGTAAGAAGGTTTACAGAACAGGTTGCCCTAAACTAAAAGTTAAGGCAAATACAGGCAAACAACACAGATCTAGACATGCATGTGTAAAACAAGAAAGATCGAAGCGAACAAAGGAAGAATACATCCTAGATCTGAAGATCGGAGTCAGATCGTCGTCGGAGTGAACCAGAGAAGAAGACCTTCGCCAGAACTGAGGACTTTCACCTTCTTCTTCTTCCTAAGTAACAGATCTAGAGTCTCACGAGGAGATGCGCTCAAGATCTGTCAACCAAGGCTTCGACGGAGCTTGAATCTACAGAGAAACCCTAGCGGCACTATGAGATTCTCTCTCTCTTTCTTTTCTTTGGTTACCTGAGAAAATGACGCTTGAAGTGCCGAGCCAGCAACCCTAGCTGCCTTTATATAGGAGGGTTGTTTAGGTTGAAACGCAGCGTTTCAAACAAGCAACACAATGTAAGGAGCTGAGGACGGGTTACAGATGCTGGGCCATGGGCTTCTGGTTTGGGCTTTCGCCCAACCAGAAATTACAATACATATATAGATGCACTATCATATACACATATACTTATAATATGTAACATATATGAGCATAGGTTAAAACCTACACTTCTAACATATGTTATTGTATAAGTATAACATATATGAAATGGTTATGCCTTAATCTACCAATTAACTTAAGTTTAGAGCCATCCAATGTTCCTAGGTCTAATGTTTAGATTAAATAGACATTACAATTTGCCCTTCTAATCCAAGCATTAGATCTATTAAAAACACACCTTACGTTCTTAGTGGATTTATGGACTCAAACGATTCAGCATCATCATCGACTCAATTACCTTTTATCTAATGGTGGTTCTCCAAGGTGGAGAAAATCTCTGCAAAACACAAACTTGTTAGCAGGGACGACCTTTGTCCCAAAATCAGCAGGATTGATGTCTCCTTTGATCTTTTTCACATCTAATTCTTGAGAAGCAACTCTATTACGAATAAAATGAAAACGAACATCAATATGCTTAGTCCTCTTGTGATACATGGGATCTTTGCACAAGTGTAGTGTGCTTTAGCTATCCGTATGTATAACGGGTTTAGGTGGTTGTTTAAGGATTTCCTTAAGGATTCCTTTGAGCCATATAGCCTCTTTGGCAGTTTCTGTAGCCGCCATATACTCAGCTTCAATTGATGACAAGGCAACAACTGTTTGCTGCTGAGATTTCCATGACACACAGTTACCAGCCCATGTAAAGAAATAGGCGGTAGTGGACTTACGATAGTCTTTGTTACTAGCAAAATCAGCATCTACATATCCATTCAGTTTGTCAATGGGTTCATGCAAACCATAATGCAGACAAAGATTCTTAGTACCAGTAATGTAACGAAGCAAATATTTCATGGCAGTGCAGTGGTCATTTCCAGGATTAGACATAAAACGACTTAGAACAGAAATGGCAAATGCAAGGTCTGGGCGGGTGCACAACATAGCATACATGATGGATCCTACAGCTACGTCATAAGGAACCTTAGCCATTTCTTTGATGTCTTCAGGTTTTGTGGGACAGCTTTTCTGGGTAAGCTCTAAGTGTCCTCCTAAGGGTATGGATGTAGGCTTAGAATTTAACATGTTAAACCGATTTAGAACCTTAAGAATATAGTCGGCCTGAGACAACCATATTTGCTTATTAGGTCGGTTTCTAATGATGTTAACACCAAGGATCTTCTTGGCACTTCCTAAGTCTTTCATGTCAAAATATTTCTTTAGATCCTTTTTAACAGTACTAATAGGAATTATAGAACTGCAAATCAATAATATGTCATCAACATATAAAAGCACATAGATCAAGGATTCTTTAGAAATACTTTTAAAGTAAAGACATGAATCATAACTGCTACGAGTAAACCCAAGTTTCTTAATCACAGCATCAAACTTGAGATTCCACTGTCTAGGGGACTGCTTGAGCCCATAGTTGGATCTCTTTAGATGACAGACATGATTAGGATACTTGGGATTTACAAACCCTTTGGGTTGTTTCATATAAATGGTTTCATCAAGAGTACCATGTAAGAAAGCAGTTTTGACATCCATTTCTTCTAGTTCCCAGTCAAAAACAGCACACATAGCAAGCATAATACGCATGGTTTTATACTTAACTACTGGTGAGAAGATATCATTATAGTCAATCCCTTCTCTCTGAGTAAACCCTTTTGCCACAAGGCAGGCTTTAAACCTAGGAGGCTCACTAGGGTTTAGACCTTCCTTAAGCTTATAGACCCATTTAGAGTCAATAAGCCAGGTTTTAGGAGGTCTAGGAACTAGACTCCATGTTTTGTTAGTGTACATGGAGTCCATTTCTTCTCTCATAGCAGCCAACCAGTCTTTGGCATGGCTATTCTTAAGGGCAGATTCATAAGAGCTAGGAGTAGTAGGGCTTCTAACAATATCAGCAGTTAAGAAAGCATATTCCACAATATAAAAGGTATATTTCCTATTGGGAATGATGGTTCTATGTTCTCTATCCCTAGTTAACTGATAATCATGAAAATTAGGTATAGCAGAGATATCAGAAGCATGCAAATCAGAAGGGAGACAGGAGAAAACAGAGGACTCTCTTTGAGAGTCAATAGAACGGCCATTTACATTACCAGAGATAGGAGAGAGAGGAGAAGAAATTAAAGAATTGGGAGAAGAGGGAGTAGAAGATGCTTCCTGCTCGGTATGAGGCTGAGACTCAAGTTCCTCCTTGTCCTGCTCAGTATAAGACTGAGGCTTAGTATTCTTCTTGTTTTCCTCTTGTTCTCCCCCCTGTAGTGTGGAATGTGTGCCCTTCTTAGCTGATATAGTTTGCCTTCCATTGCCGTGCTCTTCTTCATCAGAGGAATCACTTGCATCTAGTAGGAATTCCTTAGTCTGATCTGGGGTACCTGTCAGCTCAGGGAAAGAAGTTATTTCAGTTTTCAAAGGGAAATCTATCTCATTGAATCTCACACTTCTAGCTGTAATGACTTTCTAAGGTCCAGGTTGCAACAGAAGCACCCTATACCCTTTCACTCCATCAGGGTAACCTAGCAGGACACCCTTCAATGCCCTTGGTTGCAGCTTACCATCACTGATGTGAGGGTATGCTGCACATCCAAAAGGTTTGAGGTATTCCAAACTAGGTTGCTTACCTGTCCATTTGAACTGGGGAGTGAAAAAGTCAATGACAGAAGAGCGAGATCTATTGAGAAGATAGGCAGCAGTTAACACAGCTTCACCCCAAAAAGTATTCTTAAGGTCAGAGCTAATTAACATGCATCTCACTTTTTCTAACAGAGTCCTATTCATTCTTTCAGCTGTTCCATTTTGTTGTGGAGTTCCAGGCACAGTTAAGTGTCTTTTAATCCCATATTTATGACAGTAAGTATCAAATTCTGTATTGCAAAACTCCAAACCATTGTCAGTTTTTAAGCATTTCAGTTTATGGTTGGACTGACTTTCTACCATTACCTTCGACCTAGTAAAAGCATCAAAGGCCTGATCCTTTGAGTTTAGAAGGCTTACCCATACTTTCCTTGAGTAGTGGTCAATGAAGCTTATGAAGTATCTCATGCCCCCTGCAGTAGGGACTTGTGAAGGTCCCCAAAGGTCAGAGTGTACATATTCTAAAGGAAATTTAGCAACATATGAAGACACAGGAAATTTGAGTTTGGCAGATTTGCCCAAAACACAATGCTCACAGAATTTAATATCAACGGGTTTTTTAGGTAATAGGCCAGATTTATGCAACTTTAGTAAGCCCTTGTTGCCTATGTGACCAAGCCTGTTATGCCAGTTTTTAGTCTCAGATAATGTCATAGAATCAGAAGCAATCAAAGCATTCACTTCAGGTTTAGAAGAGAGAACAAAATACAGTCTTTTCCTTCTAACAGCTTTAATGATCACAGTTCCATTTCTGGATACAGTTCTCACACCATCAGAAGAATTAACATTGCATCCTATTTCTTCTAAAGCAGATTCAGACATTAGACTTCTTCTAAGACTAGGGACCCACTTAACATTTGTGAAAACTCTGACAATGCCATCATGCATGAGTAAAGGAATATCACCTACACCTTTAATATGCAAGCAAGTATGATCACCCAACATGACATCACCACACACAAATTCATTTAAGTTCTTAAAGAAATGTCTATGGGGGTGGCATGCATTGTACATCCTGAATCTAAAATCCATGCATTAGAGGAATCAACAGATGAAACATTAGAACACATGAACAATTCAGCAGAGTATTCACACTTATTTTCAAGCACAGAAGCAGATAATTCAGTGTTATTTTTCTTAGCAAGTTCCTATGACCTTTTCTTTTTCCTGCATTCCTTAACCCAGTGACCCAAATTACCACAGTAGTTGCACTTAGAATTAGGGTTAGATTTCTTAGATTTCTCATTCTTGGGTTTATCCTTTTTCTGCTTCTTATTTTTGTTGTTCTTATTCCCTTTTTTGTCATTTCCCTTAGTGAAGAGAACCTCAGGTTTATCAGATTTGTCAGTTTTTAAACTCTTGATCTTAAAAACCTTCATGATCTCATTCTTTTCAATAATGGATTCAATTAGTTTATCCTTAGTGAGTTCATCACGACTAAACTGGATAACATCCTTGAAATTATCAAATTGTGAGGGCAGAGAATTAAGAAGCAAGATAACCTGATGAGAATCTTTAATGTCATCATTACAGCGTTCTAACTCTTGGGTCATCTTAAGAAATTTGTCAAGATTATTATCCAGAGTAAGAGCAGTATTCATTTTGAAAGTAAACAGACGACATAGCAGGGAAATCCTGGAGGGCAGGGATTTAGAGAGAAAAAGCTCCTCCAGGGCATGCCAGAGTGAGGAAGCGGAAGAGTGTTTTACCACTTGTCGAGCAATACCGTCTGTCAGACGTAGCATTATCTCAGAGTGGGCTTTCATATCCATCTCTAGTTCCTCCTCTGTTGGCATGGGGACAGTAGATCCTTCTTCTCCTATCTTCTTTCCTTTTTGTTCTTCAGAAAATTTGGAGGGATCTACATCATCGATGTTTAAACCCTTCTTGGGGTATAACATCTCAGTGACTGCGGTTGCAGGCTTGAGCACTGCCTTCCAGCAGCCTTCTTTGATCAGCACAACTCTCATCTTGACTTGCCACATGGCAAAGACGATAACGCCATCAAAAGGTTTTATCTTTAGAGAACCATCCATGATTTGAGTACCTGCAATATACAAGAACAGGTGAGTATCAAAGTTTTGTAAGCGGAAGCAAGTAAGAGTGCAGTAGTATACAAGAAACTCAAGAAACCCTAGAATTACAGGTCATAGAACGGATCAAGACCAGTGGTACTTCAAACGGGAGAGGAATAGCACCAAGCCTGAGCTTTTTGAAGGTCTACCCAATGTCCTGCCTCCAATCCCGCTCCCTGAGATCCAAGAATGGCACATGTAGGTAAAGAAAGGGACACCTAAGCTCTGATACTACTTTGTAATTCCTAGATCGATCTCGATTCCTCATATTGGGAATCAAGAACAGGGTATTCGTTTAGAAACGAAGACAGAAACGTAAACCAAAACAACACACAAGACTTTTACGTGGTTCGGCCGGAGCCTACGTCCACGGAGCCTCAGCCGAACGGCTTGAGAGCACAGATCCACTAATTTGTAAGAAGGTTTATAGAACAGGTTGCCCTAAACTAAAAGTTAAGGCAAATACAGGCAAACCATATGTAAAACAAGAAAGATCGAAGCGAACAAAGGAAGAATACACCCTAGATCTGAAGATCGGAGTCAGATCGTCGTCGGAGTGAACCAGAGAAGAAGACCTTCGCCAGAACTGAGGACTTTCACCTTCTTCTTCTTCCTAAGTAACAGATCTAGAGTCTCACGGGGAGATGCGCTCAAGATCTGTCAACCAAGGCTTCGACGGAGCTTGAATCTACAGAGAAACCCTAGCGGCGCTCTGAGATTCTCTCTCTCTCTTTCTTTTCTTTGGTTATCTGAGAAAATGACGCTTGAAGTGCCGAGCCAGAAACCCTAGCTGCCTTTATATAGGAGGGTTGTTTAGGTCGAAACGCAGCGTTTCAAACAAGCAACACGAGGTAAGGAGTTGAGGACGGGTTACAGATGTTGGGCCATGGGCTTCTGGTTTGGGCTTTAGCCCAACCAGAAATAACAATACACATACAGATGCACTATCATATACACATATACTTATAATATGTAACATATATGAGCATAGGTTAAAACCTACAATTCTAACATATGTTATTGTATAAGTATAACATATATGAAAGGGTTATGCCTTAATCTACCAATTAACTTAAGTTTAGAGCCATCCAATGTTCCTAGTTCTAATGTTTAGATTAAATAGATATTACAAAGCCGATAAGCTTGATTGAGAAATATTTCCCCAAATCACATTATTTTAGCTTTTTCGTAAATTGTTTTCTTAGGGATGCTATGTTTGGTAGGAAATTTTTTCCAATAAAGGTTATTATCCTGTAAACTTAGAACATTGGATAGAAATACCGGTATATATATATATATATTATTATTAAATTTGGTTACTTTTTTTCTAATTAAGTAATAATTTGGTTACCTTTAATATCTCATGTATACGAGGTTGAATCCAATTTAACACATCTTTTTTTTCTAAAGTAGGGCCCGTAGGGGCAGAGCCCTTTATATACTATTCATAGGAATAGATCGAGATTCCATCAATAGGAACAATATTAATTTAGGTTCATACAAAGCAATCCGGAGGATTCGAGTATTCATTATAGTTATATATTAGTTAGCATCAAAGTCTGATTAGCTAATTAAAGTATCCACCTCCAAATTGGCTTGTCGTTGTATAATACAAATTACCTTCACCTACTAGCGGTCTTCACCGACCAATTTAACAAATCTTAAATGTTGTAAATTGTAACAAAATTTGATTATTCGGTGTTCACAAGTTAATTATAAACCACCTGATACCCTTATATGTGAAAAAAATTTTAAATTATTACTTCACAAACACACACTAAAGTGAGCTTGTCATTTTTATCAAAAAATTTATATGTAAAAAAAATGTAAAAGAATCATTTTCTTAATTAAATGGATTATTCTGATTCCACTAGTCATCTATTAATGGTTTCACTTTCACATTATAGATTACTCCGAAAGGCGCGCATTAATATTTTTATGCTTCTTTTTTTATATAACGTTGGGACTCAGTATCGGGTTCGTGCGTACTGTACACAGAAGCACATACGCTAGTAGTTTAGTACAAAAGTCAAGCAGAGTTCCATCATAAAACCAATTGACATTAGCAAGGGTAGTCCACTAGGTTATATACTAAAACTTATTTGTTCATATTATCAATACGGAATTCTCTTAGACTTTTCACATTCTTCATACTCTCAATAGATTAGCTAGCTAACTAAAACAAGGCACATTTCCCCAACATTAACATGTAAGTATATATATGTCGACGTTGATTTAGCTACAAACACATCAACTGTTAATAATTGAACAAATTAACTGCCATATTCTTTTTCTTTTTTTTTAATCTAATTGCTAAATTCTAAATAACGTAATTTTTTTTTTGTCGGCAGAATGAATAAAGAACGGTGGATCTCCCATTTTATAGTAATGTTTGATTTGATTAGGTAGCGATGTCAAGTTTCCTGAGCCCGGTTCCTACATCTGCAGACTGTGGGGCCCGCCCCTGTGGTGATCTTATTTCACGAAGACGCCTCTCCTTGGATAACACCTCCGCCAGCCTATTATTTTACCACAGTTAAATAAAAAAAAGTTAGTACAGTTATTTTTTTTAGTCTAACCGATCTTTATTTTGCGACGGAAGTAATATTGTTTACTATTTATAATTTTTTTTTATAATAATAAAATTAAATAAAATATCTATTTTTATTATAATTTTGTAATTATTAATAAGTATAAAATTATTTTAAAATATGATTATTTTATATAGTTTTTAATTATCATACTCAAACATGTTTTTCCGAACTAATGAAGTATTGCAAGATCACATTTTAATTAAAATATAATTTTGGTGTTGATGGTTCAATTTAGTAAAATGTATTGGGTGGGGTATTTTGTTTCAAATTTTTTTAAAGAAATCAATAAATATACTATTACACTTTCATTTATTACTTTTTAAAAAAAATTATAACTAACAATTTATTAATCATTACAAGAGCATTTTTATAAAGTAGAGACCAGAACACTCTAAAATGACATGTTTTAGCGAAAGTAAAGAGTAAATAAAAGTCAATTGACTTAAAAAAACACTCAAAATAATCTTTTATTTTATTCTTTATTGTAAAAACCCAAAATATGGAATTTTCAATGCATTGAAATAAGATTTCAAAAAAAAAAAAATCTTTCTATTTCAGTTATTTAAGAATTTCTTCATTGGTGTGGTTACTTCTGGGCTCGTAAATACCTTATAAGAATTTCGATGATGCAATAAAATTAAAATACCTTATAAGAATTTCTTCATTGGTGTGGTTACTTCTGGGCTCGTAAATACCAGTAGCGATGTTGACCTGCGTGACTGGCTTCTTCAGCAACTCTTCCCCAACTTTCACCAGCTTCTCCATCGTTTCATGAGACGCATCATCTACCGATATCAATTCTTCGCTCAATTCGTCACTCTGTACATTCCATGTTCAAATTGAAGCCACACATAATTAAGATCTATGAATAATTGACGATTGAGACATTAATTATTAATTAATTTGTGTACCTGAATCCGGATGTAGTTCTCTTCGGTGTGAAGCGCGTTGAAGAGGGTGAGGAGGTGGAAGTCGACCATCTCGGAGCTACCGCGCATGAACGCCTCCACCAACGGCGTGGAGCCGCCGCTGGTAAGCCAGCCGACTACTCCCCAGCTGGCGGCTTGCTCGGCGGTGTACTTACCGTCTTGTTTGTGGGACCCAGTTCCGAGCGATAGTACCAGAAACCGGTGGTAGTCCGTCGGCTTTATCGGGAAGAACTGAGTACTCCCGCTGCTGATCTCCTTACCCACTTCATTCATCGCCACCAGAGACTGGATTAAATCGATCAACACGTATATACAAATCGATCAACACCTCGATCAAGTAGTTAATTACACTTTTGGCATATTAATTAGTTTAGTAATTACCGGATTGTTGGCCGCCACTCCGCCGTCTATCAGGTGGAACTCCCTGATTTCTCCGGCGTGTCCGGCTTCTACTTTAAAGTAATGGGCCGGAAGGTATGTCGGAGCAGCCGATGTTCCGATGCATATATCGCTTAGCTTAGCGTTCAAGCTCGGAGTCCTCTTCACCTAATATATATACGTATACATAAGGAGAGTAAATTAAATTAAAGATTAAAATTGGTTAATTATCAAAAGGGGATCGGAATTGAACCTCATAGCTAGAGAAAATGGTGGGTTGCATTCTCTTGATATCAAAAGTTGGAATAACAACGTTCGTCAAGGTCTGGTCGAGTCTTTTGTCACCGAGTTTCTCTTTCACTAAGTGTCGCAGATGATGGCCGTTGTGTTTCGGGCCTTCGAAGGGCTTGATAAATGACCTCGCATAACTGCATATATATACACACACATATATTAATATATATCGATATGTGTAATTACTAGGCAAGAAATTTTGGATTAACATATATATGTACCTTGAGTGGGGAAATATCTTAGGGCCTTCATCAAGGTAGAATTGTTTGATGTCTTTGGCTTCGTATAAAGGGCGACCATGCTCGTTAGGTGCTGCTAGCATCATTGTGACTAGCCCGCCGGTGCTCGTCCCTGCCATCACATCAAAGTAGTCCGCTAGCCTTGCATCCGCGCCATCCAATTTCTGCTCATCAAACCAAACTCATTAAGGGAAATCGAATTGAAGAAAGGTACTAATTTATCATCAAATCATCAATATGTATGTATACCTGAAGTTCACCCTCCAAGAAGCCAAGAATGACTGAAGGGATAATCCCTCTCATCCCACCACCATCGATGCTGAGGACGGTGATTAGGTCACCGTAAGTTGGAGGCTGCAACAACGACTTGCTTCTCTGCATGCTTGGATCGTTGATGATGTCGATGACACGAAGAAAGAGCTTCTTTTGTGGAGGGTTAAAGCTAAGGAAGATGGTCTGCTTTAGAGGGGAAAAGATATTGATTGGGTTTCAGACAACTAGTACTTGGAATAATATTGACACATACATCTAGCAAAGGACATAAGCTGGGTATATATTTAGATACACATCCATGGTGAGGGAAAGAGTTGACTCCATTTTCAAACTCCGAATGAGCACATTTTTGACATGGTAAAACATACTATAGTTGCACGCACATAATTCGTATTGGAAACTTATATCAAAGCGACGAAAAGACCTAGAAGGCGCACGCTGAATCTTATTGATGACTCTGGTACGTATTAAATTCTCCATTCGAACTAAAAGGGTAACGCGCATAAATATATCTTACGACATTTTCAAATTGATGTATATATATTAGGTTAAGAAATGTCAAGTTATAGGTAGATGGATTTGTAATTAAGACTAATTCAGTTTGTTTATTCAAAGAAATAAAAGTGAAAGCTAAACATATATATAAATGGAGGTTAGTTAGAGCATGTGTTCAGCAACTTCTCTAAAACAATCTTCAAAATAGAGAATTATAAATCATATATTCTGAATACTTTTGGTGCCAATTTCAACAGCTTTCTCATTATAAAGTTTATGATAAAATATATAGAGATTTCTCCAAATTTAGAGAATGATCACCATTTTTTCTCTTCAATCTCTATTTTGGAGAATATAATGGAGAAAATATTAGATCAAAATCGTCCTAATATTCTCCAAAAAATCAAGATAGCGAATCTATTGGGTTTGCTCCTACGTAACAAGGAGCAATATATGAATCGATTTTGAACTAGCTACCTAGCTAGGCCGCCATATACGTAAGTCGATAAAGATCAAAGATACGAATTGTTAATACTTATTACCATTCTAACAAGCAATTTAGATCCAATCCAAATGGTTACCTTGAGTTACACTGCAATGTGCAACTTTGTCTAGTTAATTAAAGGATATATGAATGAAGTTGTGTATTAATTGGTAATTTGAAAAACCGGAGAAGCTGGGTGCGAAGATGATCCCAAAATAAATTACTTTCCAATTGCAGATTTGAAAATGAAGTAACCAATAATGCCGGGCTGCGTACATGTTCTTCACAAGTTAAATACAAAGGCTACTGTATACATCAGACATATTAACCAGATTAATATAAAAATGTGTGTGTATCGTAAATAATTTATATATATGGTACGTTCTTGGTGATGGGCGAGGTCTAACCTACAAATCCACTTGATCGATCAATCTACGTGTTCTTATATCTACCATTCTTTATTTCTTTATCAAATGTTGATCGAGCTACGAAATTAATGGTACCATGATCCAGTTGAACGATGGTGCAGCATTGCCCTTTTCCACTATCTCGATCATACATACACACATATATATCCCTGATTCAAAATTAATTAATTATATAATTAGTAAGATATCTAATTAGGCGGTAGGGTACGTTAGTGGTTACAGATATTTTATAATACATGTTTTTTTTCCAGAAAAACTCTATAAAATATTATTTTTAATTAATTTTTTTTATATAATTTGATACTTATTACTCCCTCCGTTCGACAAAACAAGTCACTTTACTATTCACGCACGCTTTTTTAGGGGATAAAAACTATATAAAATATCTAGTTTTTTAATAATTTTTTTAACAATTTCGTAGTTATTATTAATAAGTCCAAACTTATTAAAAAAATTTATAAAAAAATAAATATTTTATATAGTTTTTATCATTCTAAAAAAGCGTGCGTGAATAGTAAATGACATGTTTTGCCGAACGGAGGGAGTACTAATAAGTATCAAATGATATAAAAAAATTAATTAAAAAAATAATATTTTATAGATTTTTTTGCTCCTAAAAAAATGCGTTGAAAAGAAAAGGACATGTATTATGAAATGAAGGGAGTGTCAGATTAGCGGGGTTAATTAATGGTGATAAAAATGCCTAATAACTGCATATTTAATTAGTTTTAGGTTTAGATTTTATATAAATTGTAATTGTGTTCATCAGATCAATTGAATTGAATTGAGAGGACTCCAATCATCTCTTCAAAAATAACTATCTTCTCATTATGATCGAGGAATAAGGATAATTAATTAACCCAATTAATTAATCGGCTTTGGCACAATCCAAAGGGAAAAGACAGAGTAAAAGGGTTTGATTATCGGGAAGCTAGCGTCGTTAGCTTCATATGGAAATGATTATGTTAAATCTATATTGAGATCAATTAAGTAATTACATATATATGGAATGGTAGCGATAGGATGAATTTCGTTTGTCGATGAGGAAAACAATAACATGTGATATTTGCACGCAGGCCTGGGGTAACACAGCTAGTAGGTGAGATTATTAGGTAAGCATGCATATATCAATATATCGCAAACTTAATTAATGAAATATTGGGATAATCCATCACGTACGGAATTAATGAACTCATTCTCATATTGCTATGTTCATAAACAGGGGCGGAGCTGAAGGGGGGCCTAGGGGGGCACGTGCTCCCTCTCTCATTTGACGAACTACCTATGTGCATTCTCATCGTCGATAGCTTCGTTTTGATATATAATACGCCTTAATCCGAAATCTGCGTAAAAAGTCATGGTTGTTTTAAAATTAAAGGTATATTAATCACTTTAATTTTATTTCAATAGACTATAATGCTTTCATATTTTACTTAAATTAAAATTCACATACTATAATTCATTTTGATAGCTTCGAAATGAGAGGTTATACTAATCATTTCGACAATTAGATAAGAAGTTATACAAGTTTAAAAATTTTATATCTGGTTATACATTATTATATGTTATGAGTTATACATTATTATATGTTATGAGTGCAACAAGTTATATATTAACTAGGTTGTTATTCGAGCCAAACAAGTCTAGTATTGTTTGATTATATTTAGCTCATTTAGAAACAAGTCAAGCTCGAGTCGAACCTATATTTGAACTTAAGCTCATACTCAACTTGTTTAGTAAGTGAACGAGCATAATTGATCTGAGTTTTTTTCTCAAGTATTATGCAACTTTACTTGCTCATGACATAGTAAGTTAAAAGAAAATTTATAAATTTCACAAAATTCGTGCTATTTGAGTTTCAATGGATCCAAGCTGAATTATGAATATTGAACATAAAAATGTGCTCGTAATCAACTCATTTTGTAAATGATGCTCAAGTCGAGCTTTTATTGAGCTAAACTCGAGCCAAACTTTAGCTCATATAACCATAACCTTAACTTAATGTTTATTAGATTGCGTTTCCTATACTTATTTAGTTAAATTTTTTCGGATATTTCATTTATATATTTATATTTCTTTTAGGCGCGAAAAAAATGATAGCGTTTTATCATAAACCGATAACATTTTATCTTAAAATAACATAATTTATTATCGTATTACATATAATTTTTTATGTCAATTTAATCCACAACTATATCGTACATGTATAATTGTGCCCCCCTCGAAATTTTTCTAGCTCCGCCACTGCTCATAAATAATTAATTGTCATACGTTTTTTAAGGACAAAGTATGAAATTACAAGTTTATAAAAGTTAAATTATAAAAAAATTTATAAGTTTTTTTTTAATCGTTAGGAAGGAAGCGATAATTATTTCTGAATAGATAGAGTATATGAATAGATAGAGTATATGTTATCGGATTTTTATATCGTGGGAAGATATTTTTTTAAGACATTGGGATCCATAGACCATCTAATCCAAAATTTTATGATGTTCCTGGTCTAATGGGCCTTGCATATAAGCTGGTGGCCTATTCCTTACCTAACGTTAATTGATTTTAGAATGAAACCCACTCAACCTGATTAGCGCTTTGACGTGCGTGACTCCACACCGTAATTTAACAAAACCAAACCAACATATATACAGTAACTATTATAAACGTATATATTACAGAGTAGTGAATCGATGGAAGTTGAAAGTGCGGTGTAATGGAATTCCAAACTACCAGTACTAGGGTCAGCTTGGTCAAGTATTTATTTTAAGGCGTCATCAATGGCCGCCGCGCAAGCGTGTACGTGCTTGCGAGCTAGCTAGGAAATTTACGTTATCCGTTTCAGTTCTGTTTTGTATGGTTATATACTTGTATATATGTTAATTCCATAAGAACTACTTATATATCCGATTGGTAGGGATGCATTGAATCAAAAGTCTTTCAATTTGACTCGGAAAATGGAGCTACTACGTATAATCATGTATGAAGGTATTTTCAGCTTAATTTATATATCAACACGTGTGATTCGTGTGTATAGGATTGATTCGGTGTGAACACTATTTATGATATAAATCGTGAACAAATTGATTAATATATCATAATTATTTTTTTTATCTTAATCCAGTTCGATCGTTCAACCGCTCTACATCTGGATCGAATATATACTATGTGACCCATTTAAGAGATTGACCTTCTCACTCGCAAGGGACTCCATGTTTATAAGGGGATTCAAACTTCGAATCTCTTGACATGGGGGTGTAGCCCCACAACCACTACGCCAACTTGTAATTGTCCGACTAGGTCGAGAGGGTGCTTTCTAGTGACTCATGACAAGACATCAAAGGCGGACACGACTCCACAATGGCATATAGAGGAATATAAGGAAAATGATAACACACACTTTAGAAACTTTAATTTTAAAAAAAAATAAAAATACAGATGAAAAATATGCACATGAGAAAGTTGTGGTAGAAGGGAAGCATGAAGCGGAAAACGTTGCACCCGACTAGTGTTCGTCAACTCGGATAGCATTCCCATCTCGAGACAAGGTTTCAAAGAATCAAATTGATTCATTTGTCGATTTTATCAACTCTGTTATCAAGTCTTTGAAGTCCATAGTTGGTATCGAAATCCAACAAGGCAAAAAAGGCAAGTTACATTCCGAACATTTTATGCTCATCTACATGCTTTCGTGTCAATTGGTTTTCCATAGTTAAATCATGCCAAAATGTGTTAAATAAATTACAATTCACCCATTTGTATGATATATTAAATTAATAATCTAATTTTGAGACGTTAAATGGGTAATGTTATTTTTATAGATTAATTACCTAAGTTAGAAAAATGACATTATATATATGCCCATATTCCATAAAAACATGATTTATTATTTTTCTTTAATGCTAAGTTTATTTATGTGATATATCCATTTTCATATCCATAATTTTCATTTATTCGGTTTGGTTCGGTTCGGTCATTGCTGTCTTTGAGTTTGTTATTTGTGATAGTCGTCATGGGTCAGTTCTCTCTTGTGGTGCTCAAGGCCACAGTAGGGTGTTTGCGGAGCAAGCAGAGTGTCTTGGTCTTTTGTTTGGACTCCAGGAAGCTATGAAGAGGGGTTTCTCCCGGCTTGAGGTGGAGGGCGACTGCTTGATGCTGATCAACGTCATTAAGGGAATCTGACGGTGTCCTTGTGAGATAGAGATGTTGGTCTCAGATGCCCTCAGCTTCTGTCGTGCTTTTGAGAGGGTCACCTTTTCGCATACCCTCCGCGAGGGGAACCTGGTTGCTCTCTATTTAAGTGTACATATTTATTTTAGAATTGGTGTACATATTTATTTTAGAATTGTAGTTTAGCATGGTATAGAATGTGAATATATTATAAATTAAAATTAATTATAAGTTAAATATGGAAGATGTGCGCTTCCAAGTTATAGAAAAAATATATATTATGATAAACCAGGAAGATGAGTGCTTCCTACCCAGATTCATGAAGCTACCTTTCCGGGCCCGAAAATGATCAACTGACCGGACCCGTTTAGTGAATTTGATTGATAAGAAAATTCGAGCAGACATGTTTGGTACACTTGATACGAAAAACAAAATTCGAGCAGATCTGTTCGATTATACTTGATATTAAAATAAAATCAAAGTGCACCGGTTCAGTAAACTTGATCGATAAAATATGAGCAAACTCATTCAGTGAAGATTAAATATATAGGTCTTATTATTGGAATTGTAGTTCATTGGTTGAATACTAATTGAAAGTTTAAAGTTATATAAAACGTTAAACTTCTATTTATAAGACGGTGATTGTAAAATAAGTTGGTCATAATTTCAACATTAAATTATATTCCAATTCCATTTTGGAATATAATTTCCTAGAGTGGTTTATAACTCACATTCATTCTTCTTCCTAACTTAAAAATTCTCCAAGTTAAGTCGAGTATCTATTTTGTATTGAAGAATTCACATTTAAATAATCTATATTACTCTCCTTTACACTATTTAGTTCATACTGTTTATGGTCAATGAACCTTTAGTGCAAAGTGGTCTTATATTTCATGTCATCATGCTTGTTTTTAAACGAACTAACCACCCTATTGATTGTGGCGACTGATGTCTCTCATTTGTGTACGATGCATCAGACCTAAGCTGCAGGTATAAAGATCTTAGTCGGAAAGTTCTGAAGGTGTTGGAGAACATCAAGGTTCATTTTAAATATTTTGAACTAAAGGGGTAATTCCAAATATATATGTTCAAATTGATTAATTATTTACCAGATTTATTTTGAAAGTCTTTCGTTGTATATGTTAAACGACTGTAAATAGTATTTAAAAAAAATATAATTTCTTTCTTGTAAAAGACTTCAGTTGTATTTACTTTGAATGCATATATGTTATAAATCATCTTGTTTATAAGAGCATGGTTACATGTCCCTAGCTATAAGCCTAAGGTGGTTACGATAACATTAAAGTCTGAGTAATATATTGACGCTGCAAAACTCCCTCGTTTAAAGAAGAGTGTGTTACCCATCTCCGCATCAAAACACCCCAAATTAAACTTAAATTTGGCAGTTTGGCCTCCGATTTGGCCGAAAAATCATGCAAATTCGCCTTGATCTTGCCTCATTCAGTAGGATTCTAGGTACCTCTCCTTCCTTTCTAGTACCATCGTTGTGATCGATCTTCAACGTCGGTCGACGTTGATGAACCACGCTGGAATAATCAACACTGAGAAGAGACATGGAAAGATATGAAAACTGCCGCCAGTGAAAAATGGATATATGTCGTGCATATTAGGATAAAATTATATCCTTAGATAAAATTTATCAAATCTTCATAATATCTTATCATATCCTTGTAAACTCTATCTTTGTATATCTCTATCCTTGGAGAGCAAGGAAACCATGTGTTTTACAAATACCTTATTCAATCAATGGAAAAATCAAGAAAAACCTTTCATCACATCCTTGCAATATTTACATGGTATCAGCCTACTCTTGATCCTCACGATCTATATTCATCTTCCACTCTCTCTTCTCTTTGCGGCTGCAGGGTCAGGCCCCATGCCTGCTCTACGATTCCCGAACCTCAACGTTCGCCTTGATCGAACAAATTATACCCTTTGGAGGCACACCATCAAGTCTGCCCTTGAAGCTTTCGGCATTTGAGGATTTCCTAGCCGCTAGCTCTCAACCTACCGAGAAGCTGTCAGCACTGTCTAGATCCACGGATCCGCCCTCACCTAATCCGGCTTTTTCTAAATGGAAGAAAAAGGATAGCCTGATCCTCCTTTGGGTCCGCACCACCCTCACGTCATCCCTCCTTGCTCACGTCGCTCGTGCCCAGACAACACATGAGGCATGGGGCATCCTTGAAAGGATGTTCTTGCCTGATGCACCTCAAGCAACAGATGCAGAATCTCAAGAAGGGTACTCTTAGTATTCTTGATTATGTTTAAAAGAAACGCGGATTTTTCGATGCCTTGGCTGAGTGCTCTTACATCGTGCCCAGCTCGGACTTTGTTGAGTGCGTTCTCAATGGGTTGGATGCTTCTTTTTCGACCTTTCTTACTGCCTACAACATGCAGACGGAGCCAATTTCATCATATCAACTTCTTGGTCTTCTTCTGCGGGAAGAGGAACGTATTACTGCCTCTCTTGTTCCTGCCAGTGACACCTCTCTCACGGCCAATGTCACTAGCCGTGGGAACAAGTCATCACAGCCATCTCCTCGCTCAGATTCCACTCCGAATGATCCTTCTCGACCTCGATCTACTTGTCATATTTGTGCCCGGCTAGGCCATGAGGTGATCAATTACTGGAATCGACTCAACACTAGTGACTTCCCACCCACCAACACCAACTCTAGCCGACGTGGTGGCCGCACTGGGTCCAGTCAAGGCGAAGGGTGTGGCCGAGGATCCTCATAGCAGCCCTACCAGCAGTACACCTCGGCTCCGCAACATCATCAGGCAGTTGGGTCATCCTCCGTCCACCTTGGTTGATCCAAACTGGTAATTTGACTCTGGGGCAACAAACCATGTTACCTCTGACTTCGGTAACTTATCCGTTCACTCTGATTACATCGACAATGAAGGTTTGCAAGTAGACAATGGTATATATCTTCCTATTACGCATTTAGGTTCATCATCTTTGCCTGCATATCCTCGACCGGTTCAATTACATAATATCCAGTTTGTTCCTAATATCAAGAAAGATCTCATTAGTGTTTCCCAATTGACTCGAGATAATGATGCTTACATGCTATTTTTTCCTACTTGTTGTTTTGTCAAGGACAAGCAGGGATGAACACTCCTCAAAGCTAGAAATCATTGAAAACGGGCTTTACCACCTTCAATCGCCCCCACCCAGCAGTCACCCACCTCATGTTTACCTCGGAGAAAGGACCACTCTTCAGATATGGCATGAGCGCTTTGGTCATCCCCATGAGTTAGTTTTTAGGCGTCTTGTTTCTAGATTTCAGTTACAAGTTTAAAAAAAAAACGATCTTAAAGGTGTTTGTGAGTCTTGTCAACTTGGGAAAAGTCATCAACTCTCTCTCAATAGTCCACATGAGTCTAGTCAGTCTCCCTTTGAGTTAGTTTAATTATTCAGATGTTTGGGGCCCTGCCCCTGTTACTTCTTTTAATGGCAATTCATATTTCTTAATTTTTGTTGATGATTGCACAAATTTTGTCTGGATTTATTTTCTCACATAAAAATCTCAAGTTCTCCACAACTTTCAACAATTTCAAAAGATGATTGAGACTCAATTCTCTGCTAAAATCAAACAATTCCAATCAGATTGAGGGGGGGGGGGGTGAGTACAGAAATGTGTCTACTTTCCTTGATTCTCAAGGCATCATTCATCGTGTCTCATGTCCTCACACTCAATCCCAAAATGGTGCAGCTGAACGCCGTCATCGGACCATTGTCGAAAAGGGTCTTGCCATCCTTTCCCATGCCAAATTTCCACCCATGTTCTGGGAACATGCCTTCCATACTTCTGTCTACCTGCATAATCACACCATCACCCCTATTTTGCATTATAAGTCTCCTTTTGAGGTTTTATATGGTAAGATCCCTGATTACAAATTCCTCAAGTCCTTTGGTTGCTTATGTTATTCATTTTTGCGTCCATACAATTCCAACAAATTAGAGTTTCGATCCTTGTCTTGCATCTTCATTGGGTACAACTCTCGCCACAAAGGTTACATATGTCTTCATGTCCCTACCAATCGAGTATATGTTGCTCGCCATGTCATATTTGATTAAACTATATTTTCGTATCCACACCATGCCAAGGCTTCACCTGACACCATGACTAACACCATATCCTCGTCCTTACCGGCTCTCTCCTTGCTGCAACAAGCGGCTTCTCCCTGGCCACCGTCACCCTCCATCCCTGCCAATGATCTTATGGACGCACACCCATCCTCACCCTCCGCCACCCCTTCCCCCATGCCAAAACCCCTCCACTCCTTGGATTCCCCTGCACCCTCAACTCCTCCCACTACCCACGACTCTTCAACCACTCATCCTGGCTCGGTTTCAGCGCCTTCAGAGGAGGTTCCCTCAGCTTTATCCACGCCAGACACATGTATGTCCTCTACCTCTTCCCGTCAACAACATATCGTTCCCTCTTACTTTCGTCCATCTGCTGATTCTCGTCATACTATGACTACACGAGCTAGGACGAATGATCTTAAACCCAAGACCCTGACCACCACAAAGCATCCCTTGCCTCCTTCTATTGATCCATATGATAAACCTAAGACCTTTCTTCAGGCCTCAAAATCACTCGAATGGCAACATGCTATGCAGGTTGAATATGATGCTCTTTTGCATGATTGGACTTGGACACTTGTACCTCGTCCTAATCAAGCTAACATTGTGGGTTATAAGTGGATGTACAGGATCAAGCGCAGGGCAGACGGATCTATTGAACGCTACAAGGCTCGCCTTGTTGCCAAGGGTTTCCATCAAGAAGAGGGTGTTGACTACTTTGACACCTTTAGTCCTGTGGTCAAGCCTGTTACCATCAAGATTGTTCTCTCCCTTGCTCTCACAAATGATTGGTGTCTCCGTCAGGTCGATATTAACAATGCTTTCTTGAACGGTGACTTGTCCGAACAGGTCTTTATGGCTCATCCCCCAGGCTTTATTGACTCATCTCGTCCTAATGATGTCTGTCTCTTGCGCAAGGCTCTGTATGGTTTGAAGCAAGCCCCGCGCGCCTGGTTCACCAAGCTCCGCCACTTTCTACTTCAGCATGGGTTCTGTGATTCCAAGTCTGACACTTCGCTATTTGTCAGGCGACAGGCATAATTTGTCCTTTACATTCTGGTTTATATTGATGATCTCATTATTATAGGCTCTGTCTCAGCTGAGATTGACAAATTTGTGCTCTTGCTTAATCATGCTTTCTCTCTCCGTGATCTTGGTGATCTTCACTATTTTCTTGGCATAGAGATGTCGCGCACTCATAACACTATTTTACCATCTCAGCATAAGTATATCAGGGATCTTCTTCTGCGCAGCAAAATGCAGGATGCCCATCCCATCTCTTCCCCTGCAGAACCGGCCTCTCGCCTAACCAAAGATGGTGTTCCATTCCATGATCCCCACCTTTACATGAGTATTGTTGGGGCTTTATAGTGCGTCACTATCACTCGACCGGAGATCTCCTACGCTGTCAATAGAGTTTTTCAGTTCATGCAGTCACCCACAGAGACACATTGGTCGGCTGTCAAATGGATTCTCTGCTATATGAAAGGATCTCTCTCATCAGGTTTGACTATCCGACCTTCTCTAAATCATCGTCTTGTTGCATTTTCTGATGTCGGTTGGGCTTCTGATGGTGATGACTGCCGTTCGCAACATGGCTTTGCAGTCTATTTGGTGGCAACCTGGTCAAGTGGGCTTCTAAGAAGCAAAATGTGGTTGCAAAGTCTAGTTCTGAGGCTGAATATTGCACCATTGCCTTCACCGTGACAGAATTAATCTGGCTTCAACAGTTGCTACTCGAGCTCCGGGCTCCCATTATTCGGCCTCCTATCTTGCTTTGTGATAATCTCAGTGCCACCTATATGTCCACTAATCCTATTTTTCATCAACGTTCCAAGCATATCAAGATTGATTATTATTTTGTTCGCGAACAAGTTGAAGATGGGTCACTTGTTGTCCGCCATGTTCGTTCTCAAGATCAGATTGCAGACATCTTCATCAAAGCAGTTGGCACGGCTAGATTTCAGATGCTCCGTTCCAAGCTTCATGTCTGGAATCCTCCATGAGCTTGCGGGGGGCTATTAGGATAAAATTATATCCTTAATTAGATAGAATTTATTAAATCTTCATAATATCTTATCATATCCTTGTAAACTCTATCTTTGTATATCTCTATCCTTGGAGAGCAAGGAAACCATGTGTACAAATATCTTATTCAATCAATGGAAAAATCAAGAAAAAACCTTTCATCACATCCTTGCAATATTTACAGTGCAAAATGGGATCTATCGGTAATCATCCCTATTTGTGTTACACTCGGTGTTACACATAATTATTCAATTCGGGCATAAATTTACATTAAAATTTTTTAAAAATTATATTTATATTCTATACACTTATATTAATGTCTATAAAATTTTATTATTAAAATATTTTTTTTTAAATATAAAAAATATTTTCTAAAATAATCAATCTTTTAACTATCCATAATTTTTAATAATAATTTTTCATAATAAAATTTTATAAACATGTTAATATAAGTGTATAGTATATAAATATAATTTTTATAAAAAAAATTAATGTGAATTTATACCCAAAATAATTATGTGTAACACCGAGTATAACACCTAGTGTTATAGGGATCCGAACTGCCCTATTAGTGGTAACAAAAAAAAAAAAAAAAAGTGGGCTGGCTAGTGGTAATTTAGGGTTCAAATATTATACCTAATGGTAATGGTATAAAACTATCAAAAGGTATGATATACTAAAATTTCTATTAAATATAGAAATATGTAAAATAAAGACATTATTAAAAGTTTGAGCATAAATTTTTTAAAGATGTTAATATTTATTTAATATATTTTTTCCAAAATATGTAAAGATACTCTTACAAGCACATGAAAACAAAAGTATCTACTAAATTACTGTATTATTCTCATGCTGAACCATAGATTAAGGAAAAGAAACAAATTATATAATTATATGTAAGGAATATATAATGACTACAACAAGGCATTTGCCCAACAATCCAACATACTACCTGTGCAATTAAGAAGATGTCGTTAATTAGTCATAGTACAAACACATAAACTGTTACAAATTTGAAAAGTTAACTGTAAAATTCTGAATCCTTTTTTTTTTGTGGAGAGAATATATATCGCCAAGGTCGTTAATCGGTTAATGAATGATGTTTGATTGATTAGGGAGCAATGACGAGTTTGCTCGGCCCGTTTCCTGAATCTGCACACTGTGGGCCCCGATTCTGTGGAGATCTCATTTCACGAAGACCTCTCTCCTCCGATAGCACCTTTGCCAACCTATTTTTACCACAGTTAATTAACAAATAAAAAAAAAGTCACTTAAATCTGCACTATTTAGTACTCCGTAATTTTGAAGAGTTTATTCCTAGATCATCTTTTAATTAAGAAAAAAAACTTAAAAAGTAGCTATTTTCGATGAAAATTTGTAATATACTGATATCTAGCGTATGATATGGTAAAGTGATATTGATATCTAGTGTTTGATATTCTCAAATGTCAAGTGTTGTGTCTGGTGTCATCAAATATTGATATCGCTTGATATCTAGATATCAGATTTGAACCTACTTGATATACTGATCGATATCGATATCTTGATAACTAGATATCGATATCAAACGGACCCAAAACAAACTGCCCTGATTCATTTGCTCCTTCCGTTCGGCAAAACATGTCACTTTACTATTCACGCACACATTTTTAGGGATAAAAACAATATAAAATATCTAGTTTTTTAATAATTTTTTTAACAATTTCGTAGTTATTATTAATGAGTACAAACTTGTTAAAAAATTTATAAAAAAATAAATATTTTATATAGTTTTTCTCATTCTAAAAAAGCGTGCGTGAATATTAAACGAGTATTAAATTTAACTATTTTACATACCTTTTGAGAATTTCTTCATTGGTGTGCTCAGAAATGGGCTCGTAAAGACCAGTAGCAATGTTGACCTGCGTGACTGGCTTCTTCAGCAAGTCTTCCCCGACCTTCACCAGCTTCTCCATCGTTTCATGAGACGCATCATCTACTGACATCAATTCTTCGCTTAGCTCGTCACACTGTACATTACATTAATTAATTCATCTCAAAATTTCATTAATTAATTAATTACTAATGATCAAATTGAACCAGTTTTATAATTTTATAATAATGGATTATGAATTAAACTGTCTTGAAATTGAAATGTACAACCTGAATGCGGATGTAGTTATCCTCGGTGTGGAGCGCGTTGAAGAGGGTGAGGAGGTGGAAGTCCACCATATCGGAGCTGCTGCAAGTGAACGCGTCCATCAACGGCGTGCAGCCGCCGCTGGTTAGCCAGCCGAAGACGCCCCAACGGGCGGCTTGCTCGGCGGTGTACTTGCCGTCTTGTTTGTGGGACCCAGTTCCCAGTGATAGTACCAGAAACCGGTGGTAGTCCGTCGGCTTTATCGGGAAGAATTGAGTACTCCCGCTGCCGATCTCCTTGCACACTTCATTCATCGCCACCAGAGCCTGGATTAATTGGATCAACACAAAATCAACAGCTTAATTAATTAAAGAGGTTACAATTTGGTCGATCAATTGATTTTAAATCAGTTGATTAATTTATTAATTGCTCATTTTAATTACCGGGTTGTTGGCCGCCAATCCGCCGTCGATCAGGTGGAACTCCCGGATTTCTCCGGCGTGTCCGACTTCTACGTTGAAGTAATGTGCCGGAAGGTATGTCGGAGCAGCTGAAGTTCCGATGCATATATCGCTCAACTTAGCGTTCAAGCTCGGAGTTCTCTTCACCTGTACATATATAATAGTAATATTTGTGAGATCTTGGTAAATTTTTTTTTTAAAAAAAAATAGACAATGTTAATCCAGGACCTCATAGCTAGAGAAAATGGTTGGTTGCATTCTCTTGATGTCAAAAGTTGGAATCACAACATTCGTCAAGGTTTGGTCTAGCTTTTTGTCTCCGAGTTTCTCTTTGATGATTTTGTGTAGATGATGGCCATTGTGTTTAGGGCCTTCGATGACTTTGATCATTGCCTTCGCATAACTGCGTACACAACATTAATATATATAATGGTTACTAAGCAACAATTTTTGGATCAACTAGAGATCTATTAGAGTTAATGATACCTTGAGTGGGGAAATATCATAGGGCCTTCATCGAGGTAGAACTGCTTGATGTCTCTGGCTGCGTATAAAGGGCGATGGTTCTCATTGGGTGCCGCTAGCATCATTGTGACCAGACCGCCTGTGCTCGTCCCTGCCATCACGTCAAAGTAGTCCGCTAGCCTTGCATCCACGCCATCCAATTTCTGCTCATCGAAACAATATGTATATACTCATATATGATAATTAGAGAGATCAAAGGCACAAAATAATACTATCATCAATGCATATACCTGAAGTTCGCCCTCCAAGAAGCCAAGAATGACGGAAGGGATAATCCCTCTCATCCCACCTCCATCAATGCTGAGGACGGTGATTAGGTTACCGTAAGTTGGAGGCTGCAACAACGACTTGCTTCTCTGCATGCATGGATTCATGTTGATGATATCGTTGACACGAACGAGGTAACAAGTTAAGGCTTTTGTTTGTGTAGTACTTATTACGTACGTAAAGCTAAGAAAGATGGACTGCTAAGAGGCTGGCTAGGTATTTATACATAAACATCTATATATAGTGCAGGAAGATAGAGTTGATGTACTTTGACCTAATTAATGTCAAGCTTTTCGAATGAGTACATTTTTAAGATGAACTAGCTAGCTAGTTTCACGTGCTTAATTGTTGTTCGAAACTGACCCGAAGGAGGAAAAGAGATTGCTGAACCTTAATTTTTTATTATCTTAGTCTAGTTTGATCGGACTCAACCGTTCTACATCTAGATCGGCACGGGGTGTAGCCCCACAAGTTCCACAACCATTATACGGCAATGCAACTTGTCAAGTTAAGGACGAAATTGGATGTATTGTTAATTCTGAAAACCCTCAAGGTGAGACAAAATAAATTACACCAGTTGCATATTTGAAAATGAATTGAAGTAACCAATCATGCCCATGAATACATGTTCTCCCATCCCATCCCCAATAAATACAAAGTTAAAACTATAGTTTACATCATACAGACTAACCAATTTGTGTACTAAATAATTGGGTTCTTGATGCAGTCTAACCTACAAATCCACTTGATCCAATCCCTAAATGGATGTGTTCAACATCTACCGTTCTTAACCAAGCTAGGTCATGAGCTACGAACGATCAATACTATATATGATCCGGTTTAATGATGGCATGTCGATTCATAGATATCGATTCCATACTTAGCATAAGCTGGTATATAGGGTTTCATCCGAGATCATCCCTTATGTAATATCAGTGTTCTTTTTAAATGTATGTGGGATTAATTAATCAGCTTTTTCTTGATTATTGTCAAGAAAAAAGGTTTGATTAGGGCATATATACATCCATCTCCATCAATGTGTATTTTATGCATTAAACTTGGTTAACTTTAATATCATATGATATCGTTACTATATATTATATAGTATGGAATGGTAGCTAGACGCCCAAAAACATGAATTTCTCATTGTAGATGATATCATGTGATTTTGCATTGCAGGGTAACGCAGCTAGTAGGTGAGATTATTAGGTGAGAATATATGCATCAACATCACAAAGTTAAACGAAATTGGATAATCGAAAAAATGTAGTAAACCCTAAACCAATGATCGAGCGTCCAAAAGGCAGTCTGTTTTGAAAGAATTAGAACTTTCGACGAAAGTTATATGTTGGTAGCATCGTACGAAAGCAAGATACCTCTATAGTAAAGAAGCTGAAAGCTGCTGTCATGGAATTCCAAACTACCAGTACTAGATCAAGTAAGGCGGCGTTATCGCGTGTTTTCTTGCAAGGGAATTTGTTTTTATGGTTATAGTACATGTTTGCAGACAGAACGACTTATCCAATTGATAGGGATGCATATATTGAATCAATTTCATAAGTCTTTCAATTTGACTCTGAAAATGGAGCTACATTTGCGTGAATTCATATATGAAGAATTTTCAACTTCTTTATGTGTATATAGAATAATTTTTCAAAAAAATATTATTATTTGTTAATATAAGGCAAGATGAATTACTTATGATATAATTTCAGCTTATATTATTGCCCTTTATAGATTATATATGATAGTATGGTTCCTTTTGTTTTTTTTGTCTTAGTCTAGTTTGATTGGACTCATCCACTCTATATCTATATCGGTATCATAAGACCCATTTAGAGGGTTGATTCTCCCACACAAAAACGACTCCATGTTTGAACTCTTATGATGAGATGAAGTCTCACAACTACCATACTAACTTCCGACTGGTATGGTTCTAAGAGGGAAAAAAAAGGGGGAAGTGGGAGATTGGCGTGTAATTGTGGCCTTGTGATAATCATGTACAATGTGACCATAAATAGGAATTAATTAACTTGTGTACAACTTTTGAATAAAATAGTTTAATTTCATTACTAATTAGATCCAATCTTATCAATTGGAGTACCCAAAATTAATACAGATTGCAATTTGCAACCACCATGATTCATGAATATGTATATAACGCAGGAACAGGGCTACTGAAGCCGTAACAATTAGGGTTGCTAATGGCCAAGTTGGGATTATAGTGCATAGATAAAGACTTGACCCAAGCAGTCCACTTAATCAACTGTCATTATTATAACCTCTCAAACGAAAACTATATCACCAAACACTCAAATAGTCGTCATGGGCTGCTCGGCCAGCTAATGTTAGCGTGCAACATTAGCCGTTGTAACGCTCGCTTTTTCGGAAACCCGATAAAATATTCGGAAGCGTGCAGTTGTGTGACTTCAAAACAAGTTTTAGAATGGCCTATATTTATGTATCATGTGTATAAATATGTGATGCATCAGAGTTGTTCTATAGGGGAATCACAAGATGAGGACTGTTTGATGTTTGTGTTGGTTGTTCGTTGAGCACGTGAAGCGGTGAAGGTTTAGGTGGCTGATAATTTCATCGCACTTTTGGGCCTTGCTCGCCTTTTTTTTAATATAAAAGCCCAATTGAAGGCCCATTTAAAGAGGCTTATGGATAGCCCAAATGCTTTATGGCCCATTCGTGTTTAACACATTCATTCTCGAGGTTTTGCCTCGGCTTTGTGTCAACATGATCAGTGTTAAACTTCTCCGACTGGTATGTTCTCCACCCCCAAGTGAGTGGGTCAATCCCTTAAATAGATCACATCATATCTGATCCAGACTGGACTAAGAAAAAAAAAATAGCTTCACCAATAGAGAAATCTCTTCATAACAATTATAAATGTGCGATAACTTCTCCACTGCTAATCTTTTATTTTTCCACCACAAATCAAAATTAGAATAGGTATTTGGGTGGAATGATGTATCAAAGTATTCAACATCACATATAACATTGCTTTGTGATAGAGAAATAAAGATTGGTGGTGAAGATAGCTTCTTAGATAATACAAGTGTGACTACCGCAAGCACAATGTTTAATTATGAGGCGACAAAAGTAGAGTTTTGCAACTACAAAAGATTCATAAATGGATGTTTTTCAAGTCGAACAAGCCAAGTATGCTTTGCTAGCAAGTTTAGAAATGAGTTGAGCTTGTGTCGCATCCAAATTTGGATTTATCAATATACCTTGAATTTGTTGCTGACCGGTAAATATCAGGGGTTCCTTTCATCTTTGCTTGCACAATTTGATGTATATGTAGCTGTTCGTTGAGCACGAGATGAGGACAATTTGATGTTTATGTAGCTGTTTGTTGAGCACTTGAAGCGGTGAAGGTTTAGGTGGTTGACAATGGCGGAGCCAGGATTTCTCCAAGAGAGGTGCTAAAAAAATTTTGTGAAATGTTTTTTTTTGTGTATATCTGTTAAGAAGATTTTTTTAAAAAAATATATTGAAAAACACTAATTAAAATTGTTGAGAGATATTTTTATTTAAATAGTTGAGAGATACAAAAAATATAGGGAAAAAAATCAAGAATAATTATTTTTAAAACAATATTGAAATAAAATGATAGTATATAATTTAAATATAACATTTTTAATTCAAATAATTATGAGAAATAATAATATAATATATATATATATAAAATTTAAGCATAACATTTCACTTATTCTCATTCCTTTCTTCACCACTTGAACTAGATGACACTTTTGTTTCAAATCTATATACATATACTAAAACCGATGCATAGCGTCCTATGTGGTGCGTTGTGATTGATCTTAGGGAAAAAAATCCTATGTGGCGCATTGTGGTTGATCCTAGTGGAAAAATTAATAAAATAATATGTTGTCATAGTTTATAGAAAGTTATATAAGTCACAATCTATCTATATATATTTTAGTTAATTGACAATAATATAAATAAAAAAATATTTCATAGTCATTCATACTTACTAAAAATGTTAATAGAAAAATATGTAGTATTTCATAGGTGCTATATTATTTATATCTAGATTATTTTTTTGTTGAGAGAATTATTTATATAAAAAATTAATTATTTAATCATTGTTATTTTATTTATACCTATATTGTTTTTAAGGCCAAAATAAATTATTAAAATATTGTGTAGCCATAATATGTAGTCAAAATCCATCCGTGCATAGATATTTTAGTAAACTAACGTAATAAATATGTATTACATATTTAATAAAAAAAGAATATTAAAATATTTTTAAAAATCAACTACCTATTATATTACATGAGATTTAATTAACGATAGATTAGAAAAAAATATTTATTTATAATATGCCGAACTAATTTTATTTATATCTATATTATTTTTTGGTGGGAAAAATTATTTATATTTAGATTATTATTTTTTATTTATTAGAATCTATCTAGATTATTTATAATATTGTATTAATATATTCTGCGTACACGGGACGAGACTTATACTAGCACTAAATATATGTAAAAACGTTATTATTGTTTTCGGCCAAGGGGTGCTCTAAGCACTCCCGAACACCCCCGCTCTCACTGTGGCTGATAATTTCATCGCACTTATGGGCCTTGCTCAACTTTTTAATATAAAAGCCCAATTGAAGGCCCATTTAAAGAGGCTCATGAATGGCCCAAATGCTTTCTGGCCCATTAGTTACAATTCGTGTTAACACATTCAATCTCGAGTTTTTGCCTCTACATTTTGTGAACATGATCAGTGTTAAACTTCTCGGATTGGCATGTTCTCAACTCCCATTAGAAATAGCTTCATGAGTAGAGAAATCTCTTCATCTCCTCCTCCAATCTTTTACTTCTCCTCTGCTAATCTTTTATTTTTCCACCACAAATCAAAATTAGAATAGGTATTTGGGTGGGATAGAATGATGTAACAAAGTATTCAATATCACAGATAACATTGCTTTGTGGTAGAGAAATAAAAGATTGGTGGTGGAGATAGCTTTTTATATAATACAAGTGTGACTACAAAATTTCCCTCGAACTAGGATTTTCATTTTTCCGTAAGCAAGATGTTTAATTGTGAGGCGACAAAAGTAGAGTTTTGCAACTACAACAGATTCATAAATCCAAGTATGGATGTTTTTTTTTTACTAGTTGAACGAGTTGAGTATTGCTCGCTTAAATTCAGCTCGTTTTAAACTGAGTTGAGTTCACGCGAAGCCTAAATATTATTAGTCTTGAGCTTAAAAATGTGCTCATATTTGAGTCATTTGGCAAATAAATAAGCTTACACTGATGAGCTTTTTCTAGTATTAAGAAACCTTACTTGTTCATGACATAGTAACTTAAATAAAATTTTATAAAGTCTACAAAATGGAAGCTATTCGAGCTTGAATTGAGTTGAGCTACCTTTAAATCAAGCTTTAAAATGTGTTTATACTTGACTCGTTTAGTAAATAAATGAGCTCAAATCAAGCTTTAAATGAGTCAAATCCAATCCGAACTCAAGCTATTCAGCTCATATTACCGCCCTAAATCGAAAAAGAGGGTTCATATGTAATTTTTTCTCTTAAGAGGGTTCATATATATCGTTGCAGGAGCACATGACATAAACGTTATATCCACATCAACATCATCATTGAAATTTCATATCGTCACTTGTGTCATTTAGTGAAAGAGGCTACTATACATATGGTCAAATTTTCATTAAATATAGGATCATGTACTGGCTTACGATGTTGGCCGGTAAACATTTTTCACTTGAAAAAAGTTTGTCAACACCGACCTCCCATGTTGACAAGATAGTCAGACATTTTACCGATATGGAAATTCGGTGTCAACACCGAAAGTTGGTAAAATCACCATGAATTTAACGATATAAAATCATATGTATAACAAGCCAGTTTAGTGAATATGCATTGTTCAAATTAAATTGCTTATTTAAAAAATTAAAGTGTGGTAATACTATTTGGCAACCTCTCTTAATAATGAACTAGTATGATCCCCGCGCCATGACGCGTTTTTTATAAATAAAATCTTAATAATATGTTAAATTAATATTATAAAATAATAGTAAAAGTTTAGATAATTAAATATTTTGAATTAAACCCATTGATTGAGAAAACAATTAAAGTTATATATATAGATATAGATATAGATTACTAATATTAATTTTATGTTTTTTATTATTAATTTTATGTTTTGAATTAATCCCATCGTTTTTATAAAAAACTACTAAAATTAAAATTTAGGCTAAGATCATATATTAATAGAATTTTATAAAAAATGATTGAATAACCTACTTTTAAGGAAACAGTGACACCTCATGAAAAATGTTTCTCTTTTAATAGTTAGACTAGTTTTATTACTCGCCCGTTGTGCAATTTGTTAATATCTTTGAATTAATAGGTTTATATATATTTTAGTTAATTGAAAAAAATATAAATAAAACATATTTCATAGTCATACTTACGAAAAATATTAATATATAAATAGTTAGTATACTAGTATTTCATAAGTGCTATTTGGTTTATATCTTGATTATTTTTTTGTGGACAAAATTATTTATATCAAAATTAATTATTTAATAATTGTTATTTTATTTATATCTATATTATTTTTTGAAAAGAAAATAATTTATCAAAATATTATGTAGCCACAATTCATCCATGGATAGATATTTTAGTAAACTAACGTAATAAATATATACTATATATTTAATAAAAACAATATTAAATATTTTTAAAAACAATTATCTACTAAATTATATGAGATTCAATTAATGGTAGATTAGAAAAAAAATGTTGATTTTTTAAATCCTTATGAAAATTGTTGATTATATATATATACGCCACTTTTTATAAGTTAATAATGTCATCAACTTTTCTTGACCAAAAAAAGATATTTTTTCAAAGTGATGTCGATCATCAAATGCAGTCATATATTTTGAAAGAATTGTTTCTTTTTGCATAACATGTTACTAAATGTAAATTTGTAATTACCGAAGGCATGTAAATTAAAAAAAATTGAAGCAAGGGTATGATATATTTTATTATAGAGGAAATTGATCAAATACTGGATAAATTATTTGATCTAAAAATATAAGATTTCTAAATAATTAAAATATATAAGGTTGAATATTTATCTAATTAAGATATAAGGTTATATTGGATAGATTATTTGATCTAAAAAAATAAGTTTTTTACCTAATTATATTGGCTTATTAATTAACTTGGCTCAAAAAGATAATAGCATTTTAATTCAGAATATGACACGTAAGAAAAAATAATCTCGTTTTAATCCAGAAAATTCCATGGATGCGAAATCACACCAGAGCCCGTTTCAGGCCCCTGCTTTAATATTTTACTAGTATTCGTTACCCGCGCGGTTGCGCGTTTTGTTAATAAATTATATTTTATTATATTAATTATATTAAAATATTATATTAGATAATTAATTGGCGTAGCTTAAAAAAATAAAATCAAATTGACGTGGCTCACAAAAATAAAACTATATATAAATATTTTATATTCAATTTGATCTAAAAGGTAGAATAACGCACCAAATATTCCTTCTTCATCTTTTAAAATAATAAATAATATAGTTTATTAACAAAAGCATGAAAATAATAAATATGTATAACAACTAATTCAAGTTATATTGGATAGATTATTGATCTAAAAAGATAAGTTTTTAGCTAACTATATTCATTTATTAATAAAAAGATAAGTTTTTAGCTAACTATATTCATTTATTAATTGATGTGGGCCAAAAATATAATACCACTTTAATCCAGAAAATGCCACGTAAGCAAAAATAATCCCGCTTTAATCTAGAAAATTCCGTGGACGCGAAATCGCACCAGAGCCCGTTTTAGGCCTCTATTTTAGTATTTTATATAGATATAGAAGATAGATATAGATGTTTTGAATTAATCCCATCGTTTTTTTAAAAAACTATTAAAATTAAAATTTAGACTAAGATCATGGATTAATTGAATTTTATAAAAAAATGATTGAATAACCTAAGTTTAAGGAGAAAGTGACACCTCATAAAAAATGCTTCTCTTTTTATAGTTAGATATAGATCGTTTTTTTTTTAAAAACTACTAAAATTAAAATTTAGACTAAGATCATGGATTAATTGAATTTTATAAAAAAAATGATTGAATAACCTAAGTTTAAGGAGAAAGTGACACCTCATAAAAAATGCTTCTCTTTTAATAGTTAGATATAGATATAGATAATTTATGTTATTTGTTTGTTAAGGAAAAAAAGAGTGAAATAATGTGATTATCCAATCCTCTATCAGGAAATTCGAGAAGAAAAAAGCATAAAAAATAATTACCAATGAGTAATTCCAAGCTACTACGGCAGCATAAAAAATAATTACCAATGAGTAATTCCAAGCTACTACGCACTACTCTAAATACCCTCATTAATGACAATTAAACAATGGCGTTTTTCATGAAATGTCATTAAAAGGGGATATAACGGCGTTGATAAAGATAAACGTCATTAATTTGTGAAATGCAATAATTCCATGGTGTTTTGAGAAACGACATAAATTTTATAGCGTTTAAAAACGCCATAAATTCAACGTAATATGCTAAATAGAATCCTAGTATTTCATGACGTTTTAAAAACGCCATAATAATAGTACTTTATGGCGTTTATAAAGTGCCATGAAATATGAAGGATACTATGGCGGTTTGAAACGCCATGCTTTATATGCTAGAATGGGCGGAAAAATTTTCGCGCAAATTTGATGCCAAAATTTGTAATTCCCGCAAAAAAACCAACAACAATTTGTAAAATTGAAAAAAAAATTCCAAAAGTCCAATTACCCCAAATGCAAACTCCAATCGGTCATTCCAAACCCCAAATCAAGCTCTTCTTCTTCAATGAAGCTAGCTCTTACCCCAAATCAAGCTCGTATGAACCTCCAAACCTGAAATCCAAACCCCCAAATCAAGCTCTTCAATTCGCTGCCCGAAATCAACACCCAAAATCAAGCTCTTCACTGTGCACCGCCGCGGAGCCGCCGACGTTCCTTTGCTCCCTGGCCCGTCGACGTTCCTTTGCGCCGTCGAAGTTCACTGCGCACCGTTCATCCCTCCGACGTCCGCTGCTCGTGGCCCTCCCAACTGCTAGGCGCGGTGGTTCCCTTGCTCCCTGACCCTTCTGCAGTCGTTGTTGGCGCACCTGCAACTTTGGCACCGCTAGCTGCCACCACCACTACAATCTTCTGGGTTCTATGGTGTTTACCTAAAAAAAGCCTCAATTTCCACCACGTTTTGAGTCCCTAGTCCTAATTTCAACATAGAACCCCCAATTTCATCATAAAAAACCAATTCCCAAGTCCCAGCCGAAACCCTGAATCTTCATCGAGTAAGGTACTATTTGGTTTCCTTAAAACTACGCTTGATTGAAGTTCTGTTTGAAAGACTTGTTTAGATAGCATAATACATTTATTGTTTCTGTGCATACATGTATGTTCTGGAATTTTGGAAGCAGTGATATTATGTGCACAATTTTTTACCTAGATCTAGTAATCCTATTTTGGTTTCTAGTCATGATTTACAAAAGAAATTCTATGAAGATGTGTCATTTACATCAGTATAATAGTTTAGCTTTATCGAGTAGAAGTAGACCTGTCAAACGAGTCATTCGGGTCGGGTCACTTCGGGTCCCGGGTAATACGGGTTTCGGGTATTTTCGGGTCTCGAGTAATACGGGTTTGATCGGGTTTTCGGGTCATTTCGGGTCGATTTCGGGTTGGTCAATTTTTTCTTTTTTAAATTTAAAAAAATCATGATTTGATAATTTTGCGATAAATTTAAAATTCTAAAGTTAAAGACGTTGTTCATAAGTTCTGGTGCTTGTAATTATATACTATATTTGATCTAAAATATTTGATTTTTATTATTTCTCGTAATTTTTAATAAAATGTAATAATATATAAAATATCAAATTTTCATATAATTTTTTAAAAATAATTTCATGCAATTAGTAATAAGCATAGAATTGTTTTAATGTTTTAATATTTTTTAGAATTTTTATCTTCTTAAAAAAGTCCGTTGAAAAATAAAAATCAAATACTATCGATCGGACGGAGTATTACACAATACAAATAAATATAAAAGTTGATTTGAAAATGAAATATCAAGTGATTGTAATTATAAAATGTAATAAATTAGAATCTCCATAAAAAAAATTTAATCATATATAATTATAAATCAATCGGGTCACCGGGTCAAATGGGTAAATCGGGTAAAAATTACCGGGTCAATCGGGTCACTGGGTCGAAACCCAGATTACCCAGAAAATTTTTGGGTTTTCGGGTTCGGGTCGGAAAAAATTTCCGGGTCGAAATTTTTTCGGGCGTTCGGGTCGGGTTGTGTTTTGACAGGTCTAAGTAGAAGTGATGCCTTTCTGAATTCTGAGATTTCTATTGATCTAGGATGTTTAAATAGAATGTTGAATCTTGAATCTTAATATCTGTTTTCCGTTTGCTATGTGTATCATGCATGTTTGATTTCTCTTTTTAAGGTTACTATTTTTTTTTAAAGTGTGGAAAGTTGTAAGAAGGCTAATTCATATATATTTTCCCCCTTTGAATGTAGGTATTGTTTAACAGTTAAAGAAGGTGCAAATAGATACTGAGCAAGAATCCCGTCACGTAAAAGGTGAGTGTACTATGAGTGTTTGATGTGTTATGTCCATTGTTGACAAAATACTATTTTTGCTCTTGAAAAAGGGAATGTATTGGTAAATCTTGCTTCATTCTTGCTGATGTCCTTGATATTTTTTTCCCTTATTTTAATTACTTGTTTTTGCATGTAAAATAGTTAAAAATCTAGCATTATTGTGCTTATGTAAGATTTTATGTGTCTTATGATGTGAAAATGTTCTTGTGTTTCGAAGCTAGTAAAAAAATGCACATATCTTTTATTTTTGTATAACTCGAACTCTGTGAAAGATTGAATTCCAATACCTAAGTGCAAGATATTTAATATTTTTTTTGCAATGCTAAACTAAATGAATAATTTGTTTAACGCATTTCGGATGCTTTATGGTCTGTTCCTTGTTGTTGTAAAGTACTTCCATTTGTTTCTTTCTGAAAAAACACTAATTTTATTAGGTAAGGAGATCTAAGCTTTGTTTCTTCCTTAGCATGGACAAAAGTTGGGTTAATCTAGAAAAAAATACTGATGGGTATCGAGAAGGGGTTAAACAATTTGTGTTAAATGCAAAAAGGCACGGAAGAAATTCTGAAATGCTTATATGCCCTTGTGCAATTTGTCCTAACCTTAGCCGACAAACTGACGAGGACTTGGAGATACATTTGTTGTGTTATGGTGTTGATCCTGCTTAGGATATTTGGTGTGCATATGGTGAAGAGGTCCCATCAATTGAGGTGGTAGATGGTGAAAGTTCTGATCCCGTTGATGTAGATTATGATCTTCCAGAAGTGCTTCAAATGTATAAAGATGCTAGTTGTTTTGATGGGGTTGGATGTCCATGAATAAATGTTACAGAGGAAGATTACAGAAATAAAGTGATCGAGGCAGAAGTCCCACTATATCCCGGATGTAAGAAGAAGTTATACAAAGCTATCAGCCACCCTTATATTTTATAAATTCAAAGCCTCTAACGGTGTTTCTGAAGGAGCGTTTGACGAACTTCTTGAAATAGTTAAGGACATGCTTCCCGAAGTAAATACTTTTCCCGAGTCTCTCTCCACAATCAAGAAGTTTTTGAAAGGATTTGGTTTAGGGTATGAGAAGATTGATGCATGCGTCAATGATTGTTCCTTGTTTAGAGGCAAGGAGAAAGAAAATCTTGATACATGCCCTGAATGTAATGCTTCGAGGTGGAGAGTGAATCCAAGGACAAAAGAGATAGAGGAGTGGGTGGCTGTAAAGGTTTTGCGGTACTTTTCCATAATTCCTAGGATTAAGAGGATGTTTCTTTCAAAATCTACTAGTGAGCTCCTAACTTGGCACTCTACTCATCATAGTCAAGATGGTATGATGCGCCATCCTGTTGATTCTATTCAGTGGTGCACTATTGATCAGAAATGGCCAAGCTTTGCTACTAACCCTAGAAACTTGAGATTCAGATTATCCACTGATGGGTTTAATCCTTACAGATCTCTAAGCTCAACACACAGTATATGGCCTGTGATTTTAGTCATCTATAATCTACCTCCGAATGTTTGCATGTCAGCAGAGAATTTGATGCTAAGTTTGTTGATTCCAGGGAAGAAACAACCTGGAAATGAAATAGACGTGTGTTTGCAACCTTTAATAGATGACTTGATGGAGCTATGGACTGTTGGGGTCGAGATGTATGATGCATTGAAGATGGAAACATTCAGCCTGAAAGCCTTCCTATTGTGGACCATAAATGACTTTCTAGCATACGGTAATCTAGCCGGTTTAAGTACAAAAGGGGAGTTTGCATGTCCTATTTGTGGTCCTGAAACAAAATCTAAATGGTTACCTCTTGCCAATAAGACTGTGTATACTTGTCATAGAATATTTCTACCCCAATCTTACCCTCTTCATCGTAAGCACAAGTGGTTTGATGGAACAAAGGAAAAAAGGATGCAGCCAAAGATTTTCAATGGGCTAGCCGTTGTGCGGGCATTACATGGTTTCAAAAATAATTTTGGGAAGACAAAAAAGAAGCCACATTATGCGAAAGGAGACCCTGCAAATTGGTTGAAGAAAAATTCAATTTTTTTTGACTTGCCATATTGGGAGGTTAGTATAGGGTTAATATTTTTTTATTTTTTTGATCTTTTCTCAACCTTAGCACTAGAATCCCTAATCTAGATGATGCTTCCTGATGTTAGGTACTTCCTTTACGTCACAACCTCGATGTCATGCATATTGAAAAGAATGTTTGTGAGAATGTCTTATCCACCATATTAGATGTCAATGGTAAATCAAAAATTGGAGATGAGTCTCGCAGAGATCAAGAGTTACTTGAATTGATGGAAGATGCGCCTTTGGAAGACAAATGTGCTAAGTTAGACCTACCGTCTGCAACTTACACTTTAACAAAGGTTGAGAAATTTCAATTTTGTCGTGAGTTGTATTCTCAGAGGTTTTCAAACGGGTATTGCAACAATATCAGTAATTGTGTCAAGTTGGGAGAGTGTAAGTTGCTTGGTCTCAAGTCCCATGACCATCATGTGTTAATGCAACAACTATTGTATGTTGCATTAAGAGGGCTGCTTCCGGAAGGCCTAAGAAAAGCTTTATGGCGTTTGTCTGCATTTTTCAACGAGTTATGTCAAAGGGTACTAGATAAAAAAAGGTTGGAGGAATTAGAAGAGGAGATCATCATTACAATATGTTTACTGGAGAGATACTTCCCTCCATCCTTCTTTGTCATTATGGTCTACCTTTGTATTCATATTGGAAGAGAATCAAAGTTATGTGGCCCTGTCCATTTTAGGTGGATGTACCTTTTCGAGAGGTAACCAATTGGATTTGTTTTGATGCCACACATAGTGATTCCTTAATACAAAACATCTTTTCATGTTTTGTTAATATTTTTTATTTTGTGTTAACTTGTCAGATATATGAAGGTACTTAAGGAATATGTTAGAAATCGTGCAAAACCAGAAGGCTCTAAAGCTGAAAATTACTTAGTTAACGAGTGCTTGAGGTTTTGTGGTCAATACATGAAACAAGTAGACGCAATCAGTTCTAAAAGGGAACGCAATGAAGGAGTTGAAGATGAAACGCTCAAAGAAGGGTCTACACTTTTAAAAGGGCAATCTATACTCTTATCAGATGCAGACCACAGAATTGCTCATCTCTGTGTGTTGCTTAATAGTTCTGTCATTGAGCCATATATAGAGTAAGTAAAGTGTACGAAAAGTTGTTAATGGAACATTCATATTGCCTTAGTGGTTTCTAGACTAACCCGGTTTGATTCTTAGGATCCACAAAGCGGAATTAACTCTCTCAGACCCACGTCTAAGTACTGATGTCAACTTGTTAGAGAAAAAGCATTTAGAGACATTCATCTGTTGGTTACAACACAAGGTTTGAGAAACTATAATCTTGTTGTCACTTCTTTATACATGACAACAATAGAATTTTATAGAGGTTTTACTAATAGATGCATTTATTATTTCTCATGTACAGATTCAGTCAGAAGCTAGTGTAGAGGGGCAATCGTTGGATACGTTGAGATGGCTTGTGAAAGGGCCTAGATATTATGCTATGTCTCATACTGGCTTCATAATTAATGGAAAACGCTTCCACACCATGGATACAAATGTTTCAACAGCTGATTATGGTGTCCATGTTGAAGCAGATAATAGTTTGAATTATTATGGAGTCATAAAAGACATTTTGGTGTTAGATTTCTATACTTTTCGGGTGGCTGTTTTCAGATGTGATTGGGCAAACATTGTGAATGGTTTCAAAAAAGAGGATGGATTCACCTTAGTTAACCTTCGTGATAACCTAGATAAAAAGGATCCATTCATCTTAGCATCACATGCAAAACAAGTGTTCTATTCTAGAGAATCTGAAAATTCTAGTTGGTATGTGGTGTTAAAGGCTCCTTCGAGGGGATTTCATGATTTAGAAATGTTTGATGAGTCTGTTTTTACATCCTATGTTCCCTTAGATGTTTCTGAACTTGATGTAAACTCGTGGGATTGTGATGAAAGTTAGCTTTGTTGGGTAAACTTTTGCGATCTTGTAAATGATAATTTTGTCTCATATTTTGTCTTTGTAAATGAAAGTTGTCTACTGTTAGATATGACCTCTTATTCTGTCTTTGTAAACGTTCATATAAATGCTAATTTTATCTTATAGATTTTTTTAGGTAAAGTGAACTCTTTTTAATGGACCAATCAGCTGAGAAGAGTAAGGTAAGATTTTGTAGATTTATTATCATTACATACTCTATACTTCATTTTTTACCTACTTCTTGATATCCATTTTCATGCTGCCCAGAAAACTAGTGACAAAAAAAGATCAAGACAAGAGTTGGCAGTTGCTGAGACGGAAAAGCCTGAGATGACAGCTTCTGAGACACCCACTACTGTATCTCAGAAAGAAAGGAAAAAAAGAGGTCGCACTTGCTTGCAAGTTATGGCATCGGGGGCAAAGGACAAAACTTTAGTGGAGTGGAATGCAAGGGGGCAACCTATTGGAGACGTGTCTATCAAATTCTCATCAACTATGGGGGTGATTGTCCGAGAACAAGTTCCAATTACCATTGACTCTTGGCATGGGGTTGATGCTCAAGCTAGGGACAGTCTTTGGACACTTTTGATGGTACATTTTTACATTTTTAGTCTTGATTTAGTCTATTTTCAGATCCTAATGCAACATGCTTTACTCATTTGCAGCAAAAATTTGTGGTCGATTCCTGTTTTAGATTGTTCGTCATGCAACAAATGGGGAAGTTGTGGAGGTCTTGGAAATCTGAGCTTTCAACTAAGATAAGGAAAATCATGGAATCAAGATCAACTAATGTAGAAAGGACAAATCTTCTTGCCAAACTAAGGCCCCATGATGTGTCCTCAACAGAATGGGATAAGTTTGTTGAAAGTCGCATCTCAGACAAATGGACTGTAAGTGACTCTGTATGCTAATTCACATACATCACAGATTTTCTGTATTATAACTTCACTTCACTTAAATATGTTCATGTAGGCAAAAAGTTTGAAAATGAGAGAAACCAAGTCAAAATAGACTATTACCCACACATTGAGTCGGAAAGGGTACATCCGTAAAGAAGGTGAGCATGTAAGTAAAACATAGAGAGTTCTTTCTGTGAGGTCTATTCAGATTTGAAGTAATGTTTGTGGGAATACAGTTTGCATTATTTAGTTACTTTTATTACTTCTTATTTGTAGAACAAGTTGAACCCGGACAAGCCTTTGACCAAGCCACAACTCTGGATTGAAGCACATGTTTCAAAGAAAAAGACTAGTGCAGCTAACACAGATAAAATTGTATGCAATCTAACCTACAAAGTATCACTTAATCTTACTTGTTGCTTATAATAACTATATTTAACTTTGTTTTGTGGATGTAATTATTGTAGGAAGAGATACAACAGAAAATGGAGACAACTTCTCAAAATGGGGATGAGGAGGACATTCTAACTGAAGTGCTTGGTAAGTAATATCCGGGTCGTATTAGAGGTCTTAGGGCAGGGGTTACAAAATCGAAGCTTGTTTCTCAATCACAAAGGGGCTCAAAGTATGCAAGAATGGAGGCAAAGCTGAAAAAAATGACTTCAAGATGTAAAAAAATAGAAGCCGCTTTAGCATCCAAACTTGGAATAAACTTGGATGATGACGAGAGCGAAGATGATGGTGACAGTGGGGATGAAGATACACAAGGAAATTCGAAGGTGTGTATTTATGTGCATAATTTCGTAGTTCTTATCTTTATATATATATTTATTATGTCCAAATGCTTATCTATATTGTGTTACATTTTAAGGGAAATTCCATAAGTGGTGCTATTGAAAGCACAAGCCCAAATGCTTTACAGAAAGAGACAATGGTATGTCTGAGCCCTGACCCTATATTTGTGTAGAATTATTCATTCATGTTGTGTCTCTTGATAAGCTTATTAAATGCATGATGTTATATTGCATGCTATGATATTAGGAAATCAGTACATATCTTAGAATAATGGTATAACTTAGAATAAAGGTATGTCTTAGAATATTAGGAAAAAACTTAATCCCCTAATGCTTTACAGAAAGAAACAAGCTTCATTGACAGATTTTTTTATTTTTGTCTAGATTTATTCAATAATGTTGACAATGATATTAGATTTTGGCTAGATTTATTCAATAACAGTGTCTCTTGATAAAAACCTTAACTTATTGAGTCTAAGATATTAAGAAATAAGTAAAATGGACATGGAGCTCATGACTTCTATCCATAAAAAAGCTTCTTATGGACTCTAAAACAGAATTACATCAAACCATAAAACAGGAAGCAGAAACTGAATAAGATCAAACCATAAAACAGAATTACATCAAATCAAACACACAAATAAGCATAACAAACAGAATAAGATCAAACCAACACAACATAGTAGGATCAAACCAATACAACACACATTAAAATTGTCCAAAAAACAGAAAAAGATGAAACCAAACACACAAATAACCATAACAAACAAGACATATGAAGAAGTTCATCCCGATCGTAAAATGAAGCGAAAATGTGGCTGCGTAGACCATCTGCCGTCAATCCAGTCCATGTGTGGGCGCATTTCGAAGCTCCGATAAGTAAGAGTATCCCTGGTGAGCGGGAAGTTAACCTCGAAACTCCTATCACCCCCTACCCATATTACATCTACCACCCGTCCAAACCAATACCCATCAAGGGCTTTACAATCCACTCTGTCACCCTTCTGATAGGCTTCGTAGGCCACATGAGGTGGACGTGGACGGATTCGACCAACCTGCAATATTTCCCTTAGAGGACCTCACTTTCTATTGTCTTGGAGGCTTATGTATTCCACTTCGTAGTGGGTGGGATCCACTCGACGTCTAACAGTTGCCTCATAGAACGACCCCAACAAACCATTTTCTGACCTGATCACCTCTACTTCGGTGCCTGGATTGTATGATGGGAGCTGTTGTGTTCCTACATTATAGACATAAAGAAATTAATATAATCACACACATTGGAAAAATTAAATCCAAACCAATCAATATGGCACTACAAAAAAAAATCAGTGACTCACTTGCTCTGCTTGAGTTGTCATCGGAGCTATCTAATGTGATGTCGATGGGTTCAGGGCGGGGAGGGCGGTGAGATGATGAGGCCATTTTTTTGAGGGAGAGAGGTTTGAGGGAGATAAGATAATGGTAAGGATTGAAGTATTGCTTTAATGAGATCACCAATGGATGGATAGGTAGATATATAAGTGTCTTCTGAAGGATGCTTTCATCCTACTATTCAACATGTGAGCACAGATTTTCTGGAAAATAGACATAGTAAAAATGATGCTTTTTTTTGGAAATAAGGAAAGAAAGAACAAAAAACAGTACAAGGCATGCTTGCTTTTCTGGGAAAATTACAGGACCTAATGTAACAGTATAAGGCCTACTTTTCTGGAAATCTGAAACAAAGATCAAAACCAGTAGCTTTCATGTCTTTTTCTGTCACTTCTGTTTACTGATGCTTTTCTGGAAAATTGTATGCTGATGCTTTTCTTGAAAAATGACACAAAGACCAAAAACAGTAGCAACCTGCTTGTCTTTTTTTGGAAAATTGTATGTTGCTGCTGTTATGGATACAAACCAAAATCTTGAATATAATTTGAAATGATTCTTTGAAAATAAGGTTGTTGCATATTTGAAAATAAGGAGACTAGTTGGATTTATACCTGGGTCTTGAGTAGATCTTATTTACTCATGGCTGAACCTTACAATTCAACCAAAACACCCCTATTTATGATTTTGTTTATAAATTGTATGCTTCGGAGTTGTGAGATTTTCCTCCTTGTGTGTTCCTGAAGCCACAACTTAAGAGTTTGTGCTTTTTAACTACTAAGAGGATATATAAGAGATATATAGAGATAAGAGTGTGTGTGTGTGTGAAGATCACTGAAGAAAGTTGGAAGAATGAAAAAGACAGTGTGAAAGATGAGCTGTTGTTCAGCAATCACCATATATGCTTACTTAAAATATACCAATTTTACTTAGCTATGTTTATTGATACTTATTTATGACAAGTCAAGCCACATGCTCAGTGATTCTTATCTATATATACTTTGTAGTCAGGGCAAGGAAGCACACATCAACCTTCAATCCTTGACAAGTGCAAGTTGATTAACTGGAATGGCAATGGAGAAGTCGTGGAAAAAGGATCAATCTCAGCCGTAGATCCACAAGGATCTGTGCATGGATATGTCCTTGGACCGGATTGTTACAGAGTTTCCATTGAAGAAGTGTTACTGGAAAATGCTGAATTTTATCGGTATGAGCCTGAATTTACAAACCTCGCAGATTCAATTGGTAGCACAATAGCTTGGCCGAGCAAATATATTGTCATTGACGGATGAGTTTGAGAAAACATGCATGGTTCATCTACTCATGATCAGGTAACTCTGTATTTGCCTATTGTCTTAGTATATGTCATTGTGATGACTCTAGAATGCATGGAAATTGCTATAATCTGGGAAATGATTTTAGTACATGGTTTAGTTTTCTTTTAGTTTGAAATCTTATTTTTTTGTCAAATCTATTCCTTGGTTCAGCTTGAGTAGTTGGATTAGTTTTGTTTAAGTTTGAGATCATATTTTTTTGTTGAATATAGAGTTGCTGTTGAATGTATTCCTTGGTTCAGTTTGAGTAGTTGGATTAGCTTTAGGTCAGTTTTAACATCCCTTTGTGTGGGTTGTAATGGCTGGCCTGCACAATTTGTTTGTGGCTCTATGCATTCTTTCTTTTAGGGGCTTAATACCTTTAAATATTGTTTTCCATCCTTTTCAATGGCGATATTTTTTGTGTAGCTTAATAATGTTCATGATATTCTGTCTCACAGGTTAATATAATAGTATGATGTTCATCTGTATTTTGGTTGTGCAAGCTCCTGAATTTGCCGAAGTTGGTCCTCTTTTGTCTCTCACAGCTTATGCGGTTTTGTAGATAAGTGTGTAACTCTCCACCAGGTTAATTGGATCGTAGTTAAAAATGGATATATCTAAGCCCCTTAATTAAAAGTGTGGAGCTCATTTTGTACAATGTCAAGACTTTGCCAATGCATGTGTTTGTAAGAATCTTAGTATGTTCTTTGTAATTGTGTGGTTTGTGGGCAATTTGAAAGGCATCAAAATGGGCTATATAGCAGCTATAATGTGGTGAATTTTGGGCAATTTGAATGGCAGCAAAATGAGTTTATATTGCAGGTAGATTGTGACATTTTTTATAATATTAAAAAAAAGTAGGTTTTGATGGCGTTTTACAACGCCGTGAAAACCTACTGATTTTTGTAATATTAATAAATTCTATGGCGTTTTTTAAACGTCATAGAAACTATTTTCTGTGGCATTTTTTAAACGTCATAGAAACTATTTTCTATAGCATTTTTTAAACGTCATAGAAAATAGTTTCTACGACGTTTAAAAAATGTCGTGGAAACTATTTCTATGACGTTTTTGAAAACGCCACAAATTTTTTAATGACATTTTGAAAACGCCATTAAAAAAGTTTTTTCCAATTATATATCCTATATTATGACGTTTAAAAAACACCATGGAAAACACATTTCATGGTGTTTACAAAAACGCCATAGAATTTTTACAAAAAGCACGGCGTCACCTTAGACGGCGTTTGGGGATGGCGTTTAAAAACGCCATGGAATCATTTCTATGGCGTTTTTCAAACGCCGTCGAAAACTGTATTTGGAGTAGTGACGGCAGCATAAAAAATAATTACCAATGTAGGAAGAAGAGGATCAAACTCATGATTTATCAATTAATACATAATCCATAGATTTACTAATTACCTAAAACAAATGTTACCCTGTACTGGATTTGTTTAGTAAGGCTATATTCAGCGAAGATAAGTATTATATACACTCACACGAATAGATCCTAAATCCGTTTGAACTTCAACTTGACACGTGTTCAACATTAAATATGTCTGGTATTAAAAAAGTAATGAATAAATCAAAGATCTGTTCAATATAAGTAACGGATTTGTGTTTTTTAAAGCTAGCTTACAATTTTTGAAAAACAAATATATAAACGATTTATATCATATGCCCAAAAGGCATAGAATAAGAATCCAAATTTAGAATTATATTTTAAAATTTAATTGCTTTATTTTTTTTTAATTAGATTCTTAAGGTCAATAATTTTTATATTAGGAAATCTTTCCCAATTTAGGCTTTTATCTTATGCCCTAAGGGCATAGGAAACGATATATAAATCCACGGACGGATCTACGATCTGTCTATTGTTGTTTTTTATTTTTTTTAATCTAAGTTTTAACTTTTTTAAAAAAAAATTAACACAAATGGATCATTGATCCGCAACTTATATTGAACAGATCTTTGATCCATTCGTTACTTTTTTAATGTCAAACATATTTATACTCAAACGGATTTAAGATCCATTTCATCTGAGCAGATGTAGTACTTAATCTTGGTGCATAAGACAACAACCGTATTTGTTTGGTTTAAAAGAGGATTTGACTAGAGCTGGCAATTCGATCGTTCGGGTCGGGTTCGGGTCAGGCTTGCTCGGGTCGGGTCACTGACGGGTCGGGTCAATTCGGGTAAAATTTATGGTCGGGTACTGATCGGGTCAGGTTCGGGTCGGGTTCGATCATAATGAATTTTAGATTGGTCGGGTTTCAGGTGAAATCGGGTCATGCCCATTCGGGTTCGGGTCAAAGCGAGTCGGGCTCGATCGGGTTTCCGGTGAAGAGACGGGTCGGTCTCATTTGAGTTTCGAATCAAAGTGGGTATAGTTTGTTTGAGTTTTCCGTCAAATCATATTCGACCCGTTTGGATAATTAGGTTGATTTTGACTCGGTTGAATACTTAAATATGTAATTTACTTAAAATAAATGATTTTGACTCAGTTGAATACTTGAATATGTAATTTTTACTCGGTTGAATACACTCATTCGGTTGTCGGTTTTCAAAAAAGTCATAATCGAAAATTCGGTATTCAAAAAGCAACGTCGTCCTTTTTTAAACATTTAAACCAATTGATTGATGCTAAAAACTAAATCAAATTAATTGTACATTTAGGATTTCACCTTATTTTAACTAGCAAGTTGCAAGTGGGCTTATTTGTGGTTGACTATATCTTTGGCCCATTTCATTTTCAATATCCACTTCATTTTTAGCTTTTGGCCCATTAGTTTTTTTTCATTATTATTATTAGTTTTTAACAAATCTAGATATAAATAATTAATTCTACCAAAATATAATAATATAGATATAGATATAAATAAAATAACAACTACAAAATCATTGATTTGGATATATATAATTATTTCCACCAAAAAATAAGCATGTATCATAATTCATACAAATTATGGAATATGAAGAAATAGAATAACCATAATTATGAAATCTAATAGAATTATTATACTTATATTTATAAAAAGAAATCCATTTATAAAAATCAAAAACTACTAGAATTAATAGAATTATTAACACTAATAGTCTAATAGAATTTTTTAGGTGAAAAAAAAACCTTAAGAGTTAAATTTATGAAAATTAATAGAATTATTAACACTTAGTTATGAAAACTAATAGAATTATTATACTTATACCTAATGGAGGTAATTTAGGTAAATTAGATTGCAACTTTGAGCTTTGGTATTGCTTACTTCGTCACTCGTTTGTTAAATTTATTATCATGGTCACTCGTTTAGTCGTTTCTAAATTCTAAATTTCTGAAATCTGTTTTCTCTTGGACCTTTAGGTAGTGGAAAGTCTACAAGTGCTTATCTATTGATATTATTTGGGTTCTTATTCATATGATAACAATTAACAAAAATAATTGGTGTTTTATATGTTAAAAGTATAATAATAAACTTGTGTTAAAATAAAAAAATATTTAACATTCAAGCATTAAAATGTTGATGTTAAACAACCATTTCAAGTCGGGTCGGGTCGGGTTCAGAGTCGAGTCGGGTTCAGAGTCGGGTCGGGTTTAGAGCCGGGTCGGCAGGGGCGGAGCTGAGGGGGGCTAGGGGGGCACGTGCCCCCTCTCTTATTTGACGAACTACCTAGGTGTATTCTCCTCGTCGATAGCTTCGTTTTAATATATAATACGCCTTAATCCGAGATCTGAGTAAAAAGTTATGACTGTTTTAAAATTAAAGGTATATTAATCACTTTAATTTTATTTCAATAAACTATAATGCTTTTATATTTTACTTAAATTAAAATTCACATACTATAATTCATCTCGAGAGCTTCGAAATAAGAGGTTATACTAATCATTTCGACAATTAGATAAGAAGCTATACAAGTTTAAAAATTTTATATCTAGTTATACATTATTATATATGTTATGAGTGCAACAAGTTATATATTAACTAGGTTGTTATTCGAGCCAAACAAGTCTAGTATTGTTTGATTATATTTAGCTCATTTAGAAACAAGTCATCTTTCGTTATTATTGATTGGTAACAAAGGTAGCCGTACTGGAAGGTGCGGCTGGATCACCTCCTTTTCAGGGAGAGGTAATGCTTGTTAGGTATTTTGGTTTGACATTGCTTCACACCCAAAAAGAAGCGAGCGACGCCAAGCTCGAGTTGAACCTATATTTGAACTCGAGTGCATACTCGACTTGTTTATAAGTGAACAAGCTTGAGCTGAATTTTTTTTCCTAGTATATGCAATTTTAATTTACTTGCTCATGACATAGTAACTTAAAAGTAAATTTGTAAATTTCACAAAATTCGTGCTATTTGAGTTTCAATTGATCCGAGCTGAATCATGAATCGAGCATAAAAATGTGCTCATAATCAACTCATTTTGTAAGTGATGCTCGAGCTGAGCTTTTATTGAGCAAAACTCGAGTCAAGCTTTAGCTCATATAACAACCATAACCTTAACTTAATATTTATTAAATTGTGTTTCCTATACTTTTTTAGTTAATTTTTTTTCGGATGTTTCATTTATATATTTATATTTCTTTTTTTTAGGTGCAAAAAAATGATAGCGTTTTATCATAAATCGATAACATTTTATCTTAAAATAACATAATTTATTATCATATTATATATAATTATTTATGTCAATTTAATTCAAAACTATATCGTATAAGTATAATTGTGCCCCCCTCCGAAAATTTTCTGGCTCCGCCACTGCGGATCGGGTTTGGGTCTGGTCGGGTTTCCTTGTGTTCGGGTCTGTTTTGAGTCGGGACAGGTTCGGATCGGGTTTGGTCTCGGGTTCGGGTTACTAATGACTCCTGATTTTCGGGTTTCTGTCGGGTTCGAGTGAGTCGGTCGGATTTCTCGGGTCGGGTCAGATTTTACCAGCTCTGGATTTGACTGCAACTAAGGGTGTGTTTGATAGAAGGTTGAGGTGGGGGTTTGGGGGGTTATGGAGTTTAAAAAAAAAAAAGCTCTGAAGCTCCATGTTTGGAAGCAGCTTTGGCTTGAGGTTATGGAGTTGGAGGTGGAGCTTATTTTTTCTGATTTTGGAAGCTGGGAGGGGTAGCTTTGGGAGGTTATTTAATCAGGTTATGGAAATTTGTACACTTTTACCCCTACTCCTTTTTTCCCCTTTTCGTATCTAAAGGGTATTTTTGACTTTTCATCCACAATACCCACTTACAAACCTTATACCCACCAAACATCAATCATCTTTTTTACAAGGTTATTTTTTTAAAAAAATCTCCACCTCCCACACCTCCATAATACACGAAATAAACTCCACCTCCTAAAAAATACCCAACCCCTAGAAACCCCCAAATTGGCAAACACGCGCTAAGCATCTGCGTGAAGATTAGATTAGTGATAGCAATCGGATCTAACGGGAAATCAACGGACAGGATCAGCCCTGAGCAAAGCATCCAACGGCAGAAGTACCACCCCCGTCAAAGAGGTGGTCGTAAACCCTTCAAAACCCCGTTGGCCTCCTCCCGTTGCCCTCTTTCACAGATCCGGAGTTCCATTAATGGAAACCCCACTCTGATTCATTCATTTATTCCATCCCTATTAAATAACAGATTCCCTATTTCTAGCACTCCTTAACAATCAATCAATCAATCAATCAACAGTAAACTAATTTAAATCGAAGATGCAACCAACGAGCGCCTCGAATTCCTCTGATCCGCAACCACTCCAACATTCAAAACCGCCGCTGCCGCAGCAATGGATGGCGATGCAGTACCCGCCGCCGATGGTGATGCAGCACCAGATGATGCCCCAGCACTACCCTCATCCGCCGCCTTACATGGCCCCCGCCGCCGCCTATATCCCTCACCCCTATATGCAGCCCCCGCCTCAGCCGCTCCACCACGGCCACCACCACTACCGCAACAACAGCAACAGTAGCAGTAACGGTGATTCCGCCGCAGAGAATAAGACCGTGTGGGTTGGAGATTTGCATCATTGGATGGATGAGCAATATCTCCACAGCTGCTTCGCTCCCAATCACCAAGTATTATAAATCAAATTTCTTCCTTCCATTTACTTCTTGTTATCAAAGATTCAAATCTCTAGTTTTTTATGCTCTTCTGGTAATACAGATTGTTTTTTTTTTTTATGCCATTAGTAATGAAGGTAATGGATTAGTCAGATCTGGTCTATAGATTCAGTGAATCAATTATCATTCATTTATGTCTTATGTTGGACTCCAAAATTTTAAGCTGTGATTTGAATTTGATGACATTGTTCATGAGGATTTAGATTAATTGGATCTGAAAATCTTGTCTGGAAGCTTAATGTACTCAATCTTAGCTAATTCATAGAGTAATCTCAATGTAGTGGCATGTGGATATATGCATTGGAACGAATGTATGTGTTAAGTTTGCAATTTTATACTCAAAATCTTTGTCATAGTGCAATTTTAGTATCCCTCTTTATGGTGCCATAAATTTCCCATTGTGCAGTTTAGATGCTTTTTGTTCCAAAATATTCGATTGTTCTATGATAGCGGTTTTAGCCATCTAATTTCTGTTTGAACCATTGAAAGTTGAAACCGCATTGCATTGACATTGGTTACTTATAATGGTACACATTTTGCTACATTGGGAGCCTTTCAGTTTGGAAGTAAAGATGGGATAATGTCTTCTAAATAACTTACCTTCTGATTTGTCACTCAGATTACGAATATCAAGCTCATCCGCAATAAGCAGACTGGTTTTTCCGAGGGATATGGATTCATCGAATTCAACTCCCATGCCACTGCTGAGAAAGCTATCCAGTCGTATGCAGGCTCAACGATGCCTAACACCGATCAGCCTTTCAGATTGAATTGGGCTTCCTTTAGCTCTGGTGGGGATAAGCGTGCTGCTGACAGCAGCTCTTCTGATCATTCAATATTCGTTGGAGATTTGGCTGCAGATGTTACTGATAGTTTGTTGCTCGAGACATTTGCGAGCAAGTACCCTTCTGCTAAGGCTGCCAAGGTCGTCATTGATGCCAACACCGGGAGATCAAAAGGATACGGCTTTGTGAGGTTTGGGGATGACAATGAGAGGACTCAAGCAATGACCGAGATGAATGGCGTTTGCTGCTCAACCAGACCCATGCGGACAGGTGCTGCTACTCCTAGAAAATCTATGGGATCTCAGCAAGGTAAACCTTTCGTAATGGCATATCTTCACATGAACTTAATGATTTTGGATCGAGTAGAAATGAAGTTGCTTTGATTTTGCTAGGTGGATATTCGGCAAATGGTGGCTCTGCCCAAGGCTCGCAGTCGGATGGAGATTCTACAAATACGACAGTGCGGTTTTCAACTCCTACTCAGCAATGCTTCAATTCCTTAGCCATGTTAAACTTGTTTAAACTTCATTTCTCCTTCGTCGATTGTAGATATTTGTTGGCGGACTTGATAAAGAGGTCACCGACGATGATCTTTGGCAGCCTTTCTCTCAGTATGGCGAGATAGTCTCAGTGAAGATCCCAGCCAATAAGAACTGTGGATTCGTGCAGTTCGCCAACAGGTTCACCTCTGTCTCCTAGATTGTCTTGCGGAGAGGAACTTCTAATCACTGTCTACGATTGGATTGATAACGCTGCAGGAGTGATGCCGAAGAGGCTTTAGACAAGCTGAGCGGAACTACAATTGGGAAGCAGGCTGTGCGTCTCTCATGGGGCCGAAATCACCCATCCAACAAGCAGGTAAATTTCCAAGACATTCAAGTATCTTCTTCGCTTTGATTCGCCTTTTGGAGCTGATCACGAATACGAATACTTTCACCTGTCGACAGATGAGAAACGACTATGGAAGCCCATGGAACGGAGGCTACTATGGAGGAGGACCCGTGTATGATTACTACGCAGTGCCTCACCCTCACGACACAAGCATGTACACAGCCGCGGTAGCATATGGAGGCTACCCTATGTATGGCAACCAACAGCAAGTGAGTTAGAGCATTAGGCTCCCGAAAAAACGAAAGGACGATACTCGCTAACGTACACGCGTATTCGATAGATCAAAACATAGAGCTGAAAGTGTTGGATTCTTTGTAGTGTGTAATGGTTGTATGGTTTTGGGTTAGATAGAGATTGATCTCAAGCAAACTGATAGAAACCCCTTCACTCCTCATGGACAAATTTCGGTTTCGCATTACAACTTGAGCATAGGAAACACATCCTCGGTAGGCATACATTCCGAATTCCGAATCTCGTATTTGCATAATCGAGCGAGGGTTATGAGTTTGTTTAACGCAATGTGGTGATTGCTTATTGATTGCTTATAAGTCAGCGTATTCATTTAGAAAACACTTCCACATTTACAAACCATATTTATGAGATTATGCACCAATTAAGATTGAAGGAGGTTAAGGTAGCCGTTAGAAAAATAATTAAATAAATAGGTTAATTAGGCAAAGTTCTTCCTGTTTTGTCAGCAAAGAAACAAACATGTTGTTTATATAGTTTCACAGTCAAATTAGTTCGTTGTCATGTTTGGTTATAGTTTTAAGTACAGTATATATATATATATATAATCATACAACAAGGTTTGACCAATAATTAGTAAAGTAATTAGATTGAATTGGATCATTAACGACAACTATATCCAACTTAAAAGTATTCCATTATTGGTTAGTTAATTAATTGTGTACTGCGTACTTCAATTTGTGTGCAAACATTTGACTTGCGTAATTTTCCCAAACCTGAAATTGTCAATTACTGTATTGTTTAATCCAAATTGTCAATTTGCTTGCAAACAAGCTTCAAAAACTAGGGACTAAAGGGGTGTGGTTGGATAACTAAATGTTTATATATTTCAAATAATATAAATTTAAAATAAAATATTGCATAATTGTATAGATTAAATACTATATTGTGTTAAGTTTGTAATTATCTGATAAATTTAATATAATTAATTTATACAATTTATAAGGTATTTAATTTTAAAATTACATTATTTTAAATATCTTATAATTTTTTTTAACCACACTTTTTATAAGTACTCTGTATAATATATTGGGAATCCAAACACACCCTAACTCATACATATCCATTGGAGGAGACCAGAGGCGGAGCTAGGGGGTCCTAGGGGGTCACGTGACTCTCCCCTCATCCGACAAATTACCTAGGTGTATTCTCCTCGTCGACAGCTTCGTTTTGATATATAATACACCTTAATCCGACATCTGAGTAAAAAGTTATGAATGTTTAAAAATTATAGGTGTGTTATTCACTTTAATTTTATTTCAATATACTATAATACTTTTATATTTTACTTAAATTGACATTCACATATTATAATTCATCTCGAGAGCTTCGAAACCATAAGTTATATGACTTATTTTGAGAATTTGGTAAGAAGTTACGCAAGTTTAAATTTTTTTATATCTAGTTATACATTATTACATGTTAAGAATACAATGTTTATTTATTGCGTTTTATATACTTATTTTTGTTTTATCTCCTTATTTTTGTTTTATATTTTTGTAGTTGTTTATATCATTTCACACTAGTTTGTCTTATCGTTTGACACTAGTTTGTACTATCGAACATGTTGTGTGTTTTGCGACTTTTTTCTCGATCTTATTACCTACTATTATGGTGACCCCCCGCTCAAAACTTTCTAACTCCGTCCCTGAGGGAGACGAAATGAAATTAGCAAATTAAATGAATCTCTCTCAGATTAATTTCGAGCTTGAGTCACAACAATGAATTACGTATTTATTTTGAAACAATTTAATAAACTGTTAACATTAATCCAGAATTTATGTATACTCTATATTTACAAGAATTCATGTTGTTATTGTTGTTGCATAGTATAGCGAAAGCAGCATATATATATATAACACTTTTGTTGAGATATGGATAAGATTAAATAGACGGTAAACAAAACTTAGTATATGAACCGGTCTCCTCCTCCAACCAATTGATTTTATAATGGAGTTTTGTCTGTTAGACTTCTAGTGCACAAGCGTCCGTGCATACAACCCTGAGTTACGAGTCTCAATAAATTTCAATTTGATATCAAATCGGTAAAATTAAACGATCCGACTCTTAATTATTTTCTAAAAAGATAATGTTCTAGTTGTATTTGCAGAGACATGTTAAGATAAGAAATCAAAAAAAGTAAGATATGTTAAGATGTGAGAAAACCAAAGAAATTATGACTACTAACTAACGCACAAGTGTCCATTCACACAACCCCGTCATGTCTTGTGATTTTAAGACGAAACGAGTTACTAGTTACAAGCGCCCATTCACGTAATCCCTCCAAACACTTATCCCAAAGGACTTCACTAAATTCATGATAATATCAAGTATAGATCGATAGATATCACTTATTCATATCCATATTTGATTTTTGCATATATACTAAAATATGGATAATAATTTGATAGTTGGTATATATATAACATCAATTTAATATCTATATCATTATTTTTCAAACCGTTTAATATATAATACTACTAATAAAAGTAAAAATGTACATGTCATATGTAATGCATGTCTTTTTTTATTTTCACCATAAAAACAAATATCTAGTCCCATAATTATATCAAGTGGAATATTGAATCTTAACATCTTGTTATATATCCTATCAATCACGAATCATAGATGAAATGTTTGATGAATTCAAGGTGGAATGATGGGTCAAAATTTTGACGCAGTTAGTTTATGAAATGTGAACTGAACCTGAAGAAGAAGCCGGCCCCTTGGAACTCCAATTAAACTCCGCCTTCAACCTTTGAATTGAATACATATAATTGTCGTACTTCCAACTGAATACAGCCGTGGCCATATGAAATAAGAACTCTCGTCCTTATCCGACTAATTAATTCAGTTACACGCATTTATATTTATCTTGAGCTATTAATTTATTTGGTATATATATATATATATATATATATATATATCCAAATTCCAATTGGCTTTACCCATCATTTTCAACTCATAACATTACGTTAGCTTCCAAATGAGTATAAACTAAAGTTGTAAGCTAATTCAACACATTACCTACGTACATATCTTATAATCAAACTATATACATGTTGGAGGAGGAATATTTGATCATCAATTTGGATTATATTATAGAAAGACAATCGATTTATTGATTATATATAGAAAGACAATCGATTAAATAAAAATAAAAAAGCTAGCACTCACTAATATAATTATATTAACATTAATTACAATTATTCTTATTATAGTATAGGCGTTATAGGCTATAGCTAGCTAGGTTAAGGGTGCGTTTGACAAAATAGTAGCTTGTTGGAGTAGGTGAAACGGTTAGATAGCTGAATCTGTTGAATTATTTGTGTTAAATATAAGTTAATAAGTTAGTATAGTATTTGGTAAACCAAGCTGTTAGAATAGCTGTTGAAAACTTGTGAATAAAAAACCAAAAGCTCTGAAAAGCTCGGGTGAATAGCTGTTGAAAAGCTTAGATTTCAAAAGCTAATTAAACTAAAATCTTATATTTATTTCATTTAAAATTATATAATATAAAAATCAGAAGTTCCGAAAAGCTACTTGATTTTGCAAACGAAGCCTAAATTATATATGAAACTAAGTATTGAGATATTTATGTGTAAATATGTAAGTATATATATGGATACTAGTTTATCTTACCATTCTAGTCTAATCTTTATTTTAATCTTATGTACATTGTACTATATATTTCTAAAGATAATTCAGACTTTTTCACCGTCCAATTGTTCTCACTATGGGCGTGTTCGGCACCGGGTTGTGGAAGGTTGTGGGGATTAAAACAAAATAGAACCGACGACTGGAGGTGTTTGGCACCAGGTTGTGGGGGACACTACAACAGAAATGCCTATTAGCGATAAATTATTTTTCCTCGGTAAATGTGGCCTTTAGCGACAAACATGTCGAGTCCCCATAAAAAGGCATGTGAACTTTAGTGAGAAACCTATATTCCTCGCTAAAAGTGACATTTAATGATAAATTTTTTGATTCATCGCTAATTGTTATCATAATGTGCTCGCCAAAAAACATAAGGAAAATATCGGCGGATTTGGAGCTTTTATTGAGGAATATTTTCATCGTTAAAAATACAATCATCGAGGAATTTTCAATTTTGTCGTTATATATTTGATGTGGATTATGTAAAACCTGCCAAATTTTTTAGCGACAAAGATTATAATTTTTTGTTAAAAGTATATATTTATCGAGGAAAAAATTTGTCACTAACCATATTAATTAACGAGAAAATTTTATTTTCATCGCTAATGGGTTGGGTGAAAATATATAAAATTACTCAAATTCATTAACGAGGAAACTTTTAATTCCTCACCAAGACACCAAATTTATTAGTGAGAAATATTTTATTTTCTTGTTGAAAGTATTTATCGAGGAAAAATTTTGTTACTAATTATATTATTCAACAAGGAAATGTCATTTCGTCGTTATTGGCTTGGATGAAAATGGAAAAAATGAATCAAATTTATTAACGAGAAAAGTTTAAATTTGTCGTCATATGGTCATGTATTACGAGAAATATTTTTGACATTAAAGCAACCATATAGTGAGAAAATATCATTTTTGTTACTACTTGAATGAATTGGGGAAAACTATGACTAATTCCAATGTTTTTATTGGCAAAAAAAATGTGTATTTCTTGATGAATAAATTTTTAGTAATTTCTTACTTGAACTGCGAAATATCACTTTTGTCAATTTTTAATTATTTCTTACTAAAAGTGTGTATTTCTTTATTAATAAATTCTTCACTAAACATTTCAATCAGTGAAGAAATATCATTTTCGTTGTTATTTGCCAACATATATGAACTAGTTTTAAAGTTGATAAATACCTTCTATTTATTATTTTCAAGAAAAAATAATCCCTCTTCCCTTCACCCTACGCTGTCTCATCTTCTTCATCTCTATTCTCTCTACCCGCGACCACCTCTCCTCCACGGCCTTCTCGCACCACTCCATTGCCTCGCTCCTCCTCTCGCCAGCCAAGCCGATTCACCCTTGTTTCCTCACCGCCGCTTCACCACCCTAGCCCGCCCCTCCGACTATCTCGACCCCTGTCGAAACCGGAAACCCTAACCATCGACCATCGCCATCCCTTGAGCCCTGAACCGCCATCTCGCTAGGTTGCCGCCTCCTTCTCGCTATCTTCTGCCTTCTGTCAACGCCTCCATCGCTACTGCTCTTGCGTGCTTGCTGCTCTCAGATCTACAGGTCCAATCCTAAATCCGAGCCTTCGACTTTAGATCCGAAATCGATAAGTTTCGGTACGTGCTCCTACGTTTCCTTGCTTGGTCTATTGTTATATAATTGAGTTCTTTGAAGTTGTTCCACTGAATTTGGTATGCTAATGGGACTGAGGTTTCAGAAATCGCCTCTTGCAATTCAACTCGATTTCGTATGATGATGCTGTCCATTTGCCTCATCAGATTTTAGTCATGTAGGATTGTCTTGTGGTTAAGGGGATAAATCTGATTTCTGAGTTGCAAAATGTGGCTAAGATTTTGTGCTTGCTGCTTTTAAATACTCGTTACATGTTGCTACATTTTCAGGACTTCGAAGTGATAATTAATGAACTCCTTGAAGTTGAGGAATCTCTAGATTAGTAGGTTATGAATTGAAATTAGCTGTTTTGTTTTTGTAGTCTCTAGATTAGTAGGTTAATGATTTATGCTTGGCTTGGTTTGTCAATCCTGATATACGACTGTCGGACTGTGTGCATACTTGAGCACTACTTGTCTCATGCTCCTTGTGACTATTGAACTTTCATGATTTTTCCCTGTAAAATATGGATGAGCATAGTTGTAAGGTTGATTTATGTTTTATTGGTCTTATTCTTGATCCCCTTCCTTGGATGATATTATTATGCTTGGATTTTGGACTATGCTTCCTCCGTTGCTGATTAATTTTCCATGCGTTTTTATTTTTTTATGTTTGTGTGATTGTGTGATACTGCGATGTGATGTGATCTGATCGCCGCTGGTGATAATCTATGGCTGGAGATTCTGTCTAAGTTGTTGGATCACGGTGCCAATTCGGATTTGCTTAATCATCATAAGCAGGTTCTACATTCATGATTAGATATGATTTGAGTTTTCATTTATTTGTTGTGGAGGTCTGATTTTTTTTTTGTCTTGTTTTTTAAGACTTTGCTTTTGCTAGCTACGATGAATGGGAGGATCTCTTGTGTGAACAAGCTTATTGAAGCTTGCACTAATGTAGGCACTAAGGGTGTGTTTGGCGCCCCACCCCGTCCACCTTCATTAAAGGGATGGGCTGGGTGGCTTTTACCCCCATCTCCTCCACCCTCCCTCACCAAGGTGGGGAAATTTCCCCACCTCCACCTCCTTCCACCTCCTTCCACCTCCTCCACCCCTTAAAAAAAGTGTGAAGAAAACACACCCTAAGATCTCACTCCCTATAGTGATTCCGAATTTTTGTGGTGTTTTTTTTTTCAGTGGTTAAAGATTTGTAACTAGAGAAGTTGATTTGATTCAGATGTTGGTGTTTGATTCAATTCGTGGGAGAACTTTCTTGCACTATGCCGCCTTCTATGGCCATCCGGATTGCCTACAAGCTATTTTATCTCCTGCTCACATTCCTCTACTATTGCAGCCTCATGGTCTGTACTCTTTCATATTTCGTTGTCTGCTAGCTTACTAGCTTTTGGTTAAATTATTACTAATACTTTCAAACTTTCATTGGATGGATCAGACTGTGAGGGGCTTTGAAAGGCTTTGCAATGTTTGTGAACCCCATTGCACTTTGCTGCCCGACATAGGCATGTTGATTGTGCCCATATCCTATTGGACAATGGAGCTCTTGTATGTGCATCAACTGGTGGATTCAGGTAGGGAAATGAAAAAATTTCTGGCAATCATTTTTTTACGTGGTGAATAATGGCTATGTCTTGCCTTGTAAACAATGTGATGCGTAATTTGTAATCCGAGCTTCTTTTTTTTTGACAATTTTCTCATGGGAATTGATTTGAAATTGTGATTGCAACTATCCTGGCAGCACACCTCTTCACTTGGCAGCCTGTAGGGCTCTGTGGACTGTGCTTGTTATCCTGGGGAGCGGATTGACTTCAATGAGATTCAGTTGGGTAAGTCCTTGGCAATATAATTGTCCAAGTTAAACTTTTGGTCCCTTTCTTTTAAAGTACGTACGATTGTACGAGGATTTGAATATGCATATAAGCCTAACACAAGTTGCACAATCTATCTTAAGGAGACAAATGTAAAGCTTAGTCGATATCTTCCAAGAAAATCTGGCTACATCGCAATGACGGATGAAAAAATGATGCAACTGCGTTATGAAGCAACGAAAGAAGACAAAGTTAGAACAATGACGGATGAAGAGATATGTGCATAGGTTCTAAGGAACGGAATCTGGCTACATCAAAGGTTGTGGTTATGGACCTCGACCCCCACCCAAATATGGTTTTGTAGTGTCAATGCAAGAAATGAACGAGAAGAACAAGGCACTACAGGAAAAGTTTGATAAAACTCAATATGTTGTCCAAGCTCAGGCCTACGAGATCATTGCATTGAAGGATTCTACAAAAGAGATCGAAGACTTCATGATAAAGTTCGATCAAGACCATGGAATTGCTTAGAAAGGCTTGGATTTTCGCTAGAAAGATTTGGATGTTTTTTGGAATTCAATTTGTATTACTAGTTTGATTGATTATTAATTTTATATGTTTTTCTATAGTATGTTATTATCTTAAAATATAATATGAGCACGATTCACTAAATATATTTGTCATAAAATGTATATTAAAAAATTAAATATTTAAAAAGTTATAATTACTAGCGAGGAAATAAATATTTTAGCGAGAAAACCACTTTTATCGCCTTATATTTGGCATAATTATTGGCGAGGAAAAAACATGTTAGCGATGAAATTGTATTTGTCACCAAAAACATTCAACGACTATTTTTGAATCCTTCTAGTTTTTTTGCGAAAAAAAGTTTGTCTTTTTACGAGGAAAATATTAGTCGCTAATAGTTACGGTGAGGAAAAAATATTTTATTACTAAAAGTTTCACCGATGAAATATTTTTTCCTCGACTAACCTTTCCTTGACGAGCTTTTTGCGAGAAACGGGCGACGAAATGCATTTCCTCGCCAAATCTTTTTAGCGACAAAAATTCAATTTTCAACAACGAAAAATTTCCCCGCTAATAAGCATTTTTGTTGTAGTGGAGGCCGGTGAAGGTTATGGGCGGTTCTGATGCGGTTAAAACGGCCAGTTCCACAACCTAGGGGATGGAAGGTAAGCTCAAGCTCAACTATGAACTTCATTTTTTTCTCCTTAGATTTAATTTCAGCGCCTTTCAAACTTGATTCCCCTAAGGGGTAAAAATAAAGGTCCAATGTCTTTCCCTAATTAACCAAATGTCCATAATTAAATATAAATTGGTTAAAGGGCTATTTATTTTTTTAATGACAAAATTACCCCAACCATACCCATCCCTCAATTCCGGTTAGCCTGGCAGCAGCACCTCTCTCTCTTTTTAACCTTCCTCTTCTCCTCATCAATGGCGATGGTGAGGCAGATGATTTCGAAAATATCTCTTCAATCTTTCTCTTTTCTTCAATAATGGCGCAGAGGTGGTGACAAAACTGAAGACCATAGCCAATAGATATCGAGCAACTAAAATCGAGCAACGGATAGTCGGCTGTTTTGCATTGATGTCAAATTGACTCTCATTGAGGACTCCATCGGCGTCTCCATCGAATCCCAAGCCAACTTCCCCACATATATGAGTTTGCGCTCTGACCTCCATTGGAGAGGTTCATTTGAAGAAGATGAAGTTGAAGCGCCCAACTAGGACATCATCTCTGAAATCAGCTCCGACCATGGAGATGCTGACATCGAAGCCATTGAGATGGGAAGCTGTTGTTGTTGCTTAGGGGTGGAGGAAGAAATTATATCTTCAGCACGTGGCGAGGGGACTAGTGGCGAGGATGAGAGGAACCACCACCACCGAGAGACTCCACCGCTCCTTCCAGTCGGACAGAGAGAGGCTCACAATGGCGATGGACCTCAGACTGACTTCGATTGTCATCACGTAGCGAGGGGACGGAGAGAGGATGACAATGGCGATGGATGAGATCTTCGATGTCGTGGGATGAGGGAGATGAAGGGCTGACAATCTCGATCCATGAGAGAGAGGAAGGGCTGAACCACCATCGTCGTCTCCGATGTCATGAGAGAGAAAGGGCTGACAATCTCGATCCATCTGCTAACAATCCCTTGTCCGTCATGGACAAGGTGTTTCAGAGCTCGAATCTGGGTGCTGATGGTGGTTCAGATCTTGGGGCTCCAATGCCCGGCTTGGAGCTCCTGGTTTCTTCATCGATGCCCTCGGATCTGAGTTGTGGTGGCCTGGGCGCATACGAGTCCACTTCGGCTGCGAGTGAGATGGTTTCCTCGGACTCGATTATCTCTCCTCTAGGCATGAACTCGCAGCCAGACAATGGAGAGAAGCAAGGCTCGACCGTAGAAGTGGACTCACCACCTTGGTACTTCCAAGGTGCTCGCCGACCCCTTCTTGCATTTCCTTTTCACAATTTTGGTTTTTCCTATGCGTGATTCGTGTTTTCCTTGTGAATTCCCCTGGATTTTGTGATGAATCGAATCATTTTATGAAATTTGTGTTGTTTGTTGGGGGTTTTGAATTGGATCAGATGGTACAGGGTGGATGGTGATAAGATCTCATCGGATGAGATCGATATTTAGGTCGAAGTCCCTCCCTCTCATTCAATCCAGATTTCAACAATTGATTTCGGTCATTGTCAGACTTCTTTCTTCCATACTCCTCCATGGTTTGTGAACTACAATCATTGATTGTTAGTCTTCTTTCTTCCTTACTTCTTCATGGTCCTCCAATGATTGTTAGTGTTGCTGAATTTTAATTGTCAGCATAAAAAATTATTCAATTATGTAAAAATTTTGTGCATTGATGGTCAGCTTCCAGCAGTAGTTAGTAGCAGTGGCTTAATTATGCTAATTTATGCAAATGGAACAAATTAAGTAGTGTTTTTTTAAATAAAAGTTGTTGAATTTTATTTGTATATATAAAAGATGCTGAATTTCAACTATTTGTCACTCGTTGACAAATGTTTTTTTTTGTGCGAAAAAATATTGAATTTCAATAATAACAAAAAAAAAGTGAAACTTGTTGTCAGCTGTTTTTTTGTCAAAAAAGATGTTGATTTTCGATAATAAAAAAGGAGGGAAGGGAAGAGAAGTGACATTTTGGGAGTATTAAAATTTGGCGGACATTTAATCAATAAAAATAGGATGATGGACTAGTAATTAATTAGAGGAAAAATATGAACGGTTACTTTTTAACCCCAAAAATGAATGTACAGAAATTACAAAAGACACCTATATTTTCATACATATACCAACCAATGCACTCAAATCTCTCCACTACACATACTCAAACCATTGAAACTTTTAACATACAATCAAGAAACTTATCTTTAATTCTTGTTACACTCAGACACAGAATCAAAAATTAAAATTTTTAAAGAAACTAACAAATATACTTTCATGTTTCACTTCTCATAAACTACAACAAAACGGTTACTAGTAATTATAAGTGCATTTTTTTCAAGTAAGCACCAAAATATTTAAAATGAAATATTTTACTTAACAAAAATTATAATTTAAAATAACATATTTTATACAATGGATGGAGTTGATAATCTTTACTGATTATTTTTTTTAAAAAAAATCTATATTATTTTTTTATAAAATGAGATGAAATATGTTAAATTTCAGTCGAACCACATCACTTTAATACCATGTTAAATTCCAGTAAGCCATAGGGTCAAACATACAAGCGCACTGTGTGCTAACAAGTCAAACACACAAAATCAATGAAATTCTATTCTAAAACTAATTAGTAGGAGGAGAATTAGTCCACCGATTTATATGTAAGTCTTAAATTCATTATATTATCAATATAAAATATATCATTTTTTATATCTTATACAAACTAAAGCAAGCTCCAACCCACACCTCAATCCGTACCTTATCATAACTCACTTATCCGCAAAACCTTATTCCTAATCCTTTTAAATTTAGTTAATATAATATCCACAAATCCAACTATTCATCCTCATCTATCACAAGCTCATCCCACATTATAAAACAAATAAATACGGGGTATAACCCAATACACATAGCTAGATGTTCCCTTTAAACGGCCGCATCAATTAATGGAAACGCGGAATAATCAATTTACCCCTGAATTCAATATAATAAGGTTACCTGTATAAAGAATAAGTAGGGATGCATGCTATACACGTACAAGTACAAACCCCTATCGATAATTAATTCAAACAACTCGTACGACACATACATACTACCAGATCCAATATATAACAAATAAGTACTGTCTCACCCACATGATCATATATTCATATATATACTCCTATCCTGTCATCATAACAAACAAACAAACAAACCTTATTTATGAAAGATCCGCAAACGTTGACCGCTTCCCTACCCCCACGCGGTGTTCGTTAGCTTTAACCCAACCTACCGTCTCAAATTAAAATTTAAATAGGTACCCATAATTTTTATTAACAAAATTATTAATTTAATAAATAAATAATTTTTTTTAAAATTTTTTTTACACATTATCTTGACGGATTGGAGAGAATTTCAACCCACAGCTTTGTCGTCTTAAGAGTGTGGCAATAGCGTTTGAGAGTTGGAAACGATATTGCACACCGTCTTGCATAGCGGAGAACAACCAAGATTATACATTATTGTTGAGAGATGTGAAAGGAATATATTGAAAGAATGTTAGACCACAAAGATGCTCATATTAAAAATATGAATAAATAAGTTTTAATATATAATTTAGTGAATTATTTATTTATTATCAATTGGTGTCAGGATATAATTGAACAATAGTTGATTTTGGTGAAAAAATTTGCGATAAGAAGATCGAGGGCGAATCAAGGCCGGGTCAAATAAAGGGCGGAGCAGGGCCCCAGCATTAGCAACCCGACAAGAAAATAAAATAATTATTAGTCGGGAGTCGCAGCGGAAGGCACCCCACCTCGAACAATCGGTCTACCAGTCGGTGGGCTTCGTTTTGAAAATGGGTCGGGTTTTGTAATTTTGTTGGCAGGGCCAGCTGGTTTTGGCAACTGCCCAACTAATTCCCCCCCTTTTGGCTTGTGGGGAAATTACGTCACTGCCCCCACAAATGGCTCCAAATCCCAATAAATACCCTAATAGTTATACCTACTGGCTACTGTTGCGCGAAATATCATGTCCGGGTTTTAATTAAACAAAAAGGTTAGGCCCGTGGCTCGAGCTCTCCTCTTTTAGGCTTCACTTACTCTTTCTAATTCTAATACGACAATCCAACAGGATAATCACAATTACACATTTTTTAAATGACCCCCCCCCCCCCTTTTTTTTTTTTTTACTTTAATTTGCTTGTAAGTTTGGGTCACAATTATAAATCACTCTAGCCTATCTACCTCCAATTATTGTACTTCGATTGTTCTTATCTAATCTATGTTTTGATATTCATCTTATAACATACCTAATAGCTAAGTTTATCAAATATTATATTGGTTGATTAACTTAAATTTAATACAAATAATTCATCAATTTCAGTTATTGTGTAAGTTCAACCCCTTTCAATTTCATTTTTTCAATAATTTTTATTTATTGTTATTAAAAACAATTATTTAAATAAAAATTAATCCCTTTTCAATATATTTAAATAAAAGTATGTTTTTAATATATAAAATAAATAAAAAATCTCAAAACAAAATTCAGTTCCCTATAAATATTTATGAAGTAGCCACTATTTAAACTTGGTTATGTTTTGGTAATTAGTGTGGATGGAGTTGTTGATATGTTAACGACATCGTGTGACTAGGACGCAGCTCTCACTTGGTGACGGTGTATTGTAATAGGCCCGATTTAATTAACGGCATTTAATAACTTAATTTAATTTAATTTACGAGAAATGAAAAATGGAAGGTGGAAAAAAGTCAAAGAGAAGTTGAAACGGGATCACGTGATAGAAACAGGCTGTAAGTGGGGTTGGCGTACGTGGAACCCATATAATATAAACTCATCTTGTTTTTTATTTTAGGAGCTGCAATGCAAGGGAACAATTTGTTAGCTACCCTCCACTTTTTCTGTTTAATTAAATACACTTCCGAGAATTGTATATTTTTGGAAATTTTGCCGTACCTCCAATCCACTATCGTTTCCTTTTTTTTTTCTTTTTTTTTTTTGAAAGAAGAAAAAGTTAAGTTTACTCCGCTTTGAGGTTAGCTAACCGAGTTAAAGAGATTTCTATCGAGATCAAGAATGATCTCGATAATATGGATGGTCATATAAAACTTTATCAGATACGTCGTAGTTTAGGTGTACAACTTTATCTATCATAGTATTTGCGAAACGTGATATGTGATTAAGAGACATATTTCAATTTAATGGAATGGTTTTCAATATATCTCAAACTATTATTTGTAGAGAGATGCAATTGATGTAAAGTCTTCCTTGAGGGTTTCATTCATTAGACAATCATATATATAGGTTACAAGATATTGGGCTTTTTGGCCCACTATACAATATGACATCTATGTAATCTATCAAACCCCCGCAGTCGAAAGTGGAGGGTCCCGTACAGTGAGACTGGACCGAAAATCAAGGAACAACTGCCGAGGTAAACCCTTGGTGAAGATATCAGCGTACTGATAGGAGGACGGGACATGAAGAACACGAACATATCCAATAGCAACATTATCCCGAACGAAGTGGAGATCGAGCTCAACGTGCTTCGTGCGCTGATGCTGGACTGGGTTGCTGGCCAGATAGACGGCGGAGACGTTGTCGGTATAGACCAGGGTGGCCTTCTGAAGAGGGCAGCGGAGCTCAAGGAGGAGATTGCGCAGCCATGAGCACCAGCAAGACTCCGATACAATGTCGGATCATCAAACAGAGGACCAGAGTGAGCACTGAGCTTGTTGGAGGTATCCACAAGGGTGACGACTGGCTTGTAGTTACTCATCTTGGCCCGAGCATTAATTTCAGCGGCATACTTACTCTGAGAGAGAAACAACCCAGACGCATGATGCCGGACGGCGACGCCCAAGAAGTAAGACAACGGACCAAGATCAGACATAGCGAACTCGGCACTCAACTGGGAAATAATAGACGTCCGAAGAGCATCAGAAGAGGCGGTGAGGATGATGTCGTCGACATATAGTAACAGAAAAGCCATGTCTGTGCCTCTGCGATAGATAAACAGAGACGAATCCGAGCGGCTGCCAACGAAGCCCAAGCGTAGCAGATGAGATGTAAAGCGCTGGAACCAGGCACGCGGAGCCTGTTTCAGACCATACAGAGAGCGCTTTAGGAGACAAACGTGCTTGGGACGATCAGTATCAACGAACCCCGACGGCTGAAACATGTAAACTGTCTCATTCAGATGGCCATGCAGAAAGGCGTTCTTGACATCCAGCTGATGAATAGCCCACTGTCACGATAACGCTAAGCTCAGTAACACTCGGATAGTGGCAGGCTTGACCACGGGGTTGAATGTCTAATCACAATCAATACCTGCCTGCTGAGATCGACCATTAACCAAAAGACGAGCTTTGTAGCGTTCCAATGACCCATCCGAGCGGAACTTGTGGCGGAAGAGCCACATGCAGCGAATGACGTTCGCCTCAGGAGGGCGAGGAACTAGAACCCAGGTACCATTCCTTGTAAGGGCCCTATATTCATCGAGCATAGCCGCCTGCCACTTCGGGTCAAGGAGGGCTGTTTTGTGGGAGGTGGGGATGAGGGAGAGCGAGGTCGGGTTGGAGGCTGGAGGGACTTGGGAAACGGTGGGGGAGGGGTTAGTCTGTGCGGCGAGCGCGGCACAAAGCTGCGGCCACGGCAAGGTGGCCGCGCCCGCGACACAATGTTGTGGCCGCGGCAAGGAGGCCGCGGGCGCAGCACGATGTTGCGCCCGCGACAATTGGGGTGACGGGAGGTGTGTTCGGGAGGGCTCAGGGGAGGTGTTGGCGGGGTGATCGGAGGTGTGCATAGAGACGATCTGACGAGGTCTGAATACACCGGAGACGCTGCGGGTGTGTGGTCTGGTGGTAGGAGGAGGAGGAGGCGGTGGTGGGGGCGGTGTAGGGGGAGAAGCAGGAGCACCGGTAGAGCTCTAGGGAAGGAGGAAGTGTGGGAAGTGAGACTCTGACTCAGACTGGGAGACAGTAGGTGTGGGAGAGGAGGGAGGAGGGGGAGAGAAAGGAAAGAGAGACTCATCAAAAGTGACATGACGTGACAGGATAAACCTATGGCTCTGAACATCGAGGCAAAGGTAACCGCGATGATCTGACGGATAGCCAAGGAAGACACATGGAGTGGAGCGCGGGTGGAGTTTGTGTGGGGCGGTGGAGGACTGGTTTGGAAAACACAAGCACCCGAAGGTACGAAGGTGATCATATCTAGGCATGGTGCAATATAATGCCTGAGTGGGTGAGCGATGCTGGAGGGTAGTAGAAGGGAGGATGTTGAGGAGATAACATGTCATTGATAAGGCGTGAGGCCAATAGGCAAGGGGAATGGATGCGTGAAAAAGGAGAGAACACATCATGTTGGTTATTGTTCGAATAATTCTCTCGGCCTTGCCATTTTGCTGAGATGTATAGGGGCATGACAACTGATATGAGATGTCATTTGTGGTGAAGAAAGAGTGAAAGTCCTTGTTATCAAATTCACGACCATTGTCACATTGGAAACATTTGATTGAGGTGTGAAACTGTGTTTTAATGTAGGCATGGAACTTGACAAACATAGGAAACACTTGGGACTTAAATTGTAATGGAAAAACCCACAAAAAATGAGTGTAATCATCAAGAAATAAAAGGTAGTACTTGTGACCATCCTTGCTAGGTACAAGAGAGGTCCAAATGTCACTATGAATGATGTCAAAAGGGGCAAGGGTGGAGTTCAAAGACCGTTGGAACGGCAGTCTTGCATGTTTGCCTAACTGACAGGAAGAGGATAAACTAGAGCATAGCTCTTTATTACAGTGGATAAGACTCTGAGAACGGAGGACATCTAGAATGGCAGCACTGGGATGGCCCAGGCGTGCATGCCACAGGCTGGACGACGATGCCGAGAGGGCTACCGGGCACGACTGACTGGATGTACAAGGTGGTGTGAAGGGTAGTGCTCCCCGGTGCTGTTACATCTCAAGCTAGTAACCCCTGTAGTAAGACCGTTCACAGAGAAACCAAAGGGATCAAACGTAAGAGAAACGTTATTGTCAGTAGTGAACCGACGGACAGAGATAAGGTTTTTGACGATCTTTGGGGCAATGAGGACATTGTTAAGGTGTAGTGGGTGGGTTGGGGTCTGTAATTTGGCTTGGCCAATCCCCGAAGTAGCAAGGCGACCACCATTGCCGACGATAATAGAGTGTGCAGGACCTTTAAAGGAAATAGAGAGAGAGGTTACCTGAGGAGTTCGTCATGTGGGAAGTGGCACCAGTGTCCATGTACCAAGAAGAGTCGGGTGATGTCGGCTGCATAGAGGAGAAGGCGTGATGCCTATCAGACGGAACATATCCTTGATCAGACGATGTCAGATAGGCCTGAGTACAGGAATGTCGAGGGACAGGACAGCCGGATTGCATCCAAAGAGGGTTGAAGCCAGGCACCGGGGACCATCGAGGGCCACCAGTCGACGTATGCTGCGGCCGCTGCGGAGTGCTGCATATGTCGCGCCGCCGCTTGTGACGCGCATGGAGCCTTGCGTCGGAGATAACTCGTGAATGCGACCGAAGGCAGGGGGCGAGTAGGCGGTGGTAGGGTTTCTGAAGTGGCAGGAGACGGGTCGGGGGATGCAATTATTGATGCCGGAGATAGTGAGGGAGGAGGGGAATGTAGGCTTGTCGGCCATGGTGCCGAGAGAGAGAGAGAGAGAGAGAGAGAGAGAGGAGCGGCGGAAGTAGGGTAGGGTGGTGGCGGAAAAGATGGAGGGTAGCGGCGGCGGTACGAGGCCGGCGGCGGTAAGTGGAGAGGTGAGGCGGGAGGATCAAATTAGGGTTCCGTGAGGAAGAAAAGACTGTGATACCATGTAGAGAGATGCAATTGATGTAAAGTCCTCCTTGAGGGTTTCATTCATTAGACAATCATATATATAGGTTAAAAGATATTGAGACTTTTAGCCTACTATACAATATAACATCTATGTAATCTATCAATTTTAAATTTTCAGGGGGTTTTCAAATTTCTTTGATTGTGTTAATAACTATCAAGAGAGTCTTCTTCAACTAGTCGATCCCTAATTGATATGCAGTAAATATCAGTCCATGAAATAAATCCGATTGTGCTAGTTCCGAGACCTTCACCGTTGTTTCTTTCCTTTTTAAAATAGAAATAATAAACTAACATTTTTTATTCTAATAAATTAAACTAAAACCACGTACTGACTGGATTACTAGTTACTACTTGTAACCTACAGGTATGTTCATATCATGTCAAACTTGTAAAGAATTGGTCTTTTTTTTTTTAGAAAAATAGAATTGGTCATTTAAAGTTAGTATGCAAAAACACTTTTATTCAAAAAAGTTGGGTGAATTACACTCATTATCCTTAACCTTTCATTTGCTTTTCATAATGGTCTCTAACCTTTGAATTGTTCTATTATAGTCTCCAACCTTTAAAAATCATTCCAAATATCATCCCTTCCGTTAATAAAACACCATTCTTCTGTTTGCCTATACACCGTGGCATCCAATTATCATTTCATAATAGAAAAAAATTGTCACTCCATATATCATCTATATCTATATTTTTATATTTATATTTATATATACTCTTAAAACAAAATAATTTTTGCTTATGTGTTATCTTCACCTCAATTCTCTCATTTTCAATCAATCACCTTTTTTTCTTTTTTTTTCCTCCTTTTTTTCCTCTATCCATATCTATATTATATTAGATGATTAAAAATAACTAGTACAGTTTCCGCACCATTGCGCGGTTTAGTTTTTAAATCATAATAATGTGACAAATTAATATTGTAAAATTTTAATAAAAGTTAGTATAAAATTAAAAATGTACTCCGTATAATTTTATTGGTTGAAAAAAATTACAATTAATGTAAACCATTTCGGGTTGGCTCACCTGGAAAGGACCTGTAGGAAGTACCCAAAGGTCACCGGTTTGAATCCCGCCCCAGGTGCCACTGGAGGGTTTACCTAGTTGTTAACTTCAGGGCCCATGAGATCAGTCGGGTGCTAGTAGCCCCGGACACCCATATAAATTTAAAAAACTATAATTAAATGTAATGATAACACCTCATTAAAAATGATTCTCAGTTAAAGAAGTGTATAGATATTTTAAAATAATCTTATTAGAAAGAAAAAAATTACTATCACTATAATATTATATAAAAGATTTAACAAAAAATTTTTTTACGAAAATCTCTTAGAAGTGTATAGATATATATTCTACATTTTCTAATCAATTGGTTTAATTCAAAACATTTAAATTTTAAATTTATTTCTAACTATTAATATAAATCTATATCTATCTATTAAATAAGAAAATTTGAGCTCCAACCTCATATATTATTAACAAGTGAAAATTTTACATATTGTTTAATCATCTAACTGTTAATTAAGAATTTTTTAGGTGTTATAACCATCTTAATTTTATCTTTTTAGTATATTTTTTACTTTATCAACTTTACCCTTCTTGTATTGTGCTAACTTTGTTAATATTTTATTTAATTTTATAATAGTATGGTAATTTGTTATATTATTAATATTTTATTTAAAAAACATGACATGGCACGAAAATTGTACTAGTGAACATACATTTCATAATAGAAATAAAAAATTGCTACTCCATAATGATAATATACAAAAAGCTATTTCCATAATAAATAAATAAATAAGCAAACAACTACCCGTATTAATCTAAAAAATTATATTAGTTGTGAATAAATAGGCAAAATTAATGACAATAAATTATCCATGATTAGATACTAAGTTACATTACATATAAATGAGGTCAAATAAGACAAATGTATATGGAATAAGCATTAGTAAATAAAATCAAGTGTTTACCAAAAAAAGGTAAATAAAATCAAGTATAATTGATATGATTGCGGGAAACTTTTACAATCCTTTTGTTGTACAATCTTCTACCGATTAGTGTACAATCTCCTCCATAATCAGCAAGTTTAGATAACTAAAGAAATAAATACGGAGTATTTACTTTTCTCTTTCTACCGATTAGTGAACAATCTTTTTTTTTCTTGTTTACTTTTTTTTCCCTTCAGTTAAAAGTCATTTGGATGCTACTGTGTAAAGGTAAACGACACCAATGGGAAGAATAGTGTTTTATTAACGAAAGTGATGGTGTTTGGAATTATTTCTAAAGGTTATGGACTATAATAGAACAACTCAAAGATTAGGGACTATTATGAAAAGTGAATGGAAGGTTGAGGATGATGGGTGTAATTCACCCAAAAAAGTTCTTGTTTATGTCAACATTAATGCCTTTGCAAACTACAGTAAATTTAATTTAGTGATATTAGGTTTTTTTTTTACTTCACTTATGGTTGTTATTCAAACTGAATGAGTAAGGTACGTACTTTTTTATATAGATTAAGGGCATGTCTGGTATTAGATTGTGTTTTTGAGAGATGAAGAATATTATTGAAATGAAGATTATTTTTGTAGATTACGAGGGTTGATCGAGGACATGGAGCCATCGGTGTTTTACGAAATGATAATTATTGTTGGGTAGCTAGATAAGAGAAAAAGACAATAATTTCCCATCACAATCTTCTTAATCTCAAAAAACAGATTGTTCAACAATCCCTTTAATCCTCTACTCGCAATCTCCTTAATCTCATGCTAAACACCATTCCACGTAACCCGATACATTTTCTACAATCTCTCCAATCCTCACCATCCCTAACCAAACACAAATAACATTCAACTAGCTTATTTTCAATTGAGCTAAGCCCAAAATATTCATCAAACTTCTTTTTTATGATCAAACTCGGCTCACAAGCTTTTCAATAAGCTCGAGCTCATTAGTGTTTGTGTCGAGAGCTATTCAAGGGGGAAATAAAAATACGCATGCCAAGACTAGCGCATCCGAACGTACCATGCACCTACTAACCAAGTCTAGCCTCGTTTTACATATAAATGTCAAACTCGAGAGGCCTAAATTATCAACGACAGATGACCCGGCGACTATTGCAAAAAGTATACGTTTGTTTGTTTGTTTGCATTTTGTTTACAAATAAAAATAAACATGCATGCATGTAGTTAATCTTATTGGACGATCATTTTTCATCCAATAATTAGCGTTAATCATGTCATCAATTACGTTTAAAACGAATAAATTAAACTGGAAATAATCTAGTTGAATTTTATGATGACAAAACTCGATCGATATAACAATTTTTTTTAGATTAGTACAAATCCCATCCACTCAAAATGACCTTCATAATTGAATATATATCTTTGATTTGAACACGAAGCATACAAACTACAAATATGGATTGAGAGGTAGTGGTGAATTCTAAACTTTTATTTGAGAGGGCGGAAAAATTATCACCGAAATATTAGAGAAAATATAGAGTATTAAATCGTAAAAAAAAATTAATACTACTCCCTCCGTCTCAAAATTTAAATCGTTTTAAGATTTTGTACAAATTTTAATAACACATTCACTTCTTAATCAACATTATCATTTCACTAAATTTTTCATAAATTTTATTATTTTTTTAATATCCATTTCTTTAAAAAAAATCAATAACATACAAATCGATACAAATCATTATTATTCTCTATCTGAAAAACCTAAAATGACATCTATTTTAATATGAAAATAAAGTTTTAAAATTATTTAAATTTTGAGAAGTACTAAAACTACGTGTATATAAAATACTCCTAGTCCGGTACTTAAGTGAGAACTCCGTACTGTATTGTAAGGCGTGAAATCAGAGCCGTCTATTTTTGATGGCCGATGAAAACCATCAGAGTTACCTTTGGGAGGGTCACAGCTGTAAGTCTGACAGAGATTGGGTTAGTCAAAAAGGTATGCAGAGTTACGGGCCCCACTTGCCGTTTAGCAAGCAAATGCGAACTCCGTTTTTATTTTTTTCCTTTTTTTGTTTTTCTCTTTTAGTAGTCCGAGTAATTGAGGAGGTGATGAACAGCTTTCGCCTTACTGTCATGTTTTAAACGCTCCTCACTCCTGATAACATCAACCGCCCCGGTACGAGATTGCTTTCTTCATTTTTTTTTTTTTAAAAATTTCCCCTCCTCACTCGTCGGACACTTTTACCCCTCAGACTCACCGCACATTAACCGAATTATTGAAGGCCATTGTACGTACTAAGTAATTGTCCCTTTTTTTTTTTTTTGATGAAATACTATTGGGTCTTGGCGCAAGCCGATTTACCTGATGCGTATCTCTTACCGATTAGATCACGTGTCATAGGTTTACCATCAAAGGAGGGTAGCCCTCGTTAAAAAAAAATACAGTGAAATTTGTTACAAACACAGATGTTAAATTATTTCTAGAGTTTATTTATTTATTTACAAAAATATATTTATAATCACTTTTAAAATTTAAAATTATTTTAGTTTGCTTTCCATGTATGGCATTCGAATCAATCTGTGTGTCACTTGAATAAAATGTCGCTTGTAAACATAAATGGATCCATAATGTGGATTAATATATTTCCAACGTAATCCATATGTTTTTTTGTAGGGTTAGTATGGTAAACGCTAAAAAATGACGATTATCATTATCATATCACTTATATATGATATGTCGATTTTTCAATCACGTATCAACCACCAATCGTGATAACCACCGATGTTGATAACCATATTTGTGGTTATCATCAGTACGATACCATGGCTATTGAGTCTAGCAATTCAGAGTAAGGATTTTGAAACTTACAGATTTTGAGAGAGACTTACATAGAAAATGGTGCGAGCTTGTTGGATTCTAAGTCTAGAATGGAGCCAGAAGTCTAGCAAACTAGATGCTACTTTATTGCGAGTTGGCCGAATTGAGTTAGGGTTATTTGTTGGAAGTCTATAATTGCGCTACTTCGAGTTTTCGACTAGTCGATTAGACCACCAACCATTAACATCTTGACGAATGTAGATACTAAGTTGTCTATCATGGAGCGACAATGGTGATGCAGTTGTTTGGAAGATCCTGGCAACACGATCAGTGCACCTGTTCACTTCCTAGAGGATGTGATGAAACTTCACCTCCTCAAACTGTCGTAATGTGAAGAGAATATCTGTAATCGGGATTTCAATTTCCCAAGGATAAGAGCAAAAACCTTTGAGGACATTGATGATTGTTAGGTTATCGCCCTCAATCTCCAACTGACGAAGACCAAGATCCCTTGCCTTAGAAGTCTCACCTTGAGTCCAAATGCTTCCGAGAAAGGTGGACTCTTCTTACCAATTTATGCCCCTCCAATAGTTATCCGTTCTCCTTGATGGTCGCGAATGATACACCCAACCGAGGAAATTTCGGTGTCTTTGCTACTACCATCAAAATTTAATTTACGTGTTCCTAGTGGTGGCTTGTCCATCTCAAGTTTCTTTTCTTTCTCGTTGTAATCGGACCTTTGATACTTGTCTAGTGGTTTTCATCCATAGACTCAGTTTTCTCCCAAATTTTAAGCACTTGTTTTGTGTAAATCTAATCAAATACATTTTCTCAATTCTTATTATTTTAATTTACGACATTTATTTTATTGAGATCAAATTTAGTCTGCTAAATTTATCAAAAAATATACTTTCTAGTTCCTATGTTTAACCAAATGAGTCCTAAAACAATGTGGAGGGTAAAAATGGGAATGTAGCAGTGAGGGTCGATATATACAAATACAGGACTCGACAAATCTGGTAGCATAGCCTGAAATAACAAAAACCCCTTTCCGGCCAACCCCCCACCTACTTTACATCACCCTCCTTCCCAGAAGTACCCCCCTCCTTCTACTTTTCCCATTTTGCCCCTCACAACCCCTTAAATCCCAATCCCAACCCACCCTTTATATGAATATAACCCTCTACTTGTGTCTTCCCCATTTCCCACTCCCCTCCCTCCCTTCAATTCAATCTTCCAAGAATGGAAGTGATGAATCGATGCTCCTCCTCCGCCTCTTCCTCCGGCGACGACTACTCCTCCTCCTCCGACTACACCCGCGCCCCTAACCGCTCCAATCCCGACCGGATCAAGGGCCCCTGGAGCGCCGAGGAGGACCGGATCCTCACCCGCCTCGTCGACAAGTACGGGCCCCGCAACTGGTCCCTCATCAGCCGCTACATCAAGGGCCGCTCCGGCAAGTCCTGCCGCCTCCGCTGGTGCAACCAGCTCTCCCCCTCCGTCCACCACCGCCCGTTCTCCCCAGCCGAGGACCTCGCCATCCTCTCCGCCCACGCCAAGTACGGCAACCGCTGGGCCACCATTGCCCGCCTCCTCCCTGGCCGAACAGACAACGCCGTCAAGAACCACTGGAACTCCACCCTGAAGCGCCGCCAGCCTTGCGCCAGCGCCGATCAGCCGCTCACGGATGCACCGCAAGAGTTTGAGCAATCGGGACACGTGGAGCGATCTCAGCCGCTCGATCAAATGTGGGGTTTGCAGTTGGGGAACTGTGCTATTGAGACCTCTGCCTCCGCTGCGAGGAGTTCGATTTCCGGGAGTGGCTGCAGCGGTGGCCGCCCGGCGGATGACGTGGAAGATCCTTTCACGGCTTTGACGCTTGCCCCGCCGGGAGCGGCGGCGGAGCGGTACCGGGATGCGTCGACTACGGTGTTTTGGGATGCGATGAAGGATGTGATTGCGAGGGAGGTGAGGGAGTATGTGACGACGTCGTTTCATTAATTTAGTTCATTTTATGGATTTTTTTCCTCTCAAAATAATAATTGTTAAAAAAAAAATCTCTACGCTTCTATCAAATGAAATGTAACGCGTTGAAGCTAAAAAAAAATTATAAATTTCTTTGTTCATATAAATATTTTAGCTAAGCATATTGATGATAATTCCATTTTTATTAATTGTGGTTCGAATTATAAAATAGGTACGAGCTTTGTCTGTCCCATAAAATGAAATTTAACAGTGAAATTAATTAACATTGCATATTAGTTGATCATATGGACAAACAAAATAAGTGACAAATTTAATACATCACATAAAATGCATCAACATCGTCAAATATTGATGTTTATATTAATTGCTGATTCGAGTACCATGAATCTTGCTATTTCCCGTGATATGTCAATTATTGTTTTACGGTATATGCTCGTCGTAAAGGGGTCGACATTTTATATGATTATTAATTTTATAAAAAAAAATATGCTAAATAATAAAGTGATATTTACCGGCGGACTAAAAAGGTTTAAAGTGCTATTAATTTCAAACACTTGCTTTTCTCTTAACCGATTGAATGATATCAGATGTAATCATTTAGTTTTTGAGTTAGAAGAGATTTGAACGGATTGTTAACCGTTTAGTCCAAATGCTAGAGTTTACAAAAGTGCACAAAATGCCACCGACCGTTGTATAATTGCAGTGTGTCCGATGAAAAACCAATGGAGCAACAACAGCTTCACAAACGAGCAAAGCAATGCAACCAAATGTGGCCTACAATTACAATTTCCTTCTGTTCATCAAATAATTTACAATTTTAGATCATTAGCCCAAATCGATCAGCTTTCCCCAAATAATGAATAAGTCGGGTATTTCAACAATTCAACTCATCGAGTGTGTTACAAGGTTTATGATTGAGGTTTTCCAATGCCCTCCGAGGTTTTTATTTTTTTCATTAAATGTCCTTGAGGTTTTCGTTTTTTGTCAAATGTCAATTTGTTGAATTTGTTAATATTTTGGTTGAAAATTAGTACAATCCCCATGCTATGACATGTATATTTCTTTTTAAAAAATAAAAATAAATTTTGTAAGTATAAAAAATTACTATGATAAATCTACTATTACCAAATGTTAACATAAAATAGAAAAAAAATAGAATTTGATAATTAAGTAAAAAATATTAAAAATATTTATGAAAAAATGTGTAAAAATTACATGAGTTTAAATCTTAAACTAATGTAATTTTTACACATTTTTCATAAATATTTTTATTATTTTTTACTTAATAAAAATGTTTATAATTTAATAGTTAGATATAACTAGATTGATTAGAGACACATGTACAAATTTCATTAGATGGATTTTTTTTTCTAGATTCAATTGATTGAAAGGAAATCGTAAAATTAAAATGATTATGACATCTAAGAAAAAATATTTCTCATTTAATAGTTAGAATAGATAAATCTCATTGGTTGAAAAATGTTTAAAAATTTTATTATTTAAAATCTTATGTAGATTTGGTTGATTGTGTGAAAAAAACAAAAATTAAGATTATTATATAAGAAAAATAGTTTTCATTATATATATAATGAAAACTATTTTTCATTATATATATATACTGAAAAAAATTCATATATTTGGAACTATGTATTTTTTTTAAAAAAAATAAATTAATCCCATTGTTTTTAAAAAATAGTATGAAATGATATCGTGTGATTAATATATAATGAAATAATATTGTACATTTAATATTAAATTAATTAAAAAAATTGAATTAATCCCACTGGTTAAAAAAATGTAGTATGAAATGATATTGTGTAATAATATTAGATAATTTAGAAAATCCATATAACTTATGCCTAGAAATACATAATTAATTTGATACTTTTAAAATTTTACTTCTATGAATGGGGAAAGTGAAAATAGGTTAGACAAAACCAAATCAGAAATTTCTAGGATTCAATCTATAAACTAGAAAAATCACTTAAAATGTTTGTTAAAATGATTAAAATTTAAAAATATTTCCTGAAACCCCTTAAAACTAAAATTGCATAAAACCACCGGTAAAACCATTTTCTTTACAAAGTCATACCCATTACCAATTTTCGTAAATTAAATGTTAAAATGTATAAAACATAAATTACACATCAATTTTTCATAGAGTTTTTTTTGTAAGAATGAAATTATTTTTCAAAAAATAATATTTGTTGATATTTTATAGAGTTTTCTACTTTAAAAAAACAAGTCAAAAAGTTAAATATCAACTAATACCAATTGAATGGAGTAAACTAATAATAAAATAAAGGGTATAATTGATTTCAGGCACTTTAACATTTAATTAACGGAAATTGGATGACGGGTGTGATTGTGTGAATTTGCAAAGAAAAATGTTTTAACGGGTGGGTTTCTGTAATTTTAATTTTAAGAGGTGATTTTCCGCAAAACACCATATTTGAAGTGTGATTTTATGAAATTTTGCAAAAAAATAACATAGCGGCTTTAGACAAGATCTCAAAACGACTTTTGTCAAGATAATTTCAAATAAATTGCATGCATGTCCTTTTCATTTCTTCCAAAAAAATTGCAAAACAGTCCAAAACTCTCTCATTTACGAATCAAAACCTAAATATGTCAAACGAACTACTGTGATAAAAAAAACATGCTAAAAATGATGAAATTAATCAAGGTATTAATTGATCGAGACTTGAATTGGTATATCGATTTGATGATTATCGAATGACATTCAATGATTATTTGTGGTCGTCGTTCGAAAATTATGTCGAAGTTCGCAGAGGACGAGCTAAATAAGGGACCTCGGCAAAAGTTGTCGAGGGTACGTAGGAGCCTCATAAAAAATTGTCGAGGGTACGCAGGATGAAACGTTATCGAGAGTACACAGGAGCCTCATCAAACGTTGTCGAGGGTACGCAGGAGCCTCATCAAACGTTGGTGAGGTTTTGCAGGAGCGCGCCTCATCAAACGTTGCCGAGGGTACGTTGCCGAGGGTACGCAGGACCCTCATCAAACATTGCCGAGGTCCCTTATTTAGCTCGTCCTCTGCAAACTTCGACAATTGTTTCGAATGTCATTCGATAATCATCTAAGACGATCGATATACCAATTCGAGTCTCGATCAATTGATACCTTGACTAATTTCATCGATTTTAGTCTGTTTTCGATCACAATAGTTCGTTCAACATATTTAGGTTTCGATTCGTAGAAGAGAGAGTTTGGACCGCTTTGTAATTTGTTTGGAAAAAATAAAAAGAATTTGATTGCAATTTATTTGAAATTATCTTAACAACCGTTTTAAGATCTTGTCTAATGCTTCACTCAAAAAATAATTATACAATCCACAAACTTCAATTAATGATAACTTTTTTTTTAATCTTAATCTATTTTGATTGAACTCAACCATTCTAGATACTATATTTTTATATAAGTGAACCTTTAAACTAATAATATAACTTCATAACATCAATATATCAATTTATGATGAGTTGATTCAAATTGAAAGGTTGCTTCACAACCTTGTTTTATTGGGAAGAAACACTCACCCAGGTATATACTGATCGAGTACGGATCGAAGTTTTGAATAAAAATATCCGAGTAGACAATATGTCAGTTGTGTCCAGCTACGTTTGGTAATTAACTATACTAAAGTGACTGCAAATTGAGTGTATTTTTTTTGGAGGTAAATGTTTTTAGATTGAAATCAAGAGTCGTTGGAAAGTACGTTATAGAAACCAACATTAGTGAATTGATGGAGGACCGGCCAGTAAGGTGGGTGCACAATATACATCAGGCTTTATAACATAAATCTGTCTAATTTGTGGATTAATTTATAATAAATTGATGCAAGTAAGTAAGTGAATAATTGAACAATTAAGGTGGTGGCCGGAAGCAACCATGAATCATCCATAAGGGATTTTGTGACGATTTGAATAAAGGAAAAGAAAAAAGGAAGAGCACTAGGATAAGTATATTAGTGTGTGTATATATATATATATATTCGAGTATATACTTGCAGAGAATCATTTTTTAAATATTTTTAAAAAAAAACTTTTTACAAAATCACCCATTAAATAAATAATTGCATAATCACCCATTCAATTAAAAATCCATAAAATGACTATATAATATCCTTATTGAATGATCAAATTTTCTTTTGTTTGCCATTTAACAACACTTGCTCCTTTCTTCTTTGAGATTTTGTTGGGATTACTGTGGATATTTGTGCGAATTTGGAAATGTTCATCTGCGAAGATGGCTGGTGACGGAACATGCCATTGCCTGGTGATGGTGATGGCAGGACGCGTCTCTGATTCGATTTTACTCTAGTATATTGTGAGGGAAGCCTGAAGAAGAAGGGCCAATGGGGAAAAATTTGCATTTTTTTTACAAATTAATTTAATTTATTTTTTTTACAAATGGTAGGGTATTTTTGATATTTTTCAAACCTAGTGAGCTAACAAATTTAAGGGGCGGGTGGTTCTTTGTAAACAATTGAGTTTTAAAAGATGATTTTATGCAATTATTCATTTAAGGGATAGTTTTGTATATAAAAAGAAAAGGGTATTTAAATGGCAGTTTCCTACCAGCCATATATGAAGCCAAGACAAACTGTGCGACAATGAGAATCTTTGGGGTTGAAAGTTGAAACATATAATGGGGTATGGCCGGTGTACGTGCGCTCCTTTTTATTATTACTCATCTCACATGATCCATATGTTTGATGGGTCATAACATAACAAGCCCAACATATAAATTCAGTAAAATTCTATTATTCTATTTTTAATTAACAATAAAAAAATAACTCATCAAACTATAAATTTCTTTCAAGGAGTAGTGTAGTTCTTTTCGTTTTAATAAAATCAGAAAGAACCCCCAGTGGGGTGGCCCAGTAGTGTAGAGTAATTAAGAAGTGGTAAAGAGGTCTCAGGTTCGATCTCTGCCTCTACCCTAAATGTTGTACAGAATGGAACTAGACATCAGATTAATTACATTGCTATAAATGTTGTAGTACCTCCTCTCACACTTGTTGCATTCGAGATCTACGGATTTTTATATAATTATCCATAAAAATGTTTTAGGCTGGGCCTTTATTAGAAAATTAGTGTAATTCTTACAAACATTTGATCACTTATGTTATTTCAATTAAAGTATTTTGGTGCTCAATATTGGTTTTAAGATGATTTCTTAACTAAAATTTGACCGCAAACAAATCCACCAGAGATTGCCAATTTTAACCGAAACCGACTAGAAATATTTGCACCAAAACAATAGAAACATAAAGTGTAAATCAAATATATGTTGCCACTACAGTCTGATGGATCTGGAAATGGCGTAACAATCGCCTATTTGGAGATAGAATAACACTTAAAAATAAATGCAATTTCTTGTTATTACAAGCAAATAGTTTAAAAAGTGCTAGAACCAAACTTCCTATCCACCATTAAAATTACTCCTAAACAACAAATTTTTATAGCATGGAAAGCACCACCATCTGGATTGGTGAAAATAAATTTTGATGGTTCAGTACATGGCAGTTTATCCCTTGCTTCGACAGGAGGTGTGCTGCGTGACTCAAATAGTTTATGGTTAGCTGATTTTGCCTGGGAGCTTGTATGGTGTATGCAGTTGAACTACGGGGGATCATCCATGATCTACAATTAGACCGGTCAAAACGTAACCCGACCCGAAAACCCGACCCGACCGCCCGGAATTTTTTGGGTCAAGACCCGAAAATTTTGACCCGGAAAATTTTTTGGACCCGAACCCGAAAAACCGATTATTTTCTGGGTCAAATGGGTTTCGACCCGGTGACCCGATGACCCGCCCGATTTGTGAAAACAAAACTTTCACTAATTAATAAAAAGCCAAGAAAATCTCAAAGTCATATTAGGGTAAGTTTAGTAATTAATATATTATTAAAATTAATTAATTTATAATTATATATTATTAAAATTATTCGTGGAGATTCCAAGTTATTACATTTTATAATTACAAACACTGAATCTTTCTTTTTCAAATTAACATTTATATTTATTTGTATTGTATATTACTCCCTCCTATCGGTAATTTTATTTTTTATTTTTCAACATGTTTTTAAAAAGCTAAAATAACTCTATAAAATATTAAAATTTTATACTCATTAGTCATTACTAATCTGTATGTAATAATTTCAAAAAGTTAATTAAAACTTTAATATTTTATAGAGTTATAAATTTTGTCAAAAATAATGACTAATAGTAAAAATCAAATGTTTTAGATCGAGTTTAGATGACATCTTCTAATAAGTATAGCGCCCAAAAAGAACAACTTGCCAATCACATCTTTAAATTTACGTTTTGAAGTTATCATAAAGTCATCAAAATACGATTTTTTTATTAAAAAATAATAAAATTGACCAACCCGAAATTGACCCGATTTGACCCGAAACCGGGTCAAACCCGGGTTCGAGTTAACCCGATCTACCCGAGACCCGTTTTACCCGGAATCCGTTTTACCCGAAACCCGAAATGACCCGACCCGAACCCGACCCGAATGATCCGATTGACAGGTATATCTACAATTGACATGAGAAAAGGAATACCGTTTTGTGAAAGAAGAAGTTGATTCAAAGGTGGTGGTCAATCTTCTTCGGGAGGATCTTCTTCCGATACACCCCTTATATAGCCTGATTTCTTCTTGTCAAGGCTTTTTGCACATAAACTAGTGTATCCAGTTTCGACATGTGTTTAGGAAAGCAAATCGAGTGGCCGACTTTTTAGCCAACTATGCATCCACTCTTTCTATAGGTTTAAACGAGTTTGTATCTCTTCCCCTAGGGTGTGTTTCTATCCTAACGGAGGACATGCGGAGAATGGCCTTACCATGTTTTGTCCGTTTTATGTAACAAGGTTTTTATAGTATAATTATACAACTAGGGGATCTACCCCTCCGATCAAAAAAAGAACATACTTGGTCCAATTCACATTTATTCTCAATAAAAAAATATTTCATTTTTAATATGTTTTTTTCTAATCTTATACTCTTAACAATATACAACTCGGTCAAAACATTTGAACTAAACTAAAAATCTTATTTTATACCCTTAAAGCATAAGTTAGAAAATCGAGTATTGATATAGAAAAACGGTTTTCCTATTCTGTGTTCTTGAGATAGGATAAGAAACCAAATTAATAAATATTTTTTTAGATGTCATTTTTAAATTAGATTACAGATTCACCCATTTTCTTTTAGGGGTTTCTTACCCAATTGAATATCTTTATCATATGTCCTTAAAAGTTAAGACATACACAATAGACAAATCGATAGAAAAAAAAAATCAATCAATTAGGTAATCTCATCAACCATTTATAAACTACATGTGATATTTTAAATTAGCGTGGTGTGTTGGTTGCCTTTTAACTCTCTCAAAGAGAGTGGGCCTTGTCTTTTAAGTCAAAAAAAGAGTTGTAATTGAGATTAGTTGGGACACGTGGCATAGCCGATTTTGCTATTCGACGTTGACATATAATCGTGTTGATTTTCATGTGCTTGAATTCGGAGTACAGCGACATCTCCACCAATTCTTTTGTGAGTACAGCGACATTAACGATAATTTAAACAACAATCTTAAACACTAAGTGTACATTACATGGATTTGTACGTTTCCTGGTGGAAGTTATACCAAATTCATAGTCCACAATGGATATTTAAACACATTCGAAAACCAAGTTATATAGTTAGTTGTTATTATTGCGGAGAGAGTGTCCTTACTTGCGTCCGCTCCATTCGTTTTTTTATGTTTGACGTTTTTGGAGGGTGATACATAAATTAAGGAAATACACATCCACACACCTCCATTGTTTGTCCTCCCATTTTAAATTTCAGTTTTTAATAATAAGTCCCAAATAATAAAAAAAAGAGAGTAATTTAAACAAATAAACAAACGAAAAAGTGGTGGGAAAATGTGATGTCATTGATGACAAAGTTCCTTCACACTTGAACCTCCCTCTCTTAAAGATGCTCCTTAACTTGGAATCAAACCCAAATGAAGTTGTGCTCAAGTTTAACTCAAAAATTGAACTTTCAACTTTACTTGGAAAATGATAAGTTTTACACAATATATAAGAAAAAGCTACTGTCTATTAAGTGTTTACAAACAATGTGGGATATTTTTTTGATAGAAAAAAGAAGGAAAATTCTATGAGTCTAAGTCACATTAAGGACCGATCCTACAATTGTTGCATGTTGGGGCCTTGTTTTATAATAAATATTAGGCCCTACTAATAATTAAAATATAAAAAAAAAATATAAAAGTTGGCTTATATATTAAAATAATCTTAATTTTTACATATCACATATCATCAAAGGCAGACTTGGTTAAAAACAACAAACAATTTTCATCCTTGTAACAATCTTTGAAGCAAAGTCTTCTATAAGGACCCTCTCTCTTTTTTGATAGAAGAATACCGTCTTTTTTTTTAAAAAAAAAATTATTGTGATAGAGGATTAGGTTAAAAAATAATGCCGGCGAAAAAGGAAAAAAAAAATTGGATTTGAGAAGACCACCCCTCCGCCCTTATATTATAAAAGGTACGGATGTGTTTTTCCAAAATCAAACTTTGTTGCTCGCAGAACTTGACTTCTCTGCTGAGGTGTAAGCAATAGCAAGAAATCTCCAACTAAGTCGACAGGAGGGAGCTTGCCCATCAGCCTACTTTGCCAAGAGGTGGCAGGAGGTTCGCTCCTTCTTCCTTCTTACCACGGCAAGTCTTCTTTCATTCATTATTGGACGTAGTGAAGCTCGACGCCTTCTATCAGGCCAGCAGTCTTCTACTCCGCTATCTCACTTCCTTCTATTCAAAGGGTCAGCGATAATTAGTCAAGTAGAAAAGGTTCCTAATATTTACAACGCTTTGGTAAGGAAAAAGATATACAAGGCTAGACTCAATATATCATGGAGCCCTATGCAGTCAGTCCACATGAACCACCTTTGAATCGGGCCTAGTCACATCACAATGTACTTTTAGCGTCAATTAACTTGATAAAAGAAAAAAGAACCTCAAAATGTCAAATATACAAAAACATAGTGAGTAGAAAAACCTATATAAAAGTGTTGTATGTGATTTCGAATTATTACATTGTTAAAAAAAAGTAGAAAAATAAATACTTCCTCCGGAAAAACAATTATTTTAAAAGGTGAATCTTGTTAATAAAAAAACCATTCTAGGTATTTTGGTGCACTTTAAAACCCTATTTAAGACCTCAAAATGTTAAATGGATAGGGGTGTTATGTGAACACGAGTAGTTCGAATTCGGCTCGTACTCGTTTGATAAAAACTCGACTCGAGTTCGTTCATTTTGTAAACGAGCCGAGTATGAGCACATTTTTAAGCTCGGTCCAAAACTCGGCTCGTTCGAATTAAGCTTGAATAGCTCGAATTTTATGGAATTTCTAAAATTTCTTTTAAGTTACTGTATAATGTCGAATTAAGCTTGAATAGCTCGAATTTTATGGAATTTCTAAAATTTCTTTTAAGTTACTGTATAATGAGCAACTGCTTACAGCTCGAAAAAAGCTAGGCTCGAGCTCGTTCACGAAAAAAGAGCTCGGCTCGAACTCGTTGATTTTCTAAATGATTTTCTAAATGAGCCTATGACGAGTCAAAATTCAAAATTAGGATATGAACTGAATATGACAACCCTACATGGGTGATATCGGACATGGCAAACGTACATACATTTGTTAAACCTCAGAGAGAAATACAAAGGAGCTACACGATAAATCTTGGATTGGCCCATAAAGGGAAGGCCCAATCTAACAATTGGGCCAAACATTTTATGATAGGCAAAAGATTAACAACTTAAATTAGCAGGGGCCGCGCGAACGCTGGCCCCCTCTGCCACAAATTATGACGTACACTCTTTCATATTTGAAAGATGTTAAGCTGGGGGCACCCACTTAATGTGCAATGCGGGCCCACAACCTAGGCCACGGTCCTTTGTGATCGATCGTTGACCCCGTCCAGGTAAGTAATTTGGAATGACTAACCCTTTTGGATTTTATACTCTGGATTTTATTATCCCACTCTCTCCTTACCGATGTGGGACTATATAACAAACCCGTTTTTCCTGATATGAAAGTGAAGCGGATCAAGCAAGGTGCCCAGGGAGCCACCTAATTTCTTCTTCAGCTAGTACTATCATAATCAGGTTCACCAACCAGATTGAAAGCCCTTTTCTGATTCATCTTCACATAAGTAAAAATGTAGCTAAATCAAAGTCGCAGAGGCGACAGATCAGTGTGCAAAGCCATGGGATTCCACTCCCCGAATGCTTTGAGAATTGAGATGAATGTGCCAAACTATTGCTTTTAACAGCTTATTTAGTTTGTGGTACTGCAATGTGTGTGTGTGAAGAGCATCTTCCTTTAGGTAATGGTCAGCTAAAATGCCTTGTAGGAAACGTTCGTGCTTGCCATTTGCAGTCGAACTTTGATCAAATGCTTTTGCTGTGTTGAGGAATGAGTGTCATATAATAATTTGCAAAGAGGAATGATAGATTGGGATTGGGGACACAACCATAAATCAAATAGCACAGAAGTTTCAACAACTAATAATTAAGATATCATTAGGCATCAATCTGAAATGTGATTTTAAAAAAAAAATCCTCAATGGGACACCATGAAGGAGTTTAAAAAAAAACACAACTAAAAGATCAATGCCTTTAGGAAAAGGTTACCAAGAGCCCACATTTTGGTACATCTTTCAAGAACACACATTTCCATGCTCAGCTTGCCGTTCAACTGCGCCAGCCGTTTCCGCAGCAGGCGCCGGAGTCGAGCTGCCTTCACCGCCACCGCTGCCGGAGCGTGTGAGCGGAGGAGGGAAAACCAAGATCCTGCCGTCAACACAAGAGGAGCATTTGGCTTCCACCCAACTCTCCATATCATAATGGCCGTAGCCCATGATGGACCGCCCGGAGCAGAGCCGTCCGATGACTACAGCCACAGCACACAGGATCAAGACAAGCGCTAGAACGGCGATGACCGCGCCGATCGACCCGTGAGCCGAGCTGGCGGCGTAGGTGATCGGCGGCGGTGGCTGCTGCTGCTGCTGCTGCTGGTGGATGATTGTTGACATTATGTTGAAGGCCCAGATTGAGAGCAGGTGGGAAGGGAGAGGTCAGTGGCTAAATGGCTTAAAGGATATATATTATTGGCATGGTAATTTGATAGGAGTTTGGGAGCATTTTGAATTGACAATAGTAAAAATTACAAAAAAAAAAAAAAAGAAAGAAAGAAAAAGGGGGACAGTAAAGGAAATCAGTAGTAGAAGTTTTGACAGTAGAAATTAAAGAGGGGAATCTAAAACTGGGAGCAATGCAGTTGCAGATGCAGAGAGGCCCTAGGAAAAGGAATGGCTCTTCTTTCCCATCAACCTCTGTGTGTGTGTGTGTGTGTCAGCTTGTGGGCACTGCAACTGTTAAGAATTTTAAGATGCTTTTGTAGAAATAGTTTCTAAAATGTGTAAATGTTGCATTTGAATTTTGTAGTCAAGTCACATATAGCCGTAGATCACGTGCACTTCCTTCGCTTTTTGGTGGTTCAGACTTCAGAGTCAGTTCTTTTGTCTTCTCATCTGTTTGTTGGAGGTTTGTTCTCTGAATGGCGTGAAATTGAACCGTCCTCTTCTTAAGATGCCTCTGTTGTTGCATGTCTACTGCTGCTGCAGAAATGAATCTAATTACTGGCATCAGTAATTATAATGTAATGTAATGCTGCAACCTTTAGCACACCAAAGTTTACAAATATCAAGTCTAATAAGAATACATTTACAGCTCAAGAACTCTAGCTCTACAAAAACCTTCGACGATTATGAATTTCGCTTGTAAATCATATACAGACTATACAGTGGTCCCCTGAGCGAAGTGAGTCAAGATGAGCTTCAATAATGCACAGATGGTTAAATCATCAGGGCAAGGATTGGCAAAGCCCCTGAATCCGTTGATAGGAAAGCCTCCGTTGGAGTTGCAAGGGCAACTCATACATTTCATTTGCCAGAAGCTGACGATTTCCTCGACTCCAAGCACTTGGTATCCATAAGGTTGTCAATCATTCAATTGTATCAGAGATGGATCTATCGAATATCACAATATTTCAGGTGTAACACCATTGCTTCTTGCTATAAAGAGGCTTGAATCTTGACCTATTGGAGATGAAAACGAAAAACTGAAGTTTCACATTTACAATTATGGAAGACTGGAAGTAGCCAATAATGATTGAAGTGCAGTAAGTTTGTGTAGATAGTTCTATCCCTGAAGGAATTATAATAAAATCCCAACTCCAATGAATATCTTTAATGATTTAGTATGATTAGCATGTAATTGGAATAAACTGTCTTCAATTCGGTTGAAATGGTGAAGATGGACATTATCTGATATGAGCATGCTAGATTTTGCAATAAGAAGATACCTTCTCCGAAGCTTTGAAATATGTCCCGTGCCTCAGCAAGAAGGTTCACTTCACCTACTTCTGTGGCCCATATATTTGGCATTGAATGCAACATTGGCTGATCCTCTTTGAGACACTTCTCTAGATCCTTTACAATGCTGGAATCCATCATATAACCTGTTACACTCTGCAAATGAGGAGAAGCATGTCATATTGTGCTGACTGTCAATCAAAGGAAAGCAAAATACGTTACTGTCTGGGTTCTACTCCAAGAGATGTGTAACAACGTTACTGTCTGGGTTCTACTCCAAGAGATGTGTAACAAGAGGAAAGGAACCCTAAAGTTAAAATATGCAAGAAATTCAACAGACCACTGATTGGAAAACAACATCAGGCGCTATGAATGACACAACAATAGCAATAGTTCATAAGAAAACAGAAGATAGTGGATTTTTCTCATTTTAGCCTTTTTTTAATTTAAAAATCGAATTACTAAAAATTCATTCATCAGATTAAAAACTTACCCAAAGGGGGCCGGAACAGGCATGGAGGATAATTAGTTTGAGAAATTCCTCCTCTGAAGGATTAATGACATAATCGGAACCACCAGACAGTTGAAGATCTTGACAAAGAGAGTCAAAAAAGGACCCATAGTTTTTCACGGTAATTGTTTGGTGCTTGGCCAAAATCTTTTTCAGATGTAAACTGTTGTCGTTGTCTAGTTCATCCTTCTCCAACCCCTCCAATTTATACCACCTTTTATATGACATAAATGGCAATTCTTCACGTAACCTCAATACTTTTGTGGCATTTTCACCATTGAACCAGCAACAGTGAGGTAGTGAACCATCATCTGCTCTTAGAAAAAAGATGTCAGAAGAATCAAAGAGTGCTTCTACATGAATAGCATACACACTCCGCGTAAAGACTAAACTGTACACTCAACGTGATCCAAAGTACAGATATGGACGACATATACAAATATTAACTACGTTAGTAAAAACATTGATCCTGTGTTTCCATTAGAAAATATGTAAGATAAGTTATAGCAAGACAAGTAATTCAATTACCATAGACACAACTAAAGAGAAGGAAATTATGTAGCATTGCGATGGACTTTCTATAGAGTGCACCATATTTAATTGAGTGCACTTCTACTTTGCGGTGAATGAAAAATTCAACCATATTCCATAAAAAAAAAATTATGTAGAAATGTGATGGGCAATCTATAGAGTGCACAATATTTGAGTGCACTGCTACTTTCTAGTGAGTGAAAAATTCATCATTATACAACATGACACAGGGAAGATGCCAGTTGAAATATTTAGCAACATCAGCATGAAGAAGGATCATATTTACATAGATGTACATCATGCTTGTCATGACTCAAATATCGGCCAAAAAATTGAGAGAAATAACATACATTCATCCTACTAAAATACATCCTGTCAGCCTACCTCTATAATTTTGCTATATTCATCAGGCTAGGCTTAAATGACAAGGTGGAAGACTATGCAGCGAGAATTTTCAAGACCAATAAACTTACCCAGTATTAAACTTGCAATTGGAATACTCACATTTGTCAACCTCAAGTGATCCTCATGCGGCAGCTGATTTAAGTCACAGCTGCGACTTAATATCACAGTGTGCACAGCAACAACCTGTCACGTGAGGTAAAAGCCAATTTCTATGATATTCAATATCCTGATTCCAAAAATAATCCAGAAAGGTGAAATCCTGACCTAAACGGTAGAATTACCTTACAACAATAACTACTTAAACTGTTCTCAGAGAACTGGATTTTATCATGGATTAACTTGGGGAAAGCATGAGGGTTAGAACCACGTGAAACTGGTTCAGGAGACAAATTTACAAACTGATCTGCAAGGCCCATCTTGAATTCACTGACATAGTTGATGGTGATGAATGATACAGGTGTCAGCATCAAATGATTTCTGCCACTGGAAAACAACAAGGAAACCCTCTGAAGTTAGGAAGGAATGCTCAGCTTTAGTCTAAAAGACCAAGCAACTACCATTTAATAAGTCAAATACAGTAGCATCTGAGCTAGATACAATCATCCATACAGATAGCTTTGATGTTTGATGAAATCAGAATGATAGAAGTGCAATTTCAAAACTGCTAGATAAAACCATCCATAGAGATAACTACAATGCTTGATGAAAAACTTATTTTGAAGTAGCATCTTTCAATGGATTTTTACCGAAACTATTAGAAAATGCTAAAAATCCAGACCTTACAAGAATTCGATGGAAAGTAGCATTGGAACCAGGTCCCAGTCCAACAGGGCAATCTACTTTGCAAAAGGCACCATCAATCTTCACCTTACAAGTCCAAATATTGAAATATTATTAGTATTATTAATTATTACCTGCTAGATAATAAAACCACAAATCGAAAGGCAGAAGAAAGTAAATGAACAAAGTGAACATTAGGTGATTACAATGTCAACACCGATCGAGATATGAAGACATATGACCTTCATCCCTTCTTGGTAGGATCTTAGCTGATGAACTGTCCCATCTCCCACTTGACATTGATTTTTAAAAGTGGCACCAGACTCAGCCCAGTAAAGGGCTACCACAGTCCCACAAACAGTTACGAAATTCCCTTCTGGTAAGGGACCGCCAGAATTTAAGGTTGGGCATTGCTCTAAACCAAATCTAGTGACCCTGCTTCTAACTGGCTGACAGACACTAGGAATCTCATCTGGAAGCAATAATGGCTTCCTCTCAACTTCGGCAAGGGGTTGAACACTTGAATTAAAGAGATGAATGGCTTCAGAAGAGATCCAAAGATTAACATCTGCAGACTCATTATGATAAATGTTTGTGCTACTATGAAACTCGAGCTTTCTTTGAATACAGTTTTTGGGCACACGATCATGTGATGAATCCATGTTTGAGACCTCCTCTTCAGATAAAAATGATAAACTCCAGAAGTGCATGTCTGGTTTGATAACAACTTTATGCGCGTAGTTACTGCCCTTCAAATCACATAAGGAATCTCTACCACAATGCTTTATGGCGTAACAGGAACCAATTTTCAACAGCTAACATAATGGATGGGAAAGAAATCAGCATCGAGACAAGAATTGAAAAATTGTTCCATTTTCAACATAAGTAACAACAAACTTTAAAAAGACACACCTTATACTTCAAAATCGTCTCAAAACTGAACTCCAGCAGCACTTTCCTTCCATTTGTCAAGCACCTTCTAGCAACCATATTGGTTTTTGTAGAAAATAAGATTCCAGGAGCAAGAGTGCTTTGCCCTTGAAGACTTTGGTAGGTAGCCAAGAATGGAAGTTCAGCAGGAGTTGTGCTTATTAATTTCTGATTCATTCCAACTTCACTTACAGGATTTAGTAGATCATATGATTTGTCACATGATCTCATTTCAAGTTCTCCATACTTGCCATTATTAGCAGATCCTAATGTCTGGAAGAAATTTGATACAGCCTCGATATTGCACCTTTTGTTTGGGAAACCATCTTCCAGGCAGCACCTTTTCCTCTTTTCTACTGGTGCACCGGATGAAAGATTACCACTATCATTGGTGAGAAGACGCATATCCCACGGCAAGACCATAGCCTCAGCAAAGAAGCCAGCCCCACTGGATACAAGCGAATCACCTGAAATCTGATAAGACAAGTCAAGAACAAATGCAAATATCGGTTTTTAAGTTACACACAAGAACTACTAAGAAAATAGAAAAGAAAATGAAGTACTAACATATATGTAGTAGCAAGTCATAATCATGTTATCAAATATATTGTTCAACTAAGAATAAATATAACTAGGAAGACTAAATTAAATGGAATAGACAAGAAGAAAAAAGCCAGCAAAATGGAAACATACCTTTGGTCGCATAGGAAATTTGTGGGTCAAAAGAAGCAAATGGAAGATTCCAGGGTCAAGTTCCATATAATTACCCTTTGAGCTATAGGAACTAACTGGAGAGATCCTACTTATAGCCTTTCTCCATAAAAAGAATACATAAATATCCAGGTTTTTATCTGTTTCTGATGATTTGCACTGGAAGATGCTTCTGCACGAGAATGCATTCCTGTCAACCATTTGCAAATGGCAAACCTTTCCAGGATCACCTTCTACAACTATATTATAGTCAAATACCTGGAAATCAAGATTGTTAGATACATATTCGATTATTTAGAGAAATCAAAGAAAAGAAGTCAAATGAGATAGCAAGTAACACCTATGAAGAATATAAACATGATTCCCCCCCCCCCCCCTCCCCAAATGCAGAAAAGAAAATCTTGTGGGATATCATAGATTCATAGCGACATAGCCTATCAAAAAGGACAGGAGGAGAGAAAAAATGCAAACTGTTTGACAAACAGATGTTTCTTCCTTTCTCATTTTCATATTTGGATGAAGAATTGTAGAATTGAATACCTCAAAGACGTCATTAGTGTTACAACTTGATGGAAGATCTGGCACAACAACATCAACACTACCAGTGGAATCAACCAACTGCAAACTCCCAGTTTTTGGAGAAATCTACATAAACCGGACAGGAAATACACATCAATTATATATATACTCCAAGAACAAACAAGCATCTTATGTACTCTATGCATATAAAGACACCAAAAGTGAATCTGAGAACAAAAAAAATCTACTTTTTTCTAATTTCTACCAGCTGTACAAACAAGTATCTTCTGCACTCTGCATATACAGACATCAACCTGCATATACGACATAATAACACATTTTAACTTCATATTTTAAGCTCTGACCTTCAGGTTGCCTAGCAAAGAAACACCACTGCCTTCACTTGGAAATATCTTCCTGGCCTTTGGAACATGAGACTCATGTACCCTAGAAGGGTAACTTGCTAGGTTGTTTGCATCTATTATCCTCGAAAGAGAATTTGCCCACATCATTTCACAGCTGCTAATGAATGAGACAAGAGGTACCACCTGCAAAATGCCCAAGGAAATTAAACTTCATCAATCCTCAGTTCAGATACAACACCATCATCTGATAATTATGAGTACTTTCTAAGAAGAAACTTAAATGACCAAATTGCATTTCATTGTTTGAGTAAACCGAGAAGATGCCATTTATTCAATCATATTGACATTACAACTCTATCTGACCAAGCAAATGAAACACGAAAAGCCAGAACATTGGAAATACCAAATTGAGGGTGGGATGACTCAACTCTCTAGAACAGCAACACGAATCATGCCTGCAAAATTCCATGAATATGCCATTCTGTCTTGGAGAAAAAAACACAATGAGATGCAGTGAAAAAACATTCAAGTTTCTAAATCTTAAATTGGATGAATCAGCTTACTTGTGGAGGATGAATCACTGATGTGGATAATATGGAGTTGGCATATTTTTGAGCTATACCTTCTTTCTGGCAATTCAATGTAATTCACATGTTAGTGCAAAAGGGAAATCATGCAATAAGAATGAAACCAACAAAATGTCCTTTAAACATACAACATGAGACATTAATAATCTTATATAAGTGTGTGATATAAGAAGTAATGGATCAATGTCATCCAAAATATATATACACACACATACAAAAATATAATTCAGCATGGGTAATCACTAAATTGAGGGAGACAGTAAGGTACATGATTCGATCCTAATATCTCCTTTTCAGAGAAGGCTCCTGCAAACTTCTTCCTAAAACATTGAACCATAAGTAATACCCTGGAAAAGAAAAGGGCAAAGGAGGCAGTTTAGAAACCATCTTCTAATATAAGACTACATCTAGCTGCTGAATATTATTGGTATCCTCACCATAGTCTTGCAGGAATAGCCAAAGATCCAATGTATCTTGCTAACAAACTTGGAGACTGCATAACCTGGTGACATCTAAATCATACAACAAAAAATTAGAAACTCTCGAATGAAGAAAGTGTTACTGGAAGAAGATGCTTTACAAAGACAGCAGAACCTTTACCCAGTTTCCAGTGGAGAGAAGGAAGTCGCAGTAATGCTAGTCTTATAGCAAGCCCCTAGTATGAGCACTTTCCCCCAAAGGAATTTAGGGTTCACAAAATGAACATTCCTAACAGTTATCTGACAGAATAAAATCAATCATTAACATTAACATTCATTTTAAATCAGACAGGATTTGTATGAATGTCATCATCAAATTATATTTTTGAGGTATAGAAAAAGTATGTTACCTACCACTGCACCTATTCTAATACTATGTGGTGGCCTTAGCAGTTGGTCAGTTAGTAGAAGCCAAACATCTTCATCTACTTCAACAACCATGCCTTGAACATATATGCCCTTTACGACACCAGTATATACACCAAAACTACTTCTATCCATCATGATGGAGCTCTCAAGGGATAAACCAGTACTATTCAAACTTGGAAAATGAAGACAAGTTTGATCTGTAGTTACAAACATTATTTCCTTCTCTCCCTTCCCCATGTAAATCAACTTCTTCTTCAGTCTTGACAATGAGATGGCATTTCCTATCTTCTTCAAAATTGCAAAATGCCAAGATGATGCCAATCCAACAAAGTACACAAAACATCCTTTCCTGAAAGAATGTTTATCATGGCTTCTAATAAAATCAGGCAAAATTTCTGATTTATCATTTGAACAACATAATCTACACCTACAAGCTAAAATCTGCACAATGAACCCGCATAAACTTTTTGGATTGCCAGCACTTTCAACAGAGGCATTCTGGTTACCCCCAATTGTACAAGGGACAACAGAAATCGGGCTGACTGACTCCAGTAAGCCATACACAAAATGACGAGCCTTATGAAGGTCCTTTCCATGCCCAACCGAACCCAAAACCAAAGGAACTGAACCTTTTTCGGTAGAACAATCTCCGGAAGAATCAGCGGGAAATTTCCATTTGATAATTTCCAAGAATCCGCCATGATGTTTGAAGGGAATGAAGTTCCAAGAGACAACGAGAATCATCTTTCCCACCATTAGCAAATCAAAATTGAGAACATCACAGCAAACGGAACCAGAATCATCAGAAAACGAAAAGCAATTGTGGTGGCAGGGAGAACTGGGAGACATATGATCGCCAGATAAGGCGGGAAGATTTAGGGTTCCGACAATCGAACATGGTTCACCGAGCGATCTGAGAACCTTATAGTTAGAGGAAGAGGCAGATTTTAGGGTTTTCGCGTTACCGGAGGGTGGAGGAGCAAGTTCGGCGGTTGAAGGAGGGAGTAGAGACAGCGCACCGGAGACTGGACGGCGACGCTTGAGAAGGTCGGCGATTGATATGGTTTCAACACCTTCCATTATCGCATTTTCTGAAGTCTGAACTGAACTCCGCCGCCCCCCTCCCTTCTCTCTCTCTCTCTGGCGCCAGTGAATGAGAGCGGGAAATCTAAAAAACCTCTAAATCCCCAAACCCCGAGATGAGGCTTCAAGAAGAAGACTCTGCGTAAGGAGGACGAATCAGATCTGAATATATAAATGGGCCAGTACCTTTGGACTAATGGCCCAATTGGTATTTACAGTATTTGATAATTCGTCCAATTTCATTTGTGCTCTAGTAAGTCTAGTAAGTAGGGAATCAAACAATTAAAAATCGACAAGTTAATTTTTTTTTATTAAATTACACACATCTTTTTACACTTTCAAAAATAATTAATGATTAATAATAATAATTAGACAAACAAATTCTTTTTTATAAATTAACTATAAAATAACTAGTATATGTTCCATTCCATACCCGGTAATATATTAATACGATTTTTCTATCCTATGCCCTTGGGGCATAGCATAAGATGCCCATTTTGGAAAAAATACATCCTTAATTAAATTCCATTAGCCAAATTTTAAATTAGATTTTTAGGGTCGCTTATTTTTGGTAGGGTATCTTTCCCCATTTAAAATCTTATCCTGTGCTCTTAGGACATAGGATAGAAAAACCGATATTAATATAATATTTTGACAGGAGAAAATTTTCATGTAATCAACTATAGATATAGAATAGATTACGAGTAAGTCTTCGTTTTCTTCCGACAAGAAAAATGCTGTCTATATTCAATATTTTGTCTAATGAACTGAGAGATGAACAAAATGTCATTAAATCTCTAAAAAAATTGATTTATGATGGATCCAATCCGAACAATCCTTTGAAAATAGATTTTTATTGCTAGATAAGTCCATTTAGTTATTTTACTTTCTTAGATCCTTTTACCATCTTGTGGAGATTGATCGATTTATACGGAGTATATGTTATTTTGTCTAATTTTTTTAAAAAAATAATAAGGTTGAAAAGGAAAGTAAAAAAAGTAACAACAATTGACCGAGGCTTGTGATGGATGGAGCTTAAATCGCGTAGCTGTACGGAAAGCCTCAAACACAACTCCAGCTTTTCGCTCTAATTCATCCATGGCCTTGCTTCAAGGTCTTCTCTTTCGCAGCCCCTTTTTCCTAACCCCCCCACTCCCCCAGTAACCGTACTACCCCCGACGACGACGATGGAGAGCGATAATCCTCTAATCTCTGACGCCACAATCTACAGCGCCGCCCGCACCGGCGACCTCCTCGACCACTTCTCCCTCGACCAATGCTACCGCTTCCGCACCCCCACCGGCGACCACGTCGTCCACCTCTCCGCTCGGTTCGGCCACGAGCGCGTCATCCGATCCGCCCTTGACGGTGGGCCCCACGCCCTCCTCTTCCAGAAGAACTCCCGCGGCGAGACCCCGATGCACCTCGCCGCCGAGCACGGCCACATCGGCATCGTCCGGATGATCGCCGAGTGGTGCGCCGAGGTCGCCAACTCTAGGGAGCACGTCGGCCTCGCTGCCGCCGAGAGCGGCGAAAGCGACAACCTCCAGCCGTGGCGGATCCAGACCAAAGACAACGGCGACATCCCGCTCCACAAGGCGCTCAGGAACGGCCACGAGGAGGTGGCGAATTACCTCCTGGGGCTCGATAAGGAGTCCCCTAAATTCGTCAACCACGGCGAGGAGAGCCCCCTGTATCTGGCCGCCGAGAGCCGGTGTGATCAAGTCATGGAAGTTATCTTGGCGTTGAGCGTTGATCGCTACAGCGATTCCGGGCCGATCGGCCGGAATCCCTTGCACGCTGCTATCCGAACCAACCGTAAGCCATTGATCCATCGATCTTCGATCTATCTCATTTCATTTGATGTTATTTCAGATCGCGCTAACAAACAATGATGCATAACATTATCAATTTGGGTCGGGTTAATTCGAGTTTTGATTATTTCGGGGTTCCGGTTGTGTTTCAAGCATTTCGGATTTCATTTGGTTTATGTTTGTGAATATTTTAGGTTTCAGATATTTCCAAATTCAATAAATTTAATTATTTTGATTCATGTGATGGACTTCGAATTTCGATTACTTCGGATTTGAGTGTATTTCGGGTCTGGTGGTTTTTATGTTCGAGTATGATTTGTGATTGACACGGGACTCTTTGCTCATGGCTATGTTGATCAGAGGAATAATCATTTAGGGGCACTCACTTTATATGCTTGTTGGTTGGTGCCAAGACTTTTTCAATCGGGATTGGGACATCCAATTCTATCATGTCTTCAGGGAATCGAATTTTGTCACGGACTTCTTCGCTGCTCTTGCTTTTTCCCTTTTTGCTCGGTCTCTAGTTACTTAGTAGCCCGCCTGAGGGCATTTCTTTTTTCATCGAGGAAGGTGCTAGGCCGCTAGGGGAAGAGCTACTCCCTGCCTCACCCATTTGTAGCTTTCTTTTTGTTTCGTTTGTTCGGTTTGTCTTGCTCGAGAGCCTAGCTCTCTTGTTTTCCCTACAAAAAAAAATTGATTTGGGTCGATTATATTTTGATTTTTGTACTATTGGGTTTGGGTTTCGGATACTGATCTTTTATATAATTTTGAGTCATTTGGGTTCGGGTAGATTGAGTTGGTCTTTCGATTCCGATCGTTTCTAACAACCTAAATATATTCGTTAGTTTGATTTCCATAGACATGAATATATGATTGCATAAACCATTATCTATATATTCTTATAACTGCAGTTTGTCAATTGACAGGAGTTGCAGTTGCACGTTTAGCTGAGAAGAGACCAGACCTGGTCAGCAAAGGAGACCATAAGAAGAAAACAGCACTGCACTACGCCGCAGAAGAAGCCCACAAGAAGATTGTGCAGATACTCCTAGAAAGCAATCCAGACACAGCTTGCTCGCACGACAAAGACGGCTTCACACCGCTACATAGAGCCGCGATGGCGGGTTCCCATTCTACTGTGAGAGCCATACTCAAGTACTCCCCTCACTCTATCGAGTTTCGCGACAGCAAGGATGGAAAGACGGCGCTTCACCTGGCAAAGATGAAGGGCGTCCATCTTAGAACCTGCTTAAAAACAACTGATCTCTGTACTCTCCTCAATGAGCCGGATCATTTAGGTAACACCCCATTGCATTTAGCTATCATGGAGTGTGACGAGTCCAAGGCGCTCGTGCTGCTTTCGACTAAGGGTATAAACTGGAGGACTAGGAATCAGAATAAGCAAACCCCCATGGATATGTGCGTCACTGCGGATGAAGAGACGACCAAGAAGCTGGTATGTATATTTGTACTTCCTGCTTAAGCTATAATGTAGGGGCTTTATCTTATTTTGTCGTTTTTTATGTAGCGCATTGTATCACTTGCGGTAAAGACCCATGAGAAAGCATGGCTTCACAAAGGAAAAACGAAGAAGTTCAAGCACAAAGCGGTAAAGCGGATTGACATGCTAAGAGAGCGTTTTCGGAAGTACAAGGAAGGAGACCTTAGGCAGATGATCAATAACATGGCCTTGGTGGCTACACTTATAGTCACCCTCACCTTCGCCGCTGCATTCACAATTCCAGGAGGCTATGACCAAACCACAGGCGAAATCCTCCTTAGGAGAAAGGCAGCCTTTCAGGTCTTCTACTTCTCGAACATCATTGCGTTGTTATCCTCCATAACCGTCATCATAAACTACCCATTGGGGGCTTTCTTCGCCAAGCCCGATACCTTGTCCAAGATCGCCCATGACATGGCCATCCGGCTGCATATATGTCTAGCAGTTACGGCTATTGCGTTCATATCTGGAGTGTATTCAGTGACGTCTAAAAATACGATTTGGATTGCGTGTTTGGCTTCCATAGCGACCATGTCTTGTGTTGGGAAGCCGCTCCTGCAAAATTGGTATTGGGCATTTAAGAATCGGGGGTTGCTGAAGCGTGTAGGATATGTGGCTCGTCTGGGTCGATAGATCATAAACGACGTCGTTACATGTGTATGCTCAATTAATTTGATCCATTATACCCGTGGCTCGATCTCGATCTCACCTACTTGATTTGGACTTTGAGCCTTATTTTTTTGGCATGAATATGTAGATGGGTTTAATTAAGGGGATGAGATTGGTGGAATTTTGAGAAGTAAACATGAAATTTTACATGAGTTATTGCTAAAAGTTTGATGTATGTTCTCATTTCACTAAAGCAATGCATAAATGTTCCTACTGACTGAAAAGAAAAAGAAAAAACAAGTCGATCATCCTAATTAAATCCCTGAAATCCCCCCGCACATAGGGTTGAAGCCGTGCTCCGAGAGGACGGGAGCCATAATAATTATCGGTCTCAAATTTTGGTAAAAGATAGATTTGGGCTCCGTTTGACATAATACTAGCTGATGAGTTAGTTGAAGCTGATGAATTATTTGTGTTAAATATATGTTAATAAGCTAGTATGATGTTTGGTAAACCTAGCAGTTGGAGTAAATGATGCAAACTTGTGAATAGAAAATCATAAGCTCCGAAAAGCTTCGGGAAGTAGTTGTTGAAATACTCTACTTTCATAAGCTAATTAAACTAATATCTTATATTTATTTCATTTACAACTATATAATATCAAAATCAAAAGGTTCGATAAGCTAGCTCATGAAAAGTTTTTTTGCCAAACGGATTTGATTTTATTAGCTAGACTATGTCTGATTTCCTTTTGTTCTTTTTAGTACATACTCAGTGGGAGTGGGGTTGGTGTGAGATGGAATGGAACTAAGGTTGTTTTGTGTGTTGTTCCATGTAATTTTTATGAGATGAGATTCATTATTTTTTTAATCACCTGCAGGTCTTATTCCTCGTAAGACAGGACGGGATGTGCATTATTTTTCAAATAAAAATATTATAAAAAACATATAAAATTCCTATTTATTTACGGTTTTTAAAGACGTAATAGATATGGAGCTATATAGACTATATTATTCTTTCAAAGACGTTAACGATGTATGTTTTCCCCATTCAAGGTGGCCTAGTGGTGTGGAGAGAGCGGGGGAGTAAGAAGGTCATGGGTTCAATCCCTTTCTTCGCCTCTTTCCTTGGGTGAAAATTGAAGGTTTGCCTTGCTCTCTACTAGTGGGACGAGCCGGTCGACGCAAATCGGTTTACCTTGTGCGTGGCTGGGTCACATGCCTGGGTTATGTAATTTTCCCTTAATAATAATAATAATAATAATAATAATAATAATAATAATAATAATAATAATAATAATAATAATATAGAGATGTTGAATCCGGTGTGAATACCTCTTATAAAGAACCATGTGTATGAATAAGAGTATGAAGTGTAAGAATAAAATGATAAAGTGCATGAATAATAGATGACACAACACAACTTATAAACAGAGCCGACCCTGGGCAAGTGCAAAGTGTGCACTTGCACAGGGCCTCAAAATCCAATGGGCCTCATGTATTTCGGCCCAAGGGTATACTTGTATTAAAAAAAATTATTATGTGAACACATGCTCCTCTCAGGCTTAATTGAAAGCGGAGATACAAAGAAAGAAAAAGAATCACGCTTTCATGCTCGCTCGCCTCTTCGTCTTCTCCAACTCCATTAATTCTCCCCCAGAGACCTTCAATCCTCTTCCCTTCTTCAAGATTTATCAAAATCTAAGCCAATAAGGGTGGTTCAATGGATCTATCAAGGCACTACAAAAGGATGGTCCGGCTCTGGGAGGTTCACGGGTTCAGTCGACACTTGACAATCTGGCTTGGCCGCTTCATTGGTGGCCGGTTTTGGCGTTTTGCAGCAGCCAGCAGGTCGCTGGAGATCTAGGCCCCCCATTCCGACCGCCACACAACCCACACTCCAATCCGGTGTTAGCGTTTTGCATCACAACAGCAGGTCGTCGGCGCAGCGCAGTCGAGCCGTCGATCCCGACTCGATCGAGTCGATTACGGTTGCACTGTAATGTTGCCACCGCAGCCATCGGGTAATTTGGTTTAGGATTGTTTAATAATTATTAGGATTTCTATATATTGTAATTTTTTCACTAAGTCTCTTCAAGTTTGGTTCCAAAATTTCATAGGATTTTTAGGAATTTTATGTAATTTGGTTTCGGTAATTTGGTTCCAATTCGACCCAATCATTGATAAATATTTAGCCTATGGTTTCTGTAATTTGGTTCCAAACAACCATAATATATATTTGGTATTCCTATATACACCCACACTATTCACAAGTCACAATGTACAGAGCTACATTTTGTACTTCTACCCGTACTTTTTAGAAAATTACATGTTTTATCCTTAATTTCTTAGACTTTAAAATATTACTACAGACTTAATACCGATTGCTTCTAAATAACTTTTGGTGGTACTAACTACCATAATCTACTAATTATACTATGAATAATACGATTTCTATGGTTTGAAGCCCACCACGCTCTACAAATTAAAATGTCTAATTAGAGAGGTTCGACCGATTCTTGGATGTAGTTACACTGGACCACCGTCATTTCTGTAGCTTCCGACTTTCTAGAGGTGGCTAACCTTCAACCAGGCCTCCCTTAGTCCAAGCATAGCACATATCTGTTTCATTTCCTACCTCAGACCATAGTCTCTAATTTTTTATTTTGTTTTTAGAAGGTTCAAGGATTTGAATCAAGAAATCAAAATATTCATAACATAATGTTCGATTAAGTAGCTTTCCCTTACTTAAAAACAAACTTTTATTGAATTTGAAATATTACAACACTCAAACACACTTGAAAATGAAAAACACTCAAGAACTAAGAACACTCATATTAGATGATCTATGGAAGGGTTTTGAACTTCAGAGTGATGGAAACACCAGTCTACTCAAGATTCAAAACTCTTCTACTTCTCTTTCTGATTTACAAGACTCCTCCTAAGTTTCTCTATCTGGATTTTGATGGGAAAAGTTGTGTGTCCTCTGAAGTGTTGGAGGGCTCAATTTATAGGGTAGGTTAGAGGGCCTTGGATGCTCCTAATGTCTCTATGGATGACGTAATCGATGACCTAGACTCCACTTGTAGACAACAAGTCACTTAGGGCGTGTTTTCTGACGGAAATTTTTTAAGGGGTGGAGATTATTTTTAAGGGTTGGAAGAGGTGGAGATATATTTTACAGGGTGGAAAGGATGGGGATGAATTTCAAAAAGTATCTCGTATGGTGTTTGGTTGATTGGGGTTTAATGAAGGTGGAAATCATGTAAAATACCAATATTGCCCTTAACAACGCTTATGCAATTCAACTCTTATCCCTACAATTCTCGACCAGCAGAGCACATCAACGAGGGGATGAATCGTCGGTGAGTTTCTCCCTCTCTCTCGAAACCTTTGGGGATGAATCGTCGGTGTTGAGAGCGTGCAAATTGGGGTTTCCACTCTTGAACTTGGTAAATTGGCTGCAAATTCCATTTGTCGTTGGTAGGTTTCATTTCCAATATATGCAATTCTATGGAGTTTGGTGACTGCGAGCCCAAATTTGAGGTGCCTCCGTCGATAGATGGGACGCTTCTTTGCAATTGTACTATGGAGGTGTCGAAACGTAAAGTCGACATACACCAGAGCGGGCCAACACCACACAAACAACACACAAACACCATACAAACGACAGGGGAGAGAGCCTTCACCGTGATGTCACCGGAGATTGGCTTCGCCTGGGATGTTGTGGACGATGGCAGTGAAGTCGCTCCTCTCTCCTCTCTCGATCTCTCCCTGGTTGATAATGAAGGGCTGCTAGGGTTTATGAGGGCAAATTGGGATCCTTCAAGGATCCCACCCCCTCCACTTTGCCCCCTGAAGGTGGGAAAAATCTCCCATCTCCACCCCGATCCACCCCCATTTCGCTGCCCACCCCCATCCCCTCCACCTCCTGCCAAACGACGCTCAGCCTCTCCACCCCCCAATATCTCCATCGGTTCAACCTCTTTAATGAAGGGCAGAAAACACGCCCTTATTGCTATATTACAGACCCTCCCATGGCAAACAACGTCAAAAGCATGCCGAAAAGTACAATAATTGTGCTGGTTCATATTTGCGGTTTTCAATCATTCATGTTCTAGACCCCTTCTTCTCCCATATTAGCTTCCATATCTTCATCATCATCATCATCCATTATCAGATCTTGAAAATTATCAAGCTCTATATCGTTCATTAAAGATTCTGTATAATCTCGATCATAAGTGAACAGATAATCAATGACTCGGAACGAATAGCACTACTTTAGTAGCGCTATTCGTGAAAAGTTCAACGAGATGTGAGAAGTGAGAACTGATCGATGATGGTTAGCAGCTACAAAGACGATGAAACGAGCGAGGGCATAAAAAAAAATCCTACCCAACCGGGTTAACCTAAACCTGGATCCATTTTACCCGGAAAATTGTCGGGTAATTCGGGATCGGGTAAAAAAAAACCCGGGTCTTAATCCTAAATCTATTAGGCATACGGGTCAGGTTTTTCGGGCCAGGTCTTGTTTTGACAGGTCTACTTACAACCGATCGGAGACAGTATTATATTGAGAAGAGATATGGTAAAAATATGGGTAGCCGAGGGATACCCGCAAATGCAAGCGGGGTGCACGACACCCCCGTGCGCATACAGGGTGCACACCAGGGTGTCACACCCCTGTGCGAAAAAGGGCTTTCTGAACGCTTATAAAATAAATAAATAAATATATAAATAATAAAATAAATACATAAATACATAAATATAAAAATAACATAAAATGGTTACATCTTCGTTGAAAGATACTCAAACGGGCCAGTTAGCAAGCAACAACCATTTTAATATTACAACTTCTTTCGTTTGTGGAGTCACAACCTTCGCCGGATGCCCAGTGAGGCAAGAGCTTGCCTCCCTAGGATAAGAGGTCTCCCTCAGCCTCCTCATTGAGATCAGTCGAACTAAAATCTACAACACCTTCAACGGATTTATCTTGTTCTTGGTCAAACATCACTGATCTCCTTCGATGGGGGTTGTGCTGTTTGCGGAGGTGGAGGAGCTTATTGACACTATTTACATAGATCAATCGTAGCTGCCTTGGGACGCACATAGGGGTGTCACACATCCGCGTGCGTTTTTTCCCATCCGTTACTATATAAAACAATAAATAATATATAAATTAATTAATTAATTAAAATAATATTCAATTAAAGAAAATAAAATAAATAAATAAATTATTATTTATTTATTTATATTATAATTTATTTTATTTAACTTTATTATTTATTTATTCAATTAAATAAAATTACATTAACTAAATTAATTAATTATTTAAATAAAATTCAATAAAACAAAATAAAATAATTAATTAATTAAATAAATAGAAATAAAATTAAATAAATGAAATTACCTTGCACCCAGCCTTTACCAAAAAAAAAAGCTTAAGGGTTTCTCGGCAAAATGGAAAGAGCAAAGAACGCGCGACACGCGCCGAACCCCTTCGCCTCCTCTGGCAAAGAAAAATCCCCCGAAACCCTGAGTCTGAAATCCTCCAAAGAAACAATATGTCTAGAAAAATTTGCCTGCCAGTTTGCATCCTTTGCTGCCGAAGCCAGTAAACATGGGAAAAACTCCCCAATCTCTGAGTATCAACCTCCCTTTTCTGTCAGTTTCCGGCGATACTTTGGTGCCTGCCCTGGGCTTTGAGGGAAAAGTAGTACGAAAACTTGTCTCTGTGCCCCCTGTCGCCGTTCTTGTTCCATGGCCTCCAGTTCTCGGTACAAGAAAGCTCTGATGAACATCACCTCTTGGAGTCAACGCTTGGGAAGGAGATCACGACCCCCGCCTTGGCCGTCCCAAACACAACCAAAATGACAAGATCTTGTTTCTCTCTGGGGCAAAAGAAACCCCCATCTGGATCTCTCTCTGAGTGATCTGAGGGTTTATGGGTGGTGCGCTTTCCGATTATGCCCATCTGTTGGGTGGCATGGTCAGTCGTTGTCTGATACTTCTGGTTTGTTCCTCCTCTTCCTCTACATCTATTTAAGAAATTGGGGGTGGACGATTCTGTCTCACCTCTCAACAACCACACTTGCCTTTCTTCTTTATTGCTATTACCAAGCTTTTAGTACTAATCTCTCTCCTGTTTCTGATTCAATCATGGCCCCTTCGTCCAAAGACAAGGGCAAACAACCCATGGAGGACGAGTCTCTCGTTCCTCCTCTGAACACCCCCCGAAAGGGCAAAACACAGATTATCATTGAGGAACCCCCCAAGGAGATGGCGAATCCGAGTGCCGAAGATCACGGGGAAAAGCTGAGGAAGAAGGACAGGAGCATGAAGAAACAAAAAAAGGAAATGGAGAAACTAAAGGCAATCCAGGACAATGTGCAAGCAAACATCCTCTCTCTGAGCTCCACCTCACTCTTTGCAACCATTGTGGGCGACCCAGTGGAGGCCAAAGATGTGAGGAAACGGATCAAATTTGATTGGAAATTCCTTGCTTGGGGTTTCCAACCGGTGCCCTTGGCCAACAAATGGTTCGAACTTAAATTCGACCTCGCTGCGGACCGGGACTGTGTTTGGGAGAAAAGGCCGTTCCATGTGGCAAGCCAACTGCTTTTGGTGCGCCCATGGTCCCCTACCTTTGATCCCTGGACGGAGTCCATCACACGCCTGGACCTCTGGGTTCGTATCCCCGGCCTGCCAAGTAAGTATATTTCCAACACAATCCTCACCTCCATCATTGAGGATAATGGCATTGGTAAAGTCATCAGGGTGGCGGCCTTCACCTCCAAAGGCGCCCGCTTGCGCTACCCTCGTGTGTGTATCTCTACCGATCTCACACTCATCAAGGAAAAGATGGTCTCCCTGCTCAGTGAAAAAGGCGAACTGGAGCGCTTCCCAGTTTGGTTCGAGGATTTCCCTGAGGGCTGCGGGAGCTGTGGGATGCTGGACCACCTGTTTGCGGATTGTCCGTCCCGGAGACTGTGCAACTCCACGCCGCAAGGCGTCCTGGGGAGAGGCCTAAAGCTGTCCCAACAGCTGATGATGCAGCCGACGCTGAGGTGGGCGATGGTGCTTGGGTTCGGGTTGCTGCTCGTGGCGCCCCCGCCCAAGCCCCCCCTCCCACCTTTGGCCACTCAAAGGCAGAGCTATGGAAAAGCTTCGGTAAGAATGTCGTGATCTCTTCTGACTCCTCATCCAAATCATCATCTAAATCCGATGATGTGTCAACCATAAGGGCTGACCTCCTCCCAAATGAAGAAGAAGTGAACTCCCTTCCCCTAGTGAACCTGCATCCCCCCTCACCCGTGCTGGCTGCCCCCCCCCCCCCACATGATGCAACCCCCCTCCCTATTGAGGAAGACATCTTCGAATCTAAATACTATGGCTCTGACAATGATACTATGGAGTATGAGGACAGCTCTGGGCTGGTGGAGGGCTGCGGTGGAATACCGGCGGATATGATGCAGGCAGACTTTGATGCCTTGCTCCAACACATCCCTACATCAGCAGAATTTGTGCTCCCCGACCTTAGCAACCCCGCCCGGCTGATCAGCTCATCCTCTCCCATTGTGATTGCTCCTCTGACCTCCCCCAGGGGTGTGCCGGAGTTTGAGCGGTCTGGCTGTAGAGAATCCTCCAAAACTGAGTCTAGCAAAAGCAAACGCAAATTCGAAGAAGAAGATGGCGAGGCTGTTAGCTCCAAGCTGATGGGGGTGGACAACAAACGCGGGAAAAATGAACTTCTGGCTCCCACCTTCCTGCAACCTCTGTAGCCGGGGTCCTTGCAGAGGTGATGAAATATGCAAGCTACCTATAATATATGATGCTCTACGAACCTCCTTTTGTGCTATCATCATTACCCTTGAACCTCACTGGTTATCCTCAGTTGCCTTTTGTGTGTCTGCATTACTGAGGTTCAGGTATCAATGTATGGCATTAGTAGTTTCCTTTATTAGCAATCCTTCTAGGTATGAATCCTTCCCACTTAGTGGAAGAAGTCCAGTACTTGACTCGGCTAGGTAAATCAAGGACTGTAGTCCAATGGTTGTAAGAAATGAACTATGTAATGGAAGCCTTTTATGCATATCTGCTGCATTTCATGAACTCCTGCCCCCTTACACTTATTCTACCTCTGTATGGCTTTAGATAAACCTCTCCTAAGTCGAATACACCGGCCCCAAAGGACTAACCTTCTCATAAACAAACCTAAAATCTCAATACGCTGGGACAACCAAAGGTCTGCCTCCTACCATTACAAGACAAAACAGTCCGACAAACCCAAAACAACATCAAGGGATAACTTCTTCGCTTTGCACAAACAGTCCTTCAAAGTAGGGCTAGCATCGGTTTGGCCCTGCTGGACAACGACTTGGCGCACCTCCTAGGCCCTATTCATGGAAAAGCCGACGGATGTTCCAACTTCTCACTGCGAGTACCAAAATCCTTAAGAATAAAAGGAATAAAATTATCTTGATAATAGAATTGAGTAAAAACCATGGATTAATACATCACTGCAATAACGACATCCTAAGCACATCGTCAATTATGAGATCCACAAGCAAAAACGTCTGGCCCTCATGTTGGCCTATCAGAAGGAGACATTCACTACCCCAAACAACCGACATTGACGCGGCTACCTGCTTAGACCCACCAAAAATACTTAAACTGGCAACAAGGAAATATTCTCGTCATGGGATTGACCACCTTCCGCTTTCCCATGACACTATGATGTGGATATGATAATCCGATACTGGAACTGCAGAGGCATTGGGAAAAAAAACCCTTTGGACAAACATCCAAGCATGGTGCAGAATGGAACATGTCCAAATGATAATATTAGCTGAGGCAAAAACGGAGAAGGAGCCAAATGAATCCTTATGGAAGAACGCAGGCTACACGAATGCGTACTGGTCCCAGCCACTGGACGATCTGGTGGCATTGGTCTTCTCTGGAATGAAAACTCGTTAAATAACGAAACTGTCAAAGTCATCACTCACTTACCAAGGATTATTGGAATCCATTATTCTAACTTAAAGATAAATTTCGAATGTATAATGTTCTTCGTTTATGCGCCACCTAACCCCAACGACAAAGAGGCCTTCTGGACTGACCTGTCCTCCCTCATTACCCAACACAACTACCCATCTCTTGTAATGGGAGATTTGAATGAAATATCCGATCCCTCGGACAAATCCGGCGGATCTGACCCGCTACCCTGCAGATTCCAACGACTTATGGAGTTCAAAAATGCTTGTTCCCTAATCAATATACCGTCATGTGGAAACTTATTTACCTAGAGAAAGAAAGCTTCCGGACCAGACAACATTTATGAGAAAATTGACCGCGTCCTTGTCAACCATGACATCATCAGAACATACCCAGACATAATAACCCATAACGGTGCATTCTCATCATCGGATCACTGCCCAATCACAATCAACCTCTCACAAAAGAGCAATTTCAAATCCCCCCCGTTTAAGTTCGAAAACATTTGGCTTGAGAGAAAAGACTTTAACAACATTGTTCGTCAGTCATGGCGACGCTCATGCTCTGGATCGGCCATGTTCCAGTTAATTCAAAAAACAAAATTGCTCAAACAAAAAGCAAAAATATGGAATAAAAAGACCTATGGAAACATTTTCTGTCAACTTCAAGAAGTTGAAGATGCTCTTATAAAAGTACAATCAACCCATAAACAAAACACAACTGACAAAGAGACACTAAAAGAACAAAATCTCATTAAGAAAAAAGAAAGTCTACTCCTCTTCCATAAAACATATTGGCATCAAAGAGCCAAAACAAAGCACCTGAAATTAGCAGTTACTAATTCCTCCTACTTTCATAAAGTGGCAACAGGTAGAAGGAACCGGAAAATTATTAGAACCATAACATCTATAGAAGGAACGCAGATCATTGGGGATGACAATGTCAAAACTGAAATAAAAAAAGACTTCGAAAAAAGGTTCTCACAAGAACAAACATTCCCCACTAACCAACTTAAGGAATATATTGCTTTCATAGAACCTATTATCACTGAAGACGAAAATAAAATGCTGATCAAACAACCGTCTAACAAAGAAATAAAAATGGCGGTCTTCAACATAGGCAGCAACAAATCCCCCGGTCCGGATGGCATGACTGCGGAATTCTACAAGAAATACTGGGATACTGTCGGGAACTCAGTTGTCAGAGCAGTCAAAGCCTTTTTCCATTCCGGTAAGCTCCTAAAGCAAATTAACCACACCTTCATCTCGCTAATACCTAAAAATGAAAACCCCACAACAACGGCTCATTACAGGCCAATCATCCTTTGCTCAACAATCTACAAGATCATATCCAAAATAATTACTGACCGTCTAAAAACCATTATGGGAAAACTCATTCACCCCCTCCAAGGGGCATTTGTATCTGACAGAGCAATACAAGACAATGTACTCATTGCCCATGAAATCCTCCACTCCTTCCGATCCAGAAGGGGCCCAAACGGCTGGATTGCAATAAAGTTAGATATGGAAAAAGCATATGACCGAGTAAACTGGGACTTCATCAACTTGGTTCTCCAAAAATACGGTTTTCACCCACATCTTATAAATATGATTATGGAATGCGTCACTACTGTGTCCTTCTCCGTCTTAGTCAACAAAGGCCCAACTGAACCTTTCAAACCTACTCGGGGACTACGTCAAGGAGACCCTCTTTCCCCGTTCCTCTTCCTCCTAGGTTCGAAAGTCCTAGCACGGAAACTTTCATTGGAAGCAATGAACAATAACAGCAGAGTGGGGTTCAACTTCGGCCAATCTGACATCCGAATCCCCTTTTTGGCCTTTGCAGATGACATCATCATGTTCTGCAAAGGAACCAACTCGTCTTGTCTAAAAATAAAACAAGTAGTCGACAACTATTGCAAATACTCAGGCCAAAAAGTCAACTATCACAAATCGGCATTCCAAACCTCCCCCGGAATCACTCGTGGTAGGACGAGGGAAATCGAAGGTATTCTCAATATTCCTTTCCAACGCTGCCTGGAAAAATATCTAGGATGCCCAATCATCAATGGGCGCGTTACGAAAGAAACATTTAATGACATAATCTGCAAATCACAAAACCAACTAGCTAAATGGAGAGCCAATGCGCTGTCACAACAAGGGAGAGCAACCCTTATCTCAGCCAACTTATCTTCAAAACCACTTTACACTATGCAAAGTTTCATGCTTCCGGCCTCTATGCACAAACAACTAGATAAAATTAACAGAAACTTCTTCTGGAACAAAGATGCATAGCATAGTCTACTCATTGGTTGGGAAAAGATGTGTAGACCCAAATCTGCAGGGGGCCTTGGAATCCGTAAGTCCAAGAAAATGAATGAAGCCCTCCAACTGAAACTCCTATGGAAAATCTTGGCCGAGCTGCACAACGTTTGGGTCAAAATCATCCAATACAAGTACCTTAAGAGATCCCATATCCTACACTACACCAAAAAAGGTAATGCCTCATGGCAATGGTCGAAACTATGCTCACTAATAACAAAATTTAAAACAGGGCTTGCCTGGTCCATGGGAAATGGAAAATCCATTGACTTCTGGGAAGACAACTGGGTGAACAACAAGTCTAGGGATGGCAATTTCACCCGCACCCGACTCGAACCCGAATCACCCGACCCGAAAAATTGGGTGAAAACCCGAAAAAAAGCGGGTGGAAAGTGGATATGGGTGAAGTGGATATGGGTGGTGGGTCGGGTGGGGTGATATTTTTTTTACCCACACCCGATCCACCACCCGACCCATCATCCACCACCCGACCCGATCCATCATCCATCTACATTATAAAATATTATTTATATATCTTATATAAAAATCTATAAACTTTCTAAGTTCCTAAACTCTAACTTTCTAATTGGCACTTTGTTATGCTAATCTCTTGCCCTCTTTGTCCTCTACCACTCTTGTCTTGCTATTGTTGAGCGACTTATTTTCCTTAAGAAAATGCTATTTAAACTCCCGTTTATATTTAAGACTTAGATTATGTGTTTAAGACAATGTTATTTAACTTATGACTTATTTAAGACTTAATGTGCAAGATAATGTTATTTTAGTCAATATTTTCTCTACATGTTTTATTGGAATTCAATGATGTGTATTTAGTAAAAATCACCCATATGTCATCCATATTTCACCCATTTCACCCGCTCACCCTATGAATATGGGTGAAAGTGGATATGGGTGAAGTAGATATGGGTGGTGGGTCGGGTGGGGTGATTGGTCATCCATGGTGGGTCGGGTGAAATGGGGGTCCATCCACCCACCACCCGACCCATTGCCATTCCTAAACAAGTCTATTAACCAATTATTAAATTGCCATAATAACGAAAATGAAACCGTTAGTGAATACATTATGGGGGGGGGGGGAATGGAGGCAGGAGAAACTACAATCATTCCTTCCAGAAGATCTAGTCGAAGAGATTATAAGAATCCCCCTCCCAATTGATGAGAGGGTTTCTCGACCAAATAAATTTGTAGTCAAGACCCCGCTATAGCATAGGGAGTCAGGATCGTCCACAGGAGAGAGTCAGCGTTTCTTATTTAGTTGCTTTGTCGGGTTGAAACTAACAAAAGAGATGGAAGAGAGATGGGTGGTGATAAGAGAATAAAATATGAGTTTTAAATAAATAGAAGGGAAAACTTCCAAGGCAAAGGATCGCCACAACAACAAACACATGGGAAAATCAATGAATCACATAAAAGGTCATGCTTTTATCATCAAACAATTGAGTTTCATCAATCAACAAGTAAATCCATTCACTTTCGCATAAAAGACCTACTTGTTTCTACCTTCTCTTAATTAGGATCTTTTAACTTTCATTAGAAAACCCTAATTACTATCAAGTTAACAATTTCCTCTTTCAAGTTCAATTGCAACTATGAATTCCTTAAACTTTCAACAAAGGTTAAGCACATAGGTAGAAGACAATAAAAACATCAAGCAATTATAGATTCATCCATCACACACGTGCCTATTGTTGGGCACACCCCAACCCTAGAAGGAAGATAACTACTCAAACATGACAATGGAAAACATGAATTTAAGAGAAGAAAACATAAACCAAACTTGCAATAATATAAAACCTGGAAATAAGCGTTCAATCGCAACAACCAATGCAAAAGCTTTCGCCCAAACGCCAAACAAAAACCCTAAAACTCGTCCTACAGCTGTTGCGCGCAGCCCTGCGCTATGTGTCGTCCTCCAAATCAACCCCTAATAGCCTTTATTTAAAAGATAAAAATTAAGACTTAATCCCCAAGGAAAAGAGATTTTATCTTAGGAAAATAATAAAATCCATCTAAGGAAGGATAAAATATCCCAAGTCTATCTAACTAAAAGATCCTAAAAGAAATTCAGATGAAAATCCTAATTAAAAAGCCCATTAAGTAATAAAATCAGCCCGTAGAAACTTCTCCTGTTCACAGATACCTCGGCGCCGAGGTCTGAGGTGTCGGCGCCGAGGGTCTGTTTGAATGCAGTAACTTCTGTTTTTCTCCAGCTTTTCGACTCTGACTTCAAACGCACTTTCCTGAGTCCTCGTTTATCCGATTGACGCATATGAATATGCGTTGGAAAGCTCTTTTCAAGGAATACAACTCTCATGAAGGCTCCAGAGCTTGAATCGAAGTGATGTATGGCGAAAATAAGGCTTTTCTCCAGCTGCACTACTTTTTGCTTTTGCTTGGCATCTCCATTGCCTTCATGATTTTTCATTAAGCTCTAAAGTGCGTCCAAACTCCTTCAAATCAGCTTTAAAACCTACAAAAACACCACCAAAGCTTGTGTAGACTCCATATCTTGAATAATACGAAAACTAACACAAATGACACACTTTCCCAATACAAAAACAAATAAAATGACTTAAATGAGATGAAAACATGATGCAAAATATGACTAAAAATGCGGACATCACCAATCAATACGTTTGAGGACAGACTGTACTGGTGGCCGGATATAAAAGGCTGGTTCACAACTGCTAGCGCACACAAACTACTCACAACTCCTATCACCCCCACCACTGAAGAATATACTTGGATTTGGAAATTAGATGCCCCACCAAAGATTAAAACTTCATGTGGAAAACTATGCTCAACGGCCTTCCAACGGCCACGCGCCTCGCGCAAAAGGCCGTCGCGGTGCCTACAACATGCACTCTGTGCAACCATGGCCAAGAAGACGACATTCACCTCTTCCTTGAATGTACGTATAACAATTTCCAAAAACAATTCCCACAGCAGACATCACAAGAAATCGATACCCTGGTATCACGAGATAGGAACATGTCCAAAGTAATGAAGTTCATTGGGTCAACACTCTCAAAAGAAGACAAGCAGTTCCTGGCTTTCCGATGGTGGACATTATGGAACATGAGAAACCAAGTCATATTAAAAAACGCACAAATACCATCGGCTGCGGAGATGAAGAAGACCATTACCGATTATATAAATAACTGGAAAACAGCTTCCACAATACACACACCCAGAAATCCTAATAGTAAAACCCCCGAAAACCCCAACAACGCACAAATAAAAGAACGGGGTAAACCCAAGTTATGGAAAAGGCCCCCATCGGGGTGGTACAAACTAAAATTCGACGGATCATTTAGGTCACGAACTCAGAGCTCTACGGGATCCATCTGCCGGGACTCAAACGGAAGGACAATCTTCTTAGAGGGCGGACCTTCGGGAGGCCTTTCCCCACTCATGGCTGAGGCCATCGCTCTAAGACAAGGGATAGAGAAAGTCAAACAGTTCAATATACGGAATCTAATTATTGAAGGAGATTCTAAGATAATTACAGACGCCCTATAGAAAAACACGGCATGCCCATGGGAAATTGAATTGACTCTAACAGATATTAGAACATCGCTTTCGGAAATAGATAAGGTCAAAATTGCTCACATTCCCCGACACGGTAATCGAGTGGCAGATAGGATCACACACCTTTGCTACTCCACCAGGGGAAATAACTTATACACTTATATAGGTCTGTTCGACCTCATCCACCAGGATGCCTTCAGATAGGGGTTCTCCCATCCGAATACTTACCTAATAAAAAAAAATCCACCTCGTCCATGGCAGCATTTGAGGGTTTCTCCGAATCAATTATGTGCTCTCCTACATCCGACCCTAGAAGCTGACGAATTCTATCTATAAATCGTAAGATGTAAACTCTCCCTCCCAATTTCTTCAATTTCTCGGTTCTACGGTTCATTCTAATTTGAGTGCGTTCAACTATTGTGGCTCAAACCTATCTACTACTGCCAAATTTTAAAAATAAATAATAATAATAATAATAATAATAATAATAATAATAATAATAATAATAATAATAATAATAATAATAATAATAATAATAATAATAATAATTTGAGTTCTTTCAATTCAGTTTGAAGTTTGGGCCATGAATAGGCTGTGATAGGATAAGTCCGTGATAAATATAATAATGAAATGCGATTCTAAAAAAGTTATAGAAGGTAATTTATATGAAGTTGAGAATATCCAAAGCACTTAATTCAAATAAGTTGAGAAGACTACAACTTTGTAGAATCATAACCCAATAACGAGATTCAAAAAAGTTTTTCAAAAAGACTAGTAATGTGAAACACGAAACAAATGAACAAAAACAAACACAAGCCAACATGAAAACACTAATACATAGCCTGTGGAAAGATGTGAAATATGCATCCACATTGATTAGATGATGAATCCAAGCCTAACATATAAGTCGGTGGGCTACCCCACCTAACACCAATTGGTTTTAGAATGGAACCCCACTCGGCTTAGTTAGCGCATGGTGCCCTCAGACGTGCGTGACCCCCCACGTCATATGGCCCGCCGGAATTTAACATGGTATCAGAGCGGTGCGGTCTGGGATCCTGGTCTAATGGGCTGGCCGGCCTTAAGGCTTAAGTCGTCAAGTGCAACTGACAGATATTGCGGGGCCAGGCAGTTGCACTTGAGGGGGGTGTGTGGAAAGATGTGAAATATGCATCCACATTGATTAGATGATGAATCCAAGCCTTACATATAAGCCGGTGAGCTACCCCACCTAACACCAATTGGTTTTAGGATGGAACCCCACTCGGCTTGTGTACTCGGCTTGGTTAGCGCATGGTGCGCTCAGACGTGCGTGCCCCCCACGTCATATGGCCCGCCGGAATTTAACATAGCCATCTCGAATTCAATTCAATCACCTGCCTAACAACGAGAAAAGGACATAGATCGAAAGAAGTCTTAAATTATATATCCAGGCGAAACCCAATATCCAAATGAAATTCTAAAAGAGAAATGAATATTGAACCATCATTCCTGGAGAGGATTGACAACTTGACTGAAAGACCACAGCTCCGGTGGCGTCTTCTTGAATCACAAAGAGGAAAGGATGCTCAGCGACGAAATCTACCATAGGCTCATCAGGATCGATTTCGCTGCAGTCTGCGTCCTCCTCTAGATCAATCTCTGTAACGGCAGCAGCTTCAGTGCCTTCTTCGTTCACCTCTATATAGGCCTTATGGATTATTTCCGACACAAACACTTGTTGGGAGGAATCCACAATCTCAGTAAATCCATTTGCAAAACCCAAGCTTTCCAGAGTCTTTAAAGCTTGGAAGTCGAACGAAAACTTGAACCTTGGAACCCTAAATTCGTTCACTAAAACTTGTTCATGAGGCAAGTGTCGCTCTAGGAAATTAGCCTCGGAAGCCACTTTATCCGCCAATGCTTTACATAGACAAATTATAAGATGACTAATTTATAATTACTACGGAGTATTTATTTATAGAAAATGAAAGTAGTTAGTTAGTTAGTTACCATGTAGCCCTCCTCTCGAATTTGGGATAAAAATGTGCATTGAGAATTGTCGATTGTCTCCTCCATTCTTGTATGGCAGTCTCAAAACCTTGAAGCTATCGAATATTCGAATAAACTGGATATCGTATCTTGTCAGGAAAGGCACCTTCACTGAATTACCGCCAAGAAGGTGGAAATCATACTCTTTTGTTGTCCATGTATCGAACTAGTGGCGGATCTACGGGGGGATCGGGGTAGCTAAAGCCCCTAGTAACCCGGAAGAAAAGCGTAGGAAAAAAATTTTATATGGATTTTTTTGGTAATTTTTACTAATTTTAGAGATAAAATAATGTAAAAAGAGTAATGAATCATAAAGATAGATTAGCTTGGTTGGAAAGGAGGGGTATTTATTACCTTGAGGTCATGAGTTCAATTCCCATTAGCCTCACTTTTTTACAATTTTTTTCCCTATTAGTTTCATACTAGAGGGAATGTTAGTAAGTAACCCAACTATCCGGAATGTTTGCAAGGCTAACCCAATCCGAAATTTTTTTTTTTTGTCAAAACCGGATAGGGGAATCCAAGGGGGAGTCGGTAGCAAGTCATTGAGGGGGATGATTGGCCTTCCTGAGATCGACAACTGGACGAATTGAGAGAGAGAGAGAGTTGGGTGAAAAAGCAACAAGAAAGTTGCAGAGGAGAGAGAGATCAGTGAGAGAGGAGTGAAAAAAAAATAAAGTTGCAGAGGAGAGAGGACTCTTCCATCTCTCTCCTCTGCAACTTTACTTTTCTTTTTCACTCCTCTCTCATGTCCTCTATCTGCTCTACAACTTTACTTTTCTTTTTCACTTCTCTCTCTCTCCTCTGTAACTTTACTTTTCTTTTTCACTCCTGTCTCTCTCATGTCCTCTCTCTCCTCTGCAGACTTTCTCTTGCTTTCTCTCTCTCTCTCTGATTTTTTATCGAAAGCAAACTTACCCATTTTCTATCCGAAGTCGATGGTGAATCTGTTTCTCCGATAACTTTTGTCCAGTCGGTTCCAATAGGTTGCATGTCGTTTTGCTTTTGGTGTCAAGTTAAAACTAACTGCTTACACGTCAAATTGCAAATAAACCCCAACACACTTGCTTCTTCTTCGATGGTTTTTCTCTGACACTTTATATTTAATTCAAATTATATTAATGCTTCGATGGATTTTCTCTAAAACTTAAGATTTAATTCAAATTATATTAATCCCCCCTTACCGTCACTCTTCCCCCCTCTATCTCTATCTCTGTCTTATCCCCTTTGTCCTCTCTCTTTTTACCGCCTGGGCTTAGGGGGGAGGGCGACACTAGAACCAGGGAAACATTGAACAACACGCAAGACAGGAAACAACCATAGGGTGTCCAGTAGAGTACCAAAGGGTGTCCAGTAATAAACCATAGAGTTGAAAGTTGCTATATTGTTCATTCTTCAATAAAAAAAACAAAGCGGTTCACCAAGCCTCTGCGAGAGCTCCTCCACTTAGATTCCACCTCCTCTACTCCAAATCCGACCTCCACTCGCCTCGAATTGACCTGGAAAAGCCATCACAACGAAGGTGAAGGACGAAGGCACCAAAGCGGTGCTCCGACGACAATTCACACCAGCGGCGCAAGACGAATTCGAGCTCCCATGGAGATCCCGTCACCTTGAAGGCAGAGAGATAGAAGACAGGAATCAAAAAATAAATAAACTCTTCAATGGAGCTCTTGAATGGAGAGAGGTGGAGAGAGACATAGAGAGAAAGAGTTTTGGATGGGTGATAGTGATGAGCAATAAATGCCCTGTTACTTTTCTTTCTCTCTCTCCACTGGTTGTAGCAGGTGGGGAAACCGGAGATTTTGAGGGGGGAGGGTTAGGTTTTGCAATTTATTTGGATATGGGATAGGGGGTGCAAATGTAACTGGGCATTTGGGTTATTTTTGCAAATGGGCCTTCATATACTAAAAATGGCTAATTAAATACCAAATTTAAGGTTTTCTCCAATATACTTAAACAAAAACTTTCTTTTTATATACACATATAAAAAAATTCTCAATTTTTTTTTAATTTTTGTCTATTGTTTTTAAATTTTTCCTACTAAAACTGACTATTTAAATCATAAATTAAGGTTTTTCCAATACATTTAAAAAAATTATTTTTCATATATACATGCAGAAATAATTTTCTCAAAAAAAATTTAGCCAAATTTAAGGTTTTCTCCAATATAATTAAACAAAAACTTTCTTTTATACATATACATAATCCTCATTTTTTAAAATAATTTTTGTTTTTTTTTTTAAAAAAATTCTACTAAAAATAACTATTTAAATAATAAATTAAGGTTTTTTCAAATATATTTAAAGAAAAAAGAAGTATTTTTCATACATGATACACGCAATAAAAATTTTCTTAAAATTTTTTTAGCCCCCTTAACAAAATTTCTGGATCCGCCACTGTATCGAACTCCTCACTCCATTCTCTCTATTTCAAGCATTGGCAAGTATGAGCCTCGTATCTTGATTCACCGGGTCACGATCAACGATGTCCTCAATGAGGCCATTGGTTTGCTCCTCAGCCCATGAGTTCACTTGAGATATAATTTCATCCGTCTCAATTAAAAAAACGAATAAATGATCAATTGCGTAACCAAAGAAGATCAATTGCGTAATTAAGGAGGATTTAAGACTTAGGCTGTGTTTGGCACTAGATGGAGATTATGGGGATTATGGGGATTTCAGTAGATTTTAGGAGATGGAGATTATTTTGGTAGATTAATGGGATTGTGGGGATTGAGATTATGGATGTCGAAAATCTCGTAAAAGGTGTTTGGTAGGTAGGGGATTGTTGTGTATTTTAAAGTAACAAAATTACCGTAAAGCCCCTGGAAAAAAAACCCATTACCCCTCCTCCTTCCAAAGCACAAACTCACGCCAGAATTTTATCGTCCGCCTCACAAACACCAGGTGCCCGGCGATTTCGGAGGACAAGGACCCACAGCTGCTCGCTCCGTGAAGAGCCCGGGGAGTATTGCCGGCGGCGCGTCGACGAAGATCCCTCGCTCTACCGCGCACCTTGACGTCCCTCTCCTCACGTCTTCACCTCCCGCTTCCGAGAGACCCTTCGCGCTCGTCGGAGTTTCCCAGGTATGTATTCCTCTCAAATGTGTGGGTGTTAAAGAAATTTCGACCACCGTTGCTATGGCCATGTTGATTAGTTTGATTGTTCCCTGAAACACGAAAAATCAAATTGGAATTTGGGATTTGTATTCGGCATTTTAGGGATTTGAGTGTAGAATAGTATGTTGAATTGGGGATTTCCACACAGCCACCTAATAGGGCACCATAGTGGTTCGGGTTTTCGATTAGTTGGCTCCCGACCCGATTGAACCCTATCAAGTTAGCTTGTGACGGTGAGAAACGGTCGAATTTGGAGGAACCCCCAACAATCGGAGATTATTGTCGTTGTCGCCTGCTGATGGTTGAATATGTTTTCATGTGTTGTTGTCCTTGGGGGAGATCAGTTGAGGACGAATTGGTAACATGTCATCCGGTAGCAAGCCCCCTGTTCCTGACAAGGGAAAGAAACCCAAGGCATCGAAAGAAACACCTTTTCAGTGGACTCCGACGCTAATGAAACAATATTTGGAACTGCTTATTGGGTATCAGCGTAAATATGGCCGCGATCAGGGGTTCAGTTGGGTGGTTTTAACGACACAGTTCGAGGAGCAGACAGGGCAGAAGTGTGGAAGCAACACCCTTAAGAACAAGCACGCGACAATGAAGGAGAGGTGGAAGGCTTGGAAAGAGTTGATGCACGGCGAGACCGGATTGGGGTGGGACAACGAAAAAGGGTGCATAAAGGCCAGCGATGAGTGGTGGGAGCGGAAATGTCAGGTACGCCATCGTTTGCTTCCACATTTAAGTTGTTGTTTGATCATTACCATTATCAATTGTATCATTTTGGTTTTTGTGTTTAGATTTAGGGAGTAATTTCTGTTCCGGTTCAGATTACTTCATTTGGAAATGTAAGGGCTTTAGGAATTAGGAATTCTATGATATGCATTGTGTGATCCGGGTTTGATTAAAATTGTGATTGGTGGGTGATTGGTGTACTCTTATGTTTTAAAAAACAAATGTGGATTCAATCTATGGTGGTTCAATTTTATTCCAATACAAATCTTTGTGGGTGATTTGTGGGTGATTGTTGAAGTTATATGAATCTTTGTGGGTGATTTGTATAATCTTGAGCTACATATGATGAGTTAAAGAAGCTTTTCGCATACTCTAACGCTTCTTCGGTTGGACTGATTTTGCAGGAGAAGGCAGATTTTGGCAAACTGAAGAACAAGTGCATTCCTCCGGATATTGTAGATGCCTGGGACCAGATTTACGGAGGCACCGTGGCCACCGGCAAGCACTGCGTGTCTCCGAGTATGGACCCCGTCGACAGCCCTGTGCCGATGTCCTGTACGCCTGACGATGGAGGTGACGATCACCGCCCCCAGCCGACTGCTGCGGATGTTAACCTGGGGGATGATGTGGAAGATGTTGATCAGTTCGACCTCCGCAGCTTTCCGGAACTAGTCTAAGGTGCCACGCAGTCATCTCCTGTTAGTCCAGTGGAGGTACCCCCCACTGTCACCCCTGGATGTAGCACCTTCCCCATTCGGTCTGGGAAGTGTCCGGCTAGCTCCTTTGCGACACCGTCGGGTAGGAAGTGAAGTGCGCGGAAGTCATCTGGGTCAGTGGCGTTCGATAGGCGAATGGATTATGTTAAGGAAACAGGTGAGGCTATTCTCCAATTCGTGCGTTCTGAAGACGATTTGTCCCGAACTGAAGCAAACCGGGAGGTGGAGGTGGTGAAGATACTAGACCAGCTTGTGGCAGATGGAATGATAGAAGATGAGGGCCCGTTGTTGTGCTTCGCAATTGAATTCCTCACCGCCCCCGAGAAACAAAGGATGTTCCTTGCGCTTAGTAGGAGCAACGTCGTGAGGCTAGCGTGGCTGAAGTCGCGTTTCCGCCAGAGCGGCGGTGACCCGTAGGTCGGGTTGGGGTTAATGTTGCACAACTGGAGTTCCCTTTACTTGTGTTTGAAGTTGCTTTATGTGGTTTGTTTGAAACTTATGTTTGAACACTTGATTTTCCGGATAGTGAGCTTGTAGACATCATTCGAGATTTGCGGTTTTAGACTTCATTTTCGGCTACTGTTGTAGGAGTTGATAATGGGTAATTATGTGTAATTTTATGTTCGAATGCATTTGTCATACCTCATTTCTATGCGTTATCCATCGAGATGTCATTGTTTGTCATAGCCTATTTGCATGCTTGTTTCATTATTTCTACCAGAATGCACACTTGCTTATATTTGTAAATGTGATAAGCATCGTACCTGCTCCTGTAACTTGTAGGTGGAATGGATGCCTTGGCAGTTCGACGGCGGAAGAAGCGGAGGCACAAGCGCGCTCTCCTAGCTTACTGGTATCTCGTAGTAAAGGCAGTGCGCCTCTCATGTCACTACTACAAACACATACACAAGGTGCCGTGCTACACCTCTGCGTACACCGGAGAGCAGTGGATTCAGGACATTCTCGCCCATGAGACCGACCTCCGTTGTGTCCAAGTGTTTAGAATGCCGAAGCACGTCTTCACCTCCCTGTGTTCCACTCTTCACGATAGATATGGATTGCGAGGATCGAAGCACATGACCGTCATGGAGAAGGTGGGGATCTTTGTCAACACCATGACTTGGGGTGCATCGCTTCGGGACTCCTGCGAGCGCTTTCAAAGATCGACATCCTCGCTCAGCGAAGCCATAACCGACGTCCTCGAAGCACTTGTCGGGCGTAGCAGTGGTTGGAATGGCCTCGCTCGCGACGTCATAAGACCGGTGGACCCAACATTCTCTGAGGTCCCAAAGCAAATAAGCGAAGACGGCAGATACAGCAGATACTTCAAGGTCATAACTACCTCCTTGTTACTCATGTCCCTTTGCTCGTCTTTAGAGAATGTGAACATGCAGTTGCTCCCTGCAGGGATGCATTGGGGCCCTAGACGGCACAAACATCGAAGATGTTATTCCGCGTGACGAGCAGCTACCTTACAGGGGACGCAAGGGCATCACCACGTTCAACGTCCTAGCGGTTTGCGACTTCGACCTCAATTTCACATTCGTTTCCGCCGGGTGGGAGGGCAGCGCACACGATTCTCGTGTGTTGGAGCACGCCCTTAGCACACCGGGGATGCATTTCCCCCACCCGCCCGCAGGACGTTATTACTTGTGTGACAAGGGATACCCTGAGCGACCGGGATACATGATTCCGTACTCGAAGACAAAGTATCATCGAGCGGCATTCGTGTAGGAACCGGCGGGCAACGAGAAAGAAGCTTTCAACCAGAGACACTCCTCCTTGCGCGGGGCTGTCGAACGGACGTTCGGTATCTTCAAGAGTCAGTGGAAGATGACCAAGCCAATGCACAAGTATCCCGTAGGGAAACAGGTAGACATCATCATCGCGTGCGTGGCATTGCATAATTTCATCCGACGATCTGGGGCAGAAGGGGAATCCGTCACCGGATTAGTGGATGACAGGTATCTCGAGCCCGGTGTTGAAGGTGTCGAGGAAGCAGCCGTCGCATCCGACGACGAGAGTGATGAGGAGCTCATCCTTTCTGACAGCGATGCGGAGGACAATGAGTCCGAGGGGATGCAGGAACTACGGGACGTGATAGCACGACAAATTTGGGCCGACAGGAGACGAAATCGGTAGTGGGGTTAGGGAGAGACACGACGTGATGTGGTCCCGACGGTAATGGCACCCTTTTGTATTATGGGACATGTGCGTGTGCAACGTTCCGAACCTAGTACGTGGTTGCAATTTGGTACTATGATAACATGTGCGGTGTAAACTCATAATGTATTTGTCAATCTTTTGGATGGGTTGCCCAAGGGTTTAACAGGTATGGTTAGTGGTTAGTTGTGATCATATGTATGAAATGTGTATGAAAGTGTATGCTGAAATGGTTACATATGACAGGAAGTTGTTCCTGAATTCATACTAAAGTAGCAGCAAAATGACAATGTATTGTTTTGCAAATACTGGCCGACACCATTAACCTACACCAAAAAATGACAATGTTTTCCAATCTAATTAAACATTAACCTACACCATTTACCTCCTACATTAGCAAAAACTGACAGTGTTTGATACAAGCACACCTACAAGTGCGAACCTCCTAAAACCCATCTTTGTTTGCGTACATTGCAACATACCAGCGCCCCCTACACAGCAACAAAAAAGGACCAGGGAAGGGGGGAGAGAGTTCCGATACACGATGTCTTCGGACGATCAAACCTTATAGGGAGGGATTCGAATCCCATTTCATACTACAAACGAATTTACACAAAACATTTCTTCACATGACGGGAAGCTTCAGTTCCTTGCCAGGGCCGCTAAGGCGACAGCTGTCATGGCGATGAACATCCATTTCTGGGTTTCCAACTGGGACCTTGCGCCAAGCAGCTCCCCCCAGACTTGCACCGATTGGTTGGAAAGGGTAGCGAGTTGTTCTATCAGCTGGTCGTTCAGTTCATTCGCCCTCTCCAACTCTTCCGCAGTCCTCTGAGCCGTTGCCTCAGCTACGAAGACCCTGGTAGTGAGGTCCATCGCGATGTTCTCAAGCTGCTGAATCCTGGGGTCCTCGGGAGCTGGTGGGATAGCCCGAGGAATCTCCTGAAGTGGGGGCATGTTCTCGTCGCCAGACGGAACATTACTCGAGCTGCGCTCAAGCCACAAGTCCCTCTCCTGCACATTACAGTCACCAAACATAAGCATCCTTTTAACAAACAGAAACAGGTTGACATGGATAATCAATGGGTGTACAAACCTGCTCGTACCACGGGGGAATCCTCTCCTCCCCCCCAATCCATGGGTATTTCTCAGGACATCCGCTTGGCCAGGTACTGGAGGAAGACATGATGTATCTGCGGGGGCGCCAATTGGCAGTCATTAGTAGTTGATATATGAAACGTACTCATTTACAATGTGCAGCTGAGACGTGACAAATCATTACATGATAAGCACCCTTCAATACAGTCATATACAGTTTGAATGATATGCTAGCAATGGTACCTATGAGACATTATCATATACAATGCCAAGGTGAAACTGAAACATTGTAACCACATATGAGACATAATCGTGACAGTGAGGTCAGCATAACAGAAGAGCATTTGATGTTCTAGAGAAGAGAGGATGATATTGAGGGAAGTTAAAACCAATGGAAGATGAAACTGAAACTGATACATTCTAGCCACATATGAGACATAATCATATAAAATCATATACACTTTGAATGATATGGTAGCAATGCTACCTATGACACATAATCATATACAATGCCCAGCTGAAAATGAAACCTTATAACCAAACTGTGAAGATGATGTAACAGCAATGGTACAATAACAACCATGTAACAGCAAACATGCTATCCAAGTGAAACAGAACAGAAAACCCACACCACACAGACACAAGTTTGGCAAACATAACAATACTTGCAACAATATGGGAAGCACAAACCTACACAACACATACACAAGAATTGCAACTCTTTAGTTTTTGTGTGCACCAAGCTGAAACAAAATTGTTCGAATTTGATGTAACATTTACAAATTTACCTACATTTAAAAATTTACCAATACGATGACTCTCATTCCATATAATGTCACTTAATATTTTGGCTTCTTATATTTGGAAATACACTACGCAGTCTTGGTTTTACAAAAATTTACCTATATTGTTAAACACTGCAACTAGAAAGAGCCCTCTGTTTAAAAATGATTTCTGTGGAAATTTAACAGGCTTTTATTGTATCAGGAAGTGTGTTTGAATACATGATTTATGCAGATTCATTCTTGTTTGTTGTGTTTGAAGGAAGGATTGCTTAGCAGGTTCATTTTTGTTGGTTGAATAATCAGAGAAGATTAGTTACTGGATGATGTTTTAATTTAAGTGAAATGATCATCATAACTTATCAAGGTTGAATTTGAAATGCTTGAATTTGATTTGCACTGAGGTTGAATATAGTACAAACAAGGCAGAAGTTATCAACATATTCTCTTCCAAACCTATCAAGTAAAAACACAGTGGTTAAAGGCTTAGAAAATTAAAGACATTGGTTAATAGGAGAACAGGATATTTTTTTCCATTAAGATATCAAGTAAAAACAAACATGAGCTTCTCATAGTTTTACATTACATTCTTTTGCTAATTTTCACAGGAGCTCACCAGAAAGAAAGAAAAAAACAAATCTCTTTACTGTCCTTCAATTTTTATGCATAATGAGCCTATCTGAAAATGGAGTTTATTCATCTCTGCAGTAATAATAGGCTGTTAAAGTACTCAAAACTAATAAAAGTGAATTTATGGTTCACCTGAACTTTACCCCTACAAAATCTGCCTAGATGTCAAACTAACCTGGGAATGATTATATTTGTTTAGCTCGTTTAGCAGCAAAAGAATTAAGGTTTATCATATGACAATGAAAATGTAACTCACACAAAGTATAGTAGCAAGAGAGTTAAGGTTTATCATATGACAATGAAAATGAGCTTCAATTTTGAAGCCATCCATTCAGTAATGGTCTCTTCTTGAGCGGCAGGCCAAACCCATATCTCCTTACCATTTTAATTTTTACGTTGGAGAGGGCGAGAGAGAGCAAGGCGATAACGGAGAGGGCGAGGCCAAACCCGTCTAGGGCTTCAAAATTGAAGGAGGCCATGCCCGGACCTTCTAGGGCTTCGACAACCCACAATAGGAGGCCGCCGGTAGGAGAATAGGGCGGTCCTCGGTTTCCCTTCCCCAAATCCCACCTCGGAGGGTTGGAGAACCGCCTCCCCTGGAGGAGATCTCCGCCGCCGGCCCCCAAAGCCCACCACGCCCACTCCGACCGACAATGAAAGAGAGGAGAGGGAGGGATTTTACCTGACCTTGGTGGCGGTGGTGGCGAAGTTGCGGCTTCTGGCGATTTCTCTCCTCTCTCTCTTCTTGCGCACTCCCAGATCTGAAATTGAAGCGTAGAGGAGAAGAGGGCAAAATTGGATCTCATATACCGAAATCCCCCCACAATCTTCACAATCTTGGGGTCCGAAGATTGTGAAATAATCTCCCAAAAACCCCATAATCCCCATCCCAGATTGTGCACAATCTGTCTGCCGAACACCATCGCCTCCCCTCGAAGCTAATTTGTATTTCATGAGAATCTCCACAATCCCCCCACAATCCCCTGCCGAACACGCGCTTACTTTGGTAGGGAAGTCAACTTGAAAAGTGCTAGCTTTGTAGGATTTCGCTGCAATGCGTTCAAAGGAAGGCTTCAAGGGGGTGCCCTCTTGAATCCAGATCGAATTGGCGACGGTGAGCTTGGGGCCGCCACGGGGGCTGCCGTCGGCCAAGATAACGGAAACAAGGTCCCTAGAGAGCTGGTTGAGGTCGTCGATGGAGTCCGACTTGAGGTAGGAGTAGGGGTGGATCTAGAAAATTTTTCGGGGTGGGCACAATTTTTTATGGATAATTTTTATATTATTTTTATTAGAAATAATTTTTTAAAAAAATATATGAAGAGAATATCTTAAATTTATAAGAAAAATTATTATTATTTAAGTATAAAATACCAAATAAATAATAAGAATTTTAAAATAATGGAAAATAGGTTGAGGAAAAAATAAAAAAAATTATGTAGCTAGTGAGATTTGGACAAGGGTTGATTGATTTCTATTTAAAAGGGGGTAGACTTAACCACTAAGCCACTAAAGATACATGTATTTTAACTTTCAATTTTTTTACATAACATATATATTCTTATATTTTTTTTTGGGATCGGGGTGGACGACGACCCGGTGTCGCCCACCCTTGGATCCGCCACTGGGTAGGAGAGAAGCCCTTTGAGGGTTTCGCCACTGGCACCGGCCGCGAGTAGGCTGACCAGCACGTTTGTCGAAAGCGGCGACAATACGAGGTTCTTCGATTGATTCTCCTTGTCCAGCGCAACGCATCGGGTGAGGGCGAGGGACACGTTGGCCTGGTTGCTGACCAGTTGCCGACACCTACTTAATTTGTTATTGGGGGTGCTTACTGTTGATAAATTTCCTCAATTGTCATGACTTAGTTTTTTAGAAGGCGTTTACTCTTTGAGAAGGATTTTGACACCTTAGTCTTTGAGAAATTTGGTATTAGGGTGCTAATGGTTTGGATACATACCAACATATCAATTTCTTGTCATCTTTAATGGTCTGGATGCTTTTAGATGTTGAAGGTTTATATAAACTTGGTTCTTTTATTTTTGATGTATTGTTTGGTTAGATACTTCTTTTGATGTATTTGTCTTGTTTGGTGCTGCAAAAATAATTGCTACTTGTTCTCTTCCTTAATTGCATTATTAAAATTATTTGTCATTGGTGTCAATTCAATCAGTTTTGCGCTTGATGAATCAAAACTAAAAACCGAACAATGCAGTTTTAAAAATTAGTTATCTATTAATAAATTACATGAGATTCAATTAATGTTAGATTAGAAAAAAAAAAAACCTTTTACCTTATAAATGTGAATTTTATTTTTATTTTGAGAGAATCTATATAAAAGATATTTAGATTATATAATCTATCGAACTAATTTTATTTATATCTATATTATTTTTTGTTAGAAAAAATGATTTATATTTAGATTATTATTATTATTTATATTTATTGGAATCTGTCTAAATTATTTAGAGGGATTAGTAGTAATACAATTATTTATAATATTGTATTAATGTATCCTCCGTGCAGGGGTACTCCGTTTGCTTGTTTCTTTGGATGTTCGGTCAAACATACCCGAAACCCAAAGAGCACCTTTTGAAAAGTATCTACTATTCACCACGGTATTGGTTGCAGCCACTACAATCCTCCCGGTGTAAGAGGCAACTGATCTGATCATCTCGAACACAGGGTACACGTGGTCCACTAAGTTGACCACTTCCATTCCAGCATAAAAGGTTGTCAGAGAGGCCGATTCTGTTGACGAGCTCTGCCACTTTCTAAGCTGTAGTCGAGAAACTTGATGGCTTTTTCCAAGAGCATCATTTCGAACAAGAGAGTGTATCTTTTCCCAGATCATAACCCTTAGCCATCATAGTGACCACAAATTCTAGTGTCACATTCACTCCTTCCCCGAGAGAGGAAACGAAGGGTCTAACATGAGCTTCTTGCGAAGGTTTAATAAGAAAAATCAGAAAAATAAGCCAAAGCCTTACAAGTTTTTTTTTACAGTAGGCAAGCGTTTGGATCATCAGACATGATGATGTTTCGGAATTCACAACTAAAATCTAAAATAGAATTACAGCTCAGGTGCGATTTTGCAATGAAGTCAGCGGCATTATTCGCCTCTCTATAGCAATGCTGAAATATGATGAATTCGAAGTCTTTGCCTAGAGACTGTATTTCTTGCACCAATTGTGTGATTTCCCACGATGTCTTGTTTACTTGGTTGATGGCATTGATAATGACTGCACAGTCACTTTCAATAATGGTCTTCTGTAATCCGAGTTCTGCTGCCAGCTTTATACCTGCAAGTACCGCCAAACATTCTGTTTGGGTGACAGAGTCTGTTTTACCATTGCATTTATGTATTCGAATGATTTGACCTTTATTGTTTATGATGATACAACCGATTTGGGAGTGAAGACCAGTTTTGACAGAGCCATCTACATTTATTTTAACTATGTTTTTGCGTGGATATTTCCAGATCATTTTGTCCCGGGATCTAGTGTGTTTAGGTATGATGGTTGTCTTTTCTTCTTTTTTCCAGCATAAAATTTTATCTATTGTTTGGATTAGAGCGTTCCTGATATTTTTATTTGTCTTTTTCTGGAATATAATATTATTTCGAAGTTCCCAGATGGAGTGCCATAAGTGACAGAGGTCTGTGAAGTCTTTATTTTGAGTTTTAGTATTTATAATATTTTCAGAGATATCATTTGTTAGGTTTGGTATAATAAATGATTTTTGTAAGTTAATACCCAGGTTATGGATGAGTGATTTGGTGATTTGGCAGTTGAAGAGTAGGTGATTTGTATCTTCTAAATCGTAGTTACAAAGAGAGCATGTGCTAGAGACTCTATTTATGTATTTATTTAAGCGTGCAGCAGTAGGTAAGATATCGAGCATTATTTTCCAAATGAAGTTTTTAATGTTCGGGGCAATGTTTAGCTTCCAAATCCAGTCAGCACAGATTTTGTTGTTATTTCTTGTGTTGAAGAGAGATGATGTAGATTTAACAGTAAAACTTCCATTTTTATTGTAGATCCAAATTAGTTTGTCAGGGATATCAATGCTTGAGATATAGATGTTTTTAATCATTTGTGTTATATGGGGTGGGAAAAGGTTAGATAGTTTTTCAGTATCCCATTTTTTAAATTTTGTGAAAAGGTCACAAACTTTTAAGTTAGGGTTGTTGTTGTTTCTGAAAGTTTCGAGGTATTGTGCATTTACCCAGATGTCGGTCCAGACATTGATGGTTTTACCATTACCGACTAGCCAAAGCAGTCCTTTGGAGAAGACATCTCTTATGTTCAGAAGTCTTCCAAATTGCCACGAGGTTTTACTTTTTCCTCTTTCCATTAGCGATTCTTTAGAGAGATATTTTTCATTGATTACTTTTGACCATATGTTGTCAGGGTTTGCTAAAATTCTCCAAAGGAGTTTCATCTGCATGCCAATGTTGATTTGTTCAGCTGTTTTAAATCCTAGTCCTGCATCCTTTTTTGGGGTACATAATCATTCCCAGCTAATTAAAGGGTGATAGTTGTCGGATTGGAGTTTATTCCAGAAGAAGTTTTTATTGATTTGATCAATTTTGTCATGAATTCCTTTAGGAAGGAGAAAGGATTGCATTAAGTAATTAGTTTTAGAATTAAGGTTAGCCTGTTTGAGGACTGATCTGCCAGCTTGAGAGAGAGTATTAGATTTCCACTTTGAGAGCTGTTTTTTGAGGTTTATGATTGCTTCATCAAATAGATTGTTATTAACTCTGCCACTAATGAGTGGTATGCCTAGGTATTTTTTCATGGTTTTGGTAACAGGGATATTTAGTTGTTGGGCAAGGTTTTGGGCTTTTTGAAGAGGGATGTTTTTTGATACTTGTAAGGAGCTTTTGTTATAGTTTATAGAAAGGCCTGAAATATTGCAAAAGTTGTTTAAAAGATTTCTAATTGTATGGAGACTTAAGTCATTTTCATTTCCGAAGATGAATGTGTCATCAGCAAAGGAGAGGAATGGAATATGCTTGCTATTATTTGTGAGTTTGATCCCAATTAATGGTTCATATTCCAGTGATTCTTGTTGTAGCATTCTTCCTAGTAGTTCCATAACTATGACAAATATATATGGTGCTAAAGGATCTCCTTGTCGAATGCCTCTGGAAGTTTGGAATGTCTTACCTGGTAGGTTATTCACTAGAACTGAGAAATTTGTTTTAGTAAGGCATGTCATGACCCAGTTAATCCATTTTTGGTTGAATCCAAATTTGTTTAGAATGATACGTATATAATTCCAATTTATTTTGTCGTAGGCTTTCTCCATATCTAGCTTAATTTCCATCCATCCATTTTTTCCTTTTTTGTCATGAAAGGAATGGAAAATTTCTTGGGCTATTAGGATGTTGTCTTAAATATTTCTACCTTGTACAAAGGCCCCTTGAAACGGATTAATAATTCTGGGTAAGATTGGTTTAAGACGGTTGGCTAATAGTTTGGAAATGATTTTATAAATTGTGTTGCAAAGACTGATCGGGCGATAATGGTTAATATTGGTTGGGTTATCAATTTTAGGGATGAGAGCGATAAAAGTTGTGTTTACTTCGTTAAGAAGAATCCCTGTGTGAAAAAAGGATTTGATGGCCTTGCATAATAGGGTTCCTACAATATTCCAATATTTTTTGTAGAATTCTGGCGGGAAACCGTCGGGTCCCGGAGATTTGTCCTCTGTCATAGAGAATAGAGTATCTTTGATTTCCTTGTCTGTGAAGGGTTGAGTTAAGGTTAGGTTTTTAGAATCAGTGATGGTCTTGTTTATTAAGTTTAGAAAATAGGGGTTGTTATTGGTTGGTATGTTGTTTGAGATGAATCTTTAAGCTAGTTCGTTTGTTATTTCGTCTCTAATTTGTTTCTCGTCTTCTATAACAAGGCCTCTCTTGTTTGTGAAACTGCGAGTGATATTTTTTGAATTTCTGATTTTACTTATTGATTGATAATATTTAGTGTTTCGATCTCCAAATCTAAGGAAGTTAGATTTGACCCTTTGTTTCCAAAAGGTATTGTTAAAATCCATGAGTGTTTCACGTTTGTTTAAAAGTCTATATCTTTTATTATTAGTAATATCACTGTGGTTTCCAGTAAGTTGTTGTGTTTGTAACACTAGGAGTTGATCCTCGATGTCTTTTAGCTGCCTAAAATTGTTTTTGGGTGTGATTTGCACCAGATTTTTGTGTTCTTTTTTAGTAGCTTTTGTTTTTGCATTAGTGTAAACATGAATGATCCGTGAAGCTTGTTCTCCCAAGTTGATTTGACTAGTTTATTGTAGTTTATATTATTTGTCCAGGACATTTCAAATTTGGAGGGTGATCCTGCTCTTATTGTTTTTATTCCAATTGAGATAGATATTAGAGAGTGGTCAGAACTTGTGAATGGATGGTTGTGAACTGTTAAGTTAGGGAATTGGTTGGAGATGTCAGTATGGATCATAACTCTGTCTAATCTTTCGTAGATATTATTTATAGGAGATTGTCTTTTTCTCCAGGTGACTGGACTTCCAGTATAAGGAATAATATGAATGTCTAGTTCTTCCTTGATTTGTTGAATACGGGTGAATCTATTGTTCTGTGGGTTTGTGCCCCCAATTTTGTCATTTGTTGATTCTATTTCGTTGAAGTCTCCCATTATTAAGGACGGGAGATTATGTTGTCGGGTTATAGTAATTATCTCATTCCAAAAGAAGTTTTTATCTGTTTGGTTTGAAGGTGCATAGATAAAGTTGAGGGTAAATCTGAAGTTATTGATGTTGACAAGGTATATAGCGTAATTTTTTGAAATATTTATTTGTTGGGATGAGTCTGTGAAGTTGGATGTTTTGAAGAGAATCCAAAGTCCGCCTTTTGTTCCTTCTGAGGGAATGCGGTGGGCTTTATTAAATCCCGATTTTATGTAAATTTTTTCATTTGGAGGTTCAGTTGTTTTAGTCTCTGCTAATAATAAGATATCTAAGCTATTTCTCTTTTGGATATAGCCTAAGTCTTGCCAAAGGTTGTGTTTTTTAACACCTCTTATGTTCCAGTAGGCTATGCTTTTTTGAGTTGTAATAGTACTTGTTTTTCGGATTTGGGTGTTTGCTAGTAGTATGATTAATTGGTTTTACTAATATAAATTTGCTTAAGTTTATGATGTGGGTATTGGCATAATTTCTTTTATTTGTGTTATTATTATTTTTGCCGTTTTTTTGGTATGGGGATAATAAATGTGAGTTAGTCTAATGTAATTGTTGAGAGGTGCTATTTGATATTTTATTAAATAGATTTTTTGGCTAAAATTTCGGCTATTTTGGTAGTTGTAGGTAGTTTGTGAGAAAATTTCATGTTTATTTTTCCAAAGTGTTATGTACTTTCCCGCTTTGTTTTGTAATTTGTTTGATAAGGGGGATATTAATCTAAATTTCTTATTATAACGTTTTGGGTTAAACTGATTGGGCCGGAATATTTGGTGGGCCGAATTATCAGTTTTGGTGATAGGTTTAGTATAACTATTTGTATTGTATTTGTAACTTTTTCTGATGGTTTGTTTAGCTTTGGTATGATAATTTTTTATGTTTTGGTAAATGAAAATATATATGTTGTTTTTGGCTTCCGTTTCAGTCGGTGTGAGAATAATAATAATTCTTATATTTTTTAATTTTAAATTATATAGGTGTTTGTTATGCATTGGTTTGTGGTATCTTATGTTTTTACCTATAATTTTAATGTATTTTATTTCAAATAAAGGGTTACTGATGGTTTGTATAATTTTGTTTTTGATATATTTGGTATAGAAAGGATTTCTTTTGGCTAATGAATTTTTTCTGAATTCTTTTATAGTATTTTTTCTATTTGGAGGTTGAATAATAATTTTGTGTTTGGCTGATCTGTTGGATTCTAGGTTGTAATTTTTTAGTGGATTTGTTATAGCTATATTTTTTTGTTAATTTTAGTTGGTATTATGCAAAGATGTTTATCTTTCTTTATGGTTTGGTAATGGCATATGTATTTAGGATTTGTATAGTCATGTGTGTGGGTATTTAGTATGATAATATTTGTAGCTGTATAGGTTTGTTTATGGTGTTGTGAGTCAGTATATTCTGTGTTAGAGGATCGGGGTGTTATCCCAGTGATGTTGCTTTTCAGTTGTTCTAAGATCTGTGTAATCCATTTTGGTTTATGATCAGTATTGATAATATTTATGATTTTCATATAAGATTTGTGTAGAGGGGAACTGTACCTGTGAAGTGATCTGTTGATCCAGGGCGTCAATTGCAATGTGTTGTCTTCAAGTGCTGTTTTGCTGAGAGTTTAGAGAGAAAGATAGAAGTATTTTAACAGAAGTAAGTCCCTTATAAACACAAAAGTGGGGATCTTCTGTTTCCAGTTTATACAGACAAAAGCTAAGAAAGCATCCAAAGCCCCTAGGGGTCTAAAGCACAAGAAAAAATAGAAGCTAAAGCTGTTACTAGGTTTATTACAGAACCAAAAAGTGAGGGGAGAATGGGTTGTAACCCATATTAGTAGTAACACCCTCTTAAAAGCATTTACTATCATAGAACTACTTGGGGGATGGCTTCTGTTTCTTATTGACATGATCACTAGAGTCCACTTCATAGTCTTCCTTTGTGTCCTTCCCTTTTCTGTGGCCTATGCTCTTGGTTGGATCTTGGTCTTGGATGGAGATATGTATATCAGACATATGCCTAACCATGGAACCAGCTGAGTTAAGGGATTGGTAAGAGGAGATGGTCTGATCACCGTTCTGTCCTTCATTTGCATAAGGATTGAGCTCACTGCAGAGGTTGCTGAGGTGTTGGTCAGGTGGGACAGAGGATGAGACACGGTTAGGGTCATTACTGAAGATAGTATGTAACATAGCTGGTGAGATTTGGAAGGCAGGGATAGCTGTGTCAGCTGTGATCATGGAGGCATGGGCATTATTGAGCATGATGAGGTTATTGATGAGTTCCTGAGAAAGGTAGGGATTCATCATGGGAATGTTGTTGCCTAGGGTAGGTTGTGTGTTTGGGATTATGTTACTGGGAATGGAGAGAGCAGGCAGAGAGCCATAGTCTCCTCTAACAGCCTGAACAGAGGTGTTGATCCCAGTAACAATGTTGGGTTCTGTCATGGTCATATTTCCTTCTGGTGGAGGGGTGATGTTTTCATCAATATTATAGGTTGATCTGTCAGAGTGAGCATTGTCTTCTAAGAGGTTCACCCCTAGCCTTTCTTGGATTCTTAGTTCAAAGAGTCTTGGTTTGGGTATGTTACTTGGGCATTCTGGATACATATGGTCTTCTTTACCACAACATCCACAACCAATTGAGTAGTCTTCATACCATACTCTTAGATTGATAACTTTTCCAGTGGGCATTTTCCATTTTATGTAAGAGATGAGCATGTGCTGGAAAGAGACATGGATGCAAAGACGAACGAATCTAAATCTACTTTTGAAGTAAGCTTCTTTGTCTATTTTGAAAAGGGTACCCACACGGCAAGTTTTGATGATATCAGCCAAAATTTCATGTGTGTTGAGCTGTGGAGGGAGATTTGGAATACGTACCCATAACTCTCCTGTGAGAGTGTCTGCTTTAGATGGATCGAAGGAGGGATTCCATGGATAGATAGCCAGAAGGGCTCCTGCAACATGGTATGGCCTCTTGGCCCATACTTTGGATCTGTCCTCACTGGTGGCGAATCTTAAGAGGAACCAATCATATCCTATCAGGTCTATAAACCATTGCCCCTTGAGATATCTCCATTCACTCCTCATTTTTGTAAGAACCTGGTTGAAGTCCACTTGACAGTTGACAAAACGACCAACTAAGGCTGTGTCTCGCAGCTTGCTATAGACTTCATTGATGATTGGAATTTCAGTGATCTATGGTTCATTTTCTGGATTGGATTGCATAGAGGTGTTTTGAGCTATGTTTGTTTGATTTAGATGAGCTGAAGTATTTGTGTTTGAGGTTATAGGACATATTACAGAAGTATATCCAGGAGGGCAAGAGGTTAGGTTCAACTCACTTGAATTTCCTCCATGAATGACAACAGTAAGGTAGGAGGAAGACATTCTAGTTTTCTGGTTTTCAGTCCAAAGTTCAGCAGGTGATGAAGGATTGGAATGATCATAAGGAGTACTGTTTGTGTTGCAGAGTATGGTATTACTGAATTTAGTAAAATTTTGAAAGTAAATATGAAAAATTAATAAGTTGACAGTTGGAGAGCTAGCCTTATCGTGCCCTTCATGCAGAATAAGCTGGGTAAAAAAAATTTCAGAATATGTATTATTATCTCTAAGGCAATCATTACAATTGATGTCTTCTGTGTTAAGAGTCCACTTGTTACTAAGTCTTATCTGAAAAGTTGGGCAATTTTTGTACAGATAAAAGATATAAGGTTGTTTATTGTAAATATATGTATGGATGCAATTGTTTCTGAATTTAGGTTCGTTTTTTCTTTTCTGAGTAAAGGTCGGTATAGCAAGTTTTTCATTTTGGCTTGACAGGTTACTTGATTTACAAGGTCGGCAATACAGTTTCTTCATGGATAACCTTTTTATGTTTCTATTATGAAGGTCATCAGATTGTGAATTTAGGATATAGGTAATAGTGTTAATAAGGTTATGGATTTCTTGGAATTGGGTTAAATTAGGAATGTTTTTCCCCGTAATTTCAGATTGAGTGTGTAGGTTGGTATAAGTCATCTTCAAAGGAGTTTGGTAACAATTTATTTGCAATGAAGGTTTGTTGAATTTTTCAAGATTGAATCTGTTAGAACTACGATTAGCTAGGGTATATTTGGTATAAGAGGGTGATGGATAAGGCTTGCTTTGATTTGAATAATTTGTGCTTGTTATGCATTCTATAGAATAAGATCTTGATTTTTGAAGAACAGAGTGGCTGTTAGGCCTTATTACTAAATCCATACTTTTGAGTTGAATCTGGCTTTTAAGCCTTAGGAGGAAGTTAACTCTTTTATGTTCATGTATTTGGTACCGAATACTGTTTTCCTCCGAAGAGGAAAGGCAGTAAAGGTGGAGAGGCAGGTTTGAGGAAGAAGAAACAGAGGATGAAGCAGGAGGAAGAGGATGAGAGAAAGTGGAAGAAAAGAGAGTTTTTTTCCACTTTTAAAAGTTGAAAAAGTACATATTCCTCAGAAAGCCTTACAAGTTGAAAGTTGAAACTTGTCTAGCATCATCTTAGTTCTTATATTCATTTTTAATTAGTAAAGCATGACATTGCATTTTATACGTGTTGAGATGAGAGGTTAGTCGACCATACCATTGCAAGTTGAATTAAGATAGGAAATACTGTATATCGTTATGTGAACAGAACCTTGTTAGTTATGCCAAAATCCAAAGAAAAAATAACTTAAAATAATACGAACTATTCACGATGAATAAAAAATAATACGAACTTTAAAAATTACCATTTCATATACAAACTATAACATATTAAACCAATATTGATACGAAGGCTAGAATTCGAAAACAAAAAATTAATTTGGCCTTAAAATATAATTAATTATAAAGTTTGATAAAATTTTGTAAAAATAACAAATTCATCATCTTCCCCCATTAACCCCTCGTTGTTGAAAGGCAGTGCAAGCGCCGCCAGATCTGGTTGGGAGAGACCATCCGTCGCCTAGGTACCGGTTGTCCATATTGTCATCGTCGCGTGCTCACCGGTAGTCCGACACAGTGCACTCGTACTGCCACCGATTACCGGGATTTGGTGGAGGTTTGGTGGATGGCGTGCTTGGAGTTGGAGATGCCAAAGCTGATCGAAATTATCAGAGATTGGGGGTGGATGAAGGTTGCAATGTCGGGGCTAATGGGACTTTCATGACGCCGGTGAGGGCGGCGATAGGGGACAGGAGGAGTCAATGGGCTGCCATGTCCGGATTGTTTGGCTCCGCCGCTCTAGAGGACCATCACCAATGACCAGAGGCCATTGTTGAAGCTTGGGAAGATGGGGGAGAATCGGAGACGGGCCTTCAATTTTACTAAAGTTTTACGAAACTTTATAATTAATTATAATTTGAGGCCAAATTAATTTTTTTGTTTTCGAATTCTAGCCCTCGTATCAATATTGGTTTAATATGTTATAGTTTGTATATAAAATTGTAATTTTTAAAGTTTGTATTATTTTTGGTTCACCGTTGATATTTTGTAATTATTTTTGGTCATTTTTCCAAATCCAAAAGGTACAACATTTGGAAATTGCCTCAATTAAAATATTGAAGCTTATAATATGTACAAACAAAGCACATCACCACGGGGAATAATCACGAAAGAGTAAATCGCGGAAATATTACAGAAGGCGGAGCCAGAAAAAAATCGAGGGGCCCTCGACTTTATTGTCGGAATTTTTTTTGAATATACAAACACACACATATATGAGATACAATTTTTTGAAAAAAATATTAAAAAACACATTAAATATGTGATTTAAATAGATATTTTAAGTTAAAAAGCTAATAGTAATAAAAATCTATAAAATAAAGTTGTAGGAATTTGAACCCAATACTTCATGATTAAAAAAAAAAGATCAATATGAGTTGTGTTGAGTATCCTAACCACTTAATTCAAATAGAAAATAAGTTGAGAAGACTACAATTTATTGTAGAATCATAACCCAATGACGAGAGACTAAAAAAAGTTTTTTTTTTAGAAAGACTCGTAATCTGAAACACCAAACAAAATTCCATAAAATACACACAAGAAAAAAAAACTAACAAAAACAAACACAAGCCAATATGCGAACACTAATACTTAACCATCTCAAATTCAATTCAATCACTCGCGAAACAATGAGAAAAGAACATAGATCAAAAGAAGTCCTAAAAGTATTTAGGCAAAACCCAATATTCAAATGATAAAAGAGGAATGAATATTGAACCATATATCATTCCTGGAGAGGATTGACAACTTGACCGAAGAAAAGCACAACTCCGGTGGCATCTTCTTGAATCACAAAGAGGAAAGGATGGTCGGCGACGAAATCTACCCTAGGCTTGGGCTCGCGGTGCATTCCTCCAACTACAATATTCAGTGTAACGGCAGCAGCTTCAGTCCCTTCTTCGTTCACCTATATGAAGGCCTTATGGATTATTTCCGACACAAATTGTTGGGACGAATCCACAATCTCAGTAAATTCATTTGGAAATCCCAAGCTTTCCAGAGTCTTTAAATCTTTGAAGCTGAACGAAAACTTGAACCTTGGAAACCTAAATTTGTTCACTAAAACTTTGTCATGAGGCAAGTGTCGCTCTAGGAAATTAGCCTCCGAACCCACTTTATCAGCCAATGCTATACATAGACAAATTATATGATACCTAATTAATTAAATTACAAAGGTTATATATATATATATATATAGGGGAGGGTTCAAGTGAGAAGTATCCGGTCCGGTGAGAAGGAAAGAAGTAATTTGATTGGTGGAGACGGGTGTAATTTTTTTTAGAATAAAAAATCTCTCACGCGCCTGCTTTCTCTTCTATTCCTCTTCCCATCAGATCCCAACCTCCACCACGCCCTCGTCCTCTGCAACTCTATGTCTCTACAACGCCCTCGTCCTCTTCGATTTCATGAAGAAGAAGAAAGATGCCGAGCCTAAGCCTCAGGAGGAGGTGATTGCTGCGGTCGGACCACCAGCATCAATAATGTCGCAGCCTCGTCGACGAGCTCACCTACCAGCACCGATCGATCGATCACCTATGGAGGATCTCCCACCGGGGTTCCGGTTTTACCCGACGGAGGAGGAACTCATCTCATTCTACCTCCATAACAAGCTTCAAGGTCGGAGCCTGCCGGAGATCGACCGCGTCATTCCCATCGTCGACATTTACCTCCACGAGCCATGGGAGCTTCCAAGTAATTAACTAACTAAATCAGTTAAAGCTTAACCCTAATTAATTATGTACGGTATAATTTGATATATTGTGGAAATTTCATATATTGTGGAATTTGGCCAAACTTATAAAAAGAGCTGTTCGGAAGTTATAACTATTAGTAAATTGAAAACTTATGATTTTCAATACACCCTTTCAAATCGCATTTGACAGACATCACCACTGAATGTAAAAAGACTTTTCTTTTATATAAATCACACACAATTATACAGAAACAATACCACTGAATGGAAAAAACACTACAACGTTTGTACAGAATAACAATAATAGCAATAACAGTAACAACAGAACAGAACTAGTATGCCTCAGATGATGATTTGCTTCCCTCCTCTTCCTCCACAACTGTTGTAAACTTATATTAATTGGTTCAGAGGTTTATACCAAGTGGTTCAAAGGTTTATACCAAGTGGTTCAGTGTTTTAATACCAAGTGATTCAGTGACTAAATAGAGAGTGGTTCAGTGACTTAATAGAGATTGGTTCAGTGACTAAATAGAGATTGGTTCAGTGACTAAATAGAGATTGGTTCAGGGCTAAATAAAGAGTGGTTCAGTGACTAAATAGAGAGTGGTTCAGTGACTAAATAGAGAGTGGTTCAGTGACTACATAGAGAGTGGTTCAGTGACTTAATAGAGATTGGTTCAGTGACTAAATAGAGATTGGTTCAGTGACTAAATAGAGAGTGGTTCAGTGACTAAATAGAGAGTGGTTCAGTGACTAAATAGAGATTGGTTCAGTGACTAAATAGAGTGGTTCAGAGACTAAATAGAGAGTGGTTCAGTGACTAAATAGATAGGTTCAGAGACTAAATAGAGAGTGGTTCAGTGACTAAATAGAGAGTGGTTCAGTGACTAAATAGAGAGTGGTTCAGTGACTAAATAGAGAGTGGTTCAGTGAGAGTAAAAGGGTTGAACCATTGAGAGTAAAAAGGGCTGAACCACTATGAATAAAAGGGCTGAACCACTAAGAGTAAAAGGGCTAAACCACTTCTTGGTAACTTGATGAACCACTTCTTTATAGCTTGTGAACCACATTTTTTTTCCAACAAAACATATACAAAGTGGATGTCTATGTGTAGATAAAATTAAAATACACCCAAAAATATATTTTTTATATTTTTTTAACAAGTGAAAATGCCAAAAAATAATTTTTAAAAGTCCATGTAAACGCTTTTTATATGTACGTACATTGTCTAATTAATTAGTAAATTTTGTTGATTGGCGCATGCAATTAATTAGCGTTACGTGTGAGAGTGTGGGTGTTACTAATTACTTTGGGTGGGTGTTACTAATTAATTGGGGGAATACGCGTGTCTTGTATTTTTAATTTATTTTTGGACACGTGAACCAATCAAATTACTTCTTTTCTTCTCACCGGTAGTATGCTTCTCACCCGAACCCAACCCTATATATATATATATATATATATATATATATATATATATATATATATATATATATATATATATATATATATATATATTTATAGAATAATATGAAAGTAGCACTACAAGAAAAATCACTTTTTGTGACAAAACAGTTCGTCGCCCAAAGTAAAAATTTCGTCGCCCAAAGTCAAATATGACAAAATAAGTTTCGTTATTAATTCGTCGCCTTAGGCGCGTCGCCCAAAGATATGGCGACGAAATAATATTTTGTTGCCCTAGCTTCTTATTTGTGACAAAACCACTATTTTGTCGCCCCAGACTTTTCGTGACGAATTTTTTCTTTGTCGCCCTAAACCTTTTGCGACGAAAATTGAGTTTTATCACCCAAAGCCTTCCATGACAAACTTATATTTTGTCGCCCTAAGTCTTTAATGACAAAATTATGTTTTGACACCCTCTAACCTTTAGTGACAAAATTATATTGACACTGTCAGCCAAACACATCCTTGTGTCATTTTTAGCACCCTTATCAACTAATGCTACTCATGGTGGGGCATTCCGGGAATCGAACTCGGATCTCTCGCAACCAAAGCGAGAATCATACCGTTAGACCAAATGCCCTCTTGAGTCTTGACAATTGAAAAAAGAAACTCAAAATTATCGAATCCATGATAATACAAGTATGATGAATACTCAAAATTTAACCTGACCACACTCTAAAGATCAACTTTCAAAATAAATTACAAAACAGGGTATGGGACAAAGGCAGTATTTCTAGTATTATGGAGGAACACTGAAAAAATTGGAAAGAATGAAACATGTAAAATTTGCAATCTTGAATTGAAAAAATTCAGGCTCAAAGTTCATACAGATAGTTTCCTTTATGATAGGAGAAAATCCAATCACAATGCGAATAATGGATATCCACATAACCAAATTAAAGCTCCAAAAATTTCAATTACAAATCTTCATTATATAGCTCCACTTTCAACAGAGTTATACCTAAAATAAACCATATATTAAGAAGTCGGATTTGGAAAATTCATAACATGAAGAGGAAAACTGAAAATAAAAGAGAGAGAGAGGCAGATAAACCCTAAACATATGGACTGATTAAGAAAATCAAGGCAAAAAATAGAACATATTCAGCATGGAGGGAGAGGTGGGAAAGAAACATTTCTTTGAACATATTCAGCATGTAGCAGAATCTCTAAGCAATGATATGAGAATGATGTTTTTACTAACCGATATAGGTGATAATTGTAATGCAACAGATTTGATATTTCGCGATTAAAAGCATTCTTTCACTTCAACTGCTTGCGAGTTTCGTAGACATAGCTGAGGACCGCCACAGCAGCTGCTACGACGACTCCTACAACACTTTGGGCCAGGATAGTGGTGTCTCTTACAGGCTTTGGTCCAAAAGAAGAAAAACATCTCCGAAGAAGGCATCCTCATCCTGAACCTGCCACATGAACAAGAATTAAATTAACAAAAAAAAAAACAGATAATAGAAAGTGAGAAACATGTTATATATTCATATACTCATAAAGTGAGAAACAGATAGCAGAAAGTGAGAAACATGTTATATATTCATATATTCTCATGGCAACAAGTAAAACAATAAAGAGTCATATTTTCGTAAAGAGTTTTGCTTGAGATTTAGTTTTCTGCTAAATACTTTTAGAGTTTGTTCTTATGTACATGCACTTGTAAAATATTGATTGATTAATTAAACTGAGCACTTCAGCCTTAATCTAGGGCATCTTGATCACCTTAGAATAGCAATTAACTTCATATCCACTACATGGTTCAAATTAGATATGTTTTTGAAAGTCAAGGTTTTTTCCCCAAAAAAAAGGATACATATATAAAGTTCTAGCGTTGTTGTAATACTATGAGGCTACCTCTAATAAATAGTTTTACTTGAGATTTAGTTTTCTGCTCAATACTATTAGAGTTTGTTGTAAGACATATATAAAGTTCTAGTATTGTTGTAATAATATGAGGCTACCTCTAATAAACCATCTCAACTAATTAAAAAAAGACAAAGAATGACAACAGATCCACTGAACCATCTGAATTATCAAATCATACAACTCAGAATAAAGGTATAGGAATCATGATAAAAATGCAAGGAAATGGTACAAATTAGCTAGTCGGTGCACACAGAACTAAGTACATCAATCTTTCTGAATGCAACTTAGTAGTACATCAATCTTGATGAGCTTAATTATTGGGAAAACCACAACATGGTTTAGTTATTTGGCAGAAGAAAATTTCTCAGCATACACCAAACAAAACTACTAAGTATAAAAACGGCAAGCTATCTATCAACTATTAAAGAAATTTATACTGACACCTTTAGTAAATTAACAGACAGGAGAGTGAAATAGATAACATGAAATGAAACACATTAATGGAAGAGAAGAACATGGCTACCTTTGCATACAGCTCAACCAAAGGTCGAAAGGCAGGATCTTCTGCCAAAGCCTTGTCTGTGGGAAGTTGCAACAACCCCTCTGATTCTCCCTGCAGAATCAACCTAGTTTTTCAAATAAATATGAAGTGTACGTCATTGTTAACAATCTAAAGAAAGAAAGAAAAAATGCTCTTGTCTCGACAATTGCATCCAGGTTCTGAAGATCAAATTTTCTTACTAGAAATATGAGTTGTCAAATTTTAGAGGCTCCTTGGTCCAAGGACCTTCAAATCCCGATCTCTCAGGATGGCACGATACAGAGCCTATCGCCGGTGAGATGGTGGTCGTCAGTTGCGATATTAGCATTTTCATGTTTCCCGGACTTGCATCCTCCGTCTTTCTTTCTTTCATTTCTTGACAAATGTTGTTCAATGTATCTTATTGTCGTAACTACGTTTGTTTTTTATGACATTCTTCAAAACTTGGTTTTATCCGTCTCCCTTTTCATATACTTACATATGCTCGCTTGTCCACACCGACCCGACCTATCATTGTACGCTATTATTGAAATTGTGGATGTTTATTGCTAATTTCAAGTTCTATTAGGGGAGTAAAAGAGCTACAAAAAATGAGGTTATCCGGTCCCGAAAATAATCCATTTCGGGTTATCCGGTCCGGAAAATAATTCATTGGACATTTTTTTGAATTTTTGATAATCTCAGTTCGGGTCAGGCTATCATCACAAATCGGTCCGGGCCGCTTCGGTCCTTCGCCTCACGCATACATTTTTGATAATCTCAGTTCGGGTCAGGCTATCATCACAAATCGGTCCGGGCCGGTCCTTCGCCTCACGCATACATTTTTGATAATCTCAGTTCGGGTCAGTCTATTCCACCGTAGCTCGCTGGGTTGGGATCCACCGTAAGAACATACGGTGGTTAAGATACCCTTAACGCTGTCTACCCCGACGGAATTAGCCAACGTCATCTACGTCGGTGGTTGCCCATATACGGTCCACCCCACCGCAGCGTACAACGGTGGCTTTCGTAAGCGTCATTAAAGCCACCGTCGCCAGCTACGGTGATTAGCGGTGGAATAGTAAAAATTAGCGGTGCAAATAACAACACTCGTAACCAAGGGTGGGCCCTCGCTTCTATCAAAGTTTATACTATGGGTGACGGAATATTTATTTTTGTCACTGAAACATCCATTTGGGCGACATTTGGTTTATTTCGTCGCACATACATACTTTGGGCGACCAATTTTTTATTTGTCACAGATGGTTCGTTTTGGGCGACCAAAGTTTATATGTTGCCCAAATTATCACAATTTTGTTGCCCAAAGTCATATTTCTTGTAGTGTAGTTAATTAGTTAGTCAGTTACCATGTAGCCCTCCTCTCGAATTCGGGAGAAAAATGGACATTGAGAATTGGCGATTGTCTCTTCTATTCTTGTATGGCAATCTCAAAACCTTGAAGGTATCGAAGATTCGAATAAACTGGCTTTTGTAGCTTGTCATGAAAGGCACCTTCACTGAATTACCACCAAGAAGATGGAAATCGTACTCTTTTGTTGAAGATGGATCGAACTTCTCACTCCATTCTCCTTTGAAATAGAGAGCATTCGCAAGTATGAGCTTCGTATATTTATTCACCGAGTTGCGATCAGCGACGTCCTTAATGAGGCCATTGGTTTGCTCCTCAGCCCATGAGTTCACTTGAGAGACAATTTCCTCCGCCTCAATTAAAAAAACGAATAAAAGATACAATTAGTTAATCGATCAAAGAAGACCAATTGCGTAATTAAGGAGGAGGTTAAGACTTACTTTGGTACGGAAGTCAACTTGAAAAGTGCTAGCTTTGTAAGATTTCGCTGTAATGCGTTCAAAGGAAGGCTTCAAGGGGATGCCCTCTTGAATCCAGATCGAATTGGCGACGGAGAGCTTGGGGCCGCCGCGAAGGCTGCCGTCAGCCAAGACAACGGAAACAAGGTCCCTAGAGAGCCGATTGAGTTTGTTGATGGAGTCCGAATTGAGGTACGAGAGAAGCCCTTTGAGGGTTTTGCCACTGGCGCCGGCCGCGAGTAGGCTGACCAGCATGTTTATTGAAAGCGGCGACAAGACGAGGTTTTTAGGTTGATTCTCCTCGTCCAGCGCAACGCATCGGGCGAGGGCGAGGGACACGTCGGCCTGGTTGCTGACCAGTTGCCGGCACCTACTTAGCTTTTCCGGGTTCATCAGTCTTTTTCTTTTCCTGGTCCGAGCCATGGTGGCCGGCCGGAGGGGAGGAGAAGCAGGATATGGAGGTTTAGGGTTACGTTTAAGATGGTGTACGTCTTGCTTTCAGTTTGTGGATTGCCTATCGTTATATATATATGGTGAAATTGCATGTTTACTAATTTTGTAGAATTTTTTTTTCTAATTAGCCAAAAAAACAAAACTTATTAGGAGATTAGCTAAAATCTGAAAGTATTTTGCAAAATAGCCAAATCAGGGTTAAGTCGTTGTTTGAAACAGCGACTTTAGCCCCAATCTAAAAAAATAATATAATAGGTAAACAACGACTCTCCCTTTTTTAATTTTTTTAACCCTCTACTCACCAATGTGTACTCTCTCCCGGCCCAAAACCCCCCACACAACACCCCTCTTTGTACACTCTCTCTCCGGGCCCCATACCCAACACCCCTCTCACTCTCTCACCTCCCCACTCTCTCTTTTTGTCAGACCATCACCCGTCCTCCCTCTCTCTTCTTTTATTTCTTTCTCTCTCTTTCTTTTGTCATCTCTCTCCCTCTCTCCTCTTTTCTTTCTCTTATCATTTTTTTTAATAATCCGGTAGAGTCACTGTTATTAACAACGACTCTACCTATATATTTTTTTCGGTATTTTTTCATTAAATGTTCAACAAAAATTAAAAAAATAAAATAAAATCAAGTAAGTCGCTGTTTAAAACAACGACTTACTTATTATATTGATTTTTTTTAAAGGAAAAATAGCAAAAAATACCCAAAATCCATAGGTGATTTGCAAATATGCCTTTTTTTTTACTTTATTGCAAAAATGCCTAATTTTATTGCAAAAATGCCTAATAAAATTGCAAGTGTGCCCAAAAGGAAAAAATATGTGAAATAAATAAAAAACCATATTTTCCTATTTTGTAATAAAAACAAAAAGAAAAAAAACGAAAAAACAAAAAGAAAGAGAAAAAAAAAGTGAAAAATGCTTTTACTGTAAATTGAAGATAAAAAGTGAAAAAAAAATTCTAAGAAAATAAAAAATTAGAAAAACAAAAATCTCTTCTCCCCCAGAACGACGAACACGAGCGAAGAGAAGAGCCTCCTCTGCCCACAAGCCACTATCGCCACACCTTCGCTCTCCGGCCACCGCCCGGCCTACGCACCACCACCGGACTCCCCTCCTGCCCAGATCCGATACCCTGTGCACCATAAGGAACCCGCAATAGTACCCAGCAGCCTTCCTTCCTCCTCTTCGCTGCACCTCCTCCGCCGGCGACTGCTCACCGGATTCCTCTCCTCTGTCTCGCCATCGGCCCTCCTCTCATCTGGCAGCCGACCTCCTCTAAGCATCCTCATCTACTCCTCTCGACAGTGTTCCTCCGTTCCGCCCATGCTGCTCCTCTTGCCCAAAATCACCGACCACCACCGTTCTGCCGCCATCGTCATCTCAGCCAGCAAAAACACCGCCCAAAATCAACAACCACCACCGCCGCCCCAAATCATCAACCATCTGCTCCTCTCGACAGTGTCGACCTCCTCTAGGTTTGTTACTTGATTCATCCATTCTCTTGTGTTTATTACTACAGTGGCTAGTGCATCTCAGACTTAGGGTAGGAATTGATTGTTGATGGGATGTTAATTGCTTGCCTCTACTTTCAATTGCAATTGTTGATGATTGAAATTCGAGAAACCCTAGGTTTGTTACTTGATTCCTCCATTCTCTTGTGTTTATTATTGCAGTGGCTAGTGCATCTCAGACTTAGGGTAGGAGTTGATTGTTGATGGTCTGTTAAATGCTTGCCTCTGCTCGGTTTTGACCTAACTTAGTAATAGCTGCTCGGTTTTTGTTTTTGAATGAGATAGGTATACAGAAATTTACATTTGTTTTTCTACAAATTGGGAATTTGCTTTGCTTATAAACAAAGGATATATGGAGAGAGTATTTAATTATTGAGACTTAAAACTAGTCCACAATTCACACCTAGAGGTATAAAGTGTGAATGTGTATGATGCATTAGCCACTATCAACTTCATTATCCACTTTCAATCATTGACTTAATTAGTCCTTTTTGGGTTAAACTATATAGTATATATGGATATTGAAATGCAGTATGGATGTAGAGACACCACCTATCTTGATGTATTCGTAGGTTTTTGGTGAGTTTGGTGTGGATATTTACAACATACAAGTGCCAAGGAATTTTTTATTCTTTTTAAAGCTTTAATTGCTTGTAAGTCTTGGTGTGAGGGAAAGATAGTGAAAGGCTGAAAGACATGCTGGAGTTTTTGGTTTATGCAATTTAAGTTTACAGGGAATGGGCTGTTTGTGCTGTTTAAGATAGAGCCCAAAAATGCAGCTACTTATGCCACATTGGTGATTGGCCAATATATATGCTTCGGTAGGCTGTTGGAACGAGGTTGCCAGAGTTAGGAAACTCATGGATGAAAGAGGGGTAGTGAAGAAACTGGGATTGAGTTGGATTGAGCACAAGAGACTGGTCCATGTTTTCTTAGTAGGAGACATCTCCCATCCCAAGTACAAATAGATTGATGAGTACTTGACAAAGATGTGGATGAAGATGAAGGAAGAACGGTACATGCCAGATATCAACTTCGTGTTGCACGATGTGGAGGAGCAGAAAGAGCAAAACCTGTCTTACCACAGCAAGAAGCTCGCTGTTGCATTTGGTATCATCTCCACCCTACCCGACACACCCATCAAGGTTTACAAAAATCTGAGAACTTGTGTAGACTGCCACAATGCCATCAAATTTATCTTGAGAATAGATGAGAGAAGAATAATAGTAAGGAACTCAAACCGATTCTGTAAAGATCCAAACTTTTAAATTATTATTTTAGAAATTATGACTTAATTACAATATTAAAATTTTGAGATTTTCGGAAAATTTGAAAATCCCCTTCCTCGATCAAAATGTTCTATTTATTTATTTATTTTATTTTTAAGTCAATTCCGGCATACATTGCTTTCGATTGAAAACAGACTTGTTCCGCTTTCTTATACCAGAATCTATTTGGGTTAAATTTGTTATTTGAAGTGGTAATATTTCTATAATTTAAGAAATAGCGGATTGATTTTGTAAATTTTCATAAGTTAACCTAACCCTAGTTCACCGGGTATATATACCCTCTATCTTATTGTGTGCCGCCTCTACTCTCTCTCTCTACTGTTCACCCTCCTTCTTCCTATTTCAGATCTGAGCTCGGGAGAGAGGTTCCATGGCCCTCTGTGGCTTCCGTCCTCTCCCTCTCAACTGCCATCTCTTCACCTCCCCTGGTTGCACCCTTGTTGATTCGAAGGAAGAAGCAGCGGGTCTTGATTACCCCTCATGAGGCGCGGCTCGCCCGACTCTCGAGCTCAGGAGCTCCCATGGCTAGCCATTTCCCCTGCCCATCTCCCTCCTATTCCGACCTTGCTCCCCGTCCAAACTCAGCTGTCATTCCCGACCTCCATTTCCTAAATCTCTCGCAGCGGAATCAAGAACACCGGAGCTCCGCTGACTCCGCATTCCTCCGTCCTCGCTCTTCCTATGTCGCGTTCACTCCTCCGGTCTGCCTCTCTCTGATTCGCGGCTCTTCCAAGCTCCCTAATCCATGGTTGCCCTCTCTCGCTGTGAAGACGGAGCCACCTCCTGCACCTCCTGACTTGGACCTCGAGCCGACTGGAGCACTGTCGCTGGTGTCACACCGGAGCTGCATTCTGTTGGGGATGAAGAGCAGAGCCTCGCCCTTGGGAGGAACGACTGTAGAGTCGCGACATCCCTTCTTCTGAGCGCTCGAACGCACATGGACCCCTTCGAACCCCTCGAACCTTGACCTCACAATTTCGATCGGGAACATGGGTAAATTCTTGGGCCTTGGGACTCTCTCTAATCTGATTTATGGATGAAAAAAAAAGTGTTTGGATTAGTTGGTGGAATTGAGTTCATATGCATTATTTCTATTTGACTAAATTGGTTGATATGAGTGAAGTTGAATTGGATTTGACATGATTTGTTTTGTGAATTCATGAGCTGAATAATTGTTATAATCTCAATAGAAAATAATATTATATATGCTTTTTAACCCAATTAAGCTTTAGAAGGTAATAACTAAAGTTATTTGACCTCGTTTGGGTAATTAAGTTAAATAGATTAAGATTAGTATGATCAGCTTTGATTATTAAAATCATATAAGAGGTGTTTTAGGAACTTGTCAAGCTTGTAGACTTAAGTGTGGAGATTCACGAGTTGTCATCTTAATTGATTGTGTTTGAGAGGATTTAGTACATGAGAATTCACCTGAGCTAAATTGTTGACTTCTTCTGATGGAGAGAAGTTATGGTTTCATTGAGTTAATTGAGATTTGATAATTTATTACTTACTTGAGTTGACTTGATAATTTGATTAATGAAATTACTTGAGCACTTACGTGGGTTATGGTATGAAATATATGAAGTATGTTATTGAGATATGAATATATGAGTTAGAAACACGATTGATACTTGGAATCTTGAGTTGATTTATGGAAATGGCTATGAAAAATGATGAGATGTTATATGATGATATATAATGATGATGATGAATCACTTAAGAAAATGTGTAAGGAAAACCTGAGCTTGAATTGAAGTAAGATGTTTTGAGTGATGATATTGGTAAGACTTTGAGCTAAGTTTCATACTTGATGAGAACAAGGTTAATTGAGAGTGATGGTCATGTTAAGAATGCTAGATTACTTGAATAAAATATTATCTACTTAGTCTTATGATGACTTGGAACCATGCTTGTGTGTTGATTAAATATGTATTGATGAGTTGTTCCGTGCTTATTACTGCTAGTGTGATTGGATGATTATCTGAGTGGCTTGTTTCCCGATGGATGATTATCTAAGTGGCTTGGTTGCTGATTTATTGGATGTGAAGACTCCAGGTAAGTCCTCCGGGGCTTACTCAAGTGATTGGACCTCATGCCTGATGTGTTATATAGTATGTAGGTGTTGCATATGCATAAAAGCATGCCATGTAGTATCATGTTTAGGACTTGCACTTATGAATGAGCATCCCTATTCTTTATGCATTTGAAACAGAACGGCCGTTATCTGTGATAGTCCTAGAGTCTTTGCTAGGGTCATAGGGCAGCCCAACCCTGCCCTGAGTCTATCTAGTCAATATGAGCATGATATGATAGCCTAGCACCATCGGGCAAGAGATGAGATGATATGATATGATATGATAGCCCAGCACCATCGGGCAAGAGATGAGATGAGATGATATGATATGATGATGCCGTGGTGAGTGCACCACCACGAGAACTGGCCAGTCTCTGCACTAACGGGAAGGGGTGTAGAGGTAGGAGAGGGATATGCCACTTGGCATTGTCTTGGGCCCCTTTACAGTTGTTTTCTGCATATTATATATCTACTAGGGGCATGATAGTGTGATTTAAATCTTGTACTGCATTAGTCATCCTTTATTCTAGGTATAGGCGTATTATATGACCTCAGCGAGGACTTCCGGTCCCGCATGAGTGGCTCGACCTTGACTTGTGGTATAGTTTCAGGTACCCGCTCCCTTTTGCTTGCTGATTTGCTTCTATGGCGGGGTTTTCTCACGGGACGAGAGTGTTAAGAAGACTTCACCTATTGTAGCTTGACTTTACTAATGTTTTGGTTAAGTCTGTCATTTCGAAACATGTTGTATTTATATTGATTTAAACTCATTTTATCTCTTTTGAGTTTTGACTAGTTGAATTAGGACATGTTCCCGTTTTATCTCTTTTGACTGCCTCGAGGGTTTGAAATCCCCTTTTTCTTCATTAAATTCTTAAGACATAAACAGGGTTATAACTTGAAGTTGATAAATAAGCAGCTCGTACTTGGATTGCAAGATCTGGCAGAGGGATAATTCTTCCCTCTAAACGTAACCCGGATTTATAATCTGGGCCGTTACAAAGTTAGTATCAGAGCCAGGTTGTGCAATCCGAGTACAAATGAGTTGTAAAACAATTGGTGATTTTGAGTTTTGAAAATAGAATGGCCCAAAGGTTTTCACGAGTTTTGAAAGTTTTCAAAGGGGCAAAATGAATTTAATATGGATAACTAATATAACCACCTTGAGAAGTGAGAATCGGGACTTGATCGGGTAGTCATGGCGATAGCTATCCCTTACGGATATAGATTGGGATTGGTAGAGACCACTAGCGTTATACCTTATGGATGAGCGTGAAAGACATATTTAGAATCTTGGTTGGGTAATTCGTAATTTGATATTTGAGATAAGTAAATTTGGGGGAGAAGTTTGGTGGCTCATGTGTGTTACTCTTGATGACTTGGTATGATATTTGTTTATATGAGTTTCCCTTGTTATGACATCTGACGTAATTCTTATAACATGCTTTGATCTTGTTATGCGTACTTGACGACTTGGATTGGATAATTGTTGTCATTCTTGATGCATTGACTTATACACATATGTTTGCTACGTATATCACTTATGATGGAAATTGTTGGTGTATTTTGGCCTTGGTTGATGAGGACATGAGATGAGATTATGCGGATTTACACTGTTATGACTGATGTTTCGTATTGCTTAGTGGAAGCTTATGAGCTCAGGCTTGAGAATCTTACTTTGGTTGATGGGAAAACTTATGGTTTGAGAATTGAGAAGTTATGTTTGTGAATTGAGAGCCATGATATTTTGACTATAAGAGTTCATAGTGACTTGATATGAAATACTTATGAAAATCAGATTCTGGATATAAATTGTTGATTCTTGTTTAGCGATAATGTTTTCACAAAGTCGACACAAGTATTTCACAGGGACGCTTGTAAAGTACTTAATTGGTCGAATCTAGTGAGAACATTGTGACGATTTTGTGATACTTGTACAAGTATTTCATGGGGACGCCTATGGAATGCTTGTAGGTATCACAAAATGCATTGCTGATATGTTTAATTGAGATGTTTTGGCATGATATTGTTCTATGATCTAATTAGTGATGCCTTACATGATGAATTCTAATGATATTGCTCTTATATGCGAAATTTGTTCAAAAGAGGATCGTGTGTGTACAACTCGACTAAAATGCATGTGAATCAATGAATAGACATGAATTGCTTATTCATAAAATAGGATTTATGTGATTGGTATGACATTGTCCCTCCTACCCTTGACGTTTTATCGTTCATATGTTGTGACTTTATGAGATTTTGTGAAGTTATGCCATGCACATCTATCTTGTTTTTATGAACGATGATGGTTAACTATGATGTATTGCCTAGGTGGCTACTTGTTATCCTATAATTGTCTGACTTGTATAATTGATAACCTACATGTCTCTTATTTCAATAAGATAAATTCTTGCTTGTTTATTTGGTTAGGAAAGGAGACTTGTACAACTTGGCCTTTATAGGTTGAAATGATGAATAGATGTAACTTGCTTAGTAATGAAGTCAGGAAAGATCTCTAAAATGTTGACTTTAAATCTTGATTAAAGGGTTTCCTCCTCTCTAAGGGAAGGGACTCTATATTCAAGCTAACTTGTTAATGGTAAGATTCGTTAAGATAGCAAGTTGACCTATTAATTGACTTCTTTGAATTCTTAGTGAAGTTTTATGTGCGATCTTTGAGAACCTCGATGAATTGCCATGATGACTTCTTGTCTCTCTTCAACACTCTTCTCTTGCCTTGTCGCTCTGGTTTCTTCTAAATTCCTTCCATGTTGGTCACCTATATTTCGAACCTCATGAGTCTAACTTATTGCGAACTAGTATATAAGTTAGAGTGTTGACTGTCTTGAGGGAGTACAATACTAAAAAGGAGTCTTGATGAGTGACTCTCAGAAATCTGTTGGATGTCATCTTTTGTATCGAGAGTTCTTTTGAAATCTTTGTTCATTCGGGGAAATTCGTTTGAAGGTTTTCCTTATGGTTGGTGTTTACCCAAAAGTATATTGTCTCCCTAAGAAATAACTAGGCTTCTTTTCAGAAAAAGGGATGGAGTCAGTGGGATGAGTCGATGTTTCACTGGGAAATTTCTATTCGGTTATAATGGTAGTCTTGTTTGTGTTTCTACATTTTGATGTATTTTCATGTATATACTTGTTCTATTTGGATCTATGTTGATATGTATATCTATCATCTTGCACTCGATTCATCCATGAATTATACACATTATCTTAGGATCGTATCACACTCCATAGTACTTCTTTTGTGTTTCTCTCACATTATTATATGATTAGTTTGACTTCGGATGTATTGCCATGATAGCCCTGTACATGTATATCATATGTTTATGTACCCGTGTCTTATTTGGTGTTACTAGTGTCATATAGGATGTATGACTTGTGAACTACGTGACCTTATTCTCCATCTACACTATTGTTTGTCAGCCTTAGTCACATATTCATGATGGTCTTCTCATTCTTCTTTTGTTACCGCCTATCCTTTTTGGATGCTTAAGAATGTTAGGTGTAATTGAATTAGTATTTCATGCCTGTATACTCCATATACATCATGCCTTTATTATTTCTACCGTGGGTTCGTGTTAGACTTGTCATCCTTTTGTACGTTATCGTCGCATGATCATTTGATCTTTGTATACTTATTAAATGATCTTGATTTAACTATGTTATAATTTTATGCCTTATGTGGTTAACGTCTTGTTTAGCTATGTACCTCTCATCGTTGTCTCTTCTTAATCTGTGCTATAACTCTATGACTTTCATGCTTTAAGGACCTTACACATCGCATGCCCACACACCACGATAGTTATATGAAATTATACGATGATCTCTCAACATATACAACGTGTTATCCTCTTATAGTATGCTGCGCTTGGAAAATATTATCTAATTTTGATGATAGTCACGCTTGAGCATCCGTTACTTGATATGACATTGTATTTAGTTACTTGAAATATTCATGCCTTGTTTACATGTATATGCATATCACGACGTTTCGTGTAACCTTAGGTAGCTACTACTGTCTCATGGTCATATTACTTTCTTTTACATCTCTCTCATGCTCCTGGTATGTTTTCACTGATCATTTTGGCTTATTATGTGTTATTGTCATGTATGTTGTTCATGCTCCTTATGTGCACTCCTACTGTGTTGCGTGCTACTCTTATGTGATCTCTACTTTCGAATAAAGAATTATTTGGTTTCATGTCCTAATTATAACATTGATTGATTACGATCACTGCATGACTCATGATGGCTTGGTCTGTGCCTTTTCTATCTGTGTCTTAATTGGTATGCATATCTCTGTCATTATACTCTATATATCCATGCTTAGTCATCACCATTTTAGGTACATCGTTCTCGATTATACTTCACCTATATTCATGTTGTGTGGTTATATAGTTGTTTTGACTGGTTGCGAATCGTCATGTTAGTGATTAGACCATAGCTCTGCATACTTACATCTTGCCATATGTCATTAAATACTAATAGGTAATTAAGTATTTGAGAATATGATTATGTGATTTATTGCATTCTCTATATTATTTATAAGATTACTTTTATGATATGGGTGGTTCGACTTATCGTGTATCATCTTATTTGTTGATAAAGTAGACCTTCATGTACTTACCCCTTGTCATGTGTTATCGATAATATGTAGAGATTTCGCATCAACGATATGATACATGATTCATTGCACTATTTACATTCTCTGTATGATCACTCTTGTAATAGGGTTGGGTAGTGGACCTATCTTGCATATTTGCCTTTGTTATATGATTTTATGAAGTTATGATTGCTTATGCATTTTGAATATTATCATTTGAGAAATCTTGTTATCTTACGACACCATCATACTCTATTTCACATGGATAGTACCATGTGTAGGCCATAATATTGCACATGCTCACTTTTACCTATTACATGATGTTTTCTATACTCGTTGTGCATGAATAGTTTTAAGCCTCGTATGCTCGCACGTCCACCCTTATAGTTTAAATTGCACTTGCATGTCTATGCGCCACATTCCGCTTAAGAATTGTTGATACTATACTATCTACCATGTTGAGCTTATAGTAGTATGAAATACGTGCTGATGTATGCCTTGGTGACACAAATGCATAAAGCACACACTTTACACTTGTCTTTTGCCAGTGAACTATATGATATTTCTTTCGTGACGTTTAAGACATGTTGATGCTATTCGTCATATGTTATGTTTAGTTCCTTACACCATAGTGGCATATAGGATTCCCTCACGCATGTATTGAATCAATTTAGTATATTCGGGCAACGGATTGTTAGATCTATCTTGTGTATATCCATAAATGTTGAACCTTAATAGCAATTCCTAGACATTATAGGTGATACTTCTTTCTTGTGAGGATTTGATTTGATAGTAGTATGTGCATTGATATTGCTATAATCATGATAGGTTCTTGACCTTGTACTTTCCCACACGATATGGCACTGAAATCGTATTGCCATCGCCTCTTGAGATAGGTCCATGTTAGTGTGCAAAATTACAACGTTGTGTGTTTATGACATGATGTGTTACATGATGATTTTGAGTGATACGATCGTAACCTTAAGGGTTTCCCATGGGCATCGACGAAATTCTCACGTTTTGTCTCACCAGATACTATCCGAGTCTATCTTCGTGTCAAGGGTCAGTCAAATTGTCCTTAACGTCTCTTTCCTTCGGTTATAACTTAGGCCTTGCGTCATCCAGGCATAATCCTATATAGTGTGATCAAGAGCGGGTCGTTTAGATTGATGGGAGGCGCGACTTTATTTGACGATTGAAACTTGATTTGAGCCTAGCTTGGACATGACTTTAACTCCATGAGCTTGATTGTGCCCTTTCGGTTGGTGTGGATGTGCGAGTATGATGATTGTGTTCATTTACGATTGATAGCAAGGTGTAGAGTTATGTGATTATATGTTATTTACCGATGATGTGATCTGTTGATAATGGGATTTCATAGTATGATAAATTCTGATAGGTTGATATCTTGTCTAGGAAACGTTGAAATCTGATATGATGAAAATTTTTTTTTTCTATGATGTTAAATTAGATATGTTAATATTTGAGATGATGTTGAGATAGATCATGAGAAATGAACTTAGGAAGTGAATTGTGGGATTAACCCTTGGAGGTGAATAAACTACTTCTTGAATCATTGAAAATCTGGTTGACTAACACAGAAGTAGTTGGCTTGAGTTTTGAAAATGTTTTAGTCTCGAGGACGAGACTTGTTTTTAGAGGTGGATGATGTAAAGATCCAAAATTTTAAATTATTATTTTAGGAATTATGACTTAATTACAATATTAAAATTTTGAGATTTCCGGAAAATTTCAAAATCCCCTTCCTCGATCAAAATGTTCTATTCATTTATTTATTTTATTTTTAAGTCAATTCCGGCATACATTGCTTTCGATTGAAAACAGACTCGTTCCGCTTTCTTATTCCAGAATCTATTTGGGTTAAATTTGTTATTTGAAGTGGTAATATTTCTATAATTTAAGAAATAGCGGATTGATTTTGTAAATTTTCATAAGTTAACTTAACCCTAGTTCACCGGGTATATATACCCTCTATCTTATTGTGTGCCGCCTCTACTCTCTCTCTACTGTTCACCCTCCTTCTTCCTATTTCGGATCTGAGCTCGGGAGAGAGGTTCCATGGCCCTCCGTGGCTTCCGTCCTCTCCCTCTCAACTGCCATCTCTTCACCTCCCCTGGCTGCACCCTTGTTGATTCGAAGGAAGAAGAAGCGGGTCTTGATTACCCCTCATGAGGCGCGGCTCGCCCGACTCTCGAGCTCAGGAGCTCCCATGGCTAGCCATTTCCCCTGCCCATCTCCCTCCTATTCCGACCTTGCTCCCCGTCCAAACTCAGCTGTCATTCCCGACCTCCATTTCCTAAATCTCTCGCAGCGGAATCAAGAACACCAGAGCTCTGCTGACTCCGCATTCCTCCGTCTTCACTCTTCCTATGTCGCGTTCACTCCTTCGGTCTGCCTCTCTCTGATTCGCGGCTCTTCCAAGCTCCCTCATCCATGGTTTCCCTCTCTCGCTGTGAAGACGGAGCCACCTCCTGCACCTCCTGACTTGGACCTCGAGCCGACTGGAGCACTGTCGTCGGTGTCACGCCGGAGCTGCATTCTGTTGGGGATGAAGAGCAGAGCCTCGCCCTTGGGAGGAACGACTGCAGAGTCGCGGCATCCCTTCTTCTGAGCGCTCGAACGCACATGGACCCCTTCGAACCCCTCGAACCTTGACCTCACAATTTCGATCGGGGACATGGGTAAATTCTTGGGCCTTGGGACTCTCTCTAATCTGATTTATGGATGAAAAAAAATGTGTTTGGATTAGTTGGTGGAATTGAGTTCATATGCATTATTTCTATTTGACTAAATTGGTTGATATGAGTGAAGTTGAATTGGATTTGACATGATTTGTTTTGTGAATTCATGAGCTGAATAATTGTTATAATCTCAATAGAAAATAATATTATATATGCTTTTTAACCCAATTAAGCTTTAGAAGGTAATAACTAAAGTTATTTGACCTCGTTTGGGTAATTAAGTTAAATAGATTAAGATTAGTATGATCAGCTTTGATTATTAAAATCATATAAGAGGTGTTTTAGGAACTTGTCAAGCTTGTAGACTTAAGTGTGGAGATTCACGAGTTGTCATCTTAATTGATTGTGTTTGAGAGGATTTAGTACATGAGAATTCACCTGAGCTAAATTGTTGACTTCTTCTGATGGTGGAGAAGTTATGGTTTCATTGAGTTAATTGAGATTTGATAATTTATTACTTACTTGAGTTGACTTGATAATTTGATTAATGAAATTACTTGAGCACTTACGTGGGTTATGGTATGAAATATATGAAGTATGTTATTGAGATATGAATATATGAGTTAGAAACACGATTGATACTTGGAATCATGAGTTGATTTATGGAAATGGCTATGAAAAATGATGAGATGTTATATGATGATATATAATGATGATGATGAATCACTTAAGAAAATGTGTAAGGAAAACCTGAGCTTGAATTGAAGTAAGATGTTTTGAGTGATGATATTGGTAAGACTTTGAGCTAAGTTTCATACTTGATGAGAACAAGGTTAATTGAGAGTGATGGTCATGTTAAGAATGCTAGATTACTTGAATAAAATATTATTTACTTAGTCTTATGATGACTTGGAACCATGCTTGTGTGTTGATTAAATATGTATTGATGAGTTGTTCCGTGCTTATTACTGCTAGTGTGATTGGATGATTATCTGAGTGGCTTGTTTCCCGATGGATGATTATCTAAGTGGCTTGGTTGCTGATTTATTGGATGTGAAGACTCCAGGTAAGTCCTCCGGGGCTTGCTCAAGTGATTGGACCTCATGCCTGATGTGTTATATAGTATGTAGGTGTTGCATATGCATAAAAGCATGCCATGTAGTATCATGTTTAGGACTTGCACTTATGAATGAGCATCCCTATTCTTTATGCGTTTGAAACAGAACGACCGTTATCTGTGATAGTCCTAGAGTCTTTGCTAGGGTCATAGGGCAGCCCAACCCCATCGGGTGCCCTGAGTCTATCGAGTCAATATGAGCATGATATGATAGCCCAGCACCATCGGGCAAGAGATGAGATGAGATGATATGATATGATATGATAGCCCAGCACCATCGGGCAAGAGATGAGATGAGATGATATGATATGATGATGCCGTGGTGAGTGCACCACCACGAGGAAATTGCTATGCTATAGCACCGAACTGGCCAGTCTCTGCACTAACGGGAAGGGGTGCAGAGGTAGGAGAGGGATATGCCACTTGGCATTGTCTTGGGCCCCTTTACAGTTCTTTTCTGCATATTATATATCTACTAGGGGCATGATAGTGTGATTTAAATCTTGTACTGCATTAGTCATCCTTTATTCTAGGTATAGGCGTATTATATGACCTCAGCGAGGACTTCCGGTCCCGCATGAGTGGCTCGACCTTGACTTGTGGTATAGTTTTAGGTACCCGCTCCCTTTTGCTTGCTGATTTGCTTCTATGGCGGGGTTTTCTCACGGGACGAGAGTGTTAAGAAGACTTCACCTATTGTAGCTTGACTTTACAAATGTTTTGGTTAAGTCTGTCATTTCAAAACATGTTGTATTTATATTGATTTAAACTCGTTTTATCTCTTTTGAGTTTTGACTAGTTGAATTAGGGCAGGTTCCCGTTTTATCTCTTTTGACTGCCTCGAGGGTTTGAAATCCCCTTTTTCTTCATTAAATTCTTAAGACATAAACAGGGTTATAACTTGAAGTTGATAAATAAGCAGCTCGTACTTGGATTGCAAGATCTGGCAGAGGGATAATTCTTCCCTCTAAACGTAACCCGGATTTATAATCTGGGCCGTTACAGATTCCACTGCTTTTAGAATGGGAGCTGCTCATGTCAAGACTTCTAGTAGTCGATTCCTTACTTGCAAATCCCAGTGTTACTTTGCTTTTGCAAAGAATTTAGCAGATTATAGTCATCTAATTCAATCCCGGTGTTGATATCTCACAGTCCATTTGAGTTGTTGCTTCTGAGATTGAAGAACGTCTCACTCCCGGAGATTGAAGAACGTCTGATTGGGGACTCTACTTAACTATGGTCGATGGTTTTTGACGAGTAGATATCTATATCCTACTTGGAACTCGACTGGTATTATATTATGCTAGGCTCACAACCTTATGCTTAACATTTCGTTGGTGATTGATATTTTGGATTTTGAACTTTGTACTAGATGTGTGACGTTATGGAACCACCACAGTGTGAGCTTACTAGACGTTTGATGTTTTGGATTTCGACATTGTTAAAGGTTCATAACTTGCTAGTGCATAATGTTGAATTTATAACCTAACAGGATATGATTATCAACATGACTGGATAAAAAAACAAATGTTGTCAGGAAGACAATCAATTCATACGCAATTGCTAACACCTATAACCTGACGGGTAAAAAACATACTTTGACAGGGTATTCTTATCAACGTGACAGGATGAAAAAACATATGTTGACATGATGATACTTATATACCAACAAGATACTATTATAAACATGTCAGGATACAGAACAAAATGTCGCAAACTTAAATCAAGCAAATGTCGTAGCCACCTTTCGACCCGAAATCCCGGTCTTTTGTTCGGTTGAGACATCATTCACCTATGTTTTGACACTTGATAGGAACACACTGATAACCTGACGGGAAAAAAAAAATTATTTTGACAGGGTATTCTAATCAACATGACAGGATGAAAAAATAAATGTTGTCAGAAAGAAACTTACACGTTCAACGGGATATTTGTTAGACATGTTAGAATACATACCAAAACGTTTTCGAAGCCAAGTTTTCTTATTATTGACCAAAGTTTTCACATTCGTCTAGGACATATTTATACCCTAATAGGAAATAAAATTAATGTTGCAAGATGTTTACCCCAACATGTAAGGATATAAAGTAAAATGTTGACAAGAACACACTTGCATCTTGACAGGAACGATCATGCACTTTGAGAAGATATAATTATACACATCAAGATACAAACCTCAAATATTATTTGTTAAGATAAAGACTAATATATTTTCGAAACTAATTTAAGACATGTGACAGGAAATAAAATAGAGTTTGGGAGGATGCAATCATCAACCAAAAGAAGTTTTTTTTGCAATTGAAAAAAAAATGCAACAAAGGCAATGAATGTGAAGTAATATCCAAACAAATAAAAATGCATAGGTGACAATTAACAAAGGTAATGAATTCCTAATTAAAAAGTTTGCATATAAATTATGACAGGGGTTATGTGATCATGACAGATGCGTTGTACATCTAGGTTTTACACACGCGCAGGAGTGACCCGATGATTGACCCAGATCCCCTTCTTTTTTTTAGATTCAGGTAACCGTTAGCCGCTATCTTTGCTCATATGGATGCTTGGCGGGTTCAGACTTTTGGCGTTAGATCGAGAGCTTGAGAGACCACTAAACTTTCTTTCTTTTAAAATATTTTGCGTCGTTTTGACCCGGCTCAGTCGTGGCGTTCTTTTGGATTGTATTTTGATTTAAACCTTATTTTTTTTATTATTGCGAAAACTTGTGACTTGTACTCGGGTTGTAAGATCTAGTTGGAAGGAAAACTTGCCTTCTTAAACGTAACTCGGATAATTAGGTTTTCTTTCCTAGGCCCAAGGGAGGGCAAATAGGGGAAAGAAGATCCTTATTTTCCGGGCCGTTATAGAAGTGGTATCAGAGCCTAGGTTGCTCAATCCGAGTACACGTGAGTTGCAAAATAATTTCAAAACCGCCCACCGATTTCTTATTTTAAAGAAGTTTCAAAATCATTTCAAAAAGGGCAAAGCGAATTTCAGAAATAAAACCGGTAGGATCTTTTAGTTGAGAGATAGGATCGTCGGGGTAGAACGAGGTGATAGCTCATCCCTTATGGATGTAGACTTGGGGAATGGATAGGCGAACCATAGCTTATACTTTACAGATGGGCCTAGAAGACTCCAAAGAGTTTGCACCGTGGTGGTTGGAGTAGCGGGGTTAGGATGTAGAGATCGAGAGGTAATTGCCCCCTCCGGTCAGTTGCCCCTCGAAGGGCAGCTTTTAGGTAGCTTTGGTGAACTTGTATGATCTAAGCCCGAGGGCGGTCCCCCTTGAAGGGGATCAGATTAAACAGCGATGATCGCTTCTGTGATATGTGATTAAGGCTCGCCCTTCTCTTGTCCAGTAGTTATGGTTGACATGCGTCACGGAGCGGTTAGGCATGGGGGCCCAGTACGTCGGGGCAGGGGACGACCCCCTCGCCGGTTAGTCGCTGATGATGCTACTACTGGAGTTCAGACACACGAGACAGAGCAGGTCGAGATACCAATACCGCCACCGCAGATGCCAACGGACAGAGTAGGCCTTGAGGAGATGATTACCGCTATGATTCGAGGAGTTCTTCAGGAGGCGTCAGGACGTCAGACTCCAGAGGGTCCACAGAGAGTCGTTGCACCAGAGGATCAGGTTCAGCAGCCGATGCCCACAGATCAGGCCGGACTCGAGCAGATGGTACGCGAGTTGCTTCAGAGGACCCGACAGGTGACGCCAGAGACCCCTACTCAGCAACCGATGCCTACAGACAGGGCCGGATTCGAGCAGGCGATACTAGAGATGATTCAGAGGCAGAGAGGACAGCGGCAGGCACCACAGCCAGTGGCAGATGCGACCGCAGTTGGGATTCAAGCAGAGAGGCGCATTGATTGGGTGAAGAGGTTTTCACAGAGCAACCCGCCTCTATTCACTGGAGATCCGACGGCAGACATTTAGCTATGGTTTAGAGTCATCGATGGACTCTTTGAGCTGATCGAGGCACCACCAGGGGAGCGCCAGAGATTGGCGGCCGGCCAGCTACGAGACGATGCTTTCGACAGATGGTCCGTATACAAGGCGGAACGAGCAGATTGGACGTATGATGAGTTCAGATCCTTGATGCTTCGCGAGTACAGCCCTCCCGGACTGCAGACTGCTAGAGAGGTCGCCTTCTATAGGGGGAGTTATGATGAGACGCTATCAGTTGCTGAGGTTGTTCGCCAGTTTAAGAAGGAGCTGGTATATTGCGGGCATTTATGCCAGACGGACGCGAGTCGTATTCGACTGCTATCTATGAGGCTCTCACCAGCCGTGCTTCTACATGCTTCCAGCTTGGGCGATGTCCCTTTTGATAGATTCTTAGAGGTTATCTTGCGTTACGATACACAACGTCTTCTGTCAGCTGCGACCTACCAGTATTCTCACCCTCCTCGAGGTGAAAAGAGGCCGAGAGCTATAGAGTCTAGCTGGGATATGGCTGATAGAGGAGACCATTTCAGAGGAGCGTTGAGGAGAGATACACGTCGGGCACCAGTAGTACCCCTCGAGGAGATACGAGTTCAGAGCATTACATGCCAGGGATGTTATGAGGATGGACACCCCACAGAGAGATGCCCGAGGAGACAGATGGTGTGTTACACTTGTGGAGTTAGAGGACACCGATCAGCTTATTGTCCCCAGAATGGAGGGTCTATAGATTCACCAGCACCTCAACTTCAGGAGCCGCCTAGACCAGCCCAGCTGGCATACCCCCAGGGACAGGGGAGAGGGGCACTGGCCGGCAGAGGCCGAGGAGATGGAGGAGCTAGAGGCGACAGAGGTAGCGGCCGAGGAGGTAGAGGATCTACTGTAGGGCTTGCGTATTTATCAGTTGAGCCATTTAGGTTAGCTTGTGAGGGAGGACAGACGTCAGGAGGTATAGATCTTGGCTTGCCCCCACCGCCCCGCGTCTACCACATGGGAGCTTCAAGATGCTCCGACCCTTCTACATCAGGTATTATGACATGAGGTGTTTATCTCGATGCTTACGTGCGCGTACATGATTAATGATGATGTGTTCCATGCCTTATTATTGATGTTTGATATGCTTGGCATGACATGTGTGATGACTTGCTAATAGGACGCCAATACGATGTTATCCTTGATATGCTTTTGATGAGTTATATGGCTTATGATTCATGATATGACTTGAGATCGATAGAATTGAAACTGATTTCTGAAAGATGAACCTAGGAAGAGAATATGGGATTAGCCCTTAGAGGTGGATGACTCCACCTCTTGAGTTCTGAAATTTCTTGATTAACGTCGGATTTGAAGGATTTTGAACGATGTTGAAAATGACTAACTTGGATTTTTAAAGACCAAACGCGATCGAGAATTTCAACGATTTTGAGGCAAATCTTTTCCAATTGCGGAACCCTTTTGAAACTTCCAAATTCCGGGTCAATCTATGATACTTCACGAAGTGGATACAAGCATTTTATGGGGGCGCTTGTAGGGTGCTTGCTAAGACCTAGTGATGTTATTGTAAAACCTTTAGAGTTGTGACACTTCCGAAAAGTCGAAGCGAGGATGTGATAGAGGCACTTATTGCATACTTGTCAAGACCAATTGGAGCTGTCACGATCGTGACTAGGATGTTGTGAGAATCTCGGAAGACGCAACCGAGATGATCGCAAGATCTTTGGACATGGCCCTTGGACTCACATTTTAAAACTTCCTCCTCTTACTTTGAAGTAATTTTAGTCTCGAGGACGAGACTTGTTCTTAGAGGTGGATGATGTAAAGACTCGGAATTTTAAAAATATTAATTTCTAAATTAAGATTTAATTTTGATTTAATATTGATTAGTTTTGATTTAATTCCCAAGGATTCGAAAAATATTGAAAAATTCTGTTCTCGAGCAAATGATTTTATTTTTATTCTTCGAAATGAATTCCGACATGAACTTGATATTTGATTTGAAATGAATTCGTTTCGCTCTATTATTTTAAGGCTTAGAAATATTTTCGGGCTTCATTATTTAATTCGGATTCGAAAGTTTATTTTAAATTAATTTTAATTGAGTCGGGTTAAGGTCGGAAAGCGGGTTTTGAGATTTGTTTCCGGGTATTCACCTTGACTTTTACACACACTTTCACACTTACCCACTCCCTCACCCCTACAACCCCTACCTGCTACCCACCCCTATTCTGTAACCCCATCCCCTCTTTTTCTTTAGTCTTCATTTCACTGTCACCCCCATTCCTCACCCCTCTCTTCAATCTCATCGATGCCACCATCAAGCCCCGTCCTTCCTCTACCTTCGGTTCAAACACACACACAACACTCTACTTGTTCTTCACTTTGTTTCCTCCAGTCACCCTGCCACCACCTCTCTCACTTTCTCTTTTTTGCCACTAGCAGCTCCCAACAACGCCACTTCCTGCTCCCCTACTTTAAGCCCCAAACCGAGCACCTTCACCCCCCATCCTTCGAGTTCGAGCCGGAGCCTTCGGAGGGAGCCCCTACTGCCGAAATCACCAGTCGCCACCTCCCCTATTGCCTCTCCGTTGATGAGCCCGAGCCGCCGGAGGTCGGAGACGCAGCCCTGCCTCCGACATCCTTGAACCTCCTTCTCGGTGAGAACTCTCTTTTCGATTTCGTCTTCCTAGCTTTAGGTTGTCTTTATAGATATGACCTTGATCTCGGGAACGGGAGAAGCCATTGAGGCGTGAGTGAGAAGCGGAGAACGGGAGGTCGAGCGGGAGTCGAGAGCGGATAGGGGCGAGCGTGAGTGAGAGCGGGTAGGGGCGAGAATGCTAGATGGAGGGAGCTTGAGAACGAGAGCGGGGGAGGTCGGGGACGAGCAGGAGGGTGAGCTGGATGGGTGAGTAGGGGCTGCGAGACGGTAAGAGCGAGGCTAGAGCAGAGAGCGAGCGGGAGCAGGCGGGAGGCTGAGGAAGGGGACGACTGTGGGCCCCACTGCCACGTCGTCGCCACGTCAGTCGGGCTGGCCCACCTTTTTTTCTTCTTTCCTTTCTGCTTTGGGTTAGGTTCTGATGGGCTGGGCCTTGGCCCACTTCTTCTTTCTTTTCCTTACAGAAGCTGGGTTTGGGCCGGGTTTGGATCCGGGTCTGGGCTGGGGCTACGGATTGGGCCTTGCTTCCGGTTGGGCTGAGTTTTGGGTTTTAAATTGTGTTATTTACCTTATTTACTTACTTTATATAGGTTATATAATTAATTATAAAATTGTTAGTTAATTATTATTAAAATTATTTTGGGTTATTTATTTATTTAATTATTCATTATTATCTATTTTAAGTTATTTAAAAATATGATTTCAAATGTTTATCTAATTGTTATTGATATTGTTTTGATGTTGTGGGTGATATTAAAATAATCCATGAATTTGATGACTCCTTATTTTTAATTAAAATTCTTATATTTTTCTAAAATAATTATTTGGTTATTTAATTTGAATTTTTGAGAATTAATTATGTGAATAATTTATTCGTTATGTTTTGACATTTAAATGGTTAGTTTTGAATGATATAGGTTGATTAAAATATTTCTTAAGTTTCGGAATTTAATTAGATAATGATTTTTGAGAAAGGAATATGTCAGGACTATTTTAATGATAAATATAATTCTGGAAAATTGGTTTAAGGATTTAAATGTTTAATATCGGGAGTTGGCTAAGTATGATTTTAAAAGAATTGTTTGTTTATTGAGTTGTTTATGAGTTTATATGTTGAGATCTTGAGATGATTTATGAGAATGAGGATGGAATTGTGATGATGATGATGATGACGATGATGTTGATATGAATAAGATGTGATGATGAGAATATGCCCAAGTTGTGGAAATGAGATGGGAAATTGAATTGAGACATTAATGTTGATGATGATGGGATGATTAACTTATATATGTTTTATGTGAATCTTATGTGTGTTATTTGATATGCTTTGTGTAAGTTAGACTTAGACTTAATTATTATATTACTTATCTTCTAGGTGATCTCTAATCAGTCTGGATTTGCTTGATTACTGTATTGCTTGGATTCTGCACTCCTCCAGGTAAGTTCCTCGAACTTACTCATGATGGGCGCTTTATGCACTGAGTGTTATATAGTAGGCTAGTGTTCATGCAACATACGACTTAGAATCATGCTTAGGATTTAAAATGGAAACCATATGTCTTGCTATCTGTCTTTGCTAGAAACGGCCGTTATAGGTGTTTATTGGTTGAGACCTTTTTCTTTATTCTTGTCATCCTAGTGGCGCTTATATAGGGAGTTGCTTGCACTCGATGATGCGGTAGGCTTTTGGCATAGAAAGTTGCTTGCACTCGATGATGCGGTAGGCTTTCTAATAAGTGCATTAGGACTCTTAGAGCCTTAGGCCTTATATAAGTGTCATTGCTTGCCTTCCTTTCATAGTTAGTAGGCTCATTGCGTGGGGTTGGCCTGCACCGTAGGGTGAGGTAGCTCCTTTGATGGTGAGTTGCTATAGGATTTCTTAGGAGCCTAGAGGGACATGCTATTTGGCATTTCTTGTAATTGGCGCGCTTCTTTATTTAATTCTGCATTTACTTATCCGCATGCTTATCTGTTTAAATTCCGTTTTGCATTACACATTTCATCTTAGGAATAGGATGCTTATTATATGCCTCTCAGAGTGTTTACACACGCGCAGGAGTGACCCGATGATTGACCCAGATCCCCTTCTTTTTTTTAGATTCAGGTAACCGTTAGCCGCTATCTTTGCTCATATGGATGCTTGGCGGGTTCAGACTTTTGGCGTTAGATCGAGAGCTTGAGAGACCACTAAACTTTCTTTCTTTTAAAATATTTTGCGTCGTTTTGACCCGGCTCAGTCGTGGCGTTCTTTTGGATTGTATTTTGATTTAAACCTTATTTTTTTTATTATTGCGAAAACTTGTGACTCGTACTCGAGTTGTAAGATCTAGTTGGAAGGAAACCTTGCCTTCTTAAACGTAACTCAGATAATTAGGTTTTCTTTCCTAGGCCCAAGGGAGGGCAAATAGGGGAAAGAAGATCCTTATTTTCTGGGCCGTTATAGAACAAATGTTTAATAAAACCTTATATTAATTACTAAGTTCTTATTAGAATACTATATGAGTATGTTTTGAGGAAAACTCGTATAAGTAACGAACAAATGTTCAATAAAACCTTATATTCACTAACAAATTCTTATTGGAATACTATAAGAGTATGTTTTGAGGAAAACTCGCTTAAGTAACGAATAAATGTTTAATAAAACCTTATATTAACTAATGAATTCTTATTAGAATACTATAAGAGTATGTTTTGAGGAAAACTCGTATAAGTAACGAACAAATGTTTAATAAAACCTTATATTAACTAATGAATTCTTATTGGAATACTATAAGAGTATGTTTTGAGGAAAACTCGTATAAGTAACGAACAAATGTTTAATAAAACCTTATATTAACTAATGAATTATTATTAGAATACTATAAGAGTATGTTTTGAGGAAAACTCGTATAAGTAACGAACAAATGTTTAATAAAACTATATATTAACTACTAAATCCTTATTAGCTAGAATACTATAAGAGTATGTTTTGAGGAAAACTCGTATAAGTAACGAACAAATGTTTAATAAAACCTTATATTAACTACTAAGTTCTTATTAGAATACTCTAAGAGTATGTTTTGAGGAAAACTCGTATAAGTAACAAACAAATGTTTAATAAAACCTTATATTCACTAATAAATTCTTATTGGAATATTATAAGAGTATGTTTTGAGGAAAACTCGTATAAGTAACGAATAAATGTTTAATAAAACCTTATATTAACTAATGAATTCTTATTAGAATACTATAAGAGTATGTTTTGAGGAAAACTCGTATAAGTAACGAACAAATGTTTAATAAACCTTATATTAATTACTAAATTCTTATTAGAATATTATAAGAGTATGTTTTGAGGAAAACTCGTATAAGTAACAAACAAATGTTTAATAAAACCTTATATTAACTACTAAATTCTTATTAGAATACTATAAGAGTACATTTTGAGGAAAACTCATATAAGTAACGAACAAATGTTCAATAAAACCTTATATTAACCACTAAATTCTTATTAGAAAACTATAAGAGTATGTTTTGAGGAAAACTTATATAAATAACGAACAAATGTTTAATAAAACCGTATATTAACCACTAAATTCTTATTAGAATACTATAAGAGTATGTTTTGAGGAAAACTTATATAAGTAACGAACAAATGTTTAATAAAACCTGATATTAACTAATGAATTCTTATTAGAATACTATAAGAGTATCTTTTGAGGAAAACTCATATAAGTATTATATTATAACCTTGTATAAAAACTTATATTATTATTATTGTTGTTGTTGTTGTTGTTGTTGTTGTTATTATTATTTTATTATTTAATATATTTTTTAATTTTTGTTTTTAATAATAACAATAACGATTATATTATATTTTTATTACTATTATTATTTTTACCATTATTTTGTTATTTAAAATATATTATATTTTTATTTGTATCGATGATTTTATTTTCAAGATGTAAATTTTGAATGAAAATAAAAAAGCAATTTGTGCCTTGTGTCGAAATTTTTTTTACCGCCCAAAATAAATTTGAGCGGTAAATTTTCCGCACTCTGAAATTTAGAACAACCCTAATTTCTTTTGGGAACCGCCTCATTCACACATCCTCTTCCTCCTCTCTCGCCGCTTCATCTTCACTCCATATCTCTCTCTCCTAAAAAATTCAGATCTCTCTCATTCCACATCTTCATTCCATATCGATCTCTCTCGCCGTTTCATCTTCATTCACACATCCTCTTCCTCCTCTCTCGCTGTAAAGGCTTGGATTTTTTTTGAATCCTAATTTTTCGGAAAAAAAAAAATTAAAAATGAATTTAAATCGGATTTAAAACTCGTTTAGCCGATTCCGACCTAAATTTTAAAATTTGACGAACGATTCCGTCCTTTCACCCTGAGAATTGAAAATAATTATCAGATAACGATATCCTTTTCGGTTTTAAAAATTTAATCGATCGAGAAAGCGGGATTCGGGAAAACTAACATTTAGGAACTAATTTCGGGATTCGAAATTCGCGTATTCGGGATTTAATTTCGGGTATTGATATAACCAATTCCACACACAAACCCTCACCCACTCCCTCACCTCACCATACCCCTTCAAATCAGCCCCTCTCCCCATCATTCACCATTCACCATCATCACCCGTCCCTCCCCCCATCTCCATTCATCATCATTCACTCTCTCCCGCTCTTATCATCGCCATCACCATCTTTTATTGGCTTCATCATCGACACCACCACCATTCACCTCGCTTCCTCCTCTCGCCATGACCCCTACACACCACGCCTTGCTGCGCCATCACCATCATCAACACCACCGTCTTCCCCTCGTCCATTGAAGGCCAACAGCAGCAGCCCCGGAGCACTCGACGCCACCGCCAAGCCACTGGAAGTCCACCGCACATTTTGATCGCGAAACAAACTTCCGGTAAGCCGTTCTCCTCCGTTTTTGATCGGAATTGCCCCCGAGCTCTACCATCGTACTCATTCCCATCCAACACAAGTCCGAGGAACCATCGTGAGCCTCTGACGATGCCCAGAACTCCGATCGAGAGCTCCGAAGTCGCGAACATCTCGGTAAGCTTTGACCTCTCGTTCGATTCGAAAGCCCATGAAAGAACCCTCCTTTGACCTTCCTTTACTCTCCTAGGTCGACCCCGAGGTTCCTTACTCTTTGACGCAGCAAATCGAGCCTCCGACAAGCTCCGATGAAGCTCCGACGCCCGCGAAATCCGCTCGGTTAACCTCGTTCCTTCTCTTTCCTTAGCCTTGTTCAAATGCGTTACTTCGTTCGTGGGGTCGGGTGAGAGAGAGTGTGTGTGTGAGAACGAGCGGGCGAGTGCGAGCAAGAGCTGAGAGCCATGGGCTAGTGCGAGCGAGAGCTGGGCGGAGTCAAGGCAGCCAGGCGCGGCGTCGAATGAAACAGGCGGGAGCGGTTGTTTGAAATCGGGAGGAAGATGAAGTGAAAGAGATGGCCTTGTGGGGCCTTTACAAATTTTATATAATTTTTTTAATATTGAGCTGGTTGGGAGTATATATATATTTACGGTTTGGTTCGGTTCGGTTGGGTTTAAATGAGTTTGGTTCGGTTCGGGTTTATTCGTTTAATTATTTAATTATTTAACGGTAATTAAAATATTATAATATTATTTGAGGATTAAAATATAAAATATTATTTCGGAGATTTTATAAAGGGTCGGTTTTACTAAATAAAAACGATTAGGACTTTAAAGGATTTGGATATATTTTTCGAAAGTATTTATTAAATTGTATTGAAATATTATATAATATTAATTGGGATTTAAAATATATTAATTGAGACTTGAAGTTTTAAAAAGAAAATGTAGAAAATAATTTCAAGGTTACAAAATGATGTAATAAATAAATTGAAAAGGAATTTTACGAGTATTTTCAAAGGTCGGAATTCTTAACTGTTTAATGCGGATTTTGGAACGGTTTCAAACTTATTTGGAATATGACTTGTTAGATGACTAACTAGCATGATGATATGATCGTTTGACTGACGGAATGATATGTATGACTAATAGCATGACTTGTGGTGGATTATTATAAGAGGTTAAATGTTAGTTACTTATGACGATGATGATGATGATAACGATGATATATATATATATGTTTTAAGCATGAATTATGAAATGTTGATTGCAAGCATGTTGATGATTGTGAAAACATGATATTCGGATATATGACTTGAGTAGGAAATCCTGATATAGTGCTATATATTGATGAGATGAGATGTTGCTGAGGTGAAGATATTGACATTATATGCTGTGAGTGGTACTATAAAGGGATGTGAAATACGAGGCAAAATAGTGTGCAATGAATATTGAGACGAGTTGAATGACGATCAGGATGATGAAGTGTAATGATGGGATTGCTGACTATGTGGACTATATGAAATCGTTTGTGTGCTTGTATGTTTAATAGTTAGACTTATATTCTTGTTGTGATTACTAGGTGATCTCTGATCTATTGGATTGCTTACTCTTGCTGCCTTATTTCGCTGCTCTGCACCTCCAGGTAAGTCCTTCGGGACTTACTCAAGTTAGAACCTCATGCCTGATGTGTCATATAATGTGTAGGTGTTGCATCCTGCATATTCATGTAGTAGCATGCTTAGGTTGCACAACTGCTCGAGCATCCGTATTCTCTTTGCGTATGGTAGAACGACCGTTAAATTGTGAGTCCTAGAGTCATTTGCTAGGGTCATAGGACAACCCAGTCTCATCTGGTTTGTTCCTAATCGAGTCTGATATCATACCATGAGAAAGAAAGAAAGAAAATAATGACATATGAAATGAGATATGACATGTGATATATGACATGATGAGATGTTGCTATATAGCATTGAACGCGGCCGGTTCCTACACTAACGAGCATGGGTGCGGGAGTAGGAGAGGGACATGCCACTTGGCATTCTATGCGGGATCCCATTTAATCGCTTTCTGCATATATATATATATATATATATATATATATATAAACTGCTAGCATGCTTGGGTGTTTAATATTTCCGCACTGCATTAGAGCATCCTTTATTTAGGTATAGGCATATTATATGTCCTCAGCGAGGTCTTCAGGGCCCACATGAGTGGCTCGACCTTGACTTCGTGGTTAGTTTCAGGTACACGTACCCTTACTTGATCATGTGCTGTTGTGGCGGGGGATATCTCATGGCGCAGTGAGAGGGAGAGAAAGCCCAACTTGAACTCCACACTTTTGCTACTTATTTCCTCGTATTTGGTTTTGACCCGGCCATGTCGTGGCAAGTTGTATTATGATATCTCCTTCTTTATGTTTTCGAACTAAAAACGTTTTGAGCGACTTAGGCAAGTAGGACAGGTTCGGGGGACCTAACGGCCCTATTGCGAATTTAGGGTGCGAAATCCCTTCTTTGATCACTAAAACTTTGTTTGAAACTCAACCCGTACTCGAATTGCAAGATCCGAACGAAGGTATCCAATCCTTCGAAACGTAACCCGAATATTTATATTTGGGCCGTTACAAAGGTGGTATCAGAGCTTGGGTTGTGCGATTCGAGTACAAATGGGTTGAAGTATGATTTTGAAAACCGCCCAATGTTTTAAAAGATTTTGAAGAGTTTTAAAGGGCAAAATGAATTTAATATGGCTAAATTAATAAGCAAAGCTTAATAAACTTGACTTAAGATAAGAAAAATCGGAAAAAGGGAAATCGAGTGGGTAGAAAGGCGATAGACCATCCTATTGGATGTAGACTTGGAAAAGGGTAGGCAAAACTTAGCTTTGTACTTTACAGAGGGCCTGAAAGACTCCAAGGAGTTTGCACCGTGGTGGTTGGAGTAGCGGGGTTAGAATGTAGAGGCCGAGAGGATAGTTGCCCCTCCGATCAGTTGCCCCTCGAAGGGCAGCTTCTAGATCGTCTCTGTGTTTATATATTCAATTGGGCTTGAGGGCGATCCTCCTCGAAGGGGATCATATTATCTCGTTGATTGCTCCCGTGCTGAGTGCTATTATGCGTAGGCTAGAAATCTAATTGGAATACCTCAACTCAAAATGTATAATGAATGTTTGTGTAAACAGGATAGTGGGAGGAAACCATGTGCCTATCTAATCGAATTCCCTGACTTGTCAAGTCGTCCTTCCACGGTTCGACCCTCCTTGGTGATCCTGATTCTGTCGTCCGTTCCACGAAACGTCTAGGCACATTAGTAAAGGTCGAAAAGTGTCCATCCCCCTCGTTTTGATTCCTATTCGAGTCCCACCCATAAATGTTCCGATTGAGTCTCTTACCTGATGACGACGTCCTCTACGGGAAGTCGGGTCGGTCGACTAACTACTTTCGGGGGTTGTGTCGTGTGTGAGGGTTACCTGAGCATTTTGGGGAGGGTGACTATTGAAATGATTCCGAGTTAGAAGTGAGTTGCCTTATGGCGTTATCCCTCTCGATTCTTGTACCAGTCAACCTTGTCTTCTTACCACGAGAGTCTAAACACAAATTCTACCCTCTTCTCTCGGAAACAGTGTGAATGTCCTTGTGTCATACCGAGCGAGTCATACTACCATCCCACGGAGAAACGAAGTGATGAGTCGGTGATTGCCCTTGGAGAATTCTATCAGGTTATTATAGTAGTCCTTCTTGTGAGTGCATGACATGATGTGTTAGTATATTCCAGCATGACTTGCCATATATCTTGAATGATTACACTTATGAATAAATATATATGCCGAATGTATGAATCCCTATGTTTTTTTTACTCTCTCTTGAATTAGGTCCATGATAGTGTGGTCAACCCTCTAGTACGAGTACCATGAGAAATAAATTCTAGCATGTTAACTTGATCAAATTAAACTTCGTTGACTATGTACTAGCTTAAGGAGTGTTGCTAGTATCATGTAGGATATATACCTCCTAATTATGGACCATCATGCAATTATGTGCCATACTTGTCTTGCTATATGAATATGGTTGTATTGGATGTGATAGTTGCTATGCCCAAATGACTTAACCATATCCCCTGACATGATTATTAGAGTGCATCTTAACATGCTTACCTTGAACCCACATTGTTTTGACCTGCTTATGTGTACACTTAAAATAAGTAATGAATCATACATGTGATATCCTATAATGCTTGCTATGTCATGCATAACTTATGCTGCATATGTCTATTATCGGTTTGTTCATACATGACCTTTAATATGTCAAGCATGATTGGTGAATGAAATGATAGGTTACTAGCTTGTTCCGTGTTCATGTAAAGTTGATTATATGAATATGTTATGAATGCATAGGTCGCTATCCCTTGAGGTAGGTACATGCTATTGTGAAATAATGTGTTTGAGATATTTCGCGATTGCTTTGTGTTTGCTTGCTGCACTTTTAACTTCAAAGAATACCCCAAGGACATTGTTGTAACTCTCGAGTTCCCGTCTTGTCTCGAGTCTTGTCATCTCTAGTCCTGGCCTGTGTTTGAATTCTTAAGGAAGTCGTGTTGTCCTCCCTTGCCCCTCCCCTATCTTCGTAACTTCTAACCCTTGTGATCCCTTGATGAGCGCCAACATGAATGAAAGAGCTGACGACTAAGTGGTACCAAAGCAGCGCAACGAAAGTGTGTTGGGTCCATGATCCATAGACCCCAGGACAGACGTCACCGAAGGTATACAAAGGACGAAAACATTTCGAAGATGGTAGTTTTGATTGTGATTTTCTTAGATGACTCAAGGAAGGATGTCTTCATTTGAATTGCGGTTTCTTCGATGCTAATTGGGAGTGATAATGAGCGATATGCCTAGAACTGACATAGCTAGATATGTGATGACTAATATGCTGAACTGGTAGCGAATGATTTCCTAATTGACTTGTGCCCATGATGATGTGTCTCGATGTTGTGGTATACTGACTTGCTAGTGAGTAAGATATAGGGCTTATATGGTTGATGGTGCTTCCCCCTTGAGTATGAGCCGTGAGAATCTTCGGTGAGCTAGGTCGGAAGTGGCATGTTGAGACTTTTAGATATGGTTGTATGAGTTGGAGTGCAGGAAGAATGCGTTAGCTTAGTGTAAGGACCCAAACTTTAAAATATTATTTTAAAACTTATGATTTAAATTAAATATTGAATTTATGAGATTTCGAAAATTTTAAAAAATCTCCGTCCTCGATCCAAATGATTTCTATTTTATTCAAACGCAAATTCCGACATATATTTAGATTCGATTTAAAAATAGATCTATTCCGCTTTCCTATACCGGGACTTGAAGATATTTTTTTTCGGATTCCGAGCTAAGAGGTGAATATTGTGCCGAACCTATCGAGATGTGTGTGACAACTTTTATGACAAACTATAAATTAAATAAAAGTGTTGGGTTGAATTTTGTTATTTTTTGGATAGAATTTTTATAAAACAAAAAAATGTGGACGATTATGTGATTTTCTACAATTTAATTTTAACCCTAAACTGCGGGTATATATATTAGGAGTCACTATTCATCCCCTTCCCTCACCATTCATTCCAGATCTAGCCGCCACACCTCAGATCTCTCTCTCCCTCACCATTCATTCCAAATCCCTCCCATGGCTACCTCTTCTTCCATGGCTGCTGCCCTGTTCGGCCGTTCCCTACCTCGCATCTGAGTAGCACAAGGAGCTCCCATGGCTGTCTCTCTCTCTCTCTCTCTCTCTCTCTCTCTCTCTCTCTCTCTCTCTCTCTCTCTCTCTCTCTCGGTCTTCCCTTATGCGCCCTCGGCTCAGCTCATCGAGCTCGTCACTGAGCCCCGATGACCTTCCTCCTCCTGTCTCATACTCAAAGCCACCACCTATTCGCCGATCTCGAGTTCCGAGTTCCCAGGGCCGCTTCCGTACTCGCCCTCCCTCCATCTCTCTCGTCATTCCTCAAGGTTGAAGCTCGCTGCCTCCGTTCATCCCTAGCTTCCCCGACATCGAGCCCGAGTTCTCTCCCCTCTCGACGTCCTCCTCTCGGCTTCCGTGTCCCCGCCGGAGCAAGCTCCTGGCGCCGATAGCTACTCCCCCTTCCTCGCTCCTATGGCTGAGCTTTGGCGAACAGGGGGCCTGAAGTCACTCAGAACTCGGATCTAGGTCGCCGACGCCATCTCTGCCTCCCTCTCGACCGGACTGACGGTGGGTATCCTGTTGGGTTACCGATGGAGAAGCCAGGAGCCGAACCCGAGCCTCTGCAACACCGAATTCGAACTCCAGGATGGGTATATCTTCTCGGGCTTTGGGTCTTGATGGATTTGCCTTGTTAAATAGACTAAAAAATGATTCTAAGTGGTTGTGGATGAACGAGTTGGTTTAACTTGCAACTAAGGATCTATCACATGAATAGTTAAGTTTTAATTTAGTAATTAAATGCTCGAATCATTTTATCAAGAGTGTGAGCTATGTTAAGGCCAAATTTTATAAAAGAAAATGGGATAGGATTTGTTTTGTAGGAAATAATCTAAGGTTCCACTTTGACTACATATGAAGTATGAAATGTGTACGGTGTTCTTATAGTTTTCTTATGTGGTATCTTAAATGTGTTGATTAAAACGATAGGGTTTTATTCTTATAGAAATCGACTTGACATTCACATCGTGTTTGAATGTTGTTCAATAAATGAATTGGATAAGTAAACTTCTATGAGTAGTTAATTAATTTATAGTTAAAGTGTCTAAGATGATTAAAAGGTGTCTTAAGAAATTGTGATGTCGTGTTACCTTGTTGTGTGCATTATATGCAATTCCGTTAAGATTAGGGTTAAGTCTTAGAAACCTTGTAACATATGTTGGGTATAAAAGTGAGGAGATTATATGTCTTGACTTGTTAAATGGTTAAAGAATTACTACCTTGATCTACTTGAGTTGGAATTGGATTCTTAATCTTATGCTCGTATGCTTCTAAGCTTGCTTGTAGTTCTTGTTATTGAGTAAATTCTTATACTTGAAATTAGAAATGACTTCGGAAAATATCAACTTACCCTAGGATGCTAGTGTGCTTGATGAGCAAAATCTTATAAGAGTGGCTAAGATATGGTCAAGTGCATAATGGTATATAAAAGACACCTTGGAAACTTGTTATACTTGTAAGCTTGTTGATGTACTTATCGAGATATGAAATTGGTTCATTTGACTTGATATCACTACCTCATATTTAAGCTAGGTAATTTGGTTAACTAGAGTAATAATCTGGATGTTTTAGGTTTGTTTATTGGTTGAATTCTGGTGTAACTATGTAAGAAATGTCTTGAGAGCCTAATATGCCTTGTGAACATACATGGACTTCCTTGGTATGACTCTGACCTTAAAATACAGTTTAGTTACAATTTAACCTTAGTTCTTATATGTCGACTTACCTTGATTTACTCATTGAGCATGATTTATTATGCGAGTTTGATAAATAAGACTTGTTGATCCCTGGTTTTGAGAACTTATGATTTTGTTGAGTATCGGATGATGTGATAATTAATGAATTACTTGAGGAAATGTTTAAGGAAAACCTGAGTTTGGTTTGAAGTAAGATGGGTTGAGTAATGATCTTGAAAAGGGTTTAAACTAAGTTGCATACTTGATGGGAACAAGGTTGCTTAAGATTGATGGTTATGATGAGAACATTATATTATTTGAATGAAATATTGTTGAATCTTGTGTTGACTTGAAAGCCCGCTTGTTTGTTAATTACATATGTATTGATGAACTGTTCCTTGCTTATTACTTGCTAGTGTGATTGGATGATTCTCTGAGTGGCTTGTTGGTCGATGGATGATTATCTGAGTGGTGTATTTGCTAATTGGATGTGAAGACTCCAGGTAAGTTTCCTACGAGAGCTTACTCGGTAACCAGGACCTCATGCCTGATGTGTCATATAGTATGTAGGTGTTGCATATGCATAAAAGCATGTCGTGTAGTATCATGCCTAGGACTTGCACTTATGAATGAGTATCCCTATTCTTTATGCGTTTGAAAAGAGAACGGCCGTTATCTGTGAGTCCTTAGAGTCGTTGCTAGGGTCATTGGGGCATTCGTTTTTCATATCGTTTCGGTCCCAGTCAAGTCTTACATTATGATATGGCTGCGGCGGTGACCGAGCGTCCTACCTCGGAGTTGGGTACGGACATATGATGGCTGCGGCACCGACCGAGCGTCCTACCTCGGAGTTGGGTACGGACATGTATGACCCCGGAGTGGGCACAGATTGGGAAATTGGGGATATGCCACTTGGCATTCTGTGTGGATCCATTTAATCGCTTTGTGCATATATATAAACTGTCAGCATGCTTGTGTGATTTAAATTCCGTACTGCACTAGAACATTCTTTATTTTAGGTATAGGCGTATTATATGTCCTCAGCGAGGTCTTTAGGGCCCGCATGCATCTCTTGGCCTGACTTCGTCGTTAGTTTCAGGTACCCGCCCCTTTTGGTTGCTGATTGCTTATATGTCGGGGTTTTCCTCACGGGACGAGAGTGTTAAGAAGACTTTGTACAACCTTGATTTTATAAGCCTTTTGGTTTAGTTGGACATTTAGAAGCAATGTACATTTTTATTGATTTAAACTTGTTTTGCCTCTTTTGAGTTTTGACTAGTTGAATTAGGACAGGTTCACGTGCAAAGCGCATATTATGATTGGATTATTTGACTGTTTTGAGGGTTTGAAATTCCCTTTTTCTTCATTAAATTCTTAAGACATAACATGCTTATAACTTGAAATTGATAAATAAGCAGCTCGTACTTGGATTGCAAGATCTGGCAGAGGGATAGTTCTTCCCTCTAAACGTAACCCGGATTTATAATCTGGGCCGTTATAAAGTTGGTATCAGAGCGAGGTTGTGCAATCTGAGTACAAATGAGTTGTAAAACAATTGGTGATTTTGAGTTTTGAAAATAAAATGGCCCAAAGGTTTTCACGTGTTTTGAATGTTTTGAAGGGGCAAAACGAATTTAATATGGATAAGTAAGATAACCACTTTGAGAAGTGAGAATCGAGATTCAATCGGGTAGTCATGGCGATAGTCTATCTCTTAAGGATATAAATTGGGATTGGTAGAGACCCTTAGCTTTATACTTTACAGATGGGTATGAAAGACATATGAAAATCTTGTTGGGTAATTCATAAACTTGATTATAGCGATAGGTAAAATTTGGGAGGGATGTTTGATGATTCATGTGTGTTACTCTTGATGACTTGGTAGGATATTCGTTTATATGAGTTTCCCTTGTTATGACATCTGACATGATTCGTATAACATGCTTTGATCCTGTTATGCACTTGTAATTTATGGTACTTGGTGACTTGGTTTGGACATCTGTTATCATTCTTGATGTGTTTGACTTATACGTATTTGTTACGTCACTTATATCACTTATGATGGAAATTATCGGTGCCTTTTTTTTGCCTTGGTTTGATGAGGAAATGAGATGAGATTATGAGAATTTACATGGATATAGCTGATGTTTTGTATTGGTTAGATTAGGGCTTATGAGCTCAGACTTGAGAACCTTACTCTAGTTGATGGAAAAAAAAACTTATGGTTTTGAGAACTGAGAAATTATGTTTGTTGATTTGAGAGCCATGATATTATGATTTTGAGACTTCTTGGTTGAGTTGATAAGAGATGCTTATGGAATTCAGATTCTTGATATAAATTATTGATTCTTGCTTATATGATAATGTTTTCACCGAGTCGACACAAGTATTTTACAAGGACGCTTGTAAAGTACTTGGTCAGACCTAGTGAGAATTTTGTGATGATTTTGTGATACTTATACAAGTATTTCATGGGGACGCTTATGGAATACTTGCAGGGATCACAAAATGCGCTGTTTATATGGTTTATATAATCAATGTCTTACATAACACTTGTTCCAACATGATGATGTTATCCTTGCTTGTATGCTTGTCTAGGGAAAGAGATTATGCAATGATCCGAAACGATATGTGAAGATATGTATGATAGTTAGGGGCGTCTTGTGTGAATTAGATAGACTTATGCATTTGTATGTTATTAGGTGATTGTGATATGTTGGACATTGCTTACTATTGGATGATTCATTACTTGGACTCTGCTTCTGCCTTGTTTCTCCGCTGTTCGGCTTATTCAGGTAAGTTCCTTTATGGGCTTACTCAGATTCGAAAGAGAATACCTGCTTGTGAATATATGACATACTAGGTGTTGCATAAGCATTAAAGCATGCCATGTAGTATCATGCTAGGATTGCACTTATGAATGAGCATTCGATTACTTTATGTGTTTGAATACAGAACGGCCGTTATCTGTGAGTCTTAGAGTCTTTGCGAGGGTCATGGGGGCATTCGTGTTTTATACCGTTTCGGTCCTCAATCGAGTCGATGAGTATGATATATATATATATATATATATATATATATATATATATCTCTGATACGGTTCGGCATAGACCGAGCGCCCTACCTCGGAGTGGGTACGGGAATATATCTGTCACGGTTCGGCACAGACCGAGTGCCCTACCTCAGAGTGGGTACGGGAATATATTTATTACGGTTTGGCTAAGGCCGAGCGCCCTACCTCGGAGTGGGTACGGGAAATACAGAGATATGGGGATATGCCACTTGGCATTCTTTGGGCGCCTTTACCGTTCTTTTCCGCATATTATGATTTGGGAATATGCTAGTGTGATTTAATTTCCGCATTGCATCGAAGCATCTTTACAATAGCGTATGAGTATATTTGCTTACGGGACAAGGTGTGTTGGGGTCTCGGTCTGATCCCGCTCGCACCACTTGTTTTTAGGTATGATTGCTCCCTGTCTCTATGGCGTGGGAAAATCCCCCGGGCGATCGCAAAGAATCTGTCTAACCCCGCTAATTTGGCTATATGACTTTAGAGCGTATGTTTTGGTTTTGACCCGGCTCTGCCGTGGCTTTTGTATCTAAACCGTACTTCCTCTTTACTTTCGTTTAAATTGAATTTGTGAGATTTCGATTAATTAGAGGTTTGAAACCTCGACCCGTACCTGAATTGCAACATCCAAACGAAGGTATCCGACCTTCGAAACGTATCTCAGATATTTATATCCGGGCCGTTACAAAGTTGGTATTAGAGCGAGGTTGTGCAATTCGGGTACGCAAGGGTCGAGTGTATGTTTTTGAAAACCACCCATGGATTTCAAAAGATTTGGAAGTGTTTTAAAGGGGCAAAATGAACTTAATATGTCTAACTCAATTGGACTAAATGTGAACTTTGCTTATGATGAAAGAGGAGAACCAACTAATAAGGGATCGAGTGGGTAGAAAAGGCGCTAGACCATCCCTATTGGATGTAGTCGGGAATGGGTAGGCAAAATACTAGCTTGTTCTTTACAGATGGGTCGGGAAGATTCCAAGGAGATCGTTATAATTGTCATTGACTGACTCTATGTTGAGTGCTTTATATGCTAAAGATTTGATTGGTATGTCCTAACTATTGAAAGAATATTGAATGATCTGTGCAAACGGGATATCAGGAGTATTCTTCCTCTTATATGGTCAAACCCAGCTTGTGTGAAACAGCCCCTTCCACTATGTTAACTCCTTGACGGTTCTATCGGGTCTTTCTCCCGGATGTCAGTGTCTTCCACGGGGAAATTGTAAAGACTCGGGATTTTAAATTATTATTTTCTAAATTAAGGTTTAAATTTTTGAATTAATATTAATTTAGTTTTGATTTAATTTCTAAGGATTTGTAAAATTTTGGAAAAACCACCGTCCGTGCAAATAATTTGAATTTAATTTCTTCGAAGGGAGTTCTGATATAGGCTTGAAATTGATTTAAAAACGAATTCCTTCCACTCTATTATTCTGGGACTTGAAAATATTTTCGGAATTTGTTATTTAATTTAGATTCGAATATTTATTTTAAATCGTGTCGGGTTAAGGTCGGAAAGCGAGATTCGGGATTTGTTTTCGGGTATTCATTTTGACTTTTATACACACTTTCACCCTCTACCCATCACATCTCAGCCACCCTAACCCCCTATAATCCTAGTCTCTACCGCACCCCTACCATCCGCCCTATTCCGAAAAGTCATCCCCTTCCTCTCCTCACCTTCCATTTCACTGTCACTACCATCCCTCCACTTCATTTTCCTCCTCCATCACCACCATCACAACTCCTTCATTCCTCATCCATCATCTTCTACTCACCTTGCCAGAAACCACCACCGAGGCGCCACCGACATCCCCGAGTACTCCCCCGTGCCCCTGTTTTTCCAAGCTCAAACGAAGCAAAAACCGAGCTCATCACCCCGCCCTCCTCTTTCCTCCGAGAGCAGCAGCAGCAACATTCATCTCCTCCTTCCTCGACGTCCACAAGTGTCCCGAGGCAGCCCAAGAACCCACCTAAGGCCACCATCGCTGCTCCTCCTCCATGGCTAAGGAATCGCCGCCCCGAAGGCTTCTTGCTCTCGCTGCAGCTGAGGAAGCAAGAGTCTCCGTCCTCCACGACACCGCCAGCACCGTCCCTGTTTTGTCTCCGAGGCCAAGCAAAGGGAGCTCGAGTCTCCGGCGAGCCTAATCGGACTCCGAAGCATCTCCGGCGAACCTTCGATCCCTCGGTGAGCCCTCTTCTTTCGACCTTGTTTCTCTAGCTCCTAGGTCCATGCTCTCATCTTGATTCCGGGGTGGGGAGGGCGCCTTTATTTCGAGACCGGGGAGTCGTGAGCAGCGAGGAGGGAGGTTGAAGGCGAGCGGCGTGTCCAGGCGCAGCGGAGCTCCCAAGCGTGAAGAAGAAGGTGAAGGCGGGTCCCACTACCCTGCCTCCACCAGCTATCCCCGGGCCCCACCTCCTTTATATGTTTTTTTATTTGTTTAATTGTTGGGCTTTCAGAATTAGAAAAATAGGGGAGATGTGGACCTGGGCTTTGCTTTCAAAATATAAAGGATTTTGGGCCTATTTTTCTTAGTCCGAAAATTTAGATGATTTGGGCTCAAGTTAGTTCAAGGAAAATGGGTTCGGGTTTAGTGAAACGAGTTGGGTTTTCTTTTTTTTCTTTTGGGCCGGTTTTGGGCCATTCTTTTGGGTTTTCTGGGCTGGTTGGGTAATTTATTTTAAGGGTTTAATTACTTATTTTATGCATATTATTTAATTATTATTTAATTGATTTTATATTATATGTTTATTAGATGTTATTTTTATAATAATTTTAATATTGAGTTGATATTTATGATAATTAAATTATGGAGATTCTATTTGAAAGTGTTAGTCACATTATTATGTTAAGTGTTTACTAAAATTTCTTTACATGTTTATATAATTGTTATTAGATTATTATTATTGTCATTATTTTGGTTTATTAATAAACTAATATTTTCTGTAAATTATTTATATATTATAAGTTGTTTTAAAAGTAGAATTATTGGCATATATTATGTTATGCTAAGATGATTTTAACTTGTGATTTTAGAAAAGTTAAAGTGGTTTATTAATGTTATTTTTATTTGCGTGGTTTATTAAAAATGGGATGATTTGGTGTTTTAATTAGTTAAATATATTTTTTAAAGAGGTTAAGGTTTCCCAAAATGTTTTAAAGTAGGTTGAAATCATAGTTAATATTTTCGGTAGTGATCTTTGACTTGTATTGTGAGAAATGCCTTCTCAAATGGATTATTGTTTAAAAACCGATATGCCGGAATTATTTTAATGATATGGGTTGTTATATTTCTTAAGTTTCGGAATTTAATTAGATGATAATTTTTGAGAAAGGAATATGTCGGGATTATTTTAATAATAATATAATTTTTGTAAGGACCGAGATTTTTTTTAAAAAAGATAATATTTATAATTATTGATTTTATTCCAATTTAAAGTTTATTTAATTTCTAAGACTCCGAAAATTTAAAAAAAAAAAAATATTTCCGTCCTCGAGCAAACGATTTATTTGAATTCTTTCGAACCAATTCCGGCATAAACTTGTCATTTAAAAATTTAAAATAAATTTATTCCGACTATTCTGAGGTTTGGAAATACTTTCGGGTGTTGTTCTTTGAGTAGGACTTGAATAGTTATTTATTTATTTATTTTTATTTTATTTTTATTTTCATCGCGTCGGGTTAAGATTGGAAAGCGGGTTGTGGGATTTATTTCCGGGTATTAGATTTGTCTTTTCCTTACACTTCATACCTTTCACATTAGCCACCCTCCGGCCTACCCCCTACAACACCCTTACCCCTATTCATAGCTGCACCACGCCACCCTCCTTCCTCCTTCATTCGGTTGCAGCCTTCCAGGACAGCCCTCCCACTTGATTTGAAAACTCAACCATCCCACACTCATCTTCACACAAGCCATCCCCCATTTCCTCTGCATTTCTTTCTTTTCCTTCCCATTTGTTTATTCCCTTGTTTCTTGTTCAGCCCAAATCCAGCTCCCTGCGTCACCGAGCAGCACCCGAGCTCCCCTGTTCGAACGCACTCCCCCATCTTCTGCCTCCGAATTTGAGCAGCAACTCCTTCCGTCCTCCTCTATCCGGCGTCGTTAAAAGAAGCACACATAGCCCCGAAGCCTCCGAACCGAGCCCTCGAAGCCGTGTTCACCTTCGTCTCCCTTGTTTCGTTCCCAAGGCGCCCGGAGCTCTCCTTTGTCCACAGTGAACCCAATCGAACTCGGAGACGCCGCTCGAGCTTGAATGAACTCCCCTCGGTGAGCCTTCTCTTCCTCCTTCCTCCTCGCTCTCGTTTGGGTACTTTTGAGTGGGTTGTGGTCGGAGATGGGTGTCGATCAGATTGGGGGTGGCTCGAGTCGAGAACAGAGCTTCGGCGGCTCTGATTCTCTTCTTTCTTCTTCCGTTCGCACGTTGTGTGCAGAGGTGAGGGTGACGGGTTCAGGGGGCGGTCTTCTCTTTTCTTTTCTATTTCCTTGAACCGGCCGATCTGGCATTTTTTTTCTGGTTCATTTAAACATAGGTGCGGGTTGGGCTGGATTGTGGACTCGGGTCCGGGCATCGTTCCGGGTCATGGGTATTGGGCTTTTCTTTGGGTTTTTTTTAAGGTTGTTTGATTATGTTATGTATGTTATATGGTTATTGGTTTAGTATTAGATTATTATTATTAACTTATTATATTTATCGTGGTTATTATTTACTTGTTTATTTAATTATTTAACTGTTTGAATTTCTTTTTTTAAAATTTATTAGGTATTTGTTAATTATCTATGTATTGTTTTAGGTTGGGATTGTTATTTAAGTGTTTTAATGGTTTATTAACTAATTATTATTACTATTATTTAAGGATTAATCTAATTATTTAATTATTATTTAATTAATTCTGATTTAATTAGCTATGTAATTAATTATTGTTCAAATATTTATCCAATGGCTATTTTCCTATGTGTTAAGAATATTTAAGTGATTGTGTGACTATTTTATGATATTTAAAAGACTAATATATTATTTGAAATACTACATAAGTGTCGGGACTTATTTAGATAAGGAGTATTGAAATATGTCGGGGTTAATTTAATATTAATATGATTTTTGGGAAATTGGTTTAAGGATTTAAATATTGAATGTTGAGATTTGGCTCATCGTGATTTTAAAATAATTGATTGGCTATTTTCCTATGCGATAAAGTATTTAAATGCTTATGTGATTATTTGGTAGTTTTAAAAGTATAATATATATGTCTTTTGAAATGTTTCTTGAAGTATGAGAATTTGTTGAAACCTTGAGATAATAATTTTGAAAAACGAATTATGCCGGAATGTTTTAATAATATTATATTATGAGATTAATCTAAGATTTGAAATGAAGTTAACTTGTTCCAGATTTTTATGATAAAATAAGATTTCAAGTTTGGTTTAAAGGTTTGGGTTTTATAATTGGATTTGGCTATGTATGACTTTTAGAGGTTGATTGGATATCGAATTGTCTTGATTTGAGGAATCTGTTTTGAATATGAGTTGACTTAACTTGAGATTTAAGAGTTTTGGAAAACCTTGAGAATTGACTTACTTGATTTAACTTGTTGAATGACTTGATGAATCTTTTGTGTGGAATTATGTGAAGAATGTTATAATATGATTATGTGGCAAACATGATTGATATTCTAATGTTAAGTTCTTTAAAAGCATGATTATGTTGAGATCTTAAATTGATGAGTTGAAGCATGACAGATGATATACGAATATTATATGATGATGAACGAGGTATTGTGGTGAAATGCTATATGAGAAATATGGAAATGATGATGAGATTATAAGATGAATTATGAGATGAGTGAGATGATGATGATGGTGATGACATGTTTAAGATGTGATGATCTATGATTATGTGAACTTATGTGTGGTATTACTCATGCTTTGTGTAAATGTAGACATAGACTTATTATGTTATTTATTTACTTACTAGGTGATATCTGATCTGTTGGACTTGCTTAATCTTGCTGCTCTATTGCTTGGATCCTGCGCTTCTTCAGGTAAGTCCTCCGGGGCTTACTCAAGTTAGAACCTCATGCCTGATGTGTCATATAGTGTGTAGGTGTTGCATCCTGCATATTCATGTAGTATCATGCTTAGGTTGCACAAATTAATCGAGCATCCGTATTCTCTTTGCGTATGGTAGAACGATCGTTAAATTGTGAGTCCTAGAGTCATTTGCTAGGGTCATAGGACGGTCCAGTCCCATCGGGCTTAGTCCTCATCGAGTCAGACTGTTAAATTGACGAGCATGACTATTGATACGATTGATGATGTTATGATATTGAACGCGACCAGTTCCCGCACTAACGAGCATGGGTGCGGGAGTATAAAACGCGGTCGGTTCCTGCACTAACGAGCATGGGTGCGGGAGTAGGAGAGGGACATGCCACTTGGCATTCTGTGCGGGATCCTATTTAATCGCTTTCTGCATATATATAAACTGTAAGCATGCTTGTGTGTTTAATATTTCCGCACTGCATTAGAGCATCCTTTATTTAGGTATAGGCATATTATATGTCCTCAGCGAGGTCTTCAGGGCCCGCATGAGTGGCTCGACCTTGACTCGTGGTATAGTTTCAGGTATTTGATCCTTGCTTGTTCCGTGCTTCCATGACGAGGGTTTCTTCTGGGGCGTTCAACTAACCGAGAGAATGATTACCACCAGAATCGACACTTTAGAGGTTTTATACTCGTTCATATTGGTTTTGCCCCGGCTCCGCCGAGGCAAGTTGTACTATCAATTTTCTTTCTCTATGTTTTGAACTATAAATGGTTTTGAGCGACTTAGTCAAGTAGGACCGGTTATAGTCCACCATGGACCTCCCACGAATTTTGGGGTATGAAATCCCCTCTTTTAGTACTCACACTTTGTTTTGAAACTCTACCCATACTCGAATTGCAAGATCCGAACGAAGGTATCCAATCCTTCGAAACGTAACCCGAATATTTATATTTGGGCCGTTACAAAGGTGGTATCAGAGCCTTGGTTGTGCGATTCGAGTACAAATGGGTTGAAGTATGGTTTTGAAAATCGCCCAATGTTTTTTAAAAGGATTTTAAAAAGTTTTAAAGGGGAAAATAAATTTAATATGGCTAAATTAATGAACCTAGCTTAATAAACTTGACTTGAAATGAGGAAAATCGGAAAAGGGAAATCGAGTGGGTAGAAGGGCGATAGACCATCCCTATTGGATGTAGATTTGGGAAAGGGTAGGCAAAACTTAGCTTTATACTTTACAGGGTGGCATGGAAGACTCCAAGGAGTTTGCACCGTGGTGGTTGGAGTAGCGGGTTAGGATATAGAGGCCGAGAGGATAGTTGCCCCTCCGGTCAGTTGCCCCTCGAAGGGCCACTTTTAGATAACTTTTGTGATTTTATATAAATTGAACCTGAGAGCGACCCCCCTCGAAGGGGATCAGATCAATTATTGCTGATTGATTCTATGCTGAGTGTTGTCTTCGTTGAGCAAGAATTATGTTTGTTACTCTACTTGATATCTGTTGGCTATGAGTTGAACTTCTGTGCGAAATGGGATAGTGGGAGAGTCCCTCCTTACTCTGTAGTCGGGATTTCAGTACTTGTAAAGCAATCTTTTCCATTATTCAATTGCCTGTGTCTTTTTCTTTTTCGCCTTCTGTCCAACAAATTCTAAGGTTGACAATTGTCGGGGAATGTATTCATTTTATTCTATTTTCCTCATCTCTCACGCCTTTAAATGATGTCTTATCGATTCTTTCCTTTTCCTTCTTTACCTTCCTTTTCCTTTCATTTCTTTTCTTCTCCTTCCTTTCTTTTCTTCTCCTTCATTTCTTATATCTTCTTCCATAGATGTTCCTATCGATTCTTCTCTCTATGATATTACTGTTTCCACGGGCAATTGGATTGGAATCTAATCATATTCGGGATTTCTGTTCGGGTGCATTGATTGCTTAAGTGTGTGATGGAGTATGGTACTTTACACCATAGGTCATGCCACGAGTTAATTAATGTACTGGAATATCAACTTCAAACGATCTAAGATTCTCGACATGATTTTGAGTCTTTAGAACATGTTTTGGAGAGCCACCCTTTTTCAATTTTTGTAAAGGTTCATAGGTGTCTTTTTGTCATAAGACCTTATCCAGAGCTTGACCATCCTTCTTCGGAAAACAGTTTAGTGCTCTTTTCCCTTACCCAAATGAGTCATACAAGCATTCCACGGGAAATGAGCTCTTGAGTCAGTGAGTTGATGTTGCCCTTGGAGATTTCTTTTTGGTTATCATTGTAGCTCCACATGTGATTACGTGGCCTGATATTACATTATCTTAAATGCATGTCCTATTCATATAATCGTTGATTCGAACATGTGTCCCTATCTCATTACCATTCTCAGGTTGGGACCTCGTCTTTAGTCTTGTTATCCTCAGTCTTGGTCCGTATTTGACTCCGTAAGGAATCCAGGTTGTCCGCTTTTGTCTCTCCCCTATCTCCATTAACTTAGGACCCTGTTTCATCTTATGAAAGAAGTGTCGACACGAGGAGGAGAACGACAGCCTGGATGGCATTAGAGTGGCGCAGTGGAAGCATATAGTGGGTCCATAACCCATGAGTCTTCAAGCTGATGTCATCAACAACATTGAAGGATGAGCACGCACTGGATTCGTATATATGCCTTAGGAAAGGGGCGTTCCCCATTCGAGCTACTAACCTCCCTTATGATGATTAAGAATGATGATTGTGTGCAATAGGCCTAGATGTGATATAATTTTGATGCGTTAATGTTGTTATGTTGATATTTGGGTTGTCGATGAGTATGACCTAGTTGCCCTTGCATATGAGATATGGGTTACTGATGCTAGAGAGTAGATGGTTGTTGATGTGTTAGCAACTTTTGGCTTAGTGGGTATGCTTGATGACCTTCCTCTCTTCTCTTTCTTTTTCTATCCTCTTCCTTTCTTCCCCTTTCTTCTCTTTAGGATGAGGGTCCCATTTGCAGTAGGATTAGAGGGGTGTATAGGAGGACTAGAAATCGTAGGTTTTGATCGTTGATGGCATGAGACAGAGTCACAAGAAGAGGACATTGGCTTAGGCAGAACCAAGTGGGTTTTTAAGGGCTACTAGAAGACGGTGATTAGGGTTTTTCAAATGAACCTTATAGGTGGGTCTTAGGTGGGGCATAGGATTATAATGGCAAGATTGCGGAAATAAGGTCGTATTATAGGTGAGTAATTTTGGATGAAGGATAGGACAATTTCATTTAGGTACAAATAAGGGAGATGTGGGTGAACTAGACGTGAGTTATTGAGGATTTTTGTAGGGATGATGTGATTATAGGTAGGCTATTTGTGCTATGAGTGGAAAACGATGTTGTTGAGGAACGAGTTTTGGATGACGATAAGAGTTGAGTGACTAGCGTTGTTTGAGAGTTGTAGACCTTGGGACTCAGGTCATACGTACTGTGAGTAGGGACGAGCTTGGTAAAGGAACGAATTATGGATATCGTTAAGGTTTGAATGGCTAGGGCGGTCGAGGATTATTAGATCTTGGGGATTAGGTTGTAGAATGTGAGATCTGTATTTGAGAATTGCTCGTGTGATTTTTGAGGATGCTTGCTAGAATTATAATTGGAGGAATACTAGAGGCAAGATTGGATGTTTTTAGAATAGGAAGAAATTGTAATTGGTATGCGCAACAGTGTTTTGAATATTGAGGTGCTAGAAAAAGGGGAAAAAAATTCGAGGTGGATAGCGAAAAAGGTATCATTAGGAGTGATCATGGGGTTGATTGATTGGGTTTAGAGATAGCAAGATTCTGACTGATGAATTTGGGAACTAGTCCAAGTGGAGGAAATGATGATACTAATAATCGTGAGATTTTGGGAATCCAATAAATTGTGATGCTTTGGGTGAATTCGAATAAGACTGATATATAATTTCTCTTGTAAAGAAGGTTAGTGGTTAAGGTCATTAAGAGGTAAGGTGTTGTTGTTGAGGATTTGTAGTCTAAGGCGAGTTAGAAGTATGCGACAATAAGGATCTAGTATAAGATGGCTTGAGGGCACGTGATTAATTGAGGCTATAGTGAGACTCTGAATGGTAGATTGGTATCGTGAATGGGTGAACTTTTATGACCTTTTGGGAGATGTAGAGATACGGTTCGGTTCGAAGATATTCTGAGGAGTTAGATGAGTAATACATGTTGTTGACCCCTTGGGTATAGGTGCGATTTAGGAAACTGGATGAGTTGTGTTACAGGTTAATCACTAGTTGGCTCTCTGATTTAGAATATGAGGAATGCAGGCGATTGAGTATTGCGAGGACCTTTCGATATAGCTGAGTGAGGTGCTTGTGTTATTTGGGATGCATGAATAGCTTGGGAGATGAACCTTTGTCGTTAAATATTGAGGGTATAGAATGTAAGAGTGCTCTTGTTGGGGTTAGCAATAGGAGTTGGTTCTTTAGAGGTGGATTCGAAGTGAGTGTGCATATTCGTATGACAAGTATGATAAGAGTATTGGAGCGATTTGGGAACCTTTAGAGATAATGATCGGATGGATTTTAAGGGAATAGGGAGAATGAATGAATTTGGGAAGAAGCACCTAGATTGATCGTTTACTTGATAGAGGTTTGATAAGAGTATGGAATATTGGGCTCGATCTATGATTGCTTGAAGGATTATAATTTCAGAATATGTGGGTTCTAGCTGATTAGATGGAAGACGAGACTATGAGCTTGACATCTTGTGTAAGGCGATTCTTAATGGACTCGTTGACCTGAGCCTTGTGAGATATATCTGACGAACTTGGACTAGGCTTTGGCTTGTAGGCTTTAGGAAATAATTAAAGAGGACATCTATGAGTTTTGATTTTAAGAAAAATGAGATGCGGGTGTACTCGAGGATTTTAACTTAAATTGAGATGGTGGACCTAGCTGAGGCTTAACTTTGATTTCGGGAGCTCGACTGTGAGGTGTGAGTAATGAGTGGGTTCTATTCTGATCGGTAACTATATGCAGATTTTTCCAATGTTATGACCTATTAATATGTGTTGATATGATAGAGTTCGCTATGAGATGTTAGTAATAAGAGTTAATATGTTACTAATGGGATGAAACGAAAATTCCGTTATGACAAATTCTACTACTGACATTAGATAAGACAATATTTGATATGATGAATTTTATTATGTGATGTTTCGACGGGATGATAATTGATCACATTTATATTCTGATATGTTGATATATGATATTCTAGTGTGTTAGTGATTGACATGATGATCCCTTGAGCCTTGATATGATAATAGACCTTGATGTTGGTGAATTTTGCTATGATGTGCTATTCGGTGGTGTGATGTCTTGAGATGTCTGAATATGTAGTGATCTTAAGCTTGAAAGGGTGAAATTGGTCTTGAAACATGAACCTAGGAAGTGAATATGGGATTAGCCCTAGAGGTGGATGACTCCACCCCTTGAGTTCTGAGACTTGCTTGACTAACTTGAGATTTTTGAAAGATTTTGGGTTGGTTTAAAAGAAAGAAAGTTTCACTTGGTTTTAAAATGGTTTTAGTCTCGGGGACGAGACTTGTTTTTAGAGGTGGATAATGTAAGGACCGAGATTTTTTTTAAAAAAGATAATATTTATAATTATTGATTTTATTCCAATTTAAAGTTTATTTAATTTCTAAGACTCCGAAAATTTAGAAAACAAAAAAAAAAAATTTCCGTCCGCGAGCAAATGATTTATTTGAATTCTTTCGAACCAATTCCGGCATAACCTTGTCATTTAAAAATTTAAAATAAATTTATTCCGACTATTCTGAGGTTTGGAAATACTTTCGGGTGTTGTTCTTTGAGTAGGACTTGAATAGTTATTTATTTATTTATTTTTATTTTATTTTTATTTTAATCGCGTCGGGTTAAGATTGGAAAGCGGGTTGTGGGATTTATTTTCGGGTATTAGATTTGACTTTTCCTTACACTTCATACCTTTCACATTAGCCACCCTCCGGCCTACCCCCTATAACACCCTTACCCCTATTCATAGCTGCACCACGCCACCCTCCTTCCTCCTTCATTCGGTTGCAGCCTTCCAGGACAGCCCTCCCACTTGATTTGAAAACTCAACCATCCCACACTCATCTTCACACAAGCCATCCCCCATTTCCTCTGTATTTCTTTCTTTTCCATCCCATTTGTTTATTCCCTTGTTTCTTGTTCAGCCCAAATCCAGCTCCCTGCGTCACCGAGCAGCACCCGAGCTCCCCTGTTCGAACGCACTCCCCCATCTTCTGCCTCCGAATTTGAGCAGCAGCTCCTTCCGTCCTCCTCTATCCGGCGTCGTTAAAAGAAGCACACATAGCCCCGAAGCCTCCGAACCGAGCCCTCGAAGCCGTGTTCACCTTCGTCTCCCTTGTTTCGTTCCCAAGGCGCCCGGAGCTCTCCTTTGTCCTCAGTGAACCCAATCGAACTCGGAGACGCCGCTCGAGCCTGAATGAACTCCCCTCGGTGAGCCTTCTATTCCTCCTTCCTCCTCGCTCTCGTTTGGGTACTTTTGAGTGGGTTGTGGTCGGAGATGGGTGTCGATCAGATTGGGGGTGGCTCGAGTCAAGAACAGAGCTCCGGCGACTCTGATTCTCTTCTTTCTTCTTCCATTCGCACGTTGTGTGCAGAGGTGAGGGTGACGGGTTCAGGGGGTGGTCTTCTCTTTTCTTTTCTATTTCCTTGAACCGGCCGGTCTGGCATTTTTTTTTTGGTTCATTTAAACATAGGTGCGGGTTGGGCTGGATTGTGGGCTCGGGTCCGGGCATCGTTCCGGGTCATGGGTATTGGGCTTTTCTTTGGGTTTTTTTTAAGGTTGTTTGATTATGTTATGTATGTTATATGGTTATTGGTTTAGTATTAGATTATTATTATTAACTTATTATATTTATCGTGGTTATTATTTACTTGTTTATTTAATTATTTAACTGTTTGAATTTCTTTTTTTAAAATTTATTAGGTATTTGTTAATTATCTATGTATTGTTTTAGGTTGGGATTGTTATTTAAGTGTTTTAATGGTTTATTAACTAATTATTATTACTATTATTTAAGGATTAATCTAATTATTGAATTATTATTTAATTAATTCTGATTTAATTAGCTATGTAATTAATTATTGTTCAAATATTTATCCAATGGCTATTTTCCTATGTGTTAAGAATATTTAAGTGATTGTGTGACTATTTTATGATATTTAAAAGACTAATATATTATTTGAAATACTACATAAGTGTCGGGACTTATTTAGATAAGGAGTATTGAAATATGTCGGGGTTAATTTAATATTAATATGATTTTTGGGAAATTGGTTTAAGGATTTAAATGTTGAATGTTGAGATTTGGCTCATCGTGATTTTAAAATAATTGATTGGCTATTTGATGTGCGCGCAAATTACCATATTTTCTATGCACATATGAATTCATTTTATTGTCTTTTGCATGCACATTAATGGGAAAACATGGGAATGGTGTAGTTTATGCTTAAATATCAAATATATGGGTTTGCACGAGTTTCCATGTGATTTCGCAGAAAACAGGATGAAAATGGATGAATTCAGAAGAGCGGAAAAAGAACTCGAAGTCTTCTGAAGAGGTCGAAATCGACTGAAGACCTCGACATCGAGTACATCAGAGACATAGGAATCGAGCAGAAAAGGAAACAGAGCATTTCGACACAGAAGAGGTCGATATCGACGTCTGGGGGTCGATATCGATGCTGCCAGATCGACCAAGTTGATAGAAGTCGAGTGCCAGTTCGAGTAGAAGAAGGAGAAGCTCGAGATAAGATTTTGGAGGGGTCGATATCGAGGTCCAAGGGTCGATATCGACCATGCCAGCAGAGGAATTCGACTCCGATTTCGATAGAATTATATCCAATGCTTGCAATATCTATCCAAAGGTCGAGGTTTCCTATCATCAACATCAGATTTATCATGAGGAGGCTGATTTCACCATGAAGTTTTAGCTTTTACTTTGTTTTAATTTATCATAGACAATAAAGATAAGGTTTCGAGTCCTTATCGACATCTATAACTAGAAGCCAATAGGGCTGAGTTTGGGGATTCGGTTTTAGACACAATTCAGTTGCAATAGAGAATAGAGAGAGAGAGAGGAGGCCGAGTGGAGTTGTAAAGCGAGAGCGGAGTGGCTTGTTCGTTTGTACTTTCTTTCGGAGTTTTAATTCAAAGTAGATTTCTTTCAATAACAATGATGATGATGTGCATGATGAGGAGCGAGTAGTCAACCCACTTCTAGGGTCGGGGTGAGCCCGACGATAGCAATGTGAGGTAAGTGCATCAAAGGTATGACTTTTATGCGATTCCGTCTTCTACCCCATGCATGATCCTTTGCGAAAGTTAGGGAGATTCATTATTTGCATTATTGAAGCGAAAGCCACTCATATTGCGAACTTGAATTACTCATAAATTGGATAGTAACTCTTAGGAATTATGCGAAAGCCTCTAATCACCTAAGTGTTGATAACGAAAGTTATTTGACGGAAAGACATTAAAGTTCATATCTTTAGCATGAAACTTGCATTGTTATCGTTGTGGCGTGAAACCCCGACTTTGGAAGCCTTTTAATTAATTAAATTCTTCATAAAAGTCTTAGTTTTGTTTCTGTTCATCTTCCCTCTCCATTCTATTTTCTTCGGATCCTTTTCCGACAAATTGGTTACAAAAACAGTTTCTGTGACAAGCATCGAAATCGACCATAAGGGTCGATATCGAGGACTAACATCGATATCGAGGTCTCTGCTCGACGTCGATTTGTTGTTTTGTCTTCTGCAGGAACTGCGCTAGGAAATCGACCAGAACTGAGGTCGATATCGACCAGTATACTCGATATCGAGTGTCTGCTGAGGTCGAAAGCCTTGATCGTGAGTACAACAAAGGAAGCGCTGACCTACCTCCTCGTGGATTCGATCCTGAATTACCCTACTACTACAAGGGAGGGGATTCTTGTATTATTTGTTTGGGACAGGGAGATAGTCTAGTTGTGCTTTATTTTATTCTCCTACTTTACATACACCACCCCGCAACCCCCGTGACGAACAAATTGGCGCCGTTGCCGGGGAGGCAATCAATCGCCACCTAAGTTAATCACGATCTTTTTCTAAGCTTATTTTGCAGGTTTATGCGACGTTCTGATCGCGGACCTATCCTGGAACCAATTGACGAGCCTGAACGTTTCTACCATCTTCGCAACAAAGCAATTCGCATCATGGCTGACAACGAGAGGCAGGCTGAGATCATAGAGCGGTTGAGAAAGGAGATCGAGGACCACAATGCTACAATCGCTGCTGAAAGGGCCGCTGCTGCTGCTGAGCGAGCCCGTGCTGATAGGGAGGAGGATGCGCGCAGACAAGCCCAAGAGCGGCTAAATCAGTATCCACAGACGGCGATGCAATACATGCATCCGCCCCTTCATGTTCCTGAATCTGCCATTATAATTCCTCACTCCAATTATGAATTGAAAATTAACTTCCTATCTGAGATTAAAAGAAATACTTTTGAAGGAAGACATAATGAATGCCCCCTGCAACACATCTCTACTTTTATGGACTTATGTGAAACAGTTGCTGATGGAGTAAACTTAGAGTATGTGCGACTAAAATCTTTTCGATGGTCTTTGGCAGGAAAGGCATTACAATGGCTTGAAAGTTTGGCTCCACGATCGCTAAGGACATGGGCGGAAGTGAAAGATGCATTCTTGAACAAGTTCTTCCCACCTTCTAAAACGGCGATGCTACGACAAAGGATCACGACTTTCAAACAAAAGCCAGGTGAAACCCTAGCACAGGCGTGGGAGCGCTTTAAAGACTTGCTGAGATCATGCCCGACACATGGGCAACTTCCATATGTCATCCAAGAGATCTTTTATAACGCCCTTGATGCGCCAAATAAGGAGAGGATCAATTCATATACCTCCTATCGGTACATTGAGCTTACACCCACGGAGGCATGGGAGACCATTGAGAGGCTTGTGAACTTTGACAACACCTATGGGGCTGCTGCGGCCTATGATGCAAGGCCTGCCCCATCTATGCCTCTATATGAGCCTCCAAGGGAGATAGATCCTGAAGTATGGCAACAATTCCATAACGATCAAACACGCCGCCTTCAAAAGCAAGTAAGGTTCCTGAGCAACAATCAACCTTGTCAGGAGTGTGGTTCAATAAGGCATAACACCAGTGCCTGTCCACATACTGAGCAAGTATCCATGGCGGAACAACATGAGGAGGTCAAATGGACGAGAGGCCCCTATGGAGGGGGCAATCAACAAAATTGGGGCGATCAAAGGTTCTATCAAAGGGATCCCCCAACCTATAAGGCACCAGGGCACCCTGAGCGGGAGACTAAGAAAGATGACCTGCAAATCATTCTTGATGAGATGCGGAGGAACCACGCTGTGTTTAAACAAGCCAATAACTCCGTCCATACTCAGCTGCAGGGCATAAATTCTAGACTTGGGGAGATCGACGTTTGGAAGCGCAACATGGAGACTCAAATGAGTCAATTGGCGGAAGCAATGCCCAAAGCGTCCGGATCACTCCCTGGATCCACTGTGCCCAACCAAAAGGGCAAAACCACAGGTCATATTGCGGCAGTAAACCTAAGGAGTGGGCGTCAATTACAAACGCCCGAGCGAAAAGTGGAGGAGAAGGAGCCAGAACAGACGTCGATATCGACCCCCCCTGTCGATATCGACCAAGGTGACATCGATGTCGACCCTCCTGTCGATGTCGACCCTAATTCTGCATCACCACAGAAATCGACTCTTCCAGTCGATATCGAACCTACTGCTGCCGATATCGACCTCACTACAGCCGTAGGAAGGAAGAAGGTGTTGCCATTCCCAACTAGAAAGGTGACTAAGGACCCAGCGGAAAAGAAGTTCCAACGGTTCGTGAAGATGCTCCAAGGGCTTAATGTCTCTATACCATTCACAGAGGCACTTCACGAGATGCCATCTTATGTAAGGTTCCTTAAGGATATCTTGGGTAAGAAGCGATCGCTCTCTGAGATCGCAGAGGAATGCAACAGGTTGGAGCTACCACAAAAGCGGGCGGACCCAGGTAAGTTTTCTATCGCTATAGGTCTAGGTCAATTCAAATTTAATGCTTTAGTTGACTTGGGCGCTAGCGTTAGCATGATGCCACTAACCATTTGGCACAAGGTAAAGATAGGTCCTCTGGAGCCCGTGGATGCAAGATTGTACATGGCTAACAATACCGTAGTGATTCCAACTGGGATAGTGACGGATGTGCCAGTACAAGTAGGCAAATTCTTTGTCCCTGCTGATTTCCTAGTTGTTGACATAGCGGAGGACCCTGCTTGTCCAATTATTTTAGGTAGGCCATTCCTAGCAACCGTCGATGCCAACATTAGCGTGAAGAAAGGATTGCTCTCACTTACAATTAGTGATGAAGTAATAGAGTATTCCTTCAACAAGACGGTGCAAAGTCAAGGGCCGATGGAGATAAAAGCCATCAATGAAGCCCAAGTAGAGGAAGTTGAAGCAATCTTGAACGAAGGAGCTCAACAGAACATCGAAATCGACCCAGGTAAGTTGATATCGACCACTAATGTTCAAGATTCTGTGACAGGTCATAAGTATGGGGTCGACGGAGGAAAAGAGGAAGCATCGAAATCGGGGTCAAGGGTCGATATCGACCACACCCTATCGAAATCGACCACCATCAGTGCTGAGAAGAGAGGCAAGGAGACCTCGATATCGACCTCTGAGGGTCGAAATCGACCTGCTCATATCGAGTCAAAACTCCCCAAATCGACTGATTCTACAGGTGTACAACAGGGATCGATATCGTCCTCCGCACATCGACATCGACCTGAGCCACAGACTGAGAAGAAGGTGAGTCAAGGTACGGATTCCTCTTGTTCAATTAAAATTAAGGACTTATCATTATTTGGAAGAGGTGTGCCTTGGCATGTGCGTTTATGTAGGGTATCCGATGATAGTTCAAGCCAATATGAGATAGGAGACAAGGTCTATGTTGCCAAGTCTAAAGACCATTGGTTCCCTACAAGATTCAAGGATAAGAGCTTAGGTCCATTCACGGTGAATCAAATCAATCCCGGGGGAATGCAGCTGCGGGACAAGAAAGGAGTGATATTTGAGGCCCAAGCCACATGGGCTCTGCAGATGCCACCTTGAGAAGCGCAAAGGAAGAAGTCGGCCTAGCGACTTAAAAATCTAGAGCTTGTAACAAAGACTTAGTTTTGGTTTTAAGACAGCTTTTGTTTTGGTTTTAGACACTTTATTGTTTTGCATATTTTGTGTTTAGTTTTCAAATTGCAGGAGAGAGAAAAGCACACAGAAAGGCATCGAAATCGATGTCGGACATCGAAATCGACCTCAAGGTCGACATGGATAGGGTTTGTGATCGAGGCCGAATCACCCTGAAGCCCGAGCAGAAATCAAGAGAGACATCGATATCGATGTAAAGGGTCGATATCGACCTTCCCTGTTGTCTTCTTCGACTCCTGAAATTTGTGACGGTTTAGTAAGTCTTCTTCTTAACCCTAGTTCTAATACAGTGAGGACACTGTAAATTTTAAGTATGGGGTGGGGGAAAGGCTTATTTGCATATTCATACTTAGTTTAGGGTTGCATATTTATTTTAATGCATAAAAAAAAATGACCCCCATCAAAAATTTTGGAAAAGAGAGAGTCATGGAAGTATAAAAAAGAGCTCTATGATGCAAAATTAGATTCATTAGAGATATAACATGAGATTGCCTAGTTAAGGGAAGTCCCAATGAAGTGCAAATTTTTTTGAGAAAATCATAAAGGAGATGAAAATTTGAAGTTGCTTTTGACATGTGCATGATAAGATGATGGAGGATTTTTTATAAAAATTCCATACAAGCAAAGTTCATATCCTAGCCTTACCTACGCATATTCACAAAGCCATATATGAGACTTATTATGATCATTATTGCTCCACATATACATATTGTCCATTTTTTACCTTATACCCTATCCAGGGACAAAGTTTTTTTGAATGGATGACATCTTTGGAGTTATATGGAGTTGTGCATTTATAAAGTTGTTGGCAGGAATGATACAATATGGAAAATTAAATGGGCGAGAAAAAATCCGATCACCTCAGGAGATAAAGGTGGGTCGACCCTGCTCGCTGAGATAATAGTTTGGCGAGATGGGACACAAAGGTGAGGAGTCCGAAGTACTAAGTATCCGGGGCCATTCATGACACCCATGTTTGCGACTCGCGAGAAGGCAGTGCTAAGGTTAGAGAGGTAAAAGCATTATATTGAAAAAAAAGCATTGAACGATGAGTGAAAGGTGAGACATTATGAAGGAGGAATGTGGAATATTTTGGAAAGAAAGTGTACTTCCCCGGATTTAACACCACATGGCCAAATATTAGCCCACCTTTAGCCTTTTACCAATCCACTTCTCACAAGCTTGAAGAAAGTCCTCTTGATTATTAATGCAATGTCGCTAAAATTGTTTTTGCATATTACCTCCTTTATAAGTATGAAATTGCTTTTATGCACAGGCATGGACTTGGTTTACATAAGTACCTTCTCGAGGATGGCAATTGATTGTAGGGACATATGAAAAATGAATCTATGATGTTGAGGGTTTACTTTCTTTCCCTGAATGACCATTAAGAGTATTGCTTGGGGACAAGCAAGCTTATGTATGGGGTGTTTGATGTGCGTGCAAATTACCATATTTTCTATGCACATATGAATTCATTTTATTGTCTTTTGCATGCACATTAATGGGAAAACATGGGAATGGTGTAGTTTATGCTTAAATATCAAATATATGGGTTTGCACGAGTTTCCATGTGATTTCGCAGAAAACAGGATGAAAATGGATGAATTCAGAAGAGCGGAAAAAGAACTCGAAGTCTTCTGAAGAGGTCGAAATCGACTGAAGACCTCGACATCGAGTACATCAGAGACATAGGAATCGAGCAGAAAAGGAAACAGAGCATTTCGACACAGAAGAGGTCGATATCGACGTCTGGGGGTCGATATCGATGCTGCCAGATCGACCAAGTTGATAGAAGTCGAGTGCCAGTTCGAGTAGGAGAAGGAGAAGCTCGAGATAAGATTTTGGAGGGGTCGATATCGAGGTCCAAGGGTCGATATCGACCATGCCAACAGAGGAATTCGACTCCGATTTCGATAGAATTATATCCAATGCTTGCAATATCTATCCAAAGGTCGAGGTTTCCTATCATCAACATCAGATTTATCATGAGGAGGCTGATTTCACCATGAAGTTTTAGCTTTTACTTTGTTTTAATTTATCATAGAGAAGAAAGATAAGGTTTCGAGTCCTTATCGACATCTATAACTAGAAGCCAATAGGGCTGAGTTTGGGGATTCGGTTTTAGACACAATTCAGTTGCAATAGAGAATAGAGAGAGAGAGAGAGGAGGCCGAGTGGAGTTGTAAAGCGAGAGCGGAGTGGCTTGTTCGGTTGTACTTTCTTTCGGAGTTTTAATTCAAAGTAGCTTTCTTTCAATAACAATGATGATGATGTGCATGATGAGGAGCGAGTAGTCAACCCACTTCTAGGGTCGGGGTGAGCCCGACGATAGCAATGTGAGGTAAGTGCATCAAAGGTATGACTTTTATGCGATTCCGTCTTCTACCCCATGCATGATCCTTTGCGAAAGTTAGGGAGATTCATTATTTGCATTATTGAAGCGAAAGCCACTCATATTGCGAACTTGAATTACTCATAAATTGGATAGTAACTCTTAGGAATTATGCGAAAGCCTCTAATCACCTAAGTGTTGATAACGAAAGTTATTTGACGGAAAGACATTAAAGTTCATATCTTTAGCATGAAACTTGCATTGTTATCGTTGTGGCGTGAAACCCCGACTTTGGAAGCCTTTTAATTAATTAAATTCTTCATAAAAGTCTTAGTTTTGTTTCTGTTCATCTTCCCTCTCCATTCTATTTTCTTCGGATCCTTTTCTGACAAATTGGTTACAAAAACAGTTTCTGTGACAAGCATCGAAATCGACCATAAGGGTCGATATCGAGGACTAACATCGATATCGAGGTCTCTGCTCGACGTCGACTTGCTGTTTTGTCTTATGCAGGAACTGCGCTAGGAAATCGACCAGAACTGAGGTCGATATCGACCAGTATACTCGATATCGAGTGTCTGCTGAGGTCGAAAGCCTTGATCGTGAGTACAACAAAGGAAGCGCTGACCTACCTCCTCGTGGATTCGATCCTGAATTACCCTACTACTACAAGGGAGGGGATTCTTGTATTATTTGTTTGGGACAGGGAGAGAGTCTAGTTGTGCTTTATTTTATTCTCCTACTTTACATACACCACCCCGCAACCCCCGTGACGAACAAATTGGCGCCGTTGCCGGGGAGGCAATCAATCGCCACCTAAGTTAATCAAGATCTTTTTCTAAGCTTATTTTGTAGGTTTATGCGACGTTCTGATCGCGGACCTATCCTGGAACCAATTGACGAGCCTGAACGTTTCTACCATCTTCGCAACAAAGCAATTCGCATCATGGCTGACAACGAGAGGCAGGCTGAGATCATAGAGCGGTTGAGAAAGGAGATCGAGGACCACAATGCTACAATCGCTGCTGAAAGGGCCGCTGCTGCTGCTGAGCGAGCCCGTGCTGATAGGGAGGAGGATGCGCGCAGACAAGCCCAAGAGCGGCTAAATCAGTATCCACAGACGGCGATGCAATACATGCATCCGCCCCTTCATGTTCCTGAATCTGCCATTATAATTCCTCACTCCAATTATGAATTGAAAATTAACTTCCTATCTGAGATTAAAAGAAATACTTTTGAAGGAAGACATAATGAATGCCCCCTGCAACACATCTCTACTTTTATGGACTTATGTGAAACAGTTGCTGATGGAGTAAACTTAGAGTATGTGCGACTAAAATCTTTTCGATGGTCTTTGGCAGGAAAGGCATTACAATGGCTTGAAAGTTTGGCTCCACGATCGCTAAGGACATGGGCGGAAGTGAAAGATGCATTCTTGAACAAGTTCTTCCCACCTTCTAAAACGGCGATGCTACGACAGGGAGATAGTCTAGTTGTGCTTTATTTTATTCTCCTACTTTACATACACCACCCCGCAACCCCCGTGACGAACACTATTTTCCTATGCGATAAAGTATTTAAATGCTTATGTGATTATTTGGTAGTTTTAAAAGTATAATATATATGTCTTTTGAAATGTTTCTTGAAGTATGAGAATTTGTTGAAACCTTGAGATAATAATTTTGGAAAACGAATTATGCCGGATTGTTTTAATAATATTATATTATGAGATTAATCTAAGATTTGAAATGAAGTTAACTTGTTCCAGATTTTTATGATAAAATAAGATTTCAAGTTTGGTTTAAAGGTTTGGGTTTTATAATTGGATTTGGCTATGTATGACTTTTAGAGGTTGATTGGATATCGAATTGTCTTGATTTGAGGAATCTGTTTTGAATATGAGTTGACTTAACTTGAGATTTAAGAGTTTTGGGAAACCTTGAGAATTGACTTACTTGATTTAACTTGTTGAATGACTTGATGAATCTTTTGTGTGGAATTATGTGAACAATGTTATAATATGATTATGTGGCAAACATGATTGATATTCTAATGTTAAGTTCTTTAAAAGCATGATTATGTTGAGATCTTAAATTGATGAGTTGAAGCATGACAGATGATATACGAATACTATATGATGATGAACGAGGTATTGTGGTGAAATGCTATATGAGAAATATGGAAATGATGATGAGATTATAAGATGAATTATGAGATGATGATGATGATGATGATGGTGATGACATGTTTAAGATGTGATGATCTATGATTATGTGAACTTATGTGTGGTATTACTCATGCTTTGTGTAAATGTAGACATAGACTTATTATGTTATTTATTTACTTACTAGGTGATATCTGATCTGTTGGACTTGCTTAATCTTGCTGCTCTATTGCTTGGATCCTGCGCTTCTTCAGGTAAGTCCTCCGGGGCTTACTCAAGTTAGAACCTCATGCCTGATGTGTCATATAGTGTGTAGGTGTTGCATCCTGCATATTCATGTAGTATCATGCTTAGGTTTCACAAATTAATCGAGCATCCGTATTCTCTTTGCGTATGGTAGAACGGCCGTTAAATTGTGAGTCCTAGAGTCATTTGCTAGGGTCATAGGACGGTCCAGTCCCATCGAGCTTAGTCCTCATCGAGTCAGACTGTTAAATTGACGAGCATGACTATTGATACGATTGATGATGTTATGATATTGAACGCGACCGGTTCCCGCACTAACGAGCATGGGTGCGGGAGTATAAAACGCGGTCGGTTCCTGCACTAACGAGCATGGGTGCGGGAGTAGGAGAGGGACATGCCACTTGGCATTCTGTGCGGGATCCCATTTAATCGCTTTTTCCATATATATAAACTGTAAGCATGCTTGTGTGTTTAATATTTCCGCACTGAATTAGAGCATCCTTTATTTAGGTATAGGCATATTATATGTCCTCAGCGAGGTTTTCAGGGCCCGCATGAGTGGCTCGACCTTGACTCGTGGTATAGTTTCAGGTATTTGATCCTTGCTTGTTCCGTGCTTCCATGACGAGGGTTTCTTCTGGGGCGTTCAACTAACCGAGAGAATGATTACCACCAGAATCGACACTTTAGAGGTTTTATACTCGTTCATATTGGTTTTGCCCCGGCTCCGCCGAGGCAAGTTGTACTATCAATTTTCTTTCTCTATGTTTTGAACTATAAATGGTTTTGAGCGACTTAGTCAAGTAGGACCGGTTATAGTCCACCATGGACCTCCCACGAATTTTGGGGTATGAAATCCCCTCTTTTAGTACTCACACTTTGTTTTGAAACTCTACATGTACTCGAATTGCAAGATCCGAACGAAGGTATCCAATCCTTCGAAACGTAACCCGAATATTTATATTTAGGCCGTTACAATTTTGGAAAATTGGTTTAAGGATTCAAATGTTTAATATCGGGATTTTGGCTAAGTATGATTTTAAAAGAATTATTTGACTATTAATTTGACTTCTTGGAAATTTAAGGGCTTTTGAGAAACCTTGAATTGATTTACTTGAGTTGACCTGATGATTTGATATTTTGGAATTTCGAGTTGATTTATGGAAATGAGAATGGAATTGTGATGATATAAGATGTTGAGTTAAGTTAAGATGATGATGATGATGATTATGATATGAATAAGATGTGATGATGAGAACATTCCCATGTTGTGGAAAACGAGATGAGAAATTGGATTGAGACATTAATGTTGATGATGATGGGATGGTTAACTTATATATGTTTTATGTGGATCTTATGTGTGTTATTTGATATGCTTTGTGTAAGTTAGGCTTAGACTTATTGCGTTATATATTGAATTACTAGGTGATCTCTGATTTGTCTGACTGGCTATTACTTTTGTTGGTTGCTTGGATTTTGCGCTTCTCCAGGTAAGTTCCTCGAACTTACTCATGATGGGCGCTTTATGCACTGGGTGTTATATAGTAGGCTAGTGTTCATGCACCATACGACTTAGAATCATGCTTAGGATCAAAACGGAAACCATATGTCTTGCTATCTGTCTTTGCTAGAAACGGCCGTTATAGGTGTTTATTGGTTGAGACCTTTTTCTTTATTCTTGTCATCCTAGTGGCGTTTATATAGGAAGTTGCTTGCACTCGATGATGTGGTAGGCTTTTGGTATAGAAAGTTGCTTGCACTCGATGATGCGGTAGGCTTTCTAATAAGTGCATTAGGACTCTTAGAGCCTTGGGCCTTATATAAGTGTCATTGCTTGCATTCCTTTCATAGTTAGTAGGCTCATTGCGTGGGGTTGGCCTGCACCGTAGGGTGAGGTAACTCCTTTGATGGTGAGTTGCTATAGGATTTCTTAGGAGCCTAGAGGGACATGCTATTTGGCATTTCTTGTAATTGACGCGCTTCTTTTATTATTTATGCATTTACTTATCATCATGCTTATCTATTTAAATTCCGTTTTGCATTACGCATTTCATCTTAGGAATAGGATGCTTATTATATGCCTCTCAGAGTGTATACACACGCGCAGGAGTGACCCGATGATTGACCCAGATCCCCTTCTTTTTTTAGATTCAGGTAACCGTTAGCCGCTATCTTTGCTCATATGGATGCTTGGCGGGTTCAGACTTTTGGCGTTAGATCGAGAGCTTGAGAGACCACTAAACTTTCTTTCTTTTAAAATCTTTTGCATCGTTTTGACCTGGCTAGGCCGTGGCACTCTTTTGGATTGTGTTTGATTTAAACCTTATTTCTTTTTATTGCGAAAACTTGTGACTCGTACTCGGATTGTAAGATCTAGTTGGAAGGTAACCTTGCCTTCTTAAACGTAACTCGGATAATTAGGTTTTCTTTCCTAGGCCCAAGGGAGGGTAAATAGGGGAAAGAAGATCCTTATTTTCCGGGCCGTTACAGAAATGAGGTTAGTAAACACATTGTGTCGGGAATCATGATTGAATATAAGGGTTGTCCGAGAGAGTATTGAAAGATGGTCTTTGATGTAATTCCGAGTTAAAGAGTGGGATGTTTACGTGGCTGTCCTTATCAATTCTTATGACGATCCATCAGTGTCTTCTTGTCACGAAAAGTCGTATCCGAGTCACACGGGAAAGATGAATATGAGTCAGTTAAGAAGAGTCAATGTTTGCCCTTATGGACCTCTATCGGATTACCTTAATCGCTCTGTCCATGATTGTGTGATTCTATATGCACTACTCCTTGACCTACAATTTGATCCTTAGTGTGAAATTGTGCTTATGTGCTTTGATGTTCATAATGACTATGGTTTGGGTTCGAGCTACATTTATTATGTCCATATCATCCCGACATGATCTACTTAGTATATTGCATTGTCATACTAGGGCACGAATGTATATGTCATATGCTAGGATTTTGTATTATTGATGACCTCCCTGTGAATAGGTTCATGATAGTGTGATCGTTCCGTTCTAGTATCATTATAGAGTGAGTCCCTTACTTGATCGATACGTGTTATAATTTGATGTCAACGTGCCTTATATGCTACGTAATTCCCAATACATGTTATGATGATGATCTTTAATGTGAATTCGTAGTTGTATGACATTCTGTACCCATTTTTGTCCCATTGCTTAGGTCCCGTGTTATGCCTTTCTTTTTCTCGTGATTATATGTTGTCATCGCATGTCTACTTGGCCTATTGATCGTATGATTGATTAGAAACATGAACCACATGATATGAGTTTATATGATTGTCGCTCCTTCTGAATTAGGTCCATGATAGTGTGATCGACTCTTTTTTATATGAATGCCTCATAAGATGTGCTCCTTAGCATGCTCGCCGATGATGCCTCGATGCTTATCACTCATCTTGTGACAAGAATCTATATCATGCCAGTCTATTTTGTCTTCCTTAGATTAACTATTGTTGATTCTGCTATAATTAGTATTGCTATGTGTTAATTGTGCTAAAGCGAGAATATGTTAGTGTAAATGAGTCTTGATAAATACATGTTATCGTTCGGTAGTGTTCTTCTATTACTCTATGATATCCTCTCGTGCTTCCATGAATGTATGACTTGACACCTCGCATGATCACACACCACTCTATATCGTGATTTTGCATATGCATGACGCATGAATATCGGAATGAATCTAGTTGAATCACTTTAGTTGTACTCCTGTTCGATATGTGCTATTAGTATCATGTAAGACTTATGATTCCCAATATGACCCGCTAAATGATCACATGTTGTACTTGTTCTATGATGTGACAACTATTGTACCATATATGTACTCTATGATGGTTCGTTCTTAGCGTGATTATAATTTAGCATCCATGATGTCCTTCTTGTTAGTTTTGATGATGCCTCATGTTTCGTGAATATTATGTTGAACTCCTCTAAATGATTCTTGACTATGCTTGCATCACATTATGTATCGCTAGTATCATGTAGGACCCATGCTCTCTAAATGTATCTCGTCATATGATTACGTGCCATGCTTGACCTAATATATGATCATTGTGTCAGATGAGATAGTTACTATGTTGCCCTTATATGATCTCGTATGATGCTTACACCAAACTCGTGCACTGTTCATATATGTGATAATTACTATGCTACTCTTATGTGTTCTCGTATGACGCTTCACCTGTTTGTTACGACATACCTTGCCATGATATATTTGGACTCATTTGTTGATGTGTATACCATGCTTTTACATTGTTCATTTGCATGATGCTCGTTATCTTCACTAAACTCCGCGTGACTTCGAATCATATATGATCATTGTTGGGTCTGCCTATCTTGCTTGAAGTTACTGGGCATATCTGTTTCCATGGAATACTAGAATGTTAGCTTGTTTCATATACATCAGCGTAGGACTTGATCGTGTCTTTCATATGAATACGAATGTTGCCCCGAGGTAGGTACATGTTAGTGTGGATTGATGTGATTGATATGCTCCATAATGAATTTGTGCGTGTTTGGCACAATTGTAACCTAATAGACTTTCTTAAGGGCATCGTTACTATTCCCGGGTCAGAGTCTTGTCTCTAGTCGTGTCATCTTTAGCTTTGTCCCATTTTGTCTCCGAGAGAAACGTTGGGTTGTCCGCTCTTGTCACTTCCCTATCTCCGCTAACTTAGACTCCTACCCGATACATTGGAGGAGCGACCACATGAAAAAGGGAACGGGAAGTCGAATAGCGATAGAGCAGCGCAGCGGAAGCGTGGGCCCATAACCCACCGGCCTCGGGATCGACAATGTCGATGGAACAAGCTCGCTTCGAGGGTGGTGACTATTGAGTATGATATGACTTGCAGGTGGGAGCGTCCTCCATTCGAATTGCTAACCCTTTCTGAACTTGTTGATGGTGTATTGCACTGACTTGATGTGGGGAATTGCGTGTTGATGTGATGACTGGGTAATGATTATTGCCTGATTATCCGTTGTTTATGGTAATATATATGATTCGATGCCTGAAAGCCCTAATGTGCCATGATGACTTGATGTGATGCTACTCTGAGTTGCTAAGCATGATCTAAATTCCTTTCCTATATAGTATGAACTGCAAATGCCGAGAATCTGAACTGTTTATTAGCTAAGATTATGATGAAACTTGCTAGCTTGAATTGACCATATTCATATATGATGTTCTGTAATACTTGTTGAGCATGACGGTAAATCGAGACTTTTGATACCATTGCAATGCTTAGTGATGAACTGATGATACTATTGATATAAACGCTGGTTGGTAGGATGTAATCTTTATGTGTAATAATGCCCATGATTGCTTCTTCTTTGAAGGTGTGGGTGAGATTCTTTTGTGGAGTGGTCGGAGAATGGTGGTGAATGTGAGCGGTTAGAATGATCGATAATAGTATGAGATAAGTCGCAGGAGAGGGGTTTGGCTTAAGTAGGAACGAGTGGGTTTTGATAAATTTAAGAGGCGATGCTTTGTGGTTCCGATGAGCTCCTAGATGAATCTCGGGTGAGAAACAGAGATAGGGTTGGAGTCTTAGAGGTGGATTATTAGTGAGAGTGCTGGGCGGGAAGAGGTGTGAGATTGAAAGATCGAAATGAATTGGGGTTCTTCTGTGGGGCAGTAGCTGAGTGGATGTTGGTAGGTCTAGAGGAAGGTTGGTCCTGGCTTGAGAGTGGGAGACGAGCGAGCGGGGATTGCGTTTCATTTTGACTGGTCATGATGTGAGGATTTTCTTGATTATGTGATTTGTAATATGTATCGGCATGACGTTAGATGGCGATCATGATAGACCTGATATGGCCTGATATTACATGTTGATATGCAATATTTGAAATCTAGTTGACAGTGGCAAGCGTTATCACGATATAATGGCACATTGATATCCTACTATGTTGTTCTTGAAGCATGTTGTGATGTGTTGTATGAATCATGAAATAATGATATGTTACTATGTGAGAGCATGATGTTATCTTATGGTCAGAAGATGTTAAACGATGAATATTGAATTGGATCGTGAATATGACTTATATATATATATATATATATATGATATAATGGTGTGTGATTGTTAAATGATCGTTATATGGCATTGTATGAGTTGAGATGATGTTTTGTGAGTATGCTGACGTTTTGGTGATTGATATATTGATTGACCTTCCCCTCTGCTAAATCTTAATAGCCTGACCTTGTTGTGTTGATGTGTTGACAATGGGTTTTGGTTCGTTGGTTCTGTGATGAGTGATACGTTATGACTTCTGGTGTGATGTTGAGACGTTGATATGATTTTGTTATGTCGTTGAGATGCATATTATGACCTTTAGTATGATATGGAGATGTTGATGTGACCTTGTGGCACTACGTTGGTACATGTTGAGACTTGCCGTATGATGTGTTGATTGGAGATTGGTTGGTTATACAGTTGTCCATTTCTTATGGCTTATACATCTTGCTTGAATTGAGACTGATATATTGATTCGATTCTGGAAACTAGGAAGAGAATATGGGAATAGTCCTTAGAGGTGGATGATTCCACCTCCTACCTTCTGAATTTGATTGAATGGTTTGCGAGAAGCTGATTTGGTTTTTGGGAGATTTTGACGAAATCTTGATTTGAAAGGAATTGACTTGTTTTGGTGTAAAGTTGCTTGATTAAACACCGGATTTGAATATTTTGAGCGGTTCTAAAAATGGCCAACTTGGGGTTTTAAAGAAGTTGAGAGTTTCAATGATTTGGATGACAATCTTTCCATTTACAAAACGCTTGGAGGATTTACGAACTGGATTTACATTATGACGTCTCACGAAGTGGATACAAGCATTTTATAGGGGCGCTTATAGATTGCTTGCTAAGACCTAGTCGGGACGCTATAATACTTTTAGAGTTGTGGTACTTCCAAAAAGTCGAAGCGAGGATGTAATAAGGGCGCTTATTACACACTTGACAAGACCAATTGGAGATGTCACGACCGTGACTAGGATGTTGTGAGAATCCCGGAAGACACAACCAAGATGATTACAAGATCCTCGGACATGGTCCTCGGACTCACTGATTTAAAACTCCTTCCCATTGCTTGAAAATGATTTTAGTCTCGGGGACGAGACTTGTTTTTAGAGGTGGATAAATGTAAAGACCGAGTATATATTAAATTATATTATGATTATTTTATTTAAATACGTTACTATTTTATTCAATTGTAAAAGTGGAGGAAAATATCGTCCTCGCGCATGAGTTTCGATTTTAAAATCCTTCCGGCATCGTTTTAGAATTTGGATTTTCTTTTACGGAATTTAATTCCGCTTCTGAGTTGCGAGTCTTGATAAATTAATTTGATTCCGATAATGATTTTATAATTTGATTTAAATTGCCGAGTGTCGGGTTTTGTTTTAGTGAACGGAATCGGATTCGAGCGTCGGGATTTCAAATTGGTTTTGTGGGGGAAACAAATTCCATATATTTTCAATTTTTCCTTTTCTTTACTCTCTCTCTCTCCCCCCCCCCCTCCCTCTCTCTCGATTCCTGTTGAGGGGTGGTAATGGTCTCCCTCCCTCTTTGTCTTCTTCCCCTATACAAACCACACACCCTCAGCACATTTTGTTTGTTTCTTGATGAAGCCCAACACCCCCATCTCTACTCCCCACCTCTCCCACGCCATTTCACCCTTTTGGCTAAGGATTCAAGCACAAACCCACACACTCCTCTCTCTCTCTCCCTCTTTTCTGAATTCACAGCCCTCACCTCCTGTCTCCTTATACAACCGGCAACACCCTCATCCCCGCCACCACACCTCCAGCTCCACCTCCAGTAGTCGCCCCCAGCGAGCGCCGGCCGAGCGCCACCAGAGCTCTGCCGCTCCTCCCCTATTTTGCCGAGAGCAAGCCCCCAACACCCACGTCGTCGTCTTCCTCTTCCTTCTTCAACACCCTGAAGCCGAGCACCTGGACGCCATGTAGCTCCTCCTATGCGCCAGTTGGGCGCCTCCCGAGCGTGGCCGAGCACCACCATCTTCCTCCCCCGGTTCATGTGTTTTCTTCCTCCAACCTGGTAAGGTTGTCTTCTTACTCCTGTAAAGGCTCGTATTTTTAAATCCTAATTTTGTCCGAAAAAGAGAATTTAAATATGAAATTAAATCGGTTTTAAAACTCGTTTAGCGGATTCCGACCGGAATATAAAATTTGACGAATAATTTCCATCCTTTTACCTCGAAAATTTAAAATAATTATCGGATGACGATATCCTTGTCGATTTTAAAAATCTAATTGATCGAGAAAGCGAGAGTCGGGGAAACTAACACTTGGAAACTAATTTCGGGATTCGAAATTTGCGTATTTGGAATTTAATTCCGGTTATTAATTTTACCCATTCCTACACTCTACCTAATCCTCACCCACTCCAATCACTCCCCATACCCAACCCTCACCCCCGTCACTCATTCATCACCATCACCTACTCCCTCTTTCACCATACTCTTTCAAATACATCTCTATCCCTCTCCCTCCATCCCCATTTCTGTGAATCATCATCTCCGCTCACCGTCACCTCCATTCATCACCTTCCATCACCTCTGCGGCTCCATCGACACCTCCTCAGAGCAACCAGCAGCAACCGCGGCATCTCTCGGATCCACCAGCAGAAAACAACGGACACCACCGGAGCCGCCACCGAGCCACCGCAGCCCATTCCTTTCTAATCTTTGATCAATCGCGAAGCTAACTTCCTGTCCGACAAGCCATCGTGAGCCACCGACGAAGCCCAAAACTCAGATCGAGAGCTCCGAAGTCGCGAACATCCTCGGTGAGCGTTCGAACCTCATTCCTTTTCCTTGGTTCGTTTCGATTCTTTTCTTGTCCTCGGGTGATCGGAGAGTGCGTGAGGGCTGAGTGTGGAGAGGGTGGGCGAGATCGAGAGCTCCGGCAAGCTCGAGAGCGGCGAGGTCGAGCGTGAAGGCCGTGTGCGTGAGAAGCAAGCGTGAGAGCGAGGGGGTGAGTGGGAGAGTGCGAGCGGAGGCGAGCGAGCTGGTGAGGACGAGCTGGCTGGCGCCGATGATCCGGGCTTGATCTTCGTCGATTAGCGCGAGGAAGGAGATGGCTAGGCGGCGGGAGTTTCTTTTGAAATTGGAGGAAGAGGACCCTTAGGCCCCACCTTTATATATATATATATATATATATATATATATATATGTATATATATATATACATATATATATATACATATATATATACATATACATGTATATATATATATATACATATATATATACATATACATATATATATATACATATTATTTGTTTTAACATTAAACCGGTTTGGGGTTAATGAGTATGGGTTTGGTTTGGTCCGGTTCGGTTCGGTTCGGTTGGGTTTAAATGGGTTTGGTTCGGTTCGGGTTTATTCGTTTAATTATTTAATTATTTAATGATATTTTAAAATATTATAATATTGTGTGAGGATTAAAATATAAAATATTATTTCGGATATTTTATAAAGGGTCGATTTTACTAAATAAAAATAATTGGGACTTTAAAACATTTGAATATATTTTTCAAAAGTAATTAACAAGTGGTATTTAAATATTATATAATAGTAAAAGGGAATTTTATGAACATTTTCAAGGGTCAGAACCCTTAACTATTTAACTGGGATTTTAAACGGTTTTGAAACTAACTTGGGAATAAGACTTATTCGATTACTAACTAGCATGATAATAAAATCGTTTGACTAACGGTTTGATATGTATGACTAATAGCATGATATTGTGGTGATTCTTGAAGGTTCGATAATATAAAACAAGGTAATATAGAAATACTCTAAAAGGGGGGTTGAATAGAGTATGCCCTTTTTTCGCAGAAAGTCTCAAGACTTTTGGAGCTCGTATAAAACCCTTTGAGATTAAACCTGAATCACAAAGTTAGACAATCGAACCAAGTGCGGAAATAAGGTAAAGCAATAGATAAAGGACACGAGTAATTGTTTACGAGGTTCGGCACGAACTTGGCCTACGTCCCCGCCTAGGGTTCTTCCACAACCCTAGGATTCAAAAGGCTTTGTTGATTCGCAAAGCTTAGGATCCTAATAGCTCACCGAGAAGCCTCTCTCCTATACAATTGCAATCTAGTCAACTCACGTTCCCTTGGAGTCCTAGACCAATCTAGAAGAGCCTCACCTCTCTCAGCTATCTAGTACAATCCTCTTACTCTCACAAATCAATAGCCTAGTGCTTACTTCCCGAGTTACAAACTCTCGAGTAACACTATAAATGAATATATCCTATAAGCTCACAGTGTAACTCTCAAAGGCTTTGAAATGAAATAACAAACTCTTGAGCGCTAGCAGAGAGTACACTTGGAAGACAGATCTCGCTTGAATAAATGAAAGCTTGTGTTTAAACAGTATATCCTGTCTTCTTCTTCCTTTTCCTTTATATAGAAGCAACATGGCGCCTAAGGATCTTCAACAACGGCTAGTTCGGATCATGGCGCGCCCAAGGATCTTCTATTTTTGGACACTTCGAAGACATGATCTCTCCAATTTGGATCTCCTCAATATGCACCATAAGGAAAGAAGTAATTCGAATAATACTTCCTGAAAGGTTAGTTAGGCATATAATATAATGGAAGTATATAATATTAAATAATATTCGAACATAATAATATATAGAACAGGTTTTTTATTTCATCAATACTGTTAAAGCTCCAAGACCTTTGACACAGACAAACTGTCAAGGCCTTTGAAACTTTATTCCGATTTTCATCAAGGGAGGGAGTTATCAATCTCCCCCTTGATGAAAGACAAAACCTGTGCATCCCTGCTACTTAGTCAAGCATAAATAATATAAGTGAAATCGGACTAAGTACCTGCATGGGTTAGACAAATGTTGGATCAAATTTTTAAAGTATGAAAAAGCCATCCAACCGAAAACCAAAAATCAAAAACCAAGGTCTTCCAAGACCTTCAAGCAGAAAGGTTTTCAAGTTTAAACAACCACAGATCATCTCCCCCTTTTTGTCTTTCAACAAAGGGAGGAGGTACCAGTCACCAAAAGTTTTGAAAATGTTTCCAAAAACCAGCAATGTATTAGATTTCAGGGATGGGATAGGGTAGGGTAGGGTTTAAGCTTCGTCGTTCGGAGCATCATCAGTGAGCTTCGTCCACAGACCTTGCAGCATCTTGGTTATCCCGCTCATCTCCGTCATAACCTCCTTGTGCAGCTCCTTGATATCCAGGCGAACTTCCTCCAAGCCCAACTCCAGGTTGTCCATGCGTTCATCAACGGCTGAAGCAGTGGGAAGAGCTTTTGAAGGAGTGGCAAGACTCAAGGTCCCTTGGGGAGACCGAGTGATGCCAATATTTTCAAGGCTCTTGGAGTCGAACTTACCCATATGACGCTGCCGTTCTTCATTTTTGAAATCAATTCCAGAAGCTTTGAAGAGTGGGGTCAAAAGGGTAGCAAAGGGGAGGGGGTTCCTTTCCTGGCTTTTCTTGTGTGAGCCATGGATCCTAAAATAGTGTCGGCCAGATCAAGATCAAGGCCATTGAGGATACGGTAAAGGAGGACCATGGCATTGTCAGTAAGGAGCGAGCCAGAGTTAAGACGGGGTAAGAGGCATCGAACAATGATGTTAAATATGATTTTTGCCTCAAGGGTAAGGGATGAGTGGGTGAGTTGCTTTGAGGTACTGTTAGATGCTTCGGGTAGGAGGTACTTGGCTCGGGCAAGGATGATGCAGTTTTCTTTTGAGGGGTGTATTTCAGAGGGTGGACATGGGCTAGGTAGGCCAAGGAAATCTGCAAAGTCATTGGAGTTGAAAGAGATTCTAACCCCTTTGACAACAGAATCCAAAGACCAACCATTGGCGTCGTGTTTGGCTTTTAGGTTTATGTAGAACAGGCGGGTAAGCTGGGGATAGTAAACGGTTTCAAGATTGAGAAGGGTCCAGGCTGGGGATTTTTTGAGAAGATCAATGCAGGGTAGCTTCAAAGCTTCGAAGAACTCAATATCCAAAAAATCAGAACAGCAAATCCTACGAGTTCCAAACTCATCTACCCACTTACCAGCAGTCTCAGCATTTTCAAACCAAGAGGAGGGCAAGGATTGGTTTACCTGGATGTAGGCAGGTGGATCGGCGTTCTTCCTGCGAGCAATCGTTGGAGCGGCTTTCTTGACAGACGCTTCAAGGCTTCTGAGAGTGCCCTTCCTGGTGCGCTTTGGGGATGGAGGCTTGACTGCAATTGGGGCTTTCCGCTTCTTAGGAGACGGGGGAGGAGGAGAAGGAGAGGGAGATTCTTCCTCCTCTTCCTCAGACCCCGAGTCCTCACTGGACCCCGCTTCAACTCCTTTAGCTTCCTCGTCTTCTCCAGATCCGTCTTGCTCTTCGTCTTCTTCCTCAGGCTCCTCTTCAGATGGAACCTCCTCGGCTTCGGCTTCCTTCCGAATCCTCTCAGCTTCTTCCTCGGCAAGTTTCCTTGCAAGCTCGACTTCCTCCTCGGCCTTTTTCTTCTTCAAGGCTTCCTCTTCGACTTCCTTGGCAGCATCTCTTTCCAGAATAGCATCGAGATCATCTTCCTCCTCTTCCTCGTCCACCTCCTCAGCTAATATCTTCTTTTTCCCTTTCTGTTTCGCACTAAGGGGCTTCTTAGCAGAGCGTTTTTGAGAGCCCTTGGTAACAATGGCTGTGCTCTCAGCGATGGTGCTCTGGACAACAGTTGGGATAATGGCTTGAGGAGTGGGTTCAGGTGTGGGAGAGGTGGTAGTGACCTGACGTCCCTTGGGGGTGGCGCCAAGTCTTTTGGGTGTGGAAGCGTTCTTTGATTTGGGAGCCATGGAGGAAATCGGTTAGGGTTTTCTTAGAACAGGTTGAGAGGTTGAAGAAGAAGAAGGTGAAAGGGTTTAGAGAGGTTCAGAGTTTGTGAGGGAATCGGGTACAGAATTGGGTTTAAGTAGAGAGAGAAGATGATGGAGTGATGGGACGAGTTTAGAGTTCCAAGGGAGGGTAATGATATCATTGCCAAATTTGAAAAATTTTCCAATTCAAAATTCAAACTATTCCATTAAAATAGGACTGAATAACCGAAATATTTAGTTCCAAAATTAAGATATCTCAACGGAAAGAAAATATAACATAAATAGGCAATTTTGAAATCCGATAAAAATATAATTGATTAAATATCTAGAAAGATATTAACCAAAAATATGTGATCCGATGTATGTAATCTACCATTTAGTTCACAAACCTTGACATAATTCTCAAAGGTCTTGACACTAAGTAGATATTATCTTTCGTAAAGGGAAAGCTCCCCCTACGAAAGTGCATCCTTGTTAAGCATCCCAATCTCTCGTCTTATGAAGGTGAACCTGTCCTCTGCCAAAGGCTTAGTAAAAATGTCAGCCCATTGATAATCAGTTGAAATAAACGAAATGGACACATCACCTTTTTCGACATGGTCTCTAATGAAATGATGCCTTACATCAATATGTTTGGGCCTTGAATGCTGAACAGGATTCTTAGTGATGGAGATGGCACTTGTATTGTCACATTTAATAGGAATGCCTTTGAGGTTGATGCCAAGATCTCGCATTTGTTGAGCTATCCAAAGAATTTAGGAGCAACAGGCTCCAGCTGCAATGTATTCGGCTTCTGCAGTGGATAGAGCGACTGAGTTTTGTTTCTTTGAGTGCCAACTGATCAAGGATGCTCCTAAGAATTGGCAACATCCTGATGTGCTCTTCCTATCCACCTTATACCCTGCAAAATCTGCATCAGAATATCCAATTAATGTGAAATCCTTTTGCTTTGGGTACCATAGTCCAAGCTCCTTAGTGCCATTGAGATATCGAAAGATCCTCTTTACAGCCACGAGGTGAGATTCTTTAGGATCAGCTTGAAAGCTAGCACACATGCAAACACTAAACATGATGTCAGGTCTACTAGCCGTGAGATATAATAAAGATCCAATCATTCCTCGATACTCCTTTTGATTGACACTTTTCCCAGTCTTGTCTTGATCTAGAGATAATGTTGAGCTCATGGGAGTCTTGGCTGCTTTGGATTGATCCATCTTGAACTTCTTCAAGAGATCCTTAGTGTACTTGCTTTGGTTGACAAAGATCCCTTTCTTGGATTGGTGAACTTGTAATCCCAAAAAGAAGTTGAGTTCACCCATCAAGCTCATCTCGAATTCACTGCACATGATGTCAGAAAATTCCTTGCACAAAGATGTGTTAGTAGCACCAAATAATATATCATCAACATAAATTTGAATGACCAAAATGTCCTTTCCTTTGGTCTTGATAAAAAGAGTCTTGTCGATCAACCCCCTTTTAAAATCATTTTCTAAAAGATATTTTGACAAGCGCTCATACCAAGCTCTTGGGGCTTGTTTCAAACCATAAAGCGCTTTGTCAAGTTTATAAACATGATTGGGAAATTCCAAACTTTCAAATCCTGGGGGTTGAGCCATATATACTTCTTCCTCTAAGAAACCATTAAGAAAAGCACACTTGACATCCATTTGATATAACTTTATGCTCATAAAAGATGCAAATGCTAATAAAATGCGAATGGCTTCAAGCCTGGCTACGGGAGCAAAGGTCTCCTCGTAGTCAATACCTTCCTCTTGATTGTAGCCTTGAGCAACAAGCCTTGCCTTGTTCCTCACGATCTTACCATTCTCATCTAGCTTGTTTCGAAATACCCATCGTGTGCCAATGACTGATTGATGCTTTGGCCTTGGCTTCAAGGTCCAGACTTTGTTTCTTTCAAATTTGTTAAGCTCGCTTTGCATAGCAATGATCCAATCTGGCTCTTGAAGTGCCTCATCTACCTTCTTTGGTTCAATAGGAGAAACAAACGCGTGAAAAGCACAAAGATCTTTAAGTTTAGAACGAGTTTGAACACTAGAAGTAGGGTCAGAAATGATATCCTTTAATGAGTGTGATGAGGAGTATTTGAATTTCCTTTTGCTAGTCTCAGCTCCTTGATTCGTCACACCAGTAGGATTGACTTGTGGTACATCTGACTCCGTGGTCCTGTTAGGTTCAGTTACAACAGTTTCTAACGTCTCAACACTGTTGGATTGGACACCAAGGGCTTTGGACGAATCTTCAACACCTTGGGCCAATTCTTCAGTGTTAAGAATCTGTTCCTGCATGTTCCTCTTCTCTGTGTTCTTGGTAGCAGCATCATCACCTTCCTCGTTCTCAGCATGGATGTTAAGATCTATATCTGCAACACTTTCACTCAAAGAACCGTCATTGCATTCATCAAATATAACATGTATACTTTCTTCAACTAACTGGGTCCTTTTATTGAAGATTCTATAAGCTTTGTTACTTGTGGAGTAGCCAAGAAATATACCTTCATCACTACGTGCATCAAATTTCCCAAGGTTATCTTTTCCATTGTTATGAAAAAAACAAGTACAGCCAAAGGGTTTAAAATAAGATATAAGTGGTTTGCGGCCTTTGAAAAGTTCATAAGGAGTTTTCTTTAAGATGGAACGAATAAGACAACGATTCAAAATGTAGTTAGCTGTGTTAACAGCTTCAGCCCAATAGGTTTTAGGTAATGCATTTTCTAAAAGCATAGTCCTGGCCATATAAGGTGCGGTTCTTGCGTTCCACAACCCCGTTTTGTTGAGGTGTCCTAGGAGCAGAAAAGTTATGGGAGATGCCATATTTAGCACAAAACAAATCAAACTGAAGTTGATCAAACTCTCTACCATGATCACTCCGAATTGACACTATGGGCTTGTTTCTTAAAGTTTGCAACTCCTTACAAAGTTTTGAAAACTCAAATAAGGTCTCTGATTTTTCTTTTAAAAATGCAACCCAAGTATATCTAGAGAAATCATCAACAACAACTAGCATGTACTTTTTACCATTGGGAGATTTGACTCGCATAGGACCACATAAATCCATATGTAAAAGTTCAAGGGGTCTAGAAGAACTTACAACCTTTTTGGGTTTGAAAGAGCTACGTGTTTGTTTACCTCGTGTGCATGCATTGCACATATCAATACCTTTGAAGTCCATCTCAGGTAGCCCTCTTACAAGCCCTTTGGACACAAGCTTCTGTAGTGTATGTGGACTCACATGACCGAGTCTCCTGTGCCAGAGCTTTGGATCGTCCGTCAAAGCCTTTAGACAGGTTAAGCTTCCTTGTGCCACTTGATCAGCATTTACAACGTATATATTGTTGTAACGATATGCAGTCAATATAACTTCTCCTGTATCTTCTCTGCACACTAGACATCTTTTCTTGTTAAATCTGACATAGTTGCCACTATCACATAGTTGAGAGACACTAAGCAAATTATACTTTAAACCATTAACAAGATAGACATTTTTAATACTATGGCTGGAATCACTTCCAACACTACCAATACCGACGATGTCACATTTTCCTTTGTCACCAAGAGTGATTGTTCCCGTGGATTGCTCCTTTAGATCATGAAAGAGAGAACTCTTTCCACTCATATGCCTCGAGCACCCACTATCAATGATCCATTTATGTTCCTTCACCTTGGTGTTCTCCTGCAAGACAAACATCAACCTTTGTGGCTAGACCAATAAGCAAATTTGGATCCATTGTTGGGGTAAACCATGTTTGGTAAAATAGTGCCTTTTGGAACCCCAACTTGTGTTATCCGTTCTTTTCTACAAATGAACAGGAAATGTATTGCGAATAATATATGGATCCTTTATTCTATAAGGGCAGGTCTCTTTTACATGTCCCTTTCTAGCACAGTGGTGACATATAGGAGAGGTTCTGCTTCCTTTTGCCTTTACAAAGGTGGTAATGTGCTGCTTCTTTAAAAACCTTGGATTGTAACCAATACCACTTTTGTTTAGAGAACTTTGTTGCTCGCCCAACATCCTATCAAGAGTGCCTTTGGATTTGGTAAAACTTATGAGGGCTGTCTGTTGGTCTTGAATCTTATTATTCAGGGAGATCTTCTCGTTCTCTAAGTCATGATGCTCATTTCTTAGAGAGGAGAGATCTTGCTTGAGTTCAGATTTCTCTGAGTCAAGCGTCTTGACTTTAATGTCAAGACCTGAATAAGAAGCTTCAAGACTTTTAACCCTCATAGACAGATCCTCAATAGTTCTTTCCTGATCCACAGTTCTCTTAATAAGAATGTTAGTTTGGGCAATAAGTTTCTCTTCATTGGCAATCATATTGGAAAGGAATTCCGATAATACCTCTTTTGGACTTGCCATAAGTTCTCTTACAGTAGCTTGAAGCTTTTCATCATGGGATTCATCTTCTGAGGCCATAAGACAAATATTGGCCTTCTCATCATCGGAATCAGAGTCAGAATCGCTCCAAGTTGCCACCATGGCTTTCTTCTTCCATTTGTCACCCTTCTTGGACTGGCTCTTTGTCTTTTGAGGGCAGTCCTTCACGAGATGATCTGTTTCACCACATTCAAAACAAGACAACGGTTTAGTCTTCTTTTCATACTTGTTGTATTGAGGCTTACCTCGAAATTTTGAAGACTTTGATCCATCCTTGTTGTTGAATTGCTTCTTCATTTTGAGAATTCGAGCAAGGCCTCTTGTGATAAGAGCAAAAGGATCATCCTCATCGTCATCCTCATCTTCGGAATCAGATCCATCTTTAGTCTCATCCTTCTTAGACTTGAGTGCCAAGTTCTTAGTGCTAGCTGGAAGTTCTCCATCGTCTTCATTAAGGATCATCTCATGCGTGATCAGCTTCCCAAGAAGGTCATCAAGGGGTAGAGTGGTGAGGTCCTGTGCTTCCTCTATAGCTGTTACTTTTGGACCCCATTTTTCTTTTGGGAGGCACCTCAGTATCTTCCTCACTTTCTCAACGTTGGTAAAGCTCTTGCCGAGAGAGTCAAGGTTTTTGGTGATTTCTGTGAATCGTGTGAACATGGCCTTGATTGACTCATCAGACTTCATTTTGAAGAGCTCATATTTTCGAAGGAAGATGCTGATCTTGGTGTCTTTCACTTGGCTCGTTCCTTCATAGGTGACGACCAGTTTGTCCCAAATCTCTTTAGTTGACCTACAAGATGAAATACGGTTAAACTCATCAGTGCTAAGACCACAATAAAGTAAGTTAATAGCCCTGTAGTTTTTGGAGACGAGTTCAAGATCCGCTTGGATGTATTCAGACTCCTTCTTTGCGACTTTGGTTCCATTTGGTCCGTCTTTCTCTTGAATCTTCGGACCATTCTCTATAATGTTCCAAAGTTCCAGATCTTGATCTATAATGAACATTTTCATCAAGGATCTCCAGTGGACAAAGTTATTTCCTACAAAGAGTGGTGGTCTGCTCGTGGACCTTCCCTGTGCAAATCCTCCGCTTGCTTCACCAGACATGATCGAAAACTCACAAGATTGTTAGATCAAAAACAGTGAGTAAAGCTCTGATACCAATTGAAGGTTCGATAATATAAAACAAGGTAATATAGAAATACTCTAGAAGGGGGGTTGAATAGAGTATGCCCTTTTTTTGCAGAAAGTCTCAAGACTTTTGGAGCTCGTATAAAACCCTTTGAGATTAAACCTAAATCACAAAGTTAGACAATCGAACCAAGTGCGGAAATAAGGTAAAGCAATAGATAAAGGACACGAGTAATTGTTTACGAGGTTCGGCACGAACTTGGCCTACGTCCCCGCCTAGGGTTCTTCCACAACCCTAGGATTCAAAAGGCTTTATTGATTCGCAAAGCTTAGGATCCTAATAGCTCACCGAGAAGCCTCTCTCCTATACAATTGCAATCTAGTCAACTCACGTTCCCTTGGAGTCCTAGACCAATCTAGAAGAGCCCCACCTCTCTCAGCTATCTAGTACAATCCTCTTACTCTCACAAATCAATAGCCTAGTGCTTACTTCCCGAGTTACAAACTCTCGAGTAACACTATAAATGAATATATCCTATAAGCTCACAGTGTAACTCTCAAAGGCTTTGAAATGAAATAACAAACTCTTGAGCGCTAGCAGAGAGTACACTTGGAAGACAGATCTCGCTTGAATAAATGAAAGCTTGTGTTCAACCAGTATATCCTGTCTTCTTCTTCCTTTCCTTTATATAGAAGCAACATGGCGCCTAAGGATCTTCAACAACGGCTAGTTCGGATCATGGCGCGCCCAAGGATCTTCTATTTTTGGACACTTCGAAGACATGATCTCTCCAATTTGGATCTCCTCAATATGCACCATAAGGAAAGAAGTAATTCGAATAATACTTCCTGAAAGGTTAGTTAGGCATATAATATAATGGAAGTATATAATATTAAATAATATTCGGACATAATAATATATAGAATAGGTTTTGTATTTCATCAATACTGTTAAAGCTCCAAGACCTTTGACACAGACAAACTGTCAAGGCCTTTGAAACTTTATTCCGATTTTCATCAAGGGAGGGAGTTATCAATTCTTTTTAGAAGAAACTAAATGATCGATACTTGTGATGATAATGAAATATGTCCTTATGGAGAGTATGAGTAGGGAATAGTAATATGTGAATTTGGCTAAGAATGATATAGAGGTTATCTTAAGCTGATGAGATGACGGATTATATATGTTGAACGGTATGAGATGGGAGATTATTGATCAGGATGAACTGGAAGTATGATGGATACGAACTTGTTTATTTATCTGTTTGTATGAGTGTGTGATATATGTGTTCGGAGAGACTATAGAAGTTTACTCAGTATATTCTCGTTATGTAATTATGTGATATTCTGTGATCGTGACTATTGTGTGCTGGATTCTTCTTTTGCTGATCTTCTAGCCAGGTAAGTACCTCCGGGGCTTACTCAGTAACCAGGATCTCCTGCCTGATGTGCATATAGTATGTAGGTGTTGCATATGCATAAAAGCATGTCATGTAGTATCATGCTTAGGAATTGCACTTACGAATGAGCATGCTTATTTTGTATGCGTTTGAATGTAGAACGGCCGTTATCTGTGAGTCCTAGAGTCGTTGTTAGGGTCATAGGACAGCCCAGCTTCATCGGGTGTTGTCCTCCTTGAGTCATTTATATATATATATATATATCATGAGATACGAGATGAGCTGAGATACGATATGATGATGAAATGTGATATGCTATAGCATTGAACTGGCCAGTCTTCACCCTATCTGGAAGGGGGGTGGTGGTAGAAGAGGGATATACCACTTGGTATTCTTTGTTAAGGCCTTAGTTCATATTTTGCATATATGAATTAGGAGCATGATAGAGTGGTTAATATTTCAGTACTGCATGAAGGCATCCTTTATTCTAGGTATAGGCGTATTATATGCATTCAGCGCGGTCAGAGGACCCGCAAGCGAACACTTGGCCTAACTTTGTGGTATAGTTTCAGGTACCCGTTCCACTGCTTGATTTCGTGCTGTTATGACGGGGTCCATTTATATGGCGGAGAATGAGTGTTTGAACCATGACTTCACCAAATTTATACTTTTGGGATTTCTTCCTACTTATACTCTGTTTTAACCCGGCTCTGCCGCGACACTGGTTGTATCATTTTCAGAACTTATATCCTTTGCATGATAAAGGTTTTGCGCGTTGTAGACTTAGGACAGGTACAGGGGTTTACCCCAGGGTCTCCAGCTGTCTTCCAGATTTGGGTGCGAAATCCGACTTTAAACTACAAATCTTCGGTTTCAAACCATTAACCTGTAATCGGGGCACAAGATCCCAACGAGGGGTCTCATCACTTGAAACGTAACTCGGGAATCATTATCTCGGGCCATTACAAAGGTGGTATCAGAGCTGAGGTTTTACAATCCGAGTACAATAGGTTGAAGATGGCTTTGAAAATCTCCCAATGATTTCAAATGGTTTTGGAAAATGTTTAAAGGGCAAAATGAATTTAATTGGACTTAAAACCTAAATGAATAAAGGGGAAACAATCTCGTGGGTAGAGACCAAAGCGATAGACCTCCCTTATGGATGTAGAACTCGGGGAACGGTAGGCAAAATACTAGCTTTTATTTACAGATGGGCCTAGAAGACTCCAAGGAACACCACGGAGGTTGGAGTGTCGAGTTAGGAGGCCGTGAGGTTCTTGCCCCTCCGGTCAGCCGTCCCTCGAAGGACGGCATAGATCATCTCTGTGATTGTATGCATTATATCCAATTGTGCCCGAGGGCAATCCTCCTCGAAGAGGATCATATTAATCTTGTTGAGTGCTATTGTGCATAGGATATCGAACTAATCAGTATGCCTTAACTAGAATCATGTATTGAATGTGTAAACGGGATAGCGGGAGGAAACCTTGACCTTGTGTAATTGGAATACCTGTCTTGTCAGAATAGCCCTTCCATAACTCAACCCCCTTGATGATTCCGATTTCGTCATCCGTCCCACCAAAAGATCTAGGCATGTTAGCAAGGGTCAAGAAGCATCCACTCTCCCTGTTTCGAGTCTTGTTTCGTATCCCACCATCGATGCTTCTATCGAGTCTCGTACCTGAGGTTGGGCTCTTCCACGAGAAATTTGGGTCGGTCAACTAATTACCTTTGGAAATCGTGTCAAATGTGAGGGTTACTTGAGTATGATAGTGGGGGTGAGGATTTAAATCGTTTCGAGATAGAAGTGAGTTGTCTTATGGAGCCATCCCTTTCTATACTCGTAATGGCCAACCATGTCTTCTTACCACAAGAGTCTAAACACGAGTTCTACCCTCGCCTCTCGAAAACAGTGTGAGTGCCCTTATGTCCTACCCATCGAGTCATACTAGTGCCCCACGGGGAAACGGGGTGATGAGTCAGTGAATGGCCTTGGAGAATTCTGTCGGTTATAGTCGTAGCCATTCTTGTGGTTGCATGACATAGTATAGTGGTGTATTTCAGCATGACTTGCATGATATCCTGCACGGTTGCTCTTATGAGATGTATGTGTCATATGTATGGAACTTCCATGATTATTGTCTTCCCATGAATTAGGCCCATGATAGTGTGGTCAACCCTCGTTGTATGTTTAATATATGAGATGACTGTCCTAGCATGCTGAATTAATCTAATTAGACCATGTTGACTGTGTACATGTTTAATGAGCAATTCTAGTATCATGTAGGACATATGTCTCCCATTTATAGGCCCTCGTATGACTATGTGCCGTCCTTGTCTTACGATGTGAATATGGATGTATGTGATGCGATAGGTACCTCCTAGCGTGTTTGCCTTGGCCCCCTGATATTACGACCTGCTTTTGTGTATCTAACTGAGTGATAAGTCATGTATATAATGTCCTTGGATGTTGCTAAAACTAGTGCAACTTATGCCACACATGTCCCATGTCCGTTCATGCATGTATGTTCTTAGTATACCAAGCATGATTAGTGAATGAAATGATAGGTTGCTAGCTTCTTCTGTGAACGTGTAAAGTGGATGATATGAACATGTTATGAATGCATAGATCGCTACTTCTCGAGATAGGTGCATGTTAGTGTGGAATGATGTGATGATATTCGTGATTATTATGTGTTTGCGTGCCACAGTTATAACTTCATGGAATACCCTAGGGGCATCGTTGTAACTCTCGGGTTGGGAACTTGCCTCTGGTCTTGTCGTCTCTAGTCGTGGTCCATGTCTGAATTCTTATGGAAGTCATGTTGTCCTCCCTTGTCTCTCCCCTATCTCCGTAAATTTTAACCTTTGCGATTCCTTCATGAGCGTCGACATGGAAGAAAGAATGAATGGCCAGATGGCACCGGAGTGGCGCAACGAAAGCATGATGAGTCCATGTCCCATAGACTCCAGGAACGACATCACCGATGGAAAAAGGAATGAACATGCTCAAAGATGGCAGTCGTGAACAAGATCCTTCCAACTGACTCGAGGAGGAGCATCCTTAATTCAAATTGCGGTGCTTCTATACTAATCGGAATTGATGTTGTGCGATAGGCCTAGAACTGACCTAATTGAGTATGTGATGATGAATGTGCTGAACTGGTAGTGAATGATTGCCTGACTGACTTATGCCTATGATGATGTGCCTTGGTGCTTAGTATTTTGACTCGCTAGTAAGAAAGATATATAGGTCCTATATGTTGATGGTGCTTCTGTCTTGAGTATGAGTTGTGAGATTCTTCGATAAGCTGGGTCGGAAAGTGACAGGTAGATTGAGGTCTTCAGATCTAGTCGTTGGTCGTATGAGGTGGAGTACGGGAAGAATATGTTTGCTTAAGTAGAGCCGAGCGAGTTTTAAGACTCGTAGGAGATAGTGGTTAGCAGGGTTATCGGATGAGCTTCCACATGGGTTTTAGAGCGGGGATTTGGGTTAGGATGGCGAGATTTTAAGGGAGATGTCCTAGTGAGAAGTGGTAGTCTAGGTAGGTAGTGTGTGTGAGTAGTATAAGAGAGTGGTTGGATGAGGTCTAAACTAGTTTCATTAAGGTGATCTTGAGATTGGGTATGGATAGAGGCAGTTAGGATAGTTCTAGAGGTGGATGGGCGAGCTAGGAGTGGATCGAGGGATTCTTGAAGGGAGGTGTTGTGAAACGGATTGGTGTGCTAAGGAAGGTGTCTAGATGGTCTATGAGCGGATCATGGGCGGTGTCGAGGATGATCGATTAAGGAACATCTGAGGAATCGTAGAATTTGGGACTAGGTGGTGTGTGTTGTGAGTGGGAGCGATTTCGGTAAGGGATGAGGTTGAGGAATTGCCAAGGAAGAGTAGTATGAGTTTGCTTGGGAAATTATCGATCAGGGATATTAGGTTGTTCATATCAGGGTTGTTCGTGTGATGAGTATTTGGGGTTGTTTAGATTGGATTGGTAATGCTTGGGGAAATTATGAGTGAAGGATTTCTATATGCGTTGTTGAAGGATTTTGGCATAGGGAATGAATCGGGATTTATGAGTGGAGGTTATTGTGGCTATTGAGGTATTTGAGGATGTGAGATGAATCTTCGAGGAAAGGCTCGTAGCTAGGCAAGGATGTAGTTGAGATTCCTAGTAAGACTGTGGGCTTAAGGTTGAGATAGGGAGATTATGAGCATGGGTTTGGGAACTAGGCAAAGCAGAAGGTATTGAGGACGCTAGAGGATAAGAGGTTTTTGAAGGTTGGTGAAGTTGCGGTGCTTAGAAAAATCGGACGAGGATGTCATATGAATTCGGTGAAAATGATGATCGGTGCATAAGGGTTTAAGCGGTAGAGATTTCAAAGTTGAGGAAGCGTGATCTGAGGCAATTTGGGGAAACATGCGGAGTTGAGGGAACTAGTCCAGGTAGAGTATGCTGGGAAGAGGATCTAGAGTGGGTCGGCTTGAGGGTCATGGTGATTCGTGGTTGGGAGTACCACTAGTTAGGTTTCTGCGTTAGAATTGGTCGGGAGTGTCAGGTATGAGATGGTCAGCATGAGTTGGGTCCTTAGAGGTGGATGGTTAGTGAGAGTGGTTAGTGGCGGGGGAAGTATGATTAAGTTAGCAAGGTGATTCAAGATGTCTCTTTAGGAGATGATGGTCGGGCGAAGTCTTGAGAGCCTGGGAAGAGTAAGCAAGATTGTTAAGAAGTGTCTTCTAGATCAATCGTGAGAGCGGTTCAGTTGAGGACTTAGAATTTTCTATTAGAGGGTAAAGATGGGACCGATAGAGGGCCCCTAGGGAAAGGATGTGTTATATATGGAGTCTTGGTAGTAGATCGAGTTGTTCAGCTTGTCGAAATGAGGGAATTTTGTGATTTGGGAACTCCGAGAGATAGTTTTAAATAGTCGAGTGGAAGGTAGGACTTCAGATCGGGATGTCGTAGTGGATTGGCCCTTAGATGGCTTGATGGCATAGGAGTTGGGATACCTAGTAGTTGGTTTGGGTATTCGGCCTTGATTGCGAATAGTTATGAGGCTAGAAAGTTTGTATGTGAGCAGGATACAATGGTGCCTAGAACTGGTAGTGGATTGAGTTGGTAGACCTCGGTGAAGTTGATCTTAGTGCAAGGGATGGTGGGTAGTGGTCGTGTCTCGTCATGATTGGTAGTGTAGGCAGATTCTTCTGAGATAGTGATCTAGTGTATACTTTACTTGGGACCGAATGTTGTGCGAATTCTATGTTATAGACGATGTTGATTCTCTGATGTGTTGCCGTTGACAACAGGGAACTATTAGTACTAACATATTTATCCCTGAACTCGATGGAATGCTACTGTACGGAAGCAGTTGTTTGCCTTTAATGCGATGAGGCTTGGTAGTTAGAATGAGTATGATGTACTTATCTGATTGATATAACGTGCTTATCTGATTGATATGGTGTGTAACTTCCGTGAGATGATGTGATAAATTCTACCATATATGATACGATGCTAGATATGCTATGGTATGTGGCTATTCTTGAGGTGATTATGTTTTGCTATTAGACGTGAGGTGCTATTGTTATTCGATATATATACATGATGCTTGATGATGGAAATGATAGAAATTGAACTGTTGAACCTTGATTCTGACTTGAAACCTAGGAAGGGAATATGGGATTAGCCTTAGAGGTGGATGATTCCACCTCTTGGGTTCTGAAATTGCTTGACTAACTTGGATTCTGAGAAATTTAACGCGATCGAGAACTTCAATGATTTTGAGACCAAACCTTTTCAAACTGAGGAACCCTCTTGAATTTTTCTGACCGAGCTTGCATTATAACGCCCCCCGAAGTGGATACATGCATTTTATAGGGGCCCTTATAGACTGCTTGCTAAGACCTATGGGAGATGCTGTGATGCTTTTCGAGTTATGATATGACCGAGAAGTTGGAATAAGGATGTGGTAGGGGCCCATATTACATTCTTGCTACGATCTATTGACGATATTATGATCACGGCAACGGTACTGTGAGTACCTCATAAGGGCACTTATGAGGTGTTTACGGGATCAATGGCATGATCCTTGGACTCACCGATTTCAAACTTCATCCCCTGTTTTAAAATGATTTTAGTCTCGGGGACGAGACTTGTTTTTAGAGGTGGATGATGTAAAGGCTCGGATTTTTAAATCCTAATTTTGTCGGAAAAAAAAAAGAGAATTTAAAAATGAAATTAAATCGGTTTTAAAACTCGTTTAGCGGATTCCGACGGGAATATAAAATTTGACTAATAATTTCCATCCTTTTACCTCGAAAATTTAAAATAATTATCGGATAATGATATCCTTGTCGATTCCGGGTATTTATTTTATCCATTCCTACACTCTACCTAATCCTCACCCACTCCAATCACTCCCCATACCCAACCCTCACCCCCATCACTCATTCATCACCATCACCTACTCCCTCTTTCACCATACCCTTTCAAATTCATCCCTATCCCTCTCCCTCCATACCCATTAATTTCTGTGAATCATCATCCCCGCTCACCACTCCTCTCCAATTTTTTTAATTCATCATCACTACCATCACCGTACCTTCCATCCAACACCATCACCTCCATTCATCCCCTTCCATCACTGCCGCGGCTCCTTCGACACCTCCTCGGAGCAACCAGCAGCAACCGCGGCATCCCTCGGAGCCACCAGCAGCAACAACGGACACCTCCGGAGCCGCCACGGAGCCACCGCAGCCCATTCCTTTCTAATCTTCAATCAATCGCGAAGCTAACTTCCGGTCCGACAAGCCATCGCGAGCCACCGACGAAGCCCAGAACTCCGATCGAGAGCTCCGAAGTCGCGAACATCCTCGGTGAGCGTTCGAACCTCATTCCTTTTCCTTGGTTCGTTTCGATTCTTTTCTTGTCTTCGGGTGGTCGGAGAGTGCGTGAGGGCTGAGTGTGGAGAGGGTGGGAGAAATCGAGTGCTCCTGCAAGCTCGAGAGCAGCGAGGTCGAGCGTGAAGGCCGTGAGCGTGAGAAGAAAGCGCGAGAGGGAGGGGGTGAGTGGGAGAGTGCGAGCGGAGGCGAGCGAGCTGGTGAGGACGAGCTGCCTGGCGCCGATGAGCCGGGCTCGATCTCCGTCGATCAGCGCGGGTGACGTCGAGCTCCGTCGATCAGCGCGAGGAAGGAGATGGCTAGGCGGCGGGAGTTTCTTTTGAAATTGGAGGAAGAGGACCCTTAGGCCCCACCTTTATATATATATTATTTGTTTTAACATTAAACCGGTTTGGGGTTAATGAGTATGGGTTTGGTTCGGTCCGGTTCGGTTCGGTTGGGTTTAAATGGGTTTGGTTCGGTTCGGGTTTATTCGTTTAATTATTTAATTATTTAATGATATTTTAAAATATTATAATATTGTGTGAGGATTAAAATATAAAATATTATTTCGGATATTTTATAAAGGGTCGGTTTTACTAAATAAAAATAATTGGGACTTTGAAAGATTTGAATATATTTTTCAAAAGTAATTAACAAGTGGTATTTAAATATTATATAATAGTAAAAGGGAATTTTATGAACATTTTCAAGGGTCAGAACCCTTAACTATTTAACTGGGATTTTAAACGGTTTTGAAACTAACTTGGGAATAAGACTTATTCGATGACTAACTAGCATGATAATAAAATCGTTTGACTAACGGTATGATATGTATGACTAATACATTATATTGTGGTGATTTTTTTTAAAAGAGACTAAATGATCGATACTTGTGATGATAATGATATATGTCTTTATGGAGAGTATGAGTAGGGAATAGTAATATGTGAATTTGGCTAAGAATGATATAGAGGTTATCTTAAACAGATGAGATGACGGATTATATATGTTGAACGGTATGAGATGGGAGATGATTGATCAGGATGAACTGGAAGTATGATGGATACGAACTTGTTTATTTATCTGTTTGTATGAGTGTGTGATATATGTGTTCAGAGAGACTATAGAAGTTTACTCAGTATATTCTCGTTATGTAATTAGGTGATATTCTGTGATCGTGACTACTGTGTGCTGGATTCTTCTTTTGCTGATCTTCTAGCCAGGTAAGTACCTCCGGGGCTTACTCAGTAACCAGGATCTCCTGCCTGATGTGTCATATAGTATGTAGGTATTGCATATGCATAAAAGCATGTCATGTAGTATCATGCTTAGGAATTGTACTTACGAATGAGCATTCTTATTCTGTATGCGTTTGAATGCAAAACGACCATTATCTGTGAGTCCTAGAGTCGTTGTTAGGGTCATAGGACAGCCCAGCTTCATCGGGCGTTGTCCTCCTTGAGTCATTTATATATATATCATGAGATACGAGATGAGCTGAGATACGATATGATGATGAAATGTGATATGCTATAGCATCGAACTGGCCAGTCTCCACCCTATATGGAAGGGGGGTGGTGGTAGAAGAGGGGTATACCACTTGGTATTCTTTGTTAAGGCCTTACTTCATATTCTGCATATATGAATTAGGAGCATGATAGAGTGGTTAACATTTCAGTATTGCATGAAGGCATCCTTTATTCTAAGTATAGGCGTATTATATGCCCTCAGCGCGGTCAGAGGACCCGCAGGCGAACACTTGGCCTGACTTTGTGGTATAGTTTCAGGTACCCGTTCCACTGCTTGATTTCGTGCTGTTATGACGGGGTCCATTCATATGGCGGAGAGTGAGTGTTTGAACCATGACTTCACAAAATTTATACTTTTGGGATTTCTTCCTACTTATACTCTGTTTTGACCCGGCTCTGCCGCGACACTGGTTGTATCATTTTCAGAACTTATATCCTTTGCATGATAAAGGTTTTGCGCGTTGTAGACTTAGGACAGGTACAGGGGTATACCCCGGGGTCTCCAGCTGTCCTTCCAGATTTGGGTGCGAAATCCCACTTTAAACTACAAATATTCGGTTTCAAACCTTCAACCTGTACTCGTGGCGCAAGATCACAACGAGGGGTCTCATCCCTCGAAACGTAACTCGGTAATCATAATCCCGGGCCGTTACAACTCCTTTCGCTGTCAAATGAGGTAAAGGCTCACCTTTAAGTTTCCTACCTTCAACCCAGGCTGAGTCGCTTGCTTCCGACTCCGGTGAGCCAAATCGAACCCTCGACGAGTTTCTCCGACGACCATCGACCCTCGGTAAGAACCCCCCTTTCTCTTTCTTCCTGAGTCTGAATTTCGTGTGTGGTTCGGTTAATTGGTGTCGGACGGCCCTGTCGGAGTCGGAGTCCGGTTGCCGCCGACCCCTCACCATCCTCCTCCTCCGGTTTCAACTCCTCCTATGCTTTCCTTTTCTTCAAACAACCCAAGGAAGAGGGGGACCAGTTGGCCCTTCAACCTTAGCCGCCACCTCAGGCGCGGGTCCCACTCCTTTTCTTTCCTTTCTGATTTCGATCTGGTCAAGGGAAATGGGATGGGCTTGATTTTCTGGGCCGGTGTCTTTGTTTTAAAAAGGGAGAAATGAGTTGGGCCTAATTCCTATTCGGGCTCTTCTTTCCTCCTGATGGAATTTGGGCCGGGTTGATCCGTTACTTCATTTCTTGCTTGGATCCGGGGTCCTCTTTCTTTCTCTTAAATCCGGGTCGGGTTGGGCCTTTCTTTCCGGATTGGGGCATGTTTTCCTTTCTTGGGCTGGTTTGTTTTATTTAAGAGAGCTTGTTGTTTTATGTTGTTATTTCGATTTTTATTTGTTATTGAATTAGATTATTATTATAATTATTATTATTATTATTATTATTATTATTATTATTATTATATGCTGGGATTGGTGTTAATTATAAATTCTGGGAAATATATTCTTTTTGGAATTTTATATCTTAAAAAGTGATTTTGGAAAGTGATAATATTTGAATAGGTGTTGTGTGATGTTATAAAAAGAATTAATGGTGTTGTTTTATTAAATGGGTTATTAAAATGGATTTGATTTTTGGTGAATTACTATATTTAAATATTATTTGGAGTGTGTTGTTAAATATTATATATAGTATAATTGGTTCTAAAAAGTAATATTTGAGAAGTGTTATTATATAATGATTTATAAGGTGAGTTTAAGATGAGGATTTTAACGAGGTAAAATACCGGAATGATTTCTATAATATGATTTTGGGAAATTGGTTTTAAGGTCTAAGTGTTTAATGTCGGGATTTGGATAAGCGATTTTAAAAAGAATTGTTTGATTTTCTAAGTTGAGTTCTTTGAGAGATTGTTTTGAAAATGAGATGATGAGATGAGATGAACATGGAATGATATTGGAATTATGATGAGATAAGATGGAATGATTCGAAACGAGATATGTGAAGATATGTATGATAGTTAGGGGCGCCTTGTGTGAATTAGATAGACTTATGCATTTGTATGTTATTAGGTGATTGTGATATGTTGGACATTGCTTACTATTGGATGATTCATTACTTGGACTCTGCTTCTGCCTTGTTTCTCTCCTGTTCGGCTTATTCAGTTAAGTTCCTTTATGGGCTTACTTAGATTCGAAAGAGAATATCTGCTTGTGAATATATGACATACTAGGTGTTGCATAAGCATTAAAGCATGCCATGTAGTATCATGCTAGGATTGCACTTATGAATGAGCATTCGGTTACTTTATGTGTTTGAATACAGAACGGCCGTTATCTGTGAGTCTTAGAGTCTTTGCTAGGGTCATGGGGGCATTCGTTTTTTATACCGTTTCGGTCCCCAATCGAGCCGATGAGTATGATCTATATATATATATATATATATATATATATATATATATATATATATAGGGATTGACTCCGGTGAAAACCTCAAATTGTGGTAAAAACCCGTGAGGACTACTTTATATCTTGGTTTTTTTGAAACCCGTGCTAAAAACCTCAATCACACGGTGACTTTACAACTCGGTTCAACCTAAAAACCGTGCTAAAAACTCCAGTTTTAAAATAACACATGACTTTATAGTTCGGTCAAACCGAAAAATCGTGCTAAAAAGCTAATGTTTTAAAATTACATAGTGACTTTATAGCTCGGTTTTATTCAAAACCGGGCTAAAATTTATGACTTTATAGATCGGTTCTATTCATAACCGGGCTATAAAGCAAGTGAACCGGGCTAAAACGCCGGTCCTCACGGGTTTCTACCGCAATTTTGGTTTTTACTGGAGCGCATCCCTATATATATATATATATATATATCTTGTAACGACCCGGATATAAATATCCGAGATACGTTTCGAAGTTTGGATACCTTCGTTCGGATATTGCAATTCAGGTACGGGTCGAGGTTTCAAACCTCTAAAGATCAATCAGTATTCAAAGCGGGGATTTCGAACCCCAATCAATCAAAGTCAAAGAAATTCAATTTAAACGAAAGTAAAGCGGAAGTAAGATTTAGATACATAAGCCACGGCAGAGCCGGGTCAAAACCAAAACATATATTCTAAAGTCGTATAGCCAAATTAGCGGGGTTAGACAGATTCTTTGCAATCGCCTGGGGGATTTTCCCATGCCATAGAGACAGGGAGCAATCATACCTAAAAACAAGTGGTGCGAGCGGGATCAGACCGAGACCCCAACACACCCTGTCCCGCAAGCAAATATACACATACGCTATGATAAAGATGCTTCGATGCAATGCAGAAATTAAATCACACTAGCATATTCCTAAATCATAATATGCGGAAAAGAACTGTAAAGGCGCCCAAAGAATGCCAAGTGGCATATCCCCATATCTCTGTATTTCCCGTACCCACTCCGAGGTAGGGCGCTCGGCCTTAGCCAAACCGTAATAAATATATTCCTGTACCCACTCCGAGGAAGGGCGCTCGGTTTATGCCGAACCGTAATAGATATATTCCCGTACCCACTCCGAGGTAGGGCGCTCGGTCTATGCCGAACCGTATCAGATATATATATATATAGATCATACTCGTCGACTCGATTGGGGACCGAAACGGTATAAAACACGAATGCCCCCATGACCCTAGCAAAGACTCTAAGACTCACATATAACGGTCGTTCTGTATTCAAACACACAAAGTAACCGAATGCTCATTCATAAGTGCAATCCTAGCATGATACTACATGGCATGCTTTGCTCCTTATGCAACACCTAGTATGTCATATATTCACAAGCATGTACTCTCTTTCGAATCTGAGTAAACCCATAAAGGAACTTACCTGAAGAAGCGCGGAATCCAAGAAATAGTCAGCAATAGCAAGCAATCCAATCATGTCACAAATCACCTAATATATAATATAAGATGTACATAAGTCTACGTCTAAGTCACACAAGGCGCCCCTAACTATCAGACATAAGTTCACGAAATCATATAGTATCACTTCTTAACATTAATTCATCACTATCATCTCAACTCATCTCATCATCTTATCATCTTCTTTACTCATTTCCATCAATCAGCTCATATCGTCACATATCCTCTTATCCTCATATCATCTTATTAATTCAATCATATCATCTCGCATCTTGTCTCAACATTTGATCATTTCAACTCATCATTTAGAAATCATGCACCACTATTTTATATAAGTCACATTCATACTCTAAGGTATATTCATGCTCAAATTATCACATCATATACATATCATAACAATATCAACGTCTCATAATCTATATATACACAAGGTAGACAAGTAAGTCAATTCCCAAGTTTTCCCAAACCCTTAAGTCTCAAAATAAGTCAACGCAATAATCAAACAATTCTTTTAAATCATACTTAGCCAAATTCCATTTATAAAACATTAAATCCTTGACCATCTTGTAAAATCGTGCTATCAAAATAATCCCGGTATATTTCTTATTTCAAAATCGTTGTTTAAATAAATTCCGACATTAAGCATTTGAATCCTTAAACTAATTTCCCAAAATTATGTTATTATTATTTTATCAAAACAATTCCGACAAGGTTAGGTTATTTCCAAAAATCCGTTTTACAAGTACTTAAATCAATTCTCGACCCTTGAAAACATTTTCCCAATTCTCTTTAAAATCCAAGTCTCAAGATATAATATCTTCAAATCTCAAATATAATATGGTATTATTAATTTCATAAATAATATTATATAGTACATTATATCTCATTTTTAATAACCCATATCTATAAATTAACATTACTATATCACATTAAATATGTTTAAAACATGCATATAAAATCATCATATAATAACATACTATATCCTAAATACTATTTCCTTGAAACACTTTAAAATATATAATAACTTCAGAATATATAAATATTTATCACAAAATCCCGTAATAATAATAATGATAATAATAATGATCTAATCACATAAAATATATCTTACTATATAATAACATAACATATAAATGTAAAACAAACCCAAAACCTTTAAAACACCCAACCCAAAAGAAGCCCAATCGAAAAAAGGCCCAACCCGGATCGAATTGCCCAGACCCGGACCAAGACCCAACCAAATTCGGATCCACACAAACCCAACCCAGCTGAACCGGTCCACCCCATTTTATTAAATAAATACCAAAACCGGACCAAGCTTTTTAAAAAAAGAAAACCGAACCCATCGGCACTGTTCACTATCTTCTTCCCCTCTCCTCTCTGCTCACGCCCCCTCGCTGTCTCTCAGCTCGCTCTCCCTCTCTCTCTCAAGTGAACCAGAAGGAAGGAGGAACCCAATCAAAGCAAGGAAGAGAAGAAGGTGTGAGGCTCACCGAGAGGCTCGAAGGTCGCCGGAATGCTCGTCGGGGTTTGATGTGGCTCAACGAAGATCCGAGGTGCTCCTTCATGGCCTAGGACGGAAGGAAATAGATTAAGGGGGAAGCTTTATCAGAGTTTCGCAGCGAAATAGAGTGTAAGGGAGGCTTACCGACGAGAATGGAGAAAACAGAGGAAGGGAGAGATATTGGCGGCGCCGACGGTCGACTTCGGTGGCAGCTACTGGCTAAAGGAGGAAGAGAACGGATTCGTAGCTCCTCGTGGGTGCTCGCGGAAACAGTGGGAGAGGAATGGGCTTGTTGCGACAGCGCCTGGGTGCCTGGAGCCGTGCTCAGGGGTGCTCAGAGAGGAGGAATGGGAGCTGTTGGAGCTCGGTCCTGGCTCCGAAGAGCTAGGCTGCGGCAGTGGTGGTTCTGTGGTGATTTGGGGTGACGTGAAAGAAGAAAATGGGTTTGTTTTGTGAATGAGGAGAGAGTAGAAGAGAGGGAGAAGGAGGGCTGTGAGTTTATGGGTATGAATTTGGGGTTTGTTTGGATTCAATCAAAGGGTGAAGAGGGGTCAACAAGGTTGAATTGGCACTTTGCCAATTTTGGGAGAAGCAAGGTGCAGGTGAGGAGGATGGGAGAGGGAGGTGCCTAGCCAAAATTAGTAGTGGGTAGCTAGTGTTGGGTGTTGGCGTGGGTGTTGCAGGAGGTAGGGAGGGAGTAGTGCTGGATTGGTTTGAGGAAGGAGACAAATGTAAAAGAGAGTGGTCCCAATGTAAAATTAATACCCGAAAAATAATACCCGAAAACCCGCTCACTCGATCTCATCCCGACCCATATTTAAATTTTAAATCAAAATCTCGAACTCGAAATAAAATAATGAAATCCAATTAATATTTTCGAATCTCGGAATATGAAAGCGGAATAAAATTTATTTAAAACTTTCAATTAAATATTGTGAGAACTCACTTCGAAAGATTTTGAATAAATCCAATAACTCGAGGACGGAAATTTTTAAAATTTTCCAAAACCTTATAATCCAAATCCCAATTAAATCAATATTAAATCAAAATTAATTCTTAATTTATATAAGATAATATTTTAAAATCTCCCGGTCTTTACATTATCCACCTCTAAAAACAAGTCTCGTCCTCGAGACTAAAATTCTTTTTGAAACCAATCAAGATTTTTCTCATAACATGGAACCAATCAAAATCATTCAAAAGCCAAGTCGATTTTATCCTACATCAGTCAACCAAGTTTTCAGAACTCAAGAGGTGGAATCATCCACCTCTAAGGGATAATCTCATATTCTCTTCCTAGGTTCATCTTTCAAAATCAGTTTCAACTATCAATCTCAAGCATTATCGTGCTCAATCATCAGTCATCTCAGAACAATCTCAGGATCTCATATATCAAGATAATCGGGCCAAGCCATCAAGTTCCATCACACTAATCAACATACCAAGGGTGTTATCCTACCACTATCATGCAGGCAAGTCATTACACATCAAGGAGCTCATCGTCAATCACATCATATCAACACATATTCTGTACATCACTATCCATCATATAAGCACAGTGGCACAAAGATAGACATCAAAGCACACATCTCAAAACAATGTACCAAGGCATACCCATCACTAGGTCAAGAGGTCAAAGTAATGTCTACGCTAGGCTCCACATGAGACGTGAGTAGCTCATCTAAACATCTCCACAACTAGCTCGAATACTCTCCTCATGACGCTCCACCAAGGAATGATCGGCCTCAACATGGAGGTCAGAATAGTCAAGAATGTGACTAGGATCGGAAATATATCGATGAAGCTGGAACACAAGAGAAACATCGCACTCCAAGTAAGGACGGGAATAAAGCCAAGTGATAGGCTACATCTCCAGAACCTCAAAAGGATCGCTCAAACCTAGGGCTCGGATTTTCTATGATGCAAAATGTCGGACCCCTCGGGTAGTGATACTCTCGGCCATACGTGTGATCCCACATCAAAGATAATCTCGATCCCTGCCGATGCCTCGGAACTCGTGAACAGGCTGCCCGACTCTTGAGGTGAACCGTCCATCTCTGTCGGGAACTATCCCCTCAGGAACTCCATAGAGCCTCGAAAACCGTCGAATGAATTCCTCATCTAGCCTCGAAACATGCTAAGTCTTCTGAATAGCGAGGAGATGCGTCTCTCGCATAATTCTCTGCCTCAAATCTTGGGACCGGTGGGTTATGGGCCCACCATGCTTCCGCTGCGCTGCTCGAGTTCTACCCAGATGACCGTTCTCTTCTCAAAGTCAGCTCTCGTCGAAAGTAGTGAAAAAGATACTAAGCTATCAGAGAAAGGGGAGAAATAAAAGCGGACAACCAGAATTACCTACGCAACCAAACATAGACCAGAACTGACGACGAGACTGAAAGACAAGATCCCAACCCGAGGATGACAATGGTTCCCTTATGGAATTCTATGAGGTTATAATGCGGCAAGTAAGACACATATCAATCAATCATGAAGCATACCAGTCACATCAATCCACACTAACACGTACCTATCTCGATGAACAACGATAACATATATTGGTAATAAAGAACACGAGCGAGTTCTACACGGACGCAAATATAAGACAATCTAGCAACCTATCATTCCTCAAGTAATAAACAAGCTCGACATATTAAGAATCACGTATGCATGAATTCAACAACAGATCTGTGTGGTACAAGCCAAACAAAAATTGTAATATAATGAGTATCACATGCATGGTGGACTACTCATGTTCAACGGAATCTCAGAAAATTATATACATTTATCATTACTACTAATCCAAGTCCAAATCCGTATAAATCATGGAATCATAAATCGTTTTTAAATCCCTTTTCCATCAAATCGTACAGCATCACATAAGAATTTAAATCACATATATAAAATATAACCCAACCGAGTTTAAACCAAACTCGAGTCAACGACCAAAGAAAGGAGAGAACCGGCTCTGGCCAAGAGCCCAGATCTGGTTTTCGTCGTAACGAATTGGCCGCTCATCACGGCGAAATCCAGTTCTTCGTCCCTCACGAGTGATGCCTCTCGCTACGCGCGGCAAGCATCATTCTCTTCCTTTGTTCCTAGTCCTTGTTTCGTCGCGGCGACCATGGTTTCGTCGCGATGAAACAAGCAACTGTGAGCTCGCTTTTGATTTAAACTCGATCCTTTCCTTCCCAACTAATCTCATCATTTCCGATATCCTTCCCCGACCTCAAACAACATTTAAAATAATAATCCCGAATAATAATACAACTAACAATTTGATAGCCCCTTAAAACCACATTTTTAAATACCTCAAGATTTAATATAGGATATTCAAATAACAATTAATTACCCATGTCGGATACACACGTAGACAAGTCACATCAATATAGAATCCGAATCTAAGATGATCAAACACGTCATAGCACCATAAAAGGAACACATAAGGGGGCATAATAACTATCACATCATACAACAACAAGGTCCACATGATAGGATAGGTATGACATGTAACCATATGATGAGCTATAATCGGAATGCATGTCCTACACAAGTCTAACCGATCATGACGTGGCATAAGTATAACCCAAGATTATTACTAAGGTCCAAGTTCAACATCTGATCATATTTCACGTATATGTGCATTTCATCATGTCATAGTATGTAACATGCACCCAACTACTAATTAACATAATTACTAAATAGTCACGCAAGATGTAACATGCATGGTGGCACACAATCACTAATTACACAAGACTCGCAATTATAGGTGCTTATCAAGATAAGCATAGATTGACGATATGTCCTAGGCAAATTCATAACGTGTGAACCTAGGCATGATTTTAACTATAATACGGGGCACGGAGTCGGAGGAGGTACAAGCCACCAGAATACAATAAGCATCATAAGATCATCATATGGTAAGAACAATAATTTATATGAGACACTCACATAAACACGTCATTAGTCATGTTAAGCGTGCTACTAGGTTGTTGAGGCATAACATAATAACTAGGTTACCAACATAAAACATGCTCAGATAGTCATAAGATCATATAAGGAGGGACATAGCAGAGCTATCATAAAACATTACAAGAGTAGCTCAATGATGATACAATTTGAGAATGGGGTTATGCAAGTCATATTCCTAAGAGCTTAGATTTTACATGATTCTAGTAGTGTATGACAAGTCGTAGCTGTATGAAAGATAAGGTGCATCGAGAAATTTCATATAATGACATGGGGAGTCATAGAAGCTCAAGCAAGACTACCATTTGCAACCAACATCGATGCATATAAGGGTGTACAAACAAGTATAACATGTGAATCATGCGCACGTCATAATGCAGAACAGGGTAATGCTCTTAAGGTGTCCTATTACAAGAGAACAATACGCTATATTCATATATATAACTACATTCATATACATAAAAGTAATCATGCGAGTATCTTACAACTATCGTGGTGGGTGTGTTCATGCAAAGGTCAGGATCTCCACACGTGTAAAGATGACATCTCAAGCAAGGGGTAACAAGGGATGTAACATATAATAGTCATATTAAGGTCAATAAAGTATACGATCAATGATGGCGAGATGATCATCCAAGGTGCCACTAGATACTAGGATACAGGGAACAAAATAACGTCATGAATGCAATGTTCCCATACATACAACGAGACAATTAGAGCACATATTCTCATGACAAGTTGCACTTTGAAGACATACATCCTATATGATACTAATAGTATACACGGAATCTAAATACAATGTGGTGTGCGAACATGTTGGGTGTCATACTATTCATTCTTAAAAGCATAAAGGAATGTCATGGGGCATGAAGGAACAATATCACGAGACAAGTAGGTAGGCATGACACTAGTCGGAATCACCTAAGGCATAATTAGCATCGAGTTGTAACACCAATCATATTCCAAGGACATAAGAAACGAATGTCGATATTATCGGGGACCTATGTTAAGTAGGAGCATATCATAAAGCAAGTAGGGCATAAAGGTACACAAGCCACAAGTCATGGGTCCTACAGAATACTAACATCTCGAAGAAAGGCGTAGATGTGCATCATATGACATATGTACATTAAACAACTTTGCACCAACATAAGCAAGAGGTCAAGACGACAATGACGCAATCATATGGAACAAGGAGGAAACATAGAAGGGGACAACACGATCCTAAGATAGCGTGACTTCACATGAACATAGGGGATACATATACATGGGTATAAATCAATAAATATATGTACAACACGTATTTAACACAATGATATATCAAGTCATGCATCAAGTCACGGAATCACATATAGAGCTACCGTTATAACCAAAAGAGATTTCCAAGGGCAATATCGACTTAACTCCACCGACTTAAAAGCCCATTTCCCGTGGAATGCGTGTAACTCATTTCGAGAACATAGAAGGGTACTCAAATTACTCCCGAAAGAAGATGGCGGAGTTCGGAGAGAAGTTAATGACAAGGAGACATCAATTGACCACTACGAGAATCGAGGAGGATGACTCCACAAAACAAATCGTCCCATAGACTCAGAACCATTCAAGGTTGATATTCTAGTACACTAACCACCCCAGGCATGTCCTATGGTGTCAAGTACCATACTCCATCAAACGCTCAAGTAGTCAACGTTCCCGAACCAATCTCCCGGACAAGATTAGATTCCCAATTCCATTTCCGCGAAAAGACGTCGATACCATAAAGAACGACTCGATCAGAATACCAATTGAGACATGGAAGAAGATAGAAGGGGAGGAAATCAGAACGAAAGGAATAGACATCTCTCGACTATCACCAACCTTTAACCAAACTTCGTCGAACCAGAGATAAAACGAAACGGGAGGACACCAACAAGTGAATCATGGAGGAGACTGCTCTATAAGATAGAAATTCTGACTATACCAAAGGGAAAGGCTCCCTCACTTATCCCACTCACATGGAGATGCAACACTCATTCTAAACATATCAACAGATTTCTAGTTCTAGCATAATAGCACTCAACACAGAATCAGTCATTGACAATTATAATGATCTCCTTCGAGGGAGATCGTTCTCAGGTCCAATTAATACATAAGCACATCAAGCTATCTAATGCCGCTCTTCGAGGAGCGACTGACCGGAGGGGCAAAAACCTCACAATCTCTACCTAACTCGCCACTCCAACCACCTCGGTGCAATTCCTTGGAGTCATCCAACAGATCTGTAAAGAATAAGCTAATATTTCGCCTAGTCGTTCCCATCTACATCCAATAGGGATGGTCTAACGCCTTTTCTAACCACTCGATCCTTTTGGTTTGATCCATCATATTTAATAAGCCGAGTTCATATTTAGTCCAATTGAGTTAGGCATATTAAATTCATTTTGCCCCTTTAAAACATCTTCAATTCCTTTGAAATTCATGGGAAATTTTCCAAAACATACACCCGACCCTTGCGTACCCGAATTGCACAACCTCGCTCTGATACCAACTTTGTAACGGCCCGGATATAAATATCCGAGATACGTTTCGAAGGTTGGATACCTTTGTTCGGATGTTGCAATTCAGTTACGGGTCGAGGTTTCAAACCTCTAAAGATCAATCAGTATTCAAAGCGGGGATTTCGAACCCCAATCAATCAAAGTCACAAAAATTCAATTTAAACGAAAGTAAAGTGGAAGTAAGATTTAGATACATAAGCCACGGCAGAGCGGGTCAAAACCAAAACATATATTCTAAAGTCGTATAGCCAAATTAGCGGGGTTAGACATATTCTTTGCAATCTCCTGGGGGATTTTCCCACGCCATAGAGACAGGGAGCAATCATACCTAAAAACAAGTGGTGCGAGCGGGATCAGACCGAGACCCCAATACACCCTGTCCTGCAAGCAAATATACACATACGCTATAATAAAGATGCTTCGATGCAATGTGGAAATGAAATCACACTAGCATATTCCTAAATCATAATATATGGAAAAGAACTGTAAAGGCGCCCAAAGAATGCCAAGTGGCATATCCCCATATCTCTGTATTTCCCGTACCCACTCCGAGGTAGGGCGCTCGGCCTTAGCCGAACCGTAATAAATATATTCCCGTACCCACTCCGAGGTAGGGCGCTCGGTCTTAGCCGAACCGTAATAAATATATTCCCGTACCCACTCCGAGGTAGGGCGCTCGGCCTTAGCCGAACCGTAATAAATATATTCCCGTACCCACTCCGAGATAGGGCGCTAGGTCTATGTCGAACCGTATCAGATATAATATATATATATATATATAGATCATACTCGTCGACTCGATTGGGGACCGAAACGGTATAAAACACGAATGCCCCCATGACCCTGGCAAAGACTCTAAGACTCACATATAACGGTCGTTCTGTATTCAAACACACAAAGTAACCGAATGCTCATTCATAAGTGCAATCCTAGCATGATACTACATGGCATGCTTTGATGCTTATGCAACACCTAGTATGTCATATATTCACAAGCAGGTATTCTCTTTCGAATCTGAGTAAGCCCATAAAGAAACTTACCTGAAGAAGCGCGGAATCCAAGAAATAGTTAGCAATAGCAAGCAATCCAATCATGTCACAAATCACCTAACATATAATATAAGATGTGCATAAGTCTACGTCTAAGTCACACAAGGCGCCCCTAACTATCACACATAAGTTCACGAAATCATATAGTATCACTTCTTAACATTAATTCATCACTATCATCTCAACTCATCTCATCATCTTATCATCTTCTTTACTCATTTCCATCAATCAGCTCATATCGTCACATATCGTCTTATCCTCATATCATCTTATTAATTCAATCATATCATCTCGCATCTTGTCTCAACATTTGATCATTTCAACTCATCATTTAGAAAACATGCACCACTATTTTATATAAGTCACATTCATACTCTAAGGTATATTCATGCTCAAATCATCACATCATATACATATCATAACAATATCAACGTCTCATAATCTATATATACACAAGGTAGACAAGTAAGTCAATTCCCAAGTTTTCCCAAACCCTTAAGTCTCAAAATAAGTCAACGCAATAATCAAACAATTCTTTTAAATCATACTTAGCCAAATTCCATTTATAAAACATTAAATCCTTGACCATCTTGTAAAATCGTGCTATCAAAATAATCCCGGTATATTTCTTATTTCAAAATAGTTGTTTAAATAAATTCTGACATTAAGCATTTGAATCCTTAAACTAATTTCCCAAAATTATGTTATTATTATTTTATCAAAACAATTCCGACAAGGTTAGGTTATTTCCAAAAATCCGTTTTACAAGTACTTAAATCAATTCTCGACCCTTAAAAACATTTTCCCGATTCTCTTTAAAATCCAAGTCTCAAGATATAATATCTTCAAATCTCAAATATAATATGGTATTATTAATTTCATAAATAATATTATATAGTACATTATATCTCATTTTTAATAACCCATATCTATAAATTAACATTACTATATCACATTAAATATGTTTAAAACATGCATATAAAATCATCATATAATAACATACTATATCCTAAATACTATTTCCTTGAAACACTTTAAAATATATAATAACTTCAGAATATATAAATATTTATCACAAAATCCCGTAATAATAATAATGATAATAATAATAATAATGATAATAATAATGATCTAATCACATAAAATATATCTTACTATATAATAACATAACATATAAATGTAAAACAAACCCAAAACCTTTAAAACACCCAACCCAAAAGAAGCCCAATCGAAAAAAGGCCCAACCCGGATCGAATTGCCCAGACCCGGACCAAGACCCAACCAAATTCGGATCCACACAAACCCAACCCAGCTGAACCGGTCCACCCCATTTTATTAAATAAATACCAAAACCGGACCAAGCTTTTTAAAAAAAAGAAAACCGAACCCATCGGCACTGTTCACTATCTTCTTCCCCTCTCCTCTCTGCTCACGCCCCCTCGCTGTCTCTCAGCTCGCTCTCCCTCTCTCTCTCAAGTGAACCAGAAGGAAGGAGGAACCCAATCAAAGCAAGGAAGAGAAGAAGGTGTGAGGCTCACCGAGAGGCTCGAAGGTCGCCGGAATGCTCGTCGGGGTTCAATGTGGCTCAACGAAGATCCGAGGTGCTCCTTCATGGCCTAGGACGGAAGGAAATAGATTAAGGGGGAAGCTTTATCAGAGTTTCGCAGCGAAATAGAGTGTAAGGGAGGCTTACCGACTAGAATGGAGAAAACAGAGGAAGGGAGAGATATTGGCGGCGCCGACGGTCGACTTCGATGGCAGCTACTGGCTGAAGGAGGAAGAGAACGGGTTCGTGGCTCCTCGTGGGTGCTCACGGAAACAGTGGGAGAGGAATGGCCTTGTTGCGACAGCGCCTCGGTGCCCGGAGCCGCGCTCAGGGGTGCTCAGAGAGGAGGAATGGGAGCTGTTGGAGCTCGGTCCTGGCTCCGAAGAGAAAGGCTGCGGCAGTGGTGGTTCCGTGGTGATTTGGGGTGAAATGAGAGAAGAAAATGGGTTTGTTTTGTGAATGAGGAGAGAGTAGAAGAGAGGGAGAAGGAGGGCTGTGAGTTTATGGGTATGAATTTGGGGTTTGTTTGGATTCAATCAGAGGGTGAAGAGGGGTCAGCAAGGTTGAATTGGCACTTTGTCAATTTTGGGAGAAGTAAGGTGCAGGTGAGGAGGATGGGAGAGGGAGGTGCCTTGCCAAAATTAGGAGTGGGTAGCTGGTGTTGGGTGTTGGCGTGGGTGTTGCAGGAGGTAGGGAGGGAGTAGTGCTGGATTGGTTTGAGGAAGGAGACAAATGTAAAAGAGAGTGGTCCCAATGTGAAATTAATACCCGGAAAATAATACCCGAAAACCCGCTCACTCGATCTCATCCCGACTCATATTTAAATTTTAAATCAAAATCTCGAACTCGAAATAAAATAATGAAATCCAATTAATATTTTCGAATCTCGGAATATGAAAGCGGAATAAAATTTATTTAAAACTTTCAATTAAATATTGTCGGAACTCACTTCAAAAGATTTTGAATAAATCCAATAACTCGAGGACGGAAATTTTTAAAATTTTCCGAAACCTTATAATCCAAATCCCAATTAAATTGATATTAAATTGAAATTAATTCTTAATTTATATAAGATAATATTTTAAAATCTCCTGGTCTTTACATCTCTGATACGGTTCGGCATAGACCGAGCGCCCTACCTCGGAGTGGGTACGGGAATATATCTGTCACGGTTCGGCACAGACCGAGCGCCCTACCTCGGAGTGGGTACGGGAATATATTTATTACGGTTCGGCTAAGGTCGAGCGCCCTACCTCGGAGTGGGTACGGAAAATACAGAGATATGGGGATATGCCACTTGACATTCTTTGGGCGCCGTTACCGTTCTTTTCCGCATATTATGATTTAGGAATATGCTAGTGTGATTTAATTTCCGCATTGCATCGAAGCATCTTTACTATAGCGTATGTGTATATTTGCTTGCAGGACAAGGTGTGTTGGGGTCTCGGTCTGATCCCGCTCGCACCACTTGTTTTTAGGTATGATTGCTCCCTGTCTCTATGGCGTGGAAAAATCCCCCGGGCGATCGCAAAGAATCTGTCTAACCCCGCTAATTTGGCTATATGACTTTAGAGCGTATGTTTTGGTTTTGACCCGGCTCTGTCGTGGCTTTTGTATCTAAACCGTACTTCCGCTTTACTTTCGTTTAAATTTAATTTGTGAGACTTCGATTGATTAGAGGTTTGAAACCTCGACCCGTACCTGAATTGCAACATCCGAACGAAGATATCAGACCTTCGAAACGTATCTCGGATATTTATATCCGGGCCGTTACAAAATTAATAAAGAATCTGAAGTTATCAATTTTGACGAGATATATAATATAATTATCTGTTTTAGTTATTTCTAGAACCGATTCTGTAAATCTAGATTTTTTGAGTAATATCCAAATTCCACCTTTTGTTCCGTTAGAAGGAATATGGTGAGCATTATTAAATTCTGCTCGTGTATAAAGAGTTTGACTCGGAGGTTCACTAGATTTTGTTTCAGCGAGTACTAAAATATCTAAATTGTTTCTTTTTCTAACATATATAGGCTAGGTCTTGTCAAAGATTAGTTTTCCGTACACCTCTTATGTTCCAGTATGCTATGTTTGTCATTTATAAAGATGTTTTAAATATTCTAGGTTTGTGAGCATTTCTATAGTATAGGTTGAATTATTTATTTTTTTATTAATATTTTTTCCTTTTATTAATTTAGTAGGTGGATGATTTCTTTTATAATAAATAATTTTTTGTGCTGAGGAGGGTGTGTAAGGTAAGTATTTTGTTTTGTTTTAAACTTTATTCTATAACGTTTTCTTAGATTATTTTTTATAATTGTCAATTTTTTATATTGACTATATTTTTATATAATTTTATCGTAAATATGTCTATTTTTTGTGTTATTGTTATATGATATTAATTTCTGAGAATGTTTGTGGTATATCCAAGAGTGTTTTTTGTGATATTTATTTGATTCTCTTGGGTTAAGTAAGGGAGTTGTTATTTTATAATTGTTACTATTAAGTTCTATAGGAGGGTAAATAAAATATATTTTATTTATGGTTATTTCATAGTTATGACCAATCTTTGATTTATAGTTACATGTTAGTAATTTGTGAATAAATTGGTGATGTTTTTTAAAGTAATTGTGACAGAATTTTTTATTATTTATTTTGGTAACGTCTAAGTGGATAGTAATAGATTTTATTTTATGAATTATTTGCTATAATAAGTTCAATAGGTATAATTTAATGAGGTGAATATTATGTTTATGTTTATTATCAAAATTATTTGATAGATTTATTGTTTTATTATATCTGTTTTTTAATACTAATTTATTATATTTATGGATGGATTTATTAACTGCATTATGGTTTCTATTATTTAATGAGTAATTATAGATATCATATTTGTTTACAAAATTTATAATCTTCGAGATTTTCTTTTTTTTGGTATAATTTTGTATATGTAGAAAAAACTGAAAATGGGTGTTAACCCTAAGGATTTGTTGTTAAGCATTTTCCTTTCATATGTAATGCAATATGTCTGATGATTCTCCATTTTAGAAGTAAAGCTTGAGAAAATATAGATAAACAGTAGGTATATTAAAGGATAAAAGGAAGGATTAAGGAAGAAACATACAAAGCCCCTAACTTTAAGACATAAACAAACCTTGATAGAGACATCCATTTGAACACCAAAAATGTGGATGCTCTGAAGTTCACCTGTACATACAGAAATTAAACATACAAACCTAATACAACTAGGATAGGCCGAGTTATAGACTATTAAGGATTTAAACTTATTACATTGCCAAAATTTGAGGGTAATGTGGGTAAGATTCATAGAAGCACTAAGAACCCTCAGAGAAAGTGTAACTGTCATAGAAAATCTAGGGTGATGGCCTCTGTTTCTTGTTAATATGATCATGGGAGTCCACCTCATAATCTTTAGCTTTCTCCTGGCCTTTAATGTTCTTTCTGCCATTGGTGATGCTTTGATCTTGATCTTGAGGAGAGATGTGAATTTCTGACATGTTCCTGACCATAAAAGCTGTTGAATTCAAGGATTGGTATGAGGAGAGACTTTGTTCAGCATTTAGAGGATTGCTGACATAAGGGTTCACAACATCACACAGATTACTCAAGTCTCTTTCAGGAGCAACTGAAGACGAGTTGTGGTTAGGATTGGTATTGAAGATGGTGTGCAGCATTGTTGGAGAGATCTGGAATGTTGGGATAGCAGAGTCAGTTGCAAGCATAGAAGCATGGGCATTGTTTAGAGTGATCAAGTTATTGATCAATTCATGTGAAAGGAAGGGACTGAAAAGGGCATTTGTATTTCCCCCAAGAGGTTGGATGGTTGAGAAGGTGTTTCCCATGGTCGACAGAATAGGTAGGACACCATAATCACCTTGTGCAAGATGAAGGGAGGTCCCAATTTCTGCACTGACAGTTCTTCCAATCACAGAGAAGTCTCCAACAGTTGGAGCTATCATGGTTTCATCAGTGCTATAGTTAGAGGTTTCAATTTTGGCATTGTCTTCTAGTAAGTTTATGCCTGGCCTTTCTTGGATTCAAAGTTCAAAGCTCTTGGGTTTATTAGTATTGCTAGGACAATGAGGGTAGAGGTGATCTTCCTTCCCACAACAACCACAACCTATAGAGAAATCTTCATACCATATACGCACGCTAATTTTTTTACCATCTGGCATCTTCCATTTAATATAGGAAATCGGAATATGCTCAAAGGAGACATGAACACATAATCTAACAAACCTGAAATGACTTTTGAAGTATGCCTCCTTATCCACCTTGATTAAGGTTCCCACTCAACATGTATTGATGATGTCTGCTAGGATTTCAGTAGTATTGAGTTGTGGTGGTAGATTTGGAATATGAATCCAAACTTCAACAGTGATTGTATCAGCCTGAGAAGGGTCGAAAGAGGGTGTCCAAGGATAAATAGCCAGAAGAGCTCCTGCCATATGATAAGGTCTGTTTGCCCAGATTTTAGCTATGTCCTCACTGGTTGCAAACCTTAATAGAAACCAGTCGTATCCTATAAGATCAATGAACCATTGGCCTTTGAGATATCTCCAATCTACACGCATCTTTGCTCGAACTTGTTTGAAATCGACTTGTTTGTTCACAAATCTGCCTACCAGAGCAGTATGTTGAAGTCTGTTGTGTATTTCATTGATGATAGGGATTTCAACATCATCAGTGATAGGATCATCCTCTGTTATGGGTTGTGTTTGTTGATTTTGGGCCATGGTAGTTTATGTGGGCTGAGTTGATATGTTTATATTGGGATTGATAGGGCTGATTAAACAAGGAAATCCAGAAGAGGATTGAATAAGCTCCATATTATTCTGATTTCCATGGATGACTGCAGAAAGGTAAGAGGAAGACATGGAAGTATTAGGTTCAATTCAGAGGCTGATATCTTCTATTTTGGTATTGAGAGGATTATGAGGATTATAATTACAGAATTAAAAGAGAATTTTGAAGTAAGATTGGGTAAATATCAGGATCTGATTAGCTATGGTGTTGACAGATGGAATTTTAAGCAGGACGTGGCAATCATGTGAGTATTGGTGGTGAATCACAAGCTTATTACTTTTGTAATTATATGTTAAGAAATTGTAAAGGTTAAAGGATATATTGTAATTGAGCCACCTCTGAGTATAACCAATAATGTTAATTTTGTGGATTTTTTAAACGGAAATAAAAGGAATGACGGTAATTGTTTTGCAATGTGGGTGTGAGTTGGTGAGAATTGTTTTTCCAAAAATTATGATTTGGTATGTGTGGGAGATCATTCTTATTCAAGGAAATAATCAAATTGGAGTACTGGATATGGATAGAGGATATATTTGACAGATGAATAAGAAAGTATAAGAGAGGGAGAGAGTTTATGTTTTTAAGAGCAGTATTTGTTTTCATGAGCAAAGATCGAATATCAGTATGATTGATGATATTAAGACAACTCCGTTTGTTATGGTCGTTTAATCTATTATAATCATGGTGAAAAATCTTTAAACCGCCATTTTTAAGCCATAAAGTTGTATGATCAGCAGTTCTGGATTTAAGATGCTTTAGATTGATGATGATCAGTTGGAAGTTATCAAGATTATGACTGGATTAAGATAGTAATTTTGGTAGAAAGATATGATGTAAGGTTATTATAGTTAATTCGTTGTTAGGATGTAAACTCGCTGTCTGGTTTTGTGAGAGGTAAGATCTTGTTAATTTAGTTATAGGATAGCTTTTCAACTTGCAAAGTTTCGAATTTCTGAATTCCCTTTCATGGCTGTTAAGCCTTGTTTCAATATCTGTATGATTACATCTGATTTCCTCCAAAGAGTAAAGACAGTAAGCAGTTAAAGCTCCCCCGTTTAAAGCTCCCCGAATCCCGTTCCTCTCCTTTGCGGACGATATTATTATCTTCTCTAAAGGAAGTACTGAGGCAGGACACAAGGTTAGAAAAATAATTGAATCATATTGTAAAGTTTCTGGCCAAAAGATTAATTACCATAAATCTAGTTTCCAAGAAACAAAAGGAATTACATACTCAAAGATTTCCGAGCTTAGTAACTGTCTAAATATTTCAAATGTCTCCTCCCTAGAGAAATATCTAGATTGCCCCGTCATCAATGGTAGGGTAAGAAAAGCCACGTTTGAGGACATCATATGCAGATCCAAAGAACAGTTAAGTAAATGGCGTGCTAATGCGCTATCACAACAAGGCCGCGCCACCCTAATAAACACAAATTTAGCATCCAAACCCCTATACACTATGCAAAACTTCCTGTTACCGACCTCGATACATAAAGAATTAGATCAAGTGAACAGAACGTTTTTCTGGAATAAGGATCTTCAACATCGCCCACTTATCAGATGGGATAGGATCTGTAGACCAAAACGGGTTAGTGGTCTTGGAATTCGGAAATCAAAAGATATGAATGAAGCCCTCCAAATGAAACTTTTATGGAAAATTCTAGCTGATCCATTAAACGTATGGGTCTCCATTATTAGACACAAGTATCTCCGGTCTTCTAATTTGCTGGAATATAGGAAAAAAGGTGATTCATCTTGGCACTGGGCCAAACTGACAACCCTCATTGATTCCTTCAAAACCGGGCTGATCTGGTCCATAGGAAATGGTAAATCGGTAAAATTTTGGTCGGACAACTGGGTCTCGTGCCTATCGCTGACTGCTAGGGGCGAATGCCCTCCATCTGGTAATCTTGAGGAGACCATTAGTGATTATATTATGGTCGGCAGATGGTGGTCCAAGAAGCTCTACCAGGTGCTACCTTCAAACATTGTCAACGAAATCTTGGATATTCCTTTACCGTTTGCTCCCTTTGAGGACCGACTATACTGGTGGCCGGACAGGGAGGGTTGGTTCTCCACCTCGAGTGAATATAAACTGATTTCAGGTCAGTCTTCTCAATGTCATGATCCTAATTTCTGGATTTGGAACCTGGACATTCCACCAAAGGTCAAAACTTTCTTATGGAAAATATCTCAGGATGGTCTTCCCACGGCCGTTAGATTAGCCCAGTGGAGCGTTTTGGTGCCCCCCACTTGTTGTTTGTGCAATTGTGCGGTAGAAGATGATGCCCATCTTTTGTTGGAATGCCAATACACAACCTCTCTCCTCAGATTCTCAACCGACACCAATACAACTATAGCAGCGATGCTTCAGCAATCGAGAAACATTAGACCAATTATGGCCTACATTGGGAACAACATCAACAATAAATCCAAAGCTAAGCTAGCCTTATGTTGGTGGACTGTTTGGTATTCTCAAAATCAGCATATCTTCAGGTCAATTCCAATTCCCAGTCGAGATACCACGCTCCATATCATTAAAACACACGAGTTAAACTGGAGCAAATATTCTAATTTTGAGCACGGACTTGGGGTTGATCCCGACATGCAGCCACGAACCAAACCTGATAGACGACGGAAAACGCAACGCATAAACATAAAATGGCGTAAGCCACCCAGAGGAACTCTCAAATTAAACTTCGACGGTTCTTCCCTCTTAAACATGGCCATCACAGCTGGGACTATTATCCGCGACTGGTAAGGTCGGCCAATCAACATAGGTTATAAAAAACTTGGTAAACAAAGTCCATTAAAAGTTGAAGCTCTTGCTTTAAAACTCGAGGTACAGAACGCAATAAATTTACGAATTAGCAAACTTCAAATTGAGGGGGACTCTAGAATAATTATTGACCATCTCAACAGAAAAACAAAATGTCCAACTATGTTAACAAATCTGGAAAGAGTTACTTTCCCCCATGTACCCCGAATAGGCAATAGAGTGGCCGATAAGGTTGCACACCTTTGCCACTCTGCTTGGGGTACTAATATTCAGAATAATCCTGGTCTTCTAGACCTCATCCGAAAGGATGCCTTCGGGTAGAGTTTTTCTCCCCCGAAATTTTTCCTAATCAAAAAAAAAATGGAAGCATTTACAACTTACTCAATGTAAGGGGTAAATTTGTATTTGTCATCCTGGACAATGTGGAACAGTTACAAATTAAGAAAAATCACCTCACATATACTCTCTCTGTTTGGCAAAACATATCGTTTACTATTCATGCACGCTTCTTTAGAATGATAAAAACTATATAGAATATTTATTTTTTTAGAAATTATTTTTAACAAGTTTGTACTTATTAGTTATTAATAATAACTACGAAATTGTTAAAAAAAAGTATTAACAAAAACTAGATATTTTATATGGTTTTTATCTCCTAAAAAATGTGCGTGAATAGTAAAGTGACATGTTTTGCCGAACGGAGGGAGTATAAACTAAATAAAAATTTTCACCGTCCCAGTCGGGGTGACCCAGTGGTGTGAGCAATGAGGGAGGTAAAGAGGTCTCGGGTTCGATCTCCACCTCCACCCCTTTCATTGAGTGAAAATTTAAGGAGGTGGAATCCTCGTCATCAAAAAATAAAATTTTACATATTCTCTTATCAGTTACGATTAGGGGTGGGCACAAATTCCACAAATCCCGCGCCCACCCCTAGTTACGATTACTAATCCCGAAAGGGCTTGATAGAAAATATGTAAGGGTTTGAACAAACTTATCTGAATCTCGAGTGGGCTTGAACAAATTCCCGAAAGGGTGTAATCTAAACCCCGATCGATTAACCAAATTCCCGTAAGGGTTTGAGTTAGCAATATTAGATTAGTAATAATTTCTTGTTGTGTACGGCTTTGCTTGGTGTGTCATGGCGATCTATTACTTGGTTTGGGTTTTGGCATTTGGAGTCAGTATTAGCTGAGATCGTGATAGTGTCTACGGGACGACTCCGTGTACGGATAGATTCCTTGGAGGTTCGGCTTCACTGCCCACAGGGATGCTTGAAGTATCGTTGGTCAATGGTGTTATTCCACGATGGTGCTTGACTTTGTCCGTAGCTAGTTTACGTCCTCAACCTGCTAGTTTTAGGTCTGCTTTGATTCATCTTTCGTAGTTTGTATTGCTTGATCTTTTGCACCTTTTTCTGTATTTATGTTTGTATACTTGACGGGTTTTCGTATGCCAACTTGTCGGCCTCAAGCATCAAGCTTGTCTGAGCTCGAATATTTACTTAATAAAAAAATGTATAAAGCAGATAGCAAATTCCCAAGATCAAAAAACAAACAAAACAAAGAGAGCCAATGTAACTACTATCTTGTCAAATTACAAATTTATCCTTAAAATTATTTAAATAAAAGAAAATAATAGAATCATCTTGGCTGTTGATGACTTTTGATCTATTGGTCTACAATTCTATAGGAAAATTAGATGCGCAACGAAATTGTAGAAAACTATTTTCTAACATCTAATTTGGGATCTCGTGCATGAATCGATATGAACAATATAGAAAGGAAAAGTCGTATCTTTCTTGTGTTGAACCTTGATTCAAATCAACTTTGGAGAAGAGAGCATCAACACAACAATTGTTCAACCTTGATTCTGTAGGAAAAGTCGTAGCTTTCTTGTGCTGAACCTTGATTTTGTAGGAAAATTAAATGTGCAACAAAATTGTAGAAAGGAAAAGTCGTAATCCTTGCTCACTTCCTTTCCTTCGATATTACTTTTGTTTGCAAGAACATATAATGTTTTCAAATGGTCACATTCTTGGCCGAGTTGCTTGTGTTTTAATTTGCCCCATCTAGCTTCTAGAGGATAATGGCATGCTCAATCTTTTGTAATGAATATAGAGATCAAAATTGAAGTGTAAAGTTAAGAGTTTTGTTGTTTGTAAGAACATTGTACTTTGGTTTGAAGATATGAATGTAGTTCTTTTAGATATCCAACACAACAATTGTTGTATATACTGATTGCATTAATTTTTTTTAAATAGATAAAATTCCTACAAACGTCATGGATTGTGCAGTTATATTTTTTTATTTTTTTTGAAAAGTTATCAATGGCGTTTCAAAACGCCATAGAATATATTTTCTATGACGTTTGCCAAACGCCATAAAAAGTTTGTTTAAAAGACGAGTCAACTTCCACGACATTTGAGCATGGCATTGAAAAACGCCATATTTAGTCTTTTATGGTTTTTTTAAACGTCATAGAAGGGTATATATGTACTAGTGCGATCTTTATGTAATACAATAATATATGATGTTATTTTAAGATAACATAACTTTGATTTATAGGTCCTGTAAACTTGTACATTATTAAAACCGCCACTTAATCTGCTACAAAAGTCCAGACCGTCACCGGCAAAACCGCCATTAGTTATAGAATAAACTGCTAGTGTGAAGCGCTGCATTAGCTGATTATTGTAGTAGTGAAAGAGTTATTCAAACTAAATTAGTAGTGATCATTTGCACTACCAGCACATTACAAAAGCATCAACCTACTCTACATAAGGTTTAGGTGTTAGGGTTTTGAAATCACCATATATGGCAGTTGCATCACCAGACGAAGAGCGCCATCGCGAAGGCATACAACAGTGTCAACAGCGGAACCATAGAAAGTAAGACGATGAGAACCAACGGAGGCTCTGTCTCACCAATGCGACATGGGAAAGTCACCGCTGACAAGATCAATAGCACCGCCATCCACACCATTGCGAGCTTCTTGTTGCATTTTTCGCCTTTGCCTTCCATTGAGGATTAATTTCGAGGAATCAAGTCTCGATCTTGAATCTTGATCGATGGACTATGGACTTCAATTCGAATGATAGGAGTGAGTGTATGAATGGGAGATGAAAGGGTACGGTATATAAATAGATCGAGTAACACTGTACCTTATACAATTACTTTATGCATGAATTTGGTAAGAAAATGAGAGTGTTCATTTATAAGTTGTTTGTGCAGAATTAACAAAGTAGGTGCATGCATGTATTTAATTATTCACTGCATGTATTTAATAATTCACTGCATGTATTATGTGCGTGGACTGCATCAACTCACCCCTTAAATTGTCCATTTTTTTTTTTATAAAAGCACCCACTGGAAAAGAATTGGGAAAAAAGGCACAAGTGGATTAATCTTAACATTAATTCTTAAAAGCACCTAGTTATCACCCGGTTCCGAATCGGTGAAGTTTATGGGGAAATTCTACCGATAGAGTTCTCACTCCTCTTATAAAAATAAAAAAATAAAAATTGGGGTTGGGGAGGGCAATTAAGATTTCATAAAGTTGGTAAAATAACTCCGCGTAAAATTGGTTTAGTCATTTTTTAATATATTTTTTAGGATCGATTGGCGGGTTGATAAAAAAAAAATTTAAATAAAAAAAGCAAAGTAGGACAATACTAGATTCGGGGAAAAAACAGAGATTTGGTTAATTATCTAAAAATATTTATTCTTTGGAGAAATTTAATTTCCTGTTCAGAGAGGTTTTTTGGGTTCAAATCTCTTGTCCTCATTCTTATCCCTCTTCTCTGTCTCTACTCACAAAATTTATTATTTTTTTTTTCTTTTTTTTTAATTTTAGTTTAGTTTACTTTTATTTTTAAATAGAGGTTTGTGAGAGGAACAAGAAAGGGGACAGACGATTTGACTCCTTTTTATGTAATTAATTTAATCATATGTGATTATTAAAAAAATATTGAATAATATATTTATGATGCTAGTCTCTTAGTAATATAACTTAGGTTCCGTTTGGCAAAATACTAGCTGATGGGGTAGTTGAAGCTGATGGGCCGAGGTAGTTGAAGCTGATGGATTATTTGTGTTAAATATATGTTAATAAGCTAGTATAATGTTTGGTAAACCTAGCGGTTGGAGTAGCTGATCAAAACTTGTGAATAGAAAATCACAAGCTCCGAAAAGCTTCGGGGAGAGTAGTTGTTGAAATACTCTCATTTCAAAAGGTAATTAAACTAAAATCTTATATTTATTTCATTTACAATTATATAATATCAAAATCAAATTAGATGATTGAATTTTTTTTGACAAACGGAGCCTTAATTAAACTTTTGTATGAAAAAATGTTGATTTCAAATTTAGTGGATTTGCGCGCTTACCGCGCATAATCCCTTGTTTATTTAATTTGAAATTAATTGATTTGCAATCATATATCATTCACGACTATAATTAATACATGTATAGCCAAATTCAGATTCATGCACGAATTTCTTATTCTGCTAATCTAAATAATCTATAGTCTATACGGAGTATATATAAGGAAAGACATCATATTTTCTTCGAGATGGTTGTACAATTTGGAATGGACTTTTGGGAGTAAAAAAGAAATGTAACGCTACTATCATTACGTTATTTCTTTGGTAGAGCTTATGTTAAATTTTGTAGTAGTGTCCCTAGTAAATATATTGATGCGGGACCATTTTCTACACCTCCGGACACGCCGATCATCTTAGGAGACGGACCTATGACTCGAGCCCGAGCCAAGAAGTTGCAGAGAGACTCATTCTTGTTTGTGAGTCATGCCTTATTCTCGAGCACGGTTCAACTCCTCGAGCCTACGTTGAAGACCTACATGTGTATTGGGATCAAGATTGTCGAACCATCTTAGGCACATGCTAGGGCCGAAATATTCTAAGTGTGGGAACCTTGTTTTATTTTCTACTTTAGTAACTTTTCTACTTAAGTTATTTTAGGAAACTTTAGGGGTATTTTTATTAATTTCTTTTAAGTGTTTCTTTTTATTAATTTCAGCCCAACAGCCTATATTAGGGTTTAATATAGGCGGCTGATCTCCATGGTAGAAAGACACGTTCAATTTTATGAAAATTTCAGCCTTTGTGTGAAACACAAGTGTGAGGAAGTCAATCAATTCGAAGCGTTGCTCATCGATTGCAAATTGGTTATAGATCTTGCTTGGTTTGCTTTGAGTTCGTCAACCTCGCGAGAGCTTGGTGATCCAGGTAATCACAAGTCCCCTCCTTGTGCCTCCAAGTTGTCTGCTTGGTTGTGTAAGGTTGTAGAGGCGGGCTTTGTAGTCGTTGATACTTGGTTCCTACCCTCTTAGGAGGCTTGGGGTCTTTATCTCGTTCTACCTTAGTTCGAATCACCCTTCTATCGGTCTTTATTTCATTGCTTTATTGAGTCTAGAGTTGCTGAATTTTCGAGTCTTTGTTCTTATTCTTGAGTCTTTGCTTCCATTCTTGTCTTTGAGTCTTGATTGTTGAAGATCGGGTCACCCTACGGCTAACCCCGTATCAAATTGGCATCAGAGCTTTGGTTTCCGACATCAATTGTGTCTTTTGTTATTCATAAACACAAAACCCTACAAAAAAAAGAGTCTTTCTTGTTCTTGGTTTTTTTTTACTTCTTGAATTTTTGAATTTGATTGCATTAACCTTTGTTTGTGATTGTTGTGGTTGCTTAGCCTAAACACAAGCCTTAGTCGAGACCCCTACAGTTGACCACCCTTGTGTGCACACGTCTTTGAGTGCAACAACCCTAGTCGGCGGCATCAACATCTAAGGCCTAGTTGAATTCGGCCAAAGTAATCCCAAACCCTAGTTTGTTTTCTATCTTGTGATCTATCTTGCTTTATCTATTTTGCCTATTTAATTTCTGATTTTGTGGTAGATATAATTCATTTTATCTATCATAGATATACCAAGGCTTAGATAGATATACTTACCATATTAGCCAAACCATCATCTATATATATTTCATTAAGGCTACATAAATTTTATTTTTCTTTCACCATAGTTTAAATTTTCAAGAGTCCTTTTATTTCATAGATAGTTTCTTGCATTAGTCAAAAAAAAAGAAACAGTCCGTGTAAAGACCCAAAATATATTCTAAATTATATAATTATTTTATTAGTAAAAATGAATTGAAAATGACTATTTATTTGTATGATCGGAAGAAAAACTTGTCCCCGAGCAAGGTCCATTTCGTAAATCCTTCCGACTTCATTTTTAATTAGATTTTTCGGAATCGAATTCCGTTCTTGAGTATTCGTATTGTAAAAATTAATTTCTTACTCGAAATGTTCAATTTAAATTCTTAACGTCGGAAATTCGAATTTACAAGGCGAGTGGGACCCTTCCACCTCATTTATCATTAATTATATTTTTATATATGTATATATATATATATATATTTTAATTTTAATTATTTATTTAAATTCTCTCTCTCTCTCTCTCAGCCCACCTGCTGCATTTGGTCCCCCTCCCCTGCAAGGTAACGGCACCCCACCCCTGCCTTCCCTCACCTCACGACAAACCCACAACCAACCCACCCAATTCCTCTATTTGAACCGACAGCCCTCTCCTCACACCCTCATTCTCCTCTCACCTCACCCTCACTCCACCAGAATCTCTCTCCCTCATCCTCTCCTCTGTTGAGAGCTCAAGGGAAACCCACAAATCGCCCTCATCCTCTTCATCCATTTCACCACCAAGCTAGCACCTTTCCTCCTCCAAACTTCTCCTCCAGGCAGCCAGCAGCATCCTCTTCCCTCTCCGGAGCTCAGGGAAGCCTCAGACGCTCGTCGGAGTCACCAGTGCAGCCGAGGAGAGCTCCCTTCCCCTGTTTCGTGTTTGCTACGGTAAACCTCCGTTCTTCTTCCTCTTCGCTTCAACCATTGAAATCGACCCTTTTACTCATCCCTCTCCCTCCCTAGGCCAAGAGGAGCCTCTTTCGGACACGAGGAGGCCGTCGCCGAAGCTGCACCACCATCCCCTACCCTGTTCGAGTTCAAGAAGGTAAGACCTTCGATTCCTTTGTGTTTCGGCCTATAGTTGCGTAAAAGTCACTCTCTTATATCTCTTTCCGTCATCCTAGGCCGGAGCAAGCCCCTCCTCCATCGTTACTCTCGGAATCCGCCACCTTTGCCGGCGCTTGGCCCTTGGAGTCGCGGCTGTAAGTGCCCTCTTTCTCCTCCTTTTCCTTGCGTCGTTTCTCCGTTTCGGGGTGGGTCTTGGTCGGAATTTCCCGTCGATTCTGTGGGTGAAGTTTGGAGCGGAACGACGCTCCCTAGCCGGAGTTCTCCTCCTCCCTTTCCCCGTCCATTTTCCCGCTTCTCTGTTTGGCCAAGGTTGAAGACGAAGGGAGGGATTGGGCCTGTTTCTTGGGCCGGGTTAACCCCTAAAACGGGTTATATCATATTCATCCGGATCCCCTCCCCTTTGCCTTCAACACACCCGGATCCGGACCTCCCCTTCCCTTTGCCTTACTTGGATCCGGGTTCTGGGCTTCATGGGTGGGCTTGGCTTCTGTTTCCTTCAGTTGGGCCGGCTGGGTTTGGGTCTCCTTATTTTGTTGGCTTGTATATAGTATATATATATATATATATATATATATATATATATATGTCTATAGTACGTATTGTGTTCTTTTTTTTATTTAATGTTATTATTATTATTATTATTATTATAAATCTGAGTTTTATGAAAAATCTGGAAAGTATTATATTATAAAGTGAATTTAATATATATTAGTTGAGAACATTAAAAGGATTTGCTTATAAAATGGGAGGTATTATTTTAATTAACATTATTTTACAAGTAATTGTTTTAAAAGGAGTTTCTACGTTTTGGAATTATTCTTTTGAGGATTTTGTTGGAAAGCGATGTATTAGAGAATTCTATCATAACAACTTTGACCGGGTTGACCTAGTTTTGGGTATTCGGATAATTTCTCGGAATCTAGTTATTTTCTTTTGTGATTAGCTTGGGGAAAGTTTCCATGTGTTATTAGTAGAATAATATCTCATGGCGCCTTATTCGCTTATATATTAGGTGTTTGGTTGATTCTTGGATTCTGCTTCTGCTGTATCTTTTGCTATTCGGCTTACTCAGGTAAGTTCCTTTATGGGCTTACTCAGATTCGAAAGAGATTACCGGCCTGTGAATGTATGACATACTAGGTGTTGCATAAGCATTAAAGCATGCCATGTAGTATCATGCTAGGTTGCACTTGTGATTGAGCATTCTATTTCTTTACGCGTATGAAACAGAACGGCCGTTATCTGTGATAGTCCTAGAGTCTTTGCTAGGGTCATAGGGTAGCCCAGCCCCATCGGGTGCCCTGAGTCTATCGACTCGATATGATATGATGATGAGATAGCCCAGCACCATCGGGCATGAGCATAATTTATGATATGACAATATATGATATGACAATGAGACATGATATGATGATGAGACATGATATGATGATGAGATATGATATGATGAGATATGATATGCTATAGCATCGAACTGGCCAGTCTCTGCACTAACGGGAAGGGGTGCAGAGGTAGGAGAGGGACATGCCACTTGGCATTATTTGGGCGCCTTTACAGTTATTTCTCGCATATTGTAAATTAGGATCATGCTAGTGTGATTTAATTTCCGCCTCTGCATCATCCTTATTATTAGCGTATGTGTATGTTCGCTTGCTGGACAGAGCGTGTTGGGGCCTCGGTCTGACCCCGCTCGCACCAATTGTTTTTAGGTATAATTGCTCTTTGTCTCTATGACGCGGGAAACTCCGGGCGCTTGCAAATAATTTGTCTAACCCCGCTAACTCGGCCTTACGATTTCATAATTATGTGTTTCGGTTTTGACCCGGCCTTGTCGTGGCAAGTTGTACTTTACTCCCGTTTATTCTTCGTTTGCAAACGAATTTCCGCGACTTAGAGTTAGGACGGCTCGAAGACTCCGCGTGGCCATCAGGCTATTTTGGGGTCCGAAATCCCCACTTTAAAATACTAATCTTGAATTTCAAAACCCCGACCTGTACTCGAATTACAAGATCCGAACGAAGGTATCCAACCTTTGAAACGTAACCCGGGTATCTATATTCGGGCCGTTACAGTCCGAAAAATTCAAAAAAAAAAGAATACATTCAAAGCTTTGACCTAGGAGGATAAAATTCACTAGGGGCAAAAGTAAGCTTCAAAAAAAAAAGGATTGTTGAGATCTAGTGCAAGAACCTTCAACGACTAATTTTGGTGAAATTTCATAGCCCTAGTTGAAAATCTCAAACACATACCTCCCAAAACACAAAAAAAAATTTTTAAGCCCTACCTTGCAACTACAACGTCCATTGCTAAGGGTTTGAATCAAAAAGAGGTAAAAATCCAAGTTTTTCTTTCTTTTCCTTCATTTTCTTTTCATATTTTGGTCTGTCGAGTACTGCAGTGGCCATACCGACCCAGTACCGACCCCATACCGACCCCCCCAGCCTCGGTACAGCTCCTCTCGAGTGTGTCGAGTACTGCAGTGCCCATACCGACCCCGTACCGACCCCATACCGACCCCCCCCCCCCGGCCTCGGTACAGGCTCTGTCAAGTGTGTCGAGTCTTGCAGTGCCCATACCGACCCCGTACCGACCCCCCCAGCCTCGGTACAGCTTCTGTCGAGTCTGTTTCGGGTCAATTTCGAGGCTTTCGGTCGATTTCGACCTTCTTTTCCAGCTTTTGTCGAGTGGTTCTTGCTATTGTTGAGTCCCTTGTTGCGTGTTTCTTTGTCCTTTCCCTTGATTACTCTCTTTTGATCGTTAAGTCCTTACTTGAGTGTTGATTTGCCCAAAGCGGATTGCCCCAACAAGCTTGTCATAACCAATTAGAGAGAAGTGTGTGAGAGAAACACATTGTGAGTTTGTTTATCTTTTGCTAATCTTGACATCGTTCCGTGTTTGTCTTTATTTGCAATGTCTAACATTCAGGATAACAACGGGAACAATGCCGAAAATGGCAACGATGACAACAATTCCGAAGCAACCGTCTCCGCCGCGGTGTTCAACACCACTATGCACACTCTTAACACCACCTTGGCGGCAATGATGGATAGGTTGACGGCTTTGGAGGCTAGACCATCGGGTTCTAATAACCTTGGTGGTCAGGGTAATCACGGGCGTGACGATACGCCTAATGATGACAGGGAAGTCCGAAATCCTAATCCTAATCCTAACCCTAATTTAATTAATCCGTTGTTTGAGGAGCACAACTCTCTACGAGGGGAGAGGTTTGGTAGAAATAACGGATTTGTTAATGCGCAGGGGAAAGGACGGGGAAGAGGAAGAGGTCGTGGCTTCCAAGAGGAGTTCTACTATTCGGAGCGTGAGGATGACTTCCAAGATGAGGACTATTGGGCACAACGCACGAGGCGGAATGACAGAGGAGGACGTTACCAACACCATGAGCCTAGAGATCATGATCAAGACGGCATAGGTAAGGTCAAGGTAACAATTCCTTCTTTTGATGGTAAGACAGATCCAGATGCATATATAGACTGGGAAACTAAAATGGAACAAATCTGGAACTGTCATAACTTCTCTGAACCTAAGAAAGTACAATTGACTTCTTTAGAATTTCAAGGGTTTGCTCTTATTTGGTGGGATAATTTGATCAAGGAAAGAAGAAGAGCCCTTGATGCGCCTATCGCGTCTTGGAACCAATTGAAAGCTTTAATAAGAAGTAGGTTTGTCCCTCAACATTATGCTAGAGAGCTTAGGCAACGCCTAGAAAACCTTAAACAAGGTACCAAATCTGTTGAAAAAACCTTTAACCTTATGCAAGAAACCATGGCTAGAGCCAATATAGTGGAACACTATGAGGATACAAATGCTAGGTTTCTTCATATTTTGCATCCCGCCTTAGCTCATGAGATCGATTATTTTCCTTACTCTACTCCTACTGAATTATTACATTTGGCTATTAAAGTTGAATGTGGAGCTAGATACAGGAACCAAGGCGGAAGGATGACGAGTGGGCAGCCCCAACCATGGCGCCAAAGCCGGCCACAGCAGCCCCAAGGGCGGCCTGAAGGAGGCTACAGCTCTCGGCCAAACCAAGGCCAAGGGAAAGGGGAAGGTCGAACAATCCAGCAGCCCCCGACAAGGGCAAGGCGCCTTGGACTGGACGAGATTCGTCTGGGGTATCTACTGGCCCCAAAGGGAGTAATCCTAACCCCTCTACTACTAGATCTAGGGACATTGTGTGCTTTAAATGTCAGGGTAGAGGTCATACTATGAAGGATTGTCCCAATAAAAAGACTCTCATGATTAATCACTTAGGCGAATATGAATCTGAAAACTCTTGTGATGAACATGAAGAGCCTATTAATGAAAATGATCAGAATCTCAACCTTCTTACTTATGATGAAGATGATGATGGCATTGATTATGAACATGGTGAATCACTGATTGTTAGGAGAGTCTTAAGTATTGTTCCTGCACCTTCTGATAACAATCAACGTGAAAACTTATTTCATACTAGATGCTTAGTTAAGGGTAAGGTTGTTAATGTGATCATTGATGGGGGAAGTTGTTGTAACTTAGCTAGTCAAGAGATGATTGATAAATTACAACTTCCTACTATTCAGCATCCTAGGCCTTATAAATTGCATTGGATGAATGACTGTGGTAATTTAAAGGTGAATAGGCAAGTTAAAGTGCATATCAAACTAGGACATTATGAAGATGATGAGTTATGTGATATTGTACCTATGCAAGTCTGTCATATTTTATTAGGTCGTCCTTGGCAATTTGATCGTAAGGTCTTGCATGATGGCTTTACTAATAGATATTCCTTTACTTTTCAGGGCAAGAATGTAGTTCTCAAGCCTATGACGCCAACCCAGGTGGCCGACGAGATTGAGAAGCGGAAGGTAAGTAAAGGTGAGTTAGTTAGGGAGGCTCAGTCGAGCCAAGTTTCTACCCCTACTCGGCCTAAGAGTGTATTTTTGGCTTCCAAAAGTGCCTATTTAGACGAGTTTACGGATGGGGAAACAACCCTTATGCTCCTATGCAAAGGATTGAATATGTTGAGTGAGGAGCTTCGAGCTACCCTCCCTCCTCGCATCCTATCTCTTATTGAAGAGTTTAAAGATGTCTTTCCCGAGGACATACCAGCAGGTCTACCCCCTTTTAGAGGAATTGAGCATCAAATTGATCTCATTCCAGGGGCTTCTTTACCTAATAGGCCTGCTTATAGAATGAATCCCACTGAGACCCAAGAGGTTCAATCCTAGATCCAGGAACTGTTGGACAAGGGATACATTAGTGAAAGCTTGAGTCCATGTGATGTACCTGTGTTGTTAGTGCCTAAGAAAGATGGTTCTTGGAGAATGTGTGTAGACTGTAGGGCAATTAACAACATTACTGTCAAATATCTCCATCCTATACCCCGCTTAGATGACATGTTAGATGAGTTGCATGGTTCTTCTATCTTTTTAAAAATTGATTTAAAAAGCGGCTACCATCAGATTAGGATGAAGGAAGGCGATGAGTGGAAAACAACCTTCAAAACTAAATTTGGACTCTATGAATGGTTGGTTATGCCTTTTGGCTTGACTAACGCTCCTAGTACTTTCATGAGACTAATGAATCATGTGCTTAGAAATTTCATAGGTAAATTTGTTGTTGTATATTTTGATGACATTCTTATCTATAGTAAATCAGCTAAGGAACATGAAGCACATTTAAGGGAAGTACTTTCTACTCTTAGATTAGAACACTTGTATGCTAATTTGAAGAAATGTGAACTATGTCATGATCAAGTGTCTTTTCTTGGATTTGTAGTGAGCTCGAATGGACTGCGTGTCGATGAGGCGAAGATCAAAGCGATCCAGGAGTGGCCGACACCCACCACCATCGGCCATGTGCGCAGCTTCCAAGGTTTGGCGAGCTTCTACCGGCGGTTTGTGCGCGACTTCAGCACCATCTCAGCCCCTCTCACCGAGCTCACAAAGAAGCGATGCGAGTTCAAATGGGGCGCAGCTCAAGAGGAGGCTTTCTGCATGCTCAAGGAGAAGCTCACTCAGGCGCCATTGCTGGCTCTCCCTGACTTCACTCGGCCCTTTGAGGTGGAGTGCGACGCTAGCGGAGTTGGCATTGGAGGCGTGCTTATGCAGGAAGGTAAGCCTATTGCCTTCTTTTCTGAGAAGTTAAAAGGTGCATGTCTTAATTACTCTACGTATGACAAAGAACTTTATGCACTGTTTAGAGTCCTTAAGACATGGTCCCATTACCTTTGGCCTAGAGAGTTTATACTTAGGACTGATCATGAATCTCTCAAACATTTTAAGAGCCAAGATAAACTTGATAGGAGACATGGTAGATGGATGGAATTTATTGAGACATTTCCTTATGTTATAAAGTATAAGAAAGGGAAAGACAATGTGGTTGCTGATGCTTTATCTAGGAGACATGTCCTTTTGACCACTTTGGATTCTAGAGTCTTAGGCTTTGTATACATTAAGGAATTGTATGAGAAAGATGCTGATTTTGGGGAAGCTTTTCGAAAGTGCCTAGATAAGGGTCCTACCGACCATTTTTATATCTTTGATGGATTCTTATTTAGGAAAGACCAAGTGTGTATACCTAGGTGTTCTCTTCGATTGCTATTAGTGACTGAAGCCCATTGTGGAGGTTTGATGGGTCATTTTGGGAGAGATAAGACTTACCATACACTTAGGTCCCACTTTTATTGGCCTCATATGCTTAGGGATGTAGAACATTGCCTTAAGAGGTGTATCGATTGCCTAAAGGCCAAGTCTAAGCTCATGCCCCATGGTTTGTATACCCCACTGCCGATTCCCTCTGCCCCTTGGGAAGATATTTCTATGGACTTTATTGTTGGGTTACCTCGAACTAAGAAGGGGAGGGATTCTATTTTTGTAGTGGTAGATAGGTTTTCTAAGATGGCTCACTTTATAGCATGCCATAAGACTGATGATGCTACTAATGTTGCGAATTTGTTCTTTAAGGAAGTAGTTAGGTTGCATGGTGTGCCTAAGACAATTGTGAGTGATAGGGATGTTAAGTTTCTTAGTCATTTTTGGCGGACTTTATGGAATAAATTGGGAACTAGATTGTTATTTTCTACCTCTAATCACCCCCAAACAGATGGCCAAACGGAGGTAACCAATCGGACCTTAAACACTATCCTTCGAGCCATTTTAAGGAACAATTTGAAGCTTTGGGAAGAAGCCTTACCTCATGTGGAGTTTGCTTACAATAGGACAATGCATTCCTCAACTAAGATAACTCCTTTTGAATGTGTATATGGTGTTAATCCACTAACCCCTTTTGATCTTACTCCATATCCTATGATCGAGAATGAGTCTTTTGACGCAGATAAGCATGTTGAGTTCATCAAGGAGCTACATGAACGGACGCATCAGCAGCTCATGCGGAAGGCTGAGTACAACGCCAATAAGGCCAACAAGGGGCGCAGATTGGTGACGTTCCAGCCAGGGGATCTTGTGTGGGTGCACCTGAGGAAGGAGAGGTTTCCCAACGAGCGGAAGAGCAAGCTTGCACCGCGAGGAGATGGACCTTTCAAGGTTCTGGAGAAGGTGGGCGACAATGCCTACAAGCTGGAGCTTCCTGGAACATATGGCGTGAGTGCTACCTTCAACGTCGCGGATCTTATTCCATACTTAGTCGTGGACGAGGACTTGGAGGTTGATGCGGGACCATCTTCTACACCTCCGGACACGCCGATCATCTTAGGAGACGGACCTATGACTCGAGCCCGAGCCAAGAAGTTGCAAAGAGACTCATTCTTGTTTGTGAGTCATGCCTTATTCTCGAGCACGGTTCAACTCCCCGAGCCTACATTGAAGACCTACATGTGCATTGGGATCAAGATTGTCGAACCATCTTAGGCACATGCTAGGGCCGAAATATTCTAAGTGTGGGAACCTTGTTTTATTTCCTACTTTAGTAACTTTTCTACTTAAGTTATTTTAGGAAACTTTAGAGGTATTTTTATTAATTTCTTTTAAGTGTTTCTTTTTATTAATTTCAGCCCAACAGCCAATTTTAGGGTTTAATATAGGCGGCTGATCTCCATGGTAGAAAGACACGTTCAATTTTATGAAAATTTCAGCCTTTGTGTGAAACACAAGTGTGAGGAAGTCAATCGATTCGAAGCGTTGCTCATCGATTGCAAATTGGTTATAGATCTTGCTTGGTTTGCTTTGAGTTCGTCAACCTCGCGAGAGCTTGGTGATCCAGGTAATCACAAGTCCCCTCCTTGTGCCTCCAACTTGTCCGCTTGGTTGTGTAAGGTTGTAGAGGCGGGCTTTGTAGTCGTTGATACTTGGTTCCTACCCTCTTAGGAGGCCTGGGGTCTTTATCTCATTCTACCTTAGTTCGAATCACCCTTCTATCGGTCTTTATTTCATTGCTTTGTTGAGTCTAGAGTTGCTGAATTTTCGAGTCTTTGTTCTTGTTCTTGAGTCTTTGCTTCCGTTCTTGTCTTTGAGTCTTGATTGTCGAAGATCGGGCCACCCTACGGCTAACCCCGTATCATATATGAACTACTTTAATGGACTACTAAACCGCTACGATAAATCTAATGCAGTGTTACCAGCTGAAAATGGTTAGAAACCGCTGCATTAGAGTTTAGGGAATAGAGAGTGGTTATCAAACATTTTGTAACGGTTTTGACTGCATTACTTGAGGACTTCAACATACCAGTGATCGTTTTATCTTAATTTCTTATGATCCCGGAGGATTATAAACAATGCCGAACCTAAGGTGAGGCCTAACAGACGCTTGCATCAGGCCCAGTATAATATGATCTCAATCTTATAGTCGTAAATATAAGAGGCCCAATATCATGAGACCCATAAATATAGGTTAAATTTTATGTTAAATGGTGGATCTCAATCTTATAGTCGTAATAATAATAATAATAATAATAATAATAATAATAATAATAATAATAATAAATCAATATTATTGATATTTAATTAATAAATGCCCTTGTTTTATTCTGTGTTTTAACCCCTTTTTTGGGGGCAATTTGCGAAATGTCCATAAAATAGGTACTAATTGGTGAAATGTCCACGTTTTAGGACAAATTGGTGAAATGTCCTAAATATAAACCCCCTCCCTTCTCCCACACGCATTTATCTCTCCTCACGCTCTCTCTCCCGTCCATCTCTGCGAGCGAGGAAGTACGCGCGCTCTCTCTCCCGTCCATCTCTGCGAGCTCCAGGCGACGATGACGATTGATGGAGATGGCTCCGGCTTGAGGTACATCTCCCTTTCTCTCTCCGAATTTGTTGCAGTTCCTCATCCCGCTCCTTCAATTCGCTTACTGTGTCGTGCTTCTCTTCGAATTTCGATCTCCGACCTCGGCATCAGATCTCCGGCACCGGCTTCATGTCCTGCAAGCTTCCGCCGGTACTCTCTCTTTCTCTCTCTCCTCCACTGTCCTGAATGTTGATGTGCTTCCTTCCATCAAGAACAAGGTTCCTTCTTCTTTCTTTACATATATCTTCAATTACTGCTTTTCTTCTCCCAATTGGAGCTAGGGTTTGTTCTTTTGTTGATTTGCGTAGATTCTTCAGCTTCCTAGCTCCCTCCTTCTTCCTTATCAAGCGATTCTTCGATTTTTTACTTTTCTGAGTAGATTCTAAAGTAGACAATCGAATCTAGTAATCAGTGCATATATTTCAGAAAATTTGCGCCGAAGGCGCAAATTTTCTTTGATTTTTTATGTATCGGATACAATTTTGAAGTCTCCATTCGAATCTGTGACTGTTTATGCTCGGTTTTGCTATATCTGTGATTGTCTAGATTGTCTAATTTAATGATTTTAAGCACTCGATTGTTCTTTAGTATATTTTGCTAAAGAATTGTTTATAATGAACTTGGTGTTCGTCTCAATTACGTTTTCGACGCTGGTTTCATGATTTTGGAAATGCAATTTGAGTACTGCAATATGTGACCTTTCGCTCTAATTGGGGAGGAAGTGCAGTTACTGCTCTTCGTTTCAAAATCAGATTGCTACTGGCTTTGTCTTGCTTTGAATTCAGTTTTTTTGGATCTGTTTTCTTTGTGTTTCAGCTCTGTTGGATCAGCGTTATGATTTCTCCAACTAGCTAGCTTGTAATGAAAATGTTTCAGGATGCTGAAGCCGAAAATGAAGAAGAAGAAGAAACTGCTGCTATAGGCTTCTGGAGTGCCTTTACATGGCGTCTGTCTAATATACATACACTGTTATACTGAATTTGATCGATTGATCGAAGATTGAGGATCGATTGCTTCCCTCTTGGCGTCTGCTGGGCTTCAATGCTTCGGTGAGGTTGAGACGACTAAGAAGGTGATTAGGGCTTCAATGCTTTCTATACTGAATTGTTTCTAATTGCTCACTGACATGCCTTTGTTGCTCAGATTTTCATACACTGTTATACACTGTTAATTTAGGAACTTGGAACTTTATTTATTTGGTTTTCCTTTCTATCTCTAGCTATATTTCTCAATTGATCGATTGAGATTTCTTGTGCTTTTTATTTGGTTTTCCTTTCGAATACGAGGTTTATGAAGTTTCTGAAGTTTCGAATCTGCATAAAAACGAGAGTTTCTAAACCACTTGATCACAGATGCTCGATGATTCACAGGTATATGCATCATCTCAATTCTTTCTGTTATGCCTTTACCTTATGCCTCTGAAATAGCTCACCCGTGATGTCCTGTTTTCCTTCTTTGAAGCAGCTCTTTCTGGCAATTCAACAGCTGATCCAAATAGATATCCTTGGAGATGGGCAGCTGTGTCTCTTGGCTCTTTCTGAATCTGTACGTCAGCATGTTCAAATTTATCATTTAGTCTTTTTGAATCTGTAGGTCAGCATGTGCTTGATGAGTTTATGGATAAACATTATATATTGTGTCAATTGGGAGTTAGTTTAGGGGATTTATGGTAGGAGCATCGGAATTTGGCTAGTAGAGTTAAAATATAAACAAGATTGCACATGGCTTAGTTGTAGAGGTGAATATTAATGTAGATTTCTGTAGGTTGAACTGATTGGTATGGCTGTTAAGCTATTGCAATCTCCCAAGTTTTTCCAATGCATATTTAGATGTGTAATTGCTATGGATTCCAACAACGGTGGTTTTTCTGTCAAATCAGTTTGAACTGGAATGGAACAAATCAGCACACACACAAAATAGGTCCTTATTTTTAATCCCTCTTATTTGCCCTTCACAAGTAGAGCAGTTGCTGTCCATCATTGATTATTTATACTATGCTAAAACTTCATTATAAGTCATATTTTAAGGTGAGTATTTCAACTTGTTAGGTTGTCTTTATTCATTTTTTGGTAGTAGATACACAGATAACTTCACTTGTTTCCCATTTTAAAAAGTGAGTACATGTCATCTTCCCCATTTTCACAAGTACAGTAGTTGCTGGTATCTCAACCTAGCTAGCTAAATTTAATTTTAAAAAATCTCACTTGGTTACTTTGGCATGTGATAAAATTATAACTAGGTACCTTGTCATTTGGGAAAAATTCATCCAAACATCCTGCTCTACGATAAATTTCATCCAAAGCTGTCTGATTTCGGCTTAGCTAAGCTTGCACCTCTGGGAACTCAAACTTGTAGCTGCAAAGAAAGAAACTCGCCTCAAGAAATTTCAACAGGTTTCATCCAAAGCTGTCTCAAATTATAAATACATTATCTCCTATTAATTTTTTTTAAAAGATCATATATATTCAACAAGTTAGAAACCTGCTAAATTTATCCTAAAAATTCAAAGCCTCATCAAAGCATTGTATAAAGTATATAACATAACAGTTCAATCTAAGCATCAATATCAAAAACATACCCGAATCTTATAATTGGAGGACCAGGCTTATCATCAGGAGTTGGGAACTCAAACTTGTAGCTGCAAAGAAAGAAACTCGCCTCAAGAAATTTCAATTCTAAATATCTTGGCAACGGCACTGTCAGCACTGTCAGCCTCAAGAAAAGCCAATGATGTGGCTGATAAGGCACGAGCAGAAGCAGCTGCTGCTGCTCAGAGGGAGAAGAGTGAAATAGAGCGCATAGCCGTCAAACACATCTTTGAGGCTATGAGTGTTGAACAAAATCTGAAATCTTGTCCTTGTTGGTCTTAAAGTTTGTAGATTTTATCCTCTTTGCTTGTTAAAGTTTGTAGGTTTCATTCCGACTGTTTCAATTTAACATCACCACTAGCTACTTCAATTCATTTGTATGATCTAGTGAATTGTATAGCGGCTCTTTTGGTTGATCTGTGTGATCTAGTTGATCTGTGTGAGGGAGCGGCTCTTCTGTGTGAATTGTATAGCAGCATTGTACTCAAAGCTTCAGCAGTGTACTCAGTATCATTTGTTGAGCAACTTGTCATAATTTTCTATACACATGAATCCTGTTATAGGTACTTCAATTGATGACTGCTTATTTGTCATAATTTCCTATACACATGAATGTTGTCATAAGCTTCAGCAGTGTACTTCAATTTCCTATACACATTAATCTTGCTTCATCTTATGCCAGTCAGGTTGTTCAATTCTGATATTTAATTGCTTATTTGTTCTGTTTCTATGCATTATGCAGAGGGGAAAATCAGTTAAGTGTATAGCACCTAAGTACTCTTGTGTTTGAGAACAGGCTGAAGACACTGCTGAGAGTGTTGGAGAACAGGCTGACGAAGGAAGCGGAGCTGATGAAGAAGCAACTGAAGATACTTAGAAAAAAATCAGGTAATCGAGTTCCTGCCTTGTTTCTCTTGCTTGCTACTAAAAACTAGAAATCTGATCTGATATGCAACTATTGTGTTGATCAAGGTACTAAACTGGAGACACTTTCTCTTAAAATTGGATTGTGATTTTGCAATTGACGTGATTGCTTAGACTTTCGTCGATTAGGGATTTTATACTCTTTATCTGATTATAATTTTTGAATAGATATTTAGATAGGTGTTTGACTAGGAAAAAACACACCTTATTTGCTCTGATGTCATCTATACATTCAGATTGCAACGATGATGTATGATGACAGAAGTATTGAAAGGCCTCGGAGAAGCATCCTTTTTCCTCCCTTATTTATTTCTGAAACTTTTAGTCCTGATAGTGCTGGAGTGTTTTGCTGATAAGTTTTAGAGCTACAAGATCTTCTCTCTTGCTGTTATTCACCCGAGCACTCCAAACTCCAAAGTGGGCCAGGCTCAGTCATAGTGCAAAGATATATCTAGAGAACAGAGAGGCAGCAAAAGGTGCAGATATTGTAAACTCCAAAGTGGGCAGTTTAGCCGAAGCGCATCGAGTGATTCATCAGCAAGCTGAGTCCTATACAATTGGTTTAGCTAAGCAACATAGGGTTGTTCATCAGCAAGTGATGGGCGGTATAGTTGAAGCGCATCGGGTGGTTCATCAGCAAGTTGAGTCATGTGCAATCGGTTTAGCTAAGCAACATAGGGTTGTTCATCAGCAAGTTATGGGCGGTGTAGATGAAGCGCATCGGGTGAGCAAGTTAAGTCATGTGCAATCATGTGATGTTCATCGTCTACTGAAGCGTTGTTTCTTTTGTATGTCAAATGACAGTGATACTGAAACTTAACATTAGCATTAACTATGTATGGCAATGGTATCTAAGTTACTTTCCTTCCGGTTTTGACTTTGTAAATGTTTTTTACTTGTTGAATCAAGATATTACTGTGCATTCATGATTTGATGTCCATCTTATGTGAAGGGGCAAAATTTATTTCCATTCCTCGGGGAGTTGAAAACCCTAGCAGTCGAGTTTAGATTGCTCATTAAACCACCCAAATTACGCGACTAAGGAAGAATAATGTTGTTTATATTTGAGACATGCATCTGGCTTCATATGCGTATAATAAAAGCTTCTGAATCATTCTAATTATATTAAAATGCACATTTAAATTCTAAATTGCTCATTCAATCTAAAATTGCACATTTTTTTTTCCATGTCAGCACTTTTTAAAAATAAGATCACGTTGAGCAAATTTCTACCAATCTCCCATGTTGTGCAAACATAGTCTATTGATGAGCAAAAATAAGACCATGTTGTGCAATAATCTATTGAGCAACTAGAAAATAAAATTGAGAAAAAATAAGATCATGTTGAGCACAATTTCACAAGTCTCAATTGTTTGTGCAAATATAATCTATTGTTGAGCAAAAATAAGAACATGTTGAGCATAATTCCACCAATCCCACATGTAGTGCAATTATAGTTTATTGATGAGCAAAAATAAGACCATGTTGTGCAATAATCTATTAAAAAGTATAAAATTATATTTACAAAAAATAAGATCATGTTGAGACACAATTTCACAAGTCTCGAATGTTGTGCAAAAATAAAGTATTGATGAGCAAAAATAAGAGCATGTTGTGCAATAATTTATTGAGAAAGTATGAAATTATATTGAGAGAAAATAAGATCATGTTGAGAACAAATTCACAAGTCTCGATTGTTTTGCAAAAATAACCTATAGTTGAGCAAAAATAAGATGATGTTGAGCAAAATTTCACCAATCCCCCCCATGTTGTGCAATTATTGTCTATTGATGAGCAAAAATAAGATCATGTTGTGCAATAATCTATTAAAAAAGTATAAAATTATATTTACAAAAAATAAGATCATGTTGAGACACAATTTCACAAGTCTCGAATGTTGTGCAAAAATAAAGTATTGATGAGCAAAAATAAGAGCATGTTGTGCAATAATTTATTGAGAAAGTATGAAATTATATTGAGAGAAAATAAGATCATGTTGAAAACAAATTCACAAGCCTCGATTGTTGTGCAAAAATAACCTATAGTTGAGCAAAAATAAGATGATGTTGAGCAAAATTTCAGCAATCCCCCATGTTGTGCAATTATTGCCTATTGATGAGCAAAAATAAGACCATGTTGTGCAATAATCTATTAAAAAAGTATAAAATTATATTTACAAAAAATAAGATCATGTTAAGACACAATTTCACAAGTCTCGAATGTTGTGCAAAAATAAAGTATTGATGAGCAAAAATAAGAGCATGTTGTGCAATAATTTATTGAGAAAGTATGAAATTATATTGAGAGAAAATAAGATCTGTTGAGCAAAAATAAGATGATGTTGAGCAAATTTTCACCAATCCCCCATGTTGTGCAATTTTACTCTATTGATGAGCAAAAATAAGACCGTGTTGTGCAATAATCTATTAAAAAAGTATAAAATTATATTTACAAAAAATAAGATCATGTTGAGACACAATTTCACAAGTCTCGATTGTTGTGCAAAAATAAAGAATTGTTGAGCAAAAATAAGAGCATGTTGAGCAAAAATTCCATTAATTCCCCCTGTTCTACAATCATAGTCTATTGAGCACAATTTCACAACTCTTCGATTATTGTGCAAATATAATCTATTATTGAGCAAAAATAAGACAATGTTGTGCAACATAACACTTCAAAATAGAAAAATACAAGGCTAGTGTCACCACTACTTGTAACTAATATCAATGTCAGCACTACTTTGAGACTTAACCACCAATCACATAATAAAATATAAATAGTTTTTTTCATTCTCATATTTATGGGTTAATTTTTGTAATTTTACAAAAATTGCTTCTTCTACCTTCCTGCTTCCTCTGTACAATCCCTAAACACACCCTCGCTCCAGCCGCTCCTCGATCCCTCGCTCTGGCCGATCGACCTCGCTTGCTCGCTCGACCTCGACCTTGCTCGCTCCGGCCGCTCGCTCGATCTCGCCGAAGCACAGATCCAGCCATGGAGAGATGCGCCCGGCGAGAGAGATTCGGCGAGGCAAGAGAGAGATCCGGCGAGAGACACAGACGAGGCAAGCCGGAGATCTAAAAACGGAGATCCGGCTTCGATTTTGCAATTGATGAGGAGGTCGGCGCCGCTCATCCTCAAACACAATCACAACCATGTAGAGATGGATCGATTTCGAGATCTGAAGCCGGATCGATTTTGAGATCTCGGATCTAGAATCGGAGGTGGCATCGGATCTCAGCGGTTATGGAGAAGCAACAGATGCGGCCGGCGACGTTGAAGCTTCCAGATCCGGCTGTCATGGCTGGCGCATCTCCGCCTGCCGAAATCTGGTCGGCTTGTTGATCAACAATGGCGGATTGGAGAGAACAGCGAGGAATCACCGAGTCCGCCTCTTGAGATCGGATTGGAGAGAACATCGAGGAAGATCTGAAATTGTCCGTTGAATCCTTTGCAATACAACCAGAGATGCAAGATGGAGATCGGAGGAAAAGAAGGATGAAATAGATCTGAGGGAAAGGAATAGAAGAAAGACAGAGATGCACGAGAGGGAAAGGAAGAGAACAACGATGAAATAGATATGATGGAATTAGTATATATAGTCGATAGATTTCCAATTTGTCCAAAAAGTTGGACAATTTACCAATTTGTCCATAAAAAGTGGAATTACATATTTAAATGTGTAATTCCACTTTTTTTTTACCCGTGTCAGCACTTTTTGAATTTTTATATTGGTGTGCAAATATAAGTTTATATTGAGCAAATATAATATTGTGTTGTGCAAATATTAGTTTATAAAATTGCACTTTTCAATTTTATAATATTGCTCTTGACTTGTTGGGTCAACCCAAGGTCGTTTATATTCGAGCTCGAGCTCGGCTCAAAATCGAGCTTAGAAGTGTGCTCGAACTCGGCTCGCGAGTATTTGAACAAGCTCGAGCTTGTTTTGCTCGTTTTTTCTCGAGCCGAACTCGAGCTCGAGAGCTTGTTCGAGCTTGATTGAGCTCGTGTTATTGTTGTAGCTTCTTTTTGCTAGAAGTTTGTTTCTGAGCTCGTTTTTTACATTGTAATCTCTAAATATGAAATTATATAAAATACCTATTCAAAGTTTGTAATCACTACAATACCAATCAAAACAATAAAATACAATAAAAACAAATGATTAGAAACAATAAAAAAAATGCAAGATGCAACTGAACGAGCGCTTTCAAGTTTCAATCGGTATTGTATATGGACCATCGACCATAGACATCAGAAATTCATAAGAAAAAACTGAACGAGAGCCATCAATTTAACAAGATCTAATGGAGGAGCCAGGAGGAGTGAAGAACAAAGGGCGGATCGAAGTAGAACCGAGATCTGATGGAGGGGTGATTGGGCGATGAACAACTGAACAAACAAGGGGCGAGATATGATGGAGAAGGGGCGAAGAATAATTGATAGAGAAACCCTAAAACAAACAAGGGGTGAGATCTGATAACTACGAGATCTGATAGAGGACTGGAGGAGGGGCGAACTTATTAGATTTAGGGCGATTGACGTTTGAAGAGGAGTCGAGGAGGAGGCAGACACCGGAGACGAGGCCTAGGCGGCAGCGAAACTCAAGGTGGCTGGCGGCGACGAAACTCAGGGGAGGCGAAGGCCTAGTAGAAGAGAGGAAGAGGATTGACTGAGGCAGTGAGGTCTGAGGAACGAGACGGAAACATTGGAGTAATCGACAGAGAAACCCTAAAACATTAAAACTAAAGGGAAAAAACCAAGAGCAAAATAGTCTGAGTTATACGAGCTACTCGAGCTCGGGCTCGTACTCGGCTCGGGCTCCATTCAAGCTCAGGAACCCGCTCGAACTCAGCTCGTTTTGTAAATGTGAACGAGCTTGAGCCGAGTTTTTCGAGTCGAATCCGAGCGGCTCGTGTTCACATAACACCCCTATTCATAATCTTATTCATGCACAACTGAAATTGCATACTTAAGTTCTAAAATTGCACATTCAAACTAAAATTGCACTTTTTCAAACTAAAATTGCACATTCAAACTAAAATTGCACTTTATCATTTTTCAGTTTTGTATTTGCGTTATAAAATGCACTATTCAGTTTTATATTTTTACTTTTTCAAACTAAAATGCACTTTTCAGTTTTACAATTGCACAACTGTATTTTATACTTGCACAACTGCACTTTACAGTTGCACAACTGCACTTTATTAGGAGTATCAGCCATTGGTGTTAATGCTGACATGGTTAAGAACTTGATATCTCTCACATTCAATAAACTTGTGAGCTTGACCCAAGAAATGCTCATCACTGTTAGCCGCAAATTCAATAAAATTACGAGCAAACTCAAATCCCTTCATTACGAAGCTCAGACTGAATTCAATCAGTAGTTACCTTGGCTTGAGAAAAAAATTATCACAAGACTGTATGTATGTGAAATTGCTTCATAGTTTTAAGGCGTATTATCTGCAGATATGGATTGTACCAAAATTGACGAAAGAAGCAAGCTTATCTGTCATGCTGACACGATTGCAAATTACATTCTCAACGATCCAACATAAAAAAAAACATCTGCAAATCTGAATCAGCTCATATGAGGAGCAAGCAATTCTAAAGAAGTCATTTTTTTCGTACAGAGAGACCTGATACATAATCTTCACCTTAATTTTGCACTGGATTGACTAACGCCTCGAAATCACTTTCGGCGGAACGACTCTTCTTCATCTTCACTCTCACCTCTTGCTGACTCCGTTTTTTAAGGTATACCAATCACATCGAATCAAGTTGTTGTTCATGAGGTGTGATCCTCCTGCAGTTGCAGCTGATTATTGCACAGAGACAAAATCCATGTGGTGAAGAAAATCAAAGTAATATCGAAGACAACACATAAAACAGGTAGATGACACAACTGATTATTGATCTATAAGCTGTATTGGACATTAGCCAGTGTCATCATATGCAGGTCAATGTAAAAGGATCAAGCCAACACATAGAACGGGTAGATGACACAACTGAACAAAGGAAAGACAAGTTTCAGGAAACAAACCTTTAGAGAGTGAGTATCAATGATAACGAGGGAGGCATTCGAGCTCAGGTGCTACAAGGGAAGCAGCAGTTGCTACCACTGATATGTCATAGCATCGGAGAGTAGACATGAGCGACTTTATCTTCGACACCCTTTGTCATTAACATGATATTTTGGGCCTGCTCACTTGAAAGCAACATTAATTTCCAATCTCCAACTCTTCAAAGAGTTGTTGCAGACAAATGATTCCAGCCATAGAACAAAGGAACCACCTTCAATAACTGAGGACAAGTTCCTTACATTATTACCTATGGTCCTATACTACCAGCTTTAATTATATAACATTGAATAGATAACCCAAACCAGTTGTTGAACAAAGAGGAACCAAATATAACCCCTCTAGTGTGGTATCTATATCACATTCCATTGCAATTGATACTAAAATTGACCATCAACAGATTTTGCAAAAATCCTATATTTGATTGCACAAAACCATCGCATTCAGTAAATTAACGAATGAAAGAGCCGAAGGCACCAACCATGAGAAGAGGAGGACTGGCTTCCGAACAAGAAGATCGGACAAACTGCTCTCCGCTGGAGCCACAGTCAAGATCGGCAAAGGCATTCTCCTCAGGCATTAGAAGCAACAATAGACCAGCAAAGAAATTCATAGCCTGCACACAGAGAAGTTGATAATATTTACTTAAACTAATCAGCCAGGTATACAGATAGCATTTGTACGGAATAATGAAAGCTTTCTAGAAGGTCAGGCACATGAAGTTCTCAAATCAACATGACCAGAAAGTGCATCAAGGTAGAAGTAATGGCTGAATACTAATAGTCTAATACCATTTATATGACAGTATGCTCATAATTATTCCGTACAAATGGAGTTCAACATTAACTTCAAAATTGGGCAGAAATTAAGGCATATATTCCCTAGGACAAGAATAAAAGAAGCTCATTATCACTACAAAAAGCACTCTGGCCTAAGAACTCAAATGTCAAGTACTCCTAAGTAGAAGATTTTTGGTCTAAATATTGCATTTGAACGAAAACACAACCAATAACAACCTCATAATAGGAAAGGGTGGAGCCTGAATGCACTTTTTGCTCTAAATATTGCCAATTTCAATGAACACAAGCAGGAGGAAAGAAAGAAGTGTAATATAGACATACGAACCCAAAGCTTTGCTGATGGTTTTCACAAAGGTTATTGATATAACCTATGTGAATTTAATTGAATTTTTTTTCGATTTCGGGACATTGGCACAACATCTCAATATCTCTGAGCTTCGAGAAGTAGAAGGCCCTCTCTGTCTCAATTTCACAAATTAGCTTCCTAAACCTAATTCTAATACCATATGCAAAATAACATTTCATTGTGGGTGATTACCTGTTCCTTGTAAGCAACCACAGGGATAGCTGATTCCTTGCCCCCTTCTTTACGTCCTTTGCACAATTCCCTCCTTTCAATTGCATTGTAACTGCATCATCATCACCCCAACCAAAAATTGTAATCAGTTCGCTAAATTCTAGTGCTTAACAGTCATATATTTAACCATTTACAATCTAGTAGCACTAGCATTTGGTAAAATCAAACCTCTAATTTCGAACAACTTTCGCAACCTGAATATTCAGAAGCAGAGAGTTGAAATTTTTAAGGGATTTGAGATAATCTACCTTTTAATGAGGCCGCCATTGACAGAATCACAGGATCTCCTCACCCACTGCATAATTTCCAGGTTATCTAAAGGCCGGCCTCCCCTTGATATGGTGTATTTGCTGAGGGAGAGAGAAGAGGATGAGGAAGCGAAAGATATGACGAAAAGAGAAGATCTAGGAACTGGAGGTGTTGATACGTGTACTTGCTGACGGAAAGAGAGCAGATCTAGGAACGGGACGCATTGATACGAAGAGAGAAGATCGACGCCGTCCACTGGGACTGGGAGGAGGCGGCTCTAGGAACGGGAGGATGAGGCAACGGCGGCGACCATGGCGAGCGAGGAAGACAACAAAGGTTGGAGCCTTCGGTGCGACGGGAAGAAGGCCGGATCTTGTTCTCCGCTTCCACTAGATCGAGCAGAGACCGTTCTAATCGAGCGCCATTGATGGACAGTTTGCAAAATTAGGACACTAGAATCCGAGTCTCAGGCTTTCAGATCTGATGGAATACGGGAGAGGTAAATCTCCAGTCCTTGCTGGTCCACAGATCCCGACGGAATCGAGATCAAGATCGGAAGAGGTAAATCTCGAATTTATGAAGAACCACGCACCTCCTTGAAGCAAGCCGAGAGGCGGAGAAAGGTGGGAGCCACCGCACGCCGTCACCGAACTTCAACTGCGGGGAGCGATGAATTTCGCCGGAGGAGGAGGAGAAAGAGACGGAGATGCAGGAGAGAGAGAAAGGGGAGAAGGAGAAGACGGGGATAAATTTAGGGTATATATTATGGACATTTTGCTAATTTGTCCAAAAAGGTGGACAATTCCCCAATTTATCCAAATAAAGTGTCTGTTTAGCAAATTTTTTCCTTTCTTTTATGTCCGTCGACATTTTGGATTGGAATTTCGTTTTTCGATTTCTCATGTTGCAAGATAATTGATTTGAAGGTATTGAAATATTTTGGGGAGTCCAAGGATGGTTGTCTTCGAATCATCGGAGCTAAATATTCCATTTGACCTCTATTACTTTGTATTAGATATGAAAACGAGTGGATCGGATTGGTTATTAACCTAACTATTTGAAAGTTATTTTAAAACTTTAAGGACAATTGTAAACCATTAATATAAACAAAATTTAATTAAACTCTTATCTTCTCCTTTGAGTCATTTCAACCTTTTAAGTTTTGCCTCCTACTCTCGAACAATGGAAGTCGGCGCCTCCATCTTTTCACTACCCCACATCTCAATACTTCAACAACTACCGGATCTTTCAAATTAGAAACCCAAGAATCTCTTTTGATGAAACCTTACTAACAAGAGTCTTAAATTCCTCATAAATTTTCCCAAAAAAATCCAAAGTCGACAATAGAAGAATCAATCGATCGTATCTTTTGCAATTGCATCCAATACGTAGAAGCAATTTCTATTGCATCCAATTCATAGAAGCAATTTCTATTGCATCCAATTTGTAGTTTGAAGGGGCTATCTAGATTTCATTAGAGAAAATCAATGATTCATATTCGATTGGGTTTTGATTTAGCAAAAAATTCTCTCCTTTGTGGGTTTTAATTTCAATTTCTCATCTCTTTTTAATTTTTTTTTAATTGCGAGTTAGTAATAGGGATGACAATTTCACCTGCATCTGACTCGAACCCGAATCACCCGACCCGAAAAAGTGGGTGAAAACCCGAAAAAAGTGGGTGAAAAGTGAATATGGGTGAAATGGATATGGGTGGTGGGTCAGGTGGGGTGATATTTTTTCACCCACACCTGATCCACCACCTGACCCATCATCCACCACCCGACCCGATCCATCATGCATCCATCTACATTATAAAATATTATTTATATATTTTATATAAAAAAATATATAAACTTTCTAATTTCCTAAACTCTAACTTCCTAATCGGTACTTTGTTCTGCAAACCTCTTGCCCTCTTTGTCCTCTACCACTCTTGTCTTGCTATTGCTGGGCGACTTATTTTCTTCAAGAAAATGTTATTTAAACTCCCGTTTGTGTTTAAGACTTATGGTCATATGTTTAAGACAATGTTATTTAAACTTATGATTACTTATTTAAGACTTAATGTGTAAAACATGATGTTATTTTAGCCAATTTTTTTCTCTACATGTTTTATTGGAATTCAATGATGTGTATGTAGCAAAAAACACCCACATGTCATCTATATTTCACCCATTTCACCCGCTCACCTGATGGATATGGGTGAAAGTGGATATGGATAAAGTGGATATGGGTGGTGGGTCGGGTGGAGTGATTGGTCATCCATAATGGGTCGGGTGAAATGGGGGTCCATCCACCCACCACTCGACTCATTGTCATTCCTAGTTAGTAATTTTTAGGTTTCCTGCTTCATGTTGGGTTTCTCTTGCGAAAAAAATGACGGGTTTGGACGTTCGGTGTAAGGAAGAGTGAACTGGTGCATGATGGAGTGACAAGTAGGGAAGTTGGGGCCATGTTCCCTATTTGGCCTTCGGCTGTTAGAAATCTCAGGTCTAACCCTTATTATAAATACGGTTTTTCTATCCTATGCCCTAAGGGCATAGGATAAGACCCTAAATTGGGAAAGATTTCCTACCAAAAAGGCAAGCGACCCTAGGAATCTAAATTAAAAGAAAAGCTAAATTAATTAAAATTTTAAAAATATTTCCCAATTTAGAGTCTTATCCTATGCCCCAATGGCATAGGATAGAAAAATCGTTATAAATATAATAGTTATGGATGGAGGGTTATTATTTTTTATTATTTTGAAGAAAAAAGAAGAAAGAGATTCAAAAGATGAGATGACATATCAATAGTCAATAGTATAATACTAAAGGAGAAGTCGCTTATGTCATGTGGCGACTTCTTCTTTAGAGTAGGTTATTTTTAATTTTTATTTATTTATGATTTGTTGATTAATTAATTGCAATTTAAATTAATTCTATTAAATTATATTAATAATAATCAATTAATTATTTTTAAATGTGTATCCGGTTGTTATGATTGTTTTTATTTTTTATTTATGATTTGTAAATTAATTAATTGCAATTTAAATTAATTATATTAATAATAATCAATTAATTGCTTTTAAATGTGTATCCGGTTGTTATGATTTGATATGTCGATTAGTTTTAAAAATTAAAATATTAATTGATTGTTATCTAGTGTTTTAAAATGAAAGATATGTCGATTAGTTTAATTGATTATCACCCGATCGTTAAAATGAAAGATATGTCAAAGATATGCCAATTAGTTTTACAAATTAAAATATCAATTGATTGTTATCTGATCTTTATGATTTTTTTGTTAAGACAAACGATTTTATCCAGTGGTGATCCCATGGTTTCGCCTCTATATATTAGTTAGTGATCCATAGTATGTCGTACGAAAAGTTTGTTTCAACCAAGCTAGATTAGATTGCCCACAATGACAAATAATAAAGGTAAGACGCTCATAGAGAATAATAATAATAGGAAGCTTCGAAAAAAGGTACGTTCTTATCTAAAAGAATTCATATTTTAGTTGAGATATTCTCGAGATTTTGGTTATTTGTTTAGATATTCACTAGATAAGATCAAAATAAAATCATATTTATTTTAACAAAAATAAATGACTTTTTTCTTTATCTGTTTAGATCAAAATAAATGATTTTGGTACGTTCTTATCTAAAAGGAGTAATTACCGTTCTTCACACTTAATTTCTTTTCATTTTTCTTCTTCTTAACTCTATCTCAAGTTTGTTGAATCCGTTGAAGGATAAATTCGTACAATCATATTGATGATACTAATCAACAAATGTGAAAATTATTGGTGAGGCTCAATTTGATTTCTCACTTTCTTTTATTTTTGTATTTTTTTAATTTCAGTTTCACATTTTCAATTGATTTTGTCTATCGATATTTAAACTATTACTATATGTATAATTTGAGAATCTATAAATTTGACCATTATATCATTCTATATTGTTTTTATTCAAGATGGCTAAGATGACCGATTTTCATCTCATAGGTTATTTAAAGGTGACGAAAGTGGGGAGCAAGGTCGACAAATTGTAGGGACGATCATCCTAATAATATCTGTGATTTTTTTAATATCTAGATATCAAAAAAGGATCAATTTTATTTTCTCATAATAAACACTCATCCAATATATCTATATGACATGCAAACGACTAATTAACTCATTTTACAAAAATAAAAAAGCAATAAAACAAAGAACTGAAATATGACAATTTAACTTACTATCATCGGTGACAAAGATAAAAAAAAATTATTTAAAGAAATCCCGCACAAGGTGCGGTTACTGTCCTAGTTGTTTGATGAATTGCAATGCAGATCCATTGTCACACTCGTCTCTCTATCCCTTCTCACAAAATCCCACCATTAATTACTATTTTTTTTTTTTTTTCAAATTGTAATCGTTTTTCTTTTTTTTGGGGGTGGCTGGTAAGGGGTGGCAAAATTTTGTGCCACCCATGTGGACGAATTCGCCCTCGACCCTTCATTCCTCTATTTTCGTCGGACTCCCTCCCAGTTCTTCTCTCATCTCCCTCAAAACCTTCACTGGCCCATGGAAATAGCCTCCTATCGCCACCCAACTTCTGTTCTCCCATCCAACGTCGCCGAGCCTGGAGGTTTGGGAAGATGCTGTTGCACATGTAATTTCAATTTCTGAAATTAATCCGCCATTGGAATACCTACCAAGCTCTCGTCTCTCCCCAAACCTTGCGCCCTGGCCCTGTACTCTAATGTTCAATTCTACCTTTAGCATGAAATCGTATATTGAATTTATTTATTTTTTGAACGTTTGGATATTGAATTTATGGATTGGATAGCAATTATCCACTGTATCTATGAGGCTTTAGTAGAAATTGAGTTATCTGCATTTTGCAAATCTATATAAAATACATTTTGCAAATCTATATAAAATACTGAAGCAGATGCCTGGAACGGGCTCTGGTGCAATTCGCTTATGTGGAATTTTTTGGATTAAAAAAGGATTATTTTTGCTTAAGTGTCATATTATGAATTAAAGTGGTATTATATTTTTGGGCCACATCAATTAATAAGTCACGATAGTTGGATAAAAAAACTTATTTTTTTAGATCAATAATCTATCCAATATAACCTTATATTTTAATTAGATAAATAAATCCAATCAATTTTGATGAAATACAAAATAAAAATATATTTAAGCCACGTCAATTAATAATTTCATATATAACCAAATTAATTGAACGGTATTATGAAATATTAGGAAAGCCAATATTGGACGGTATTTTTAAGAAGCATTTCATCATACATAACCAAAATTTCTAATCAAGTTATAATTAATGCAAACCTAAGCTGCAATTTGATTGATCGTCCTATCGTATTATACTTTCAATATATTTTGACTCAAATATTCTATATCTATTAAATATTATATATATAGTAAAAAATAGACCTAAAATATGAATGATCGTTTATAAAATGAATATGTTATTAAAAAATAATTTTAACATTAATTTTAGGTTAAAATGTAATATTAGAGGATACATAAAAAGAAAACATTTATATTACCTTTATATATATACAACATATTTATATATACAACAATTACATATTTTTAAAATAATCTATAATATAAGATGAAAGAAAAGAAACTAACATTTTGTATTATAAGATCTAAAAAACTAAATAAAATAAAATATTGTAATATCTGATGCGATTCGTATACGTGTTATATTTTGAATTCAAAGATGGTTTATATAATGAAATTTATTTAAAAAATCGCACAACGGGCGAGTAATAAAACTAGTTAGGGGTTGAAAAGATGCAGTACAAATTGGGTTATTGGATGACATAATTGAGGGGGGCAAAAATGTCTTTTTATTTCATTCCATCAAAAACCTATCTTCATACAACCAAACATACAAGGGATTACTTCACACAAATAATTTCCATCTCGTCCATCCCTAAAAAGTATCTTAATCTACCTCCATCGCAAAAAAAATATCTCAATCTCCTAAAAAAAATTCCTCTCGCAAACACGCCCTTAAAAATCCATACGAATTAAACCAAACAATATGTTGTTAATTTGTTAAAGAGATGAGATTTTAGATGCTGACATATAAAAAATTTACAGACACAAAAAACAGATATCGGTAAAATTACTGGGTTGAAATTAGATAAACTAGTCTTATTACCCGTCCGTTGTGCGGTTTCTTGATAAACAAAACGATATTTAATTTATATTTTCTTTCTAAAATTTGAAGGTTATAATAGTTTCGTTGAGATGTTTGGATCTTTTAATAAAAATAAACTAAATTAAGAGTATGTTACTTCATATCAATATTCAACATATTATATATATATATAATAGATAAATAAATTATGTTTGATTGAAATTAATATACTTAAAATTTTCTTAAATAAATAAATCAAAACCTTGAAAATTTTTGAAGATAAAATTTATATCTTAATTAGTTAGAAAACTTATCTTTTTAAATCAAATAATCTATCTAATATTTGATCAAGTTTATAAAAATAAAGTACTAATTTCTATGATGAATTGCAAGTTGTACGTAGTTGGATAATTATATTTATACCTTGTTGGTGGATGATGAGTGATGACAATGGTTCAACAAAGAAGCGGCTAGTAAAACAGATTTATTCACGGTAAAATCTTGACAGTATAATACATATATATTTTATATTTATATATATAGATATATTATATTTAATTTAATCTAAAATATAGAATCATTGATCAAATATTGGATAGATTATTTGATGTAAAAAGATAAGTTTTTTACCTAATTATATTGGCTTTATTAATTGATGTGGCCAAAAAATATAATACCAATTTAATTCAAAATATGACACGTAAGCAAAAATAATCCCGTTTTAATACAGAAAATTCTACGTAGGCAAATCGCACCAGGGCCCATTTCAGACTTCTGTTTTAGTATTTTATATAGATAGATAAATAGACAAATAGATGTGCATTATGATAATTTGGTTGTGCGGATATCAAGACCCATTTCAATTTAATCTAAATTGCAAGAAGAAATGAAATGTATGGTTGAACAGGCCGGATTAATGTAATTTTGACTTGCGAAAAGATAATACAGTAAGTAAACCACAATTACCAAAGCGATAGGCATGAATGAAGAAAAGGCAACGGATCGAGAGAGGGGAGAAAGAAAAGGTAGGGGTGGGACCCAGCGCGCGGGGAAGGCCCAACCCAACTAAGAAAGAGCCACGTGGAGTCCAATGTGTGGGGTCCTGCCGAGCCGTTTCAATTTGGATTTGCCCGGCCCACTCTCCCCCCCTTCCTGAATGAATGAATGAATGATATATTCACGCTTTACATTATACTACTCAGTTACTACTTACTCTCTCCAGTCTCCCCCCCCTCCTCCATCACTTGTTATCTCCCCATCCCAATCCCCATCCCCATTTGTAAAGCTTCTTCAACTGAGACGTACATTTCACAGAGACAGAGAGAGAGTTGAGAATGGAACGTGGAGGCTTCAATGGTTACCACCACCACCACTCCCACAACAACCTACCTCTCCCAAGGCTCTCCTCTTCTTCTTCTTCTTCTTCAGGCATGTTCTTTTTTTATTATTATTTTTTTTTTATTTGATTGTCACTTCCATCTATATATACAATCTCTCTCTCTCTCTCTCTCTCTCTCAGCTCTTTGATATGCTAATGTTGATCTTGATCGATATATATATAGACTTCCATGTTCATGCCAACAAAAAAAACAAAAACAAAAAAAGCTAGTTTATACTGATCGATTTTGATATCCTAAGCCAAATGTAGGCATAGATCATGGAGTACCATAGTTGCAACGGATGGAGGATATATTTTTATTTATTTTAGGAAATGCATCTCGATCTGATCTGTCATTTCTCTTCATCGAGGACAAAGTTTGTTAGTATAACTGATCGATCATCGATCCATGAGAAAAATAAAACGAAGTAGACTGCATTTTCATTAAATTAAAAAAAAGGCAAAAATGCATAAAACCACAACTATTCAGTGTTGTTTGCAAATAACCACCCCTTATTCAAAAATTGTCAAATAACCACCCACTATTCATTGTTGTTTGCAAATAACCACCCCTTATTAAAAAATTGTCAAATAATCACCCATTAAATATATGTTGTTTGCAACTAACCACTCATACTCCTTTTCTTGTTAAACCTCACTTAATTTAATATGAAAAGACAATTATACCCATATTCATTAATGTTTCATTTTTAGTAAAAGGACATACTTATCTTTGTTGCTTGATTTTTCAGGTATTACAATTAGACCTATCAAATGGGTCATTCGGGTCGGGTCACTTCGGGTCCCGAGTAAAACGGGTTCCGGGTACATCCAGGTTGTCTCGAACCCGGGTTTGACCGAGTTTCGGGTCATTTTGGGTCGATTTTGGGTTTGTCAATTTTTTCTTTTTTAAATTAAAAAAAATCATGATTTGATAATTTTCGATAATTTTAAAATTCTACAATTAAAGACGTTGTTCATAAATCATAATGTTTGTATTTATATACTATATCTGATCTAAAATATTTTATTTTTATTATTTCTCGTAATTTTTAATAAAATGTAATAATATATAAATATCAAAATTTTAAACAATTTTTTTAAAAAAATTAATATTTTATATATTATTACATCTTATTAAAAATGTTTGATTTTTATTATTTCACGTAATTTTTAATAAATTGTAATAATATATAAAATGTCAAAAAAATTTCTTTTTAATAAAATGTAATAATATATGATTAATTTTGGGTCGGAAATTTTTTTATTTAAAAACATTTGATCTTTCATTTTTTAATTTATTAAAAATGTTTTCCGAGTAATCGGGTAAATCAAATGTCCCGAAACCCATATTAAAAATTTATTTAAAAATTGACAAACCCAAAATCGACCCAAAATGACCCGGAACTCAGTCAAACCCCGGTTCGAGACAACCTGGATGTACCCGGAACCCGTTTTACTCGGGACCCAAAGTGACCCGACCCGAATGACCCATTTGACAGGTCTAATTGTAATACCTGGAAAATCAAGCAACAAAGAGAAGTATAATTGTCTTTTTACTAAAAATAAAACATTAAAGAATAGGGGTATAATTGTCTATTCATATTAAATTAAGTGAGATTTAACAAGAAAAGGGGTATGGGTGGTTAGTTGCAAACAACCTATATTTAATAGGTGGTTATTTGACAATTTTTGAATAAGGGGTGGTTATTTGCAAACAACAATGAATAATGGGTGGTTATTTGACAATTTTTAATAAGGGGTGGTTATTTGCAAACAACAATGAATAGTGAGTGGTTTTATGCATTTTTGCCTAAAAAAAAATAGGTGCAATATATATATATATATATATATATATATATATATATATATATATATATATATATATAATCTCTGTGTGTGTGTATGTAAAAATAAATGTTAGGAAAGCAAGGTAAAGCAATTGGGCACAACAGAAGGAAGCAGAAGGGATGGATGGTTAAGGCGTCCCAAGTGGCATGCATGCACTTGTTGTCACTACTCATCGATAAATATTCACTACTCAGTACTCACACTACCCGATCATTTGTGTTGTTTCAAATCCCTCTCCTTCCTCTTTATTACTCCCCACGTGAATGTGGTCAAAATTCAAGTTAATTACGTTGTCTTCACTTTTAAACGGACTTTGTATTTTTCTGTTCGCGTCATTTCGACTTGTGATAATCAAAAACATACTCCCTCCACTAAAAAAATATAAGTCTTTTTTAGTTTAAATTAATATTTATTTAAAAATATAATTCTTTTTGAGTTTTTTTAGGTATTAGTATATGAGAATCGTTACTTTTTTATTTTTTTTTCTCAAATTTTATTGGTTGATGATAATCAATTAAGGGTATAAGGATAATAAATTTATAATTTTTTTAATTTGTGTGCAAATTTCTAAAAAGAGTTATATTTTTTTAATATAGGTAGTATATGATAGTTAAACCTACACCATAATAATATTGATTTTCAAAAAAAATAAAAAAATATATTGATTTTCAAAATTATGTGTTGAACTGGGTCTTCCGGCCTTGACTCCTAATTTTGTTTCAAAAACAATTGTACTATGAAAAATTCCTCAGATCGATCGATGAAAAGGGAAATATGCATTTTAGATACTATTTCTTATTAATTAGAAAATGTTCTTTTAGATATTGTAGACTTTTACTTTACATAATTAATTACACTTGAAATTATTAATACATTTTTTAAGAAATTTAAAAATAGGATTATAAATTAGAGTATAATTGTTATACTGATTGTTTTTTTTTTTTGTCCATAGGTAGGCACTTAGGCCATTACAATAGGGGGAGGGGGATTCGAACTCGTGACCTATTGGTCACTAATGTCATCCTTACCAGCTAAGCTAACATAGTTTATTTAAAATATGTAAAGATGCCAAAACCGCATTTTTTCCCTTAATAAATAGAGTAATATTGTTATTCGTTTTATTAATATATATTATATATATAAATCAAAATCATTATCTAACCAATCCTAATATTAATATCTAATTTAAATAAGAAACATATTTACTTAAAAGCCATAACCACCAAAATTTTAAGATTTTAACATGTTTTTACTTTACCAACTCTACTAGATTAGTGCCCGCACAACTGTACGAATATTTTTTATATAATAATTTTATGCATATATAAAACATTTATATAAGTTAAAATACAATAGGATTCTTATCACTTTATTTAAATTTCTTTTAAAATTTAAATAAATTTCATATTAATACCCGTTCAACTAATGATTTTCCTTTACTTTAGTTGCATTAATTCAATAATACATTATAAACTCCTAAATTTATTATCTTTCCCAACTAAACTAAAATAAACTAATTATTTTTATTCATAAATGTAATAAAGTAATTTATTACCTGACTTATTATTACCTGACTATAGATTATATTATATATATATATATATACACACACATATATATAACCTTCATTGATATCATTGAAATGAGAATAAATGATTAAAGTAAATATATAATCAAATTATAACAAAGTAATTTATTAAATGGATATAATCGTTATTTATATATTATTAATCCATGAATCAAAACTACAAAAGATTATATATTTTTTTTGAAAAAAATAATTTAAAAAGAAAATCAATCGGTTAAGATTTAGAAAAAAAAACTAATTAATTAGTTATTTAAAGAAGTGAATTGATTTATAGTAAATATTGTAATAATTTATTTAAATATAGAAAATATTTAATTAGTTAATAAACAAAACTATATTAAAGGAGAAACTGTCATATAACATTATAGCGTAGGCGACTTCTCTTTTAATATTATTAATTGATGATTTTCAATATTATGCTAACTTTTGTTAATTTTTACTTTAATTTTATAATAATAATTTATTACATTACTACTAGTAATATTTTGTTTCACAAAAATGCGTGTCATGTCACGGAATTAATCATGATCTTCTCTGTGTGATCAAGATCGACATCGAGTCATCAATTCTTTCACATATTACAACTTGATGCTAATCCTGTTTTTACATTAGATATGAATCATCATCAACATCAAGGCCGGCCAACTCATGATCCAAACATGATTAACGGTAACCCTCATCTGATCAACCCCGCCACCAAAACCAAGATCATGACCAATTCGGCAGCTGGATCGGATCAAGAACACTCAACGGAGTGCACCGTGAGGGAGCAAGACCGGTTCATGCCGATCGCGAACGTGATTAGGATAATGAGGAGGACGCTCCCGCCGCACGCCAAGATCTCCGACGACGCCAAGGAGACCATCCAAGAGTGCGTGTCGGAGTTCATCGGGTTTGTTACCGGGGAGGCCAACGACCGCTGCCAGCGGGAGCAGCGCAAGACCATCACCGCCGAGGACGTCCTCTTCGCCATGTCCAAGCTCGGCTTCGACGACTACGTCGACCCCCTCTCCCTCTTCCTCCACCGCTTCCGCGAGATGGAGTCCGGCCCTGACCTCCTCCGCGCCTCCGCCTCCTCCGCCCTTGTTAAGAGGCCCTCGTCGTCGTCTTCGGCCCCTAACTATGATTACGGCGCTAATTATCCCTTTGCTCATCAGATTTATCACAATGTGGTTCATCCTCCTCCTCCGGGGGCCGGATACTATGGTCCGCCGCCACAGCCGGGCTTCGAGCAGGCGCCGTATGGGCAGCACAACAAGGGGTGATCATGGACTTACTTCAATTCATTGGAGGCCGGATTGGGCTATCAAATTACCATCTGTTACGTTTGAGCAATGGTTTATGCTTTAATATTTGGGTAATTAAAGAAATTCATCGATCCAGAGGTTGTTAGTGAGGATTCAAGAAGGTGAACTTTGCAAGTGATTTCAGCATTGGCTGGTGGATTGGATTTTGTTCAACTTTCGACCAAACTTCATCTCAGTTTGCAACCACCGTGCTCTAATTAATATTCCGAATGTTATTTTTTTTCCTTACCTTTTTGCTTTCGATATGATTGCCTCGAATTGTCCGGGTATATATACTCCAATGAATCAACTGCATTTGTTGTTCAGTTTGTTTAGAAATGAGCCGGTTTGTTAGAAAACGAACGAGTCAAAAACAATTATCTTTTGAGTTGAACCCAAGATGAGTTCGAGATACTCGACTTAGCAACCCTACTTTTGCTCACATGTAACCTCGCATATATTTTGCAAATCCCACAAAATTTAAGCAAGAGTAAAGTCTAATCTTAATTTGAATCGATTTAAAAATTTTATTTTTAAATACATGAGTTTCAACCGAGTTATTTTTTTTATTAGCAAAAAAATTACTCTTTTTTTTTTAATACAAGTTAAAGGAGTAGGAAGGCGTCGGGTCATATGAGAATCTGGTGGAGCTTTGTCGTTAACAATGGAGAGCGAGAGGAAGAAGATGGAGGGAATGAAATGTGAAATCTGTATTATGTGTGAATGAATTCAATCAGATGACAATACAGAGTATTTATATTGGACAAGAAACCTATGGGCTAGTCCAAACAACATGTATGGGCCAAAGGCCCAACTCACACAATCTCTCAGAAGAGAGCTTCCCTCGTCAACATCCCCCTTCAAGCTGGAGCAGGGTCACAGTCCTGCACACCTAGCTTGTCTAGAATCGAGGGGAAGCATGAACCAGGGATCGGCTTAGTGAGAGCATCCGAAAGTTGATCTTTAGCAGCAACATGTTTGAGAGAAATCAGACCTTCGAGCACCTTTTCGCGAACAAAATGGCAATCTAGTTCGATGTGCTTCGTTCGCTCATGGAACACGAGATTCTGCGCGATGTGAATGGCGGCTTGGTTATCACACTGAACTCGAATCGGGGTGATATTAGGAACACCAAGCTCAGCCAACCAAGTAAGCCAGGCAAGCTCGGTACAAACACGTCGGATAGAACCCAAGGAAGATGACATAGCGGATAAGATGTGAATGGCGGCTTGTTTATTCGATTTCCAGGAGATCAAGCTACCACCAAGGAAGATGACATAGCCATTGACTGATCGGCGGGTCAGCGGATAAGATGCCCAGTCGGCATCACATTATGCCTGAAGATCAAACGCCCGAGCTCGAGAAAGAAACAGAGAGCGGTGTTGAGTCCCCTTTAAGTACCACAAAGTTCTAATACCTGCTTCGTAATGACGAGTGCGAGGAGCCTTGAGGAATTGACTCAAAAATTGAACAGCAAAACTAACATCTGGCCTGGTATGGGTAAGGAAATTTAATTTCCCAATGAGCTTCCTATATAAGGACGGATTGGGAACAAAATCCCCCCCTTCAACAATTAACTTTGTGTCCAGAACAAGAGGACTAATGGTTGGTGACGAATCCAAGCAACCAAACTCCTTGAGTGTATCCTGGATGAACCTTTTCTAACTCACAAAAATCCCATCAGCTGTATGTACAAATTCCATCCCCATGAACATACTCAAGGTCCCCAAGTCTTTGATTCGAAATTCAGTATCTAAAAACGACTTGATTGCAGTGATCTCATCAGCATCATTCCCTGGTAATAGGATGTCATCAACATAAATGGCCAAGTATGTGACAGTATCACCCGAATGTTTGATGAACAGCGAGTAATCGTTCATGGACTGAACATAGCCTTTGAATTGGAGAGCATGAGACAACTTGGCATACCATTGCCGAGATGCTTGTTTAAGTCTGTAGAAGGACTTACGAAGCCTACACACATGACCTGAAGGAGCACTCAACCCAGGTGGTACACGCATATACACGGTTTCATGTAAATCTCCGTGTAAGAATGCGTTGTTCACATCCAATTGCAATAATGGCCAATTGTTCTTTGCTGCTACTGTCATAAGGGCTCGTACGGTGGTCATTTTAACCACTGGAGAGAAGGTTTTGGTGTAATCAACTCCCTCTCGTTGCGTATATCCCTTGACCACTAGATGAGCTTTGTAGCGCTCAACCAAACCATCGGCCTCGGCAATGGAACTAGCTCCCAAGTGTTATTCAGCTCTAATGCGACAAACTCATCTTCCATTGCAGCAGTCCAGACCTTATAGCGGCAAGCATCCTCATAGTTTTCAGGCTCTACAGATGGCCGAATCTCAGACAGATTTGTAACACCCAGGTCTGTTGTAGAAGTGAGTGTACGACAGCACAAGCACTGGCTGCTATCAACGTGATTGCATATATATTCTTGCAAATAACTCGGGGGAGCTGTGGTTCGTGACGACCTCCTCGGCTCAACTGGGATTGTATGTGGAGCTGGAGGAGCTACATTTCTTGCAGCAAAGTTCTCATCATCTTCCTAGACAGGGGTATGAGCAGGAAACAAGGGGGTATTGGGTTCCTTGTCTTTGTATGGAAACAAAGACTCATGGAAGTTGACGTCTCTGGACACTTCAACTCTGTGAGTATCCAAGTTCAGCACCCTATATCCCTTAGTTCCTGGTGGATAGCCAAGGAAAATACTAGGGCTAGCCCTTGGCATGAACTTCTGCCGCCCCCCTTTAAGTGTTGAGATGTAACACACGCACCCAAAACTCCTCATTTGAGTATAATCTGGTGCTTTCGATTCAACACTTCAAATGGGCTCTTACCTTTCAGCAAAGAGCTTGGCAAACGATTAATAACAAACACAACAGTCAGAACTGACTCACCACAATACTTCAAGCAAGGGCAACTTCGATTGAAAGAGCAAAGCTCTTGCTACCTCCAAGATGTGTCGATGCTTGCGCTCAACAACACCGTTTTGCTGAGGAGTGGCCACACAAGAGGTTTGGTGAGCAATTCCTTTGCTCTTAAAGAACTCAGAGAAGGCATGACTTAAGCCTAACTCTTGAGCATTGTCGGTTCTAACTATTTCTACCCGACAGCCAAACTGTGTTTCCACCATCGCCATAAAGGCTTGGAGTATAGTAGCAGCATTTCCTTGACACCCTAAAAGATGTACCCAGGTATGTCTGTTGAAATCATCAACTATTGTGATGAAGTACCTATGGCCATTATATGTATGCACTTGAAAAGGGCCCCAAACATCAACATGTATAAGCTGAAAGGGTCTTTTAGATGTAATAAAGCTCCTGGGAAATGACAACCTCCGTTGTCTAGCCCTTGCACACACCTCACAGGGTGTCAAACTATCCACTTCATGAACAGAAGGAAAAAGAGTACCAAGTTTGTAAACTGGCAGATACCCGAGTCTTGTCTGCCATGTCTTGGCATTTATTACAGCAGTAGCAACTGCAACAGAACTTCCTTTAGCTAGAGAAACACCATCTTCAGAGATTCTGATATTCTTTTCCAGGAAATAGAGCCCCCTACTGCATCTTCCAAGAAGAAGAGGCTTCCTCAAATGCACACCCTGCATTAGACACAATTGAGCAGTAAACAACACTGAGTAGCCTATGTCTTTGATCAGTTTCCCCAAAGAGAGAAGGTTACACTTGAAATAAGGCACATGGAGAACCCCTTTCAGTATCACCCCTTCTGTCAGCTCAACATTTCCCATGGTGTCCATAATCAACGAAGATCCAGTGGGCAACACCACAGTGAAAGGTCTTCGCAAGGGTACTTGATCAATAAGAATCGATTTATCAGTACACATATGATTGTTAGCCCCTTAGCAAGAATCTAGGTGTACCTCCGAGACTCTTGAGTATAATTCATACCTGCAAATCCAGCAAATTCTTGTCCGGCACCAGTCATGAGATCTCTACTATTCTGATCCTTCACATTCAGCAAGTCGAGAAGCTGAGCATACTGTGAAGCCGTCAGCTCAGGCATGCTAGCTCGTGATTCAGTCTCTTCAACCTGTGCTACAAACCTCTTTGGTTTGTTGTTCTTGTTGGGGAATCCATGAAGAAAGTAACACTTATCCACCACATGATTCGTCTTCTTGCAATGAGTACAAAACAAGTTGGATTTCTTGCCTTGTCCCTGCACATCGGACTTCTTACTCTGCCCTTGCACCTCTCCCTTCTTAGTTTCAACACTGAAGGAAGAAGCGAGATCAGGATTCACAGCAGATTTGTTCCTCAACTCATGTTGATCTTCCCCTTGTGAAACCATGGAATAAGCCTCGCTTACAGTTGGCAATGGCTGTATCATCAAGATTGAGCCTCTCACAGCAGTAAAATTTTCATTCAATCCCATTAGGAATTGCATAAGTTTCTGTTCATCTGAGAAACGCAATATTTCCCGAGCAGAACCACATGTGCACATCGGAAGGTGCCTAGCACTATCAAGTTCATCCCATATAGACTTAAGCTTGGTGAAATAGGTAGAGATAGACATCGTACCTTGGGAGATTGAGCTTAGCTCTTGCTGAAGAGCAAACACTTGTGCTCCGCTTGTACGCCCGAACCTTTTCTCAAGTTCATCCCAAATTTCTTTGGCAGTGTCCGCGTAGATGACGCTGCTCTTGATCTCAGCACTAACACCGTTCAGGAGCCACACCATAACCATATCATTACAGCGCTCCCAAACTTGAGTCCTCTGAGCATCCTCAACTTGTTTAGGGAAGCTTCCGCTAACGAATTGATATTTGTTCTTCGCGCTGAGTGCAATCTTCGCCGATCTCTTCCATTTTCCAAAGTTCCGGCCATCGAAGATTCTAGTGACTAAGACTAGACCTGGATGATCGCTTGAGTGCAGAAACAATGGATTTGTAGGATCAATTGTAAACTTCGTTCCAACTTCTATCGCCATCTCACTCGTTGAGCTACGAACAAACTCCAATGAACACGAACAAACAGATCCGGACTATCTAAGTCAAATGCGGCTCGACGATCAACTCAGATCAGAAACAGTGCTCTAATACCATGAGAATCTAGTGGAGCTTTGTTGTTAACAATGGAGAGCGAGAGGAAGAAGATTGAGGGAATGAAATGTGAAATCTGTATTATGTGTGAATGAATTGAATCAGATGACAGTACAGAGTATTTATATTGGACAAGAAACCTATGGGCTAGTCCAAACAACATGTATGGGCCGAAGGCCCAACTCACACAATCTCTAAGAAGAGAGCTTCCCTCGTCAACATCATGTTGATCCACCATCCAATGACGTCCTTCTTAACGAGGGAAAGGAGCTCCGAGTGCGATATGATTGCCTCGTGCTCCATCCTATGTCGCAGCTGCACCACCATATCTGCCACCTGGTTGAGTTCATGGAAAACATGTGTGCAAGACGACCACTCAAATGATAAAATAGTTGTAGAATGTCTGTGATGGTCATCTCTATCTCTCAAAGGCATCTCCCCTTGTTAGTGATGGAGTTGAAGACTGTTAAGTTATCTCCCTCGATCATGATCCGTCGAAGACCAAAGTCCTTTGCAGCTACAAGACTCGTTTAAAGCGCTAAAGCTTCCTACTATAAGGGGGAGACATAACCACACTAGAGGCTGTCTGAAGAGATGACCAAGAAAAACGCATCCAGTGACAAAGTCGATTGGCTAACCTCGTATAAAGTTTGGATCTATCGAAATTGATTTTAATGTGTCCTATCACTTGCTTGTTCCAACTTATATTTTTTTTTTCCTGGGTTGGGTATGTGGATAAGTAATTTCCGTTATAGAGTTTTCCTGGGTTGGGTACTTAGTTACTTAAGGAGTTGTTATAAATACATTTTCTATTTTCTTTCATCTGTTAAGTTATCTTCGTTGAAAGTTATTTTGTTCTTAACACTCTTCTCATATAACCTATGTGCCATAGGATCCATCAACTAGCTATTGGGATCACCTGCTAAAACTGAAATGCTATTTTATACTGGATTATGCTGGCCCGGCCCAACAATTTCCACTCCAGTTTGGACCGCCCCAACAAGAACAAACGGATAAATCATTAATGGATTTTTATTTTTATTTAAAATTGAATAACTTTATCAATATAATATCTCTTTTTTTTTTCCTTTTAAAAAAAACCATTATCAATATATATCTCACTTGGTCAGGGTTCGTTCAATCCATTTTCTTCATTGGAAAACGACTTATTATTGCACTTTGCTGAGCTTCAATTCCATTACAGATACAAAAAAGCTAATATCACTATCGAATCTGATTTAATTAAATATCATTATACCACCATCACATAAATTCAAAAACCACCAATGCTATTTTTCCAAATTTTATATTTTTTAAAATACGTACATCACTTTGAACTTAAGGGTTTGTACTCTAACGTTTGAACTGTTTATGAAGAGGCTCCTCACAGGCCACATGTAGTCATATCCCTTAAAATTATAGACATATATAAATTTAAAAAAAAAAAAAGAAGAAAGAAATCGCATTACTTTTGTAAAAATTAACTGGATATGCCAATCTGAATCATGCCTTTGCCTCCCCCTTCCAAGCTCGACCACACTTGACGCAAACTATACCTAAACGTGAAACAACTAACAACTTCAATCCAAAACATTATATTTGTTTGAATTCACTTATACCGTGATGTTATTCAAAATCCACACTCAAAGTAATAAAGAAACAAAATGAGTAAATATTTAGGGCTAAATGGCTGGATCGACCTTCTACTTAAATATGCTATTTTTACACTAAACCAACCATTGTGTTCATAATTATCGAAAACCGGCCCATAAAACAATTAGATTTGCAAAGAAGAACTCACCACTCCGTTTTAGTTTTGTTAAAAAATAGATGAAAAGAGCCTCAGTCAGTGTGGTCCAGTGGTGTGGAAAAAGGAGTGAAAAAATAGAGAATGATAATGAACAGTAATTAATTTTCTATAAAAAAAATAAATTTAAAAAAAAAGGATGAAATGGTATTTTTTTATTGTTCATCATCATTAATATGCTAATTTTTTAAAGTTATGTATGTGCCATGTCATCATACTTTTTGAGAAAAAATTGTGGTGATATTATTTTAACATCACCTATAAAGGTTGGGATATTTATCTTACATTTGAAAGGTTGAGATATATTTTTAACATGCCCTTAAAGGTTGTGTTATTTAATTATTTCGCATTTTTTTAGGGTTTCTAAACGGTGTTCAGCCTCTTTCCTAATCTCTCTGCATCTCATCCCATTGCCTCCCCTTTCCTCGCCCAATCGTTCTCAAAGGTTGCTACCAATATGGTTGCCCAGAGATGCTTTCTTCAATTTGAGAGATGCCATGGCTTCTACTCTGTTTCTCCGATTTGGCTCCCTCCTCTAGATGCTCTTCTTCAGTTTTTCTCTACTCCATTTCTCCAATTTGGCTCCCACCCCCAGATTCTCTTCTTCTGTTTTTCATTTCGAATTTTTCATGGAAACTTTGTTCATGATTTTAGGATGGTTTTAACTTGCCGCTTTGCTTTGTTAGGTTGCTACGGTTGCTGATTTTGGAGTTGCCAACATGAAGGCTCATTCTGGATTACTGATCGCAGGTTGCTGCCGCTCAACACTGTGTTAGGGGAAGGAGGTATAGAGGCAATTCAAAATGGAATTGGAATTTGAATGCAAATTCGAAGTGCTTCAATCTACAGTTCTGATTTATTTCAAATGAATTACTTTAACTTGATACTGGGGAGGTTTGCATATCCAATTCGAAGTGCTATTTTTTGTCCTCATTTTAGTTGTTTTAGTCCCAACGATTTTTTTTATACATCTGTTTGTTTCTTAACCCATGTTGATCCAAGGTGGTCTTTGGCGTCTTGTACTTGATATCATGTAGTGAAGAAAACATTTGTGATTGGATTACCATTCGTGATTGGATTACTATTCAAAGTAGAATTTTATATTTTAAGATTGTCATTTGAATGATTATCATTCGTCATTTGATTGGCTAATTTTATATTTTAAGATTGTCTTTGTTTCTTTCTTATGTAGCTTGTGGTAAATCGATTACCCCATCTATTGCCACCAAGCATAGGACCCCACTGTTTGACATTTCTAATGGTATTTCTGCATTTTATTTTCATCTACGTAATAATGTTATATAAAGTATAACTCCTAATTAGTTTGAGAGTTTTATTGTCCTAAGTCTATTTTTTTTACACAGTTCAAGATAACATTTGTACACCAAATACTACAAATCGTATGGGGATGCCTTTCAGAGATGGTACATCAACACTTTTTTTTCTTTATCTGCATCCACCATGTTGGTTTTTAATTTCTACATTAAATGAAGTTGTAATATAATTTGTCTATAATTGTTAACCATCTATCTCATTCTGTCAGTCGGTTAGGTGGTTATAGTTCAGCCATTATGCCTTCTGGAAATCGTCAAATGACTCCTACACAATGTCTTTCTACTGGTAACACTTCCAAATTTATGATTTTGTGACAAATAATTTATCAATTCTGTTTTTTATATCATGAATATCATACTTTTTTAGATTTATCCAGTTATATTGTCTTTTGTAGATCATTCAGATCACTCTCCGATCCTTGATTCATTGGCACAAGACAGCGGACAAATTAGCCAAGTTAATAATAGAATACGTCGAAAGGTTTATTGGCTCAAAAACAACAAACTACGCATCAAGCTCCAGGTTCTCAAACTTAAAACCTCATGTGTTTTTATTGGCTCTATCCATCATATACAATGTTTGTTTTGATTGAGCATTCGTGGAGTGGAGATTTGTAGCATTTGTTTTATATTTTTTTTTATTGCTATGTAGGTATTCTGCTGATGTCCGTTCCTATATGGTGATCCTAATGATATATCTTGGTTAATTTAACTGGTGAGTCAACTTATAAACGTTCACATTATAGGAAATATGCTAATTTAGTATTCTAAAAATAAATAAATAGAAGAACAAGTACACGAGTTGTAATTCTTATTGTTGTAATTTCTTGCAACTTTCACGTTCTCAATCATTGAAGATGGAGGTGACGGTGTCACTATATAATTAGAAATCATTTGGGACAGGAATCCAAGTTTTATACTCGCTATCAAGATAACATTTATACTTGTGTCTTATTTACATACTACATATTATATACTTAACTTTATTATTTTCTAATCACTAATATGTTTATTGTTGTCGACAAATTTTTGGTATTATTTAATATTCACAACTTTACTATTAAATTACGCGCCATTAGCACGGGTATAGGACTAGTTATAAATATAAGTCACGATTTATAACAAAATTGTTTACGTGGAATCCAAAATGACTCAACTCAAATCCAACTAATTATGGGAGTCCATATTATTATTTCCCAAGTTGACATTAAGTGGCGTCCACGTGGAAAATGCGTCGGCACAGCACAGGTGGACGCGGATAGCCCATATGAAAGATTATAATCCACCGATCCTTTCACAACTACTTATCTAGGAATCAAACCACCGGTTCTTCTAATCTCTCTTTTTTTTTTTTTTTTTTTTTTTGGTGGGCACCGGTTCTTCTAATCCTAGCGTTGAATAAATTCGGCATAACGTCACCGGATCCGGATCATCCAAGCAACCGATTAGGCATGGGTGGGTCACCCTGGAGTGGGCGGTTTGTGCTTGCGGTAGTCGGCAATGACTGAAACTCGATCTTGCCTTGCTGGCTTATTTATTGCCAGACACGTGCGAACGTGTGGGCCCGCCCGAGTTTCTACTGGGCTGGAATTTCAACCAAAATTCCCGCCTACTCTTGTGGGCCCATTTGCTTTTTACTTTTTAATTTTGTGTTGCCCCTTCGCGTTTTTTCCTCCAATCGGGTGAAACGACCAAATTCTAAAAAACGCCCCCTGTGTTTTGAGTTTTCAATACTGCCCCTACTTTTGTACTATCATACAATACTGCCCAGTATGGCAGTATGTGATGCCTCATGCCTATACGAAGGAGAATATGAATAAACCAAAAGAAGTATACGCATTAGAGGACAATTGTTCTCTCTTTTTTTTTTGTTGTTTCCTCTCTATCATATATAGATATGATAATTAAAACTTAAATGTGACTAATAATATAGTAATATGTTGACAACAACACAACCAATTAAATGCATCTTCCTTCTGCCTGTTGTATTGCATCTTTTTTTTTTCGATTGTATGTTTTAACGGTATTTCGTCTGTTGATTTGTCGGCCATCGAAATTCAGGATATCGAATTCTTACTTAAATAAAAAAAACTAAATGGATCCTGCAATAAAGCATGATCGAAGGGTTATAAACCCATTATTCAAACCAATTTAGAGGGTGTTTGCGATAAACCTAAGGTCAATAAAAACGAAAAAAAGAAGAAGAAGAAACTAGCAAATGAAACATACATGGCAACGAAATGACAAGACCAATGCAAAGGAAAAGCACATGTAGAGTTCATAAAAATAGACAAAGATAAAACGAAAAATAAACAAAGAACACGTACAAATAAACTAAGCAGTATCAATCCGAATGTGCCTCCTGTAGTTGTTCCGATTCATGGTCCTATCTTTCATAAGGGCCATGAAAGCAAGGTTTTGTCCAATAACTTTCAACTATATACTCTTCCGTTAGTCTATACTGTCACGAAAATCTTCTAATTTATAAGTCTAAACTCTAACACTTAACACACACAAGCTTTGTGAGTTGCCTCCAGTAAAGATGCCCTAACCAATTAATAATGCCTTTGCTTGAATGTTAGCCACCTCAATAACTACTCGAAGTATATATAAGATGAACCTTTGCTTCCTATCAACTTTGTTGGATGGAAGTTTCACAAGATTTACTATATCTATCTTTCTTGTTATTATTTTGTGTTTACCATACACGTATTTTGAATTGACGGACTCTGAACTATATTATTATTATTTTTAATATATGTATTATTTATATATTAATTCATAATTTTTACTTCATATTATTTTTAATTTCAGGTGATACTTCATGTTACTTAAAGAGTTAAAGTCATTTTCCCTAAATTTTTTGATGAAGCACTAGTTAGGGTTTCGACAAACCTAATCAACCAATTGGATTAAAAAACAATCTTTTAGGAGTAGGTGGTACTACATGTTGTATATAAACAATTCTATACCATCAATGAATTTTTATTTATTTATTAAAAAAAAAGTGTTTTCCAACTTCCAAATAATAAAAAGCAAGTTTATTTTGATTTATCCGAACAAATCCTCACCCCCCTATTATGTCTATATCTCCTCCGAAAATACAGCCAAAAAAAAAAAAAAATTCGCCCAGCAAAATATCCCGTTTTAAGCCCCTCCAAACCCGCAAATTTTCAGAATAAGCCCCAACTAAATTATTTGCTTCACCACCATATTTCTTCTCTTTCACGTGCAGGGTTCAGTTACTTCATTCCCCAGTTTCATCTCCAAATTCGTTCCATGTTTCGCAGATTTTTAAATCCGAAACCAGTACTGTCTCTCCCCTCTTCCTTCGGCAACTTCGTCTCAATAAGCTCTCAACTTCAATCAGATTTTTGAAGTTCAGTTGCGTTAATTCAAGCAGTTGGTTTCGGATTCGCCTCCGTTTACCGACCGGATGTCGCGGACGCTGTGCCTTGAGTCGAATTGGCCGATCGGAGGCTGTCTATAGTGTAAGTGAAGCATCTTTTGTTGAACTATTTGGCGTTTGTGGGAATCTGCTTTTAGTTGTATCGTTTATATGGATTTGCAATCTCGTTGCTGGAAGTACGAATCGGTAGGTAGATGCTTACTAGTTTTGGATTCAGTGATTTCAGGTCAATATTAATTCTTTGATTTCTTTCTTTTTGGTTGTTGATTTTGCTCCTCCAATTTTGGTAAAGTTCTGCTGCTTTGATACTTTGCTTTAAATGTTCGATTTTCTCAAACATTATAATTTATTAGTATCATCATTGACGATTTTGATTGGAGAATTTTCACTGGTAACGAATGAACGAATGATCAAATTGAGCCATGAAATTAGGGGGAAAGCAGAAAATGAGAGGAACTGTTTTTGTTCACTGTATACCTGTGATGGACAGTGTGACACTGAACTAGATTCTGAAGAGAAATAAGGTTTGGAAAGGCAAGTATTGGGGTTAATTTCAGTATTTTGATCTCAAGACAGTAGGGGATTTTTCTTAGCTTCAATCACTGGAGTTGCTGGCTTGTGTTTATATGTGACAAATATTAGTTAATGGTTATGAGAATCTTAGAACTTTAGCATTTTGCAGAAACATCTGTTGTAATTTTGTGTTTTCCTCCTTCTGCAGATTAAGCTGCATTAGTTTCCACATAAAGAGGTTGTTTGATGGCTTATGCTGTGAATTAGTTTCCATTATAGAAACGGTCTCCTGCGCTCTTCCCCTATAGTGATCAGCACTGCAAGATCTCATTAAAATGCAAATCTCTGGTCTTCTGACATCACTTGGGATCAATATGGGCATATGTGCCCTTCTTTTCTCTATATATTCTGTACTGAGAAAGCAGCCAAGCAACAAGTGTGTATACTTTGCGCGTACTCTAGCAATGCGATCAAAACGCCATGATCCACACTGGTTTGACAGATTTGTCCCTTCACCAAGATGGTTGCTGCAGGCCTGGCAACTGACAGAGAGTGAGATAATGCAAATTGGTGGTTTGGATTCCGTTGTTTTTGTAAAGGCCCTTGTTTTCAGGTGATTATCATCTTCTTCATGCTTATGCTTATCAAGATTCTATATATACATTATATTTTTTTTAAAGCTTAATCATTTCCATCCATTTGGTATTCCTCTACTCAATTATATAGGAACATGCTTCAAAACTTGCATTAACGCGTGGTTGAAAGGGTTATTGCTTATAATTTATATGGAGTACTTGTCTTTTTATTCATAGCTTTCAGCCTTACGCTAAATGCAGGTCCCCATCCTAGTTTTATACCAGTATTTCACTATTTCATTGAGGTTTGCAGGTTGACTTATACAAGGTTACGCTTATTTTTTTGCAGCATACGAATTTTCTCCATTGCTTCTATTATTTGTTTGTTCCTTGTGCTTCCTCTGAATTACTTTGGGAAAGATGTACAACACAAGCGTATTAACTCAGAGTCTCTGGAAGTATTTACAATTCAAAATGTTCAAGAAGGATCAAAATGGTATGGCTGCTCCTCTCTTGAAAATTATAGATGACAATTTACTTTGGCATGTGTTGATTTCATGTTCTAGCCCATAGTTTCCTAATAATGTAGACTTTTTAGTGACCTTTACTTTAGTTTCTTCTTTTCTAATTCCTTGTTTCCACCAGGCTTTGGGCACATTGCCTGGCATTGTATATCATCTGCAGCTCTGCTTGCATTCTTCTTTACATTGTAAGGATAATCAAACATCAAATTTACATTGCTTTTGTTAGTTTGCATGTGTAGTCATCTCTTTGAAAGTTATCTTTCTACTTGCAGGAGTACAAAAGTGTATCTGAATTGAGGATGACACTTCTTCGTGAATCCTTCCTGAAAACAAGCCATTTTACAGTGCTTTTTCGTGGTATCCCGTGGTCTTCTGAAGGGAATTACAGTTCTTCATTAGAACAGTTCCTTGCAAAATATTATCCAACTACTTACATATCACATGAAATGGTGTATCGTTGTGGTAAAATTGTAAAGTTGATGGTATGTAATTTGCTTGATGAGCTATATAGTATACTAATTTAATCTTCTCAAAGCTAATCGTTGCATGTGCCATGATGAGCCTTGAACCTATTTTATCTTTATGAGCATTCCTTGGAAAGTAGACATTTTTTGTTTACTTTTTATTGTCCTCTGCCCTCATTGAACTATGCGTTTATTGAACATTATTCCGAGATGTCAACAACCTGTAGCTGTCTAGGGTCTTTAGTCTTTTTTGGGTTCTTGGTGGTGTCTAGAGGGATGGTTCTTGACCCCCGTTTTATGTGAGACCCTTGGTTTGGTCTTGCACATTTTGTACTTTTGGTTACCCACCACATCTATATAATTACCATTTCAGGTCTAGGGTCTTTAGTTCTGCTTTCTTTTGTCTTTCTTTTGTGTTGTTTCTGCCATGTTTTTCATGTGCGATTCATGTTGCTGGCCTCTTCTGTCCTTATCCTTGGTGTAGATTCTTGGGTGATTGGGTCTATTGGAAATACCCTCCCGACTACTCGGGATAAGGGTGCGTACTTACCGATCCCTCAGACCCTGTTCCCAGGGGGCTAGCGGGCTATTGTTGTTGTTGTTAAACATTCTTCCAACTTCTTGCTTATCTGAACCAATATATTGTCCTTAATTGCTTAGTAACTTTCTTCCAGTGAACTTCAGATTCTTCATGCAAATTTATATTTCTGAATGCAGAAAAAGGCTGAGAAGATGTATGATCTCTTTTTGATTAACAACAATTCAACACACTGTGCTTCTTGCAAATACTGTGTTGGGCGGCAAGATTCCATTCAACCAGAAGAGACAAATGAGAAAGCTGAGTTTACCAGTGATGATCAGGAACCACCTCTAACAGGAAAGGTGAGAAATAGGGGACATTTATTTCAAGTATTTGTTTTCAGCTTTAGGCTGGTTAATACTTGATGCAAAAGACAAGGGCAAGTTGCCACTTCTCAGTAATATGACATTGATTATTCTGTGACTCCACAATCAACTGCAGCAGTAATGTAGATTGAAACATGTATGTTAAATACCCCTTAGTTCCTCTTGAGCTTATGCTGTCTTATTTTTTAGTTGATGGTTTGTGCCAAGCATTTTAGTTCATCAAGTAATTGAGAGACGAATGTTTTAATATGAACTGTAGTCTGCTGGTTGAAACTTTGAAAAGTATATTTGAGTGTTGTTACACATCTCCCAGTTACTTTGCTATTTTGTGGCAAATGATAAGTTTGACTTTGTACTTGCTTCTCTTGCAGGAATGTGGATCTGCTTTTGTATTCTTTAAAACTCGCTATGATGCTGCTACTATTGCACAAGCTCGTCAGTCATCAAATCCCATGTTGTGGGTCACTGATTTAGCTCCAGAACCATCTGATGTGTACTGGTCCAACCTATGTGTGCCATACAAACAGTTTTGGATGCGGAAGGTCGGTACACTTGTGGCAACTACAGCATTCATGATTTTCTTTCTTGCTCCTGTAACACTTGTGCAAAGTTTGGCAAATCTAGACGAGTTTGTACGATTATTCCCTTTCTTGAAAGGACTTCTAAATAAGTAAGTATCATTTTTTTTTGGTGGTGCGTTGTTTCTATGTATTGTCTACAAGTTGTGAAACAGCCAGTGTTGCTTCATCTATCACGTAATTCACATTGAACTAACTTTCATGTTTCGCTGTTCTTTTTACAGACCAACGGTGAATCAAGTGGTTACAGGTTACCTACCCAGTGTGATATTGATATTATTCCTGTGTATGGTTCCACCACTGATGATACTATTTTCGACTGCTGAGGGGTCTATCTCCCGAAGTGGAAGGAAAAAGGCTGCTTGCTTGAAAGTCTTGTATTTTAACATCTGGAACGTTTTCTTCGTTAATCTTGTTTCTGGAACGCTTGTCTACAAATTGTCCATCATATCAAATCCAAAGGATATACCCAAGGAGCTGGCCACCAGAGCAGTACCAGCATTGGTAATCCTCCTTAAATATGCTACATTTATTTCATTTACATTTCTGTTTTGACCTGCATATCATCACGGGATTTTCTCATACATTTTGCTCAACATTTCAGATCAAATTCTTCATGACTTATGCCCTCACATCTGGGTGGACGAGTTTGGCGATTGAGCTCGTACAACTTTATCCGCTTCTGGTCAATGCCATCTATAAGTTTATCTTAAGGAAAAAGAATGGTCCATTCGGTGCAGGTTTCACTTTTCCCTTCCACACTGAACTTCCACGGGTCCTTTTATTTGGCCTCCTCGGCTTCACTTTTGCCGTATTAGCACCCCTGATACTGCCCTTGCTGCTGATTTTCTTCTGCCTAGCATACTTTGTATACCGTAACCAGGTTATGACTCTTCCTTTCCAAACAAACCACATTGCAAATTTTGTCTTATATAATGCTATATAGATCTGTGTCTTACTGAGTTTGTTAGGGCAACATTTCAATTCCTTACAGTGAAAATTTCATTTGTTGTATTTCCTTACAGATTCTGAACGTTTATCTTTTTGAGTACGACACTGGGGGACAGTATTGGCCGATTTTTCACAACACGACGATATTCTCAATGGTGCTGGCACAAATTATGGCCTTGGGTGTTTTTGTAACAAAGGAATCATCAGTCTGTATAGGATTCACCATTATATTGATTACAAGTACCCTTCTCTTCAACTTGTACTGCAGGCGGAGATTTCGGCCAATTTTCAAGGATATCCCTGCGATGGTGCGAAATCTTTCATTGCAATCACCTCATATACAGATTTAGAGAAGAAATATCCGAGTTTTGACATTATTATTGCTTTCAGGATCTTATAGAAATGGACCAGAAGGATGAAGCAGCTGGAAGGGAGGAAATATATCAACGATTCAAAACGGCCTACTCTCAACGTGATTGGGTTTCTTACAGCAACTTGTCAATATGTAGGCACTCAGATCACTTGAAACCTGGAGAGGCAGGATGCAGTAGGGATGCCGAAGCCACTGACCTAGAGCCAGGTATTCTTACACTGCATAAATAGCTTAGCAAGTAACAACACTTGGTGTACTCATGAGCTAACTAAGATCTATGATCGTGGCACCAGGATATGCAGAAGCAAGGCGACTGGAAGAAGCCGTATCTATAGGAGGACAACCACGGTCACCAATGGCTAATGGCTCGGGAGGAAACCCTGCACATGGACAACCAGGGTCGCCTGTACAGGGAACACCAAAGTCGCCTGTACACGGACAATCAGGGTCGCCTTTGCACAGGCAACCACACTCGCCTGTACAGGGAACACCAAAGTCGCCTGTACACGGACAACCAGGGTCGCCTCTGCACAGGCAACCACGCTCGCCTGTACAGGGACAACCACGGTCACCTGTACATGGGCAACCACGCTCGCCTGTGACATACAGCACTGGAGGAGCTGCAGCTGTCGAGTTGAGTGACCATCGACGCTCACCAGTGATCGACAGGAAGGAAGAAGTAAAACCCATTGACGAAAATCCGAAACAACCAGGTGGTGAGGAAGGAGCAAAGTCTGTGGGAGGAGATCAACCACAGCCCGGGAGAGACAGTTGAGCAGGGTATAGAGTAATAAAATTGTGGGTTTTATACACAAATTCATGTATAGGTCTTACGTCCAAACTGTAATTAATTTACAGGACTAAATGGCATTTTATAAAATCAAAGATCAAATATTTACAGCGATTTGATAGTAAACACCAACCATTGAAACTATAGGCGTCTGCAATATGGCGATATGTTTTTGACACTCAAAACTTGAAAGCAGGAAAATTGTATAAAGTTCCATGACGCTATGTTTTTTTTTTGTTCCTATATTTTGGCATCATTAGTTTCATTTTCTTGCAAAAGTATAGTTAATGTTGGAACTTTTATTTATTTGTTACATTATAAGACACTTGAATCTAACCCTATTGTACATTTGAAATTAGATTGGAACAACAACAATCCCGCCATCCCGGTGTGTCCCGCTAAACCCTCTCGACATAGTCGGAGAAAAGATGCGTACAACTTGATCCGGATATGCTTGTAGTGCGACACACCAGGATATTGGATGATCTACATTCCGTTGGAAGCTGCAAGGCAGCACAAGAATCAGACTTTGCAGGAGATTTGTATTAATCAACAGCTAAAAATAGATTTGAAATAAATAATAACGGCTATTTAAACTTTTAAACACGCAACGGCTAAATAATTTGACTGAGTCTCCTACCACTTTACCAATATTGAGTTGCTTTTCCTAAAAATATATTGAGAGAAAAAACAAACCGAGATATAATCGATCAAATAGTGTCATTAAAATACACAAAAATCTTTATAAAGAGATTTACGTGGTTCGACAACGGTGTATTACCTACGTCCACGGGCAAAGAATCAGTTTTGTACTAGAGGAGACGAAAACAGATTAGGGTTACAAAGAGTCGGCGTTTCATGAGTATATGAAGAGACTCATGAAACACTAAACTGAAAATGGACTGAAAGCCCAAAACAAACCGATGATAGGCCCGTTTACAATAAACATTGCATACCGGCGGAGTGGCGCTGCCCCCAGTCCCCGCCAGGGACGCGTCGCCCCCCTGAACCCCGACTCGCTGACCGGTCAGCGAGACCACCGCCGGGGGGCGGAGCTCCCCGAATCCCCGATGCGTCGCTGGTCAACGATGATTCAAGACACATTAACAGATCGAAACTGATTTCTTACCTTATATTTCAGTATTTTTCTATGATTCTATCGATTCATCCTATAATTCCTATTTATTGCAAAAATAAAAAACCCTCCAAAATTAACCAATACCTACTAAACCTCGATGATTTCCCAAAATCAACACTTTCCCCAAATTAATTAAAGACAGTTTATAGTAAATTCATCCAATGTTCATCTATAAAAACCGGGCAAAACTTGAAAACAAAACAGATTAATTAGCAATACAGAACTACGAATCACATTTCACAGCCATAGATCGATCGATGAAGACGACCTCGCCCATTCCCCTCCTTGTGTTTGCGCTGTTTCTTCTGATCACTTCCAACGGTAATAAAAAAAAACAGTTGCAATTTTCAATTTACTCGATCAAATTAAAAGAGTTCAGTTATTTAAAGCTGTGAAATCATTATCATGATATAGGGATTGATGGGTTGAACGATCAGAGACCTAATGGTCGGATGGTGACGGAGACGGTGATGGGGAAGATACCGAATTTGTGCGCCCCGCACCCGGAATGCAGACCCGTCCAGTGTCGACTGAGATGCAGAGACGTTGAAGCCAAATGCACCATCCTTATAGATCCAAGAACTCAAACACCCCAACAATATTGTTGCTGTTTTTAGTTGTTTGATTTTCTGTTTAATTATATATTATGATTATTATAATTATAATTTATTTAATAACAAGATGATCATTTCATAGGTCTACCTTTGTCTAAGTTTATAAGTATTATTTTATGCTACATGTTATCGTGGGGGTCCACACGTTCGAGCGCATCAAGCCGAGCACACAAGAGCCTTAAGGCCGGCTAGCCCAGTGATACCATGATAAATCCCGGTGTGCCATATAACGTGGGGGTCCACACGTTCGAGCGCATCATGCGCACCCAAGCTGAGCACACAAGACCAGCGGGATTCCATCCTAAAACCAATTGGCAATAGGAGGAGTGACCCAGTGGCTTATATGCAAGGCTCGGATTCTCGTGTTTTTCGATGTGAGACAAATGTTCCAAGACATCACAACACCTTAATTTTATTCTTCCCTTAGCACATTTATCAAATAATTTTACTTAAAATTTAGGAAATTTTAAAAATAATAGCGAATAAAAATAATGTGTTGATTTTGATTTTATGGTATTTGATGTACGTTTTTCGCTTTAAAAACAAATTAAAATACTCAAAAACAAAACAAAACAAAACAAAGAGAACACACGATTTGTTTACGCAGTTCGGGCGAACCCTACTCTGCGGGATCTCAAGAGGGGAGATCCAATCCCAGTTTCCACTAAGCATCAAAATACAAGGTTACAAGTTGGCTATGGTGGCTAAGCACAGGAACAAGTAACACGGGAACCTCAAATACAGAAAACCGATAGAGATACTAATGAGAGAAGAGAAGAAGCCCCCTGAATGGGCAACCGAGAAGCTTCAGAGAAGCTTCTCAAGGAGATCTTCAAGTCACACCACCGGCGGCGACACCTAGATCTCTTCTTCTTCCTTCCATAGGGTTAGGGTTTCACATAAGATGCCTGATGACCCTCTCTCTCTCTCTTTCTCCTTTAGGGTTTATATGACGGAAGCTCCAAAGAATCACTGTAGCACATAAGGAGTATATATACCGAGCACATAAGAGATAGGGTTACACTCCTCCAACGGTGACAAGGAAGAGGGCCTCTAATCTGGGATGGACTGGGTTAGCCCAATCTCAGAAAAAGCCAAATATCAGAAATCTGTAAATGAGGTTCGTTACTAAGTGTTAAAACAATACACCAACATAATATATGATATGGTCACTATCTTAAGGTCAAGTGATCCAAACCTTAGACATATGACATGTCTAAGGGGTCCTTACAACCTTAAGAATGTGTCCTACATCACACATTAGGATATATTATTTCATCACCTAGAGAGATTACAAGTTCAATAGTCATAGCCACACGTACATATAAGCCTAACTTATTACAATACAAGATTATACAATCACAACAGTATTAATATAGTAGCAGCGGGGATAAACATAAGACTTTCCCGTTTTCCTATTTATTTATTTTTTATCCATAATTTCAAATACCCCTTGTTGGGAAAATTATAGGAAATAAACCCAACTTTGAGTGTTGTTTCTAAAAATGATCCACACTATGTCTATGATGTTGTATGTTATTGGTTAATTCGTCTGTCGATTCGTCAGCCTATCGAGTATCAGACCTTTCTGAACTCAAACTTTTACCTTATAAAAAAAAAATGATCCACACTTTCAAGGCTACAAAAACTAACGATGCTAGTATATGAGTTTTAACTAGTATAGTGATCCTATATATGCTATGACACATTTAAAATAAAATAGTGATAAAATAACATATTATAGAAATAAAATAAAACAAAGACATCACAAAAAAGTTTGATAGATTTGATTTATACATAGCTTTCAAATTAAGAAACTCTAATATGTAGAAATAAATAATATTTGATAGATTTGATTTGTATAGATTATTATAAAATGATGTTACATAAAATATAAAGTATATGGAGAGTTTATTTGTTAAAAATTTAGATTTAAATGAGAACTATAATTTATTAATATTTGTTAATAAGATATATTTTAATGTTCTATGACTACAACTGTTATGATTTAAAATAATTTTATCTCATTATTATTACTATTATATTTCAAATTAATCCCATTTTTATTATTTTTATTAATTATTAAAATATATTATCCTTAATTTATAATGAATAAATAAATAAATCTAATTGCATTTGAATGAGTTTATTAAAATTTTGGGCCATAGCTATAGTTAAACATAATGGGATATTTAAATGGGAAATTGCAAAAAATAATACGAATTTTAGGGGTGGTTGCGTTCAATAGCACCAACTTTCAAAAATTCTATAATAATCACCAACTTTGAAGGTGGTTGTATCAGGTAGTACGGACTTTTAAAAAATAAAAAATAATCACCAACTTTGAATTCGTTGTGGTTAGTAGCACAACCATTTTATTTTAAAAGTGCACTCCTTATTAACATTTTGTTTACAAAAAATCACATTTTTCCATTGTTTTTTTAAACTCACTCATAATTTTCTTCTTTAAAAAAAAACAATTTTCATGTTTATAAACTCAATTTCAATTTTTCAAAAAACATCATTTTTTTAAAATATAGTTGTGATATTAATTGGTATCTTTTTAAGACACTCATTTTTCATTTTAAAGACATTACTTATTATTTAATTTTTTTTTTAAACTGAGTTTATGGAGAAAATAAAATTTGTTCTTTTTTTAACCGGGTGTAAATAATGAGTGTATTCTTTTAAGAAAAAGGGAAAAAGTAGTGTTTTATAAATAAATTATATTTTTTAAAATTAAAAATGAAAATGAATTATTTTTAAAAATGAAATATGGGCATCTTTTTTAAAATTGAAAATTGGATGATTTTTTTCGGCAAAGAATGTTAATAAGAGGTGATATTTCAAAAAAAAACATGTGCCACTTGTTGCAACCAGAGCCAAAGTTGATGATTATTTTTAAAATTTTGAAAGTTCATGTTATTAAACGCAACTAACCCTAAAATTCATGCTATTTTTTACAATTTGCCCTATTTAAATTAAAAATAAAAAAACTTCATTTGATGAATTCCCTAAAATTGCAGTTGATTATGACACATAATCAAAAACTTCTTTTTTTGAAGAGTTTAGATTGATAAATATAGAAAAATCGTAAATATATAGATAATAAAAAAATATAATAATAGCAATTCAACAGATTTCATTTTCCAAAAATTTAACTGATTTTCTTTCCACAATAATATTATTCCTCACAAAAGCAAGTGGGCATTGGATCCGTAATCCTGACGTCCATTCATGGCCATATATGGTGAGATGAATCAACGAAAGGATATCTTTTAATTTAATCAAATATCTTAACGAAGTGAGCATATTTAATTTATCCTGTGTTTTGATTATATATAATGCATTATGTTTATAATGCAATTATAATTATAAACAGTTAAATAGCGTTTTGTTTACTCATTTACAATGTGTTTAAAATAACATAAATTTTAAATAAAATATATTATAAATTGTGTCTGTTAATTATATTAAATTTACAATGTAATTATAAACTTTATACAATAGTTAGTGTTTAATGGACACAATTTATAAGATATTTTATTCAAAATTTATATTATTTTAAACACATTATAAAATGTGTACGTAAACACTATTCAGTATTTATAATTATAATAAACACACCCCAAAGAGGGGTTGCAGTACCAAACACATGTATCCTTTGCAACCAATCTCAGGAAGATGATATTCATCTATTTGTAGAATGCCCCGTCAATAATTTCCAACAGCAATTCCCAGAAGAAATATCTCAAAGAGTCTATACGATTCTTTCCGAGAACAGAGACATGGACCAAATTCTACACATCTTAAGCTCCACAATTCCGATAGAGTGGAGACAAAACATAGCAATTAGATGGTGGACGATATGGTTTGTTAGGAATCAAACCATTTTCAGAAATGAAAAAATCCCCTCAGCAGAGGGCCTCAAGAAAATGATCATGGATAATATAGAAAACTGGAAAAGAGCAAGCAGATGGAACGCCACTGAAAACGAGGGCTTGACAAAACAGAACGGGAAAAAGGGCCTCACCAAAAGCACTAAAAAGGCCTACCGATGGAGGAAGCCGCCTGACGGCAAATACAAACTAAACTTTGACGGATCATTCATATCGGCTTCGAACAGCTCTTGTAGTTTCATCATCAGGAATTGGGAAGGTGATCCCATCAACATTGGTGGTAATGCTACTGGGGGACAATCCCCCCTCATGGCGGAAGCGCTAGCTCTCCGACTTGGGGTAAAAAAAGCTCGAGAATTAAAGATAACCGACTTAATAATAGAAGGAGATTCAAAAATCATCACGGACTATGTACGCACCCAAATCGGATGTCCCTGGGAAGTAGAAATGATTATGTCAGATATTCAAGCCTTGCTCCAACAAATTAAGAATGTAGAAATATCCCATATCCCCCGTATTGGTAACCAGGTAGCGGATAAGGTTGCACACCTTTGCTACTCTATCAGGGGGCCAGATCTATATCTTGACATAGGTCTTTTAGGCCTCATCCGCCAGAATACTTTCGGATAGAGATTTCTCATCCGAATTATTACCTAATAAAATAATAATAATAATAATAAACACACCCCAAAATCAATCACATTTATACTTTCGATGAAATCGATCTAAACCATCGGATTCTCCACTTGATCCAACTCCAACATGCCTGTCAAACTCAGAGATTTGGTATAGAATGTTTACTTTCGTAGAAAAAGAGAGGATTTAAAATTCTACCTAATACTCCAATCTCTTGTGCATTATGTAGTTCAAATTTCTTAAGAGTACAAATACTTAGGGTATGTTTAAATTCTAATACATTATAATTATAATGTGATTAAAATTATAAATATAAATATTTGAGAAAAGTTTGATTAACACATTTTACATGATATATGTAAAATAATATAATTTTTTTAAAAAAATATATTATAAATTATGTTAATTAATTATATTAAGTTAAACTTATAAAGTATTATATTTAATTTTTTTATTTTAAACATTGAAAAATATATTAACCAAATATTATTTAAACATATATAATTATAAATACATTATCATTAAAATGCATTAGAATGCAAATACACCCTTAATTTTTCTTGCACTATACAATATAATATTATAATTTAGAATTTATAATATAAACATACCGTAATTTCAACATATTAAATGTACTGATGCATTAAAACTAAAAAAAATACAAAATGAATAGGCATGAATTAGAAATAGCGTGAAATTATACAATGTATTCAGAAGCGGATCCTTTTTACGGCCAGGGATAACAGTTCCCCCCCTAAATAAAAATAAAATCTAATATACATGTTTTTAACTTTGATTTGATATATTATAAGCTAAAATCCGATACCTGAGTAAAAGTTATAAACATTTCAAAACTGAATCTATATACATTATTTACCAAACTTATATACATCTATGTAATTAATGTTTGTTAATTAACTTCATAACTTAATACTATAATTTAAAAAAAATTCAAATCAATATATTATATTAAAATTTAAAAACCTTGAAATAAAGTACTCCCTCCGTTTGAAAATATAATTAATAAGTATCAATTTATAAAAAAAATTGATTAAAAAAAATAATATTTTATATAGTTTTTAGCTCCTTAAACAACGTGCACAAAAGTCAAACGACAAATATTTTCAAACGGAGGGAGTATACGCGGTTTATGTTTTTATTCTAGTTACAACTTACAAATACATAATATTGATAATTTTTTTAAAAAAACAATTAGGTTTAATTTTTCGTAGTTTAAACGCATGTGGAACGCCGCACGTCCAACGTAATAAGCTGTCCACAGCTACAGTGTATTTGTCACTCCGAAGGGCCCCGCCACGTGGCTAGCATCCCAGCCAGGGTGTCATTTTGTTCTCTTGCTTCAGTTTCAAAATTAAAAACGGGCATTTAAATATCTTCCCGTTATTCCTCTTTTCAGCCCTTTATAACCCCTGCATTTGTCATCTCTCCTCTCTGCCCACCCTCTTTCATATTTTTAGTCCATTTGAGTGTTTGGTGTACCCAATCCAATGGACCTCCAAAGACTCTTCTTCTTCTTCATAATCTCTCTTCTTTTTCTGGCTTCTTCAAGTGCTCAAATCCAAGCTCCGGCCCCTGCTCCCACCAGCGATGGTTCGTTTATTCGTTCGTTCTCTCTTTCGCTATGCGTCGATTCATGTTTCGGGTTGCTTTGTAACTGATTATTTGAATTTTTTTCCCAGGAGTGGCAATTGACCAAGGAATAGCCTATGTGATGATGGTGGTGGCTCTTGCTCTGACTTACATCATCCACTGATCTTCTAGAGGGAGCCATAATGATATAAAATGCAACCAATTGAATTGTTTTAGTAATGTTTATTTTCCATTTTTTACATTGTAAATTTTGGGATTGAGGATTTCCAGCAATTCTTTGGTATAATTTAATTTTTTGGCTGTTTTGCTCATCTTTAACGAGTGTTTGAGGTCACATAAGGTTGCAAGATAACAGATTGGGAGAAACTCATAAAACATACACATATAATGGAGAACAAGGTTGACAGAAACTCATCAAACAATGACTGCAGCCTGATATGAAAGCTAACACATCCTTTGATCTAAAATCTAAATCCATTCGAAAAATGTTGCAATTACGCGTTACAATGTAGCTGTTCTGTACATTTCATCACATGGAAATTATCATTGTTTCTATTCCGCAACTATGTACAACCTCTGGGGTGGGTGTTAGATATGCATTCATGACAGAGAAGCAAAAATCATCCCCTAAAAAAAAAATTCAGTGAATCTTTAGACTGGATTGAGTCCTCTGGAGTGATACCTGCAAGGGTTTAATAGGAAATTGTCAACACATTACATTAGAACTGAGAAAATGCAGTCTCTTTAGATGCGAAAGTCGGAACAAAAGAATTACCTCAAAGTGCGAGTTCTGCTTGCAAAACTGCAAGTTCGTCCTCCTCGGTTGCTTGTATTTGACGAGCAGGCTGTTTGCGTGGTTGGTCTTTAACTGGTGGTGAAGGTTTAGACATGACAGGTTGAAGAAGCTTCTCCTCCAGTTCCAAGCCTTCAAGTTCTTCTAGTTCCGCTTCCAATTCATCCTGCAAAGAAATCAGAAACCAATTTTTATTTGGCCCATTTGGATTGGTTTATAAACCAAAGGAAAAGAACGAAATTTGATGTTACAGTAAAAGACCTCATCAAATTCAGCAGCTGGGCCGATTGGAGTTGATAATATTTCTTGAATTTGTTTCATGTTCTCAGCCTGCTCGTTGATTTCACTCATCGTTTTATCAACATCACCAATGTTCCTGAAGAAAGAAAAAAGGCATAGATTAGAAACTCACGATGACTCCGCTGATCATTGAGTGCCAATAAGAACTGTAACGACATTGCATTTCACTTACGTTTCTTTCTGCATAGCCTTCATTCTAGCTGCTCCAGTTCTCAAAGCTGACACAGTTTGAGTGGTATCTTTTGCGCTTTCTAACATACTCATCTGCAATAAGTAAAAACAAAATGGATCGAAAATTGCAACTATGTCACAGGACTTTGGACACCTTCATACATGGCTGGGCACACAATGGGAAATTATTTGTTGCTTACCTGATCATAGATGCGCATTTGGTAGTTCCTTAGATGCTCAATTTGTTGCTCAAGAAGTTTTTTCCTCTTCAAACACTGGATTGCCGCTGTATGTGACATGACATGGTTAGAATGAATGCATCAGAAAATGAAACAAAGAAAATGGAAACATTTTAGGAATTCTGAACTATAGAAGAATCAATGATCAATAAACCATGAACACTTCAATATAACTTTTTTTATTCATTCCCGACTTCCTGTAAGCTTAGATCAATTCCTGCAATCGAATGGATCAGAGGATCCATTGTAAATTCCTGATTAAATACTTTTGGTTCGGACAAGTGACAAAATTACATATCAGATTCAATCAATTTCAGTCACAAAAGTCTATAGTCTAGATGGAGGAATTCATAAAATCTACATGAAGAATCCAAAACACAATTCAAAGTTCAAACACACCTCTTTTGTTCTTCTTTTCGGAAAATGCCTTGGCCTTGTCAACCTCCCGATCAACCTTTTCCGAAAGAACTTCCTCTTTCTTCTCCAACAATCGCAGTGTCTACAAAATGCCAAATGCAGAACAAAAACCTAATGTGAATCTCTCAGCAAGAATTTATCAACCAATAAAAAGAAGATCAAAATTCAAGCCACGAATAGAAATACTAGTGCAGCAATTAACCTAAAACTCGAACTCCATTACCATAAAACAACAATTACAAACTCACAAATTCACAACCTACTTGGAGTTTTAATTAAGCAAACTGCCAAACATCAAATCAATCAAGCATAGCGAAGAAGAAAGAAGTTCGAAAACAAAACAGCAAACAGGAAGCACAAAGATTCATCTTCTTTAATTACCTCCCCAACTTGTCGAGAGTAGAGACGGGATTGGTATCTTGTGGTTTAGGCTTACGAAACAACCGAGCGAACATTGTCGAATCGTTGAAGATGACCGAAAATCCTAAATTAGACGGTGAAAGCAACGAATACTCAATTCCAGACGATCACAAAGCCCTGATTATATGCCAACAAGCGCCGAAACTGAATGAAAATCCTAAATTAGACGGTGAAGATCGACGAGGGAAGGGAAGCTGCTTCGTATTTGATTTCCCTCTTTTCGATTCCAATTTCCAAGTAGACTCCGCTTTCAGTTAGAGTTCGTATTCGTTCCACGTGTGAGAATCTGATTGGATCTAAATATGTTTTTTTAATAAGTAGTAAATACCCATTTTTTTATTTCAAAAAATTTTCAAAAATAGTACTCATATCTAAAAATTTGTATAAATACCCTATTCAAATAGTAAAACTACCCAACCAGCCACCCCCTAAAAAATCAGAAAATAAAATAGGTATACACGACTTCTGTTTAGCGCATGATTAAATTTTCGTTTAGCGCATGCCCACATGGTCGCAACAACCAATGGACATATGGTTGTTGCGACCACATGTTTTTTAAACATAAAAAACTGGTCGCAATGACCAGCCATACTGGTCGCAATGACCAGTGGCCATACTGGTCGCAATGACCAGTGGCCATACTGGTCGCAATGACCAATGACCTATTTGGTCGTTGCGACCACTTCGTCTTCATCCTCCGATCAACAATTTCGCCCCTTTCTCCCCAACCGTTCATAACGCAACGACTTTTGTATGTGTAGATCTGTCGAATACATATCTATACAGTACTATTTTGAACATAGTTACACAAAATTGAAAACATATTTCAAGTTCTAAAATCAAACCATCCAAAATTCCAAAACCTTCTCCAAAACCACTGAAATCACAATGAATATGTGAAACACATACGTTAACTCCGAGAGATTTTCGATTTGTGTGCGTTTACTTGAAGAAAAGGAGATGGATTTGGATGAAGTTGTGAGATTTTGGGATTTTGGGATGTTTGTGTGTTGAGGGAGGCTATGACAAGAGAAGGGAAAGAGAGAATGACGTGAGTTGGGGTGGGGGTAGGGGATTTAATTTAATTTTATTGAAGGGGTATTTTTGTCATGCTCTAAAAGGTAATATTACTTTATTCTAAAAACCAAACCCTGTGGTAAATTGTTTTTGGTATTTATCGTTTTTCTTTTATATTTAAATTATATTAAATAATTAAATATAAAAAATAAATAAAAAGAATTGAAATCTAAATCTCGGGCCGATTATTGCATCCATCTGTCAATGTTAATAGTTGTATTTGTCAACATTCATATTCATCTTATCAATGTAATAATGTTATGGTTATATAATGCTAATTCTTATAATGAATGGTTCCATAATACTAATATAATCACATTGTTTTTTTTGGTAGAAATATTTTACTCTTTCTGGATCTAAATTGTAAGACATTTAACTTTTTAGCATGCATTTAAAGAGTTAAAAAATATAGATAATATCAACTTTTTTTTGACATTTTAATAGTTATTAGTAATAAGTATTGAACTATAGTTTAATAAAAAAAAACATGATATTAATTTATACAGCTTTTAACTCTTTAAAATACATACGTGTGTAAAAGGCAAATATCTTATAATATATACTCCCTCTGTTCACAAATAAATGACTTTTTCAAGTCTGATACATTTTTTAGAGCGGTAAAAACTATATATAATATCAAATTCTAATTAATTTTTTAGTAATATCATACTTATTAATAAAAAAAGTATGATATTATTCAAAAAATTAATTAAAAATTAACATTTTATACAGTTTTTAGTATTTTTAAAAAAATGTGCATGATTTAAAAAATCAATTAATTTTGAACGAAGAGAGTAGGCATAAACCGAGTGGTGGATTGGGGTTAGACCTGTCAAACGGGTCATTTGGGTCGGGTTCGGATTCGGGTCATTTGGGTCCCGGGTAAATCGGGTGTCGGATCAATTGGGTTACCGGTCATTCCGGGTCAAGCCAAACCGGGTTTGTCCCGGGTTCGGGTCAACCCACCGGGTCAAAAACCTCGAACTTTTTGAAGAATTTTTAAAAATATTAAAATAATATCAAAATTAAATTGTACATAGTAATATAAATATGTCAAATTAAATAAAATAATATTATTATAATTAAATTTATAATATTATTATTATTATAATATTATATTAATATTTTAAGCATAAAAAATCATATTTATATAAATAAATGTTCCAAACATACTATAATTATAAAATATATATAAGTTATTTAACTTATGAGTGACTTTAATGAATACAATTGCATGACGAATTGAATCTGTGTGGGGTCAGTCTGGTGCTTGTGTGGCATCTAGAAGGTGCTGACTCACTGAGTTGGTTTTGACCCACCGGGTCATCATGTCTTGACCCTAAAAGTCCCGGGTAATTCGGGTTCGGGTCGATTTCGGGTCCCGGGTCTAAAACACCGGGTTCAAACCCGTAAAATTACCGGGCGTACGGGTCGGATTTTTCGGGTCGGGTCATGTTGTGACAGGTCTAGTTGGGGTCCATTTTGCCCACCCCACTTAAAAAAAAAGTAAAAAATTGAGGAAAATTATTAAAAGTTATCTATTTATTATTAAATTAAGAGTTTTATTAATGAAAAGTATGCATATAAGAAAAATTTAGCCTACCTACTAGAGATGGAAATTGACCCGCGGAGATCCTATCCACCCATTAATCCACCCATATATGGATAAAAACCCGAATAAATGGAGAGATAAGTGGATGATGGATTAACAGATGATAGATCAAGTCGGAGATGGATGAAGGGGTACCCACCATCCGATCTATCACCCGATCCACTAAAATTGTTTATTATATGAAACTTGACCATCTTTTATGCATCTTATTTATTATATGTAACTTGATTTGATATATAGTTTGAATTTTTGTGTTTGTGTAAGTTGATGAATACTTTAAATTTCATATGTCAAAATTTTATATTATTTGAAAATTTTATTTTATTTATTTAGTTTTATTTTCATTTTGAAAATTACGATGGATGTTTATATGAAATTTCTCACCCATATAGAGTAGATCGGATGGAGAAAATTTATTAACGGATCGGGTGATGAAATAGATATATCCATATCCCTAACCCAACCTATTTCCATCCATATAGCTAGTCTATCCAAATTTTAATTTATGGTTTAGTTGTTATATGCTTTTTATTTATCTTAGTCCACTTCGATCGACTCAGTCGCTCTACATCTGCATTGGATACTGTGTGACTCATTTAAGGAATTGACCCTCCCACTCACAAACGACGATCCATCAAGTTTTTAAGGGAATTCGAACTTCGAACCTTTTGATATTAGTGTAGCCCTACAGGCAGAGTGATTGATGTTTAATTGTTATATGCTAAAAAAAACAATATTATATATAAACCATAAAGTAATGATAGTCAAAGTCCATAGAAAATGCAAAAAGGAAATCCAACAACATATAGGTACTATATGAACCCTACAACAAACCCACAGCCTTGAAAATCCCACTTGTATAGTTGTATCCATCCACTCGCAAAACCTCATCCATAGCCACCTCCGAACATCAAAAACAACCACCGTGACGCCGCCGCCACAGCCACCATGCAGTCACCGCCGAGGCACGGCCTAACGGAGGCGGAATACGCCACGCTAGAGCCGACAATCCGGTCCTTCCACAGCTTCGAGCCACAGGAGCCACCCCTGAAGGCGTGCACCTCCCTCATCACGCAGCGCATTGACGCCCCTGCCGCCGCCGTCTGGCCGCTAGTCCGCCGCTTCGACAACCCCCAACGATACAAGCACTTCATCAAGAGCTGCCGCCTGACCTCCGGCGACGGCGCCACCGTCGGCAGCGTCCGCGAGGTCTCCGTCGTCTCCGGCCTCCCCGCCTCCACAAGCGTCGAGCGCCTCGAGATGCTCGACGACCTCCGCCGCGTCCTCAGCTTCCGCGTCGTAGGCGGCGAGCACCGCCTCTCCAACTACCGCTCCGTCACCTCCGTCACGGAGCTCCACGGAGGCGGCGGGGTCTACACGGTGGTGCTGGAGAGCTACATCGTGGACATACCAGAGGGGAATACGACGGCGGATACGAAGATGTTCGTGGACACGGTGGTGAAGCTTAACCTTCAGAAGCTCGGGGTGATCGCCATGGCTTCCATGCACGCGGACCATTAATTCGCGTGACTGAGTGCGAATTCGGTTGGGGTTCGGATTCGGATCGGGTAAGTGTTAAATGGATATTCAATTATTTTGAGTGGCATTGATTAATAATGCACTGCCGATATCATTTATGATAACGGTGTAGTGGGAGATTGACGGGCCTCTTTGTTATTTGTATGATTTGATTTTGACTTTCAATTGGATCACCAACTTGTTCTAATAATTATCATCGGGTTGTAAATTATCTGTACGGTTACCAATTTGTGTTCCAAGTATTTTTTTTTTACTAGTTAGTCGTCTTTGGGTTGAAAATAAGTCGCGAGTATTCGATCCACCTGTTCAATCCATATTAATTAATTGATAGGCACAAATATGTACTGGAGTGAGTGCAGATGTAGATGGTTATACATATACATTATGAGCGACGATTTTTCACCCATTAACCCATTTCGTTACCGACCTCGCATAAAAATCATATATATATATATATATATATATATATATATATATATTTTAACTATTTTCCCCTTTACTCGAAATCTTAATCTTGACCAATGGGTTCCTTTGTGGCTTTGCTGCTTTTCCCAAAGTGGGAAGTGGGTGATGCTTGCTTTTCTAGTAAACATCTAATTTTAGAAAATCATTATTATATTGATCAACGGCTCCATCCTTGTCATTTGTATATATATATAGATTGGATGAGGGTAAATATATTTGTGGTTGATGAGTAGAGAAGGTGAAATTATTTACCCTACATGACGGGTAATGAAATGATTTTATCTATTCATAACTCACTCAATTTCAATCTATAGTCGTGTTTGAATCAACTATACTAGTTACAAATTTTATTTTAGAAGATAGATCACGATATTATCAAATTTTAAATAAAAGTATTCCATCATAATTTATCTATATAATATAATATACTTTTTTTTATTCAAATATATAATATAATATACTAAAATAGATATATGCAGTCTCCTCTGATGCAATTTATCTCTGTGTCGTTTTTTGGTGTAATTTGACTTGAGTTTTTTGACACATTAGTTAATATCGTTTTAGTTCATTATATCTAATGTTAAGATTTTATTATTAATTAATTATGTATTGAACAATAAAATTTTATTATCAAAATATTTATATTAATTCTCAACATTGTCATATCTTAAGTCATTACTAAAGTTATTATTTTTATAATTGTTTAAATTTTTTTATTAAATTTTATTAAATAAACTATCTAAATCTTCACATAAAATTTAATATATTTTTTAAATATAATTAATATAATAAAATATAACTTATTAACAAAATGCGGTGCGGGTAACAAATACTGGTTGCATATAATATCTAACCATATATGATATATGTGTCTAATCATCAATGTTCGGTTTCTTTGGCTTTGTTCTCTCTTTAAGATATTGATAAAGTAACTTGTCTATCTTTTATACATTTTCAATAATTTAATGGATAGTTGTCTTAATATTTAATGAATAGTTGTCTTAATATTTAATTAATGTCTAACTAGAAAATGAAATAATGATTTCGTTTTGAAAATTTCATATAGAGCTATAATATATATCATAAAATATGCGAGTTAGTTCAGATATGTCTATTTTCCAAGCATCCAAAACTTTTCATTCGATAGTCAGATGAATACATACTTATTATACGAAGTTGTCGTCTGACAAGAAGAACAATACGTTATCGCCGGAGCTAAGGATGGGCATCGTGGTAATTTATAGTTTATTTAGCTTCAACCAGCTAGTTGAACGACAATGTGACAAACTAGCGCACGTACGTAAGTGTTATTTCAATCACAATGATGGATCTACAAATATCAAACAAAAAAGTAATGTGTACATCTCCATTTAGTTTGATACCAATTAATGCAGCGAATGGGTTTTTATTTATTTTCAAAGGGTTTGGTTGGATTAGGTGTGGTCGAGGAGAGCTCAAAGGTGGGTGAATTAACTTTGAAAGTCAACCATGAAATTAAAGGCAGATAAGATGCACGAGCATCAGGATTCATGGACCTTCTTTGTGCTGTACTGTACTTCATTCCTCGTGATCGATCGAGCCCCTTAAATCATCATGATGCCCCTCCTCCACTTTATTTTCTGCCTTTGGGGGTAAAGCTCCATCGATCTCTTTATAACACTCGTGTGTCTGTGTAAATCAATCACGAGATAGTGATACAAATTATGTGAGTTATATATGCAATAAAGAGTTGTTTATTCTGAATAAACAACTCTTTATTGCATAAACCATACTCCGTATTAAATATGTGTGTTCTATATGAAATATTTAATACAGAGTATGGTTTATTGGTCAATCCACGATTAAAGAAAAACTAATTTTAGTGGAAAACAAATAACAGAGTTTTAGATCAATACAAAAATTAAGCGTCTCAATATAAAACACTTGACCATGTGACACGATAAATGAGTAAGAATCTATCTATCTATCTTTTATATACCTGTACTAAAACTAATGAATAATGTCTTATGTTGCGCGTTGTAGTTGATTTTAGGATAACAATTTCTATATGACATATTGTGGTTGATTCTAGGATAAAAGTCTATAAAATAATATGTTATCATAATTTATATAAAGTTATATGAACCACAATCTATCTATCTATATATTTTAGTTGATTGACAAATGTGCAGGTAAGTGTGCAGCAGTGTAGGTGAGCGTGTTAATTTGTGTTCCACTACAAGAAACTTTCACCTGACATTTAAAAATCCTAATTTTGTTTTTTTTTAAAGTTAAGACACTCAAAGTGAGTTTGTGGGTTGGAGATGGTCTTACCCTTCAAAAAGTACAATACTAAGTAAAATCAAAGAGTTCTCATCTCTATAATAATAATAATAATAATAATAATAATAATAATAATAATAATAATAAGATTTAAGTATAAATAGGTTTCCTTAATTAATGTGCAAGAGTCTAAAAGATCATGTATTTTAGGACGGATGGAGTATTTTATTAGGTGATTTAGGTAACTAGACCTTTGAAAAAATCTAATTGGCTAATTAGACTCCAAACAAATTAAATTAGGTGGTGTGTACGGTGTACCCCTTCCCTTCCTTCTTCCCACTTTCCCCCTTCCTTCCTTCCCTTCCTTTCTCCCACTTTAATCATTGATGTTATTTTTTTTGTGATGCCATTTTTTCACCATTAACCACTTATGCCACTTTTTTTATGCAATTTTTTTGATGTCATTTTTTTTATCTTGATGTCATATTTTCAAAGTAGTGTTTTGATGCCATTTTTTTAATGACATTTTTTCTTTATTTTGATGCAATTTTTTTAAAGTAGTGTATTGATGTCATTTTTCTAATGTAATTATTTGATGCCACTTTTTTAATCAAATCGTTTGATGCCACTTTTTTAATTTAATCAATTGAATATCGATATATTTTCATCAATTCTACTTTTATTCACGGATGACATGATTGTGATTACACTTCATTGATGCAATCACTTGTGGTGACATGTTTATTACATTTTTATTCATTGATTACATTTGCGATTACACTTTATTGATCTCAATCATTTGTGATGACATTGTTTGTTGATGACATTTTTATTGATAACAATTTTTGTTTACTATGATGTCACTTTGCTAATTGGTTTATTCTATTCGATTGTATATCAATAACATTTTTTATTAAAAATGTTTTGATGACATATTTGGGGTGGGTATGGGATTCGCCCCCATGAGCCTATTGTTGTTGAGCTTGAGGACGTAAAGGCTTGAGGCATTGGCTCACCTTGTGGAGCTCGATTTGGTTTGATAGGGAAGCTTCACAAAGTTTTGATTCAGCACTTGTTGCGCAATTGAAGAAGTTTCATTCTTACCAATGAAAAGAATCAAACAATAATTTCATCACAAAGGGGAGTTTTTTTAAGGAAACACAACAGTAAACAACATATTTGACCTCAAGAATCAAGGGAGGTGAAAGAAAAAGAGGGTAAACAACAGGATGGGAGGGTGTCAATTTCATCTCCCTTTTGGCTCAAATATATTAGTCATTTGCTCACTTGAACTGTATTTTCTAACCATGGTCGCCTGTATTAATGACAGCACTCATCGTGTTGTTGCCTTCAAATTGTTGAACAAATGTAGATGCAAAAATGCAATGAAAACCAGAATACGTATGTATGGTTAAGAGGAATGAACAACTACATCTTGATGTGTAAAGTTCTGAAATTTCAATGGGAAAAAAAGTGAAGAACATTAGCCGTAAACATTTCACTGGGGCATTTTATCGAACAGTTGGCAGATTAATTAAGACAGTTTCAGCACCCAATAAAAACAAGACGGAATCGGAAATTTCAAATCAATGAATTAACTCCTGGAAAAGAGGAATGAATTGAAAGTGGTCTAATGTGGGTGCAAATTACCCATGGAGCCATTAAAAGGGTTTAGAATAGAAATGATGTAGTCAACTTGATTTGAATAGAAAGGCCAAAGATCGAAACTGGGAAAGCTTACCTGAGCAATCCGACGAAATCACTCCAGGCGCCGGCCGATTACAGCTCCAATATGTGCCGATTCTCGCTGTAATGCTAGAAGCTCGAGCAAGGGAGTAATATTCACGGCGGAGCGGATTCCTTCGTCGGTCCCGTTGGTTGAGAGAGGGGAGATCGAGAATCGTCGTGAGAGATCATGGACAACCAGTGGCCAGCGAGGGATCGAGAGCAAGGGTCGAGAGGACAACCAATTGGCGTGAGAGAGGAAGAGAGAATATTCTTCTGCTTGGGCTTCCAATGATAGGTGCGAGAAGAGAGCGAGAGAGACACAATGGAGATTGGTCGAGCAATCCAGGAGAGACTAGAAGAAGAACCTGTAGGACGGGGTGCTAAGAGAGGTGAAGAGGGAGACGGTGTCCGGTGAGGGAGACGGTGGCCGTTGAGGGAAGAGAAATTCGGAGATGAGATCTGGTCGCAGAAGAGGTTTAGGTTTCAGGGGTACAAGGAGTTAATAAAAATTGAAAAAGGTCTAGAACGGATGAAAAAATAATTAAAGAGACTAATCACCTAATTAAATGTTTATAGGGGTGTAGTACATCAAATTTTCCCTATTTTATTTATATCTAGATTATTTTTTAGTGAAAAAATTATTTATATAAAAATTAATTATTTAATAATTATTATTTTATTTATATCTATATTATTTTTTAGCCTAAAATGATTTATAAAAATATTATATAGCCACAATCCATCTGTGCATAGCTATTTTAGTAAACTAATATTATAAATATATCATATATATTTAATAAAAATAATTATATTTTTAAAAATCATTTATCTATTAATTTATACGAGATTCAATTAATGTTAGATTAGAAAAAAAAACTTTTTACCTTATAAATGTGACTTTGGTTTATATTTTGAGAGAATCTAAATAAAAGATATTTAGATTATATATAATTTATCGAACTAATTTTATTTATATCTATATTATTTTTTGATGGAAATGATTTATATTTATATTTTTTTATTTATTTATTGGAATTTATTAAATTATTTATAATATTAATGTGATTGATCGGTCGATGCATTTTAGTAGAATAAATTTGAATCTTTTAATATATTAATGAAAATGGGGTCTTATATCATATGTCCTTGTGTTAGTAACTTTTGAAAAATAAATAGGACTCGATTATGTTTGATCCATCCTTTTTGTTTATGTCTTGATCCGGTTTGTTTGATGGAGTCGTTTGTCTTAATTAGGGAGTGTTTAGTTTCATAGGAGGCTGTAGTCTCATATGATTTAATAATCTAGTTGATCGTGGCAGTGTTCGTGGCTTCTAAAGATCCCTTATCTAAGTAGGAGAACGTTGATGGTCGGTGTTGAATTGTTGATTTCTACGTTCGTATTCAGGAATTAGTGGCTACACGTTCATCTATGAAGAGTCCAAGTAGGTAAAACAAGTAGTAAAGTAAACTCTAGAAGGGGATGAATAGAGTATGATAAATTTTCGCAGTTACAATGTCAAGGCCTTGAAATGTCTTTCAAGGTCTTGTAATTGAACTTAAGGTCTTGTCAATTCTTCAGGAACTGATGAAGAGTCTTTGCGAAGTAGCAAATATAAATGCAGAAAATAAATAACAGAACATAAATAAAGAACACATGATATGTTAACGAGGTTCGACACGAACTTGGTCTACGTCTCCACCTAGGGTTAAACAACCCGTAGGATTCAAAAGCACTACTATTTCACTCTTTGTGGATCCTAGATACAACCTAAAAGATATGCCCTCTTCTATAACCCTGAAGCCTTACCCGCTTCAATATCTAGTCAACCCAACCCCTAGTGAAACAACAGCCTAGTGAATACGATTGAGTAGAGGTATACTCTTAGTATAACACTCATGACTTGTAAAATAACGCTCAAACAAATTCCTCACAACTTAAAGATAAACAAGTGAATACAAAGCTCTGAGAAAACTGGAGATCGAATGCAGTGGTTGCTTCAGTAGATAAGTCAGTGCGCTTGTATGTCTTTGCTGAAGTCCATCGATCTCTTTAAATAGATACTGCTTGAATGTCGTATGTGGCTATCTTCAGGGAGGCCGTTAGAAAGTTACCGTTCAACCACGTCCCAAGAAAGGGGATGAAAGCTTTGAAGATCTTCTTGCAACAACCTGGATATTTGAAGATCTTCTCAGCCGACCCTTTCTCTTTCTTCAAGCAGCTTAGTACATCTTTGAATTGGGCCGACCCTTTCTCTTTCTTCAAGCAGCTTAGTACATCTTTGAATTGGGCCATCCTGCAAGTTACTTCAAATACAAACAAAGAAGCCTAAAATAATAAAACTCAATATAGGTTTTGACTTTCATCAAATAAACCCATAAAATCTATTCAGATTTGTCTAGATCAAGGTGGAGTCAACAATCTACCCTCGTCTATTCCATCCCATATTCCCCTACGATGACATTTGATCAATCGAGTACAAATCAGGATGAGTAGACCAGAGATCAGTCGGATGAATCACATTCAAATATCAAATATAAATGTGTGGGCACGAAGCTGCAAACTGCGAAAGACCAATTTCATTGAATCTCTGACGGGGTGTTTGGCAAGATCCAGTTTACATTATACGAATTTCGCATCAATAATCTACCTCATCAACGCCTATAGTTAATCGTACACACCCCTAATTAACAGCACAGGAATACATAAATCAAGCGTTAGGATTGGGTGTTTGGGTCCTTGCTCTCTTCAAGAGGAAGCGCAAGGAGAAGAACCCGAGCGCAAAGGTCTGCCAAAACCATCCTTTCGCATTCGCGGGATCCACCTTCTTGGCTAGGTGCCACGCGTACGTTGCCTCGCCAACATGTAAACCGGCTGCTACCAGGAAAAGGATCTGCATAGCCTGGAATGATCGTAGAAACAGGAGATGGAATGCTACAAGCAAGTTGAAGGGTGCAAAGTCTGGCAATGGCAAATAGGCAACGGCGAATAGAGCACCCATCCCAAATATGCAGAACAGCCACTCGGAAAGAGTAGGTCCGTCAAGGCTTCTACGTTTCCGGTCTTGCCAATATGAGATTGTGGCAGCCATGCCTTCTTTTGGACTAACCATGGGGGTGTATCCCAGTTCTTGCTTCGCTTTCAGGAACGAGAAGTAATGTGTAACGCCAACCTGCAGTACCATGTAAGATGTATCCGATTCAAGCATTGGCAGGAAAATATAAGATTTTGGAATTTATAGTACATGAAAAATGATAGGGTGATGAAATTTGAACAGACCTTGTAAACTTCGGCAGGGAGGATAAATGGCTGTGGAAGCCACCACTTGTTCAACCATGGGAATAACATTGTATAGAGAACCGTAAATATCCTACCAAGAAGAATCGCTTGAGGAACAGTCAATGACCTCTGTGGGAGATCATATTCTACACTTCTCAATAGAGGACGAAGAAACTCAAAACTATTTACTGGAGATCCTGTCAAATAATATATTGCAGAGAAAACTAAGTTAGCAAGAGTACGTTCTTGCATAATAAAAATATAAACATACATGTTATATTGATCACATTTTACCATCAGATATAAAATAAGGTTGACCAGCTGCTACTGGACGCCCTTCTTTTCCAGGGATGTCGTCCAAAAGCCCCATGCTTGCTAATATCAGAGAAAGTACAAGGTTATCCACATAAACCCAGTCGGATTTGACACCAGGGTGGCCAATCTTAAAATGCAGGAGACCCAATTTCGCAAGATGAACTATCCTGGGGAGGTGCCTCTCTTCACCTGGTCCATATATGGCTGCAGGGCGGATTGCACAAGTATACAGACATTTTCCATTCTTCTCTCTGCAAGGAAAAAGGAGAGAAAAGTACATAAAGAACTAGAAAGCAACCACATGCTCAACAGGGCGGAGTGGAGACCTGATCACTGATCAGAGCACATTGCAGGACTTTCGGTTTCCAAAATAATTTCTTAACCAGTTTCACTGATATACAAAAGCTATTCAATCATAACCAGCGTTTGAGTTACCTCAACAAAACTAACAGACTATTCGTGAATTGCAGAGGATGCAGGATGGAATGCAAGGACTAGGAGAGTTTGGTATTCAAACCTCAGAGGACGCCCATTACTTCGTAAGACCAGCTGTTCAGCAACAGATTTACTACGCCCATAGGGATCAACATGTTGATCTATAGGAAAGAAGGGTAGTGTTTCGTTGCCATTGATAATTTCTTTCCCTCCAAAAACAACATTGTACGTGCTGACATAGACAAGCCTCGGTATCCCAAATTCAATACAAGCTTCAATGACATTGCAGGTCCCATTAATGTTAACCATGTCAACGCGGCTCATTTGGAGCATTTCTTTGCCAGACATACCATAAGAAGCTAAGTGAAAAACACAATCTGCCGCCTTGAAGGCTTTGTCAATATCATTTTTGCGGGTGATGTCTCCTGTGAGCAGAACACCGTGATAACATGACAAAGGCTCAAATAAGTCACAAAGACAGAAATGATATTGACAAAGCCTTAAAATGGATTTCGGTTGTGCGGACCTAAAATGACTATGTAAGAATAACATTCATACAATCAATTATGCTGTCATCTACCACATTCATCATTACACAGCGTCCATTGGCAGTATTATAACTCACTGTAAGGCCTTAAAATGGAGGATTCGATCAGCAGCATCAGATTTTAATTATCACTCGGCAAAACACATTACACATCATATCATAAGAGGAGATAAATTTTGTATTTTATTTTATTTATTTTTCCCGTTAAAACTGGATAGGAAACAAGAAGATCTGAACCATCTGAATCGCATAGAATAGAATGATTCAGTGAATGAAATGGAGCAGAAAACATACCAAGAATGCACACAACACCGAGATCGGAGAGGCGGCGAGACCATGGAGATGAGGGTTTACAATCAAGGGATCGAACCTCAGAAGCTCCCCTGCGCAAAAGCTCAAGGCAAAGTGCTGATCCCACAAACCCTATACCCCCGGTTACTACGAACTTCTTCCCTTCTATGCCCTCGTTCTCGCTCAAATGCATCCTGCACTTCTTCTGCAGTTCAATTTACAAGAAAAAAACAAAATTCAGTGCAATTTACAACTTCCATTACGAATTCACTATCACACAGATCAGTCTATATTGGTTCAATCTAACTCTTGATGAAACGAAAGTGAAAATTGGATTAAATAATTATCCGATTCTAACTGAACTGGATCTGATTGGAATCTTCTATAGCAAATCAAGCGGTATGAAAATCATACAGCTTGGCCGTCAAAATTCGAAACAAAACCACCGAGTTCCACACGAATACAGTGATTCAGTACTCAAAAAGTATAATTAAACCACAGACGCATTCGTTGAAGAACATCTGAAAAAGCACGAAATCCACTTACCGCTGACTAACTGACGAGGGTAACCAGCGAGATTTTGGGGGCGGAACTGTGCCGGAATGTTCAGTGCAACGGCAGGGAGTATGAAACTATGGAATCTATGATCGAGGGTTAGCGGCGGGTGACCCGATTAGCCTGTGTGTTTGACTTTATAGACAGTGAAGACCATCAATACATACATAGCAAAACGATAAAGCATGGACGGGATGGAATGGAATTGATCGGGGCAGGCCTTTACATACAGGGGTGCTAAGATATAGATTCAACTCATACAGTGAAACACATTGAATTTGTGCAAACAATCTTTCTTTAATTTTGACACTGTATCTGTTCCATTCCACAGATTCACAACATTTGAGTCCGCAAATGAACATACATATTCAATCTACACCCTATTAGATAGAAAATTTATCTGCACATTCATTTTTTTTATTAGGTAAGAATTTGAGAAACAGGCAGTCTCATAACTCAATAGGCCGATGAATAGACAAACAAATATACCGTCAACAACCAATACATTATAAGAGCATGCACATTAAAGGGCATTTGAGCCCTTATAATTGCCAAATAAGCAAAATAAAAAAAAAGGGAAATCAGAAAGTGGTAAGAGCCTCATCCGAAAACCCTTATATGAGAGTCTCAAGTTGTGAGGCCCTTAGCACGCTCAACGAGGATAATTCCCCTTAAAAATTCAATTTTAGTCATTTTATGAAATTAAAAGGATAAAATAAAATTATATTCGAGTGTGAAATAATTTTATCTACTCGTAGACACCCATTTTGTTTATGTTTTTTTTTAAAAAGTATTACGCCCATTTATCCTATAAATAAAGTAACCAAATACTATTTTTTTAAAAAATAATACCCATATACTATTATTTTTTTAAAATAAAAAACAATACCAAAATTTCTACTATCATTTTTCATATGTTAAAAAAAACAATACCAACATCTTTCCATCTTCCCAATATATTTCCCTCTTCCGAAAAATAAAAAAATGAAAATAAAAATAAAATAATAATAATAATAATGTTAATAATAACAACAACAATAATAATAATAATAATTGAGTAGATGTAAATAGTAAAAAGTAACTTTAAGGGCCCAAGACTCGGGCTCTCCAATGAGGGTTCAAATAATAAAAAGCTGAAATGAGGCCCTTAAGCTGATGTGGCAGAGAAAAAATAAGTTAAGGGCCCGAACCCCGGGCCCTCTAATGTGCATGCTCTAAGCAACCCACAACAACACAGGTGAAAGATAAATTCAAACAACCCATAAGGTGAGCCACGAATGCCGAGAACACAAGGGAGTGCGACGACTCACGGTGTCTCGACGCCGAGAAGGCGGAGAAGAGTAACCCACCATCGGAAAGGGCGAAACCTGAGGCAGTGTGGATCACCGACGTTACCCCCACCTAGATGAGGGATCTTCGAAGACCAAGAACACGTCCACGATCCTCTCGTTCATACAGGACGCCTGATACTGCAACCCAACTCGAAGCTAAACGTACCACGCCAAAGCAACGACTCAACGCTACAAGTGAGAACAACAACGGGCCGAAATGGAAAGATCGAACACCAGACGAAGAAATGTGTGCGAAACCCTGGACCAAAAAGAAACGCCTGGGGCAAAATTATTAAAGCTAACCACAAGCTTATTTTCCATGCCCTTTCAGGACATTTGGTCAAATCCTTTCAGGAATTTGATCGAACCCTTTCGGGTTTTTATTCAAGACCTTATAAAGATCAAAATTTTATTCTATTATTATATTTATATATATAAACATATATATAAATATAATAAAGTTGATGATAAAAATCTCTTTAACAATGAATAAATACTTACTAATGTCCAACTTAAACCTTAATCCACAAAGCCAAAATCGGATTATATGCGGGTTGGCAAAGTGATTGGGCAAAAACAACATAAGTGGTGTTTGTTTGGGTAAATGGCCCAAAAGGGCTTTGTCACATTAAGTTATTAGTAATTGTATAGAGAAACGCTTTCCCTGAAAGCTATGATGACGAACGGCGACGGTGGAAGACTCCCAGGCGAGTGGCTGACGACGAAACGCCAAGAGCAACCACCACCCCCAATCATTGAAGAACGAGTCCCAAACCGGAGAACGAAACCCCAGGTAAAGAGGCCTCCTTCGATTCTCTCTAATTGAAATTTTTAGGGTTTTTGAGAAGAAAAAATTTGGGGCTTTTGTTTTCTTAAGCCACTGCATGCTAGATCGAGCAATAAACTTTATTGCAAAGTGGATTGGATGGTTATGAGGCATTAGAACTGTCGATTTCAAAGGTTATGGGTTTTGGCCTCAAAAGAGGGGTGGTGGCGTTCAAGAGGTGCGACAGAGAACAAAGACTCCGGTGGTTGTGGGCCTTGGTTCGATGTAGATCGATTGCACCCATGGCGATGAGTTTTTGGAACGAAGGAAGAAGAAGAACATGGTGAGTCCCTTCCTCCTTCGATACTTAAGAATATTGATTTTTGATTAATTTGTATATGAATTTGTGTGCTAATTTGGACTCATAGAAAGGTGTCTCGATGGAGTTTACAGAACCAGGAACTGCGAACCAGCAGGCTGCAGTACATTGTGGAAGTGGCGAGGGGTCTCCCCATTGTTGATGGAGCAGAGTTGGTGTAGAAGGGTGTAACCCTTGATTTCTCCCGACACGACTCTCTCTAGAAATCTAGGGAGACGTCGGAGCGTTCTCCTTCACATTCATAATAGATAAACGCTCCGTACAAAAAAAAATAGATAAAGGCTTAAAATGTACTCCATCCGTCCTAAAATAGATGGCTTTTTAGGAAAAGGTTCCCTCATAAAACATGACGATGTTTGAGGAAAATGTACTCCATCTACAGTCTATTTGATAGAGTAGGGAGTGGAGTAAGATGGGATACACTACAAAATAATTTTTTTGAAAAGATAATATGACGATGTTTGAGAAAAATGCTCCCTCATAAAATATGAATTATGACATCATAATTAGGTCACCCACCGCAAGAAACACAGAAACTACTCGGTTTTCTTCAAAAGATCGCAAAGTATACAAAAAGGAAAATCCATCGCGAAACAAGCATCGCGAAATATAAGTAAAAGAATACTCCACCTCCACATCATCCGTTTGTCATAAAGCAGCTCGCTGGTTTGAAGCCGTCTCGCTGGCACATGACCATCTCTCTGGCACCCTCTCCTAGTGATCCAAGTCCCTATGCATGCGGGCATGGACTACACGTGTCCTCGGTTGAACCACGAGGTCGCCAACCAGCTGCTCGCTTATCAACCTATAAATACACCCTCTTCTCCCATAAAGAGGGGATCCGATTTTCCAGAGAAGAACAAAGAGAGCTCTGCAATCTTCCCGGGAGTAAAGTCCCCGGAATTGAGTTCTTGAATCTTCTGATCGGAATAAGAGCGTCTCTAAGAATCAAACATCATCATAAAGAAGCCTCTAAAGACGACAGTTGTCCACTAATCTCAAACATCAAAAGATCGCGAGAGACTTATCAAAACGCGATCACATACAAGAAACTGAAACATTTATTCACACATTTCTCAACCGGACTTACAGGTAAATATAGGACGCTCGTCGTCACCTTGAGGTAATTTACATAGGTGATTTTCTAGGAACGCTTCAATATAATTAAATAATTTTTCTAAAATTTCATTAGAACAAGAATAATTAGAAAATGGAGAACCGGGAGGCATAGATGGAAAATAGGTTAATTTTTATAATATGTAGCTAGAAACACGCGTGATTGCCACGAATTTAGTCACAGAAGTAGCCACGGAAATACCCTCGAAAAACCTTACCAACGAAAACAACCTCTAATTTAGCCTCGAATCCAAATTCGACCCAATAAACGCGAGGCTAAATTTGGTTACGAAAAATTAGCCTCAAAATGTTTATTCGACGTTAAATTAACCTCGAATTCTACTTTGAGGGTAATTTTCGTAACCTTGAGCTCAAAGCATTTAGCATCGAATTTAGGTTCAAATAAATTTCGAGACGTTATTCGAGTATAAGTTTTCGATGCTAAAACAATATCGAATATTGGCCTCGAAATTGTTCGATGGTAAATTTCGAGGTGAAATTACCCTCAAACAATATCGAATGTTGGCCTCGAATTTGCCATATTTTTTATAATATTATTAATTTAGTATTTATAATTAGAAGCTACATATATAAAATAATAATAATAATAACTATTTATATATAAAATGTGATATATTAAACAATAATTCATATTTTTACAAATCTATTTTTTCCAAATACTAATAACATTAATTGAACCTTAATACAAAATTGTGTATTACAGAGCTTTCATTCATCTTCAATCCATACACAGACACAGAGCTTTCATTCATCTTCAATTCATCATCTTCAATCCCCTAATACACAAAGTTTTCATTATACACCAAATCGAAACAAAAATCAAGAAAGTGGCTCGAGGCCAAATCTGAGGAGGCTGCGGTGACGACCATGGTGAATGCCAAGATGTTGCTCAACAATGGAGGTGCCAAATCTGAGGAGGCTGCGCCGCTGTGGTGACGAGTCGACGATGAGCCGAGACGGGAGTCGGAGGAGTAGAAGTGTTAGCGGCGGAGACAAGAGCGGTGACGGAGCCGAAGCGAGAGAACTGGGAGGATGAAGATCCGGTGGAGGAGCAAATCAGTGAGCCGTTGAAGGAGCAAATAAGGAAGAAGTAGAGAACTGGGAGGAGGGAGATCTATGGACAAAGAGAGAGAAATTGAAAGAGGATTCTCAGATCTGAACAAATGAAAATTAATCCAACGGTTGAGGTATAATGGAATAGGTGTCAATCAAGGGCTCTCAATTGATTTAAGATATTGACATGGATTGCTGAATGGGCTGTGGGCAAAATAGTTCAAAATTATTTTATTTTTTATTTTTTTTGGTGGGGAACGGTTCAAAAATTATTAATCAAGACTCAAGAGTAATGTTTTTCTTTCTATGTGAATAAAGTTAATACAATGAATTATATATATATAATTAATACTATGAAATACTTGCTATAAAAAAATTAGTTTTATTACCCGCGTTTTACGTGGTTTAATAAGCAAGAAATTATATTTTATTATGCTAGTCATTTTTAAATTAATGTAAAATAAAATAAAGTCTTTAAGAGAATATATTTTTTGGGAAATATAAACAGAATTTGATTTCTTGATAAATAACAGTGCAGATATATCTATCCATATATAATATATTGATTGTTTAAATAAAAAATGATGATGTTTATGAAAATTTGTACGATATGTATATATATTTTGCTTTATAATATTAATTTTAAAATAATTAATCCAAATATGCTTTCAGATCCCAAAGAAGTTCAAGCCATTAACACTAGAGCTCGATGATTCCTTTGAATGACGCATTATTGGGCCAGTGGTGTCTCACCATATGCAATTCACTCATAGATCATAACAGCCGTCAACAAAACCCTTTCCATTCTTAGATTAAACTATAGGTAATACTCCAAAGGTTTTAGTTTATGATCTTAAACTATTGTTGTATAAGTAGATGTAATGTAAAAAATATATAATAAATATGAAGGAAAACAAGGTAAAACTATGCATTTTATAAAATTAGCAATTGAAGTTCGTCATTACCCATTCTCTCTCTATATATTTATAAAAAAATTCATCACAAATAATAAATTGATAATAATTTAAAACAGTTTCATAAAATTAAATATAAAAAAAGTAAAATGATGAGAAAAATAAACAATTATAAAAATAAATTCTTTTATTAAAGGTCTATTAGGATTTTATATAGTTAAAAAAATTGACTTTAAAAAAGAAGAAGAAAAATCTACTTGATTTGGTGAAATAAAATAACACTTAATTTAGTTTATAGTTAAATGAAATCTTCCATTGAAATATTTCAAGGAAACAATTTTAACCTTTACACTTTAATAAATAATAATAATAAACATAATTAATATAACAAGTCTTAATGTTGCCCTAACATATGGCTTAAGGTTAATTAAGAAGTCTTGATTTCGGCATTAAAAGCTACGAGAATATTTCATTCGAATTGTCCCTCAAACTTGACCTTAAATTAGCCCTATAAATCCTGAATAGCCTCAAACCAAAGAATTCGAGGCTATATTCGATGCTACTAGCTTCCAATATACCCTCAAGTTCTTACTTTCGAGGCTACTAACCAATTTTTTCTTACGCATTTCATTTTTCTTCCTTTTTTTATAATTTTAATTCAAGCTATTGTTTTGCATTTCAAAAATCATATCACATATACTTCTCAAACTGTCATTTTAAATTAGATATACATTAAAAAAAAAAACTACACATAACTACTATAATAAATTAAATATATATGATTAAATATTAAAAAAACTAAAACATAGGATCACTTACCGATTAATGTTATTGATTGATTTCCACCATACGTGAACAAGAAAAAGATTCAAATTTCACATTTGAGAAAACCAAAGAGAGAGAGGAATGTTTGGATTGATGGGGTTTTAGTTAAGGATTCGTAGTTGAACTTGTATAGTAAATGTGTCATAGTAAATGCGGAAGGTGTAACATTTAATGTGGTTGGTACATAATAGCCTCGAATAAAGGCCTCAAATTTTCTCTCAAAAATTAATATTACATGTTTGTCTCGAAGATGACCTCGACTTTAGCCTCGAATATTGGGCTCAAGTATTAACCTTAAATTTAACCTCGAAAATAAATACAGTGGCCAAACTACACACGAATGTAGCATCGAAAATAGCCTCCATCTTGGTCTGAGGCTAATTGCCCTCGAATAAGGCCTCAAGTTTGACCTTGAATATTTGTCATTGCTATATGGCCTTGAGAAGGGCCTCGAAATATTTTTTGTTGCCAATTAGCCTCAAATTTCAGCTTCGGTAATGATTCGATTCTATTTGGCAACGAAATAAATTTTCGAGAGTAGATTCGAGGGTACGAGCCTCAACTTTAACCTCGAAATAATCCGAGGCTAACACTTCGTAGCAATCACGCGTATTTCTAGCAGTATAAGATAATAGAGAGGAAGGTAAGGAAAGAGTGAAGTCGGATCTCTATTATTACTTGTGTGTCTCTCAAATGAGATTTGCAAGACCTTATATAGGCAATGATTAGTACATAAGGGATAAGGACATATAAATTTTATCAACCCTTTAGTTTTCCACCATGTGAGAGTTTAGGTAGGTGAATGGATGGGGAGGTGAAATATCCACCATAAATTAATGGTTTTATAACATTAATTATATTATGTTATATTTTACAAATACACTGTATTATTTTTTTATATTAATAATCAGGTGAGCTAATGAGTAGTTAACCGGGTTGGTAATTGTTCATTAATAATTTTTATTTATCAATTAATTTTCTTAAGATCAGTTTATTTATGTATAATTAAATGAGTTATTTTTTTTGGTAGAAATCAAATGCATTACAAATGTTGCTTAAATGTAATAAAGAAGTTTAGATTAATCCAACATACGTGAATATCTAATATGAGACGGGATGTTCTCCCCCATTTAAAACATTCATCACCTCGTCATACCTAAGTAACTTTTTTCCAGGTGGAGCATATCCAAATATACTTAAGACCGAACCTTGGAAATAAAAGATTGTAAAATCTACAAATGAAGATTTTTTGGGCATGCATGCTTAATATGGATGCATGTCTCTTAAAAATCGGGAGAGAAAGTGGAGAGAGCATATATATGGAGATGAAGGGAGATGAAGTTGATGATTGTTTTTGTTTGTTAATATATTTTTTCCAAATATCAAAAAAATTAAGATATGAATGGACAGAGTCAATCATCCTCCTACTAATCCTCTGCGCAAAACGATTCGATCTCCAAATCATTTTCTGCTTCTCCTTTTGTTCTCATTCCCCTCTTTTCTCCCTAATCCAAATTCGAAGACGAAATAATATCAGCTCAAAGACGCCTAATTCTTGCATCTTCTCCTTTCTCAATCCAAACCCCATCACAAACGAAAAACTAGAATGGGAGGAGGAGAAGGTGAAGAACGACAACTTGACCAAACACCTACTTGGGCCGTCGCTTCCATTTGTGCCATCATCATCGTCATCTCTATCGTTCTCGAGAAGGTTCTCCACCACGTCGGAGAGGTAATTTACCAACGTTCCAAATCCCAGAGTTTTGGTTTCTTCGATCATCTTCTTCATTTTTATTTATTGATCATTCGTAATGAGGCGAAATATCTGTGTTCATCTCGTTTGGTTTTTCCTTCTAAGATTACATTTTAAGTTCTTTGTAATTTTGTCATTTGCCCTTTGAAAGATTTATTCTTTGATTTTGATTCCACTAATTTTTTTTATATATAACACGGGCTCTCCCGCTTAAAATAATCTCTTTATTTAAATTATACTAATATTTTTTTAAAAAAAAATAACAAATAACACTAATTAATTTTTACTATCTCCACCGCTAACCACAACACCATATTACGGTGAGTTAATTACGGATAACCGAACTCACCACTGTATGGTGCGGTGGGTGGGGAAGATGGAGACAAACCACCGTTGTATGGTGCGATATAGTGGTTTTGAATTAATTTTTTTAAAAATAAAATATACCCTCTGCAGCAAGATGCGGTAGGTAAAATTAAAAGCTACTCTTAACTACAGTAGCTTGTTTACTAGTACTCCGTACTACAATGTTGGAGAGGAAGAATCACCAGAAGCAAGTTCCTAGACTATAAGGCTATAAAGGAAACAAGTGTAAAGAATTGCCTCTATTTCACACATTTTAATTAATTATCATGCAAAGACTATCCTGCAAAATCGGCTATCTTGTAAAACCACAAAACCACCCTAATTAATTCAAAACCACCTGCAAAGGCTTATTTAATTAATTATGCGGTGGGGTTGAAATCACCACTTGACCTCCATCGCAATACGGTGCGGTGAGTTTGAAACGGTTCACATACTGGATCATATCCAATATTGTATGTTGCGGTGTACATGATTAGGGGGTAATTAACCCATCGTAACATGTTGCAGTGGTTAGCGGTGGAGATAGTAAAAATTAGCGGTGAAGATATCCGTCTCGATTAATATTCGATCTAGATTATAGACGTACAAGTTCCTTTTTTTTTAAAAAAAAATTCCTCTCGTTGGCTATAGTATATTCAAGTTAATTTAACAAACCAAAGGTAATTTTACAATGCTAACATCATAATGAGTCCTTAAATGTATTCACTCTAACAAAATATCGCTAATTAATCATAATTTTATTGTTATTTTTTATTTTTAACAAGTTACTCCCTCCGTTAATTAAAACTTGACGTTTTACTATTCACGTATGCTTTTTGAGGTGTTAAAAACTATATAAAATATTAACTTTTTTAACATATTTTTTAAATAATTTCATATTTGTTACTATTAATTATGAATTTATAAAAACAAATTTAAAAAATGTTAATATTTCATATAAATTTTATCATTTTAAAAAAGTGTGCAACAATAGTAAACAACAAGTTTTAATTAACAGAGGGAGTATAAATTGTAATTAAATTTCTAACAAATTTTATTTTTTTGTTATTTCAACGGTGCATTATCAACTTCAAACTTTTTTCACTAACCTTGGAATGTTATTTAAGCGTTTAATTTGTGGGATATTCATAGGGGTTACATAAAACTATAAGGTTTACAGCATTACTAATTATAAGATTAAATATTTTCTACAATTTTGTTGATATAATAAATTAATGGTCATTTATCTACAACTTTTTCTATGGTTTTGGGATTAAAAAGTACATGAGGGGAAATTTTCCATTTATATTAGATGATGATGATGCATAACTTTCACCAATGTCCATATATCCTTATGGATATATTCATGGATTTATTGTTGTTAATCTCCAATGAACCAACCATATATTATCTTTTTCTTTGCATTTGCAGTACTTCCAAGAGAAGAAAAAGAGAGCTTTATATGAAGCCCTTGAAAAGGTCAAGGGTGGTAAGTTTTTATTTTTTTTTAATGATTGATATGAATTAAAGTGTTTTTGTCTCTAATTCGAAAATGGATATGGTGAAATGTAATATCTATCTATCTATATAAAATACTAAAACAGAGGCCTGAAACGGGCTCTGGTGCGATCTCGCGTCCACGGAATTTTCTGGATTAAAGCGGGATTATTTTTGCTTACGTGGCATTTTCTGGATTAAAGTGGTATTATATTTCTGGCTCACATCAATTAATAAATGAATATAGTTAGTTAAAAACTTATCTTTTTAGATCAATAATCTATCCAATATAACTTGAATTAGTTGTTATAAATATTTATTATTTTCATGCTTTTGTTAATAAACTATATTATTTATTATTTTAAAAGATGAAGAAGGAATATTTGGTGCGTTATTCTACCTTTTAGATCAAATTGAATATAATATATTTATATATAGTTTTATTTTTGTGAGCCACGTCAATTTGATTTTATTTTTTTAAGCCACGTCAATTAATTATCTAATATAATATTTTAATATAATTAATATAATAAAGGGTAAATTGCAATTAATATCCCAACCTTTAGGGATAGTTGCTTTCAATACCCTAACCTTGTAAAATTTCACAAAATATCCTAACCTATACCATTAGTTGCAATTAACACCCTAAATGAGTTTATTAAATTAAAAAATTACCCATATCAAACATAAATTACAAAAAATCACCCATATTCATAAAATATTTTCAATGAATCCCCAATACATTTAAAAAAAATGAGAATTAAATAAATCTCTTACAATTGAACCCCATCCGACCCACCATCCAAAAATAATTATACTAGATATATATATATATATATATATATATATATATATATATATATATATAAAATATACTCCTTTAAAATATAATATAATTACTTCAGCATCTACTCATTTAAAATTTTAATATAATCAATCAAAATAATTAATTATTTATGGCCAAAAAGACAAATTAGTATATTAAATGACCCTTTAAGGACAAATTGGTATATTAAAAGACATTAGGGACAAATAGGTATATTAAAAGTATCTTGTGGATAAATTGGTATATTGAAAGACTCTAGTGGACAAATAACCTTTTTTTACATCATCAGACTTCCTTTTCATTTTATTTTTTTAATAAAATTATTTTAATATATTTTTATAATGATTAATTGGTTACATACTCATATAATCTTATTCATTTTATTGTATAATCATAAAAAAAAAATTAAATTTTGCATATATTTCTATCAAATTATAAAACTATTGAATTTTTATCATTATTTGTCACTAATAATATATATTATATAAATTTAATAAATAAATATTTTATTACAATGGTTGTTTATATAAATTGCACAAATTAAATTGTCCCGCAAAATATGAGCTAATATTTGTTTAGAAACCACAAAAAAATATTTAATAAAATAAAAATGAAATAGGAGAATTTTTATAAAACCTTGCAGAATAAAATAAGTTAAAATTATATTTCATATGCTATTATTATTATTATTATTACTATTATTTATCTTCTAAAAATAAGCAATAAGTGTTTTAACTTGCGATTTGTAAACCAATTATTAAATAAGCGTTTTTTTGTAATTTATACAAAAAAAACAATAATTTTTTTATGTAATAATATTTTATACAACATTATTAGTTACAAACATATGGCTAAAAAAATAGTTTTATAATTTTATAGAAAAATATCCAAATTTTTTTTATGATTATATAGTCAAATGAATAAGAGTTAAATAAAGAATTAATTATTTAAAAATATATGAAAATTTTTTATTAAGAAAAATCAAATGACATGAAGCCAAATGAGGCAAAAAGGGTTATTTGTCCCTTAGAGTTTTTTCATATACCAATTTGTCCATAACAACACTTTTAATATACCTATTTGTCTCTTGAGTGTTTTAATATACCAATATGTCTTAAGGAGGTCATTTAATATACCTATTTGTCTTTTCGGCCAATTATTTATCTAAAAAATATACATTATAATTAAAATCTAAATTTATACTCCGTATAAGTCTGTCTCGATCCGATTTGTGTATCTATATATTCCCTGTATATTATTTGATAGGATATATACTATCTTTTTGGTTAATATTATGTTATATATACTAAAACTAATGCATAACATCTTATAATGTATCACACATAAATTTCATGGTATTAAAAAAATGATTCTATAAGAAATGTTTAACATAATAGTTTTACAAAAATAAAATAATGTAAATTTAAAAACATAAATGGTAAAAGATATGATAACCATTTGCAATAAATAATTATTTAATAAAGATATATTAAAAATAATATGGTAAAAAATAATAATTTTACCATATTATTTTTGATATATCTTTATTATGTAACTATTTATTACAAATGGTTATCATATCTCATACCATTTATTTATTAAAATCTACATTATTTTATTTTTTGTAAAAGTATTATGTTTAAGATAAATAATTAATTATTTTGAGTAATTATATTAAAATATTAAATAAGTAAATGCTAAAATAATTATATTATATTTTTAAAGGAGTAGATTTTATATACTTGTTATAATTATTTTTGGATGGTGGGTTGAGTGGGCTTAAATTGTAATATATTTTTTAATTTCAAATTTTAAAATATATTAGGAGTTTATTGAAAATATTTTATGAATATGGGTGATTTTTTGTAATTTTTTTATGATGTGGGTAATTTTTAAAATTTAAGAATCTCATCCAGGGTGTTAAGTACAACTAATGGTAAATGTTAGGATATTTTGTGAAATTTTACAAGGTTAGGGTATTAAAAGCAACTATCCCTAAAGGTTGGGATATTAGTTGCACTTTACCCTATAATAAAATATAATTTACTAACAAAACGCGCAACCGCGCGGGTAACGAATACTAGCTATAAATTAAAGTGAAACAAATATTGTAATAGTTTCTCTCAATTTTCACTAATAATTATCTAATTAAGTTTTGGATATATTCCATTGTTTGTAGAGTTGATGGTTTTAGGTTTTATCTCCTTGCTCCTTACCTTTGGGCAAAACTACATAGCAAATATATGCATCTCCCACAAATTTTCGGACACCATGTTGCCTTGTGCTAGACACGTCAAGAAGACTCATGAGCCTCTTACGGCGACACACGAGCCCGCGGAAGGGAAGGCGGAGCACAAACGCAAGCTCTTGTGGCACGTTGAGAGAATGTTGTCTGCTGATAGTCCTCCTTCCGAGTGCAAAGAAGTTAGTTGATTTCTTTAAACTTACCATGATCATATATATATATATATATATATATATATATATATATATATATATATATATATATATATATATATATATATATATATATATATATATATATATATATATATATAATTCGAATGATTCGAACAAATCGACTAATGTTAATTAATGTCTTCTTACAGGGAGAAGGGCCACTTATATCGATTGAAGCATTGCATCAATTGCACATCTTCATATTCTTTTTAGCAGTTTTCCATGTGATTTTTAGTGCAATAGTCATGATTTTTGGAAGATTGAAGGTGGGTTTCGACTTTCGTAAGGCATTTTGGTTTTCTTCTTCAACGATTTTAATGTATTGACTTGCTATATGTTCTCTATGTATGCTCGTTATCTCTTGTCCAGACTCGTGGATGGAAAGATTGGGAGATAGAGGCGCAGCAAAATGAAGCAGCTGTGAATCGTACGTAACAACTCATGACTCGAAACAACTATTGACTTCCTACAAACATTGCTTAACAGTCTTAGATATCCAACTATTTATATATGGTTGAAACAAGTTTCGCAATGTGCAGATAGTTCAACATACAGGCTTACACACGAGACATCTTTCGTCAGGGACAACACCAGTTTCTGGACTAGTACTCCCATTTTCTTCTACATTGTAAGATCATTTGCTTCGCCAATCTTGCCTATTTGTTTGTCGACATTGATTTATTGATCATATTACTCCCTCTGTGTCATATTAAATGTCGTTTGACTTTTTGACACGATTTCAGTACTTTTGTTACTATTACTTTCGTGGTTCACTGTTTTTTGTAACAAATACCGATCAAAGTTGCCATTGTACATTTGGGTTATTACAGGCTTGCTTCTTCCGACAATTTTTTAGGTCTGTTCGTAGATCTGACTACTTGGTGATGCGTCATGGTTTCATTACTGTAAGTTTCGTGCTTGCAATCTGAACTACTTGGCAATGCTGTCATGTTTATAATGTGATTTTTTTTAATTTGTATTCCATGACAGGTTCACTTAGCTCCTGGAAGTAAATTTGATTTCCAAAAGTACATTAAGAGATCACTAGAAGATGATTTTAAGGTTGTTGTCGGGATCAGGTACACGAAAACTTTGTCGTCTTGGATATCTCTTTCGTTATTTTGTCTCTTAGACTAACTTATTTTTTCTCCCTTGTCATGGCTATAGTCCTTTATTATGGGCATCTGCAGTCTTCTTTTTGCTTGTTGATGTAGACTGTAAGCTAATTCATCCTTTCATCAAATCCTCCGTCTTTAAAGGATTATAATCGCGCTTGTCTTATCTATTCCATTGGTTTGTTCTAGCATGGGATTCTATGTTTTGGCTATCCATAATACCTCCAGTGGTAAGATTTTTATGTTCATCAACAATCTTTATTCGTATTGAAGCGAAAAACAAAACAAAAGTTCAGCATTTCTCTTGCATTGATAGGTGATCTTAGCGGTTGGTACGAAGCTTCAAGCAATTATAGCACACATGGCGGTTCACATCACTGAAAAGCATGAAGTTATTCAGGGAATGCCGATTGTCCAAGTCTCGGATGCATACTTTTGGTTCAGGTGGCCTCAATTGATTCTCTATCTCATCCATTATGTCTTGTTTCAGGTTAGCTAAGATGTCTCCATCTTTCTTTTACGCGAGTTCTTAGCATGTACAATATAGCTATACCTAACTGCTCTTATTGCTGGTTTAACAGAATGCATTCGAGATTACATACTTTTTTTGGATATGGGTAATGGACTACCTCCTTTTTTTTTCTTTCTCAATTCGTACTTTTATACACTGATCGACATTGTTGTTTTTATACTGCAGTATGAGTTCGGGTTGAGATCTTGTTTTCACCGAAATTTTAACCTCACTATCACCAGAGTCATCCTTGGGTAAGCTATCATCATACAAAGTAAAACACTAGGAAGAAATTAGGTAGCTAACCATAGAAGATGTGAGATTGTTACTTACAAAATTGCAGGTTTGGAGTTCAACTAATGTGTAGCTACATCACCTTACCATTATACGCCCTTGTAACTCAGGTATGACGAACGAGTGAAGAGTGTTTGTTGTGGACTTATATTACCTTACTCTTGCAACATTGTGGAAATTGGACAGATGGGATCAAACATGAAGAAATCCATATTCGACGAGCACACGTCGAAAGCCCTAAAGAAGTGGCATAGGAATGTGAAGAAGAAACTGAGCGAAAACTCTAGACGAGGTGAAGGCTCAAGCCATTCAGATGACGGTTCAAGGCATTCGAACGAGGGATCAAGGCGAGGTGAAGGCTCGCTGCATCCTGTGGGCGAAGAGTCCAGCATTGATGAATCTAATCCTGATCATAGAGCCTAAACTTGTAAACAAAAAAAAAAAGGAAAAAATCTCCCTCTTTCACCTAGTTGGGGCACATGAAGATATGTGTTGAATTGTCTGATGGCCAGAGGAGAAAAAGTGCAATTTAGAAGGTAACTTACCGATATAAGACATGACATGATTCGGTTGCGACTATGTATGTGCCTTTGTATATTTTATCCCCAATTCCAAAGACAAAATGTATTTGGTGGATAATTTAGGATCGAAGTTTAGATGTTTGGGTACATGTTGATATTGCTTGTTTAGTGTATTTCTCGATTTTCAGTACGCCTACATCACCATATCTATGGTTCAGGAAGTAGGGATTCAGAAATAGGACTTCATCAATTTGATGTAAAAATCGGTTATCCATATCGATCACATATATTTCTCGATTCAGTAGTTGCGATGAATGCGAGCAACATGGCATCTGTAATATCATTAATTCCAACTTCAAGATGAATGGTTGAATTGAAATCTTCAACGTGCTTATGAGTTGATTCATACATATAAAACTATGCACAGACAGCACGAAACATATGGCATCGAATCTCAACTCGATTCAAAGAATCGTAACAATTAGCACTCGTCTTATTGGTTGATAGAGCAAGCAAGCTATCGATGGCAGAGGAGGATGCATCAGTGGCGATCCAGAATGCAATCCAGATGTTAGAGCAACGCCTCAGTCTACTACACAACGACGAGAAGCTCAAGTCTCTGAAATCAAACCTCCGCCATTTCGGCGCCTGCCTGGACAGAGTTAACTCCATTTCTAAGCTCACTGAAGTCAAGGAGATTGCCAACGATGTGGAAGAGGCCATGGATAACGCCACCATGGTTGCTGCTGCTGCTGCTGCTGCTGCTGCTGCAAGAGCTGCGCAGTAACGGTGGCGCAAGCTTGGGAAGTTGTTCTTGTTCTTCTCCCAAGCCCGCAAAATCAATCAGCGGCGACCAGATAGAACTAGAAGCCATCTACAAGCACACTGTTTCTATAGGTAGCTCCACCTTCAATGTGGAGGTTCAAAATATGGTTGAAATCCCTCCCAAGAAAGACCAGTTGAGGCTGTTCTACCTCTCTTTGAGCGGTTTCCCTGCGGAGGTTGAGATATCTGCCCAGCGGCTGATCCAGATTTGGGTGGCGGAAGGTTTCTGGATGGAAGAACAGCCATGGAGGATCAAGGGAGGGTGTTGAGATTGGTATGGATAAAACGACACCGATAACAATATTATTGATCTATTTGTAGAGATTAAAATGATTGTGAAGTGCGGAATAGGCAGATATAAGGCACGAATATACTCCAGAAGGGGGGTTGAATGGAGTATGGCAAATTTTCGCAAATGCAGGAAGTGGTAAGATCTTGCCAGCTAAAGGTAAGATCTTATCTGTAATGCAGAGACAAGTTAATAGAGATAAGTAAAATTGTAAGACCTTACTGTAAGCGAGTAAGACCTTATCTGCAAAACAGAAGTTAGTTCAACAGATAAAATAATTCACGAAAGAAAGAAATCAAGAAAGGGAGAAGAGAGAAGCACACGCGACTTGTTAACGAGGTTCGGCACAACCGCCTACGTCCCCGCCTAGGGTATCCAACCCGTAGGATTCAACGACTTTATTTCACTTTATCTTATGAGTCCTAGATACAACCTCTAGAAGACCTTCCCTCTTCTAGACTAACTTCCTATCTAGCAACCCAAACGCTCTAGTGAAATAAAGCACCTAAGGATACCGAAGTACCCTCTATGATTGGGTAAAGAACCCTTGTGAATAACTCTCACTGAATTGTACTATAACGCTCACAACAACACCTCACACACTCGAAACAAAATAACTTTGTGCAACCAGAGAATAGTGAGATGACGACTGTAGGAGGAGAACTTGTAATGGAGTGATGTACGCCTGTTGAAAGACTTGGTACTTTCGGCAATCTTCTGCTCCTCCTTTATATAGCTCAGAACGTTTTAAATTCAAATTCAAACTTCTGATTTTTCTCCAGGGTTGTTGAGACCGAATCTTCCAGATTGTAGACCACCGTTGCTTCCAGGAGAATCTCCAAGAATTGCTATGAACGTTGCCATGGATTTGAACTGATGAGATTGTGAAATCTGATCCCTGAAAATCTCAACAACCAAGCTAAATTCATTTGGATTAGGATAAACACAAATCTGAAAACTTAATCCAATCCTAGAAGCCCAATCTGGAAAAAATAGGCCCATCAAAACTAAGACATTAGATCTGTAGGGTTGGTAACACAAATAGGCCCAATATTATATAAACTGAGCCCATTGAAAATAGGCCCATAAACATTGAGCTGAGCCCATTCATTCCATCCGAAATCAACAGTTCTTGATCCTTAGGGTAAGACCTTACCAAGTTCTGGAAACCAGAACTTTTGGCTTTCATCAACATATCTTATCATCAAGGTGGAGTTAACAATCTCCCCCTTGATGAAAGACAAAACTTGTAAGCTTGGTACCTGTTTCCAGAGAAGTACAAACATATATACATAACATAGTGCAATAGATAATCAAAGATTAATGTTGGATCAAAGTTTTTAAAACCAAAAAGCAAGGTAAGGCCGAGGTAACAGAACAGTCTGCAAAACAAAGTAAGGCCTTACACCTAGGTGGTTGGTTCTCCCCCTTTTTGTCTTTCAACAAGAAGGGATAAAAGTAAAGAGAAACCAAATATCCATCAAAGAGTTAAAACACATTAAATCAAAATAGTTTTCAAGCCAGAACACTTCCCAATACCAGAAATCAATCGTCATCGGACAGGACGACCACTTCCTCCTCGTACCATTGGCCATACTTGGGATGCACGTCCTCCGGAGCGCGGCGTCCTTGGAAGATCTTATCGCGCCATCTGTTCTTGGCATTAGTCACAGTGTGCACCTTCCACATCTCAGCTTGTCGCCTTGCCTCTTCATCTCTCCATTTCTTCACAATACCATACTCCTCCACAGTGAGGATAGTTGGCTCAGGGAAGAGAGGACGTAAGATGAAGCGTTTTAGCACCTTGCGTTCACAGTTGATGAGTACATTCTTGGCCGTCTCCTCCACATGTGTGACAGCGTCAGCATCTAGTGGCATAATCGACGTTGTGGCTCGATGGTTCATGCCGCATAACATGAAGAGCTGATTCAGCTTTTCATCCATTATCAAGAGCCGCTGGTGGCTGTCATCCTGTCTATCGACAATGTCAGCCCTTGCTGCGTTTAAGTCCTTCCTAAGCGCATCCACCTCTGCTTCCAGAACCTCAATCCTTTGCTCCAACTGTACATATTGTGTGTCCCCTTGAGCTTGAGAAGGGGTCTTCAAAATCCAGCCTCCGGCTAGGGTTTGTTCAACACCCAATCTCTTCCAGCAATTTTCATCAATTCGGCTGGTATGTGAGACATACTCTTCTCCTTGTGTATCAATGTCGAAGAACTCAAAGATTTTAGGAAGAAAGTTGGCATATGGCAGAGGTGCGGACAGGGGAGTGTTAATGGTGTGAAGCATGTAGGAAAGGATGAGATCAGGGACGTCAACTTCAAAGCCCGCCATAATCAAATAGAGTACATGAAGCAGATTGTCAGTGACAAGTTCGCGAGAATTCTTTCGTGGCATAACACAACGAGTAAGAATAGTGAACACAATCTTGGCTTCAAGTGATAAGATGTTGTGAGTGTGTTTAGGTTTAGGCTTGAAGGATTCAGAGGCAGAAACGGGCCGCACAAAGAATTCCTTTTGTGCTTGTTGAAGGCAGTAGGATTTGGTAGGATGGTTTTGTGTGTTTACTTCCTCAGGGATGCCGAGAATAAGGGACAAAGAGGAGCTGGTAAGGGTAATCTTTCGCTGCTTAACTTGAGAGGAGAGAGTAAGCACTCCCTTTTCTCTATGTGCAGAGAGATTCACAAAGAAAAGTCGTGTGAGACGAGGGTAGGCATAGGTTCCGGGGTTGAGGAGAGACCAAACGTTTGAGTTCTTCAACAGATTTACACACGGGAGTTGTGTGGATTCTAGAAAATCTAGATCCACATGCTCACAAAAGGTTATGGGTCGATTGACAAACCCATCCTTCCACATTCCCGATTTTGTGAAATTACCGAACCAAGCAAGAGGTGTGTCGGAGAATACCTCAAGATCCATATGAGTCTGGAGGCTGTGTTGATGCGGATTCTTCCTGGGAGCGCGAGGATTCACTTGGCGCGGATGATTGCGCGGAGGATGTCGGGGTTCCCGTTTGATGTTCTTCCGGCGATCGTGAGATCCTTCGCCTTCGCTCTCGGAAGACGTATGCAATTGACGGATCACCGCCTTTCCCTTGAAGTCCTCATCGATTGCTAAGCCCTTACCCTTGTCATCGATTGAATGGCGAGATCTTTTGGAACCAGACCGGGTAGAGGGAGAGGAGGTGTTCTTCTTTGGAGCCATGATGAAGGAGGAGTGTTTGAGTGTTCTTGGGAAGAGATGAACACAGAGAGAGAAAGAAGAGAGGTGAGAGTGTGTGATGTGACCGGTTGAGTGAAAGGGTTTAAATAGGGGAAGAAGTCTTTAGAAATTCTAATGACTTAAATTCCCAAAATTAAAACCGGCCAAATCTTTTAAAGATCAAAACCACTTTTCAAAAAACAAAATAAGGATAAATACAATGTATTTAAATAGAGGTAAATCCGGATTTAAATCTTAACCGAAAAAAAATCTAGGATATAAAAGAACGAATAAAACACGGTAAAAAAAATTCTTTTCGATAAATATCTAAAGAGATAAAACCGAAAAGATTTGATCCATAAGTTATTCTTTTTGAAATATGATTTTAATGTCATACCATGAATTAGTAAGGCATTAAAATTTCTTTCACGATTTTGATGTAGGGAATAATACGAATATCATAAGATACGATTGCTCCCCCTACATCGATGCTTCCATATTAAGCATTCCAAGTTCTAACCTGATGAAATTGAATCTCTCTTCGGGTAAGGGTTTTGTAAAGATATCTGCTAATTGTAGTTCAGTAGAGATGAATGTCAAAGACACATCTCCTTTTTCTACATGATCTCGAATGAAGTGGTGTCTTACATCAATATGTTTCGTTCTTGAGTGCTGTACGGGATTTTTGGAGATAGAGATAGCACTTGTGTTGTCACATTTTATTGGGATGCCCTTATAGTTGATTCCAAGATCTTGGAGTTGTTGTGCAATCCATAAGACTTGAGCACAACACGCTCCAGCAGCAATATATTCAGCTTCGGCCGTTGAGAGGGCCACTGAATTTTGCTTCTTGGAATGCCAACTTATAAGGGATGACCCAAGAAATTGACAACATCCGGAGGTGCTTTTCCTATCTACTTTATATCCTGCAAAATCAGCATCGGAGTATCCGACAAGATTGAAACTAGATTGAGTAGGGTACCATAATCCGAGATCCTTTGTACCATTCAGATATCTTAGAATCCTCTTTACCGCTATAAGATGAGACTCTTTCGGATTAGCTTGGAATCTTGCACACATACAAACACTGAACATTATGTCAGGTCTACTGGCTGTGAGATAAAGGAGAGATCCGATCATACCTCGATATTCTTTCTGATTTACCTGTTGTCCGGTAAGATCTTGATCTAAAGAAAGGGTTTGCTCATAGGAGTTTTTGCAACTTTGGATTCGATCATCTTGTATTTCTTGAGAAGTTCTCGAGTGTATTTTCCTTGATTAAGGAATATACCTTTAGAACTTTGATGAACATGAAGACCGAGAAAGAAATTTAGCTCCCCCATCATGCTCATCTCGAATTCCTTACACATCATATTTGAAAACTCCTTGCACAAAGATTCGTTAGTAGCTCCAAACAATATGTCATCCACATAAATTTGTACAACTAGGATATCATTACCTTGAGTTTTGATGAATAGAGTTTTGTCAATTAACCCCCTTTTGAAATTATTTTCCAGAAGATATTTTGAGAGTCGTTCATACCAAGCTCTTGGGGCTTGCTTCAAGCCATAGAGAGCTTTGTCGAGCTTATAAACATGATCTGGAAATTCATCATTCTCAAAGCCGGGGGGTTGAGCGACATAAACTTCTTCATCTAGAAAACCATTCAAAAAGGCGCATTTAACGTCCATTTGAAAGAGTTTGATGCTCATGAAAGAGGCAAAGGCAAGGAGCATGCGAATAGCTTCTAGCCTGGCTACGGGAGCAAAAGTCTCCTCGTAGTCAATGCCTTCCTCTTGATTATATCCTTGAGCAACAAGACGAGCCTTGTTTCGAATGATGTTTCCTCCTTCATCAAGCTTGTTTCGAAATACCCAACGAGTTCCAATGATAGATTTACTCTTTGGCCTTGCCGTAAGGGTCCATACTTTATTTCGCTCGAACTCGTTAAGCTCATTCTGCATGGCTATAATCCAATCAGGTTCTTGAAGAGCTTCGGTATACTTCTTAGGCTCTACAAGAGAAACAAATGCGTGAAAAGCACATAAGTTTCTAACTTTAGAACGAGTTTGAACACCAGATGAAGGATCAGAAATGATATCGGAAGTAGAGTGAGATGAGGCATGTTTGAATCTTCTTCGTGCAGATCCTTGGCTAGGAGTGGGATCACTGGAAGTGTAAGGATATGGCTCCTGAGGTTCAGGAGGATTCGTAGGATAAGGGCCTTGAGGTTCCGGAGGAGGTCCATCTTCAAGACTGGCTTCATTTGTAAGGCCTTGAGACATAGTTCCAAGACCTTGTGACAGATCAGTAAGATCTTGAAATGGCTCCTGCATATTCCTGGATATGCTCTTATCAGGATGATTGCCTTCTCCATCTGATTCTTCTCCCTCATGAGTATTTAACTTCAAATCTGCAAATCCTTCACTCAAGGTACCGTTATCACTTTCATCAAATAATACATGGATACTTTCTTCGACGATTTTGGTACGTTTATTGAATATTCGATAAGCCTTGCTTTGAGTCGAGTATCCAAGAAATATACCTTCGTCGCTACGTGCATCAAATTTCCCAAGATTATCCTTGCCATTGTTATGTACGTAACACGTACATCCAAATGGTTTAAAATAAGAAATGCTTGGTTTTCTTCTTTTGAAAAGCTCATAAGGAGTTTTCTTTAAAATTGATCTAATTAAACATCTATTGAGAATATAGTTTGCTGTATTCACAGCTTCTGCCCAGTAAGACTTTGGCAGATTATTCTCTAATAACATAGTCCTGGACATTTCCTCTAGTGTGCGGTTCTTTCGTTCCACAACACCATTTTGTTGAGGTGTCCTAGGAGCTGAGAAGTTGTGAGAAATACCATATTTCGCACAAAATAGATCAAAGTTTAATTGATCGACTTCTCTACCATGATCACTTCTAATAGAAACGATAGGTAGGTTTTTCAAAGTTTGTAACTCCTTACAAAGTTTGGAAAAATAAAACAGAGTTTCTGATTTATCTTTGAGAAAGAAAACCCAAGTAAATCTAGAATAATCATCAACAATAACTAATATGTATTGTTTACCTTTGGGAGATTTGACACGCATAGGTCCGCAAAGATCCATGTGTAGAAGCTCTAAGGGTCTAGTAGTACTAACGACCATCTTCTTTTTGAATGGACTTCGGGTAAGTTTACCTCTTGAGCAGGCGTTGCAGAGATCATCCACTTTGAAGTTTAAAACAGGAAGGCCTCGAACAAGATCCTTTGAACTGAGTTTGCTGAGGGTATGCATACTTATGTGCCCGAGTCTCCTATGCCAAACCCTTGGATCTTCTGATAAGGCCTTGAGACATTTCAGATTGGAGCCTGCAATACGATTAGTATTAAGAGCATAAATGTTAGAATCCCTGTATGCAGTAAGAACAATTTCTCCGGTTTCTTCGTCTTGTACAACACACTTCTTCTTGTTAAAGCTAACAAGATTGCCCTTATCACAAAGCTGCGAAACACTAAGAAGGTTATATTTTAAACCATCAACAAGATAAACATCATTGATAGAATTGATTGAATCAACACCAATGTTACCAATACCGACGATGTTGCATTTTGCTTTATCACCAAGAGTAATAGTTCCACCGGATTGCTTCTTTAGATTGTGAAAAAGAGATTCTTTTCCACTCATATGTCTTGAGCAACCACTATCCATTATCCACTTTTGATCCTTGGTCTTGGTGATATCCTGCAAAACACAAAATCAACCTTTTCGGCTAGACCAATAAACTGATTTGGATCCATTGTGGGGGTAGACCATATTTGGTAACTTCGTCCCTTTTGGAACCCAAACCTGTCTTATCCGTTCATTTAACCGAACAGGAAAGGTGTTTCTAATAATGTAAGGATCCGTTCTCCTATAAGGGCACGTCTCCTTTACATGACCTTTCTTACAACAAAAGAAACAAGTTGGAGATCGCCAACTTCCTTTAGCTTTAACGAATGTGGTAGTAGGCTTTGCAGGAAAGTTCCTGTTATAACCTATACCGCTTCGATTCAAGGAGAGTTGTTGTTCTCCAAGCATCTTGTCAAGAGTTGCTTTGGATCGAGTGAATTGCACAAGGGCTGATTGTTGATCTTGACATTTCTTAGACAGCTTCACATTTTCATTCTTAAGATCATTATTTTGATTCTTAAGAGAAGAGACGTTTGCCTTAAGTTCAGAAATTTCTGATCGTAAGGTCTTACTCTCTGTGATAGCTTCAGAACTTTGGTTGTCAAGATCTTGCAATTTCAGCGATAGCTTCTTTATGCACGTTTCTTGATCCTGCACTTTCTCTTTCAAGAGGCTGATTTCTTTGTTGTAGGTCTCCTCATTAGAAATCATATTCTTTAAAAATTCAGATAAAACATTGATGGGGCTAGAGAGAAGATTTCTTACAACTCCATCTAAGTGTTGATCCTTGGTTTCGTCGGACTTCGCCATAAGGCATAAGTTTGCATGTTCCTCTTCAGCGTCTGAGTCACTTGAACAATCCGAGTCACTCCAAGCAGCCATCACTTTCTTGTTGGACTCCTTCTTCTTTGCTTTGTTCTTCTTCTTTATGGGACATTCTTTGACGAGATGATCTGATTCACCACATTCATAGCAAGTAAGAACTCTACTCTTCCTAGAGGAGTTAGAAGGCTTACCTTTGGCGAATTGCTTCTTCATTTTCAATATGCGTGCTAATCCGCGAGTGATTAGAGCAAAAGGATCTTCATCATCGTCACTGTCGGAATCTTCCGATGGTTCTTCTTTCTTGACCTTAAGAGCAAGGTTTTTGAGATTAGTAGGAAGTTCCCCATCATCCTCGTTGAGGATCATTTCATGGGTTATTAACTTTCCTAATAGATCATCGAGGGCTAATGTGCTAAGATCTTGAGCTTCTTCTATGGCCGTCACCTTAGGACCCCATTTAGCTTTAGGTAAGCACCTTAGTATCTTTCTAACCTTTTCTTCATTTAAGAAGGTCTTACCTAATGAGTCGAGGTTATTTATGATTTCCGTAAAACGGGTAAACATAGCTTTAACTGACTCATCAGGGTTCATCTTAAACAATTCGTATTGTCTAAGAAAGATACTGATTTTGGTCTCTTTGACCTGGCTGGTTCCTTCATAGGTAACCACCAATTTATCCCAGATTTCTTTTGCTGTTTTGCATGAAGAGATACGGTTGAACTCATCCGTACTCAATCCACAGTACAGTAGGTTTATGGCTTTGAAATTTTTAGCCACACTTTCTAAGTCAGTCTGGGTGTATTCATCCTCTGATTTGTCCACCCTCGTTCCATTGGGACCTTCTTTCTTGGGGATATTTGGTCCTCGCATAATGATATGCCAGAGTTCCAAATCTTGATCAATAACAAACATTTGCATTAGAGATTTCCAATGCATGAAGTTATTCCCAACAAAGAGAGGTGGACGAGAGATAGATCTTCCTTGTCCGAAACCACCTTTCCCTTCACCTGCCATGGTTAGACTCACAGATAGTAATATCTAAGAAACGTGAGTGAGGCTCTGATACCAATTGAAGTGCGGAATAGGCAGATATAAGGCACGAATATACTCCAGAAGGGGGGTTGAATGGAGTATGGCAAATTTTCGCAAATGCAGGAAGTGGTAAGATCTTGCCAGCTAAAGGTAAGATCTTATCTGTAATGCAGAGACAAGTTAATAGAGATAAGTAAAATTGTAAGACCTTACTGTAAGTGAGTAAGACCTTATCTGCAAAACAGAAGTTAGTTCAACAGATAAAATAATTCACGAAAGAAAGAAATCAAGAAAGGGAGAAGAGAGAAGCACACGCGACTTGTTAACGAGGTTCGGCACAACCGCCTACGTCCCCGCCTAGGGTATCCAACCCGTAGGATTCAACGACTTTATTTCACTTTATCTTATGAGTCCTAGATACAACCTCTAGAAGACCTTCCCTCTTCTAGACTAACTTCCTATCTAGCAACCCAAACGCTCTAGTGAAATAAAGCACCTAAGGATACCGAAGTACCCTCTATGATTGGGTAAAGAACCCTTGTGAATAACTCTCACTGAATTGTACTATAACGCTCACAACAACACCTCACACACTCGAAACAAAATAACTTTGTGCAACCAGAGAATAGTGAGATGACGACTGTAGGAGGAGAACTTGTAATGGAGTGATGTACGCCTGTTGAAAGACTTGGTACTTTCGGCAATCTTCTGCTCCTCCTTTATATAGCTCAGAACGTTTTAAATTCAAATTCAAACTTCTGATTTTTCTCCAGGGTTGTTGAGACCGAATCTTCCAGATTGTAGACCACCGTTGCTTCCAGGAGAATCTCCAAGAATTGCTATGAACGTTGCCATGGATTTGAACTGATGAGATTGTGAAATCTGATCCCTGAAAATCTCAACAACCAAGCTAAATTCATTTGGATTAGGATAAACACAAATCTGAAAACTTAATCCAATCCTAGAAGCCCAATCTGGAAAAAATAGGCCCATCAAAACTAAGACATTAGATATGTAGGGTTGGTAACACAAATAGGCCCAATATTACATAAACTGAGCCCATTGAAAATAGGCCCATAAACATTGAGCTGAGCCCATTCATTCCATCCGAAATCAACAGTTCTTGATCCTTAGGGTAAGACCTTACCAAGTTCTGGAAACCAGAACTTTTGGCTTTCATCAACATATCTTATCATCAAGGTGGAGTTAACAGATTGTGATAGAAACTTTTTTTTTAAAGCAGGATAATAATTAGGAAAGCCTCCGCCAACCGGGCCTCTTTCCTAGCGCGTCCGAGTGGACGAGAATACGTTATTGGCACAAATAATGTCGAAACTGGCACATACTAAATTATCATAAACTTCAGAAGACAGAAATTGGAAGCAAAGTTGAGGTAGTTCGCGTACAAATTAAATAAGTGCCTATATACGTAAATACAAAAGAAGCCCCAAAATGCGTGGGGGTGAGAAGCCCCAAAACACATACAAATAAGGGCGTACAAATCACAATAGTTTGACGATGATGCAAAAGACGAATGTTTGCGATTTTTGCTTACTAGCCAATAAATGATTTTTCCTTGCCAATAAAATCGATGTCTAAGCCAATAATAGAATAACCCCTGACAGATCTTATCTATCTCAGAAACTTCCCAGCAGAAGGATATCGAACATTAAACCCAAACGAAATGAGTCCAAAAGGAACTCTCCCCGAGACGGGTACCTGCTTGTCTCCATTATCTTGCTCCTGACGGACCCAAACGGCATGCTCTCCTTTATGAGCATTGCCCCTCCACCATGTCCACGTCGGCAACTTTACCTTTCATCTCCGGAGCAACGATTGTCGGTCCTGCCCAAGTTTTCTGGTTTATCTTGCCAGTTGTGTGAATTTCTGTGCCCGCTGAATTGTTCTCTTTGCTATCCAAATAGTTATCCATGCCATACTCCAAATTGAGATCAAGATACGATGTAGACCCAGCTTTACTTCGAAATATTTTTTTCATAAACATATATAAAGTAGGTGTCTATAGATAGATAAAATTAAATTAAGTTCAAAAATAAATTTATTTTTTAATTTTAACTAATAAAAATGGTTAAAAATTAGTTTAAAACAATTAAAATAGGTCTCTCTCCCCCTCTCTCTAGCCTTGATTACCTTCCACCGCTTATGAAGGTAACAATTAATTTTGCAAAAAGGACATATTGCCATCTCCATGCAAATTGTGCTATGTGACCTACATTTTTGCAAAGTTGATTTTTTTTTGGTATATTAGTGCAAATTGGCCATGTACGGAGTATTTTTTACTACTACTATACTATTTTAACTAGTATCCGTTACTCGCGCGGTTGCGCGTTTTGTTAATAAATTATATTTTATTATATTAATTATATTAAAATATTATATTAGATAATTAATTGACGTGGCTTAAAAAAATAAAATCAAATTGACGTGGCTCACAAAAATAAAACCATATATAAATATATTATATTCAATTTGATCTAAAAGGTAGAATAACGCACCAAATATTCCTTCTTCATCTTTTAAAATAATAAATAATATAGTTTATTAACAAAAGCATGAAAATAATAAATATGTATAACAACTAATTCAAGTTATATTGGATAGATTATTGATCTAAAAAGATAAGTTTTTAGCTAACTATATTCATTTATTAATTGATGTGAGCCAGAAATATAATACCACTTTAATCCAGAAAATGCCACGTAAGCAAAAATAATCCCACTTTAATCCAGAAAATTCCGTGGATGCGAGATCGCACCAGAGCCCGTTTCAGACCTCTGTTTTAGTATTTTACTAGTATTCGTTACCCGCGCGGTTGCGCGTTTTGTTAATAAATTATATTTTATTATATTAATTATATTAAATATTATATTAGATAATTAATTGACGTGACTTAAAAAAATAAAATCAAATTGACGTGGCTCACAAAAATAAAACCATATATAAATATATTATATTCAATTTGATCTAAAAGGTAGAATAACGCACCTTCATCTTTTAAAATAATAAATAATATAGTTTATTAACAAAAGCATGAAAATAATAAATATGTATAACAACTAATTCAAGTTATATTGGATGGATTATTGATCTAAAAAGATAAGTTTTTAGCTAACTATATTCGTTTATTAATTGATGTGGGCCAGAAATATAAAAATAATCCCGCTTTAATCCAGAAAATTCCGTGGACACGAGATCGCACCAGAGCCCATTTCAGGTCTCTGTTTTAGTATTTTATATAGATAGATATGGATATATAGATATAGATTTTGCATTTGATTTGAGTGCTTGAAAATTTCAAAGGGCAGACTTGGGAATTAGAGTCAACGGTAGACCCCCATTTTTCTCGATTGCTTGCCGAGAAAGGGATAAAAGAAGGAAGATTCGTCGTTAATCGTTACTCATCTCACTGCCGAATTCAACGTACTTGATCATATTCACTCCGCTTAATCTGGCTCTCCCTCGATTGCTCGCCTCCTCCGTTGTCTATCAATTCCAATGGCGGTCGAAGCAGTGGGTGCTGTTGTCTTACGTAACCTCACCGACCTTCTCCTCAACGATTCCATAGCCTTCGACAATGTGATTGACCAGATCGAAGAGATCCGCATCCAACTCCGCCGTATGCGTGAGCACCTCATCGAAGCCGAGCTCAGCAACAACCCCGACGCCGTCGCCTGGGCCACCAAGTACCTCGACGTTCTCTTTAAAGCCGAAGACAAGATCGAGACCTTCGTCCTCTCCCTCTCTGCTCGCGGGAGGCGCAGCATCGGCTTCTTTCAACGCCGTGGCTTCACGCTCTTTGCCGCCGCCTACGACTCCTGTGGTCCTGCCAGGTCGCTCCTCCACGACCTCCGCCCCCTAGAAGCCGAGATCGCAGATCTCGAGGTCCAAAGGCCTGCTCAGGTGGTCGATGCCAACCCCAATTCCAATCAACAACTTCACATATTTACTGCTTCGGCTTCTTCTATTGGAAAATCGCAGTCTGATAATTACCTGGCATTGGCAAGTCTAATTTCGCCGGAAGGTCGTCAGGGTTTCGAATCTAAGAATAGCTTTCCACCATTTCGTAGACCTGATTTCCGCGGTGGGAGCCCCCGTTCAAGCGCCGGTGGTTATCACAGGCATCCAAAGATGACCACACCTGACCTAGAAGGACCCTCCCTTGTCGGCTTCAACAACGATCGGACACTCCTTGTTCAAAGACTCAAGGGGACGATCCCAGGAGGAGAGAGAGGAGGGGTCATTCCAGTGGTAGGACCAGCTGGATCCGGTAAAACAACTCTTGTTCGGACAGTTTACGATCTCAGGGAAATCAAGACGCATTTCAAGTGCCGCGCCTGGGTTCATGTTCCGGATGAATCCATGACAACCTCACAAATCCTAGACAAAGTTTTGCAGCAGGTACATGAGTCCAAGGAGGGTGGGAACCCTAACACTGACCAGCTCATGACCCGAGTTTGTGACTCTCTCAAGGCACTTGAATCCAAGAGCAAGCGCTACCTGGTTGTCTTGGACCATGTAAGCGATGCCCGGATTTGGACTGAGCTGAAATTTGCATTCCCCAATTTAGATGCCGGGGATAACAAGGTGATCCTCATCACTCGTCACCAAGATGTAGCTGACTCTATATCCCAACAAGAAAAATGTAAACCACATCCTCTTGGTAAGCTATGTGGTGACCATAGCTGGGAGTTGTTCATCAAGAAAGCTTGCCTTGGTGAAGACTTTGGTTTTAGAGACTTGATTGTAAAAAATTGTGAGGGGTGTCCCCTTGATATTGTGTTGCTCGGCGGCTTGTTATCAACCAAGGGACCTGGATTCGACGAGTGCAAATCGTACCTCAGCCAACTAAATTGGCATGGAGTGAAGATCTGGCAGCTGAGTTACAATGATTTACCCTCCCACTCAAAGCTCTGTTTGCTCTACATGGCGTTGTTTCCAAATGAGATGGAAATTTCGGTGAGAAGGTTGCACCGCCTCTGGCTTGCAGAAGGTTTCGTCAGGTGGTCTCCTGGTATGTCCGAGGAGGATGCTGTAGAGGAGTGTTTTCATGATCTGGTAAAGAGGAATTTAATTAAGATATCCAAATACAGGTCTGATGGAAGCCCAAGGAGGTGTCGTTTGCCTCGTGCACTACGCGAGTCTTTGTCCGATATAGCTCATCAGATAAGCCTCTTCTACATCCACCAGGACCATCAACAACAGCTGCCGATTCCTCCTAAGTTGGGTGTTCGCCGAGTCATTGAGTATTCGGACATCAAGAATTACAGTCCTGCTGATAATTCTAACGTGAGATCCTATTTATCATTCAACTTTCAGAGGAATGACACTCCAGCCACAGAAGTGGGGAGCTTCATATCTAAGATCATTGGGAATAAGGGGTTTGGAGTGCTTAGGGTGCTTGATCTGGAGGGTGTTTACAAGCCGACTTTGCCCGACACACTCAAGCTATTGTTCCACTTAAGGTACTTGGGTCTTAGGTGGACTTTCATAGAACACCTTCCCAAATCCGTCGGGGACCTGCCATACCTTGAGACACTGGATTTGAAGCGAACATATATCAATACTCTACCTGATTCAATCTGGAAATTGGCGCACCTGAGGCATCTCAATCTACCTGGGATTCGCCTTGACTACAAGCAAAAGAAAGGCCACAGTTCTTTAAGTGAGCTTAGAACATTGATGGGTATGATTGTTGATGACGAGACTACTGTCGAGGCAGAGCTCAAAAAACTCCATCAACTACGGGAGTTGGGTATAACTTGCCGATTGAAGAACTCCAAAGAGTTGATCAACTTGATCTTGCAAATGACCAACCTTAAGTCTCTATGGTTGAAATCCAAGGATAATATGGGCCGGCCTTCCAAGATCGATTTGTCGCCCCTCTCAGAGTTATCCCAGCTTTCCCATGTGAGTTTACTAGGAAAGATAGGGAAGCTACCTGATTTAGATGAATTCCCACCAAATCTGAAAATTCTTGCACTATCGGTTTCACAGCTGAATGAAGACCCGATGCGTGTTCTGTCAAAGCTGCCAAACCTCTCCGTGCTCAGGCTGCTAGCTGATTCCTACCTAGGAACAAAAATGGAGTGCCCGAAAGACGGTTTTAAAAATCTACGGGTGCTTAAATTGTGGATGCTCAAGGAGCTCGTAGAATGGACAGTGGAGGAAGGGGGTATGCCTCTCCTTAAAGAATTATTTATCAGATACTGTCTGAATCTCAAGCAGCTTCCTTTGCAATTGCTGCATCAAGATACTTTGGAAGAGCTTACTTTGACTGCCATGCCAGAAGAATTCGTTAAGCAAGTTAAGCAGCAGCTGCAGAACAAACAGAAATATACCGCGCTGAATCTGAACGATTACAAGTTTACTCCTATGCCGGTAAGTCCTCTATATTGGATCCTCGCCTCTATGTTTAGATATGTAGCTCTGTGCTCAGTTGCGCCTTTATTTGATAAAACTTTCTCCTTTATATATGGTATGCTTTTCCATTGTCAAAATTGCCATTCTAACCAAGGTTTCCTTTTCTGTTGTCTTGAAATGTGAGGTTAGTGGGAAAATGATCCTGATCTTTGGAACAACGTTTGAGGTGGCGACTTGGAGCCTTGGATGGTGTGGCAAATTGATGGTGTGGCAAAGCCATTGCTTTCCTGGTGTTTCTGTCATATTTATTTGGAGATCACTTACAGTTTCAATGCCCCGTCACTGCTCCGGGTTTAGCTTGATATCAAACAGAAACTGTGCAACCTCTATTTGTTAGCCTAGAACCGTGTTTATAGCTCAGTCGTTTAACTAGCATTAACATTGCTCGTGTTGTTGTAAGGTTATATATGCTTATCATTTACGTATTTTACAAATGGAATCGTAAAACGTACTTTCTCCCTTCTGCTATTCCTTTCCAATTTCAAAATTTGCATTCTAACCAAGGTTGGTTCTTTTTTCACTTGATATTTGAGGTTTGTGGGGAAATGATGCTGATCTTTGGAAGGAACTTTGAGGAGGATCGCAACATTGACGATGTGACAAACCGAGTGCATGAACTTAACCGTTGCTGCTTATGCAAGAGCCTTGCTTTCCTAGTATTTCTGCCTATTGTATAGTTAGGGATCATTATGCAAATGGCTCTGCACTACTCTGGCTTTCGCTTTCTAGGAAACTCGGAATTGTTAGTTTAGAATTGTTTGTCTAACGAATTAATCTTTCTCTTTGTGTTGTAAACTATCTGCCTTAGCTTAAAGTGCAAGTTTGCCTTCTGCAAGGCCCGAATGAACTCCGAAGGTCAAATATCATATTTTGTTGTTTTTGCTCATCTTCAAGGCTTTCAAGCTAGCTATGAATGATTTGTACTTACAATGTGGCTAGCTAGCCTGCTCGATTTGCTCAAGCTAAGCTCTGATATATATGATAATCATCTATAATTGTCCAAGCATAAATTTTTCGTCATAATAAGAAAGATTGAATTTGTAGATGTCAAACAAATAGTTTCGAATTTATGATCATGTTTGTGTTTATCTTGGAAAATCTTTCTTATTCAAATCCTTCTTTGTTGATCTCATCCATAGCTTCCACTTCTAGGATCGAGATGAGTCAAAGCGAAACCTTCTTCCGGTGTATTAGGACCTGATAAGGCATTTTATGTTATCAAATTTGAACTTGGATTGATATACAATGCACCCTACACCAAATGATTGCATTCTTTGAATGTCACCAAACTTAACAGTGGGAGCTATAATTTCTTGTTAAGGTGTAATTCTCGGAGAAAGCCTGCAAAAGAGGTTGTCAGCTTCCTTGGGTTCCGAAAGAGGTTGTCAGCTTCCATGGGTTCGGTACTGTTTTGAGAGCACTGCATTTCACCAAACAGATGCCACCGGAATCCCAAATCAATTTGAGATTGTGCACCATTCTGCAGAGCAATTTCTTGGATGCATCAGTGGCAAAATCCAGAATACAACGATGAGAAATCGGTTACAATGTGGAGGGCCTATATGAAATAAATCATCTCCAAAAAATACACACCCCAGAAAGTACAGTATTAAAAACAAAAATAAGAATTTGAGCTGTTTATAATATAACAATGCACAGACACCCCCAAAAGGATTGGGTCAAATGAGCACAAACTGAACCAAGTTTGATTGTTAGAATGCTTAGTAGAGATGGTCTTGGTTTTGGTATATGGCTCCAAATTCAGCTCTCCAGGCCTGATCATCGTAATGATGATCACCATGACTTTCAATCTCCTCTTCAAAGGGCCTTATTTCCGAGTCATCAAAGTGCATTGGATGCAGTGCAGATTGCGGAAGCTTGCTTTCTGCCATGTACTGCTTCATGGTTTCCATTTCCATCTTGTGTTTCCTCTTCACTTTGTCCATCTGTCTTCTTAGCTTCTCGTTTTCCTGCTGAACGCCGTTCAAGTTCCCCTGCACAACAAGATTCACCCAATGCATATGTATAGTAAGTAGTTAGTTAGGAAAGTAGTACAAGTGGTGTTTTCATTTATTCGTTCAATTACCTCTGCAAATGAAGCCGCTTGCTCAGCTTCTCTGAGTCGAACAAGGAGCTCTCCAGCAGTTTGGACGGCCTCAGCAGTGTCTCTAAGCTGAATCTTCAAGCTCTTGTTCTCCTTCTTCAACCGTTCCCTCTCCTTTTCCTTCTCCATTCTCGTGGTTGAGAGCTCCGCTGCAAGTGCCTTGGCGAAATGTGACCCTTTCTTGCCTTTTGATGCTGCTTTCTCAGATGCCCTTCTCACATCTGCAATGTACTCAGCTATCCTTCGGTGCTTTTCAGCCAAATCGTCGTACTTTTCTTGTAGCTCCACGTAGTGCTCGATAAATCTTGCGTGGCCAACCACTGCTCTATGAAGAGCATCATCTATCTCCTCATTGCACTTCTTTTCTTTGTGTAGCTCCATCTCCGCCCTCTCTGCCCTCTCACGGTAGCATTCGAGGTCCATTCTCAGCTCATCCGTTAAGCTGATCCACTCACTCTCCATCTCTGTCCATCTCTCCCTTTCCTTTTCAAGTTCTTCCACCGAGTTCACTCCGGTAGACATGCCCTTTCGCAGTTGGAAGGAGCGGGACAACAAGGAGGATCTCAACATGTCAATGGACTTGTTTGGAACTGGGTTTTTGTGTGCTTCTAACTTGCTTCTTAAAGCTTGGATTTCATTGAGAAGCTCTTCCTTCTCCCTCAAATCGAAGGTAGTGTTTCGATCCTTGCTAGCAAACTCCTCAATTGCACACGCTTCCTTTATAACTTCAACTTCTGGATCCAGTTCCTACATTAAAAAAAAAAAAAGCCAGTAGAAAAGATTAAGTTTTCTGCATTGTTTGCACCTGAAAAATCCTGTTTGCAAGCTAAAGGCAACTCAAATGAAGCTAACCTTGTCAATAACTTCTATCCCTTTTTTTGGGACAGTAAGGTTTTCCCTCTCTTGTTTTAACTTCTCTACCTGCATTATTTCAGATTTCAGTAAGAGCAAAGGCTTATACAATGACAAAACAGTGGAACTAAAAAGGGTACCGCATCATCACCTGAGAAGTAAGTTCAGCAATCTTAGTTGCTTGATCATTGCAGACGTTCTCCAGCTCCTTCTCTCTCTCAGTTGAAATCTGTGTGTTGAAACTATCTTGGGCTTCATCTGAATCTTGTACTTTCCATTGACAAGATGTACACAAGGATGGTTTTCCTGATGATAAGGTTTGAACAGAAGCATTCGCTGTGTCGGCTGCAGGAGACGGTTTCAGCATCAAGTGCTCAAAGGAGAAAGCAACGGAGGATCTATTTGATACTGAATTCCTTTGGTGGTAATCAATAATTTCTAAGCCCCTTCTCAGGCTAGCAGCCAAAGACTCAGTTGGCCCGGATAAAATCCTGCTTGACCTCAAAGATGATGGCACATTTTCACTCTGTCTGACTTGTCCTGATACATCTAAGTCAGACTTAGAAGTATCTATAGACGTTGCCGCCGCGTTCTGATTCCTTGATAGAATAGATGGACTAGTGCTTTTCCTCAACAGATTACTGATCTTTGGTGACTCTGATAAAGCTGGGTCTTCGAGGACTGATGATTGACAGCTAGGATCAATCAAAACACTTCCAGTCAGTGGTTTTGGAATCTGTTCATCCTCAAAAGAACTAACATCCTCATTTTCACTTTCATGCAAGCAAGTGTCATGTTCACTTGTGAAGAAGGTATCGCAGCTTCCTCTTGCTGAAGCAAAGTTTGTACTGTCACTGAAGCACAAGTCTCCCATGTTTCCCTCACAGGATTCGTGCAACTCATCTAGCTGCCTGCAAAGGACTTCTACATCAACCTCATTAACGCTAGCTTCCTCCAAAGGATCATTTTCGATGGTTGGCAGAATCAAGGATCGGTTGAGGCTTTGTCTCAAACGGTTCACACTTTCACGAACACTTCCTCCTCTAAACAATGCAGCATTGCTTGATCTAGTTGGGTTCTCAGCATCTAGTTTTGCTTTAAGGAGCTCCTCCTTCACACAATACATAAATGAGCACAATGTAGCATTTGCATCTATAATAAACATGTTTAATCCAAGAAAATATTTACCTTCAGCTGACGGATTTGATCACTTAAATCATTAACATCATCTTCAGTAATTTGATTAATCACGGGGAGGTTTTTCACACATCTTACTTGCTGAGCAAACCGCACAGTACTGAGTGTTTCACCCATATTTCTGCATACAAATTGGGGAAGCTGTTAGCCATGGTTTCGGTATCAAGGCACTACTGCTTTGCATAACAGAATATTTTGTGCACATCTTCAATGTAAGTGACTGCCGATAATTTGTGTCACATACCCATTGCTGGGAGATATATTACAGACGACATAGAGCTTTGCATTGCCTCCAAGTGAATCTTGTAGCAAATGTGTCAGATGGGAGTTTCTGTAGACTTTGTCTGCAGGTTGCATGCCTTTGGCCAAGATGCTCACCAAGTGCCTGCAAAGCAGAGGACCTCATCAGATCTTTTTTAAAGCTAAGGTACATTATTTTGTTTTCTTAAACAAAATATCTATACACTCACACAAAGTTAAACAAGGCATACGACATATGACCAACATATATCATCTCTAAAGAAACGCCCAACCCATAACCTTCTTCTTTCTTAAGAAATTCATACCCAGTTCACAGGGCACCAATATACCATCAAGCTGAGTAAAAAACAAATTATACACGGTACAAGACATATGAACATATATCATATCCAAGGAAACACATAACCATAAACGTTTTCATTAATAAAAGAAATTAATACCCATTTTGCAGACAACTGTATTTGATTCAGGTAGGAATTCAAGTCTGCTGAAATAAATTTCAAAGAATTACCCTAGATCTGATAGAGACTTCTTCACATGTTTGCCTTGTCTTTCAAGTTTTTTCCCAGAATCATCCTGCTTGATTTTATTCAGCCCAGCTAGATCAACAAGACATATTCTACTGGTCCTTGAACTGTTGAAGCTATTTGACAAAGATGTTTCCTGAAGGATCATCATTCCCCAACATTAATAAGACATAAGTAAATAGATAAAGCAATTCGGAAAGCAAAACATTTTTCTACCATACATAAGTAGTGTAAACAACAATGCTGTGTAATACTTTACAAGTAATTAATATGATCAACTCGAGGAGATTTGCCTCTATATATCAGCAAACGTTATCTAAAACCTTACCTTGCACCAGGATTCAATCACACAAGTAAAGACAACATGAGAATGTGAACTCTTAGCATTCATATTGGTTGCACCAACTTTTCGATTAGAAAGCCCCTACACCAGACAACCCAAAAGTAAGTATGATAACAGTTACAAATTCAAAATTTTACTAAGAGAGAGTAGTCTGTCGGATGAGTTATCATCTATAACATACCTTAATCAAAATTTGTGTCACATCATCATAACTGGTTACGTGTTCCTCGGTCAAATTTTCAATGTAAAATCCAGTTTTGCTGTCATCCTTAATCTGAAACAAGTTCATTTATATCGAATTACCACAGGAAGTAGGTTAATAGATATCAGAATTCATTGAAACAAAGGATGCACATTTATGGTCACCTCAAGGTTTCGCTGTGTGGAGTCAAGTAAATCCCCAAGCTGTCCATTGTGAACCTGTTCAAGCACAACTAGTTAATAAAAACCTTGCTTCAACAAAACAACAATGGCAAACTAAATCACAAAGAAGCTCACTATAATTACCTCAAGGAAAGAGCAACGGCATTGGTAGTTGATCTGTTTCCCATTGGAATTTTCCTTAATCTAAAAGTGCATCAGACCAATTTAGTTAGTTAGCAAAAAAACTGTTGATAAATGATTTGAATCTCTTGTAATCATGGAAGGGTCTGGTAAGCGTACTCTTTCGATCTCGGAGAACAACATCTTAAAGACTCTAGGACCAATCCCCTGCTGAGTACTAGGAGAATGTCCCTCAACCATGGCGCTCGGCGGACCCCAAATTGTGTATGTTTTACCACTTCCAGACTGAAATTTTCTGATGTCGGTTACACATTCGTATAAAAATGGCTATCTAAGCAATACATTACTATGAATGAGAATACCTGGCCATAGGACAAGATCGAAGCATTGTAGCCAGCTAATGCATCTCTTACTAAGGGCACACCAACCAACCCAAAGACATCTTCCTGTCACATATAAAGAGAATTTAAATAAAAATAATTCGCCGGAAAATTGGACACGGTCACTGACATTAAAGTTGAAGAAATGAATTTGCAGGATTAATATACGAACAGAAGCAGATAAAGTGAAGATAATTGAATAATCCAATTGGTAGTACCTGTTTCGAATTGGAATCGACAACTGAATCGAAACTAAAATTCCGATCTCCAATGCTCAAGGTATCTTCAGAAAGCTTCCTCACCGTCCAATCACCTCCCTTTTCATGAGCATTCGGAGGTCTAATTCTTACAATCACCTGCACAATTAAAAGCCCCGCAATTCAGCTAACTAATCAGGAATAGAACCCTCCATAATTCAACAAAAATGTCAAGTCATTTACCTTAACTGCTGGATCTGGAGAAGCGGAAACAGCACTGGATTGGTCAGATTGAACAGAGACGGTTTCTTGAAGGGAATTCAAGGGTTTTGAGGGCGATTTTTTGGGCGCTGGAAATGAGTCCCTCAGATCAACCACTTCAATGTTTGAATGTAGAGGAGTAGCGTTCTCATCGTCGACGATCTGTCGAGATTTTGAGAGCGGTGATTTTTTCGCTTGTTGCTTGCTTGAGGTGATCGATCTAGGAAGCAACTTTCGAATTGAAGAAATCGAGATTGTGCTAAGCGGCCTGTTCTCTGAGATCTCCGCTTGTTTCGTGCTCATCTTTGCGTTCGAGATCGATATGGAGATGGAGAGAGAGATGGAATGTGTTGCAGAGAGTTAGGGTTTGCGACTGTATGTGGAGAGTTGAAGCGCATTAAGGACAAAAGGAAGGGAGTGTTGCTTTGGTAGCCGTTGAAGCGTAAGGCAAAAGAGAATTCAAATTTCAAAATTGTTTAAACACCTCTCCGGCACGCTGCTCTTTCAAAATTTTGAATTTTTTTAATCAAATCAAATAAATATGGAACTATTAGAGAGGATTAGACCGTTGAGACTGAGAGGAGAGTTGCTTTATAATGTGACCGGTTCGAAACTTGAACCAATCGACCCGGGAACCGGTTTTGGTTCAGCTCGGATACAAGACGGATCGGGTTATGGTCCGCCATTTTTTTATGGTCCGATTTCGAACCAAAAATCAAAACCAAACCAAAAAATTCAGTTTTGACTCAAAAGAATTAAATTTACTTTTTTATTAAAAAATTAGAAACTATGCATTATAAACTTGTAATTAACATGGACGACAATTAGCATATGGAAATATATACTATAGTATAAGGTAACTAAGGGCCCGTTTGGAAAGGGTATATAGATATAAGATATAGGCTATGGGTATGAGATATAGATATCAAGCTATGGGTATTGGGTATGGGTATAGGATTGATATCTATATCTTATATTTGCTGTTTGGGAAGGGTATATAGATATCAGAGTTAAAAAAGTGTAGTAATTTTCTAACAATGTTCGAAACCTTATTTGAATAGAACCCTAATTCAAGAGCAACTGGTGTAAATTTTCGAGCAGCATATATAACTAATTTGAACAACAGCAATACAAATTCGAACATAATGTTTAGACAACACAACTGGTGGAATGCAAGTCGATGGAGCCTTGAACTCGGTCAGAAGGAGAGGTCGGTAGAAGGGTGGAGGGCTCGAGTCGCCACCGAGAACTGAGCTAAAGGAGAGTGACGGGGGAGAACAGACGAAGGTGATGAGGTGCGGACACAATAGTACCGGCAGAAGCAACCATAACCGGCTTCAAATCCATGGCCGTCAAAAGCCCTCAAGAAAAAAGCCCGAACCAGAAGAATGTTAGGAAGGAAGAAGAAGAGCCATGGTGCAGACACAACAATACGGGATAATCCCAAAAGCCCTCAAGAAAAAAATAAATCTGAAGGCCGAACCAGAAGAGTGTCAGGAAGGAAGAAGAAGAGACGAGCAAAGCAAAGAGAACAAAAACATAGAGAAGAAGGAGGGGAAGAAGATGAAGTGCAGTCGCTCGTTGCAGCCCCAGTTTTCTTTTCCTATAGCCCTCAAATTGTTCAGATATCCAAAAGGGAGAAATACCCTAGAATAAGTAGATAGGAGATATAGGATCCATATCTATATACTTATTTGGATAATTATACCAAACGGGGTATATAGATATTGGGCTTTCTATACCCATAGTCTATATCTATATACCCATTCCAAACAAGCCCTAAGTTTAGAGGTGGTCTTATTTTTAGGGGTAAATTGCAACTAATATCCCAAACCTTTAGTGATAGTTGCTTTTAATATCCTAACCTTCTAAAATTTCACAAAATATCCTAACCTATACCATTAGTTGCAATTAACACCCTAAATGAGTTTCTTAAATTAAAAAATTACCCACGTCAAACAAAAATTACAAAAAATCACCCATAATCATAAAATATTTTCAATGAATCCTTAATACATTTAAAAAAAAGAGAATTAAATAAATCTCTTACAATTTGACTCCACCTGACCCACCATCCAAAAATAATTATAATATATATATATATATAAAATATACTCCTTTAAAATATAATATAATTACTTTAGCATCTACTCATTTAAAATTTTAATATAATCAATCAAAATAATTAATTATTTATCAAAAAACCTACATTATAATTACAATATAAATTTATCTAAGTCTATCTCGATACATGCCGTTTTGTGCATCTATATATTCCCTGTATATTATTTGATACGATATATACTATCTTTTTGGTTAATATTATGTTATATATACTAAAACTAATACATAATATATTATACTGTATCGCACATAAATTTCATGGTATTAAAAAAATGATTCTATAAGAAATATTTAACATAATAGTTTTACAAAAATAAAGTAAAGTAGATTTAAAAAAATAAATGGTAAAAGATATGATAACCATTTGCAATAAATAATTATATAATAAAGATATATTCAAAATAATATAGTAAAAAATAATAATTTTACCATATTATTTTTAATATATCTTTATTATGTAACTATTTATTACAAATGGTTATCATATCTCATACCATTTATTTATTAAAATCTACATTATTTTATTTTTGTAAAAGTATTATGTTTAAGATAAATAATTAATTATTTTGAGTAATTATATTAAAATATTAAATGAGTAAATGCTAAAATAATTATATTATATTTTTAAAGGAGTATATTTTATATACCTGTTATAATTATTTTTGGATGGTGGGTTGGGTGGGCTTAAATTATAAGAGATTTTTTTAATTTCAAATTTTAAAATATATTAGGAGTTTATTGAAAACATTTTATGAATATGGGTGATTTTTTGTAATTTTTGTATGATGTGGGTAACTTTTAAAATTTAAGAATCTCATCTAGGGTGTTAAGTGCAACTAATGGTATATGTTAGGATATTTTGTGAAAATTTATAAGGTTAGGGTATTAAAAGCAACTATCTCTAAAGGTTGGGATATTAGTTGCAATTTACCCTATTTTTAGTTGATCACTTAATTGAGGCTCGTATTGACTTATTCATTTATTCATTTAGGTTTTGGTTAAAAATAAACTAAGATTGTAATTATTTATGCCCAGCAAGATTATTATTTTTTAACTCCATCCAAAATTTTCTACCCAGCAGCAGCTGGATTTGCTTACACTGAGATCATGTATCATCATATACCAGCAGTCTATGATGATACATGATCTCAGTGTAAGCAAATCCAGCTGCTGCTGGGTAGAAAATTTTGGATGGAGTTAAAAAATAATAATCTTGCTGGGCATAAATAATTACAATCTTAGTTTATTTTTAACCAAAACCTAAAAGATAAACAAAGAACATGATAATTCAGTGAAGAGATGTTGCGCTTTCTTTTCACATGTCGTTCTTTCGACTCCTATAAACTGCATTTATAATTTTTTTTATTTTCAAGATCTATAAATTGATAGAACTTTTTCATAGTGCAGTAGATTATTTTAATAAATTAAGAGTTATAAAAATCTCAAACGAGTTATTAGCGGTTTAGGGTTATGGTTTCCTTAATTGAATTTTGGCTTGTAAAATTTTGTCTTTACTATAAATATTTTCGCTCAACTAACGTTGGAACATTAGATTTACCACTGTGATGATATCATTTATGAGGGCAATCATCTTATTAATCATACTTAGACATTTACAAGATGTTTATATGTACGAGATGTTATTATGTGTGGTCTCTAAGGCTTATTGTATATGTTTTTGGATTAGAAGAGTCTAGCTTCGCTCACTTTGTTCAAACGATGTGTTTTATCGAGGAGCTTCCAACCCTAACTTTATAAGTCAACAAAGGTCAACTGCTTGACACATTGTTCATTGCTTCCGTGTGCAAAGCCTTGATTCCAAAGAGAGAGAATAGAGTGAGAAAGATAGAGAAGACGAAGAAGACTGAAGATTCCGGAGACGAAGCGAAATCTAGGGAGGTCGAAGGTGTAGCTTGAGGATTTAGACGACCATAACGCTTTTTTGGTGATAAAAGCTTGTTGTAGTAGAGTTGATTAAACTAAAAAGTCCAACAATTGTTGGATTTGAGGGAGTAGTATTATTTTTATATTGTAATATAAGATCATCCTCTCCCACGAAGTCCATAGTCTAGTCATGACGGTTAGTCTGGTTTGTCGATCTGACGGCTCATTGAGGATCAAGTAGTGGTAGACATGTCAAAACATAACCTGACACAAAATGCTTGATAATTTTTGGGTTTGAACTAGATGTTTTAGACTCAGGACCTAAAATTGACCCGAACTGGAATGACCCAGAAGTTTTAGGGTCGAGACTCGATAACCCATTGGATCAAAATTGACCTGATGAGTCAGCACCATATAGACGCCACACAAGCCCCACATAGACCCCACGCAAATTCGTCATGCAATTATATTTGTTAAGGTCACTCATAAGTTAAATAACGTATATATTTTTATATGTTAGAATGTTTATAAACATTTTATGTGGCTCATGTGTCTAGGTTTAATTGAGTATTTAGTCCAGATATATTATGGTGTCCGATTTAATATAAAAGTCGAAACCGTGATGGATCGGTCTCGGTTAAAGAATTAAATCCGGGGTAATTATGTATTCCCTCACCCTTTGCCTATAATACAGTAATGGATGACTATCTCATAAAGGAATTTTAATAGGGAAATAAATGGGTGAACGGTTACGGGAAATAAATAGGAGAGCGGTTACGGAATGTGAAAGGGCGCTCTCTTCTTTATATGAACGTTCACCAGTTTTCCCAAGTGGGTTTTTGAAATTGACGAGAGAAGTCAGTAAGGAGTCTCATCCATCGGAGACAAAGAAAGGAGAAGGCTAAGGGGCGAGAAATCGATCAAAGTTCGCTTGTTCCGCTGCAAAGACGGTTATGGATCAAGGTTAGTCTTCGGTATAGAATTAGGGTTTGAATTGTATGAAATCTAGATCCTCTTTTGTTGATTTCATGATCGAAATCGAATGGAAATTTAACAATTGGTATCAGAGCGGGTTTAGATTTCTACAATTCACCATCAAATTGATGGATTCGGAATGATCGATTTACAGTTGTTGTCGATTTGATTGACGTCGGTTGCGCAATTCTTCATGAAATGTTGAATTTGAGTGCAGCACCTTTGTTGACTCAATTAAGAATCATTCTCTTCCGAATCCATATGAATGTAATGAATCTGAGTGTGCACTCGTTAGTTTGTGTGGATGGTTTCATGGATTATGATTTCATGGATTAGCACTCGTAAGTTTCAATTCGTAAATTTCAATTTATTATAGTGCCGTTTTCTTTGACCCATGAAAGGTTGAATCAAATTGCAGTTAATTATATTAAAGTATTGAAGTTTGCCGTTTTTAAAGATTTTGCCGATTGCAATTAGTTCATGAAATATTGAATGGCATGTAGTGAATCGGCGTAGTGTTTTAGGTTTAACCTAAAATTCGCATAGTATAAAGGTTATATGCGTTATATGGTTTAATCGCATGATAAAAGATATTTATCTATGCATTAAGGTAGGTTAGTTCATTGTCTAAATTATGTAAGGAACTTGTTAGTCACCAAAGTGGCCTGGTTGAAAGGAAATTTAGACCTTGATTTATGGTTGTCAATTGTTCATGATTAAAGGATGCTACATGACATAAAAGGTTGATTGAACAATTGATTTTATTGACTATAATTCTTGGAGATCACCCAAAGGTGGATCATTGAATATAGTTGATAATATTAAAGTGATGATTTTCCACAACTAGGATGGGTAGTATGCATATCCAAAGATAACATGCTTATTTGTCTAATGTGTGTGGTGATTGTCTATTAAAGTTTATATATTTAGCATCGATGATTGTATGTGCGTTTGAGTATTGCCCAAAGGTTGCTTGAATACATGTTTTAAGGTTTATTATCTGAATTTGTATTAAAGTTTCAAACCGAAATCGGATTTCCTTTTCGTGCCATATGCGCTTAGACTTGACTTTTTTTGAGAGCACTAATAGGTAAGCATGTATAATTGTCTACAGCTTCATCAAATCTTTTTGCATCTGCAAACTCTGTCGTGAAGTTCAATGGGCTCAACTATGATGATTGGTCCGAACAGATCCGATTCACATTGGGTATTATGGTCCTGGACCTTGCAATCATTACAGAAGTACCGCCCGCTGCCATTACAGAGGCTAGCTCCGACGCAGAAAAGTCCTTTTATGAGTCGTGGGAGCGGTCTAACCGGCTGGGTTTGAGCCTTATGAGGATGACGGTGGCAGAAAATCTTAAGCCATCTCTTCCTAAGACAGAGAGTGCAAGGGAATTCTTATTTGCAATGAAAGAGTATTCAAAGTCGGATTTGGCTGACAAGTCAATTGTAGGAAGCCTTATGTCTGAGCTGACTACGAAGAGATTTGACTGGTCTCAGCCTATCCATGATCATGTGATGCATATGTCCAATTTGGCAGCAAAGTTGACAACCATGGGGATGAACGTAAATGAGACATTTCTTGTCCAGTTTGTCATCAACTCTCTACCTCATGAGTTTGATCAGTTCCAGGTGAATTACAACACCATTAAGGAAAAATGGAACATTAAAGAGTTAATGACCATGCTCGTACAAGAGGAAAGGAGATTAAAGCAAAAGGTGGCAGAACAGTCAGTTCACCTCATGAGTCATAATGGCGCCAGCAGCAGTAAAGGAAATCCAAGTAGGAAGGACAAGAAGGACAAGGCTTCACAGAAAGTTAGTGAAGGTCGTGTTCAGAAGGAAATGAAGTGTTTCTTTTGCAAGAAATTGGGACACTTCAAGAAGGATTGTCCGAAAAGAAAGGCATGGTTTGACAAGAAAGGTATTCATTATTGTTCTGTTTGCTTTGAGTCGAACCTTATGGAAGTGCCTAATAATACTTGGTGGATAGATTCTGGTGCTACTACTCATGTTTCTCATATTGAACAGGGATTCAGTATGATCCAGCCCATAAAAGGAAGTGAACAGTACTTGTTCATGGGGAACAGGATGAAGGCACGTATTGAAGGCATTGGGACGTATAGATTGATCATGGACACTGGTTGTCATATAGATCTTAAGGGTTGTCTCTATGTACCTGATTGTGCTAGAAATCTTGTTTCTGTTAGTAGACTGGACGATTTGGGTTTTAATGTTAAGTTTGGACATGCTGGTTTTTCATTGTACCGAAATGATTACTTTTATGGTAGTGGTACTTTGATTGATTCACTTTACAAGTTCAATCTTGATATTAAATTTTCTGAATCCATTATGTATGTTGAAAGTAATGTGGGGATTAAGCGTAGTGCATCTAATGAAAGTTCCGCTTACTTGTGGCATCAAAGATTAGGTCACATTTCCAAGGAAAGGTTAATGAGGTTGACGAAGAGTGAAATTCTTCCTCATTTGGACTTTAGTGATCTTGATGTGTGTCTAGACTGCATTAAGGGAAAGCAGACTAAGCACACTACAAAGAAACCAGCCACAAGAAGCACTCAGCTTCTTGAGTTAATTCACACCGATATTTGTGGTCCATTTGACGTTCCTTCTTGGAACGGAGAAAGGTACTTCATCACCTTCATTGATGATTACTCACGGTACGGTTACATATATCTATTGCATGAAAAAGCTCAGTCTGTGAATGTCCTAAATGTGTTCATTGACGAAGTGGAAAGGCAATTAGATAGAAAAGTAAAGATAGTGAGATCTGATCGAGGTGGTGAGTTTTATGGAAAATACAATGAGAGTGGACAATGTCCAGGTCCATTCGCAAAGTTCCTCGAAAGTAGAGGCATTTGTGCGCAATACACAATGCCCGGTACACCTCAGCAAAATGGTGTTGCTGAAAGGCGGAATCGTACATTAATTGAAATGGTTAGGAGTATGTTAAGCAACTCTACCTTGCCTCTTGCATTGTGGACACATGCATTAATGACTGCGACATACCTGTTTAACCGGGTTCCTAGTAAGGTAGTTCCTAAGACCCCTTATGAACTGTGGACAGGAAGGAAACCCAGTTTAAGGCACCTTCGAGTTTGGGGTTGTCAAGCAGAAGTAAGGGTGTATAATCCACAAGAAAAGAAACTTGATCCGCGGACAGTCAGTGGTTTCTTCATTGGCTATCCAGAAAAGTCCAAGGGGTATAGGTTTTACTGTCCTAACCATAGTACGAGAATAGTTGAGACGGGCAATGCTAGGTTCATCGAGAACGGTCAAATCAGTGGGAGTGGTGAACCACGAAAGGTGGACATTCAAGAAATTCGGGTTGAAGTTCCTTCGCCTGTTGTTTCTTCTGAGGTTGTTGTGCCAGTTGTCGTATCACAGCTTGATGACACAATAGAGCAACAAGATGATGTCCAAATCCCACATCATGTGAACATAGATGATGAGCCAGTCACAGTACAGGAAGAGATAAATGTACCACATGAACCACTAAGGCGATCTGTAAGGGAAAGAAGATCTGCCATTCCAGACGATTATGTGGTTTATGCTCTCGAAGATGAATGTGACTTAAGCATTGATGATGATCCAGTCTCATTCAAGAAAGCCATGGAAAGTAACAATTTTAATTTGTGGTTAAATGCCATGAAAGAAGAAATCCAGTCGATGGGTGACAACAAAGTCTGGGATTTGGTTGAGTTGCCTGAAGGTTCCAAGACGGTTGGGTCTAAGTGGGTCTTTAAGACCAAACGAGACTCGAAAGGGAACATTGAAAGGTATAAGGCCAGACTTGTTGCTAAAGGTTTCACCCAGAAGGATGGCATTGACTACAAGGAGACCTTCGCTCCAGTTTCAAAGGACTCTTTGAGAATTGTTTTGGCTTTGGTGGCTCATTATGATCTCGAGCTTCACCAAATGGATGTGAAAACTGCCTTTCTCAATGGTGAGCTAGAGGAGGAAGTTTATATGGACCAACCTGAAGGGTTTATGGCCACAGGAAAGGAAAACTTGGTGTGTAAGCTGAGAAAGTCAATATATGGGCTAAAACAAGCTTCCCGACAGTGGTACTTAAAGTTTGATGATACTATCACGTCATATGGTTTTGTAGAGATCATCGTTGATCGATGTATCTACATGAAGATTAGTGGGAGCAAGTTTGTTGTTTTAGTTCTGTATGTTGATGACATTCTGCTAGCTGCAAATGATATTGGTATGTTACATGATGTAAAGAAGTATCTCTCAAAGAACTTTGAAATGAAGGATTTAGGTGAGGCATCCTTTGTGATTGGGATAGAAATATTCCGTAATAGAACACAAGGATTGTTGGGATTGTCTCAGAAAAGTTATATCCAAAAGATCTTAGAGAGGTACAGAATGGATAAATGCTCAGCAGGGATAGTTCCAATACAGAAAGGGGACAAGTTCAGTAAAATGCAATGTCCTAAAAATGATTTGGAATTGAAGGAAATGGAGAGTATTCCCTATGCATCAGTGGTGGGGAGTTTGAACTATGTTCAGACTTGTACTCGACCCGATATCAGCTTCGTTGTAGGAATGCTGGGTCGATATCAAAGTAACCCTGGATTGGACCACTGGAAAGCTGCTAAAAAGGTTCTTAGGTACTTGCAAGGCACCAAGGAGCACATGCTTACATATAGGAGATCCGATCATCTTGAGGTCATTGGATATTCAGATTCAGACTTTGCCGGATGCGTTGATAGTAGGAAATCGACGTTTGGCTACTTGTTCCTACTAGCTGGTGGGTCAATATCATGGAAAAGTGGAAAGCAATATGTCATTGCTACTTCCACTATGGAGGCTGAATTTGTGGCATGCTTTGAGGCCACGATTCATGCATTGTGGATGCGGAACTTTATCTCAGGGCTTGGGATTGTTGACAGTATAGCCAGGCCGCTGAGAATTTATTGTGATAACTCCGCAGCCGTCTTCTTCTCAAAGAACGACAAGTACTCGAGGGGTGCTAAGCACATGGAGTTGAAGTTCTTGTCAGTGAAGAAGGAAGTACAGAAACGTAGAGTGTTTTTTGAGCATATCAGGACGGATCTCATGATTGCAGATCCGCTGACTAAGGGTTTGCCGCCCAAGGCGTTCACTGGCCATGTAGAGCGTATGGGCATTATTGATAGAGCCTTGCTATTATGATTTTAGCTCATTTTGGTTATGACACTTTCTGTATACACTTATGGTTATGTTTCTGCATTATCAAACATGTTATCATTATGGTGTTCATGCATGCTTATAGTTTCTTGATGACATGTTATTTGAGGCTTATAGTTATCCTCACACTTAAAGAATAACTGAATTTGGATTGTTCCGTGATACATGGAAGGAATCATGTCGTTCAATGACTTGTGACCGCCATGATCCGATCAGTTCTAGTTCTATAAAGGTTATATTTACTGTATGGACTTTATACATTATAGTTGTACATTTAAAGTTTCAATTAAGCCATCAAGTCGCCACACGAGCCAAGTGGGAGAATGTTAGAATGTTTATAAACATTTTATGTGGCTCATGTGTCTAGGTTTAATTGAGTATTTAGTCCAGATATATTATGGTGTCCGATTTAATATAAAAGTCGAAACCGTGATGGATCGGTCTCGGTTAAAGAATTAAATCCGGGGGTAATTATGTATTCCCTCACCCCTTGCCTATAATACAGTAATGGATGACTATCTCATAAAGGAATTTTAATAGGGAAATAAATGGGTGAACGGTTACGGGAAATAAATAGGAGAGCGGTTACGGAATGTGAAAGGGCGCTCTCTTCTTTATATGAACGTTCACCAGTTTTCCCAAGTGGGTTTTTGAAATTGACGAGAGAAGTCAGTAAGGAGTCTCATCCATCAGAGACAAAGAAAGGAGAAGGCTAAGGGGCGAGAAATCGATCAAAGTTCGCTTGTTCCGCTGCAAAGACGGTTATGGATCAAGGTTAGTCTTCGGTATAGAATTAGGGTTTGAATTGTATGAAATCTAGATCCTGTTTTGTTGATTTCATGATCGAAATCGAATGGAAATTTAACATTATAATATAGTATGTTTAAAACACTTATTTGTATAAATATGATTTTTATGCTTAAAATATTTATATAATATTATTAATATAATAATATTTATAAATTTAATTATAATATTATTATTTAGTTTAATTGACATATTTATATTAAAATTTAATTTTGATAATATTTTAATATTCTTAAAAACTCTTTAAAAAGTTTGAGCTTTTTGACCAGTTGGGTCAACCCGAAACTGTGACAAAGCCGATTTGGTTTGACCTGAAATGACCGATAACCCAATTGATTCAAAATCCTATTTACCCGTGACCCGAATCACCCGAACCCGACTCGAATAACATGATTTTTTTATACAAACAGTATGGCTGGTGTCAGACCCTATTAACTCACCACCACCCAAATAACACAATTGAGAGGTTTAGGAAGTGTGTTGCCTAATCTTCGAATCCTTTTATAGTTTTATATTTTTTTATTAAGTAAAAATTCGAGTTCAGACATACCTGAAATTCGAGGGGCCGACAAGTCGACAGACGGATAAACCGTCAAACATACAAAATAAACCGAAAAAAAGGCGCACTCAACACGAACATGCACCCTGAAAAAAAAGACTCAAAATAATACCAACTATCAAACTTTAAAATAAACTAAAAATAATACAAACTATGAACTTTTAACTCAAAATAATACAAACTTTTGAAGTTGGACTACGAGAAGAATCAACAAAAAAACATTATTTACAAAAATTACAAAAATATGAGTATATAGTCAAAGTCACACTTTGCACAAATGCATCCCTTTATTTTTAAATACACCAAAACCATTATTTATTTATTCAATTTTACAAAAAAACCACTTTTTAGTTTGAAATTAAATAAAATCAAATCCATTTTCTCCATAATTATTTGAAAAAAATATAGAATCATATCCTAAAATTCATATAATTTTGTGTAATTTCTAAAAATTGGGGTTGTATTATGCAAAGTTGGACAATTAAATAGTGGGTTTGATGTATTTAACATAAAAAGACAATCAAATAGTGGGTTTGTGCAAAGTATTAATAATTATAGATTTTTTTATAATTTTGATAAATAAAATTTTATTTTGAATCTTATCCTAATTTAAGTTAAAAGTTTGTATTATTTTGAGTTAAAAATTCATAGTTTGTATTATTTTTATTTGATTTTAAAGTTTGTATTATTTTTGGTTTATAGATTGATAGTTTATATTATTTTGAAACTTTTCTTAGTTCGTATTATTTTTTGTTTATATTTCATAGTAGATATTATTTTGAGTCATTTTTACTTTAAAAAATAATTTTTTTTTTTAAAAAAACACCGTATTAACCTGGCAAGAAAATTAGGCCTTCCTCTCCTCACACACCCCCCAATTTGCCATTGTTGAGCGCACTTGCACCGCCATCCATTCCATGGAAAATACCTTTGATTTGAGCACTGGATTCTAAAATTTGTGATTGAAGCCCTAGGAGACATGGGTTTTGAACTTCGTCAGGGGATCGTTCAAGACAACCTCTTCCTATTCTTCTTTGGATTGAAAGTTAAGAGATGTGAAATTTAGGGATTTGATGAGATTATCGAGGCTCTTGCAGTCAAACCATGATTGGATTTTGGACTCAATATGACCAGCGATGTTAAGAAGCTCGCGGGAGGAAGACTTGAAGGCGTTGGATCTGGCAAATTGTTGGTGGCTACTACGCAAAGGGTTTGCTTTCGTTGTCCTTCTACCCATAAATACTTGGAGATGACTGTGTCAATCCCTCTGCCCTGCTGAGGGCTTTGCTTGCCTCTGCACTGCTTGTGAACTTAACTGTCATTGTTGCTCATCTGCCTCTTCATGTTGTAAGGTTGTATAAACCTATCATCTTCTACACTATTTGCAGTAGCTTAAATTGCATCATGCACCAGGAAAATAGTTTCGGAATTTGTATTCTAGATATTGGATATTGCTTCCTGATTGTGCTTGTCTTTATCTTATAAAAACTTTCTGATATCCCTCGAACACAGCTTGTTCTTGAAGCATATGTATCCAAATCCAATAATCATGCTTGGTGAAATTTTATGCCAACAACCTTGAATTGAATCGAAGCGTGTTTGCTCATGTTTGTGATGAGACATATTAACCAAGATTCAAGATAAGGCCTGATGGATTAGAGGATCGGTTGTCCCCAGCCATGGTGTGCAAGTAGCATTGATTTTATCCGGTATCTGTTGGATTTCTATCCTTACAATCCCAATGCTGATTGTTGGTCTGATCATGTTTGGAGAGAGGATAGACACTCTGAGCTCAGCTAGCTGCAGCGAGAATGTCTGCGACTTACTGCTCAAGCCACCTGGTCTACGGCCTAGTTACTTCTATTTCATGAAAGCTGATGTGATTTTCGAGTCCTTTGCTCCCACTACTGCTCCTGCTGATGCAACAGTCGATTACGAATCTCAGTTGATTTTTAAGGAATATACGGAGTAGTTTATTAGCCCAAAGGTTCAAGCGGGTCTTCGTTGATCTCAACCTCAGCTTCCAGGATTGAGATGAAATCCAATCCTTTCTTCACTGGATTAAATCTGGCAAGGCATTTTATGTTATTCGGTACATGATGCACTCTATAGTCTATATTACAAACTGATGAAAATTGCCATTGTACATTTGGGTTTTTACAGACTTGCTTCTTCAGAAGTTTTTATTTTTCAGGCGTTTTCATAGACCTGAATACTTGGCAACGCATCATGGTTTCATCAATGTAAGTTCCTTTCCTACAATTGGAATAATTGGTTTCTTGTGTACTGTGAAGAATTTTATATGTATCTCATGATAGATTCAGTTAACTCCTTGAAGTAAATTAGATTAATTCTAGCTAGAAGTACATTTTAGAGATCACTATAAGATGATTTTAAGGATGTTGCCAGGATCAGGTTTTTATATACTACTGTATCTTCTAGGATATCCTCTTTGTTATATTGTTGCAAAAAAATTGCAATACTTCTTCACTGATAAACACCGATTTGGCTATTTATTTGTCTATCTCTCAAACACCAACTCTTTTTGGGTACGGTTAATGGACTAGCTTTGATTGCACCTCATATTCTACCTTTTATTGTACTTTTATATGCTAACATTATATGAAGTAATCATTCGTAAAAATCATGTACTGTCGAACGGAAGGAGTAATATTGTTTTTATATTGTAATATGAGTTCGGGTTGAGATCTTGATTTCAACAATGAGATCGTCCTCTCCCACGAAGTCCATATTAACAAGGCACCACCTGGCAAGAAAATGGCATGCCTCCAACTCCAAGGTGGATTGGTTCAATTGAATTTGTCAACATCATATTAGTTGATACGTTGCTGTCACCCAAGATAAACTATAAACTAACTATATAGGTTTTGACAACACTGCATTTCACCAACACACATCCATCCCACAAGAATCCCAAAATCAGTTTCAGATTGTGCGAAGTATATTACCTTGGTTGCAGGAGGAGGAAGAGATGGCAGAGCAAGACGCATCAGTGGCAATCCAGAATGCGCTGCAGAAGTTGGACCAACAGCCCAATTTACTCCACAACGACGAGAAGCTCATGTCGGTGAAATCGAAGCTGCGACGTGTGGGCTCTCACCTGGACAGAATCAACTCCATCCCTAAGCTCACAGAAGTCAGGGAGATCGCATATGATGTGGAAGACGCCATTGACGATGCTATCATGGTTGCTGCTGCAACTGCCGCTCATCAGAAATGGCGCATGCTGGGGAACATGTTCTTGTTCCTATCGCGGATCGATACAATCAACCAGCAGCGCACAGAACTAGAAGTGCTAATACAATCCATCGAAAATCGAACAACTTCCATAGACCGGTCCACCCGCTGCGACAACGACCCCAACACTCCCAGTTCTGAAGGAGGTGATGATAAGGCCATGAAAGAAAACAGGCTGTTCTACCTTTCTTTGAGCGGTTTTCCTGCGGAGATTGAGATATCTGCCCGGCAGCTGATTCAGATTTGGGTAGCGGACGGGTTTCTCAAATCGGAGGGTTGCACATCCATGGAGGAACAAGGTAGGGATCGAATCAATTGGCTTCTTGACAGAGGCTTTATCACAGAAGTTCAAACAGGAACCTGTGGAAATCTCAAAACCTTCAAGATTGAGAAGGAAAAGTTAGATCCCTGCATATTAGCTGCGAAGAAGGAGGATTTCCTCCATGTCAAGATTTATCCTGGCGGAATCGCGGAAACCACGAGTAAACTGAATGCAACAAGGTTAGCGATCCACAACGAGAGCACAATTCCATTCTCTGGGAACAGTTTGAGAAGCTTTGCTGATCTATCAAAGGTTCGATCTCTGCAAATTCACTGTAATAATTCCAACAACAAAATACCATTGAATTGCGGTTTTCCAATGATCCTGAAGAAGGAATTCGAGTCACTTTGGATTTTGGATTTGGGATCTTTGGAGCTTGAAATGGTGCCGGAGACAATAGGGAAGCTAACGCATCTGAAGTACCTGAGACTGAGAGCACCAAAAGCTTCAAGAATCCCAGCCTCCATATGTAACCTTCCGAATTTGCAGACGATCGATTTGAAGGAGACAAAGCGCGTGAAAGTGATGCCAGTAGAGATATGGAAGATGAAGACGAATCTGTGTAACCTCCACCTCGGTGGCGCCGTTGCTTTGCCGCCGCCTTGGAGGATCAACCATTACGGTGCACTACAAAACCTGCAGACGCTCTGCGGGGTGAGTCCTGACAAGGAACTGAAGCGGCTCATGGTTAGGGCAAAATTCCCCAATGTCAAACGATTGAGACTCCACATGAGCAAGGACTCTGTTACTAATAAGAAAGAGTTCTTGAGCTTTCTGAACAGCCTGGATCTTCTTTACCATCTCCGATCTCTAACCCTAAGAGGACCGATTGAAGGTCTGCCTCATGATTGGAATGCATTCCCGTCGAGCTTAACGAAGATGACATTGTTGCAAACGCAGATTCCGGTCGATCGTTGCATCAAAACCTTGCAGAATCTGCCGAACCTAATATACTTGAAGCTGATGGAGGATTCGGTGACGGGGAAAACGATGGAATTCACCAGCGGTGGCTTTCCGGCGCTCGAGCTGCTGAGGATGGAAGGGATCAAGGATTTGGAGTGCTGGAGCGTGAAGAAGGACGCGATGCAGTTTCTGAGGGAATTGAAGATGGGAGGATGCGTAATGTTTAACAGAGTGGAGGCATTTCAGCCATCAAAGAAGCTCCAAGAGACGCTTCAAAAATTGCAGAACGATCACCCACACATGACCGTTGAAATCGATCCTCCTCCTGCAACTGCATAGTAATTGATCCAAGTTTTGTGTGTTTTGACTACTGCTTGTGTATGTGTAAAATACCTTAATTAAAGGGTGTTGTTTTTAACACCCACAAAATTTACTATTTACACTCAAAATTTAAGTTTTTCTTTTTTTTTTAAATAAACCCTACGCCTCCTGAGTCATAGACGTGTGACTCAAGAGGGACAGGGTATGTATATAGAAAAAAATAGCTGCGCCTCTTGAGTCACACACCTATGACTCAAGAGGCGTAGGGTTTATTTAAAAAAAACAAAAATTTGGATTTTGGGTGTAAATAGTAAAATTTCCGGGTGTAACTAACAACCCTTTAATTAAAGTAAAACCAAACTTTCCATGCTAAATGTAGTTTTCATGTATATTGTGTAATAAAATTGTTTCATACTTTGTTTTAGTGAAATAAAATTCATATATGTCCATCGTTGTGTAGCCATTAATGCTAAATGTAAGATGCCCTTTGGTGGTGGTTCAGCAGGGCTGACTAGGGGTGTTATGTGAACGCGAGCTGCTCGGATTCGGCTCGAAAAACTCGGCTCGAGCTCGTTGACATTCACAAAACGAGCCGAGTTCGAGCGGGTTCTTGAGCTCGAGTAGCTCGCATAACTCGGACTATTTTGCCCTTGTTTTTCTTTTCCTGAGTTTTACTTTTTTTCCCTTTACTTTTTTCACCTTTAATTTTCTGTCTTAGGGTTTCCTTTAGTTTTCGTCAGCTCGTCCGCCGCTGCAGTGCTGCTTCCTCGTTCCTCTTCCTCTCTTCATAGTCAAAATTCTCCAATCAATCGCCACCCCTGAATTTCGCCTCCTCCCTCCGATCTTGGCCTCGTCTTGAGTGTCTGCCTCCTCCTCGGCTCCTCTTCAAACATCAGCCACCGGCCGGCGCCCGAAATCTGGTAAGTTCGCCGCATTTCGTTGTTCTTCAACCAGAAAAAACCCCTTGTTTCGCCGCCATCTTTCGTTGTTTTCCTGCCGCTCTCTAAGCTCTCTTCAATTACATGGGCATGGGAACCATCGATTTGTTTGAAGTCACAAATTTACAATTGATTTGTTTTTACAGATTCAAGTACGAGATACCATGTAGTTGGCAAATAACTTTATGGGTACAGATTGAAAGATCTTAATCCTTGAGTTTATTCATTTTCATTTCTCATGCCTATTGCAATATTGCCTGTTGGATTAATAAAGATTAGAGTATGCTTTGTTTTCTTGCATTTTTTTCATTGTTTATACTCGTTTGTTTTTATTTCATTTTTTTTCTTGCAAGTTCTTGTCTATTTTTTGACAAGGTAACCAAATTCTTTCTCCCCCTTTCAATTTCAAGGGAAATATATAATCTGTAATTCTATAATATGAAATTATATACTCTGTATTCAGATCTGAAAATCTGTAATTCTCTCTGAAAATATGAAAATATGATATTATATAATCTGAAAATCTGTAATCTGTAAACTGAAAAATCTGTAATCTGATATTATATAATCTAAAAATCTGTAAATTTGAAAATCTATATACTAAAAATCTGTAATCTGATATTATATAATCTGAAAATCTGTACTAGTTAATCTATAGTCTGAAATTATATAAATCTGTAAAATGAAAATTTCAAATATGAAAATCTGTAATATGTAAATTTAAAAATCTATAAACTGAAAATCTGTAATCTGAAACTATATAATATGAAAATCTGTACTAGATAATTTATAATATGAAATTATATAAATCTGTAACATGAAAAGCTGAAATTATAATCTGTAATCTATAAATTTAAAAATCTATAAACTGAAATTATATAATCCGAAAATCTGTACTAGTTAATCTATAGTCTGAAATTATATGAATCTGTAAAATGAAAATTTGAAATATGAAAATATGTAATCTGTAAATTTAAAAATCTGTAAACTGAAAATCTGTAATCTGAAACTATATAATCTGAAAATCTGTACTAGTTAATCTATAATCTGAAATTATATAAATCTGTAATATGAAAAGGTGAAATTATAATCTGTAATCTCAAGTGTTTTATTACTTTCAATCTCTATTCATACATTATTTTGTGGCTTTAAAAGAATAATTCGATTAATGTGTTATGCTCTCAGCTCTTTGCTTATTTTCAGGTTGTCTACTTGTGTGCTTAGAGATGGAGACATAATAAAGATTATCAAGTGTATGGACTGAATGTGTTGGTCATGTTGTGATTGAGTGTATGGAGTTTTATTTTCAGTTTGATGCAATTTTGACTTATGAATGTTTTCAAGTTTGAACCGTAAGCTTTTAGGTTGTGATTGAATGTATGGACTGAATGTCTTATGTATCTGCAGTTATGAGTTGTTATTTGTGTCATTGTGTGTAATACAACTAGCATATAATGAAGCTAAGCTCAAAAAACGAGCTCAAAAGAATTTCTAGCAAAAACGAGCTACTACACTCAAACGAGCCCAAACGAGCTCGAACGAGCTCACGAGTTCGAGCTGCTGCTCGAGAAAAACGAGCAAAACGAGCTCGAGTTTGAGCTTTCTCTCCGAGCTGAATATGAGCAGGGTTTTAGGCTCGAGAAAAAAATCAGGCTCGGCTCGACAAAAAACGAGCCGAATTTGAGCACCTAGGTACTCGGCTCGTTCGACTCGAATAACACCCCTAGGGCTGACCCCACCCAAGTCTTTACCTTAAAAAAAAAATTAATGTAAATTGTTAGCTTTCGTTAGATGATAAACATAGTGTGGACTCAATACAAGGTTATACTAGATCGAAAATTCATGAGAGATCTCATCTCCTCTGTTTCCTCTTTTAGGAGTTCTATCGCCTCTCTCTTAGGACCTTCTTCGATCTGCTTCCCCGTCAACGATCTCTTCTTGTCTCACTCCTCATCCTCCTCAACTTCTTCCTATTATGACAAAGATCTCCATTACGATTGAAGGAATGAGAGAAACACCATCACCCTTTGAGAAACCAAACGGGCACTAATTTCTTGCGATGAAACTAGGATAATATATGCAGTTTAAAAGAGATATTTGTTAGTGTTAGTTTCATCTTTACTAAGGAGTGTAATATTGCAGTTCACATTCAAGAGTTGATCTGAAATAATACCTTTTGTTAAGTGAGCTGAATTTGATTGTTTATACAAGTGGAACTGATGAGTTGGGTTAGTAGTTGAAGCAATTTTATTATTGGAATTGCCTTTTGTTTTGGGGAGGGGAGGGAAGGGGGAGTTGTGTTAGTTAGCAGTATATTTGTATATATCTGATTAATCTTATTGTTTAGATATCCCTTGATTTTCTATATTTGTGCAACTGCATATCTCCTATTTAAAGGATAATAAACTACAGAATGAGTCAGGGACTCAATTCAAACAGTCTTACATGGTATCAACTTCTCCTTCCTGACCTGAATCTAGTCCCCCATTGCTTCCGCCAATTTTTATTTTACCCGAAGTCAGCTCCTCGGTTTTCCATGGCTAACCAAGATGCTATCGTCCCCACTGCCGAGCCCCGCTTCCATTCGGCTCAAGCAGTATCCAACATCAAAAATCTCATCCCTGTGTCACTAGACCTTCAAATGGTCCCTTATCACACATGGGCTGAACTCTTCCAAGTCGCCCTTCGCGCTCACAACATCCTTTATCATGTTGATGGCACTGATCGTCCGACTAATCTCTTGGATGAAAGATTAAAACAGCTCGACGCTATCGTGTTGTCTTGGATCTATGCCACTATATTGGCTGACTTGCTATTGACGGTCATCAAACCCGGCTCCAGTGCTCGAGAAGCTTGGTTACGTGTCAAGAATATTTTCCATGATAATCGCAGCGCCCGGGCGGCAGACTTGGAGCACAAATTCATCAATACGCGCCTTGAGACCTTCCCCAACGTCTCGGCCTATTGTTTGGAACTCAAGTCTCTTGCCGATCAAATTGCGGGTGTCAAGCAGAATATTTCAGATCAGCGCCTAGTCCTTCAATTGATCAATGGTCTCTCCACGTCTTTCGACACTGTCGGTAGCATCATCAGTCAAACGACTCCACTGCCGACCTTTGAAACCGCTCGTAGTATGTTGTCCCATGAAGAGACTCGTCGGACTCGTAAATCCTCTGAATCCCTCCGACCCCGCAACAGTCTTGATTGCTCCTTCCTCCACGTCTTCCGATTCTCATGTTCCATCGGCTCCAAAGCCCAACAATAACAAGAACGGAAATCGCAATCGTAAAGGGAAGACCAAAGACCTTGCTAAGGCTCCCACTCCGAATCAGCCACAAGTGCCATGGTACCCGCCTCAGTACTACTGGCCACCATAGTGGTCCGCTCCGCCTTGCCCATATCCGACCATGCCTCGGATGCCCTATGGTCACCAGCGCCCGCAAACACCAAATTCTGTTTTAGGCCAGGCGCATTTCACTCCAACATCCATGCCAGCAGCTTTCAATACCAATTCGCTCATTCCCCCAGATGATAATTGGTATATGGACTCCGGCGCCACCTCTCATATGACGTCGAACGCAGGTATCCTTCGTTCCTTTTTTAATTCGAGTAGCATTGCATCTGTTTATGTAGGAAATGGTAAAACAATTCCAGTTCTTGGGTCTGGTACTGCCAAATTTCCGAATTCCAAGTTTTCTCTAAAAAATATTCTCTATACTCCAAATATCATCAAAAACCTTGTTTCCGTCAAACAATTCACAAAAGACAATAAGGTTTATGTTGAATTTGACTCTGGTGGTTTTTCTGTGAAGGAACCTCAAAAGGGGACTCGGCTAATGAGATGTGATAGTCTTGTTGGCGATCTTTACCCAGTCAAACAATCTGCCAGCATCCCAACACACTCAGCCCTCACCACAGCCCATGTTAGTCGAAATTTGTGGCATGATCGACTTGGCCATCCCGGGAATCATGTTTTAGATTTGTTATTTCGCCATTCTACCATCAAATGCAATAAGGAGATTAGCTCATCATTTTGTCACTTTTGTCAAGTGTCTAAGCACAAAAGACTTCCATTTTTAGATTCTCATTCGGTTACCTTTGCCCCATTTGATTTAATACACAGTGATTTGTGGACATCTCCGGTTAAGAGTGCTAATGGCTATCAATTTTATGTTGTGTTTCTAGATGATTTCACCAACTTTGTATGGATTTATCCACTAAAACACAAATCAGAAACCTTCTCCAAATTTAGCCAGTTTCAAGCCATGATACAAACCCAATTCCACACACATATTAAGTGCTTTCAATGTGATATGGGTGGCGAGTTCGACAATCACTCGTTTCATAATTATTTCACTCAACAAGGAATGCTTATGCGTTTCGCCTGCCCACAATCATCCCCTCAAAATGGCAAAGCTGAGTGAATTCTACGAACTCTGAATGACAAAATGAGAGCTCTCCTATTACATTCCTCTTGCCCTTCATCCTTTTGGGTGGAGGCTCTCAATATGGCAACTTATCTTCATAACATTTTCCCACAAAATGCCTAAAAGGAGGAAATCCCACCTCCTGCTTGTATGGTCGACAACCGTCATATGACCATATCCGGGTGTTTGGTTGTTTATGCTATCCCAACACTAGCGCCACCTCACCTCATAAGTTAGCTCCACGCTATACTAAATGTGTGTTTCTTGGTTTATCCACATCCCATAGAGGTTTTAGGTGTCTCAATCTCTCTACAAATAAGATATTGATAAATCGTCATGTTAATTTTGTAGAGCACGTGTTCCCTTTTGCAACCAAAAAAACCCTGTTGTCAACCCCTTGGTGGAGCCACTTACTGCAGAAACTTTTCCTCTTATATTTCAGCATATGTGATGTACATATTTGTACCTCTTTTTATTGCATCTTTTGACTTCACATTTCATTCGATTCCTAAAGAAAAGTTTCAAAAGAATATAAACTTGTGTAAGAATGGGCTAAAGTACAAGAAATAGAGTCTGCACGAGTTTTGAGCTAACCATGCAGGAATTCGAGCAAAATCGGAGTCAAAATGAAGAAGCCAAGTGAAGCTGAGCAGAGGTAGATATCGACCTTCAACATAGATATCGACCTTCAACATCGATATCGACCTTCAACATCGATATCGACCTCAACATAGACATCGAGTGGAGATGGACAAGTCGAGCAGAAATACAGACATCGATATCGACCTCCAACGTCGATATCGACCTTATCTCGACAGAAGATAGATCCGATTTTGAGACTCGGATTATGAATTCTATCCTCAAGGCCATGGATTATCTTGTACTTTAGATAGTTAGTAGCTGAGATTTATCTTTACCTTTAATGTTTTATCAAGTTGTTTAAAGTTTTATCAAAATAAAAGACCTATCCTAATTGTTTGGATAGAGTTCATAGTTTAGATAGAAGTTACAATCCTTGGATAGCAAGGATTAGTAGCCTATAAATAAAGCCCTAGGGGCTGGTTTGTTAGAATCATCCAAGCAAGAAAGACAATAGCAATAGGCAATAGAAAGTTAGAGTTTTAGTTTTGAGCTTTAAAGTTTCAAGCGCTTACGATAGTTGGCGTTGAGATTGTAAAGATTCAAAGTTTTCCATTTATGCAAGTTATTTCAATTCAAAGCATGTCAACATTCAACATGTGCAAGTAGTCTCCCAAAGCTCTTAGGGTCGGGGTGAGCCCGACGTTAGCCATGCGTGCATGAGGTAAGTGTTATATTTTGATATCGTTGTGTCTATATCATCTCCTACGATTCTATGTTTAGTCCTAATCGAAAGAAAAGGGATTCATACTAACAACTTTAGTTATAAACATGAAATTGGTAGAGACAATTAGGTTTATTTGAAAGAGTAATCCTAAGAGTTGGTGTACAGCGAAAGCTTGTCCCTCGGGTGAAATAGCGCAATTTTCCATCTTATTTATCTTATCGCATGCATTGGTTAACATTGTGGTAAACCCTAATCCTAGGAGTTGCCTTTTACATAGTTTATATTCACCAAAACCTCTGTTTATTTATGATCATCGCATCATCATCCATCCTAAAGTCTTCGGCCTTTCTTCGCCGACAAAAAGCTAACAACTTTGCAGGAGAAGACATCGATATCGACAACAGACGTCGATATCGACCACTGGGTTCGTCGACAGTTTTCTGAGTCGACGACGATCATCACTGCTAAGTTACTGAACATCGATATCGACCCTTCAACATCGATATCGACCACCTGTGTCGACTGGCAGTGTTCTGAGCCAGTCGATTCCATTGACTAACATCGATATCGACCTTCCCCTGTTGATATCGACTGCTTGTTTTTTGTCTCTGCAGGTCTTCTGTTGCAGAAAGGATCGACAGCCGAGGTCGACATCGAGCACCAAGGTTGAAATCGAGGCTTCTGGTCGACGCAAGAAGTGAGATTTCCAACGCTACTAGGATCCTGCTGACACGCCTCCTCGTAGATCGATCCTGACTACCCTTCCACTACAACGGGAGGAAGTCTTGTAATTATTTGCATAGGCTCGAAGTCGGTTTACATTTATACATATTTTATATTTGTACTTAAGAACTCGACCTTCCTCCTCCTTAACAAATTGGCGCCGTTGCCGGGGTGGCAATCAATCGCGCCCTAGTAGTGTATCTCACGTCTCTACCAAGTTTGGCTTTGCAGGTGTATGCGACGCACTGATCACCCACCTGAATTCGAAGGAGTAGACGACCCAGAACGCTACTTCCATCTAAGAGCCCAAGCTCAAAGAATCATAGCAGACAACGCGAACCAGGTTGAGTTGATTGAGCAACTAAGGAAGCAGGTGGAGGACTTAACAACTAGAGAGGCGGCACTTAAGTAACGTGCGGATAGGGAGGAGGAAGGCCGGAGGCAAATAGAAGCCCAAATCAATGCCCTCCCTCGGAATGCCAAGCAATATATGCACCCCGCGCTCACAGTGCCTGAATCGGCGATTCTTATCCATGCCTCTAATTTTGAAATTAAACCTAACTTCCTTACTGAAATAAGAAGGCATCAATATGAAGGAAAACCTAATGAATGCCCTATGGCACATATATCGCCTTTCTTAGACCTTTGTGATACGATTTCTGATGGACAAAGTCTTGAATATGTCCAACTAAAAGCCTTTCATTGGTCACTTACAGGGAAAGCATTGCAGTGGTTGGAGAGCTTAGCCCCAAGATCGCTCCGCACCTGAAATGAAGTCAAGGACGCGTTCCTCAACAAGTTCTTCCCTCCTTCTAAGACGGCGTTGATCCGACAGAAAATCACGGCTTTCAAACAAAAGCCTGGTGAGGCTCTGGCGACTGTTTGCGAAAGGTTTAAGGACCTACTACGATCATGCCCGACGCATGGCCGACCACCGTACGTAATTCAGGAGATCATATACAATGCTCTTGACGCTGCAACCAAGGAGAGGATCAATACCTACACCTCCTATGGCTACCTTGAACTCGCCCCACAAGAGGCTTGGGAGACCATAAAGAGGTTGGTGGAGTTTGACAACACATATGGGACTCCTGAGGCTTCTGACACATCATCATCGTCAAGGCTTGCCCCATCTATGCCCTTATATGAACCCTCCAATGTAATCGATCCGGACGTGAAGGAGCAATTCCATAGAGATCAACTTCGAAAGCTCCAAAAGCAATTGAGGTTCCTTTCAGCGAACCAAGATTGCATTGAATGCGGATCGCAGCGGCACACCACCATCGAGTGCCCCCATGCTGAACAAGTACAACTATTAGAGACTCACCAAGAGGCGCACTACATAAGGGGTCCCAATCACCAATATTGGGGAGACCAAAGGTTCCATCAACCACAAAGGAACCCGGTTAAATTTAGGGACCCCCCGCCTTATAGAGCTCCTAGGCACCCAGAGAGGGATCAACGAAAGGATGATCTTCAACTTGTGTTGGATGAAATCAGGCGGAATCAGGCTAAGAATGATCAATCCAACAATGCAATCCATTCTCAACTCAATCACCTTACCACAAGGATTGGGGAGATGGATATTTGGAAAAAGAACGTAGAGACCCAACTGGGTCAATTAGCGGCGCAAATCCCTAGACCGTCCGGAACATTCCCTGGGCAACCAACCGCCAATCCTAAGGGGCAATCTGGGACAGGCCATGTTGCAGCCATGCAATTAAGGAGTGGCAACAAAGTACAAAAGCCACGAACAAAATCGGAGAAAGCAGCAGATCCAGTTGACATCGACAGCCTAGTCGATGTCGAGGAAGAGGTCGATATCGACCACCAGGTCGTCAACCAGGTCGACGTCGAGGCCACTGCAGAGCCATTAGAGCCACAACAGAGGTCGACATCGACCATTTCGGTCGATATCGACTACGTCCCAGTCGATGTCGATGTCCAACAGGCCCCTCCGACCTCCATTTTGGCCCCTACGCCAAAGAAGACGTTGCCATTCCCATCCAAAGCATTGGAGGATCCCACCAAAGGTAAGTTTAGGCGCTTTGTAAAAATACTTCAAGGACTTAATGTTACCATTCCTCTTACAGAAGCCCTAAGCGAGATGCCCGCCTATGTACGATTCCCGAAAGACATCCTTAGCAAGAAGAGATCCATGGCAGAGATCGCAGAGGAGTGCTCAAAGATGGACTTCCCTGAGAAGAGGAGTGATCCAGGGAAGTTTGCAATCACCGTGGGACTTGGCCCACATCGCTACAAAGCCCTATGTGACCTAGGGGCAAGCGTAAGTTTCATGCCTCTCTCTATTTGGCAAAAGGTAAACATTGACGCACTTGAACCTGTGGACGTACATGAAACTCTATATGGCTGACAACTCATTCGTCAGGCCCACAGGTATAGTTGATGACGTTCCAGTAAAGGTAGGTAAGTTCTTTGTGCCTACTAATTTTATTGTATTGGAGATGCCTGAAGATCCTGTAGTGCCTATTATCCTTGGTAGGCCTTTCTTAGCTACTGATGATGCCAATATCAATGTACGTCGAGGATTACTAACCTTTACTATAGGGAACGAAGTGATAGAATTCTCTTTCAACCCAACCATGAGCGAAACAAAGCACCTGGAACAAGTAGTCCTCTCTCCGGCTAAGGAAAAGCTTAGAAAATTTTTGTTGGCGAGGACGAAAATAGCAAGCAGGGTCGACATCGACTGGAACAAGCCGATATCGACTACCAACATCGAAATCGACCCCCCTTGGTCGAAATCGAGCATGCCAGATTGTTGTCAGGAGCTTAAGTATGAGGTCACAGAGTCGATATCGACCCCCACATATCGATATCGACCAAAGAACTCGAAATCGACCCACCTTGGTCGAAATCGACCACCCCTCAGCCCAAAGATTTCTGTTTCGGGACCAAACAGGTAAGCCCATGTATGATTGAAGGTTCGATAATGTAAAACAAAGTAATATAGAAATATTCTAGAAAGGGGGGTTGAATAGAGTATGCTGGTTTTTCGTAGATTCTCAAGACTTTTGAAGCTCGTGCAAAATCCTTTGAGATTAGACTTAGTCTTTTCTCTGAAAACCTGAATCACAAAGTTAAACAGTCGAACCAAGTGCGGAAATAAGGTAAAGCAATAAGTAAAGGACTCGATGAGTTGTTTACGAGGTTCGACACGAACTTGGCCTACGTCCCCGCCTAGGGTTCTTCCACAACCCTAGGATTCAACCGGCTTTTATTGATTCACAAGACTTAGGATCCTAGTAGCTCACTGAGAAGCCTCTCTCGTATACAATTGCAATCTAGCCAACTCACGTTCCCTTGGAGTTCTAGACCAATCTAGAAGAGCCCCACCTCTCTATGCTATCTAGTACAATCCTCTTACACTTAGTGAATCAATCGCTTAGTGTCTACTTCCCGAGTTACAAACTCTTGAGTATAACACTCTCTCGAAATATATCCTACAAGCTCACAGTGTAACTCTCAAATACTTTGAAATGAAATAACAGACTCTTAAGGACTAGCAGAGAGCACACGAAGAAGACAGATCTCGCTTGAAGGCTTGAGTGTATGAAAGCTTGTGTTCAACAGGTGTGTAGCTGTCTTCTTCTTCCTTTTCTTTTTATTGAAACAAATCGGCGCCTAAGGATCTTCACCAACGGCTAGAGAGGATCATGGCTTGAGCTGGATCTTCTATCTTTGGAAACTTTCGGAGGCCATGATCTTCCGATTTGAATCTTCTCAATTTACAACATAAGGAAGGAAATAATATTCAAAAATACTTCCTGAAAGGTTAGTGTATATATAATAATATATCGGAAGCATATAATAACATAAAATAATATTCGAACATAATATCATATAGAACAGGTTTTGTGTTTCATCAATACTGTTAAAGCTTCAAGACCTTTGACACAAACAGACTGTCAAGGCCTTTGAAACTTATTCCGATTTTCATCAAGGGAGTGGAGTTATCAATCTCCCCCTTGATGAAAGACAAAACCTGTGCATCCCTGCAACTTAGTCAAGCATATATAATATAAGTAAAAATCGGACTAAGTACCTGCATGGGTTAGACAAATGTTGGATCAAAATTTTAAAGCAAGAAGACCATCCAACTTAAAATAAAACCAAGGTCTTCCAAGACCTTTAAATCGTAACAGTTTTAAAAAGTCTAACACCACCACAGAAAAGTCTAACACCACCACAGATCATCTCCCCCCTTTTGTCTTTCAACAAAGGGAGGAGGTAAAACAGTCACCAAAAGTTTTGAAACAGTTTCCAAAAACCAGCAATGTTTCAGATTTGGGGTTAGGGTAGGGTAGAATAGGGTTAAGCTTCATCGTCCGGAACATCATCAGTGAGCCGCGACCACAGACCTTGCAACAACTTGGTTACCCCGCTCATCTCCGTTATAAACTCCTTGTGCAGCTCCTTGATATCCAGGCGAACTTCCTCCAAGCCCAACTCCAGGTTGTCCATGCGTTCATCAACGGCTGAGGCAGTGGGAAGAGCTTTTGAAGGAGAGGCAAGACTCCAAGTCCCTTGGGGGGACCGAGTGATGCCAATCTTTTCAAGGCTCTTGGAGTCGAACTTACCCATATGACGCTGCTGTTCTTCATTTTTAAAATCGATTCTAGAAGCTTTGAAGATTTGGGTCAAAAGGGTAGCGAAGGGGAGGGGAGTTCCTTTCCTGGCTTTTCTAGTGTGAGCCATGGATCCTAAAATGGTGTTGGCCAGATCAAGATCAAGGCCATTGAGGATTTGGTAAAATAGGATCATGGCATTGTCGGTCAGGAGAGAGCCAGAGTTTAGACGGGGTAAGAGGCAACGCACAATGATGTTAAATATGATCTTTGCCTCTAGGGTAAGGGATGAGTGGGTTAGCTGCTTTGAGGTGTTGGTAGATGCCTCGGGTAGAAGATATTTGGATCGGGCAAGGGTAATGCAGTCTTCTTTAGAGGGGTTTTCTTGAGAGGGTGGACAAGGGCTAGGAAGGCCAAGGAAATCAGCGAAGTCAAAGGAGTTGAAAGAGATTCTAACTCCCTTGACGACAGATTCCAAGAACCAACCATCATCAGTGTGTTTGGCTTTGAGATTTATATAGAACAGGCGGGTGAGTTGGGGATAATAGACGGTTTCAAGATTGAGAAGGGTCCAGGCTGGGGATTTTTTAAGAATAGCAATGCACGGTAAATTCAAAGCTTCAAAGAACGCAATATCTAAAAAATCAGAACAGCAAATCCTACGAGTTCAAAACTCATCTACCCACTTACCAGCCATTTCAGCATTTTCAAACCATGAAGAGGGGAGGGATGGATTTACCTGAATGAGAGCGGGAGGATCAGCGTTCTTCCTTCTAGCCTATGTTGGAGCAGACCTCTTGGCAGGCGCCTCAAGGCTTCTGAGGGTACCCTTCCTGGTGCGCTTGGGAGAAGGAGGCTTGGCTGTAGAGGCTTTCCGCTTCTTTGGAGACGGGGGAGGAGGAGGAGGAGAAGGAGAGGGAGCATGCTCGGGCTCCTCTTCCTCTTCTTCCTCTGACCCCGAGTCCTCACCGGACCTTTCAGCGTTGTCTCCATCGGTATCCTCGTCCTCTCCGGATTCGTCTTGCTCCTCGTCCTCTTCCTCAGGCTCCTCTTCAGAAGGAACCTCCTTGAGAGCCTCCGCCTCGGCTTCCTTCCGGATTCTCTCAGCTTCCTCCTCGATCAACTTCCTTGCAAGCTCGGCCTCCTCCTCGGCCTTTTTCTTCCTTAAAGCTTCTTCTTCGGCTTCCTTGGCTGCATCCCTTTCCAGAATAGCATCAAGATCCTCCTCTTCTTCTTCCTCATCCACCTCCTCAGCGATGACCTTCTTTTTCCCTTTCTGCTTCGCACTGAGAGGCTTCTTAGCAGAACGTTTTTGAGAGCCCTTGGTTACTGTAGTCGTGCTCTCAGCGATGGTGCTCTGGACAACAGCAGGGACGATGGATTGAGGAGTGGGTTCAGGTGTAGGAGAAGTAGCAGTGACCTGGCGTCCCTTGGGGGTGGCGCCAAGTCTTTTGGGTGTGGAAGCTTTCTTTGATTTGGGAGCCATGGAGGTATTCGGCTAGGGTTTCAGGATAGTTTGAGAGATTGGAGAGGGAGAATTGGAAGAGTTTTGGGTAGTTATGAGGTTATGAGGTAATGGAGAGGGGTTTGGGTTTTAAATAGGAGAGATTTGAGTGATGGGATGGGGTTTAGGGTTCCAATGTAAGTAATGATAACATTGCCAATTTGAAAAATATTTCAATTAAAAAATCAAATCTTCTCTTAACCATTTTAGAATAGGAGGGAAATAACCGAAAATATTTTGTTCCAAAAATATCTCTAAGGATAAAATATGTGACATAAATAAATTATTTTGAAATCCGATGAAAATAATACTTGATCAAATATCTAAAAAGATATTAACCAAATATATACGATCCGATATCTGTTTTCTATCATTCAGTTCACAAACCTTGACATAAAACTCAAGGGTCTTGACACTGAGTAGAATTTATCTTTCGTAAAGGGAAAGCTCCCCCTACGAAAGTGTATCCTTGTTAAGCATCCCGATCTCTCGTCTAATGAAGGTGAACCTGTCCTCTGCCAAAGGCTTAGTAAAAATGTCAGCCCATTGATAATCAGTTGAAATAAAGGAAATGGACACATCACCTTTTTCGACGTGGTCTCTAATGAAATGATGCCTTACATCAATATGTTTGGTCCTTGAATGCTGAACAGGATTCTTTGTAATGGAGATGGCACTTGTATTGTCACACTTAATGGGAATGCCTTTGAGGATGATGCCAAGATCTCGCATTTGTTGAGCTATCCAAAGGATTTGGGAGCAGCATGCTCCAGCTGCTATGTATTCGGCTTCTGCAGTGGATAGGGCAACTGAGTTTTGTTTCTTAGAATGCCAACTGATCAAAGATGCTCCTAAGAATTGGCAACATCCTGATGTGCTCTTCCTATCCACCTTATAGCCTGCAAAATCTGCATCAGAATACCCGATTAATGTGAAATCCTTTTGCTTTGGGTACCATAGTCCAAGCTCCTTAGTGCCATTGAGATATCGAAAGATCCTCTTCACAGCCACGAGGTGAGATTCTTTAGGATCAGCTTGAAACCTAGCACACATGTAAACACTAAACATGATGTCAGGTCTACTAGCTGTAAGATATAGTAAAGATCCAATCATTCCCCGATACTCCTTTTGATTGACACTCTTCCCAGTCTTGACTTGATCTAGGGATAATGTTGAGCTCATGGGAGTCTTGGCTGCTTTGGATTGATCCATCTTGAACTTCTTCAAGAGATCCTTAGTGTACTTGCTTTGGTTGACAAAGATCCCTTTCTTGGATTGATGAACTTGTAATCCCAAAAAGAAGTTGAGTTCACCCATCAAGCTCATCTCAAATTCGCTGCACATGATGTCAGAAAATTCCTTGCACAAAGATGTGTTAGTAGCACCAAATAATATATCATCAACATAAATTTGAATAACCAAAATGTCCTTTCCTTTGGTCTTGATAAAAAGAGTCTTGTCGATCAACCCCCTTTTAAAATCATTTTCTAAAAGATATTTTGACAAGCGCTCATACCAAGCTCTTGGGGCTTGTTTCAAACCATAAAGCGCTTTGTCAAGTTTATAAACATGATTAGGAAATTCCAAACTTTCAAAACTTGGGGGTTGAGCCACATAAACTTCTTCTTCTTCTAAGAAACCATTGAGAAAAGCACACTTGACATCCATTTGATATAGCTTTATGCTCATAAAAGATGCAAATGCTAATAATATACGAATGGCTTCAAGCCTAGCTACGGGAGCAAAGGTCTCCTCGTAGTCAATACCTTCCTCTTGATTGTAGCCTTGAGCAACAAGCCTTGCCTTGTTCCTCACGATCTTACCATTCTCATCTAGCTTGTTTCGAAATACCCATCGTGTGCCAATGACTGATTGATGCTTTGGCCTAGGCTTCAAGGTCTAGACTTTGTTCCTTTCAAATTCGTTAAGCTCACTTTGCATAGAAATGATCCAATCTGGCTCTTGAAGGGCCTCATCTACCTTCTTGGGTTCTATAAGAGAGACAAACACGTGAAAAGCACAAAGATCTTTAAGTTTAGAACGAGTTTGAACACTAGAAGTAGGGTCAGAAATGATATCCTTTAATGAGTGTGATGAGGAGTATTTGAATTTTCTTTTGCTAGTCTCAGCTCCTTGATTCGTCACACCAGCAGGATTGATTTGTGGTACATCCGACTCCATAGTCCTGTTAGGTTCAGTTTCAGCAGTTTCTGACATTTCAACACTGTTGGATTGGACACCAAGGGCTTTGGACGAATCTTCAACACCTTGGGCCAATTCTTCAGTGTTGAGAATCTATTCCTGCATGTTCCTCTTCTCTGTGTTCTTGGTAGCAGCATCATCACCTTCCTCGTTCTCCGCATGGATGTTAAGATCTATATCTGCAACACTTTCACTCAAAGAACCGTCATTGCATTCATCAAATATAACATGTATACTTTCTTCAACTAACTGGGTCCTTTTATTGAAGATTCTATAAGCTTTGCTACTTGTGGAGTAGCCAAGAAATATACCTTCATCACTACGCGCATCAAATTTCCCAAGGTTATCTTTTCCATTGTTATGAACAAAGCAAGTACATCCAAAGGGTTTGAAATAAGATATAAGTGGTTTGCGGCCTTTGAAAAGTTCATAAGGAGTTTTCTTTAAGATGGAACGAATAAGACAGCGATTCAAAATATAGTTAGCTGTGTTAACAGCTTCAACCCAATAGGTTTTAGGTAATGCATTTTCTAAAAGCATAGTCCTGGCCATATCCTCTAGGGTGCGGTTCTTTCGTTCCACAAACCCATTTTGTTGAGGTGTCCTAGGAGCAGAAAAGTTATGGGAGATGCCATATTTAGCACAAAACAAATCAAACTGAAGTTGATCAAACTCCCTACCATGATCACTTCGAATTGACACTATGGGCTCGTTTCTTAAAGTTTGCAACTCCTTACAAAGTTTTGAAAACTCAAATAAGGCCTCTGATTTTTCTTTTAAAAATGCAACCCAAGTATATCTAGAAAAATCATCATCAACAACAAGCATGTACTTTTTACCATTGGGAGATTTGACTCGCATAGGACCACATAAATCCATATGTAAAAGTTCAAGGGGTCTAGAAGAACTTACAACCTTTTTGGGTTTGAAAGAGCTACGTGTTTGTTTACCTCCTGTGCATGCATTGCACATATCAATACCTTTGAAGTCCATCTCAGGTAGTCCTCTTACAAGCCCTTTGGACACAAGCTTCTGTAGTGTGTGTGGACTCACATGACCGAGTCTCCTGTGCCAGAGCTTTGGATCGTCCGTCAAAGCTTTTAGACAGGTTAAGCTTCCTTGTGCCACTTGATCAGCATTCACAGCTTATATATTGTTGTAACGATATGCAGTTAGTATAACTTCACCTGTATCTTCTCTGCACACTAGACATCTTTTCTTGTTAAATCTGACATTATTGCCACTATCACATAATTGAGAAACACTAAGCAAATTATACTTTAAACCATTCACAAGATAGACATTTTTAATACTATGGTTGGAATCACTCCCAACGCTACCAATACCAACGATGTCACACTTTCCTTTGTCACCAAGAGTGATTGTTCTTGTGGATTGCTCATTTAGATCATGAAAGAGAGAACTCTTCCCACTCATATGCCTCGAGCATCCACTATCAATAATCTATTTTTGCTCCTTCACCTTGGTGATCTCCTGCAAAACAAACATCAACCTTTGTGGCTAGACCAATAAGCAAATTTGGATCCATTATTGGGATAAACCATATTTGGTAAAATAGTGCCTTTTGGGACCCAAACTTGTGTTATCCGTTCTTTTCTCAAATGAACAGGGAATGTATTGTGAATGATATATGGATCCTTTCTTCTATAGGGGCAGGTCTCTTTTACATGTCCCTTTCGAGCACAATGGTGACATATAGGAGAGGTTCTGCTTCCTTTTGCCTTTACAAAGGTGGTAATGTGCTGCTTCTTTAAAAACCTTTGATTGTAACCAATACCACTTTTGTTTAGAGCACTTTGTTGCTCACCCAACATCCTATCAAGAGTGCCTTTGGATTTGGTAAAACTTATGAGGGCTGTCTGTTGGTCTTGAATTTTATTATTCAGGGAGATCTTCTCGTTCTCTAAGTCATGATGTTCACTTCTCAGAGACGAGAGATCTTGCTTGAGTTCAGATTTCTCTGAGTCAAGAGTCTTGACTTTAATGTCAAGACCTGAATAAGAAGCTTCAAGACTTTTGACCCTCATAGACAGATCCTCAATAGTTCTTTCCTGGTCCACAGTTCTCTTAATAAGAGTGTTAGTTTGGGCAATAAGTTTCTCTTCATTGGCAATCATATTAGAAAGGAATTCCGATAATACCTCTTTTGGACTTGCCATAAGTTCTCTTACGGTTACCTCAAGCTTCTCATCGTGAGATTCATCTCCTGATGCCATAAGACAGACATTGGCCTTCTCATCGTCGGAGTCGGAGTCAGAATCGCTCCAAGTTGCCACCATGGCTTTCTTTTTCCATCTATCACCCTTCTTGGACTGGCTCTTCGTCTTTTGAGGGCAGTCTTTCACAAGATGATCTGTTTCACCACATTCAAAACAAGACAACGGTTTAGTCTTCTTATCATTTTTGTTGTATTGAGACTTAACTCGGAATTTAGAAGACTCTGATCCATCCTTGTTGTTGAATTGTTTCTTCATTTTGAGGATTCGAGCAAGGCCTCTTGTGATAAGAGCAAAAGGATCATCCTCATCGTCATCCTCATCTTCGGAATCAGATTCATCTTTGTTGTCATCCTTCTTAGATTGGAGCGCCAAATTCTTAGTGCTTGCTGGAAGTTCTCCATCGTCTTCATTAAGGATCATCTCATGCGTGATCAGTTTCCCAAGCAGGTCGTCAAGAGGCAGAGTAGTGAGGTCTTGGGCTTCCTCTATAGCTGTTACTTTAGGACCCCACTTTTCTTTTGGGAGACACCTCAATATCTTCCTTACTTTCTCAACGTTTGTAAAGCTCTTGCCGAGAGAGTCAAGGTTGTTGGTGATTTATGTGAATCGTGTGAACATGACCTTGATAGACTCATCAGGCTTCATCTTGAAAAGTTCATACTTTCGAAGGAAGATGCTGATCTTGGTGTCCTTCACTTGGCTGGTTCCCTCATAGGTGACGACCAGCTTGTCCCAAATCTCTTTAGCTGACCTACAAGATGAAATACGGTTAAACTCATCAGTGCTAAGACCACAATAAAGTAAGTTAATAGCCCTGTAGTTTTTTGAGACGAGTTCAAGATCCGCTTGGATGTATTCAGACTCCTTCTTTGCGACTTTGGTTCCATTTGGTCCGTCTTTCTCTGGAATCTTTGGCCCATTCTCTATAATGTTCCAAAGTTCCAGATCTTGGTCTATGATGAACATCTTCATCAATGATCTCCAGTGGACAAAGTTGTTTCCTACAAAGAGTGGTGGTCTGCTGGTAGACCTTCCCTGTGCAAATCCTCCGCTTGCTTCACCAGACATGATCGAAAACTCACAAGATTGTTAGATCAAAAGCAGTGAGTAAAGCTTTGATACCAATTGAAGGTTCGATAATGTAAAACAAAGTAATATAGAAATACTCTAGAAGGGGGGGTTGAATAGAGTATGCCGGTTTTTCGCAGATTCTCAAGACTTTTGAAGCTCGTGCAAAATCCTTTGAGATTAGACTTAGTCTTTTCTCTGAAAACCTGAATCACAAAGTTAAACAGTCGAACCAAGTGCGGAAATAAGGTAAAGCAATAAGTAAAGGACTCGATGAGTTGTTTACGAGGTTCGGCACGAACTTGGCCTACGTCCCCGCCTAGGGTTCTTCCACAACCCTAGGATTCAACCGGCTTTTATTGATTCACAAGACTTAGGATCCTAGTAGCTCACTGACAAGCCTCTCTCCTATACAATTGCAATCTAGTCAACTCACGTTCCCTTGGAGTCCTAGACCAATCTAGAAGAGCCCCACCTCTCTATGCTATCTAGTACAATCCTCTTACACTTAGTGAATCAATCGCATAGTGTCTACTTCCCGAGTTACAAACTCTTGAGTATAACACTCTCTCGAAATATATCCTATAAGCTCACAGTGTAACTCTCAAATGCTTTGAAATGAAATAACAGACTCTTATGGACTAGCAGAGAGCACACGAAGAAGACAGATCTCACTTGAAGGCTTGAGTGTATGAAAGCTTGTATTCAACAGGTGTGTAGCTGTCTTCTTCTTCCTTTTCTTTTTATTGAAACAAATCGGCACCTAAGGATCTTCACCAATGGCTAGAGAGGATCATGGCTTGAGCTGGATCTTCTATCTTTGGAAACTTTCGGAGGCCATGATCTTCCGATTTGAATCTTCTCAATTTACAACATAAGGAAGGAAATAATATTCAAAAATACTTCCTGAAAGGTTAGTGTATATATAATAATATATCGGAAGCATATAATAACATAAAATAATATTCGAACATAATATCATATAGAACAGGTTTTGTGTTTCATCAATACTGTTAAAGCTTCAAGACCTTTGACACAAACAGACTGTCAAGGCCTTTGAAACTTATTCCGATTTTCATCAAGGGAGTGGAGTTATCAACTACCAACCCTCCTCTGTTCCTTATTGATGAATCAATTAAGCCAATTGATAGAGAATGATTAGATATGCATATTAGGATTCATTTAGCATAGTTTGGTTGTAAATAGTGCATATTTTAGTTACAATTACATGTTTACCAGTGGTATTGGAAGAGTCGGAATCTATGCAATTTTATGTTTAATTTCAGGTAGATGTGGATCCGACGAGGAATGAGGAGCTCTTGGATGAAGGAGGATTCAAGTTAAGGAAGAAAAGTGAAGAGCACGGGAGTGGAGTCGAATTTCGAGAGCCTAAATGATAAACAAGTCAGTAGAAGTTGTCGTCAGACAAGCTGAACTTGTTTTGCACTTTCTGGAGGCCTCGGTGGTCGGAATGCCTATTATAAGTATGCGTTGGAAAGCTCTTTCCGAGATCTACAACTTTCATGTTGACATCGAGACCAAATTCGAAGAGGAAAAATCGCTGTGAACAGAATGGCCGCCCCGCGTCCGAGATAGCCGCCCCGCGGCCCGAAGACTTGCCGAAGGATTTCGCTGATCGCCTGGCCGCCCCGTCGCCTGAGGTAGCCGCCCCGCGGCCTCAGCAGAACCGCCGATTCATTAATTAGGGTTTCTTTAGAATTGTTTTGGCTGACTTTCTTAGGTTTATTTAAGGACTATTAGGGTTATTTTCTTAGGCATCTAACTAATAACCTTATGCACTTTTGAGAATTGTTGAGAGCACGTTGAGAATGAGCAACTAAACTCTCAAAGGTTTCGCCTACAGTTTGGATCTTGATTGTTGAATTGTGAGTTTCTTAATCTAGTTCTTATTCCTATTTGAATGTTTTGACTTCTTTGCGCTTAATTCCTTGAATGTGTTTTATTCTCTCTGGCCTGATCAACTAGTTAGAGTAGATTCATTCAATTGCTAGGGTTTTGTAGATTCCTCGTAGCGAACCTTAACCCAAGTGGCAATCATATCCCTTTAGGACTCGTAGGACTAATTGGATGTGTAGGAAGTTGAATATATGTTAAATATCGACTCGTAGCTTGATATTGCATATACCTTGGTTAATTCATAGTCTTAATGCTATCTCTAGGTTAAATCTTAACCGTGTTAGGGTTATTTAGAGATAAGGATTGCTAGGACTCGTAGGACTAGTAATTTACCTAAGATCTGGACAAGGACATTGATAGGAAAAGAAGAGAACTAGAGGCTGAAACAAGGATCAAATTCATCAATTAAAGTGACAAATTGTAGGTGAACCTAATTCTCTCTATTGCATTCTATAACCTCCTTTACCTTGTTTGCTTGTTTCCGCTTTGACAAAAGGCGGATCTTTTTCTCATCAAACTCTCTTTTATTGTCACTTGCGATTAAATTAATACTTGGAGTTAATAGATTTCCCTGTGGATCGACCTCTTTCTTACCACTTATACTAGTTGTGAGTTTGAGTATTCTTTGGCAGGAACAACGACAGGTTTTCCTCTTGTCAAATTTGGCGCCGTTGCCGGGGAATTCTTGAAATTTCTTGTGTTTTTTTATCGCTAACCTTTGTATATATTTACATCTAACCCCGTCGTGGACCTATCTTATGGTTCGCGACACCTAATTGCTAATATTTCAAGATGTTGAAGTTATGGCAGTTTCAGGGAGAGTATTTTCACCATTACCTCACGAGATTGCAAAATTTAGTGGACATCCGTTATTCACGGGGTTTCCAAGATAGTTTGCGAGATATGGTGCTTTGCGTTATTGAGGGCATGACTCCTGAGACACGAGAACTTGCCAAGTCCATAAACAACGGAAGCTTTGCTGGTTTAGGAGTGTCGGGACTATGGGATCTTTTCTGCTACATGGGTGACCAATCGGCGGATGAAGAATCCTACACTTCGATGTTTCAACCAATGGAGTACTCAGTCCCGTCCATGGAGGATTCAATCAGTGTCTTGATGGAGCAAATGGGGCAATTACGTGAGATGAATAATCGAAATGAGGAAGCAATTATCCAACTCACTCAAACATTGAAGGAGTTGGTAGTTGAGCGATGTTCTACTCCTCAAATTAATGAAAGCCAAGATGCAAGCAACAATGAATTCTCCGATAATGGAGAAGAGCATATAGTGGTTATCGACACGAAATCTCAGGAGACGTCCCTAGAGATTGAGTATGTTTCGATGCTCCCTCCATTCGTAGATATCATCCCCAACTCGCCTATCAAGGAGCCAAGTCCGGAACCGATTTCTGTGGTTCCCAAACAAGAAATTAGTACCTTTTGCAAATTGGGAGATTTTGGTGAATATGTCGATCCATGGAGCCACTACTTCAACAAACCACCAGCGGAACTGTGTTGGTGGTCCTACATACCCTCGAGGGAGAATCAAGCTCGAATGAATGGTAAGTTGGTAACGGTTCTCCTTGTTATATTTTTAATTACCAATTGCTTCATCTTTAGTGTGCATTCGAATATCGGTTGGGCACGAGAGTTTGATTTGCTTTTGAGGGCGCTGACAATGTCCGCTTGAGTCTTGAATGAGTGGATGAATAAACTGTCGAGCCAACGACAGTAAAAAAAGGCGCTGATTGGGAGGCAACCCAAGGTAAGTTTTCTATTTTCCTCTATGTCTTTTGTTTTATTAGATTAATTTTTGGTTCTATTCGATTCTGGGGAGCTAACACTACAGGGAGAAAAGGCGTTTAAGAGAAAGCACAGGCCGCCCCGCGGCCTGGAATACCGCCCCGCGGCTAGGTCATATGCTCAGCCGCCCCGCGGCCTAGCATGGCCGCCCCGCGGCCTCTGACGGGACTGACAGGATTCCTTTCACTACCCACCTTACCTAGCACCACAACAATAAACATGTTAGTTTTTTTTTTTTATTTCTTTTCTTCATATTTTTATCTTTTGTTGTCTTTTATGTCATTGAGGACAATGTCTGATTTAAGTGTGGGGGAAGAATTGCATGGCATAATAGGATTAGGATTGCATGTTCATTTTCAGTTGCACTTTTATATTTGTTTTTAGTTGACATTGCACACATATCAACATGTTATAAAAAAACCAAAAAATTAAAAAATATTTATATTTATGTAATTATATTTATGCATTAGCTAGGATTAGGTCTTATTTTTCCATATGGATGCCACTTGTCCTCTAATTTATTTATTGAGACTTATGCCCCATGATGTGCTTGGATTGTTGAAAACCTTTGATATCTGATTTCCACACTATTTGGTGAGCATAGTTGGTTAATGATTGAGCACATAAGATATTTGATTTTGGGTGATCTTGAAGTTCTAGACATGACCTGGTGAGTTTATTTTGGCCTATGTTTGGACAAAGTATATTATGTCCTCTTGCTTGTTGAGTGTACTCTCTTTAATTGCTTCCTCTTTGGCTTGCATTTAGATATCTTATTCAAGGCTGCATATTATGATATCTGCACATGACTTAAAGATGATTGAGGCACCTTTATTAGCTCTATTTGACTCTATTCCCACCTTGCATATTATCCTCTGATTGAATCCAATATTAAGCCTAATTGCCTATTCTTTTGAGCTCCACAAGATTTTTCCATAGCCAATTATAGCATGACCCATCCGGGAATTAGGAATAGTTGGTGAATATTGATATTGTGGATGATGGTTTTAGTGATGGATTGTATGTTTGGAGTACTCTTATGAGATGTTTTGATTCTTGCTAGTAGTTTACACATTACTTTGGACTTAAGGAGGATAAAATTCACTTAGGGGTAAAAGTCAAGGAAAATCATTTGATATGGCATGAAGAAGAGCATATGAAAAAAGAAAAAAAAAAGAAAAAAATGCAAAAGAAAAAAAAAAGAATAAGAGAATGAGTTGAGTATGGTTTGTGAAGTTTGATACTTGAGATTGGAGTTGTATACATTGTAGAGTTATGGTATGATCTTGTGAGTGGTATTGTAATTTGGTTGCATCCTTAGTTCCCGGATTATGAGCACCACATGGCCTAAATTGTTCCATACCTTATGTTTTCTACCTTGGCCCCATTACAACCCAATTGAAAGACCTCATGATTTTTGTTGTGTGTAGATTCACCAGCGGTGGAGAGCTAGAACACTGGTGCAAGACTATTGTAGCTAAGTTTTTAAAGATTGAGTTTTGAGCGTAAACATTTAACCCTAAACACTTGAGCGAGAGTGAAACACATATTCCTTGTGAGGTCTAGAATGGATATGGTTGCCTGATTTCATTGATTATTGTAATTATGTGCTATGATGTTGTTAATCTATTATGTTTGCTAGTTTTCATGCACTTAAAGAATATTGGGGTTGATACATGAATAGTTATTCTGTGGGGCTGCAGAGTTGATTTTTCCATTGCTTGAGGACAAGCCAAGGTTCAAGTGTGGGGGAATTTGATAGAGCATGATTAGATATGCATATTAGGATTCATTTAGCATAGTTTGGTTGTAAATAGTGCATATTTTAGTTACAATTACATGTTTACCAGTGGTATTGGAAGAGTCGGAATCTATGCAATTTTATGTTTAATTTCAGGTAGATGTGGATCCGACGAGGAATGAGGAGCTCTTGGATGAAGGAGGATTCAAGTTGAGGAAGAAAAGTGAAGAGCACGGGAGTGGAGTCGAATTTCGAGAGCCTAAATGATAAACAAGTCAGTAGAAGTTGTCGTCAGACAAGCTGAACTTGTTTTGCACTTTCTGGAGGCCTCGGTGGTCGGAATGCCTATTATAAGTATGCGTTGGAAAGCTCTTTCCGAGATCTACAACTTTCATGTTGACATCGAGACCAAATTCGAAGAGGAAAAATCGCTGTGAACAGAATGGCCGCCCCGCGTCCGAGATAGCCGCCCCGCGGCCCGAAGACTTGCCGAAGGATTTCGCTGATCGCCTGGCCGCCCCGTCGCCTGAGGTAGCCGCCCCGCGGCCTCAGCAGAACCGCCGATTCATTAATTAGGGTTTCTTTAGAATTGTTTTGGCTGACTTTCTTAGGTTTATTTAAGGACTATTAGGGTTATTTTCTTAGGCATCTAACTAATAACCTTATGCACTTTTGAGAATTGTTGAGAGCACGTTGAGAATGAGCAACTAAACTCTCGAAGGTTTCGCCTACAGTTTGGATCTTGATTGTTGAATTGTGAGTTTCTTAATCTAGTTCTTATTCCTATTTGAATGTTTTGACTTCTTTGCGCTTAATTCCTTGAATGTGTTTTATTCTCTCTGGCCTGATCAACTAGTTAGAGTAGATTCATTCAATTGCTAGGGTTTTGTAGATTCCTCGTAGCGAACCTTAACCCAAGTGGCAATCATATCCCTTTAGGACTCGTAGGACTAATTGGATGTGTAGGAAGTTGAATATATGTTAAATATCGACTCGTAGCTTGATATTGCATATACCTTGGTTAATTCATAGTCTTAATGCTATCTCTAGGTTAAATCTTAACCGTGTTAGGGTTATTTAGAGATAAGGATTGCTAGGACTCGTAGGACTAGTAATTTACCTAAGATCTGGACAAGGACATTGATAGGAAAAGAAGAGAACTAGAGGCTGAAACAAGGATCAAATTCATCAATTAAAGTGACAAATTGTAGGTGAACCTAATTCTCTCTATTGCATTCTATAACCTCCTTTACCTTGTTTGCTTGTTTCCGCTTTGACAAAAGGCGGATCTTTTTCTCATCAAACTCTCTTTTATTGTCACTTGCGATTAAATTAATACTTGGAGTTAATAGATTTCCCTGTGGATCGACCTCTTTCTTACCACTTATACTAGTTGTGAGTTTGAGTATTCTTTGGCAGGAACAACGACAGGTTTTCCTCTTGTCACCAATATTGATAATTCAACTAAAGAGAGGGTCAAAGCTCCATGGTTTGCCTATATTGCAAAAGTTAGGTCAAGAAAGAGAAGGAAAGCGCCCAAAGAAGAACCTAACAATGAAGAAGACTTGGTCGCCGAACTTAGATGCTATCAAAAGGACCTAGATGATCCAGGAGAAGGCTCGAGCTCAAAGGGTCCCTGTGTTAAAGGCTCGTGAAGAATTGACGGAGAAGTCGGCCTAGCGACTCAAAACTCTAGAGCATGTACATAAAACCTTTAAATTTTTCATAGATGGTTTTTAGGATTTTGACTTTTGGCTTTTTAAACTGAGATAATTCGTGGCTTTATCTATACTTCTAACAAAGATTTCAGGTTTCTAAGCAAGAAGAAACGACGAAGAAGGAAAGAAGCTTATGCGGAGGCAGTCGAAATCGACCCCCCAGGGTCAAGCCATCTCCTGGAGTCGACATCGAGGACTCAGGAGCAAAAAGCATCGTCGATATCGACCATAATCATCGATATCGACCATCATCAGGCAGCCCTTGTCTTCATTTTCTTCCTCGACTTCGACAGATGCAGTCGACATCGACCACTGACATAGATATCGACTTCTGGCATCGACCCAACCTGAACTCGACCTGAATCCGCAGGTTGCGCTGTGAGTTTCTCTCCACCCTTGTTTTTCTTTTAATACAGTGAGGACACTGTATATTTTAAGTATGGGGTGGGAGAAAAACATGTCTTATGGTCATAACTTGGTTTTCCTCTTCGCATTGCATTCGTGTTTAAATTTTTGTTCTTAGTTTTACTTTTATAAAATGTCAAAAAAAAATTCAAAAAAAAAATAGAAAAAATGTCAAAAATACAAAAAAATGCATGTTTATTTTTTAACCCTACTTAGATGTCATATGATGAAAACTCAATAGCTGACTTGATCATGTAAATCCTATGGCATATTTGGATGGTTTAGCCTAAGTCCTTAAATTTTTTTATGTAGATTGTGAACTTGTGATGAAATTGAGCACATATGATCCTAGGCTAAAAAGCAAATCCAACAAAAATTGTCCTTGTGAGAATTTTGGCCAATAGGGAGAACATCAAAAATCCCTCCGCTTTCTTGAGTGAATTTACTCTTACTATGCATCTCTAAATGTTGCGATAGTTATTCAAAGCCAATACATAAATATGTCTATGTTTACGAGAATTAAATGATGGAGGCATCTTTTAAGCCATTTTTATCCTCTCTTTACCTACCCTGCATTATCCCCGCTTGAAGCCGGAAAATTAGCCTGAGCCTGAAATTGCAAACTCCATAAAATTATCCCTAGCCGAATTGAGCCTGACCCCCATTTGGGAATTGAGACTTAGATTGGCTGGACTAATGCCTTGTGGAAAGAAAAGTGCATATTGGCCAGTTTTGAACGAGGAAATTATGGGTTGGTGCATATTTACATTTTGTCATATTGTGTAAAAGGATTTTAGGCTCACCATATAAATGCACATATTTTTTAATATTTATTTATTATTTTCGTCAAAAAAAAGTTCGAAAAAAAGGAAAAAAAAGAGAGATATATGTATACAGTGCATGAGCCAAAATCCTTAAGTCCTTTATTTATTTCATACAAGTGTTATATTTTTTGGAGGCATGTTAAGGGTTTGAAGGAAGGGTTGATATTATGGTTGACATCTTTAGAGCATATTAGAGCATATTATGGAAAGATGAGTTTAGAAAGAGCATTATGGAGAATTGAGCTTGGAAAAGAGCAACATAGAAGAGTTATGGTTTGGATATTGCAAGTGTTGAGATTTAGGAGTCTTGATTCCCGAATTATAAAAGCATCACATAGCCAAATAATTCCATACCCTTAATTCCTTACCAGCCCCATTACAACCCCACCGAATGGAGTCTTCTTTGAAGTCTTCCATTGAGCGAAAGTCCTCCTGATGGTTCTTATTGCATTTTCATAATTGGTTGCGAAGTGGATTTTGATAAATTGCAATGTTTATGAGATTGTGTTTGGAATTGAGTTGAGAGTTGATCTTCATAGCCTAAACACATGAGAGTTGAGTGCAAACACATTATCCCTGTGAGGTTGGATAAAAAATTGCATATGCCTATGAATCGCCTAAATATGTGCTATGAAGTTAAATTCACTTGCTTTGCTTTGCTACCGCTTATGATGTTGCTTTTGAAAAGGGCGAAGACTTGAAGGGTGTACGTTGTAGGTATTGGTTATTGCTTGGTTATTTCTTGAGGACAAGCAAGTCTAAGTATGGGGTGTTTTGATGTACATATTTGTACCTCTTTTTATTGCATCTTTTGACTTCATATTTCATTCGATTCCCAAAGAAAAGTTTCAAAAGAATATAAACTTGTGTAAGAATGGGCTAAAGTACAAGAAATAGAGTCTGCACGAGTTTTGATCTAACCATGCAGGAATTCGAGCAAAATCGGAGTCAAAACGAAGAAGCCAAGTGAAGCTGAGCAGAGGTAGATATCGACCTTCAACATTGATATCGACCTTCAACATCGATATCGACCTCAACATAGACATCAAGTGGAGATGGACAAGTCGAGCAGAAATACAGACATCGATATCGACCTCTAACTTCGATATCGACCTTATCTCGATAGAAGATAGATCCGATTTCGAGACTCGGATTATAAATTCTATCCTCAAGGCCATGGATTATCTTGTACTTTAGATAGTTAGTAGCTGAGATTTATCTTTACCTTTAAAGTTTTATCAAGTTGTTTAAAGTTTTATCAAAATAAAAGACTTATCCTAATTGTTTGGATAGAGTTCATAGTTTAGATAGAAGTTACAATCCTTGGATAGCAAGGATTAGTAGCCTCTAAATAAAGCCCTAGGGGCTGGTTTGTTATAATCATCCAAGCAGGAAAGACAATAGCAATAGGCAATAGAAAGTTAGAGTTTTAGTTTTGAGCTTTAAAGTTTCAAGCGCTTACGATAATTGCCGTTGAGATTGTAAAGATTCAAAGTTTTCCATTTATGCAAGTTATTTCAATTCAAAGCATGTCTACATTCAACATGTGCGAGTAGTCTCCCAAAGCTCTTAGGGTCGGGGTGAGCCCGACGTTAGCCATGCGTGCATGAGGTAAGTGTTAGATGTTGATATCGTTGTGTCTATATCATCTCCTACGATTCTATGTTTAGTCCTAATCGAAAGAAAAGGGATTCATGCTAATAACTTGAGTTATAAACATAAAATTAGTAGAGACAATTAGGTTTATTTGCAAGAGTAATCCTAAGAGTTGGTGTACAGCGAAAGCTTGTCCCTCGGGTGAAATAACGCAATTGTCCGTCTTATTTATCTTATCGCATGCATTGGTTAACGTTGTGGTAAACCCTAATCCTAGGAGTTGCCTTTTACATAGTTTATGTTCACCAAAACCTCTGTTTATTTCTGATCATCGCATCCCATCCATCCTAAAGTCTTCGGCCTTTCTTCGCCGACAAAAAGCTAACAACTTTGTAGGAGAAGACATCGATATCGACAACAGACGTCGATATCGACCACTGGGTTCGTAGACAGTTTTCTGAGTCGACGACGATCATCACTGCTAAGTTACTGAACATCGATATCGACCCTCCAACGTCGATATCGACCACCTGTGTCGACTAGCAGTCTTCTGATCCAGTCGATTCCGTTGAATAACATCGATATCGACCTTCCCCTGTTGATATCGACTCCTTGTTTTTTGTCTCTGCAGGCCTTCTGTTGCAGAAAGGATCGACAGCCGAGGTCGACATCGAGCACCAAGGTTGAAATCGAGGCTTCTGGTCGACGCAAGAAGTGAGATTTCCAACACTACTAGGATCCTGCTGACACGCCTCCTCGTAGATCGATCCTGACTACCCTTCCACTACAACGGGATGAAGTCTTGTAATTATTTGCATAGGCTCGAAGTCAGTTTACATTTATACATATTTTATATTTGTACTTAAGAACTCGATCTTCCTCCTGCTTAACAATATGCTTGAAGCAAACACCCCTGCAATCAATCATTTGCCTCCCACTCCCCTACCTAACCCAGCCCACACACCTCCACCGTCCCCTTCCTTACATGAGCAAGTCCCCCATCCACCTATTGTGACACAACAACCCCCACAGAGACACCATATGGAGACTAGGAATCAACATGGTATTTCTTGTCCTAATCCACGCTATAATCTCCATGTTGCCACTTCTTCTGAGTCTCCTATTCCCAAATCACGTATTTTGGCCTTAACAGATCCAAACTGGCTTTCCGCCATGCGTGATGAATATGATGCTCTTATTAAAAATCGGACTTGGGACCTCGTCCCGAGACCGCCTAATATTAATATTATTAGATGCATGTGGTTAGTTAAGCATAAGTATAGGTTGGACGGCACTTTGGAGAGACACAAGGCTCGTCTAGTGGTCAATGGGAAATCACAACAAGTTGGCATCGATTGTGAGGAGACATTCAGCCCGGTTGTCAAGCCGGCTACCATCCGCACAGTTTTGACCATTGCATTGTCAAAGGATTGGCCAATCCATCAACTCGATGTCAAGAACGCTTTCCTCCATGAGTACATTGATGAGAAAGTTTATATGCACCAACCGCCGGGGTTCCGTGACTCGACATTTCCAAACCATGTGTGTCGTTTACGGAAGTCTTTGTATGGTTTGAAACAAGCACCCCGCGCATGGTACACTAGGTTTGCCTCCTACCTTACGAGTTTTGGTTTTGTTAGTGCTCAGTCGGATAGTTCCTTGTTTATATACAACTCAAGACCTCGGACGGCATATCTCTTGCTCTATGTCGATGACATAGTTCTCACAGCCTCCACCACCAACTTTCTGCATCAAATAATTTCCAAGCTTTCTCAAGAATTTGTAATGACAGATTTGGGTAGCCTAAGTTACTTTCTTGGCATTAGTGTCACACGCTCTTCGACCGGTCTGTTTCTTTCCCAAAGCAAGTACATGAAAGAGATTGTTGCTAGAGCAAATATGTCCGGTTGCAAGCCGGCTCTCACTCCAGTTGAGACCCGTTCTAAACTGGCTGCTGCTGCAGGCTCTACTGTCGCTGATCCAACTTTCTGCATCAAATAATTTCCAAGCTTTCTCAAGAATTTGTAATGATAGATTTGGGTAGCCTAAGTTACTTTCTTGGCATTAGTGTCACACGCTCTTCGACCGGTCTGTTTCTTTCCCAAAGCAAGTACATGAAAGAGATTGTTGCTAGAGCAAATATGTCCGGTTGCAAGCCGGCTCTCACTCCAGTTGAGACCCGTTCTAAACTGGCTGCTGCTGCAGGCTCTACTGTCGCTGATCCAACTTTGTATCGAAGTCTGGTCGGGGCATTGCAATACCTCACATTCACAAGGCCGGACATTGCTTATGTCGTTCAACAAGTTTGCTTGTTTATGCATGATCTACGGGAAGCTCATTTACAAGCCCTTAAGAGGATCATCCGTTATTTACAAGGGACTCCCTACCACGGCCTCCATCTCACCAAGTCATCGATTTCCCAATTGACGGCTTATTCGGATGCCGATTGGGGAGGTTGTCCAGATACTCGACGTTCTACTTCGGGCTACTGTTTTTATTTGGGAGATAACATCATTTCGTTGTCCTCCAAGCGCCAACCGACATTGTCCCGATCAAGTGCCGAAGCCGAGTACAGAGGAGTGGCAAATGCAGTTGCCGAAACATGTTGGCTGCGTAATTTGCTGCTAGAGCTACATCTCCCATTACAGCGTGCTACTTTGGTGTATTGTGACAATATTAGTGCCATTTATCTCTCCTCAAATTCGGTCCAGCACCAGCGCACCAAGCACGTTGAAATGGATCTTCACTTTGTTCGTGAGAAGGTCAAACTCGGTCAAATCCGAGTTCTCCATGTGCCATCTGCTCTTCAATACGCCGATATATTTACTAAAGGTCTCCCGTCCCCTTCTGTTCAAGGAATTTCGGTCCAGTCTCAATGTTCATTCTTCTTCCAATGTGATTGAGGGGGGATGTTAGTTAGCAATATATTTGTATATATCTGATTAGTCTTATTGTTTAGATATCCCTTGATTTTCTATATTTGTGTAACTACATATCTCCTATTTAAAGGATAATAAACTTCAAAATGAGTTAGGGACTCAATTCAAACAGTCTTACAAGTTGTTGGGTTTAAATTTGTTCTCTATGATTTTGTAATGCAAGGGGTTGAAATTAAATTCAATCACATTAATTGCATATTTGCATATGGAATTTGGCTTTTGGGTTTGATCTGTCACCAAGTTGATGTGTTAGTTCCTTCATGTATGAAATAGAAAGACTCGAGCTCAATCGGCGAGAGATTAGGGTCGTCGATGATAAATTGACAATTTTCTCATCTCACTCATCTTTTTAATTGTTCATTTTTCCATATTGTGATGCAATGGTATAACCAAATTTGATCTTTGAATTATTTGGACAACTCTATATTGATTATTACTAATCAATATTTTAATTGTGTTAGCAATTTTTGGTGTTAATAGTGTCGTGATGATAGTTTTTTTTTTTGCTATAGTTGGTGACAATAGTTGATGATATAGTTTATAATTGATGAGAGAAAATATTTAACTTTTAAATTTTAGTCAGTGTTAGTGTTTTGATGATATATAATGTGGTGGTGATAGGCGTGGCCACGGGTTACGGGTCAACCCGTGACCCGCCGGGTCTTACGGGTCAACGACCCGTCGGGTCCGGGTTGACGGGTTGACGGGTGCCTCTGGGTAGCGGGTCCGTGTTAGGGTCGTGGGTATTCAATCCCGCCGACCCGGCGGGTCGACCCGGCGGGTCGAACCATTTTAAAAAGCCGACCGTTGCATTGTGGGGCCCACCGTCGGATGAAATTTTTTTAAAAAAATTTAGCCGTTGTGACGGCTAGTTGAGGCTCAACTAGGCTCGGGGCTACAAATCACACATCCCATATTATATTCCCATCCAATTCATCAATTTCATTTTTGTAAGCTCGTAATCATGTTCGACGCAGCTACATCCGGTGACAACTTTCGCGCGGCGTTGTTCCGGGATCATTACGACAAGGTCGATCAAGCCGGTGGGAAGTTCGATGCCATTTTTCGTCATTGTGGTCACAAGTACAAGATTACAAACAACCTTGGCTATGGAAATTTGAAGGTTCACATCACGAAGAAGCATCCCGAGAAGATTAAGAACGATGGCGCATCGGGCTCGAGTGGTAAATAGTCTAGTGATGTAGTACTAAATAAGTAGTGAGTAATATTGTGATTGTCGTCAACTCGTCAAGTTGAAAATACGAATCTCGATCCCCGCCGAGACAATGAATCCGGTCCGGGTTGTAATCGTATGTCGGTTTATAATAAACTTGTTTGTTTAGTAATTATCTAACAATTATGGAGAAATTGACTAAACAATCCAAACAACACCAAAAAAAAAAAAATTTGAAGGCCCCAACGGCTCTTTCTAACGGTCGACCATTGCCCAGGTCGGTTTCGAGCCGAAGTGCCTCGGTTTGGCCCTATATAAACCCATTTTCCCTCCCATTTTCAACCCACACCTCACTCACTCATTCATCTCATCTACGTCTCTCTAATCGCTCGATTTTGTCTCTCGTAGTCTCGGATTCCTAATCTCTCACTAATCTCTCTCTTATATCTCTTAATCCTCTAAAATTCAAAATGTCAAGTGTCTTCAACCGAATTACCCGAGGTCGCAAGAGTGTTAGCGGAGCTCCATCTTCATCGAACCCGAGTGTTGGAGGCGGAGGCGGCCCGAACCCGGCGGTGGGACCAAGCCTTCATCGAAGTGCCTCGGTCTCGACGGCGCGGTCACAGATGGATCAGGAGGTGGAGGTTCCGACACTCAAGAAGAATAGGTAAGCGGGGTTCAGACATAAACAGGTAAAAGAACTACGTGAGCTTTGATTCCTCAACCCCGGGAGGATACGTAGGCAATCGGAAAACCGATTCAAGCCCGTTTTTTTTTGTTTTTCCCCCTCATACTTAAATTGAAAAATGGTACATAAACGGCAAACATGAAAGGCGGAATGTTGCAAACCCGTTTGAACCCGGACTCTCTCCGCCGGGTCGACCCGCCAGGTTGCGACCCGCCGAGTCGACCCTTTGACCCTTGGACCCGCCGGGTGATCCGAACCCGTGGACCCATGGGATTTCCGGGTTAGGGTTCGGGTCACCCTTCCCCGACCCTTGACCCGGCGGGTCGAACCCGTGGCCACGCCTAGGTGGTGATATTTTTTATGAACACAAGGCCATGGTGATACGTTTATAATGAAATAATATTATATATGATGATAATTTTTGTGAGTGCTAATGGTTAAAATTTTAAAATATGGGTTAATAACAATAGCTTGGTGATATACAATGTTGCGGTGACAGTTTTTAAGGTTAAAATATCGTGTTGACAATATATGTCACCAACAATTGTCACTAGGAATAAAAATCAACTGCCACAAAAAAATCAATCATTAGAAAAATATCACCAATAACTCTTACAAAAAAATACGTCAGCAAAGAAAATCCACCAAAAAAATTATCACCGACAATTGTCAACAGGAAAAAAAATCAATTGTTATCAAAAAATGTTATCCCAACTTGTCACTTGAAAAAAATCAAATGTAAAAAAAAAGCCAATTATAACAGAACAAATTTTCACTACCAACTGTCCCAAAAAAAAACAATTGTCACCAACTTAAAATGTCTCAAATAATCAATTATCGCCAAGATGGGGGAGTGTGAGAGAAGGGCATGGGGGAGGGGAATGAGAAAATGTCTCAAATAATTAATACGATTTTTTAGGAGCAGGGGATCGCACTCTACGCACCCCCTTCTTCCCTTGTCAAAACCATCCCAACTAACCCTAAATTTCCACCTCATTTCCCCCAAAATCCTTTGTTATCCCATGTAATCGGGCTTGTTTTCTTACACTTTGATACAAAATCATACTTTGATGTCAATTTTAGTGGTCAATCTCGTCTCTTTTCTTCAAAAATCTCAATCCCTTCCATTGCGTTGCAGTTTGGGGGAGTTCTTCTTGATTGTTGCTCGTCGGCCTTCGATCTATGTTCCTTTTGTTCGGGGGTGTGTATTCGGGTTTGTGGAGATCTTTGACATCTTTCCCCATCGATATCCCTCGTCGCCGTCATTCGTTGATGGTCCCTCGCCGCCTACATCTGTCGGGTGCGGTTGGGCGCTTCTTTGATGAGTTGCGGTCTGTCCACCCCTACCGGTTGCACTTGATCCGAATTGGGCCTCGAATGGATCTCTTTTCGCCTCCGTTGGCGGCGGTCTCCAAGTGCATCGCTGCTTCGGTAGTCCACTTGCTGATTCTCCTTGGCATGTCGCCTTCCATGCCAAGAGTCCACCCCGCCCACCCCCCCCCCCCTAAAAAAACCCAAAAAGGGTTTGACTAAAATCCAAAAGGGCTCAAAAATCCCGAAAAGGCTTGGAAAACCAAGATATAAAATAAATAAATTAATTAATTAAAACTTTTGGTTATAATTATGAGATTATGTAATAAAATCGAAAAATACAAAATAAAATTATGATGTTAACCCCTTGCTTTGCAAAGCAAGGTTTGGGAACCCCTCGTTTTTTTACAAGTACTAAAATCCGTATCCGTTTAGGTCGGTTTTTCTTGGTGCATTTTACACGGACGGTGCGCGGCTTTGCTGTTGGTGTGTTTCAGCGATCTTTTTTTTTTAGGGTTCTGGCATCTGAAGTTGGGATTGGCTGGGGGGTGGTGGTGGTGTGTTCAGAGCGACTCCGTGTTCGGAAAGTAGCTTCTTTGGAGTTTTGTCTTCACTACCCATAAAAGATTCCTGATGTATCGTTGACCAGCGATGCTAATTTATACGGGTGTTTGGCTTCGTTTTTAGTCTACGTCCTCAACTTGTTAGCTTAGATCTGCTTAGATTCGTCCTGTTGTTGAGTACGTGCTGCCTATTTGTTTGTGCCTTTTTCTGGTCTTATGTTGTAAGTTCAACGATTTTTCGTCTGCCGACTTATTAGCCTATCGAGATTCAGGTCTGTCTAATAATCTCGAGTTCTTACCCCATCAAAAATAATACGGAGTAATACAAAAAATGTACATTTATTTAATCTATATATCTATATTCTTAATTTAGAAGACTTTTGCCTACGTGTCAATCTCTCATTAATTCTCTCATTTCCACCAATCAAGTATTTTTGCCCTTTTTTAATTAGTTATTTTCTTTATTTTTTTATTTCTCCCTTTATCTCTTTAAATCAATCACATTTTTTAAATATATTTACTAACTATTGGGCTTAATTGAAAATATTCAATTCAATCTAATATAATTATTGGGCTTAATTCAAACATTGAATTCAATCTTATATAAATATTAATAGGCTAATCAATTAATTTTTTTCCCCTTATAGCCCCTTTACTAACTACATTATATTCTTAAAACATTATAGCTTTAGCCTACGTGACGTCCCTACCTTTTGTTCCCTTTTTAAATCAATCTATTTTTTCCTTTATTTTTTCTTCTTCTTTTCTATATCGATTTAAACTAATCACATTTTTTCTTTTATTTTTAACATATTTACTAGCTACTAGGTTTAATTCAAAACATTGAATTTAATATAATATAATATAATGCTTACGATTAATCTACATGTAAATATTTATATATTATAAATATCTAATCTATATATACTACTTAATATATATATATATATATATATATATATATACACACACACACATATATATATACAAGCCTTTATGATGATGTGGCATAACCAATACCATTTTAGATATTGATTGTACCACATCGCATTTAAACTAAGTCACAATGATATTATTATTTTTATTGTGTGATTTAAAATATCTATATTTATTTATGCTATTTTAAATGAGATTTAAAAAAAAAATCTTAAAGGCATATAAGATACATTTATGGTAAAGATGTTTATGATTTGTATCTTAACTTTTATTTATAAATTATAAGATTAATTTTTTGAATTTTATTAAGATTTTTTAAAAAATCGCGCAATGGCGCGGGAATTGTACTAGTTTGTTTAATTTAAAAGTAGACATTTACTTAATTGTGGTTTTTTGGACATTCACTAAATTAAACCAAAAGTAATTATGAATATTTTTTGTTCATTTTAGAACTAATATATATAGTACATAAAACTATGTATATAAATTTAGTTAGCTAATAGTATATTTTTTATATTTTAAATATTTGAATAATTCTTTCTATTAAAAAAATACTTGAATATTCTGTATTGATTCTATATTGATTGCTCATCAACTATTTTTTTTTAATTAGGAAAAATTTTGGGCAGAAAAGCTCTACCCAATATGCTCATCAACTACTTTGATGTTACCATGTAAATACACAATGAATACTTTTTTTTAGTCCAGCTTATAAAATACCGGTACTTGATCAAGTGCAAACTTATAAAATGTAAAACCACAAAGTCGCCAATGAAATGGTCTTAGGTCTCCGATAAAAATTAGAGAAAATTATTGAAATAATTTGTACATTTTATAAAACCATTTGTAAAGTAGAAATGAAATACTCTCCACACGACGGGTAGCCAGATATCTTTAGTCTCCTAGAGTACCCACATCCCTTGTACTTCTAAAGTATCTTCAATTAAAAAAAAGTAAAAAAATCAGATAATGTCAGTAAATAGGTGTTTAATGCAGAGAGAAAGTTTCTACCCAGAGAAACTCATCTCACCTTACAGGACACTCACCCCTGCGTATGTCAGCAAATGGGTACTTTTAATTTTCTTTTTTTTTAAAAAAAATTAAAGACACTCACTTGAGTGTGTGCGTCGTCGTTTCACACGTAGAGGTAGCAAACTCAGAAGCGCGATATGTGGCAAAGCATTCCACGTCTCAGAAGAGGACACGTGATAAATCACCTCCTCGTAACAAGATTTTCACACGGCGACCGCCGACCAAGGTGCACACTCTTTACGTGCACCATTCCAAAAGTATTAAAAAGCCCAAAAACATATCCAAAATACTGTTTTTAATCACATTCAACGAGATTGACGATATTTTTTAGACTTCGGTATTTCGATTCATCATCGTCTCTCGGACTAATCCGCAATTATTTTATAAAAGATGAAAAGGCCCAAAAACAATTACGTAAAATTCGTTTAGCCAGCACACAAAACATATCACTTTCTCTTCCAAAAGTTGAGGCTATTTTCCGTAATAAACTGAAAACGAATTCAATGAGTTTCTACTTTGTACCTGCTCTTTCGTTGTTGGCGGTTATCACTCTCCCATATCGTTGTAGTTCTCTGCAAAATTCAATGGTGTTGTCCGCCTGAGTTTGCTTTGCTTCAGCTGTTCGATCTTCTACACAACTTCTCCTCTAAGGCTCCAAGTTAGCTGATAAATCGTCAATTTCAATCGCAATGGCGGTGGAAGCACTGGTCGTTGTGGTCTTACAGAAGCTAACGGACCTCCTCATCCATGACAACATAGCCTTCGACAATGTGATTGACCAGATCGAAGACATCCGTATCCAACTCCGGCAAATGCGTGGCTTCCTCATCGGCGCCGAGATCAGCGCGGATGACGCCGCCGTCGCCTGGGCCACCGATTACCTCCGCGTTCTCTTTTCAGTCGAAGACGAGATCGAGAAGTACGTCCTCTCCCTTTCTGCTTGCGGCCGGCGCAACATCGGCTTCTTCCAACGCCGCGGCTTCACTCTCTTCGCCTCAGTCTACGACTCCTGTGGCCCCGGCAAGGCGCTTCGTCGCGCGCTCGACCTCCTCGCAGTCGAGATCAGAAACCTCGAGCCCAAACGGCCTGTCGAGGTTGCGGATGCGAGCTTGCGAGCTAGAAATCCCAATCTCGAGGAATTACAGGAACTTAGGGCTCCTTGTGCTCATGGAACATCGATGTCTGACCTTCCGGTAGAAAGAAAGCGATTCGAATCCATGGAAAGCTCTCCTTCAAATCGGAGACCTAATTTCCAATTTGGGAGTCTGAGTCCTACCGCGAGGAGGAGTCCTCGTGCAAGCCCTGGTAGTCATCGAAGACATCCAATTCTCACAAGCATTAATCCTGATCAGGAAGGACCCGATCTCATCGGATTCACCCTGGACAAGGCAAAACTTGTTGGCAGACTGAAGGAAGGTGGAGGAGGGGGTGTGATTCCACTAGTAGGCCGCGCTGGCTCCGGTAAGACTACTCTTGTTCAGAAGATTTACAATCTCAGGGAAATCAAGATTCATTTCGATTGCCGTGCTTGGATTCATGTTCCGGATGAATCCATCACAGTCTTCCAAATCCTCGCCAACCTTCTGCAGCAGTTGCTTAAGTCCAAGGAGGTTGGGATCCCGAGTGCTGATCATCATCGGCTCATTACCAGAGTTAACGATTTTCTCAGGGACAAGCACTACTTGATTGTTTTGGATAATGTAAGTGATGTCCAACTTTGGAAGGACCTGAAATCGGCGTTCCCAAATTTAGACGTAGGGGGCAGCAAGAGCAAGGTGATCCTCATCACTCGTGATGAGGATGTAGCTACGGCCTCCATATCCGAACAAGAAGACAGTCAGCCTCATCATCTTAACCAACTGTGTCCTGAACATAGCTGGGAGCTGTTGACCAAGAAATCTGGCCTTGATCAGGGAAGTGGCAAGCTTGATGACGGCTTCAGAGACGAGGTTTTGAAAAAATGTAATGGCTGTCCCCTTCAGATTGTGGTGCTCGGAGGCTTGTTATCAACTAAGGGAACGAGCTGCGATGACTGGAAATGGTATCTCAGCCAACCTAATTGGAGTGGAATGGAAATCTTGCCGCTGAGTTACACTGATCTACCTGCCCACTCGAAGCTCTGTTTGCTCTACATGGCTCTATTTCCAAATGAAGTGGACATCCCGGTGAGAAGGTTACACCGACTGTGGCTTGCAGAAGGATTCATCAGGCGATCTCCTGGGATGGCTGAGGAGGATACAGTAGAGAAGTGCTTTGATGATCTAGTGCAAAGGAATTTAATTAAGATATCCAAGTTGAGATCAGATGGAAGCCCACGAAGGTGTCGTTTGCCTCATGCACTACGTGAGTATTTGTCTGATATTGCTCGCAAGATAGCCCTCTTCTATATCCGACAGGGCCATCAGGAGCCTGTAACCACTCCTAAGTTGGGTGTTCGCAGAGTCATTGAGTACATCAAGAATGAAAACCACAACCATGCTTCAACTTCTATATCTTCACCTTCCTATGAGAACCTAAGATCCTATTTATCATTCAACTCTCAGAGGAATGATACTCCGGCTGAGGAAGTGGGGAACTTCATATCTGAGATAATCGGGAATAAGGGGTTTGGAATGCTAAGGGTGCTTGATCTGGAAGGTGTTTACAAGCCAACTTTACCTGTGACACTAAAGCTATTGTTCCATTTAAGGTACCTCGGGCTTAGGTGGACTTTCATAGATCACCTTCCCGAATCCGTTGGTGACCTGCCTTTCCTTGAGACGCTGGATTTGAAGCAAACATATATCAATAGTCTTCCTAGGTCCATTTGGAAATTGGAGCACCTGAGGCATCTCAATCTACCTGGAATTCATCTTAACTACAAGCACAAGAAAGGCCAAAGTTCTTTAGCTGAGCTAAGAACATTGGAAGGTTTGATTGTTGATGATGAGACTGATGTGAAAGGAGAGCTCAGCCATCTCCGTGAACTACGAGAATTAGGTATAACTTGCCAATTGCGTTCATCCGATGATCTGATAAGTTGGATCCAGAAACTGAACAACCTTAGGTTCCTGTGGTTGAAATCCAAGGATATAATGGGCCAGCCTTCCAAGATCAATTTAAAACCCCTTCCAGAGTTATCCGAGCTTACTCGTGTGAGTTTACTTGGACACTTACAACAGCTACCTGATTCAAATGAATTCCCACCAAATCTGAAGGTCCTTGCACTGTCAGTCTCACGATTGGAGAAGGACCCGATGGGTGTTCTGTCAAAGCTTCCAAGCCTCTCCGTGCTCAGGCTCCTAGCTGACTCCTACCTAGGAAAAAAAATGGAGTGCCCAAGAAACGGGTTCCAAAGTCTACGGGTGTTGAAACTTTGGATGCTCAAGAAACTAGAAGAATGGACAGTGGAAGAAGGGGGGATGCCTCTCCTTAAAGAATTAAACATCAGGTATTGTTGTGAGCTCAGACAGCTTCCTAGTCAGTTGTTGCATCAAGAGACTTTGGAGGAGCTGACTCTGACTTCCATGCCAGAGGGATTCGTTCGACGAGTTAAGCAAGAAAAACGAAGCCATACTGTACTTACTGAGAACAATTATACATTTAACCATTTGCCTGTAAGTCCTCTCTATTGGAGCTGTTTGTTTCCTCACCTTTAAGTTCAAATATAGTTCTGTGCTCAGCTGCATCTTTGTTTGGTAAAAACTCTCTTATTGTATGTCTTTCCAGTATCAAAATTTTCATTCTAACCAAGGTTGGTTCCTTTTTTGTTTCTCTTGAAATCTGAGTTTAGTGGGAAAAGGATCCTGAACTCTGGAATGTGGCAAGTGGAGTGCAGTGAACTTCAATCAACTGGCATACATGTTTATGTAGTGATCAATTTGACAATGACACTGGCCCTCTGCACTGCTCTGTGATTTGCTTGTTGTCAGACAAAAACATTGCAACCTCTATTTGTCAGCTTTGAATTGTTCTATTTCAGTGATCTATTATGGTCCAGTTTATGTTCTATTTGCTACACACCAGGAAAGGAAACTTTGCTTTTCTGGTGTTGTTTTTGTTATCATTACCATTGTTCATTGTATTGTTTTTGGTCATCCCCACTCCTTAAGCTATTAATGTTTTGTACTAGTAATTAATGTAGTTTTTCTTCTTATCTCTCTCTCTTTTTTTTGTTTGGACAGATTGCAGTTTCTCTTTAGAATTATATAAGAGCTAACCTCTAATATTTATTTCTTAGAGTTCTTTATTGTTAAAGACCATCAAAGATCTTCAAAGCTTGTCATGGTAAGAAAGATTTAATCTGCCAATGTTTGAAAAAGAATTCATTTTTTCGATAAGCGGTAAACATATAAAAAATGAAAGTCAACCGGGCAAGTTTTCAGACGGCTAAAATATCCAACTACACAACATAAAACATCAAAAGGTACAAGTACTCAATGGATCCGAGAGTGCGTCAAATAGAGTGAACCATCTTCACCGGGAAATGGCCATGCAAGAGCCTAAAGACGTGCGTCATCACAAGCCCAGCCACCACCCCTGGGGGCACCAGATTCTCGTCAAACACCCATGAGTTCCGTCGTGCCTGCCATAAACAGCCGCTCCAAAAGCAATTCCATGCCTTGGCCAGAGCACTCCTACCCTTCGCCGAGACTCTCATGATTTGTAATGTAGATACATGTATCACTTCCTCTTCTATTTATCATCCATTACCTTTCTGATTTACCCAAACAAGCTGGAGGCTTAACTCTGAAGCAGGTGTGTTCGACTGTTCGTGCTTCGTGAAATTTTGTACCAACTGGCGTGTAAGAGAAGCTTGGGTTTGTGATGGATTTTATTACCCAAAGTTCAAGATAATTAAAGGTCATTGAATCTGATCAGCTGGTGTTTTAGAATAAGGAGACCAACATTAGTTAATTCTTATGCTTGATTGGGTCAATCTTAGATAGATAGATAAGCAAACGTTTACTTTCATTTGTATTTCTGAATGCAGAACATGTTAACTTCTATCCTCTTTCATAAGTCAACAACAACCTGTCATTCCATTGTTTCTCCGTGACAAGCAAGAATATTGGCAAGTTAACAAGAAACTGCATTTCATATAGAAATCTTCAGACCAAATTCTGTTATCCTGCAAGACTGAAGAATGATTCATCTAGGTAAGTTTCTACTTTCTACGCCTATTCTGCTGTGGCCGTTTCAAAGTTTGCTTCGGTTTTTGCATATTCGATCCCTTGACTTGCTCCTATTGTTGTCTTGAAACCGCAGTTGTTGCAGGGTTGTTGATCAACCTTGAGAGACGGGGACTGTTTGAAGTATTTCCGGAAGAAGTGCGAGAGCTATGGAATGCATGGCAGCTGAGAGCACTGGTAGTCACCAGCCTTGTTTTGCAAGTAGCGTTGATCCTATCAGGCAAGCGTAGAAAGCATACAGGTTTTGTTTGGTTCCGTTTCTTCATCTGGTCAACCTACTTGTCAGCAGATTGGGTTGCAACCATCGCCCTTGGTGCCATTGCAAACAAGATTCAAGCAGTTTCAAACAAAGGCGCACCAGCTGGCAATGATCTATTGGCTCTGTGGGCGCCTTTTCTTCTGGTCCACTTGGGTGGTCCTGATACCATCACTGCTTACGCCATGGAAGATAATGAGCTCTGGCAGCGTCGCACCCTTGAGCTTGTCACTCAAGCAATAGCAACCGTTTACATATTTCTATTAGCCTGGCCTGGTATCGCCTGGCTTTCTATCCTCACATTCCCAATGCTGATTGTGGGTCTGATCAAGTTTGGGGAGAGAATAGCCTCTCTCAGATCAGCTAGTAGTGAGCAGTTCCGTGACTCGCTGCTAACACCACCTGACCCAGGGCCTAATTATGCAAAGTTCATGGAGGATTTCACTCTGAAGAAGGCTGAGGGCTACTACGTGAAAGCTGACGTGATTGTGGAGGCTTCAGCTCCCTCTAACCCCCTTGCAGATACAGCCACCGATGATGAATCTACATTGATTTTAAAGGCATACAACTTATTCCAAAGGTTTAAGCGACTCTTCGTTGATCTCATCCTCAGCTTCCAGGATCGAGATGAAAGCCAATCCTACTTCAGTCAACTAGGACCTGAGAAGGCATTTCATGTTATAGAAGTTGAACTAGGATTAATATATGATGCACTCTACACAAAGGCACCGGTTGTTTACTCTGCAACTGGTTGCTTCCTTCGATTCCTCACCATTTCTCTGACATTGATAGTGCTAATCCTGTTTCCCTTCATCACGTCGAAAAGACAACATCACTATGAAAAAGTTGATCTGGTCATAACATATATACTGATGGGAGGTGCCATCGTGTTAGAGATAATTGCTCTGTTCTCTCTACTGTTCTCAGACTGGGCACACTATTGGTTGATAAAACACTACAGTGGGAGCAAAAATTTCTTGCCAAAGTATATTTCTAGGAGAAAACCTGGCCAGCGGTGGTCAGCTTCCATGGCGCAGTACAGTTTGCTCAAGGTTTGCCTGGACGAGGACCAAGAACGGTTCACCATGATTCAGAAGCTCTCAAGAGTTAACAAGACATTAGAAAGAAGCATGTGCTTGACTCGTAATAGTGTCTCCCCAGATCTGAAGCGTTTAATCTTCAAGCACTGCCTGCGCATGTCTGAGCAAATCAAGAATAGCACTGTGCTAATGGAGATATGCAGGTCCAGAGGTGACTATGCCCTCAGGCCCCTCATTGAACAGCAGAAAGATAGCCTTGTTGAATGGGATTGGTCTATGACTACTACCAAAGTAGACTTCGACCAAAGTATTCTTTTGTGGCACATTGCAACTGAACTGTGTTACTACTGTGATACTGATGGCAGGGTTGAGGGCGCAACAGGAGGATCATCATCCTCCAGCGCTGAGAGCAAGCGCCTAGAGAGCAGCAAGCATATATCAGACTATATGCTCTATCTCCTGGCAATGTGCCCTTTCATGTTGCCAGTCGGGATCGGGCTGATAAGGTTTCGTGACACCTGTGCTGAGGCAAAGGAGTTCTTCAAGAACAAGAATTCTTTCACGTCCAAAGCAGAAGCTTGTAAGATGTTGCTTCGTGTGAACACTGAAGTTTCACCCTCTCAGGTGAAGGGTGACAGGAGCAAGTCAGTGTTGTTTGATGCTTGCAGGCTTGCAACCAAGTTGCGGGACCTGGGTCCAGACCCAGAGGACCCCACAATTCAACAACCAAAACGCAAATGGAAGATTATTAGCAGAGTGTGGGTGGAAATTTTAGGATACGCAGCAATCCATTGTCGCGGGGCTCAACATGCTCAACAGCTGAGAAAGGGAGGAGAGCTGCTCACTCATGTCTGGCTTCTGATGGCTCATCTTGGAATTACTGAACAGCTCCAAATATCTCAAGGCCATGCCAGAGCTAAGCTGAATGTCAAGTAGTCCCTGCTGATGCTGTAGCCTGGTTTTCTGTCTTCTTCTTCTTATCTGAAGACTCCACCTTGATTGTAAGACCTTGAGGCACTAATATGCAGGATACTTACAGGTCTTTGTGAGGATGATGAAAGACAAAACAAATACTTAGTTTCAAGACCTTGAAACCAAGGCCATTATATCTTCCGTTTAAGTTCCGTTTTTACTACTTTTGCCTAAACATATTTTATTTATTTTAGACTCTTGAGATGCCGAAGGCAAATAATCTAACAGGCTTTTAATTGGGCCTTACTTCCTGGGCTTGGTCCGTTTTATACACTGGCCATATATATATATATTCTTGTCTTCCTTGTCTAGCCCATTTTCAGGAAAGAAGAGTTCACGATCTTGGCCAAAGATGGAAATTTAGATTGCCGAATCCATACCGTCTTTAATTGGACAAATCATGGGCTGAAGATTTTGGAAAGAAAAGATTCAGAAGATTTCAAACTCAACGACTCTCCCTCCAACATTTGAAGACTACCTACTTATAGTGGATGGAAGAGAAGGAAAAAATCACTGAAGAAGCTACACTGTTATCACGATCAAGTCTTTTGTATTCAAACATTCATTTTCTGCTCTCGGTTTCCAGTAGTCTAAAAACACATTAGTTTGAGAGAGACACAAGAAATTATTGTACAAGTCATTTACGTTACACTAAGGTGTTGCCACACTCTAGCTAAACACACTCACGTGTGTTGAGAGGGCTTCCATTTCACTTGTAAGGTTGAGTGCTAGAATAGAAGCGATGAGGCTTTGTATAGAAGAAGGGAAGTTCTTCTAGGAGGTTCTAGACTCAAGGAAAGTGAAATAAGAAGTGTTGAATCCTACGGGTTGCTGACCCTAGGCGGGGACGTAGGCCAAGTTGGTGCCGAACCTCGTTAACAATTCGGGTGTCTCTTTATTTATTTCGCAGCTATATCCTTTACTTATCTTTAGCTGTCAAAACGTTGATTGTCATATCAAGGTCTTGACAGCGTGCACGGCTTTTTGCCTCAAGTTATTTTTGAATTGCGAAAATCTTGCATACTCTATTCATCCCCCCCCTTCTAGAGTATTATTCATCGCCTTATAGACTCTTCAATTGGTATCAGAGCTAGGCTCACTGTTTGATCTAACAATCTTGTGAGTTTCTATAATGTCTGTCATAGGTGATGGAGGTTTTGCCCAAGGGAGATCTACCAACAGACCACCCCTTTTTTGTGGCAACAACTTTGTACATTGGAGATCTTTGATGCAGATGTTCATCATTGATCAAGACCTTGAACTATGGGATCTGGTGAAGAAGGGTCCACACATTCCAAAGAAGACAGATGAAACCGGAAAAGAAGTCAACAAAGCTGAAGAAGAATACACTCAAGCAGATCTGGAGAATATTGCTAAAAATTATAAAGCTATGAACTTGCTATATTGTGGACTTGATGCTAATGAATTTAATCGTGTTTCCTCTTGCAAGAGTGCCAAGGAAATCTGGGACAAGCTGGTGGTCACATATGAAGGCACAAGTCAAGTAAAAGAAAGCAAGATCAACATTTTCCTTTGACAGTATGAGCTTTTCAAGATGAACCATGATGAATCAGTTAAGGAGATGTTCACGAGATTTACTCAAATTGTGAATAACCTCGACTCACTTGGAAAGACCTTCTCCAACACAGAGAAGGTAAGGAAGGTTCTCAGGAGTCTTCCTAAAACCAAGTGGGGTCCTAAGGTTACTACAATTGAGGAAGCTCAAGACCTTACCACACTGCCATTGGATGATTTACTTGGAAAACTCATCACACATGAGAAGATTCTAAATGAAGAAGATGGAGAAGTGCCCCCTACTGCCAAGAATCTTGCACTCAAAGCAAAGAAGGAAGACATACAATCCGATGATGATGAAAGTGATGATGAAGAAGACCCCTTTGCTCTTATCACCAAAGGACTTGCACGGATTCTCAAAATGAAGAAACAGTTCTCCAACAAAGACTACACTGGAACATCCAAATTCAAAGGTAAGTCCTCCAACTTGTCCAGAAAATCTAAAGTACTAACATGCTATGAATGTGGTGAGTCAGATCATCTTGTGAAAGAATGCCCCTTGAAAAAGAAGAACAAGTACAAGAAAAATGAGCAACGAAAGAGAGCCATGGTAGCAACGTGGAGTGACTCAGATTCTTCAAGTGACTCGGACACAGAAGGAGATCAGGCAAACCTGTGTCTAACAGCCGAGCATGAGGGGGCTAAACATCAAGATCTTGAGAAAATGGTAAGAAGTTTAATGACCAGTCCTCCTGACATTTTATCTGAGTTTTTGAAAAATATGATTTCTAATGAGGAAAATTACACCAGCGAAGTAAACATTCTGAAAGAGAAGCTGAGGGATCAACAGAAATGCATCAGTGAAATGTCGCTGGAAATGAAAAATCTTTTAACTTCTCAGACAGCTCTTGACATTAAAGTCAAGACCTTGACTTCAGAGAACTCTGATCTCAGGCAAAACCTCTCCTCTCTAAAGCATTGTAATGATGACTTAGAAAAAGAGAAGGCTAAGCTGACTGAAAAGTGTAAAGACCAGCAGACATCACTTATACAATTCACGAGATCTAAAGCCAATCTTGACAAGATGTTAGGTGAGCAGCAGCTATCTATAAATAGAAGTGGCATTGGATACAATAAAAATTTTCCAAAGAAACCTAGTGTCACTTTTGTTAAAGCTAAAGGTAATTGGCGCTCACCTACCTGCTTTTTCTGCTGTAAGAAAGGGAATGTGAAGGAAACCTGTCCCTATAGACGAAGGGATCCTCACATCATTAGAAACACATTTCCAGTACGTTTAAATGAACAGATAAGACAAGTTTGGGTTCCTAAAGGGACCAGACTACCCAACATGGTCTATCCCCATTATGAATCTAAATCTATATATTGGTCTAGCCGAAAGGGTTGATGTTTGTTTTGCAGGAAATCACCAAGATCAAAGAGCCAAAATGGATTATGGACAGTGGGTGTTCTCGACACATGAGTGGAAGGAAGTCTTTGTTTCACAATCTAAAGGAACAGACCACTGGTACAATTACACTTGGTGATAAAGGGAAGTGCAATATTATTGGTATTGGTAATATTGGTAACAATTCTTCTACTTGCATTAAGGATGTATATCTGGTTGATGGACTAAAGTATAATCTTTTAAGTGTATCTCAGCTGTGTGACAGGGGAAACAAAGTGGAGTTTGACAGGCACAAATGTGAAGTCAGAAATGAACTATCAGGAGATCTTATTCTCACTGCTCACAGGCACAATAATACCTATGCTATAAACGCTAACCAAATTGCAGGAACTCATCTCAAGTGTCTCAAGGCCTTGACAGACGATCCAAGTCTATGGCACAGAAGGCTAGGACATGTAAGCATGCACACCCTCAACAAGCTAAAATCTAGAGATCTTGTAAGAGGACTGCCTGACTTAAACTACAAAAGTGAGGCTCTATGCAATGCCTGTACAAGAGGTAAACAAACGCGTGGGTCCTTTAAACCCAAGAAGGTTGTAAGTTCCTCTCGACCCCTTGAACTCTTACATATGGATTTATGTGGTCCTATGCGCATCAAATCTCCTAAAGGAAAACAGTACATCCTAGTTATTATTGATGACTTTTCTCGTTTTACTTGGATTTCTTTTCTTAGAGAAAAATCAGAGGCTTTGTTTGAGTTTTCAAAACTTTGTAAGGAGTTACAAACCTTGAAAAACATACCAATCGTTTCCATTAGAAGCGATCATGGTAGAGAATTTGATCAACTCAACTTTGATTTGTTCTGCGCAAAATATGGGATTTCACACAATTTCTCAGCCCCTAGAACTCCTCAGCAAAACGGGGTTGTGGAACGAAAGAACCGCACTCTAGAGGACATGTCTAGGACAATGCTTTTAGAAAATGGTTTGCCAAAGATTTATTGGGCAGAGGCTGTCAATACAGCCAACTATATCCTAAATCGTTGCTTAATTCGTCCCATTTTAAAGAAAACTCCTTATGAACTTTTCAAAGGAAGAAAGCCTAATATTTCCTATTTCAAACCTTTTGGATGTACTTGCTTTGTTCATAACAATGGCAAAGATAATCTTGGGAAATTTGATGCTCGTAGTGACGAAGGTATCTTTCTTGGTTACTCCTTAAACAGCAAAGCTTACAGGATCTATAACAAGCGCACCAAAATTGTTGAGGAGAGTATCCATGTGGTATTCGACGAAAGCAATAATGGTGTGTTATGTGAAAGTTTTGCAGATCTGAATTTAAATCATCATGATTCGGATGGAGAAGAAGAAGATAGAACTGGAACCAAGAAGGATCAAGAACTCAACATGCAAGAAAAGATCCTTGACACACATGAGCTATCTCAAGACCTTGAGGAGCAGCTTCATAATCAAAATGAAGGGAATACCAACAGTGAGGCACCCAGCTCTAATAGTGTGTCTCAAGACCTTGAGGAAAGACCAAATGTTGCCATCGATGATTACTACCCAAAACAACGAAAGTTCAAACATGCCTCATCTCACTCAGCTCAAGATATCATCTCAGATCCACAATCAGGTATCCAGACACGTTCTAAATTAAAAAATCTTTGTGCCTTCTATGCCTTTGTCTCTCTTGTAGAACCAAAGACTCCTGCTGAAGCACTCAAGGACCCGGACTGGATTACTGCTATGCAAAATGAGTTGAACGAATTTGAGAGGAACAAAGTTTGGACTCTTCAACCCAAACCCAAGCATCAATCTGTCATCGGAACTCGATGGGTGTTCAGAAACAAACTAGATGAAGCAGGCAAAATCATTCGAAACAAGGCAAGGTTGGTGGCTCAAGGATACAACCAAGAAGAAGGTATAGACTACGAGGAGACTTTTGCTCCCGTAGCAAGGTTAGAAGCTATATGTATACTACTTGCTTTTGCCTCCTATATGGGAATTAAATTATTTCAAATGGATGTCAAATGTGCATTTCTAAACGGATTTTTGGAAGAAGAAGTTTATGTTGCTCAACCTCCTGGTTTTGAAAGTGAAGAATTTCCAAATCATGTTTACAAACTAGACAAAGCTCTTTATGGTCTCAAACAAGCCCCTAGAGCTTGGTATGAGAGATTGTCCAAGTATCTTCTTGAAAATGGCTTTCAAAGAGGTTTGATTGACAAAACTCTTTTTACCAAGACCCGTGGAAATGACCTTTTGATAGTTCAAATTTATGTTGATGATATACTTTTTGGTGCTACTAACAACTCCCTTTGCAAGGAATTTTCGGATATCATGTGCAGGGAATTTGAAATGAGCTTAATGGGAGAATTGAATTTCTTCCTTGGTCTACAAGTCCTTCAAACAAGGAAGGGCATCTTTCTTAATCAAGGGAAGTATACCAGGGACTTGCTCAAAAAATACAAGATGGATCAATCTAAAATAGCAAAAACCCCCATGAGCTCTACACTATCCCTTGATCAAGACAAGAATGGTAAGAATGTGAACCAAAAGGAATATCGAGGTATGATTGGTTCACTACTATATCTTACTGCTAGCAGGCCTGATATTATGTTTAGTGTTTGTATGTGTGCTCGTTTCCAAGCAGATCCTAAAGAATCCCATCTTATTGCTGTGAAGAGAATCTTCAGATACTTAAATGGAACTCAAGACCTTGGCCTCTGGTATCCTAAGCAAAGCAATTTTCTTTTAACTGGATTTTCAGATGCTGACTTTGCAGGATATAAGGTGGATAGAAAAAGCACCTCTGGGTGTTGCCAACTTCTAGGAACTTCCTTGATCAGCTGGCACTCCAAAAAACAAAATTCTGTAGCCTTATCAACTGCAGAAGCTGAGTACATAGCTGCAGGGGCTTGCTGCTCACAGATCCTATGGATAGCCCAGCAACTAAGAGATCTTGGCATCGATCTAAAAGGTATCCCTATTAAATGTGATAATACAAGTGCAATTTCTATTACAAAGAATCCGGTACAACACTCTAGAACCAAGCACATTGATGTGAGACACCACTTCATCAGGGACCATGTAGAAAAAGGTGATGTATCCATCTCTTTCATATCTACTGAATTTCAACTTGCTGATATCTTTACTAAACCCTTGTCTGAAGAACGGTTTAACTTCATTAGATTGGAACTTGGTATGCTGAACAGGGATGCATTTTCGTAGGGGGAGCAAACACTCCCTTACAAAATGTAAAACTTTGTTTGGTTAAATCTCAAGGTCTTGACCCCTATGATCTTGAGCAAATCAACCAAAGTATATTACTTAGACCAAAAACTCCGTTAATATCTTTCTAGATATTGCCGGAATTTTTATTCTATTATTTATTACATTCCTTTTACATTTTGGTTTCAAAATCTTTTTACTTTTCTTTCCCAAGATATTTTATCCTTTTTTCCTTTTTTAAATTTATCATGTCTTAAAAACCTTCTCCCTCCCTCTGATTTCCTCTTTTTACAACTTCATTTATTAAATCAGTTGGTTTTTTCGTTTAAAAAATTTCAAATGTAATGAGTGACCCTTGGACTCCCCCAGTACGGCTATTTAAACCCTTCCCTTCCACCCATCACTTCACCCGTCACTCACTCACCCTCTCTCTCCACTCCTCTCTCTGTTTTCACCAGTTTTCAAAGCCCTCTCCTCTTTTCTCTCAAAAACCGTATCAATGGCTTCCAAGAGATCCTCCGCTTCTCAGGCTGCTCCTTCCTCCAAGCGCTTCAAAATGTCCGCCACCAAAGGGAAGAACATTTGCCCTCCTTCCAACACTAGTTCAGATGACTCAAGCTCTTCCTCTCCTACTCCACTGGTGCGACAGAAGAAGAAGGCTTCCCGGCCACGATCTACCCCCCTGCGTGCTCAACAGGTATCTCCTAGTATCCCTGACTCGTGGTTTGCTTCATCCAAGGTGGCCGAGTCCTGGGAACAGGGCTTTGGCCATCGTCGTTTATGCTTCTGTGATGCTGTTGATGTCAAATTACTCGAATCCATGCCCCTGGTTTGCATATCCCTCCTCAAATCATCTTGTCTGTGGTCGATTCTTAACCCCGGAAACTTTGCCTACCCCCGTCTTACCCGTCTCTTCTACGCCAACCTCTCTGCCCATCGGGTCAAGGGTACCCTAACCCTTGTCTCGAAGGTCAAGAATACCCGAATTCGCCTCACTGCTGACAGCCTTGCTCTCATCCTCAATCTTCCTCGAGAGATCTCCACAAAAGACTTTCCTGACCGTGTTGAGTGTATTAACCGTGCAAGGGAAGATTTTTTCTTTCCCTCTCCCACTGATTCCTCCTCCTCTCTCAAACCCACACACACAATTCTCAAATTGCAGCCAAAATTGATCTTTGCCATACTTGCTCGCTGCATTTTTCCCCGAATCAACTCCCGTGAATTAATTACTGAAAGCCTTCTTGAGATCCTATTTCTAGTCTTGAACGGTTATGAACCCAATTTGCCTGAACTCATGCTCAATTACATGCTGCATGCCTCCTCTTCCTCTCGTCCCATGCCTCTTCCCTATGCCAATATCCTTCCCAAGGTATTCGAGTTCTTTGATGTTGACACTTCTGCAGAAGAAAAACAATCATACAGTGGCATGATTGATGAAGCATGCCTCGAGCGCTTAGGGATTGCTAGGAATCTGAGAGGCCAATGGGTGCTTAAGAAAGAGATTAAAGGGACAACTGCTTCTGGCTCAGGAGTTTCTGACGAACGATTGGCTGCTCTGGAGACTGATGTTCAAGACCTTAGGATGGACATGGGTCGGATGTGGACTGACATTGTCTCTCGACAGGACAACACTCATGAGCTGCTCTCCATTGTGAACTGTAAGTTGGATCAGATGCTGCTCCTTAATGCTCTTACCTTTACTGCTACGGGCTCTATTATGCCGCTGGACAAAGAAGCTGCTGATCACACTAGGGAGAAGACTGGGAACATCATCCTCAACTGTGAAAGGATTGTAAAGAACAAACCAGTCCTGCGTCCAACTCATACTGAACCCACTATTCTCACTTTGGAGGAGTATGGGGTTGTAAAGAAGTACACGGATGCGGAAAGGCAGCGCCAAATCGCCCAGATGCTGAAGGATCAGATCACTCGGAAAGTTATGGAGAGATGGCAGGAAAAGGCTCGAGACAGCGTTCGTCGAAAGTACATTGGGCCTGGGCAGCAGTACCCTACCTTTGGCGAATGGCATGATGAGGACACTGTCACTGAGAAGATTCTGAAGAAGACCTTCTCCAGGAGGAACAAGAAGCAGTCTGCTGATGGTGCCTCTTCCTCAAGGCCTTGATACGATCCTCCCTCAAAACCTTCACTTCTGCTTTAAACTCGTGGATTTTATGCTTTAAACTCGTATTTCTCTCTATATACCCTTTTGTTGGAAGACAAAAAGGGGGAGAATGATTCTAAGGTTTTAGATGTTTTTGCTGGTTTAGATGTTTTTGCTCGATGGAAATTCCCTTTTGGTCTAAACATTTTCATATCCTTATGATATATATATATAATTTTGTCATATATGTTGCTTGGCTAGCCTGAATCATGTTTTGTCTTCCATCAAGGGGGAGATTGAAGACTCCACCTTGATTGTAAGACCTTGAGGCACTAATATGCAGGATACTTACAGGTCTTTGTGAGGATGATGAAAGACAAAACAAATACTTAGTTTCAAGACCTTGAAACCAAGGCCATTATATCTTCCGTTTAAGTTCCGTTTTTACTACTTTTGCCTAAACATATTTTATTTATTTTAGACTCTTGAGATGCCGAAGGCAAATAATCTAACAGGCTTTTAATTGGGCCTTACTTCCTGGGCTTGGTCCGTTTTATACACTGGCCATATATATATATATTCTTGCCTTCCTTGTCTAGCCCATTTTCAGGAAAGAAGAGTTCACGATCTTGGCCAAAGATGGAAATTTAGATTGCCGAATCCATACCGTCTTTAATTGGACAAATCATGGGCTGAAGATTTTGGAAAGAAAAGATTCAGAAGATTTCAAACTCAACGGCTCTCCCTCCAACATTTGAAGACTACCTACTTATAGTGGATGGAAGAGAAGGAAAAAATCACTGAAGAAGCTACACTGTTATCACGATCAAGTCTTTTGTATTCAAACATTCATTTTCTGCTCTCGGTTTCCAGTAGTCTAAAAACACATTAGTTTGAGAGAGACACAAGAAATTATTGTACAAGTCATTTACGTTACACTAAGGTGTTGCCACACTCTAGCTAAACACACTCACGTGTGTTGAGAGGGCTTCCATTTCACTTGTAAGGTTGAGTGCTAGAATAGAAGCGGTGAGGCTTTGTATAGAAGAAGGGAAGTTCTTCTAGGAGGTTCTAGACTCAAGGAAAGTGAAATAAGAAGTGTTGAATCCTACGGGTTGCTGACCCTAGGCGGGGACGTAGGCCAAGTTGGTGCCGAACCTCGTTAACAATTCGGGTGTCTCTTTATTTATTTCGCAGCTATATCCTTTACTTATCTTTAGCTGTCAAAACGTTGATTGTCATATCAAGGTCTTGACAGCGTGCACGGCTTTTTGCCTCAAGTTATTTTTGAATTGCGAAAATCTTGCATACTCTATTCATCCCCCCTTCTAGAGTATTATTCATCGCCTTATAGACTCTTCATTATCTTTTTTCCTCGTCTTTCCTGGCACTTTTTAAGGTGAATTTGGTGCTTGTAATGTAGAATCAAGGCATTACAGATTGCCTTGTTGCTTTCATTTTGCACAAATTACCGTAGAATATGTAAATACGAATAAGAACTTTTTACATCAAAATTATCAATTTGATTGAAAATCCAAATGCTGAGTTCCAAACTTCCTGAACCACCAAAATTGCAATTTCCCAACCAAAAGTTGACAACAGATGAGCGACTAAAGTTGCAGTTATGCCCATGTGCTTCTAGTTCTCCAGAAAATTCATTCTGGTTGACTTCTTAATACATAGAAAGTATAATGTTTTTTCTACCTTCCTTCATTTGGTTCAGCAACAAAGTACAAAAGTAAAATATGCGTAGTCCTGGTATGGAAGCTTCCTTTTTTTTTTTTTTTTTAAATTAGGCTTGGTATGGAAGCTTCAATCTTGAAATCAACCTTCCTCAGAACAGTTATTTCTCAAAAAGGATCCAGTGGTGAAATTGAAGTTGTGAGTTGACTTTGTCTGATTTTTTTTTTGCTTAAAGTTGATTGTAAGTTTGTAGCACTAATGAATTTTACCTTGTTCTTATTTAAATCTTAATCTGTTTCTTTCCATTAAAACTTATGCAAGCAAGAAACATTTAAGCCTAATGAATTTTGCACTTCGGTGATGAGCGAATTTATCTAATAGAATGGAAGAAAATTAGATAACAACTTTTTTTGCTGCATTAGCTTATGGATCATTTTGATTCAGAAGATCTTGGATCTGAATTTTAAGTAAAATAAACCATATTGATTGACCCATATTGGTAACCCAGGAAAAAAAACTAGTCTCTTCTTGCTGCTCCATCTTTCATCGTTCATCCATGATGTCACATTATCATCCAATTGACGTGTAGAAGTAGACAACCTCTAAATACTAAGGCAAGACCCGGTCAAAAATGGGTTGCTTCTAACATGAAGGTGAAGGGTTGAATTATGAGTTGATTCAAATATAGACCTTTATTTTGCATTACTTAGCCAAACTATAATCATATTATCATCTTCCATAGGAGAAACATTTAGAATTCGACTTACAGTTGCAGCGCAAGGAAGAGATGGCGAAGGAGGACGCATCGGTGGCCATCCAGAATGCACTGCAGAAGTTGGACCAACAGCCAAATTTACTTCATAGTGTTGAAAAGCTCCAATACGTTAAATCAAAGCTCCACCGTCTCGGCTCCAACCTAAAGAGATTAAACTCCGTCTCAACGCTCACCCAAGTCAGGGAGATAGCTTACGATGTGGAAGATGCCATGGATGATGCCATCATGGTGGCTGCCGCTGAAGAAAATACTGCGCATCAAAGGTGGCGCAAGCTGGGGAACTTGTTCTTGTTCTTATCCGGAGCTGACAAAAGACACCAAACCAATCAGCAGCTGGTAGAGGAGCACATTGAAGATATCCACAAGCGCACAGCTTCCATTGATAGCTCCATCGTTGATGAGGAAGCCGTGGTGGGAGAGCATGATGATGTGGCCGAAATCCCCCCCGAGAAAGATGAACACCGGTTGGTCCGGTTCTACCTTTCTTTAAGTGGTTTCCCTGCTGACGTTGAGATACCAGCTCGGCAGCTGATCCAAATTTGGGTGGCAGAAGGGTTTCTGGATTGGCAGGGGAGCAGAGGCATGGAGGAACAAGGGAGGGACCAAATCAACAGGCTGCTTAAAAGTGGATTTATCACTCAAGCTCAAACAGGAACAGGTGGGAATCTCAAAACATTCAAGATTGGGCAGGACGTGTTGGAACGCTGCATATCGGATGCAGAGAAAGAGGAATTCCTCCATGTGAAGTTTAATTGTGCAGGCGGAAGCAAGGAGGAAACCGGTAAGCTAGCGGCGACAAGGTTAGCAATCCACAATCAAAGTCTATTGGCGGGGAAAAATCTTACAAGCTTTGCCGATCTCTCAAAGGTCCGATCTCTGCAAATTCACTGTGACATATCCAACAATAGGAGCCCCTTAGTATTGGATTACGGGTTTCTGAAGCCCCGGAAGAAGGAATTCCATTTACTTAGGGTTTTGGATTTGGGATGTTTGGAGCTGGAAACGGTGCCGAAAGCGACAGGGAAGCTAACGCATTTGAGGTACCTGAGACTGAGAGCACCAGAAGCTGCGAGGATCCCATCTTCCATTTGCAACCTTCCTAATTTGCAGACAATCGATTTGAAGGAGACGAAGCGCGTGAAGACGATGCCAGTGGAGATATGGAAGATGAAGAAAAATCTCCGGCACCTCCACCTCGGCGGCGCCACCGCTTTACTGCCGCCTCACAGGGCACACCATTACAACGCACTCGAGAAGCTTCAGACGCTTTGTGGAGTGCGTCCTGACAGAGAGCTTAAGCGGCTGATGGTTAGGGCAAAATTCCCCAATGTCAACCGATTGAAACTCCATATGAGCAAGAAAGACTCCGCTGCCAACAAAATGGAGTTCTTGAGCTTCCTGAACAGCCTAGATCTCCTTTATCACCTCCGATCTCTAACCCTAAGGGGACCGGTCGAAGATCTACCGTCAGATTGGAACGCGTTCCCGTCCAGCTTGACGAAGATGACGCTATTGAAAACGCGGATTCCGGCTGAAAAATGCGTGGACAGCTTACAGAATCTGCCGAACCTGAGGTGTTTAAAGCTGATGGAGGAGTCGATGACGGGAGCGGAGATGAAATGCGCCGGGGGCGGGTTTCCGGCGCTACAAGTGATGAGAATGGAGGGAGTGAAGGAGCTGAAGTCGTGGACGGTGGAGAAGGGGGCGATGCGGTTCCTGAGAGACTTGGTGGTGACAGATTGCAGAGGTCTGATAACAGTGGAGGCGGTTCAGCCATCGAAGGAGCTTCGTGAGACGCTTCAACAGTTGAAAGAACACCCTGAAATGAGCGTTCTTGAGGTGGTGATCACTTCTGCTGAATCCAATGGTGCAGCCTCCTCATAGTCATAGGTGGAAAAGGAACGAAGAATGCTACAACTATTATTTCTAATGTGGATCGATAGTAACATAACGTTATTAAATGTTGTACGGAGTACAATTGGTACTATTTAAAATATACTGTACTATATAAAATTGTCTAAAAATTATATAAAATTGTCTAAAAATTATCCTCCATCTGTTTCAAAATAAAAGTCACTACTGGTCAAAACAAAAGAGATTAGCCTCTTGATCGATTGATTGATTGGATCGCTCGAACTGGCATAAAGAAAATCGGATTCAAGATTTTCCTATCTTCTCGTTTGACTTTTCTGCACACATTTTAAAGAAATAAAAACTATATAAAATATTATTTTTTTAATAAAATTATTTTTATAAATTTATAGTTATAACTAACAAGTATGAAATTATTAAAAAAATATTGATTAAAAAATAATATTTTATAGTATTTTTTCTTTCATAAAATATTAATTTGGAACGACATTTAAAGACAAACGACATTTAATTTGGAACGGAGGGAGTATATAAAATATTAATTTTTTCTTTCATAAAAAAAATACTCCGTATTAATTTTTTCACTTAATTCTATACTTATTAATGATAAATTAATAATATTTATTAAAATATATAAAACTAATAAAAAGTTAATATTTTTACATATTTTTAACTCTTTAAAAGGCGTGTAAAAATTAAAAGACTTATATTTTTTAATGAAAGAAGTATTTCGTTTAGTTTTTAACACACTTTTTTTAAAAGAAATAAAACTCTATAAAATATCAACTTTTTAATTATTTTTAAAAAATAATTTCATACTCATTAGTAGTAATAAGTATGAATATATTTAAAAATATATATATATATAAATAATTATTTATAGAGTTTTAGCTTTTTTAAAAATGTATCGAAATTCAAAAGTCAAACGATTTATATTTTAAATAGAGTATTCTGTTGACTCCACCTTGATGATAAGACCTTATTAGTTGATAATAATGTCTTACTGATTGATGAAAGCCAAAACCATGGTTTACAGGTTTTGGTAAGGTCTTACCAATATTGGCTCAAGTTTTACACGAGCTCAGTTGAAATGAGCTTGGGCTTATGATCTCGATTGCGTAAATGGACTCATTTGTTTCAACCGTATTTGGACCAATATTTTATTGGGCTAAATTTTATCTGATGGGCCGATATATATATATTTGGTTTGATAATTTTAAGTTTTATCTTCTTTCTAACCATATATATATATATAGATATAGATTTGTTTCAAATCAGATCAAATCTCAGGCGTTTCTCTCCGGCATTATAGGAACTGATTCGGCGCCTATCTTTCTGAAGTTCAAACGTTCGAGTCAATTCAAAATTCGGATGGATGGGCTGGCCTTTATAAGGAGACGAAGAGGATTGCAGCAAACACAAGCTTCACCCCAGCGCATAAAGATCTTCTGCAATCCTTTGTCTCCTACAAGCACCGATCTCACATCTCTCTTAGTTTAAATGCTTTTATTTCTTTGAGTGTGTGAGGTTTATGTTGAGCTTTATAGTACAATTCATTAGGTTTACACTAAGGGTGCACTTCTACCCAAACGTGCAAGATACTTCGGTATCGGTAGGACTTTTTTTCACTGGTGTGTTTGGGTTGCTAGATAGGAAGTGTGAGGCTTCTAAGTTTAGAAGAGGGAAGGTCTTCTAAAGGTTGTATCTAGAACTCATAGGAAGAAGTGAAATAAAGTTGTTTTGAATCCTACGGGTTGGATAATCCTAGGCGGGGACATAGGCAAAGTTGTGCCGAACCCGTTAACATATCGCGTGTCCTTTATATTCTGCTCTTTACCTTTTTTATTACCTTTGTCTTGCTTATTATTCTTTGATTTATTCTTAACTTGTCTCTGTATTTCAAGATAAGGTCTTATCTTTGTTTGGTAAGGTCTTACTGATTCTGAGATTGCGAAAAGTTTCCCTACTCTATTCATCCCCCCTTATAGAGTATTTATTAACCTTTTATCTGTCTATTCCGCACTTCATATTCATCTTACGATTTAATAACTCATAATCGAAACTTACATTGTATTTCGTTTCAACCTTTAAAAGCCTAAAAGAGGGGAAAAAGTGTGCACCTCACATCGAGTTCATCTAGTTTTGAAGAACATTTACATGAAATCTCACTTGATTCACGATGAAATCTCACAGCATCCATCACTTGATTTATATTTATAATGGAATCTCATTAATTCACAATGAAATCTGCAATGCCTAAATAATCTAGATGCATGTGTATTAGGATCATTAGGATACTAATGAACTGGATGAACTAGGATATAGGCTTAGGTTTCAGGTGGCTCGAGTGAAGATCAAGTCAGAGAACCGAAGCGTGCCTAAGGGTTTGGCACCAAGTTTGAATGTGTTGAAGACAAAAGCTTCAGCTTGTGACTTCGGCCCATTACTGTACTTGGACCAACCCAACTCTCCTCTTCCGGTCCATGATTCTCTGAAGATGCTCCAACGACTCATGTCCTTTGCTAAGTTGAACACTGCGTTTAGCTTAAGAAGGGCTCGGGTATATAAGCCTATCTTCATAAACCCTAGAGTGACTTGAGCTTCACTATTACGCTTCTGTCCACACACACACACACACACACACATATATATATATATAGAGAGAGAGAGAGTTTGAAAACACCTAGAAGGGGATTCGACAATGATCTGGTTTCCATACCTCAAAGAGCTTGAATCTCAAGCTCTTGGAGAGATTCAAGGAGATCTTGCTCGGAATAGGCAAAAGAAGCTGATTCTGACTTCACTTGCCAACTCTTCATCAACTTCAGTTCATCTTCGTCCTCATAAAGAGTGAAAGAGAGTATATGTTCCTACTTCGTGTTTCTCCTTGACTGTTTCTTACTCGAGCTGCTAAATCTAGAGCCATTTCTAGTTTATCCGTTCATCTGTATCCATGATTTGTATTCGATTAATATACTTGGTGGATTCTTGGGCTTGAGTCTCTTCCTCTTGAGACTCCGCAGAGTAGGGAAACTGAAATGTGTCACCAAATCTCGTGTTCTCTCGCTTTCTCTTGTCTATGTTTTTATTTTGATCTATACCTGTGCTAGGGTTTAGAATCAAAATCTGTTTTTACAAAATCTCAATAATTATACTTGGTGTACATGATATTTGCACGTTTAGTCAATTTAGACTTTGTTAAGAGATGTGACTCTCTCATTGTTGATTGATTTTGTGATTAAATTTTATTACTTGGTGAGTTTTTTAACGCATCTATACGAACAACAAAATATGGCTTCATCATCACCATTTTAGTGAGACCATCCGCATCAATGCGGGTTTCTAGAGTTTCTTAATACCATTTTATCACTTTCTCTCTCCTTAAAAACCCCAACTTACTTTTTCATCCACATCCATACGAGTTTCTAGAGTTTCTTAATTTACTTTTCAGAAAAATAAATTTGCCTCCCACTGCAGAAAAATATGGCATCCCCTATGCAAAAGCCAACAATATAGGTAGATGGGCCCATGCAAAAAAATTTTAAAAATGCAAAAGCCAGCCATATTTGTAGGTGGGGCCTATTTAATGGGTTTTTAGGGGAGTTTGGAAGGGAAAATGCTTCTCTTACCCTCTGGTAAGCTTACCCAAGGGTATTTGGATGTCCAAGTGAAAAAGGGAATAAAAAAAATCTTTTAATAGAGGATAAATAGGTTTTCTTTTTTGTTGACTTCAATGTAACCCTATATCATAATTACTACCCCACTATTACTTGTCCCCCTATTAAATACTATAGTGTGTTAACTTGTTAACTAATTTCTGGCGGGATTCCTACAAGTGTGGTTAACTAATTTCAAGCGGTAATTAGTAGTGTGTTAACTGTTAACTAATTTTTGAAGTAGTATTTGGGGTTTTTGTTATACTTTGTTTATTTTTGATGATTTATACTTTCTAATTAAATAATTTTTAGACTTTGTTTATACTATAAAATTTAAAATACGTAATGCTTATGTTATGTGTAATATTCTCCTTAATAACTATTACTTTATTATTCCATATTTTAATTATGTAATTATTGTAATAATTAATATTATTTTATTAATCCTTTTATTTCTTTAAATAAATTAAATTTTTTCTTTTATTCTTAACATATCTAATAGCTATATATAATCTTAAGTTATAATACTTAATGCTTATGTGTAATCCCCTCCTTAATCAACCCCTTTCCACCAATCAAGTTCTTTTTTCCCTTTTGTAATTACATATTTCATGTAATTATTATTATTTAAACAAATGAAATTACATATTTCATGTAATTATTATTATTTCATGTAATTATTCATTTTATTTCTTTAAACAAATGAAATTGTTTTCTTTTCTTCTTAACATATTTACTAAGTGATTGGCTTAATTAAAAACATTGAATATAACTATTGGTTATGACACATCACATTTAAACAAAGTTACAATGATATTGATATTATTATTACTGAGTGATTGAAAATATCTATATTTATGTATTATACTTTACATGAGAATTCTCAACATATAATGAAATGATTATTTCCATATTTATAAACTATATATAGTCTTGCATAATATATATACCTAACTCATATAACTACTCCCTTCCAACTTCCAAGTGATAAAAAATCAAATAAACCCGGCCCAATTACGAACTCAGCCCGGCCCAATTGCTCACCCTAGAGCTGCAACCTACTCCATGCTTCGTCGTGATGCAAATTGAAGATGCAAATTGAAAACTGTAACAGAGTAACCCTCTCCAAAAATTCTTCACTCCCTCTCAACAACTTTCGACTGTAAAAAACAAATCATTCCCGTAGCAGCCGGGAAAAATCGGATTGCGTCTCTCCCAATTGAAAACTCCAACCGCTTTTCTGTATCCATAGGGTCGGGCCAGTCGTCTCGTCAGGGCTGCACCACCACGACTCAATCTCCAAATTGGTAAGTCGTTCTGTTTGTAATCATTCCAATCTGTTTGATTTTATGTTAATCAATAGTTGATTTCAGATATTGGGCTTATCAGGTGGGTAATGGGTGCTTGTGGGTAGGCTTAGGGTTTAAGTTTTTGGTATTGACAAAACTGAAATGAAACTTGTTGGCGTGCAAATCAGTTTATAATGGAGCCGGAATATCTCCAGTTGAATAATCTTACCGAAGAACACAAGGCCAAATGGTTGATGTTATCGAGAATGGATATTGTTCCCACTAGATTCTACGATGTTCCCGCACTTAGACGCCTAGGCATGTTCGACATTACGAAGATGATGCTTGAGCACGCAGGGCTGGCAGAATTTCTGCATAAGAGTGCACCAACCTATAGAAGATATCTCCTGGAATTCCTTTCCACTGTATCTTCGCATAATGGCAACCGAATTTCATTTCACCTCAATGATGTCGAGCGGTCCTTGTCATACGATGAGTTGCGGGACATCTTTGGGGTTTCTCGTCAACCTACAAACGGGTGGAAAAAATCGTCTAACAAGGTCAAAGAGGTTTGGACTGACATCACAGGTCCAAAGTTTGACGGTCACAGGGGAGACTAACTTCAGTCTTGGGCATCGTGCTTGATCTTGGCACACAAAGTGATGAGGATGGCTTTTGGTGGTCAGGCCGAGACTAGCAAGGTTGCTGCTGTGGATTTGGCATGGTTTCGGTGCTTCTTCCAAGACTGTAATGACGTGCCTGACTGGGCATCTATATTCGTTACATCTTGCATTCGAGATGCAACAAGCGAAAGCCCGAAGGGGAAGTTAGAATTGGGGGGTATGATCACACTGATCGCTAGGCATTGGGAACAAGAACCGCCAGAAGGGTTCGAGCCGCTACATGGCTCTCATCTGTACGATGAAAGGAGTTTGAACGCAGCCAATCTGTTGAGCAATCCACTGCACAAGTATTTGCATTGGAAACCAACTAGAGATTACCATGCAATATATTTGCCATGTCCCCTACCGTTTGGAACTAGAGCAGTGGATTTCCGTATGATGCGTGTTGAACACAATAGTACATTATGTCAAGATCAAGATGAAGGGGGTACACCAATGGACACGGACGACCTTCCTGCACAAGAAAGGCCATACGATACGGGAGTGCCAATGAGTGCTGGTGGTTCTCCTCCTTGTCAACCAACTGGAGAGGATATGGAGTGTGACACAGGGGGGGTCCAACTAGTTCACCCGTCGAGGATGTGCAGATGGATACAGAATGTCCGAGTCCTCCACGCTGTATTACTTCATCGAATCCTTCGTTCGAGGGTCCGCAATTGCAGCACGGTGAATCAAGCTATTCTATTCGTTTTGAGAAATTGCAACAAGAGATGGTAAACCGACTATACGATGTGGATGCGACATTTCGGGAGATAGCCGACAATCAAAGATACATCTTCGATAGGCTCAACCACATATCCGACATGCAAGATCGTTTGACGGAAGATTTTGAGGAGATACGTGTCGGTCAGAACTTGCATCACAACAACCAGAAAGACGTGGAGATGACTTGTCAGGACGTCTCAGCAACCCAACAATCGATGTTCGATACCATCCACCAAATCGCCTACAGACTAGAAGAAGTTGCGATTTGGATGCAAGAGATTGATGATGAGGTCGAGACTCTACGGGATCAACAAGAGTTGACTGTGTTATATGTTCAGGCAATGGACGATTATGCCTGTTGCAGCTACGAGGGTTATTGCACGCAGTTCGCACCCAAGCTACAAAAGCTCGATGACATTGCCACGCGAAACCTAACCAGGGAAAGTTGTTTTAACGGTCGTCGAACTTTACGTAGGCAGACAAGCTATTCACATCAACGTCGCATGCGATGTCGGGATGGTGGTAGAGGTGGCTGTCGGTATGGAAATCGTGGACATGATAGTGATCGGTATGGTGGTCGTGATCGTGATCGTGTTCGTGATCGGTCTGGTGGTCGTGATCGGTATGATGGTCGTGGTGGGCATCATGGTCGATGAAACATATATATGTATTTTATGAGCCTAATGTAATATGTTTGATACTCTGTTAAGTTGATTTCGATTTGTGTTTCCCAGTTTAAACAAAATGTGTAGTGTACAAGCCCAATTCAGCATGTGGTCTACGACAAGTTGTAGTACTTAATGGGCCAATTTCTTTGTGAATTGATGCAGATTGGCCCATGTTTTGAGATTTAAACATTACACTAAGTGTTAACAAAGTATGTACTTTAAACAGTAACAATGGTTTCATCTAATTTTATCAATGAAGATCGATAACATATAATTATAATAATAAAAGTACTCCGTTGGAGTATATTATAGTATCAATTTTTAGGTAATTTTATTATTCTCTTATTTTTATCTTCAATCTAGATTTTAAACTTTTTAATAAAATAATATAGAATTATTAAAAAAAATCTAGAAATGTGAAAACTATCATTGGTGAATAACATGAAAACTAACCATGGCTTCATCTAATTTTATCAATGAAGATCGATAATATGTGACAAACATTTTGTCCGATCTCAACTAATTATTGAATACTCCAACGTTTATGTGTCCTATCATATAATATTTTTTTAAGATTTAAACATTTCAACATTAGTTTTAACTTAGTATGTATCTTAGAGACTAAGAATGGGTCATCTAATTTTATCAATGACGATCGATAACATGTGACCAACATCTTTTCCGATCTCAACTAATTATGGAATACAATATTTATATGGCCTAATATATATATATATATATATATATATATATATATATATATATATATATATATATATATATATATATATATATATATATATATATATATATATATATATATATATATCGGAACATATAATATTTATTTTGAGATTTAAACATTGCACTAAGTTTGAACAAAGTATGTACTTTAGCCAATAACAATGGTTTCATCTAATTTTATCAATGAGGATCGATAATATGTGACGAACATTTTTTCCGATCTCCACTAATTATTGAATACAACATTTATATGTACTAATATATATATATTAGTACATATATATCAGATCATATAATATTTATTCTGAGATTTAAGCATTACACTAAGTTTTAACTTAGTGTGTACTTTAGACATTAATAAAGGTCCCAATACTATAAACTTCAAGTGATTGATGCTTTTCCTTAAGTTACACAATTTTTACTTTGCACATTTTGTTATTATTTCTTAAATGAATTTCATACTCAATTATTCGACATTTAGGGTGCCTATTACACATAGAAACAAAATGTTGGGCAATAATTGCAATATATAGGGTGCTGAATTGAAAATAAAACGAAAACTATGGCGGTTATGTGAACTTAGTCACAAGACAAGCCCTCGTTGCATGTTACTGTTATTGGTCCAAAGTTGAGCGCACGGATTGACCTTTTCTACCATTGGATTTAAACAAATGAAGGGCCATGATTTAATCAGGTCGGATGAATTTGTAATGGCATAAATTTAATATCAATATAATACATGCGGCTGAACGCTGCATCGTGCTTCTCAACGCTGCTTCACAAGCCAAACTTCTCCCGCCAATCACAGCATGCCGCGTGTCATATTCTTTCTTTTATATTTTCCAGCAGCGGAAAGGCTATATTTATTTATAACATATAATTATAATAATAAAAGTACTCCGTTGGAGTATATTATAGTATCAATTTTTAGGTAATTTTATTATTCTCTTATTTTTATCTTCAATCTAGATTTTAAACTTTTTAATAAAATAATATAGAATTATTAAAAATCTAGAAATGTGAAAACTATCATTGGTGAATAACATGAAAACTAACCATGCATGGCTTCATTACTGCTGCTTTTTGCTTATCCACGCTGCCTCAGAGTCCCGCCAATCAGAGCATGTCGCGTGTCATATGTGTAATTTGGTAGTCCGCTTTTTGTGTTGATCGAGTCAAACTATTTTTACAAATTATTTTATTTAATGAATAGAACATTTAAATGGACTAATACATTTATATCGGATCATATAATATTTGTTTTTCAGATTTAAACGTTACACCATTTGAATGATGCAAAGTATGAATAATTATCGATTAAAATATTTGATATCTTATAATTGCAAATACATCTCATTTCGTAAACCCTAAAGCATAAACCGAAACCCTAAAACTAAAATCTTATGATAAAATTGCTAAAACTTGATGATATATCAACTATTTAAATATTGTCTAGTCCTGTGTAGTGGTAGATATAAAATAAAATTCAATTGTAAATAGTTTTTATATAATTTTAATATCAAATCTATATACATATACTATAACCGATGCATATCGTCCTATGTGGCGCGATATGGTTGATTATAGGATAAAAATTAATAAAATAATATGTTGTCATAATTTATAGAAGTTATATAATCCACAATATATCTACCTATATATTTTAGTTGATTGACAAAAATATAAATAAAAAATATTTCATAGTCACACTTACCAAAAATGTTACTCCGTATTATATGTAAGTGCTATTTTATTTATATCTAGAGTGTTTTTTGGTGGAAAAAGTTATCTATATTTAGATGATTATGATTATTATGATTATGATTATTATTATTATTATTATTATTATTATTATTATTATTATTATTATTATTTATTGGAATCCATCGAAAACATTACTCCCTAATAAAAGTTATGATATCTGATAAAAAAATAAAAATAAAAGTAATGATAAAATGATAAAGATTGACTTGAAAATCAACTTGATGTGACCACACGGAGAGAATGGGTCACCGTTGGATTTCAAGAAATGAACGGCCACGACTGAATTAATGCAGGCGGCGTACTGCAGCGTTATGCTGCACCACGCTGCTTCGGACTCCCAGCTAGTCACCGAATGACGCGTGTAATCTTTTATTAAGTTGGTAGTTTGCTTTTTGTGGAGACTAAAACTATTTTAATTAACATCATTTATTTGTGTAATTTCTACAAATTGGGGTTGTATTATAAAAAGTTGGACACTCAAATAGTGGGTTTGATGTATTTAACATATAAAAGTTGGGTTTATGCAAAGTATGAATAATTATAGATAATTTTATAATTTCAAAAAAATACAATTTTATTTTGAATCTTATCCGAATTTAAGATAAAAAGTTTGTATTATTTTTTGTTGAAAGTTCATCGTTTGTATTATTTGAAGTTGATTTTAAAGTTTGTATATTTTTTGGTTTTTAATTATTTTTAGATTTTTATGTATACAAAAATTATTTTTGGTTCATACTATCTCATAGTTGATATTATTTTGAGTTACTTTTTCTTTTTTTTTTACTAGCTTAAAAAAAGTCCAAATGGGATTGCACAAAACGGGAATCGAACCCTAGACCTTTGTGTACTGAGCAAATAGCCAAATATGGAGAAACCATTATGGCAATGAATGACTACTGATTGATGTTGAAATACATTAATTAAAATATGTACTATTATTTTCATTGCCGGGAACTTGTGGAAGAAGATTGGGTTCGCCTCGCATTTCCCTCCAATTTTAAACTGCGATTAACTTTGACATGTTTATTAAATAGCCAAAAAATAGGAATAAATACAAAAATTAATACTTGAAATTTTTTATTACTGCGTAAAATTAAAAACTTTTATAAATAATAAGTACAGTACAGTATAAAATTTCTTTTAAAAATTATAATTCATCAAAAAATCCTTTAAGTGAATTCAGACATAACCATTACTGAATGGAGGGACTGTAAATTTTTTTTTAAAAAATATATTAGTAGTAGTACTGTAGATTATGTTTGGGATTAGGGGGGATCAATGATGACTTTTGGCCTCCCCCCTCCAGATCCAATCCCCGAGCCTCTACAACTTCCCTCACATTTCCCCTTTATAAGCGATCAGAGCGGCGAGTTCAAGTGTACGTCTCCGATCGAGTCTCAAGAGCAAGCGGATTGAACCAGGCGGCGACTGAGAAGGTAAATCGATCCCTCCGATCGTTCTTGAATTTGCTCTTTCCCCTTTCTCCTTTCCCTAACCTTCTGATTTTCCCTAATTTTCAACTAACACAAGTTTGGTTTCTGATGAAGGGTACTCTCGCGCTCATAATCAAGGCAAAGGCTTTTGGGAACTTCATTTCGCGGATACCAAGTAAGTCCCCTTCCAACTTGACCAACATTTTTTCCGATTGTTGATGTATGTGATTGTTGGTCACTGATTTATGATGTTAGTCCTTGTTGCATGTGTAGTTGTAATGACTTAGGGTTTCATGTGTACTTTAAAATCAATTGATAATTTTGATAAATGTGGAAGAAATTCGTGTTTGTATGTGTCGATCAGTGGTCTTTGAACTCTGTAGTTAGGGATTTATGTGGCTGATTTGGGTACTGGTAGGGGGTTAGGGTTTTGTAATGGTGGCGGTTTAGCGATTTTTTCATAACTGTTTGGTATGAACCTGTTTAGGGTGCATAGTACTGGTTACATTTGTTGTGCATGTTTAATATGAATGTCTGAAAATCTGAACAACTTGTATCAATTATGTAGAATATGGGTTGGTCAAATATGCAGTGAATGATAGCCTGTGAATATGTAGAGAAGACAAGGGCAAATTGGTAATTTAAATACATTTTTATGTTACTTGGCACATTTAGGTCATTGTTTTTCTTCAATTTGTCCGCTTCTGTGTTTATCTCGTATTGAATGCAATTTAGTTTTGTTATGGTCATTTTCTTAATGTCTAGTGTAATGGTACAGGGCAATATGTCCGACTCCGAAGATCGCTCTAGGTCGAGGTCCTTCTCTGATAGCAGCAGGGGAACGACCAACCCCTTCGCACACGTGCCTCCTGATGTAAGTTAATCTCTATTCATATCACTCTATGTCGAGGTCCTTCTATGTATGATAGCAACAGGTCATCTAATTTCTCTCATGTTAACAGTTTCAGGTCGACCAAAATGACGATGACGCCGCCTCCTCCTTCCCATCATCCTCCTCAAACACTGACAACACGAGGGTGATAGAGCTTCAAGACAGAAACAGGGAGCAGCGTGATCTCCTTCGACAGTTCGAGAGGCAGACTCGGCTTATGGACGGGAACCTTGCCCGTCGTGAGCATGATCTGGCTAAGGCAATGGACTGCATCAAGAAACTGGACGGGCGCTTGTCTGAGACCATCTCCGTGGCGAGGGAGGAGAAGGAGAAGTCACGACTGAACCAGGCCAATGCAGTTACGGTCATCAGGAGGCTGGTGCAGAGTCTGGTGGTTGTGTGCTGGATTGCCCTGGCCATCTTCATTGCCTACATCCTTAAGTGACCATGTTATTATGAAACTTGTTTTAATGTAATTTTTTTTGGGAAGCTTTGAACACTTATCTTATTTTGCTTTAATGTTTTGTTGGTTTGTAAGTATCACCGTACAATTTAATGCTTTCGAGCATATTTTTATGGTATTGCAGTTTATGGCATTGTGGCCTTTCACTTAAAGTTTATGACTATTATTATAAGACCTCACCCCATATGGTATAAAAGTTTATAAAAGTTCATAGATAATTAACAAGATCATTATTTTTATATTTTTATCCATTGCTATCATTTTTCTCAAATAAATGAATACCGTATGGTTCACTTATTATTTTGTTCTTGTAAAATACATTAGTTTGATTTACATTACTCAATAATACAAACTTTAAAATTATACCAACTTTAAAATAATACAAACTTTAGTATGACCATGCTAAGTAATATTTCCCTTGTTCGTCAAAATATTTTATCTTCTAAAAGAACATATTGATAAAGTTATTTAATTAGTATGACCATGTAATATATTAATAAAATTAATATCTTCCAAAAATATGTTCATATATATAGAGCAAAAATAGGTAAAATCTTCTTATATCATAGTATTTAAAATTGGTTAATATCTTCTAAAATATTTATCTTATGCATAGAATGATTATTTACAAATTTTGTGATATGTTCATACGGCTAATATCCATATCTAATGAAATTTGGTTAATATCTTCGAAAAATATTTCATCAAAGTTTTTTCTTCACACAAATTTTTTAACTACAAGAGCAGGCTCTTGTACATTGGGCCGGAAAATGGTAAAGCAGGCTCTTGTACACGGGCTGGAAAATTGGGCCTCTGGTTGTAATAGGAATTCTAATCCAAAGTTGAAACGATTTTTTTGTCTAACTGACCCAGTAACAATATGAATTACAATTACTAATGTTCCAAAAGGATTTCTAAATGTAAATACGAGGGTATTGAACTAACATCACAAGCCCCTTATAACTATTCCTCCAAACGTGGCAACTACCATTCATGCAAGGCGTGCCCAACTCATTCAGTCTTCTGGAATGGTTGATACGGGACCAAATTAAACGATGAAGATCCCGACATGTGTGTTTGAGATAGCTGCATAAGAAAAAATTGTTAATAACTGATTGCAAAGAGTAAGAAGTTAGACAAGAGTCTGATTTTTTCTTACTCACCTGTGTAACTCGCATAGGAAGACCACGAACACCATTGAACTGACTGAACGGAGTATTGCCCAGGCCACTTTGTTGCAAGCCTTGTGTATGCATCATCTACCATAAGAGAAGGGAATAAATGATCATAAGTATCATGCTACCGAAAAGAGTGTGACATGATAGCATGTACTCCCAGTTACGTACCGAATTGTAAAATAGATGAGGATTATGCATCCCATGCCCATGTGGCATGTGCATCATGTTGGGGTGGCGACGACCATAGCTTGACCCTACTTGGCTCTCCGCAGGGATGTTTGCCTCGACCCGTTTCCGTTGACGCTCACGTTCCCGCGCCTTTTCCCTATGATAGCCTAACCTCCTACTTCTCATGGCACCTTTACCCCTTTTGTCTACTGGATCTACCACGGGGGATAGATTGTTAGCCGCTTCGTGCCCGTCCTCGTTCATGCCCGTTTCAGTAGGGTTCACCACTCGACGCCCATACACTTTCCCAATGCCATCGAGGTTGTGCAAGTGTAGGATATGCTTCCCCAGCGCAGCTTCCTTGACAGTGTGTTCCATTTCCCCGAGTGCAGCCATCACAATCTTGTACAAATCCTCATTGTACATCACCAATCCGGCGATTCTGTCAAACTTACTATGAATATCATCATACCGTTTCATTCCGTCGGACTTCTTTTCTATCAACTTATAGTAAGGGACCGCAACCTTCAAGTGTTCCCGGGGTAGGTCCTTGCACCAACGATCCATAATATACCTCTCCGGAACGTAATCCACCTGCTCTTCGTTGAAGACACACAAAATGTGGGTGCACAATATCCCTCGGAACTCGAATTTCTTGCACTCACATTTTACCTCGGTGGTGTCTTTTTGAAGTGTAACCCTATATTGGCAGCACCGTGTACGACCATAATAAGGCCGCTTTACCATAACGTCGTAAGTGCAAACATTGCCATCGTCTAGGACCTTCACTGCGTTGTTGTACACGAGGTTCTGCACCTCAATTTGAAATTCTTCGAACTTTGAAGTAGTGTACAACTGTTGGAACACCAGCTCAAACACATGCTCGGTCATGCACCTGGTTGGGCTATTTATCGATGTGAAGTTTGCCGTCTCCTCCTCTCTTACCCTTTTCGATAATGCTAGACCGTACTACTCCACGAATATCTTCAAAGTAGTATTGAAATTGACATACTTTTTGAAGAAATGGTTCATACCTTCACTCCTTTGGGTGCTTGACATCCCGGCCCAGAAGTTGTCCTTGAAGTATATAGGAACCCAACGCCTTCTATTTTGGTACATCTTGCACAACCACTTGTTGTTACGCAAACCAAACTTGTCCAGCATCGCAGACCATGCGTCTTCGAACTCTCCTTCACTCAAGGAGTCGTGTAGAGCATCTTGGAGTGACTTGAGTATGTCATTCCAGGCGGGGTTGTACATCAAATGCTTTTGAGCATTCTGCATCACGTGCCATATGCACCAACGATGCGAAGCATGGGAAACACCTGCGCCACCGCATTGCCTGAAAACAAATCGACATTATTGATCAATATTCTATTAACTACATAGAATACACAAAATAGCAATATATAGTTAATAAATTCCCGTCCACTGATGACCTGAATTCTTATTTTAATGACCAAGGGCTTACCAATGGAGCTGGCTTGGTCGGTTAAGATTCCTGTTGGTGCCTTCCCGGACATACACTTGAGCCAAGTGCTAAACAACCACACAAAGTGTTCGATCTCTTCTCCGACGAGTAGGGCACACCCAAACAACACACTCTGCCCATGGTTATTGACCCCGATGAATGGTGCAAATGGCATCTTGTATCTGTTTGAGACGTATGTCGTATCGAATGTGATGACATCCCCAAATTCCAAGTATGCTGCCCGACTCCTTCCATCAGCCCAAAACACATTCTTCAATCTGCTGTCTGCATCCACATCATAAGCGTAGAAGAAGTTCGAGTTGCCTGAAGACATTTCTTCGAAATAATTCCTCATTGCAGAGAAGTCCCCCAGCCCCATGTCCCTCCTTCTGGACTTGGCAACCAGGTTTCGCAGGTCTCTTTCAGTGAAATCCACATTATCATGGTTTCCTTTTTCAACCACAAACGATGTGAAGTTCTTAGCTATAGGTACTCCGACCCTATCCATATCTAAGATCCGTTTCTTGTTGCCTTCGGTAATATACCTGTAATTTGTGAAGTATTTTGAATGCCCCGGCGAACACTCGTGGTTATACTCAAGCGCAACGACAGTTACCCTCCATGAACCAGGTCCATCACGGACAACATTAACCCTGAACTTACAACCTGTCATAGTTGAAGTGGATCCCTTGCTTGGGTTTTTCGACTTCGATACAAACTTCCCCCCTTTTGTACATTCCATCCTAATGGTCTTGTACCTGTCTGTCGTAACCTCACTGCCTCTTTTCTTCGGGGGCTAACAATTCCGAACCCCGAATTCTTACTATGAATCCATTTTGTCTTGCATACCCGTGGATTAACTGGAAGAAATCTCTGTCATGCTCAAACGTCAGCCCAACATGGGGAGGATGGATTGTCTGGTGATTCTGAAGAGGGTCAACACCACCGGACAGGGGCTCTTCTCCACCGTCTCCTTCAACAGAGTATTCCACGATCTCGTTATCACTGTTCGACGAACCGCCTGTATTCTCATCATCCGCAATTCCGAACAAGGTGTGCTCCGAGCCCGACCCACCGATCGAATCATCTTCATCGGACACACCTTCATAGTCCATGTTAAGATCAAACTTCCTGTCATTGCTCATTCTTGCTGAAAAAACAGGATGATCGTTAAATATGAAGGAGAAATCCGAAATTCTTATTAATTTAACGTTCGAACTACAATTACACTCTTTTCGATCAGATTGGAGAATATATGTACGACCAACCTTCGATGTCCGACGAGTTCAGTTATCGGAAACGATCGACTGCAAGTTCTTCGATCTCGATCAGTTGATGCCGGAACTCTAAACGCTAGTACCGTCGATAATCGATCGTCGCCGGACCGTTTGAAGAGATGGAGAGTAAAATTGGATTAAGTTTTGTGAATGCCGACCGTTTGAAAGAGATGAAGAGTAAAATCGGATTAACATTTGAAATTACCGTTGGAAGGGATGAATTAGGGTGCATTGATTGTTGTTAGTATCAATGTTTACTTTAATTCTGCAGGTAATTATTACCCTACTCTCTCATTTTTCATTTTTTTTTTAAGTCTGACTTACTTTTGACCAGAAGGAGTTTATATTTTTACCCCGGGTAAACTTACCAGAGGGTAAGAGAATAAGCTTCCGTTTGGAAGATGGAAACTCACCTATGGGTTTTTAACTACACCCCTCCCCTCTCTCCTACTTTTTCTGACATTTATTGCTTACCCTTTAAATCCAACCGATGTAGGTGCTCTGAACATAATCTAGTATAGCCGCAATAAACTTTAATTTATTTCTATTTTTTGAAACAAATTATATATCCACAATAAACTTGTATCACAATGGGCAATTATTTTATCTAATTTTCTTTAGTGCAGACAACGAATATTAATATTAATTTGACAACCGAAATGATCATTGTGATAGACTCAAATATTGTTTCTTATAAAAACAACACTAGCACATACATACTTTATTCGTTCAATAAAAAATAACATTTATTATTTACGTACGTTTTTTTAAGATGATAAAAAAATATTTATTTTTTATAATATTTTTTAACAATTTTATAGATATTATTAATAAGTATAAAATCGTTATCATTGTTTATAAAAAATAGATATTTCGTATTTGGTATATTTCATAGATGTATATACCATATAATGATTTCAAACCCGTTGTGTTTAGATGAATACAATAATACATGCGCCTTACCAATGATCCCTTACTTTAGTGGTAAGGAAGAGGTAACCCTTGCAAGAGATCAAAAATTCAAATCTCATTCTTTACACATTTGTGTAATTAATGGGTGTTCGAGTATTCATTTGCTTGGGTGAGCCAATAACAATAATAATAACAACAACAACAACAACAACAATAATAATAATAATAATAATAATAATAATAATAATAATAATAAATGTGTAAATCTTTTTTACTATTCAAAAAAGGGTTGGAGCTCAATTTGGTACGAGGCTTCCAACTAACTTTTTGTAAATTTTTTTTCATACTTATTATAAAAAAAAAATAATAATAATAATAATAATACATGCGCCTTGTGTGTACGGTATGCACTTATGCATCATTCCTTAATGAGATTGAGGCGTATGAAAAGTAAAAGCTTATAAAAATATCAAAAAAGATTCCAATGGCCCGCCTGCCTTTCATTTTTTGTTCGCCACGAAAAGAAAAAGAAAAAAAAAAGAATTAAAATACATTGATAATCGTTAGTCGTTAGTCGTTAGCGTGTAGGGGTTGTACTGTTGTAGGGGTTTCTCATCCGTCGTCTCCTTGCATCATCATCTGATTTTCTTGCAAATTCCCTCTGAATTTCCGCCTAATTTTGGGATTTCTTGCAAAATTCGACGGTAATTTCCACCTAATTGTGCTAATTTGCTTGCAGATTAGCTTCCGTTTGCTCGTTCATAGATCCACCCATAGCTCGTTCGCCAAGCTCGCATACTCAATCTGTCAGATTCCAATTCCAATGGCGGTAGAAGCAGTTGGTTCTGTGGTTTTACAGAAGCTCACCGACCTTCTCATCCATGATTCCATAGCCTTCGACAACGTCATTGATCAGATCGAAGACATCCGCATCCAGCTCCGGCGTATGCGTGGCTACCTCATCGACGCCGAACTCAGCGACAAACCCGAAGCCGTCACTTGGGCCAGCGATTACCTCAGCGTCCTCTTCTCCGCCGAAAACAAGATCGAGAACTACGTGCTCTCGCTCGCTGCTTGCGGCCGTCGCAATATCGGCTTCTTCCAACGCCGAGGGTTTACGCTCTTCGCCGCCTTCTACGACTCCTGTGGCCCCGGCAAGGAGCTTCGTCGCCAGCTCGACCTCCTCGCAACTGAGATCGGCAACCTCGAGGACAAACGGCCTCGCCAATTGGTGGATGCCAGCTTGCGAGCTGAAACCCCCAATTCCGACACTGCTTCAGCTTCTGCAATCGGAAAATCGCAGTCCGATAACCTGGCAGCCCTGGCGAGTCAAATTTCGCCGGTAGATAGAAAGCGTTTCGAATCCACGAATAGCTTTCCGGCAATTCGTAGACCTGATTTCCGAGTTGGGAGTCCTCGTTCAAGCCCTGGTTATCACAGACATCCAAAGATCCCAATTGAGTTGGAAGGACCCACTCTCATCGGCTTCAACAACGATCGGACACAGCTGGTTGAAAGGCTCAAGGGGGTTATACCAGGAGGAGTGATTCCATTAATCGGCCTCGCAGGCTCCGGTAAGACTACTCTTGTCCACACAATTTACAATCTCAGGGAAATCAAGACGCATTTCAATTTCCGTGCCTGGATTCATGTTCCGGACGAATCTGTCACAATCTCCCAATTGCTAGATAACCTTCTCCAGCAGGTGCTCAAGTCCAACGAGGGTGGGATACTGAATGCCGAACAGCTGATTACAAGAGTTCACGAATCTCTCAAGGAAAAGACCTACCTGGTTGTTTTGGATCATGTAAATGATGTCAAGCTTTGGGGCAAAATGAAATCTGCATTCCCAAATTTAGATACCGGGGAAAGCAAGGTGATTCTCATCACTCGTGATCAGAAGGTAGCTGCCGGACTAGAGAATTGCGTTCCTCGTCGTCTTGATAAGCTGTGTGATGAACATAGCTGGGAGCTGTTGACTAAGAAAGCTGGCCTTGATCAGCAAGGCAGGCAGCCAGATGAAGATTTGAAAAAGGAGATTTTGAAAAAATGTAAGGGCCACGCCCTTGACATTGTGCTACTCGGAGGCTTGTTATCAACCAAGGGACCGAGTTGTGATGAGTGGAAATGGTACCTCAGCCAAGCCAATTGGCAGAAATTGGAGATCTTGCGACTGAGTTATAATGATCTACCTGCCCACGCGAAGCTCTGCTTGCTCTACATGGCCCTATTTCCTAATGAAGTGTCCATTTCCGTGAGAAGGTTGCACCGCCTGTGGCTTGCAGAAGGATTTGTCAGTCGGTCTCCTGGGATGTATGAAGAGGATACTGTAGAGGAGTGTTTTAATGATCTGGTACAGAGAAATTTAGTTAAGATATCCAAGTTCAGGGCAGATGGAAGCCCAAGGAGGTGTCGTTTGCCTCGTGCACTACGCGAGTATTTGTCCAATATAGCTCATCAGATAAGCCTCTTCTATATCCACCAGAACCATCAAGGGCCTGTATCAATTCCTCCTAATTCAAGTGTTCACAGAGTCATTGAGTATTCGGACATCAAGAACTACAGTCCTGATAATAATTCTGCATTGTCACCTTTCTACCAGAACGTGAGATCCTATTTATCATTCAACTTTCAGAGGAATGACACTCCAGCTACAGAAGTGGGGAACTTCATATCTAAGATCATCGGAAATAAGGGGTTTGGCGTGCTTAGGGTTCTTGATCTGGAGGGTGTTTACAAGCCTACTTTACCCGAGGCACTCAAGCTATTGTTCCACTTAAGGTACCTGGGGCTTAGGTGGACTTTCATAGAACACCTTCCCAAATCCGTTGGGGACCTGCCTTACCTTGAGACACTGGATTTGAAGCAAACAAATATCAGTAGTCTTCCTGATTCGATTTGGAAATTGGAGCACCTGAGGCATCTCAATCTACCTGGGATTCGCCTTGACTACAAGCAAAAGAAAGGCCACAGTTCTTTAAGTGAGCTAAGAACATTGATGGGCATGATTGTTGATGATGAAACTACTGTCGAGGCAGAGCTCAAAAAACTCCATGAACTACGGGAATTGAGTATAACTTGCCGATTGAGAGACTCCAAAGAGTTGATCAGCTTGATCCTGCAAATGACCAACCTCAAGTCTCTGTGGTTGAAATCCAAGGATAAAATGGGCCGGCCTTCCAAGATCGATTTGTTACCCCTCTCAGAGTTATCCCAGCTTTCCCATGTGAGTTTACTAGGAAACATAGGGAAGCTACCTCCTTTAACTGAATTCCCACCAAATCTGAAAATTCTTGCACTGTCAGACTCGCGGTTGAAGGTTAACCCGATGCCTGTTCTGTCTAAGCTGCCAAACCTCACCGTGCTCTGGCTGCTAGCCGACTCCTACCTAGGAACAAAATTAGAGTGCCCAAGAAACGGTTTTAACAATCTACGGGTGTTAAAACTGTGGATGCTCAAGAAACTAGAAGAATGGACAGTGGATAAAAGGGGCATGCCTCAACTTAAAGAATTATACATCAGGCATTGTCTTAAGCTCACTCGGCTTCCTAGTCAGTTGCTGCAGCAAGAAACGTTGGAAGAGCTTACACTGACTGCCATGCCAGATGAATTCATTGAGCAAGTTAAGCAAGATAAACAAAGACATACCATGCTTACTCTCAACAACTACAAGTTCACTCCTTTGCCGGTAATTTCCTTGCTTGGCTTCATTTTTAGTTGGAAAATTTTCCTCCTTTCTGTGATACCTTTGCTACTTTGCAGTTTCAAAGTTTGCATTCTACCAAGGCTAATTCTTTTTCTTTCTTTTTTTTCCCTCTTGAAATATTTTTGTGGTTAGTGGGAAATTGATCCTGAACTTTGGAATGAGCTTTGAGGCGGATTGCAACTTCGATGACATGACAACGAGTGATTTCCTGGTGTTTCTGGCATATTTATTTGGAGATCGCTGTGTCAGTGCCTCAACAATTCCTGGGGTCTTGCTTGCTATCAAATTTTGCATCTTCCATTTGTTTGCCAAGTCTCTTTGTGTTGTAATGTTGTACTGTATATACCTATCATATACTCCGTACTATTTTCTTGGTTACCTTCTGTAAGGCAGGAATGAAATTTGTGAGTCAAAGATACCATTTTTGTTTTTATTGTCTTTTCTCTTCCTCAAGATAATATTTTTTATTAGTGTAAGAGGATATAGCAAGTTATCCTCTTAACCTGCAGGCATTTTATCCCTTGAAGAAATTTAATCTGCATACATTACGAAGAAGAGTTTATAAAAGCTGGTGAACCTTGTTTCGGATTGAAGGAGGCAAAAACTCTGTCATCGAAGTTGGTGAATCTCCATCCAGTTATGGTGGTGGGTATCACTTCTGGATCATGCATGTTTCCACCTACCATGAATCTTGTTTCGGATTGAAGGAGGCAAAAAATCTGTTAATTCATGTGCTTGACTGGGTCAATCAGATAACTTGTTGCAATGAAGGAAACCAACGGCTCAGATAAGAGAAGCAAAACTTGTCCTTTGATTTTTATTTTCTGGGAATGTAACTTCCTTTCCCTTTCCTCAAGTCAACAAACGACCTCCAATTCAACCCTTTTTACGCAACCCACGAAGAAGAGTTTATAAAAGCTGGTGAACCAGAAATCCTCACAACAAAATTGAAAATTCTGGTGTCCTGCAAACCTTGAAGAATGCTTCATATAGGTACGTTTCTCCTTTCTAAGACTGCGGTTTTTTGAGTATTCAATCTGTATCAATATATGTAGGGATTACATGCTTTGATGATTACGGAGTATATCATTCTAAGACTACTATTTTTGTGATCTTGTACCGGCAGCTGCTGCTGGTTTGTTGATACACCTTGAAAGGCGGGGCGTACTGGAGATAATTCCGCAGGGAGTCAGACACCTATGGAAGAAATGGCAGCTGAGAACACTGGTTGTTTGCAGCCTTGGTTTGCAAGTATCACTGATCCTATCAGGCAAGCACAGAAAGCGTTCGGGTTTCATTTGGTTCCGGTTCTTCGTCTGGTCTACCTACTTGTTAGCAGACTGGGTTGCAACTCTTTCCCTTGGTGTCATTGCTAATAACATCCAAGATGACTCAACTGACGACCTAATGACTTTGTGGCCTTTGTGGCCGCCTTTTCTTCTGGTCCACTTGGGCGGTCCTGACACCATAACTGCTTACTCTTTGGAAGACAATGAGCTCTGGCAGCGTCGCAGCCTTGAGCTTCTCACTCAAGCAATAACGTCGCTGTATATATTTCTGATAGCCTGGCCCAGAGTGTCCACACTTTCTATCCTCACAATCCCAATGCTGATTGTTGGTCTGATCAAGTTCGGAGAGAGGATAGCCGCTCTGAGGTCAGCAAGCAGCGAGCATTTCCGCGACTCACTGCTTACGCCACCTGATCCAGGTCCTAATTATGCCAAGTTCATGGAAGATTTTACTTTGAAGAAGGCTGAGGGATACTATGTAAAAGCTGATGTGATTGTTGAGTCTTCAGCGCCAACTAATTCTTCGGTGGATGAAGTGAATGACGAGGGGCTGATCCTCAAGGCATACAGCTTATTCCAGAGGTTCAAGCGGCTGTTCGTTGATCTCATCCTCAGCTTCCAGGACCGAGATGAAAGCCAATCCTTCTTCAGTAGATTGAAACCAGAACAGGCATTTCATGTTATCGAAGTTGAACTTGGATTGATATACGATGCCTTCTACACCAAGGCGCCGGTTGTTTACTCTGCAACTGGTTGCGTTCTTCGGTTCCTCACCATGCTTCTTACCTCAGCAGTGTTAATACTGTTTCCCTTCACATTGAAAGGCCATCAGTATGAGACAGTTGATCTAGTCATTACCTATTTGCTGATGGGAGGTGCCATCATGTTAGAGATCGTTGGTCTGGTTGTTTTAATATCGTCGGACTGGACACGTTATTGGTTGAGAAAACACCACCGCAGGAGTAATAATTTCTTGTCCAGGTATATCTTTCGGAGAAAGCCTGGGAACCGGTGGTCGGCTTCCATGGCTCAGTACAGTTTGCTTGATGATTGCCTGGAGGTGGAGCAACGTTTTACCATAATTCAGAAGCTCTTAAAGATCAATAATTCATTAGAAAAGCACATGTGCCTTTCTTATGATAAAGTCTCCACTGAACTACAGGATCTGATCTTCAAGCACTGTCTTCAAATTTCTCAACACATCAAGGACAGCGAGGAGCTAACGAAGTTATGCAGGTCCAGAGGCGACTATGCCCTCACTACATATAGTCATATGGAACTGAATTGGTCTACTACCGAAGTAGAATTCGACCAAAGTATTCTCCTCTGGCACATTGCAACTGAACTTTGTTACTACTGTGATGGAGACTCGTCTTCAAGCTCAGAGTTCAAAGCGAGCAAGCACATATCAGATTATATGCTCTATCTCCTCGCAATGTGTCCTTTCATGTTACCAGTTGGGATTGGGCTGATAAGGTTTCGCGACACTTGTGCTGAGGCCAAGGAGTTCTTTATGAACAAGAATGCCATCACATCCAATGCTACGGCCTGCAAGATGTTGCTTCGCGTGAACACCGAAGTTTCGCCCTCCCAAGTGAAGGGTGACAGGAGCAAGTCAGTGTTGTTTGATGCTTGCAGGCTTGCAACCTCTTTGCGAGCCCTGGATCGAGACCCAGAGGACCCCACAGCTCGACACCCAGAAGATAAGTGGAAGATCATAAGCCGGGTGTGGGTGGAAATATTAGGATACGCAGCCATCCATTGCCGAGGGGCTCAGCATGCTCAACAGCTGAGAAAGGGAGGAGAGCTGCTCACTCATGTCTGGCTTCTGATGGCTCATCTTGGCATTACTGAACAACTCCAAATCTCAAGAGGCCATGCCAGAGCTAAGCTGAATGTCAAGTAATCCCTTCTAAAAAGTTGTATCCTGGTTCTCCAAAGCTTATTTGGTTCCTGTAATGTAAAGGCAATAATATTGCCGCAATATAGATGACTTATTGCTTCATTTATCACAATTCTTCCATCGAAGAATTGGTATATACGAATTAGAAATCTTACCGTCACATTTGTCGATTTGATTGAGAATCTAGCTGATGAGTTCCAACTTCATGAGCCACCACAACTGGCACAAATATTACATTTTCCAACCAAACTGACACATTTTTACATTTCAAAGACAAATAATCTAACCAGACATATCCAAGTTGATAACACAAACTCCAAAATTGATCGATCTGGAAATCCGCCTACAGAAGAGCATTGCAGCATATGGATTGGAGGCCTTGTATGGTTTCTGAATTTCTGAAGTATTGACAATATTAACATATATTTGTAATCTTACTCCCTTTCAATTTATACCTTCACTGATTCAACAACAAAGTATGCAAAACTTTGATATAAATAATAGATGCAAAATCTTGGTCACGAACTATCATGTCATACATGACGAATGCATGATGCATATGAATGGTTTTCTAAAAGCAATTATTTCTGTCCATTGGTGGAATGAACATTGTGAGGTTGCTTGGCTATGTTTTTGTTTTAACTTACCCGTAATGATTAGTTTGTTCTTATTTGTATTTTATTTTTTGTTTCTTACATAAATCATAAATAATATAGAAACATTGCTTGAGTATATGTATATGTGAATGTTGTCTCTGACTATCCATAACAGAAAATATTTACCTAGTTGATGACAGCAAAAGCTGAATTCGTGTTTTTACAGCAACAATTCCAACAGCACCCCACTGGATTGTGGATCTCTGAAGCCATTCACACCCCTTATGGTGTTGGATTTGGGATGGTTGGAGCTCGAAACGGTGCCGGGAGTGATAAGCAAGCGGAGGTACTTGAGGCTGAGAGCACCACAGGCCACAAAAATCACTGCCTCCATTTGCAAACTTCGCCAACTGCAGACAATCGATTTGGAGGAGACGGATCGCGTGAAGATGATGCCGATACACATATGGAAAATGAAGAAAAATCTCCGGCACCGCCACCTCGGTGGAGCCACAAACCAGAGAGAATCCGAGGAGTTTGTGAGCTTTCTCGACAGCCAAGACCTCCTCTCCGATCTCCGATCGCTAACCCTAAAAGGACCGATTGAAATCTCCCGGAATCGAATGCGTTCCCGTCTAGCATGATAAATGCGTGGAGCCTCTGGAGAAGCTGCCGAACCTGAGGGAATTTGAAGCTGATGGAGGATTCGGTGACGGAAAAAGAAATGAAATGCACCGGCGGCGGGTTTCCGGCGCTAGAGCTGCTGAGGATGGAGGGGCTCAAGGATTTGGAGTTGTGGACAGTGGAGAAGGGCGCGATGCGGCTCCTGCGGCTCCTTCAGATGTTGCCTCACCCCGATCGAGTCGGTCGGCGCATACCGATTTACATGTACGTTCCTCTTGTTTTGTCGACTGGGTCACGTGCTCGGTATAATTATTGTTACCTTGGTTCTAAATGCAAGAGTTGTTTGTATTGCAGATGAAAAAAAGGCAAAGAAAGCTGAGCAAGCAAGACATCCAAGTTTTTGCAGCCAAAATTCCTGAACAAAAATTTGCTTTTACAAAAAAATCAAAAAAGAGCGAGGCTAGAGGCAAGATGTCCGAATGGCTATTGACAAGATAATTTCAAGTAAATTACACGCAAGTCCTTTTCATTTTTTTCCGATCACATTGCAAAAAGGCCCAAAACTCTTTTTTCTCAAATCGAAACCGAAACTTGTCGAACGAATTGTTTTGATCGAAAACATCCTAAAATCGATGAAATTAATCAAAATATCAATTGATCGCTCACGAATTGGTATATCGCTCGCTTTACATGATTATCGAATGGCGATTTGTGGTCTTCGTTCGAAAAAACCGTCGAAGTTCGTTACATGAAGGAGCTCGGCAGATGCAGACGAGGTGCATAAGTAACCTCGGTGCATCAAAACGAGGTGAATAAGTAACCTCGGTGCATCAAAACGAGGGTATGACGGAGACTCGTCTAGTTTATCCGAGGTATATAAAAACCCCTTGTGAAGATCTTGTCTAAAGCCTCATTGACTTAAGCCGAGCTAAATAAATAACCTCGGCTCCATTGAACGAGGTTAATGAGGGAGCTCGGTGGATATTGGTGAGGTTATGAAATAGTTTCATTGACTTAAGTCGAGCTTCATAAATTTCCTCGGCTTCTGTTGTCGAGGGTTTGTGATTTAGAAATTTGTTTTCACACGTATTGCATATATTCATTAAATTGTGTAGAAGTATATGTGATGGATCTTGTTATAATGCAAACTCATATGTTTATAAGAATGAGATAGAGTAAATGACTAAATTAGTTTAGAAAATGTTGTTTTCCCCACTTCTGATTGTAACTCTCAATGACTAAATCAATATCATAACTTTATCTAAAGAGCAAATTAGTTGTTCTTAAGCAGACATGAAACAAATTAATGCATATTTTAATGTTTTATCTTCCAGTAATTGTTTCAAGTGGCCACTTCCCACCTATCCTCAAAATTTAGATTTGACATGTTCAACTAGTTAATAAAGTTAAAAATAACATAATTACAAAAATAGAGGGAAAAGAACAGAGAACAAAATCACACTATTAAGCAATGATCTGCGAAGAACTCAAGGAGAAGTTGAGAATCTCCACACTGGCAGACCTATATGACACTCGTTATTAACCAGCAGTTATCATATAAATATACCTAAGTCTGAGTAAAATAGCAACAGATGGTTTTTATTAGAGTAGTTCTAGCTAAGCTAAATGTTTACTTAATTTGTGTTAGCTTTGTTTAGTGCATTCTTTACTCATTTCCTATAACAACAGCCCCCCTCGATGACAGCAGCGCCACCATCAGCCCCTCGGTGACAGTAGCCGAGCCAACACTATCCCCTCAGTAACAATAGCCGAGCCATCATCAAATCCTCGGTAAAAGAAGTCGAGCCCCCATCATCAGCTCGGTGACATCAATTGAGCTTCCATCATCAGCTCGGTGACAACAAATGAGCTTCCATCATCAGCTCGGTGACAACAAATGAGCTTCCATCATCAGCTCGGTGACAACAAATGAGCTTCCATCATCACTTCGGTGACATGAACTGAGCTCGACGCAGACAGCAATTCACGAGATTTATGCTTGAAAGGAACGACGTCAAAAATCGCACCCAAATCGCAAACGAAACAACCAATTTCGTTCATTTTCGTTCCAATTTGTACACATATTTCAACTCAAACAACACTCAAATCAACGACAATCAAAGAAAAGACACAAAAAAACCAATTTCGTCAATTTTAATTCCAATTTCAAACCCTAACAAATCGCAAACAAATCAACCAATTTCGTTCATTTTCGTTCCAATTTGTACACATATTTCAACTGAAACAACACTCAAATCAACGACAATCAAAGAAAAGACACAAAAAACAACTAATTTCATCAATTTTAATTCCAATTTCAAACCCTAACATGGAGCATGGGTTGAGGATTGATTTTTGTTAGAAAGGACTTTGTGTGCAATTGTTTGAAAAAAATGAAAAGGACCTGTGTGTAATTTAGGTTAACTTATCTTGACAATATCCCTTTCTCCATCTTGTCTAAAGCTCTTATGAAAAAAAAATAATGTGTATTCAGGCAATATGGCAACAACAAAAGAAGTTTACTGTGAAACAGAATTTCGCAACCGAGGGATGTACTCATACAAAGAAGTAAGAGATCCATTATGGGCTATACAAGCTCGTCTCAAATGTGCAGGCAACTTTGCGATGTCTCTTGTCGATGCTAATTGAGCCAGAAATTGGGAAAGAACATCTCCAAAATGTTGGGAAGCCTTTAAATTTTCAAGTGCACGTTAAGAAATAGGATATGAAAAGAAAGAATACTGATAATTAGTGCAACTAATAGTAAGCAAGTGTTTTACCTCCTCTGCAAACTCAGTCGGTAGAATATCAACAGCTGAGCATATGACACCATTACCCTCCATATCTTGATGGTAAGAATCACTAAGAGGGTCGTATCTGCAAAACCATACCAAGATTTATACAAGTAATTAAAAAAAAATGGACATTAGAATCTATATAGATCACCAACAAGCTATCACTTTAGGATAGTGTACCTAAAAAATGGTAAGTCAATTGAAGTGGTTTGGTTCACAGACTCAATGGAGCCTCCAACGTCACAGGTTATATCCGCAATGCCAATGAGGGGACAACCTGTTCTCATCAAGTCCTGAAGCTGATTGGTGCTTAATAATCGGGGAAATCTTGGCTCCCAGTACATACAATTTACTGCCAGATTTGGATATTCAGAACATAAAGCTTAAGGAAAATGTATCGTCGCGTACTTCTATCATAACATGCCATAGTTCTTCAAGCAAAGCAGCAAAGTAAAAAGGGGATATTCCAATACAACAGATACTTTGATTTATCATGAAACTTGTTAGGTTAGGTAGGTGGTAAAACAGCATACAAGGTGTAGTGAGTAATTAAGCCAAGTCATAATGGTCAGAAGATCATGCAATCAATTAACTGAAATGTTTGCAATATGCAAATTAAAACATACCAATCACAGATGCATATGGTGCAATCTTCTCATGAAAAATGGGGATATAGCGCTCGGGATGGGAATAGTAGTCAGCCTGAAAACATGTTCAAAATTGGTAGATTTGAGTTGTCAAGATGTAATGACGAGTGTTGAAAGTTTGTGATAACAGCAGCAAATAAAGACAATGCTAAATTCAGATTCCCCCAATTATCTACAGGATGGTTGCTGTGTTTTTATCAACCATTTGAACAGAATATTCACTTGAAATGATTCAAGAACCAACAACAAGTGTATCGATGCATAACTGATTGTTTCTAGCATAAAAACCGAATAGAAAATGTCAAAAAAGAATAGAATGGTTGTTAAGAATGTTACCTTATCAAAAGTTTTAGATGAGTCTTTGGGCTTAACCATGTTTTGACATGTTACAACACAACCATAGACTTGGAAGTATCTCTTCACACATGAGGATTGAGTCTGATCTCTTCCCTGAGTGCAGAGAAAACATGAAGATAAAAAAAAAACAGGTGAAATGAGAAAATCTTACGTTAATATGATGACGAATAGAGACAATGGTCATACGTCTAAGCCGAGTACCCTTGATGATCATCAATGGTAAGTTATATAGGTTCACAAAATGCTCATGGGGAAGTAGATATCTAATTTCAAATATTCGGATGAAATAATTCTACTAGTAGCTACGTAAGTCTTTAACAGAAACACCTTCTTTTAATGTGTTATAACTTGATACTTTCTGCTTGGTTTAGATCTGCTTGGTTTCGTTGTATTGTAGAGTGTATTTGCTTGAGTTTGCACCTTTATGTATTGTTGTATGGTTTTTAGACAGTTTTTAGACGGTTCTTCCGTCTGCCAACTTGTCCGGCCTTCGAGTTTCAGATATGTCTGAACTTGAATTCTTACCTAATCAAAAAAAAAAACTTGATACTTCACAAATAACTAAAATCAACCACTTACACAGTAGCAACACAGCTATAGCTTTAAATCTACATGCTGGTAGTTATTGATTTAAGTGTGTAAGCAAAGCCACAGAAGGCATTTGCATAATAGTACAGAAATTGGCTAAATGTTATGGATAGTAGTTCCATTTACCGCTCTAAAGAGCTCTGGAAGTTCATCTGGATCAACAAATGTATGGGGAAGAAGCTTGAATATCTCCTGTGCACCTTGAGAAACTGACAAAATTTGAACCAAGATATTAAAATTAAGCTTAAAAATGAAGGAAAATCAAAGGAACAAACAAAGGTGCTTCACAAAATAACACAATTACCTCATTGTAAAAACATGAAAAGGTAACATACTGCAAAACATCCAGAAAGTATCTAGCATAGTTTCAAACAAAGAGGCCAAGGAGGAATAAGTAGTACATAGCGACATACCATTTCCTGTACTGGTGAAAACAAAAACTAGAGGACAAAGTTGTGAAGGCAGTCCAAGAGTGGCAATCTCTTCACCAACTGATATAACCGCAGACTTAGCCGAAGCCAAGCTAGGATACATGTAAGATGTACCCAGAGAGTGGAATGGTGTTGAATATCCAAGGCTCAGGTATCCTGAAATTGGATTAATAGTGTCCACAGAGATGCATTTATGTGTAAGTTAGTTTCTGCCTTTTAATTTTGTGCATGTTTTAGTTTCTTTAATATCCAATAGTAGTTTCAGAATAGAAAGCACATACTCTCGCCCAGACAATGCAAGAAGTCGATGATTCCAGCTCTACCAGCAAATTTTCCGAAGGCAATTAATCTCTTTCCATGATCTCCAACAATGAGCTCATAATCAAACAAAGTTGCCCTTTCAGCTAGGATCTAAACATCACCAAAAATAAGCAGCTGAGGCAAAATGTCAGCATAATCAGTCGAAATTTACATTTTGGACAAACACACACACACACCTTGTCCAATAAAGGCATATTATCTTTCTGAGCTTTATGTGTATGAGAGAAAAACGCATAAGATCTGTCAGGAAGAATCATCTCCAACTGCAATCAATCAAGGTAGCTCACAAATTTCAATTTTATGATCCAAAAAGTAGAAAAAATATATGACAGTGAAGTAAAACAACAAGGTCTACCTTTGGTTGTTTAATGGAAATAATTAGACCACATTGTGACAAATCCTCTGATACCTCACAGCCAGCATCCTCATACAGTGCATCATGGTAAATCCGCTTTGTTGATGGCTGGACTATAACACGCTTCACTCCGGTTTTACCACTCCGGCTATGTAGTAGCCGGGCACAATGTGAAGGAGTCAAAGGTGCTCTCCTTTCCCACTTGTTCGCCGTCTCGGATAATATTCCAACAACTCCATTCCCAAGCATGGCGCCCTCATCACCCATGTTATCTAAGTAAAATGCAGAGATGCATCATGCATGTGTTAACCGTGTTATAGTGGACGACCAAGGCCAAATTATCCAGTAACATGCCAAATTTACAATAGAAGCCAGGCCAGTCATTTTCCACAAATTGATTGCACCAAATACAAAGCCAATCTTAGTTTACTATACTGAAGATATATTACAATAATAAATAAACAACCTTAGTGACAACACCACACATTCCAGTTTTGACCTTTGATTATAAAGAAAACTGAAACTATAAGACTCTCAACAGTATTATAATCGATGTCATATTAATGGCAAATTTTGGAGGGCTGATTTCTTATGATTTATTAATGTCAAATTTTGCCTTAATTATTACTCCCTCCATCCAAAATAAGTGTCGTTTTAACTCTTGACATAATTTTTAAGTAAAATATTAATTATCATTGGTTTTATACATTTTTTTCTAAATCTTATCATTTATTAAATACTTACGAACATTTTCAACCAATAAGGGAAGAGTTTTTGAAATAAAAAGTAGCCAACAAATACAATTTTCAAGAACAATTTTCATTAATCAATCTATTATATTGCATAGAAAACATAAAACGACACTCATTTCGGATCAAGTTTAAAAGTCTAAAACGACACTTATTTTGAATCGGAGGGAGTACTTACTAGATTGCTGGCCCGTGCTACACACCGGACTAATTTTATTTCATGTTATGTAGTTTGAATTATAGTTTACAAAATATTTTCATTTATCAATTGAGTCCCATTTGTTTTTATTGATTTATTTTCCATCCCCCACTCTAGAAACAAATGGAAGAATTAAAATATTATCAACTATATAGATTTTTTTCGTTTCATATCCATACTTATATTTATATCAATATCAACAAATATTATACAATAAATAATATTAGGATATATTGCTTATATATTATCCACCAAAATATAACATTATAGAAAACAAAATAAGGAGAGATTAATTTTGACTATATAATATAATCGTAGTTCTCTAAACTTGTGAAAATTTTAACAAGTTTTCTTCTACTTAATCTTTTATCTATAAAAATAAGTAAACTTGCTAAAAAATGTTTCATAATCAGATTTGAATAAAATTGAATGTACGTATTATATTTATATTTGTATATATACCCTTACTATTATATATGAAAAAATATAGTAATTCTCCTTCTACTAATCCTTTCAATAGTAAATTCATTTAATTGAAAAATAAATGCATTTCACCAATTATTTTAATATATACCCTTATGCACAAATTTAATTTTAAAAATAGTAAATTCACTAATTCTTCAATTCAATTTACTCCTTTACATTAATGGCAAAAAAGCCTCTTATATATATATATACTAGTGTTTTGGCCCGTGCTACGCACGGGTCTAATTTTTTTTATATAAATTATATATAAAATAATATTTTAAATTATATAATTTATTTTTATAATATATATAATAATATTTTTAAGTTATAATTATTAATGATTTTTCGCCAGGGAAAATGTTTTTATATAAATATATTAAGATTATTTATAATAAACTTTAATCGCTAAATTTATATCAAATGTATAGTTTTCGTGCTTCATACTAATATTTATATTTAACACCACAAATATTATACAATTAACTTTTTTCTTGCTTCTATTGATTCTGAAATTTAAGATATTGTCATTGTAATAAAGAAAGAAGATGTTTATTCAAATTTATATGATATATTATGATTTTTAATATTAATTTTAAAATGGTTAACTTAAATAAATGAGTATTGTTAATCTAAAAAGGATTTTTCTAATTGTTGAGAAAGCATTTAGTGAATGAATTTATTGGGCAAAAAAGTCTCTTTTATAAGTTCATTTTTACAATTTAATATATTGATTTTTTAATTAAAAAACAATGATGTTTATGCCAATTTATATGATTATTATCATTTCTAATAAAAAAACTATGATTATTATGATTTACAATATTAATTTTAAAATGGTTAATCTAAATAGATATATTGTTATTATTTTTTAATCTAAAAGTTTTCCTAATTGTTAAGGATATATTTCGTTAATGCGTTTAATTTATTGGGAAAAAACAAAATCCTCTTTTATAAGTTATATAGATTTATTCATTCATTTATTTATATTATTATTTATTTTTATTAGGGTAAATTCTAAACTTATCATTATGTAAGAAAATAATGTTTCTAATTTCTCCTCTTAGACTTATTATTATTTATAAAAAAAATTTCGACTTGTCCTAATAGTTGGAGCTTTTAATTGACTTCTTATTAGAGGGTAAATTATTAATCTAAACAGATATATTTTTATTGTTGTGAATCTAAATATTTTTCTAATTATGGAGGATTTATGGAATAGAAGGTTTGATATTTCACACAAAAAGGGTTTTGAAGATAATTACTCTAGCATTTATTGGCAAAAAGCTAACTTTATATGTTATATATATATATATAGATATAGATTATTAATAAGTAATAATAAATCTCCCCAGACTTTCAACTTGGTCCCGGGATTTCTGCTCACAAATTTTCGTCGGAGGATTGATCTTCCCTGTTTTGGCCCGTATTTTGCTCCGTCGTTTGGCTTCGGGTCACCGCCTTGGTGTGGTTGCGTTTGGTTCTGAGTTCGGTACAACATCGGGCGTCCTGTATGTTTGAGAGGATCGTGGTTGTGTTCTTGGTCTTCGAAGATCCCTCATTTAGGTGGGGGCAACGTCGGTGGTTTGCACATCACCAGGATTCGCCATTTTCGAATGTGGATTATTGTTCTCCGCCTCTCGGCGTCGAGATGTCGTGTGAGTCATCGCACTCGTCCATGTTCTCGACATGCGTGGCTCGTCTTAGATCTTCATCGATTCCTCCGCTGACTGACGTCTTTTATGGTTTGTTAGGGTTTTTTCTTTCTTCTTTGTTGATTTGTGTTGCTTATGGTTGTAGGTTGACAGTTAGTCCGTCTGCCGATTCGTCGGCCTCTCAAGCTTCAGGCTTGTTTGACCTCGAATTTTTACCTAATAAAAGAAAGGATCGGAACTCACGTGTTTGATAGTACAATGGTTTTTTGGCCAATAGTTGATGGTGGCATGTCACCGCAAACTTTTTTAAATATATTTGTCACATGCTCAATTAAAATGTTAAAAAATGTATATCCCCAACTACAAGATAAAAAACTATTTATCACCAACTTTGTCGACTTTTACATCCGGTTTTCATTTTTCAATTTAAAAAATTTCCCATAAAAAATTAAAATGTTAAGATTAATTTTATACATATATAAAGTAAGAATTCAAAATATCAATGAGCATCTCTATTCCTGCCCTCTCTCTAAAAACCTATCTAGAGAGTGAATGGGAAACCCCCGACAGGGAGGCAGCAGTAACAACCGATCCACCACCACCATGAACACCTCTACTCAACACCGAATGATTTGAAATCTCCAACACCTATTACAAACAAGGGGATAATCAGAAACTTGCTCAACTCATAACAATAAAAACCACAAACTTGGGGAAATCAACAAACCCTTAAACTCACCAACACCACCAACCCTCAAGCCGCCTCCACCACAACCTTGTCATCGCCCTCTCCCTCACCGTCGGGCGACCTTCTTGGTCCTCAATTGCACCTTCCTTGCCAAATCCAAACATCAGAATCCACCCCTAAATGGCTAAATCAAGCCTCGGACTTGGGCTTTTGTCGGCCTCCTGGGTGGCTTGTTTCGATTCCCTTCGATTCCGCCACTGTGGCCGCCAACCTGGGTTCCCCTGAGTCCACCCACTCCGATTCGCCTCGTTTCGATCCCATCCTTTCCCCTCAACATCCTTGGCGCTCCTTCTGCCGGCGTTGGCCTTTGGTTGCCAGCGAAGGTCCTTTGCTGTCCGGAGTTGCCTGTTAGGCCACCTTCGTCGGGTTTCCTGTTCTGTGGCTCGTCCTTTTTCGAGCCCAGTTCGTTCACCGGGTGAACCAAAATCCACCATAGGTGTCAGAATAGAACTGCAATCAACACAAAATCAAGGTAAATCAACCCCAAATCTTGGGAAATTAGCACAATAGAAGGCCTAATCGAAGCAATCCAACACTGAAAACTCTATTCAAGTCCGGTCAAACAAAGTACTGTAATCGGATTGGGGTTATGGGCGTCCTCCTTGGATGGTGCTGCTTGGGTGGGGCTCGCTTCGGCCTGGCCTTCCCTTGTCTCCCTTGGCCTTCACCGCCTCTTACTTCACCGTTGGCCCCCTGGCTCCTTTGGCCTGGCCCTCATCGCTCCTTCCGCTCTATGGAGGTCCGGGTTTTCCGGGTGCTGTTGGCCTGTCTTTCCTTGGCGTGCAAGAGTAAATTTCATCCTTGCACGCCAAGGCTAAATTACCATTAAAAAAATCAACACAAAAATTTCCCAGATGTGTACATATATATTTACACGTTTTCTGTTTAGCGCATGGTATTTTTGCCGTTTAGCGCATGCTCTAGTCGCAACGACCACTAGACCAATGGGTCGCAACGACCACTAGACCAACGGGTCGCAACGACCATGGTCGCACCGACCACCTCCCTTTCTGGTCGCACCGACCAACTCCCCTGCTGGTCGCACCGACCATCCCCAACGAAGGCCAATCTAGAACTTCGATCTCTGGTTCGTTCAATGGCGGTTTTCAATCGGTGGAGTGTTGAGATTAATAAGTCCTCGCCTGTTTCCTTGGCCATGTCGGCCTCCTTCATTGCCTTAATAGTCCTCGCCCTTTCGAATGTTGGTTTTCAATCGACGAAGTGTAGGTCTGCGATTCAGATGGAGCCGCTAGTTGCAAATAAGTTTCGGCTCGGCCAGAAGCTTGGGAGTGGCTCCTTTGGAGAGATCTATCTTGGTAGGTTTATTCTTGCCTTCAATTTTGAGTTTGGTGTTTGCCATGTTGATTGATTTCGTTTTGCGGGCACAAATATTCAGACAAATGAAGAGGTTGCAATTAAGCTTGTAAGTGATTCAATTTTGTCCTTTATTCCAACTCTTATATCATTGATTATCGCTGCGAGTTAAAAGTGAAAGTGCTTCAATTGGAAATGGCGGAGTTTTATGAACCGAAATTGAAAGTGTAATTACTTGATTGGTATAGAAATTCAATTCGCCATGTTCAGAGGAAGGAGATATTGCTTCGAATTCAATCTATCAATGGAGAATGTATGATCCTTAGGCTGTGGGGAATGGGTTCTGCACTTCTGCGTGCGTGAGGGAATGAGAGAGAAAGCGTGAGATGGGGGTGGGGTAGGATAGGTTTGTAATTTAATTTACTTGTAGGGTTATTTTTGTCATGCTCTAAAAAAGACTTTTACTTGTTCTAAAAAGTAGTCCCCTATATTTATTTACACACTTTGGCATCTAATCAAAATTAAACCCATTGGATTAATTTCCTCGTTCTTATCAAGTCACAAAGATTTTTGCCCCGACTTTTTCTAGAGTGTATGTTTGCTTGGTTCTAGCGGTGGCATTTCTTGAGCTTTATGGTCTTTCTTTTGCCGCCGCGCGAGAGGTCGTGGACGTGATCGAGATCTGATGGCTCGTTGCCGACCGAGTCCAAATCTGAGGTCTCCACTTTTGTTCCCCAGGGATTCCCTGCATTACCTCTACCAACTGTCAGAAGTGAAGACTCATATTGTCCCGGTTCCAACATCGTTCTCCTTCGCTAGTTTCGACCTTCATTATCTAGTTTGTTCGTGGTGGACTTGTCTTTGTTAATTTGTTTGTATTTCGGTTCTTTCATAACGGTTTGTCCGTTGCCGTTCTTTCGGCCCCTCGTCTCACCGGGCATGTCCGGTGAGTCGAATTATTTTCGGTTAAAAAAAAAGAGCATCTCTATTCGGTAAATCAATTGGTGTTGAAGCAACTGAGTTGTGTTGACTTTGGTTGTTAGTTAATTGTTAGAGGTTGAGATCTGACACATGTATGTTAGTGTGTATATAAAGCATCTCCCTCCAGTAACAAACTCAGATTCTCAATGTATTATTTTTCTGCCCAAATGTGAAATACAAAATTTCTCTCTATCTTCATCTTCCCACGCTTGGAAGAATCAAGCCAGATTCAAGCTTGATTTGTCAATATGGTATTAGAGTTTCTCACGCTCGATTGCTGTTGAAATTGATGATCATCTTTCTCTGAATTCATCACTTCATCAAGCTTTGTTTCTTTTTGCGACTTTCCTCGAAGCTTGATCGAAGCTACTATGGCAACTCCGATTGGTGAGCGATCTAGAGAACAACGACGAGGAGATGGAATTACAACTATTGATCCGCAGAGTCCGATGTTCATCCATCCATCTGATAATTCAGGCCTGGTGCTCTCCACAATTCAACTTACTGGTGACAACTATCGCCGTTGGAAGCGAATGATGTTGAAGGCTCTCTCTGTCAAGAATAAGGTATGGATTCTTGATGGATTTATTGTTTGAACTGATGAAAACTTGATGCAATGGAATCATTGCAATGATATTGTCTGCTCTTGGATATTGAATACGGTCTCTAAAGACATATGTAACCCTATTGATGAGTATGAAACTGCATATGAAATGCGGAAGGATCTAGAAGAGAGTTATGGTCAAAAGAATGGACCTCTAATTTATCAGATCAAGAAGCAAATCTCTGATTGTGATCAAGGAAGTGCTCCTCTCACTGAATATTTCACACAACTTAAGGGGTATTGGCAATAATTGGCATCGATTTCCAATCCGATTGTGTGTAGGTGTGGTGGTTGTGTGTGTGATCTACAGAAGCAGCAAGAAGATGTTGATTAAGAGGCAAAGCTAATGACGTTTCTCATGGGTCTGAATAATATGACCATGGGAGAAGGCAAATCTTTCTGACTGTACCTTTGCCTAATGGCAGCACTGCCCATTCGCTTTTCTTGCAAGATGATCGGAGTAGAAAGCAGTTCAAACCAAGTCATACAGAAAGCATTACTCTTATGGCAAACGCTGGAGAATAAAAGGTCAGAAAGGATCACTGTGGGCATTGCAATGGTAATCACAAGATGAAGAAGTGTTGGGAATTGATAGGCTATCCTGAATGACACTCTAAGAGTAAGGATAAGCCCCAATTGAGCAAAGGTCACAATTCAAAGAGAAAAGAGTTCAAGAAACCCGGAGATTCAACAACTCCATTCCCAAGCATGGCGCCCTCATCAAACATGTTATCTAAGTAAGATGCAGAGATGCAGGTGTTATAGTGAAGATATATTATAGTAATAAATAAACAACCTTAGTTTATTAACTGATTACTATACTGAAGATATATTACAGTAATAAATAAACAACCTTAGTGACAATACCACACATTCCAGTTTTGACCTTTGATTATAAAGTAAACTGAAACTATCAGACCCTCAAACAGGGGCGGAGGTGGCCTGATCTGGTTTGTCCCTAATGCCGTTATTTTGCAAGTATTTTTCTTTAATGACTCTAACCCAGATATTTTCTTCATTTGAGTAGAGTTTCCACAATAATTTAAACTGAAGGCTTATATTTAATTCTTCCGCTTTTCTAATGCCCATGCCACCATGAGCTTAACTCTTATAGATGTTATCCCAACTTATAAGAGGGGTATATCTCTCCGTGTGAAGTCTATTCCATAAAAAGTTCTTGTTTATCTGATCTATTTGGTTGAGAATTCCTTTAGGGAGTAAGAAGTTTTGCATCAGATAGTTGGTTTTGGAACTTAGATTAGCTTGGATTAGAACAGCTCTCCCTGCTTGAGACAAATTTGAAGCCTTCCATTTGGAAAGATGTTTTTTCAGATTTTGGATGGCCTCCTCAAAAGTCGAGTTTCTAATCTGGCCATTAATTATCGGAATACCTAAGTACTTTTCAAGAGTGCTAGAGATTGGAATTCCCATTCTCTGGGCAAGATCTTTGGCTAGGTTTTGGTTAACGTTGTTAGAGCATTGGAGAGAGCTTTTACTATAGTTAATAGTAAGGCCCGAAAGGTTGGAGAACTAATTTATCATATTCTGAACGGTATTTAGACTAGTATGAGCAACTTTCGCAAAAATAACTGTGTCGTCTGCAAAAGTAAGGAAAGGTATAGGATTACCGTTTTTGGTGAGTTTGATCCCGATTAGAGCATCTTCTTGCAAAGCCTCCTTGTGTATTTCTCTTGCTAGACCTTCCATTACTAAAACAAAAATGTAAGGTGCAAGAGGGTCTCCTTGGCGGATTCCCCTATTAGGCTTAAACTGTTTACCTGGACGATTGTTTACTATAATCGAGAAGGAGGAGGTCGTTAGACAAGTCATAACCCAGTTGATCCATATAGGATGAAAATCGAACCTTTGAAGAAACGCTTTGATATAACTCCAGTTGATTTTATCATAGACTTTTTCCATGTCGAGTTTTAAAGTCATCCAACCAGTTCTCCCTTTTTTCTTATGAAAGCTATGGAAGATTTCATGAGCAATCAAGGTATTATCCTGGATGGATCTTCCTTCTACAAAGGCTCCTTGAAAATGGTTGATGAGTTTTGGAAGAATAGGTTTTAATCGATTTGCTAGAATTTTTGTAATTACTTTGTAGATAGTATTGCATAAACTCTTCTTCTACCACAATTGTTAAAAAAGTACTATTTAATTAAGCGTGAATTTTCATATTATTAAATTAAATAAGATTTTTAAATTTAGTTTGAATAAGTAAAGCATATAAAATAAACTAAGTAGAAATAAAATTTTAAGAAACTTATCCGAATAAACAATTGAACAATGTAAATCAAAGAAGAACATTACAATAATAAAATAGTAAGTAAACCATATAAATAACTAGCTAGAAACAAAATTTGAAGAAACTTATTTGAATAATTAATTGAGTAATATAAATCAAAAAAGAAAATTACAAGAATAAAACAATAAATGAAAATTAAAAGAATAAAATAATATTATTTATATTTTACAAAATTATAATAATTAGAGTAAATATTATTAGGTCTATGACAAATGGATAAATGTATATATATTTTATTTATTTGAGAAAATATGATAGAAATAGATAAAAATATATAATATATAAAAATTATATTTATATATGCAGGGGAAAAAAGTAAAATTATAAAATAAAATATATTTTCAAACTTGCTTCATATAACAAGTAATCCATGTTATATAAAGTTACTGATGAAACAAATCATTAAAAATTGCATGATTGAAACTATATAAACTAATACGAGTAATATAAATTATTGTTTATATGGAATATATAGTAGCAAATTTTATTAAAATTTTTAAAAAGTAAACTCGTGCGTAGTACGTGGCCGTCCACTAGTTTCTTTTAATTTTATGTTAATAATGTAACAATTATGAAGTATTGAAAGAAATTAATTAGATAATTGAACATGTGTTTTTTTATAACGTGAAGGTTCGAGGTTAACTAACTCACAACCTTACAAATATGTTCTACATCCGTCTCAAAATATAGACCGCTTAACTTTTTGACATGTTTTGTAAGAACTTAAAAAATATTAATTTTTTAAAATAATATTATATTTATTTATAGTTTTTAGTTAATTAAAAAATGTGTTAAAAATTCAAACAAACTATATTTTGAGACGGCCGGAGTAGGATTTTTGGTTCCTTTTCCACCACCTATGACTATGAGGCTGCACCATTGGATTCAGCAGAAGTGGTCACCACCTCAACTGTTATGTTAGGGTGGTCCAACTCCAACTGTTGAAGCGTCTCACGAAGCTCCTTCGATGGCTGAAACGCCTTCACTTTTACCAACCCTTCGCATTCTCCCACCACCAAGTCGTTTAGGAACCGCATTGCCCCCTTCTCCACCGTCCACGTCTTCAACTCCTTCACTCCCTTTATTCTCATCACTTGTAGCGCCGGAAACCCGCCCCCGGCGCATATCATCTCCGCTCCCGTCATCGACTCCTCCATCAGCTTTAAACACCTCAGGTTTGGCAGGTTCTGCAAGCTGTCCACGAAATTTTTAGCCAGAATCCGCGTTTCCAACAGCGTCAGCTTTGTTAAGCTGGATGGGAAGGCGTTCCAATCTGATGGCAGACTTTCGACCGGTCCCCTTAGAGTTAGAGATCGGAGATGATATAGGAGATCTAGGCTGTTCAGGAAGCTCGAGAACTCCTCTTTGTCGCTAGCCTTGTTCCTCATGTGGAGTTTCAATCGGTTGACATTGGGGAATTTTGCCCTAACCATGAGCCGCTTCAGCTCTTTGTCAGGACGTACTCCACAAAGCGTCTGAAGCTTCTCGAGTGCGCTGTAGTGGTGTGCCCTGTGAGGCGGCGGTAAAGCGGTGGCGCCGCCGAGGTGGAGGTGCCGGAGATTTTTCTTCATCTTCCATATCTCCACCGGCATCGTCTTCACGCGCTTCGTCTCCTTCAAATCGATTGTCTGTAAATTAGGAAGGTTGCAAATGGAAGATGGAATTCTCGTAGCTTCCGATGCTCTCAGTCTCAAGTACCTCAAATGCTTCAGCTTCCCTATCACCTTCGGCACCGTTTCCAGCTCCAAACATCCCAAATCCAAAACCCATAAATGGAATTCCTTCTTCCGGGCCTTCAGAAACCCGTAATCCAATACTGAAGGACTACTATTGGTGGTTTCGTCACAGTGAATTTGCAGAGATCGGACCTTTGAGAGATCGGCAAAGCTTTCAAGATTGTTCCCCGTCAATAGACTTTGGCTGTGGATTGCTAACCTTGTCGCCTTTAGCTCACCGGTTTCCTCCTTGCTTCCGCCTGCACAATTAAACTTCACATGGAGGAATTCCTCTTTCTTTGCATCCGATATGCATTGTTCCAACTTTTCCTGCCCAATCTTGAAGGTTTTGAGATTCCCACCGGTTCCTGTTTGGTCTTGGGTGATAAAGCCACTTCTAAGAAGCCTGTTGATTTGCTCCCTCCCTTGTTCCTCCATGGATCTGCTCCCTTGCGAATCCAGAAACCCTTCTGCCACCCAAATTTGTATCAGCTGCCGAGCTGATATCTTAGCGTCGGCAGGGAAACCACTCAAAGAAAGGTAGAACAGGTCGGGGGGAATTTCGGCCACACCTTCATGTTCTCCTACCACGGCTTCCTCATCAGTGATGGAGCTGTCAAGGGTAGTTGTGCGCTCGTGGATATTTTCAATCTGCTCTACCAGCCGCTGGTTGATTTTACCGGCTTCCGATAAGAACAAGAACAAGTTCCTCACCTTGCTCCACCTTTGTTGTGCATCATTTTTCGCAGCCACCATGATGGCATCATCCATAACGTCTTCCACATCGTAAGCAATCTCCCTGACTTCGACGAGCTTTGAGACGGAGCTGAATCTGTTCAGATTGGAGCCAAGGCGGTGGAGCTTCGATTTCACAGATTGGAGCTTTGAAACATCGTGGAGTAAACTCGGCTGCTGGTCCAACTTCTGGAGTGCATTCTGGATGGCCATCGATGCGTCTTCCTTCGCCATCTCTTTCTTTCTCTGCAATCGTAAGTTGAATTCTTGAATGTTTCTCCCAAGGAAGATGATAATATGCTAATTATTTCGATTATAGTTTGGCTTAGTAATGTAAAATGAAGGTCTATATATGCATCATCTCACAAGAACGTACGTTGAAAAATACAATTCAACCCACAACTTCAAGTTAGAAGCAAGCCATTTTTTACCGGGCCTTGTTGGGACAAGACCCACGAGTGAAGATGGATTGGAAAACTAGTAATTCAAGCAACAATCCGACTGATAACTAAGTTAACAATGCAATCAAACCAACCAATCACAGCAAACACTAAAAAGCTTCTCTAATGGAAGATCAAAAATCACTCCCACTCACCACAAGGATCAAAATACACTAATCAACGGAATTTGGTACAAATGTTCACCACTTACAAATATAAAAAGATATCACAACCAATTTCACCCAAATTGGTACAACATCACACTAGCAACAAGATTGGATTCAAGAGGATCAGAATTCACCAATAAAACAACTAAAACAACTTACCGAAATAAAAAGACGAAATAAGGCAGGTGAAACAAGAAAGATTCGCTAAATTTCTCCCTCTCTTTCTTCCTTCTCCCTCATCACTTTGTGCTAAAGATTTTGGGTCCCTCTCGTACCCAGAATTCAGAAAGTGGAAGGAAAGGCTGCCTTTTATTTCACAAATGAAAGCCAGCTGAGCCTTCAACTTGGGCTTTTCTTTTTTTTTTTCTTTTTTTTTGATTGGGTAAAATATTCGGATGCAAAATTGTTATCCGGTAGCATTCTTGCGGATGAGATCAGTCAGACCTGGATCATTCTGTAGAGAAGGGTTAACGGCAACATGAGCAAGGTGTTCAACCTTATCCGCCACACAGTTACCATTACGAAGAATGTAAGCGAATGAGACTTCGTTAAACCCTGTAAGAAGAGAACTAACCGCAGACATTATTAGTTCAATTTTCCATGGACATCTGGTTCTATTTTTGAGATACTCAATGATAATAAGGGAATCATCCTCAATAATAAGTTTGTTAATTTTCATTTCTATTGCTTTCAATATACCGGATCTTAATGCCAATGCCTCAGCCATTAGAGGCGTTTGCTTCCCAATTAACATGCAACCCATTGCTTCTAGTAGGCCCCTGTCGTTGCGAATAATATATCCGATAGAGCCATGTCGTTGAGTCGAGGCTGACTTGTCAAAATTTAGCTTCATTTTTCCGATAGGCGGTTTCTTCCATTTGTCTGTCTTCCTATGTCTAGACTTTTTACTCTGAGGGTTATTGTGGATAATTGATTCATTGTCACACCTACTCTTGTACTTTTTTGCTCTACACCATGCATTTATACTCGATTCAACCTTTCGTAAAAATCCATCTATGTTAGGTAGTTTCTATTGCTGGAAGATTAATTGATTTCGAACTAACCATATAGTCCACCAATGAAATGCCTTTTTTGTTTTTATTGAGGAGTTAGATGAGTAGCAGGTGTTGCCATTAATGACGCTATATTCCTTGAAGCCTTGATGCAATCTGTGATCATGTCTTTAGCTCTAAAGGAGAGACATGAATAAAACACCGAGTACTTGCATTCAAAAAATAAGTGGGTAGCATCCTCCTCGTGATGATTACAGAGTGAACAGTAAAGAGGAACAACAATGCATTTTTTGGACAATCGAGCAGCAGTCGGGAGCCCATCATGACAGACTTTCCATAAAAAATTCTTGATTTTGGAAGGAATATTGATTTTCCATATCGATGCATTATCATCACCTATCTGATCAAAGGATTTTGTATTATATTTATATGCGCTAGCGGTTGTGAACCACCCCTTTTTATCCGGCCACCAATACATTCTATCTTGAATTTTATTTTTCGGTAAAGGAATATCTACTATCTGCTTAGCCTTTCCGGCAGGCAACACCGTTTTGAGTTTATCCAGTCTCCATTTCCCATCAAGGATGTATTGGTCAACCGTTTCATCAAGATTGATTCTACCTGATTCTAGGCAATGGTTTTGCATATCAGGTTCTGGTGTCCAGTTGTCTTTCCAAAATTTTATGGTTTTGCCATCCCCTACCGACCAGGCCAGACCTTTCTTAAAAGACTTAATTAGTTTCCTTAGTTGTGTCCATTGTCATGAAGCATTTCCTTTTTTCTCAAATTCTAATAAATTTGTCAATTTCAGGTATTTATACTTAACAATTTAAACCCAACTATTAAATGGTTCCGCTATAATTTTCCATAGAAGCTTCATCTACAAAGCTTCATTCATGTCCTTAGTCTTTCTTAGTGTCATTCCCCCATTCGCTTTAGATCTACAAACTTTGTCCCAGTTTATTAGCAGTTTGTACTGAATATCTTTGTTCCAGAAGAAAGTTCTGTTGATCTTATCTAAAGTTGAGTGTATTGAGACTTGAAGCATGAAGCTTTGCATTGAATGCAAGGGTTTTGATGCCAGATTTTAATTGATTAAAGCAGATCTACCATGTCGGGAAAGAGCATCAACTTTCCACTTTGTCAACTGGTTTGTTGTTTTTCCAATAATTTCTTCAAATGTTGTTTTATTCACTCTTCCATTCACAATAGGACATCCCAGATATTTATCAAGTTTAATTTTCTTAGAGATGTTTAGACACTCCTCGACGACAGGTATTCGTAAAGCAGGAATACCAGGGAAACCTTGAGAAGCCGATTTATTATAGTTAACCTTTTGCCCCGAAATTTGATAATATTCGTCCACTATAGACCTTACTTTTTCACATGCAGAAATATTTCCTTTAGAGAAGATGATGATATCGTCAACAAATGCTAGAAAAGGAATTCTGGGGCCTGAGTGGCCAAAACGAAATCCAATACCCGAACGATCTATATTGGATTCCATTGTTAACTTTCTAGCGAGCACCTCCACTCCCAGAATGAAAAGAAACGGAGATAGTGGGTCTCCTTACCTAGTACCCCTAGAGGGTTTGAACAGTTCCGTTAGACCATTATTGACTAATACAGAAAAGGACACCGTTGTTACACATTCCATGACTAGATCAATGAACTGCTGATTGAAACCAAATTTACTGAGAACTGATTTCGTGAAATTCCAATCAACCCGGTCGTAAGATTTTTCCATATCTAACTTGATAGCTAACCATCCTTCCGAGACCATACGAGACTTGAAGGAGTGGAAGATCTCATGTGCTATGAGGATATTGTCCTGAATAGTACTATCCGAAACAAAGGCCCCTGAAATGGGTGAATCAACTTTCCTATGACCTTCTTAAGACGTTCAGTTAGAATCTTGGATATTATCTTATAGATGGTCGAGCATAAGCTAATGGGTCTGTAGTCCTTAGTTTTTGCTGGATTGTCACACTTTGGTAGCAACGTGATGAAAGTGTGGTTTATTTGTCGGAGCAATTTGCCCGTATGAAAAAAGGCTTTAATGGATTTATAACATCAAAACCAATGATGTCCCAATAGGTTTTGTAGAATTCAACTTTCATGCCATCGGGGCCCGGAGACTTATTAAGTCCTAATGACCAAACTGCTTCCTTCTCCATTAGTTGGTTGCTTACACAGATGCCTATTCTCCTCTTTAGAGACAGACTGAGGAATCAATTCAAGATAACTATTCAAGAGATTGGTGTTGACTAGCTCTTTGGAAAATCGTTGCACAAAATCATTTTTAATTTCTGTACGAATATTTTGTTCTCCTGTAATTTGAGTTCCTGAGTTGGAGATAATATTTCTAATGATTTTTCTATTCCTTCTACCAGATGCTACTATATGAAAATAGGCTGTGTTTGAAAAAACTAACTTTAGATGTTTAGATTTGACCCTTTGGCACCAATATACCCTCTGAAATTGAAGAAGCTTGTCCTTCTTAATATTAATTGTTTTTCTTTCAATATGTTGTTACTAGCAAAAGAATTTGAAGTTTGAAGAATAACTAGCTCTTTTTCCACTTCCTGAATTTGTCGGAAGATATTGCCAAAAGTAAACCTATTCCATTCTTTGGCTTTCTTTTCAGAATTTTGGTCTTATACATTAACCTATATATAGTTGATCCATTACACCTTATTCTCTGTTGAGTCTATCTTGATGTTATATTATATATATTTGATGTTATATTATATGTATGATGGAAGATAAAGAAAGGTAGTATTTATTTTATGCAAATATCAATTAGATTATTTATTGAGATTTATATTTAAATTAGTTGTTTGAGATTTTGTGCAGGATTTGATTTGGTTATTGAAGATTTGGGGTTGACTTTCTAGAAGCCTCTTTGAGGATTTTGTGGAGCAATCTTCACACTCAAAAGGTTGTTGGTTTGTTAAGATCTTCAAGAGATTTGGTTGAACCAATCTTTGGTTGCCTTCAACGTTTTAAAACAAACCATCAAGACCTTACTGTTTGAAAAGATAGTCAAAACCATGGTTTCCAGGATTTGGTAAGACCTTACCATATGGCTACATAAGCTCGAAATTGAATGACTCGGATTCAGTGTAATTAGGATTCAGTGTAATTAGGCCTCAATATAATTGGGCCTAATTTAATGGGCCTATCTTTACGAAGTCTTCAATTCTAGCTCTCTAAATGTTCAATATGTTATTGGGCTTATATAATGGGCTAGCTTTAAAATTCCATTTGAATTTTGAGTTGATAATCTATCGTATCTTTCTATTAGTATTGTTGAGATTTTGTAGGGATTTAATCAAGTCTTCAACGGCCAGCCATTCAAACGTATCAACCCTTTGACAAAATCTCAGCATATATCCATAGGAAGCTTCTGGGACTTTTTCAATTAGCCGAAGATCTCTCCCAGACTTGTTGCAACGCTCCTCAACAAACTTTGGAGCAAAACATTCAAACGTTCAATTTTCAAATTGGACGTGCTAGCTTATTTAAGGACAAGAGGAGGATTGCAGCCGACACAAGTCTTCACCACAGCGCTCAAAGGCTCCTACAATCTCATCTCCTACATCATCGTCTCGCAACTCTCCATTGGCTTAAGTGTTTTATTTCGTTGAGAGTTTGTGAGGTTTACATTGAGCTTTATCGTACAATTCATTTAGTGTTATACACAGGGTTCTTTACCCAATCATAGAGGGTACTTCGGTATCCTTAGGAGCTTTATTTCACTAGAGCGTTTGGGTTGCTAGATAGGAAGTTAGTCTAGAAGAGGGAAGGTCTTCTAGAGGTTGTATCTAGGGCTCATAAGATAAAGTGAAATAAAGTTGTTGAATCCTACGGGTTGGATACCCTAGGCGGGGACGTAGGCGGTTGTGCCGAACCTCGTTAACAATTCGCGTGTGCTTTACTTTCTGCTCTTTACATTCGTGCTTGTCTTTTCTTTACATATTGTTCACCACGTTTTTATTAACTTGTTTCTGCATTTCAGATAAGGTCTTACCTCTGGCTGGTAAGGTCTTACAGTTTCCTGCATTTTTGAAAAGTTGTACTCTATTCTTCTCCCTTTGCTAGAGTATTTGTTAGCCTTTTATTTGCCTATTCCGCACTTCATTCTCCATACTTGATTGACAATATTACGGAAATCCTGCCTCTCCAACCACATATTCTCAAATTTGAAAGGCGGTGGTCTGAAGATATATTCCGAGTTTAGACTTATAGATATTGGACAATGATCCGAAGATGTAAATGCACCATTGAAAGTTTCTAAGTCGGGAAATATTTCGAGAAATTCATGTTGCACGAGAACCTGGTCGAGTTTCTCTAGTATGTTATCCTCCCCCTCAACTTTTTTCCTCCAAGTAAACTGATTACCTGAGGACGGGATCTCCATAAGGGAACATTGGTTCTTAAATTGATTTAGTCTGGTAAACCTCGTATGGCTATTAGTTACACCTCCCTTCTTTGCATCGCTATTACAGATTTCGTTCATAACCCCTAAAACCAAACACGGAAGGGACTCCGTACCTATTATTGTTGTAAGATTATTCCAAAATGCATCTTTGTCAGATGCATGGGGAGGAGCATAGATAAAGAAAAGCACTCCAGTGAAATGTTTGTCGAAACAAGAATATTTTACTTTAATAACTCTTGGCATTATTATTTCCACCTCAATCGATTCGTTTAGAAGATGATTCTCATTCTAGAGTAATCGAATACCACCCGATTTGCCATTTCCTGTTGACCATACAGATTTATTGAACCCACTGTTTTGCCAGACCTTTTCCGGCGGTATTTTATCTGTTCTAATTTCAACTATAGCCGTTAAAGAAATGTGATCATTGGTACGCATTGACCTTAGATTTGTCCACAAATTAGGCTTTCCAAGCCCTCTAATATTCCAGAAACATATTTTCATAATTTACCGTATGTATCTGTCAGAAGAAAAAGATACACGTCTTCTGACAGAGGCCTATTTTTCTTATTAGATGTTTTGTCAAACACACCTTGTTTCACATTTTTTCTCCCCCCGCAAAAGAATCCAACAGAACCATTGAGATGTAGTCATGGGTTAGTTTTAATCGGCATTTTGTTAGTTAACTTAAGCATAAATTCGATCATAGAAAGCGTGAAGATCCTTTCCATAGGAATACTTTTACACAGTCGATGTGTAACATTTTCACCATACATGTGTTTCATTTTTAGTTGATCATATGAAATGTGTCTACCACACATAAGGCTACATCTACCATAACTCCAAATTGTCCAAACATATTTCCAAATTAAAACACACATCAAACAATAGTCCATTATATCTTTATCCCAAAACAAACCATAGATGTACATTCCGTCATTTAAACTATATCTAGAGAGGTTAGCAACTGTCAATTGATAGAAAAATGTACATATAACATCGGAATAGACTCGATTTTTACTTGACAACTGGGAGTGCAGAAAGGGGTGTAAATCCTCTTTCCCCGATCCCGTCCCCCTCTCCTGTCCCCTCTCACATAAATCCCCTTTTTTTAATTCTTTTAATTCTTTTATTAATTTAATTTATTTTTTGTTTTTCTTTTAAGTTGGGGTTTGTGAGGGGGAGGGGGTTGGGGGATAGGAGGGGGGACAAGATTAAGGACAGGGGATTTGGAGCCTGTAGAAAGAGCCTAACCGCAAAGCTCACAAGGCAGCCAAAATCCCTGGTTAGCAAATGGACACTAAACACTAATGCTTCTCATCGATACTTATGGAAACGCCATTTGTGATTCGAATCCTCATAATAGGTAATAAATATTAATACACACATGAATACCATCCAAAGCCATTTAGTTAACTTACTAATTTTTACAGATATCCATAATTCTGATACAAACCATTTGATCATTCCTACATTACACTGCCAATGTTCTTCTTGACTTCCTAGAAACATATAATTACACCACATACTAGTTAACCAAAGAAAAGAAAGGACCAAGCACATATTACAATTAAAAGTGACCTTCCTAAGCAAATTACAGTGGTGCAACAAGAACATACCCTGCCATATTCGCAAAATACAATAGCAATCCTCCAAGCAACAGATGATCAATTGGAGGAAGATAGACATACTACACCCATACACACAAGTCATACATAAATCTGCTATAAAGCGCCCAACTGATGATTTACTTATTACCAAGGCAAGGTTACCCTCCAAATCATCAATGAGCACAACCTACCGACCACCCTTCAAGATGCTACACATGCTTCCTCTTTTTGCTGCTGCCACCCATCAGAGTCAAAGTGGAGCATGCGGAATCACCTTCCTCGATCTTAATTTTGAGCTTCCCGAACTCGGACTTGGATGCTTCACTCACCTCCAACTGCTCAAAATCCCTTGCCACTGCAGGAGAGGCAGCAGGAGTGACAAATTGCTCTTGGACAGAAGCAACAAGACGACCTGGACGACTCAAATCAGGTAAGACAAATTGCACCGAGGGTGGAATATCAACAAGCATTGCATCATAGTCGGCCTGGGTGAAACTCGGGTCAGCAAGACCATCCTCAGCCAAAATCTCATCAAGAAACTCCTCCTCTTCTATCTCCAAGATATCTTCATCGTCGGCCGCCCAAAAATCAAGATCGGGTTGCAATTCCACCTTTAAAGGAAGAGTATCGTCACTTGGGGCATAACAACAGGCAGGGGAAGCATATCAGCAAGCACAGAACTCAGTGGCACATGGGCTTCCTCCACCTCCACTTGAGGCACACTAGGAGTGGTGGTTGACACATCATCACTCTTTTCAATCGATTTTGAAGAAGAAGAATCAGATGAAAGCGAAACATTTTGCCAAAACACTTCATTAAATTAGTCTTGGAGTGGCCAAAGGTGGGAGAAGGAAGCATTGCCAATTTCCTGCCCACCACCTCAGGGCCGGACTTGAGTTTTTGATGGCCTGAGGCGAAATTTAAAATTAGGCCCCCCCAATAATATATATCATGTATATACATAAGCTATAGTAGAATAAATGGTTTTTTTAAGAAATCCAATAATATATATTATTTTAATTTAAAAGAATATATATATATTTGTAAATAGGAAAAAACATAGAATTAATATTTAATAAGTTTTTATAAAATAGAATAAAATAAATATTTAATGTAATTAATAATATGAATGTTTATTTAAGAAATCCAATGAAGAAAAATAAAGTCCAATTTCATACAATAGAAAAGCATAGTGAAATACCTGCAGATTCTCAGCAAGAAGTCATAGAATAGGAAGGTCCTAGATCTTTCATTTAATAAGACTGCAATCTTATGCTGTCATGCACCTAGTTAATCTAGCTAATTTTTTTAGTGGGAAAACTGGGAGGAAGACCTCCCCTCCTCAAAGAGGAGTAAATCAATAAAACGAAGATGAAAGTTCCATCACACACATCCGGGGTTTAGACACCCCATTTGCATCGTTCAACAAAAGAGAAAGGGAGGCCTCAAGCGGCTCGGACAACAAGTGAAAACCAAAGGGAAGAGAGAAAGAGAAATCGGCAATAACACTCGAAACCGAGTTAGCTTCACGATACACATGGCGGAATTGGATGGACTTCCCTACGAAGGAAGCCATGGCAACGATCCATCAGCCTGAAAAGGGGTGTGAGACCTTGATCTTCCTCGCGATAAGATTTACAATAATCTCCGAGTCAGTTTCAACAATGACTCTCCTATGGCCCAAGTCCCAAGCTAGCTCCAATCCTTTCACAATGCCCTAACACTCCGCCAAGAGGACCGAGTAGGCACCTAGGTTGTAGGCGAACCCACCACACTAGTTGGCGTCGGCATCCCTAATGACTCATCTCGTAGCAGCCAGACCTCCTTCTCTGCGTGCCCCATCAGTGTTCACCTTGACCCACCCCTCGAGGAGGGGAGGGGGGGGGGGGTGGGGCGTTCCCAACGGATATCCAGTCGCTGGTGCAGCTTCCTGGATGAGATCGTTCCCTAATTGCCATCGCCTTTTTGTAGTCTTGAACGACCATCAAGCAAGCCTCCTTAGTGATTTGTGTGAAAGCTTTTCCATGGAAGACCCTCTCGTTGCGTCTCTTCCAAAGCCTCCAAAGGATCATTGCAAACAGAGCATTCCATTCGCTACCATCTTCCTTCTTCTTCTGGGAAAGAATATTGGTACACATCCATGTAGCCATCGGGATCTGCCATTCATCACGTCCTTGCGTAGTCGTTGTGACCTGCAACCAAATCGAATCAGCAGTACCACAGTCCCGAAAAAGGTGTTCGAGCGATTCATTTGCTCGTTTGCTTGTTGGTGAGGATGCCTCCCTTGCTTAAGAGCCACACGAATGCCCGCACAAGTTCATTCACCCGGAGAGCCCAAATAGTCTTAAAGAACTGAGTGTCACTGTTCTTCCAAGAGTCCCAACCACACACCACTGCATAGCTTGTCCCTGCCGAATACTCCCCATCGCTTGAATGCTTCCAACTGGGGAGATCTTCCCCCTCGCAGTTGCCGACTGAAGCCAAGGAAAGAAGGGTTCCTGTAGGAAGGAGGCGTGAGAACCTTTCCCAATCCCACCCCACCCCCTCAATCCATTAGTCTACCACAGCACCAGTGCAATCCCCCTCTTCTCCACCCGTTTTGAAGTTACAAAGTGGATTCTCAAGAATCCAGCTATCTCCCCAAAACTCGGGGCTTTCACCATTTCTTATATTCCATCTTAGGCCCGGTTTGATGACCTCCCCAAGGCCAAGACGGATACCCTTCCAAATGTGGGACGCTCTAGAAGTTGCACCAAGCGTCGTCCCAATGTATTTCCTATTAAAAACCTCTTTCCACATCCCTTCTTCCTCCATTAAGAATTGCCAGCTGAGTTTGGCGACTAATGCCAGATTCAATTTTTCCATTGATTTCAGCCTAGTCCCCCAAGCTCTTTGGGTTTGATCACCTCGTCCCAAGCCACTTTGTGTATCCTCCTTACAGAGGTCGTCGAACCCCATATGAAACCCCTGCAAATCTTGTCGATCTTCTTGCAGACGCTCGAGGGGAGGCACATCACCCCCATACAGTAAGAAGGGATGGTCGAGAGGACTGAATTGGTGAGGGTAATTCGTCCTGTGAAACTCAGTGTCCTAGTCTTCCATCCTACAAGTTTGGCCGCAATTTTGTCTGTGATGAAACTGAAATCCGCGCCTTTAACCCTGAAGTGGAGGAGAGGAACCTCAGGTTAGTGACCAAGATTCTTGGTTGCCTCAATGCCACTGCAGTCAACAATCTTCCTTGTCAAATCCGCCTTAACGTTTTCGGATACAAAGAACTTGGATTTTTTAAGGCAAACTTTCTGTCCAGAGGCATGACATAACTTATCCAGACACTCCCTAATGACTTGCACCTGGGCGATAGAAGCCTCTGCAAACAGAAGGATATCGTTAGTGAAAAATAAGTGAGAAAGGGTCGGTCCATACCTCGAGATTTTTATTGGTTTCCAGGCTCCATCTTTTCCACGGCTGCCTCGATGATGTGAGATAACCGCTCCATGCAGAGGATGAAGATATAAGGCGATAGCGGGTCGCCTTGTCTGATGCCCCTTGAAGGGGTGAACTGTTATGAGACCTCGCAATTCCACAAAAGATGCATTCTAGCGCTTCTGATGCGCTCCATAATCCTCTCTATCCAGTTAGACGGAAATTCAGCCCACCGAAGTGTGTCCTCTATGAAGTTCCAGCTAAGTCTGTTGTACGCCTTCTCCAGGTCGAGCTTAAGGCAGGGCCACCCTTTCTTGCCTTTCTTCCTTCTCATAGAATGCACCACCTCTTGAGCAATCACAACGTTGTTCGTTATCAACCTTCCCCGGATGAAACTACCTTGTGCTGGACCCACGAGTTTCCCCATGAGCGGCTGTAACCTGTGCGCGAGGACCACCTCATTCGAATTAAGCTCCAACAGCTCGAATTCAGTTCATTTAGGATATGAATGAGCTTGAGCCGAGCCTAGATTTTGTCACGGGCTTAAAAATGTGCTCATACTTGACTCGTTTAGAAAATGAACGAGTTCGATCCGAGCTTTTTTCGAGCTTTAAGCAATTCTACTTGCTCATTATAGAGTATCTTACAGAAAATTTTGGAAATTCCATAAAATTCGAGCTATAGGAGCTTAATTCGAATGAGTCGAGCATTGGACCAAGTTTAAAAATGTGCTCATATTCGACTCGTTTAGAAAATAAATGAGCTCGAACCGAGTTTTTATCGAACGAGTACGAATCAAATTCGAGCTATTCATGTTCATATAACATCTCTAGACTTATTTAACCCACTTTGCATGTGAATACGTCGACCAAGTTTGTGATAAAATGGGTTTTCTTTATCTTGTAGTTGGGGATAATTTTCTCAGTATCTCTAATCCACTTGTTTGATCGAGCACTTGACAAATATATATTAGAAGTGTGTGGCCACATGCCACCATCAACAACTGGCCAAAAGAGAGAGGACATATTGGAATATTGCACTATCAAACACGTGAGTTCCGATCCTTTTCAATTTTCATGTCCACTATCACCGAAAGACGACAAGCATGGATAGCAACTAGCAGCAACGAAAGGCAACATGTAGTTTCCCACTTCGAATTTGATCAAAACTCATTAATTAAGGCAAAATTTTACCATTAAAAAATCAGAAGAAATCAACCATCCAAGATTCCACTTTTTTTCTTTTTCTTTTTTTTTTTAAATCATTAGTTGAATCACCCTTCCTTCTGTTTACCCATATGTATATAACCAATGAGCTGAATCACCCTTACTTTTGTGTATAATTTCAGAGATGAAGATGGTTTTATGAACTGTAATGTACTTATATATCATAGGCATATACCGTTATGCTGATATACAGATTAAAGGTTATAACTTATAAGCATCATCACAATCATCGTATCCTAAGTACCCTCCAGAAAAGGTTGTGAATCCTGCCTAAGTGCCCGACAACATTACAAGTACAAAACATACACAAATTAAGGATGAGCAAAAACAATAACATATCATCTTAGGCGAACTCCCATGACTTCTGTGAGCTGAGGAATGGAGTTGAGTGTATTCAATTGGGAGCCCAACGTCGCAGCTTCGATTTCATCAACATGAGCTTCTCGTCGCTCTGGAGTAAAATGGGCTGTTGGTCTAACTTGTGCAGCGCATTCTAGATCGATGCATCCTCCTTGGCCATCTCGATCGCTTGCTCCGTTAACTGCTGTAACTTATTTTGGATGGTGTTTATTGAGTACAAAGCAGGGGAAGAAGATGACAGAACTAAGTCAATAGCAAAGTCAAAGGGTGGTTAGATTTTATATTTCTGTTAGAGATCTTATTGCTGATTACTTAAGTCCGTTGAAACTCGGGATCGGGGGTCGTGTACATATGTGCGCCCTTGCGCTAATAGCCTAATACATAAGCCAAGCGGAGTTCCATCCTAAAACCAACTGGCATTAGGTGGGGTAGCTCACTAGGTTATATACTAAGACTTGTTTGTTCATATTATAAAAGTGGGACTCTTTTCTCTCAACACTGACATCAAGCGACATGTACATCAAGATCTCTATAAATACGAAGGGTTGTATTGTACTCTGTATTCATTCATTAGTTACACAATACAATAAGAAAGAAAGTTTTCATCCTTCGCTCTCTGTTTTTCTTCAAGAACTCAATATGAGTTCTTCTTTTTGTAAGTGTTTAGATAACTGAGTCCTTGAAGGATCTCAGAGGAGCCTACTCCTGTATATATATCATTGGGTGAAAAACCCTGAGGGTACAATCGTAAATATGTACAACTCTATCTATAAAATATATACTGCTAACATCCTCCCTCAGTCGCAGCTAGAGGTGAGCGAATAGCAAGACTGGAACGAAAAGAAGTAAAAAGAGGAGTAAGTAATCCTTTTGTAAAGATGTCCGCATACTGATAGGCAGAAGGGACATGTAACACTCGAACCTGGCCTAGAGCGACCTTCTCTCTGACGAAATGTATATCAATCTCGATGTGCTTGGTCCGCTGGTGCTGAACCGGGTTCGATGCGAGGTAAACTGCGGAGACATTGTCGCAGTAGACCAATGTAGCGGCACGAAGTGGAACGCGAAGCTCGCAGAGGAGGTTGCGTAGCCAGCATGTTTCCGCCACGACGTTGGCGACACCTCTATACTCAGCCTCGGCACTGGAGCGAGATATGGTTGCCTGACACTTGGAGGACCATGATACCAGATTGTCACCAAGGTAGACGGCGAAGCCAGATGTGGAACGGTGGGTTTCTGGACAACCTGCCCAGTCAGCGTCTGAGTAGGCTGTGAGAGTGTCGAAGCGGCCGCGACAGAGGTGCAATCCCAGGTCACTAGTGCCCTTGATGTACCGGATGATCCGCTTGAGTGTGCATGTAGATGGTGCTCACGAGGATCATGCATCTATAAACAAACCTGCTGGATGGCAAAAGCAATGTCTAGCCTAGTGAACGTTAGATACTGGAGGGCACCTGCCAGACTGCGATATGCGGTAGGGTCATCAACCTTGGGACTGGAGGCAGCATCGAGCTTGGACTTGCAGTCGACAGGAGTGGTAGCGGGCTTGCAAGATGTCATCCTAGCCTTGTCGACAATCTCAAGGGCATATTTCTTCTGATGAAGAAACAATGTATCCCGAGTGCGAGTCACAGAGATGCCGAGAAAATAGCTCAGGGGACCAAGATCCGTCATGGCTAACTCTGAACGCAGCAGTCCCATCAGGCGAGACAGTAACGATGGAGAAGATGCAGTAAGCACAATGTCATCAACATACAGCAATAGATACGCCGTGTCAGACCCTGAATGAAAGACAAATAGGGAGTGATCTGACTGACTGCTCCGAAAACCAATTGCACTGAGGTACATGGCGAAATGCTGATACCAGGCGCGGGGCGCCTGTTTCAACCCATAGAGAGACTTCCGGAGAAGGCAGACGTGAGAGGGTCACGAGCGATCATAGAAGCCTGGAGGCTGATGCATATACACAGTTTCCTGAAGGTTACCGTGTAGAAAAGCGTTCTTGACGTCCAGCTGGTGAATAGGCCAGTCCTTAGAGAGAGCGATGCTCAACACAGTGCGTATGGTAGCGGGTTTGACGACCGAGCTAAACGTTTCGTCGCAGTCAACACCAACCTCCTGAGACTTGCCATTGACAACGAGGCGAGCCTTGTGTCGTTCAAGTGACCCATCAGACCTGTACTTATGTTTGAACAACCACATGCAGTTAATGATATTAGTGTCCCGAGGCCTAGGAACGAGGTCCCACGTGCCATTTTTAATTAAAGCACTAAACTCATCGACCATGGCGGCATGCCAGTTTGGGTCCTGTAAGGCCTTTTGTGGTGACTTAGGTATAGGTGATATGGGAGTGGATGGGGTGAGGAGGTTGTATTTGGGGTTGGGTTTGACGATCCCAGCTTGAGATCGCGTAGTCATGGTTGGGGCGGGCGCTGCGGGTGGCGGCGGCCGCGGCACTGGGGCGGCGGCCGCAGCAGGGGCAGGTGCAGCAGGGGGTGTGGTGGGGGCAGCAGGATGTGGCAGCCGCGGCACATGGGCGGCGGGCGCAGCAGGATGCGACAGCCGCGGCATGTTGGCGGCGGCCGCTGCATGTTGCAATGGTGCTGCGGGTTGGGCGGCGGCCGCAGCTTGAGGCGGCGACCGCAGCATCGGTGGTTTGCTGCCAAGAAGGAGACATAGGAGGGGTGGGAATGTGGCCGAGGTGCTGGATTCTTGGGGTGTGGGGACTGTGGGTTGATGGTGGGGGGTAAAGGGGAAGGTATGTTCGTCGAAAATCACGTGGCGAGATGTCACAACCCGATTTGTATCCAAGCGAAGACACCGGTAGCCTCGATGGTGTGGGGAAATGCCCAAGAAGACACATTTTGTGGACCGTGGGGAGAGCTTATGAGGAGCGGTGGCACTCATATTGGGAAAGCAAAGGCATCCAAACACTCGAATATGATCGTAGGATGGGTAGCAATGGTAGAGTGCCAAGGTTGGGTTAGAGTTGCCAATGGCCTTTGATGGTAGGATATTATGGAGGTAAGTGGCCATGTGAAGAGCTTCAACCCAAAAGGAGGGGGGTAAAGAGGCATGTTGAAGGAGAGTTCGGGTTTTGTCATTGAGCGTGCGGAGAATGCGTTCCGCTTTGCCATTTTGAGGTGACGTTTGTGGACAAGAGAAGCGGAGGGCTATCCCTTGTTGTTGACAAAATGAGCGGACAATGTTGTTGTCGAACTCGCCTCCCATGTCACATTGAATGGCCTTGATAGGCAAACCAAACTAGGTGTGAACAAAGCTGTGGAAGCTAACAAGGTGGCCCTGTGTTTCCGATTTATGGCGCAGTGGAAAGACCCAAACAAAATTGGTGAAGTCATCAAGCACAACCAAATAATAACGAAAACCACTAGCACTAGGAATAGGCGATGTCCACAAATCGCAATGAATAATGTCAAACGGTGCAAAGGTATGAGAATGGGAAGTGCTAAAAGGAAGTCTTTTGCTCTTGGCGATCTCACATGAAGTGCAAACGCTTGAGGCTTTATTACAAGAAATGAAATTGTTAGAGCGGAGACTTTGAAGCACGTGATCGACAGGGTGGCCAAGACGAGCATGCCACAAGTCAGAACTAAGGGTGACTAGGGCGGTGGGGGCGGCAGGGGCGAAATTGTCCGTTGGGGCGAGTGGATAGAGGTCGCCGGAACTATTGCACCGCATGATTGGGGTCCCCATGCGAAGATCCCTCACAAGGAAACCAAAAGGGTCAAATTGGACAGCCACGTGATTATCAATGGTAAATTGACGAACAGAGATGAGGTTTTTGACTATGTCAGGGGCAAGTAGGACGTTGTTAAGGCGAAGGGGTGGGCCAGTAGGGAGGGTTGCTTGACCTGTACCGAAAATGGATAGTGGGGCGCCATTTCCGACATAGATGGATGGTAGAGTGCTAGAATTAAAAACATTTTGTAGGTTACCTGGCGCGTTCGTCATGTGAGAGGAGGCCCCGGTATCCATATACCAGTTGTTGTCCGGCTGCTGAAGTCCCATGGTGGAGAAAGCGGCGGAGATTATCGGCGGCGGTGGGTACCTTCCCATGTCGGGTAGAGGGAGGGCGGCGGGGGGGCATACGACGGATGCTGTAGGTAGGGCGGCGGGGGCTGCGGCGGCCGCGGCATGTTGCTGTGTCCGCCGCTGTGGCCCCGGCGGGTATTCCTCCCTTGGTCATGGCCTCCGCGTTGGTTGGTCGGCCTGGGTTGGTTTGTTGGTGGGTTTCGGGGGTAAAGGTTTTGTGGCTGCGGTGGGGGTGGGGGGTTGACAACGTCACCCATTGGTAGAGGTAGGTAGCGGCGGCGGCAAGAAGGGTGCGGCGGCGGCTAGGGTTTGCGGCGACGGCGGCTGGGAGCAGCGGCGGCGGCGGCGGCTGGGTGTGGGGCAGCGGGTGCGGGCGGCGGCGGCGGCTGATGGGAGCGGCGGCGGCGATTGGGTGTGGGCGGCGGCGGCTATAAGAGCGGCGGCGGCGGGATCGAATTAATTTGTGAAACGGAAAAAAAATTTTAGGGTTTCACAAAGAGGCTGTGATACCATGTAATTGTTTAGATAACTGAGTCCTTGAAGGATCTCAGAGGAGCCTACTCCTGTATATATATCATTGGGTGAAAAACTCTGAGGGTACAATCGTAAATATGTACAACTCTATCTATAAAATATATACTGCTAACACTTTTTTGTTGCACAATCTGTTTGCACAGATTATTTCATGGTATCAGAGCTTCCATGGATAATCAAGTCACGAATACAAGCTCTGTGTCGATCGATCCAATGGATGAGTTATATCTCCACCATTCGGATCACCCGTCGTACTTGATGTCAACGAATTTGCTGAATGAGCGAAACTTTGGTCATTGGAGGAGATCGGTAGGAGTCTCGCTCCTTGCAAAGAATAAGCTCAATTTTTTGCCGGTTCGTGTGCAAAGCCAGATCTGTCTTCACCGATGTATCACCACTGGGAAAGGTGTAATGCAATGGTGATCTCATGGATTTTGCATTCAGTCGAGAAAAATAAATCGGAACAAATTCTATATAGAAGATTAGCGAAAGAAATTTTGGATGAGCTGAATATGAGGTTTGCACATTCAAATCGCACATAGATCTTTCAAGTTCAGAGGGAATTGACGTCGCTTTTGCAAGGTAATATGTCTGTTTCAGTTTTCTATGGGAAATTGAGGAAGTTGTGGGATGAGTATATAGATCTAGTTGATTAAGCAGCTTGTGAATGTGGTCAATCTATAACAGTCCTTCATCATTTTATTCAAGAACAGCAAGTGATGCAGTTCTTGATGGGGTTAAATGAGTCGTTTAATTTTGTTCAAGCAAGCATATTGTTGATGAAGCCAATTCCAGACATCAATCAAGTATATCACATGGTGACACAAGAAGAGGAACAAAGGGAGACAAGGACAGCTAATTCCAAGCAAACACCATTTGGTGATGGTGCTGCATTTGCAGGAGGAAGATAAGGATATGGTAGAGGCAGAGGAGAGTTTCAAGGAAGAGGAAGAGGTGGTAATTACAACAACTATGGAAAAGGATCGTTTTCTGGAAGAGGCGATTTTAGAAGAGGAAGCAACCGAGGAGATTATGGTGGCAGAGGATCATGGAATGCAGAAAGAGTAAGAGGTGGAATGTTGGTGATCATTGTGGCCTTACAAATCACACTATTGATAAGTTTTACAAGATTTATGGTTATCCACCTTCCAATGACTCAAGAGGAAGAGGACAAGCACATAATGCATCTTCAGATTGCTCCACAGGAACCAGTTCATCCCTTCCGAGCAATTTGACTCCAGAACAGTGCCAGGAAATGTTCTCATTACTCAGTAAGTACAAAAATGAGGAGAAGATAGAAGGAAGAGAGGTGTTTGCCAACACTACTTTTGTAGGTAATTCCTAATGTTTTCATTCTTCTAGTCTCAATTCAAATTGGATCCTAGATAGCAGAGCCACATATCATATTACCCCACATTTAACCTTTCTCAAGAACCTTTGAATGAATCTTGCTTCATTACCATGTCCAATGGCAATCGAGTTCCAATCAATCATACCGGTTCAATCCAATTATCGCCTAAAATTTACCTCACAAATGTCCTCCATGTCCCTCATTTTCAATTCAATTTACTTTCGGTTAGTAAATTGACAGCATAACTTTATACTAATTATATCCTTTTCACACCAACCAAATGCTTGATTCAGGGTCCTTCGATGAAAGATCTCTTGGTTCTTGGTCATGAGGCAAAAGGCTTGTATCTTGTGGACTTGGAGCATCAAGAAATGACTCCTCCTTTTCTGAGTACTGATGTTGTTAATTCCAGTTGTAATGTTCAACTGCATTTAGACAGTCTAGAGATGTAGCATTGTAGGTTGGGTCATATCTCTTTCAATCAAATGTATCACATTGATGATGTAAAGAACTCAGTTGAATCAAAGTCTCATTTGCTTTGTCAAATTTGTCTTCAAGCAAAGCAGCACAGAAAATCATTTCCTCACAGCACCACAAAAACTTCTTCTTCTTTTGAGCTTATACACATTGATACATGGGGACCTTTTAAGCACCATACATGTGAGTGTCATAAGTACTTTATCACAATTATTGATGATTTCAGTAGGTGTATAGTCACACACCTCATGTCCACTAAATCAAGCGCATTGTCTATATTACAATCCTTTGTTGTCCATTTCCAAACCCAGTTCCAAGCCTCGGTTTTGACCATAAGAGCAAACAATGCTCAGGAGCTTTGTGATACAACTATAACCAATTTTTTCTTGCCAAAGGGATTGTCCATCAAACCACTTGTGCCTACACACCCCAACAAAATGGCATAGATGAAAGAAAACACAAACATTTACTTGAAGTAGCCAGATCTTTGTTATTTCAGTCCAAATTACCTATTAAATTTTGAGGAGATTGTCTTCTCACTACTAACTATCTAATCAACCGTACACCTTTACCTTATCTTCATCATATATCACCATATGAAATACTTTTCAAACACATGCCTACCTACTCTCACCTAAAAGCCTTTGGATGTCTTTACTTTGTCAATACATCACCTAGAAATAGAAAAAAGTTTGATCCCAGAGAATCTCCATGTGTTTTTATAGGATACCCCTATGGCAAGAAACACATTCAAGTCCAGGGATGTTACTTTTCATGAAACACATTTTCCATTTCAATTCATCAATACTGAGTCATCCACATTACCTGGCATAAACACAAACACAAATACTTATATTTCATCAAATTTTTTGCCCACTGGAAACTTCTTCCCTATCATTTTCAATTATCAGAATGCATCCCATACAGAGTCTTATTCTCATTATAGTACACACTCAAGTACACAAGACCAACAACAGCATGAGCCCACTCTTGATCAGGTTCGAAGGTCCTCAAGAACCCATACTACACCAGCTTATTTAGATGATTATATATGTGCTTATTCTGTTACCTCATCCTTTACTTCTTCTTTTGTTGAACCCTAGCTCTTACCTGATTCTCATTTTACCTTTTTGTTCCAAATTTCATTATATTCTGAACCTCGAACATTTCATGAAGCTTCTAAGGATCCAAATTGGGTTAAGGCTATGGAAAATGAAATTAGTGCTTTGCAGGCAAATGGTACTTGGTAGGTTGTTTCTCTTCCTCCTGGTCAAAGAGCAATTGGGTGTAAATGGTTATTCAAATTCAAGTTCAAGGCTGATGGATCTCTTGAGAGGTACAAAGCCAGACTTGTGGCTAAATGTTACACACAAAAGGAAGGTATTGACTTTCATGAAACTTTTTCTCTAGCCATCAAGATGACAACAATTCGAGCTCTGATTTCTGTTGTTGCTTCTAAGGTTTGGCCTACGTTTCAACTTTATGTGAATAATGCATTTTTGCATGAAAATCTTCATGAAGATGTATACATGAAGATGCCTGAAGGTTTGCCAAATCCAAACAATAAGGTTTGCAAATTGCAGAAGTCTTTGTATGGATTTAAACAAGCTTCTAGTCAGTGGTTTCAGAAGCTCACCGAGGCTCTGTTGATCAATGGTTCTGTTCAATCGAAGAATGATTCTTCCTTATTCACTAAGTCTAGAGATCAGCATCTTACCATCATTGCTGTTTATGTTGACGATTTGCTAATTACTGGATGAGATTCTACAGAGATTGCTCACATAAAGTCTTATCTAGATCATGTTTTCAGCATCAAGGATCTATGTGTTCTTAGTTATTTTCTGGGTTTTGAAGTATCTTATCTTCCTTTAGGTGTGGCATTGACACGGGACAAATTCACTCGGGATCTTCTTCATGATCTCCCCTTTTCTCTGCCACATAAGTGTTGCACTCCATTGCCTCTTCATCTTAAGCTGCGTCCTAATGATAGTGAAGCTATTGATGATAGTGAAGCTTTACTGTATCGTTGTCTTGTTGGTAAGCTGAATTTATTGACAAACTCCACGCTTGATATCAGCTTTGCAGTGCAAACTTTAAGCCAATTCACGTAGCAACTCTGTGTCTCTTATATGAATGCTCTTACTCACACCCTGAGTTATGTTCATACCACTGTTGGAAGAGGCATCTTGTTGAAAGGCCATGATCAACCAACTTTGCAAGCTTACACCGATTCAGATTGGGCCTCTTTTCCCTTTTCACGCCGGTCTGTTGGAGGTAATGTCATTTTGCTTGGTTTATCCCCTATTAGTTGAAAGTCGAAAAAACAATCGGTTGTCTCTCTTAGCTCAGCTGAAGCTAAATATCGTGCAATGGCCCAGGGAGCTGCTGAAATTACATGGATTGTGTGTCTTCTAACTGATCTTGGCATCACTCCTATCACTCCTGTTTAGCTCCATTGTGTAAATCATCTATTTAGATTGCTCGTAACCCTGTCTTCCATGAACAGACAAAGCATGTGGAGATTGATTGCCATTTCACCTACCAAAAGGTTCTTAATGGCCTCCTCGAGTTGCACCACACGTCTACATTTGAACAAGTTGTAGATGTCCTCACTAAAGTCATTTCCTCTACACAACAAGATTACCTTCATCACAAGCTGGGAATGTATCTTCCCTCATCTACATCTCCTAACTTGAAGGGGGTATTGAGTACAGAGTAAAGGAAGAAGATGGTAGAACTAAGTCAAAAGCAAAGTCAAAGGGTGGTTAGATTTTATATTTCTGTTAGAGATCTTATCATGTACATCAAGATCTCTATAAATACGAGGGTTGTATTGTACTCTGTATTCATTCATTAGTTACACAATAAAATGAGAGAGAAGTTTTCATCTCTCGCTATCTGTTTTTTTTTTTAAAACTCAATCTGAGTTCATCTTTTTTTGCTGTATAATCTGTTTGTACATTATTTCCCTTTAAATCACCCCCCAATAGCATCACCCAATAATATCTCTATCGAGGATAAGCCTATGGAGAATGGAAAACAATTTAAACTGATTTGAGATTCACAATCACATGTTTCGTTTATAATGTTGACTGAGTCAATTCGACTATTCACCTTCAGTTGCCATATTTGACCCGGTCTCGCTTGGCCTTATTACTACAGTATTAGGTGTACCGTGTACCGTGTACACGTCAATTATGTGGACCCCCCAAGAGCATGATTTCATTTTCGTCATGTGGCTTCCGACAACGGAATGTCATTTTCCTGTAAAGAATAATCATATTTCCATAATTTTTCAATTATAAAGAAGTAAAAGTTGGGGGAATTGTAAAACTAGACCAATTTTTTAAAAGGTAAACGGGGGATTTTTTTTTGTTTTTTTTATACATGCGAGAATTTGGGGTGTCAATCACAGTTGAACCACCATCCAAAAGCGTCCTTACAAGAACGAGAGTTTGAAACTCTAAATCAGAATTCCAAGACGACGAGCCAGACTCCAAGGCCATGAGTGAGTCGATCAACCGCTCTGTTTGCCTTCCTGAGAATGTAGGACACGGAGGCCGTCTCGAATAAGTGAAGCAGACGGAGAGCATCCAAAATAAGAATCTCGATCTCCCGGGGAGTCGACCAAACACCATTGATCACATTCACGATCGCGAGACAGTCTCCTTCCACAACAACTCTTCGTATCCCCACCCTCTGAGCTTCCAGCAACCCGAGCGGCAAACCAACTGCTTCGGCCTGGACCGCAGACATCCTCCCACACCTACTGGCATCGCAAGCGATCATCCTACCATCGTCATCTCTAATTACAAACCCTTTAGAAGTAAACCCAGATAGAGATTTAGCGCCATCAAAATTTAGTTTAAAGACACCAGTATCAGGTTTGCGCCATCTAATTAATGATATTCCTTTTGTGAGGGTTGTTTCTGGGTTTGATTCTCATTGTTTTTTCTTCATCTTCATGTGAGTCGTCTTGTTTAGTTGGTTTTGAAAATAAATTTGGTGATCGATAGTATATGTTGCAGGTAACATGTCAAAATTAAAAAAAAAAACTGTTAAAAAAATCAAGCATAAATAATGCAATCTTGAAGACTTGTATAGAGTTTTATATTTTTAATCATGTTGTGTCACTTGAAGGATTTCATGTCTCACATACTACTTTTTTCTTGTCACTTGTTTATATTTTCTTACCACTTACTCCCTCCGTTAATTAAAACTTGACGTTTTACTATTCACGCACGCTTTTTGAGGTGTTAAAAACTATATAAAATATTAACTTTTTTAATATATTTTTTAAAATAATTTCATACTTGTTACTTTTAAGTATGAACTTATAAAAACAAATTTAAAAAAAGTTAATATTTCATATAGTTTTTATCATTCTAAAAAAGCGTGTATGAATAGTAAACGACAAGTTTTAATTAACAGATGGAGTATTCAAATACTAGTTTTTTTTCCTATCACATATGTTACAATGTTAATAGTCTATGTAGGATTCGAACCTACATCTATGTGTATTTAACACATTCCTCTACCTTGAGCTAATAAAATTTAAATAGTTAATGATATATATATAGATCTATTGTTCACAAGCCTTAGGGTGTACCTTGGACACAATTGTGGACCATTGATCGTTTTGTGATGGATGGCTCAGATTAAAAGACATTTTTTTTATTTTTTTTATAAACTAGAAGTGGGACCCATAAAAATTAAGAATCCCGTTCAGATTTGTGCGTGAGTTCCAATTGCTACATTCAAACCCTTCATCTCTTTCCTCCCGTCTGCGTTTATGGTCGACCAGCACTCAGGGCCTCTGGCCATCTGAAACCGCCGGCGCTTCACCACCTTCCCATCTCTGGCCATCTGAAATCGTCGCCGACTTGTTTCTTGAACAAAAAAGAGCGTACAATTCCTCCACTCGCATTCTTCAGTGTTTAGACGCCCTCCTCCTCGACCCTGCAATGGCGGAATCCTCCTCGACCCTCCTCCTCAAATTGAAGGCGATGGTGAAGGCGATGTCGAAGGGGCGAATCGAATTGAAGGAGACAATGAAGGCAGGGATGCGATTCGAAGGCGGAGGACGACGTGTAGGAAGGGTGTTGGCAAAGCTCGTGTAGATGACAGCGACATCGACACCGTCGGAGATGGCGGCGTCGAAGGCGGTGAGGATGTCGGCGTCGAAGCACTCGTACCACTCGATGGGAGATGTAACGGCCCGGATATAAAAACCCGGGTTACGTTTCGAAGGTTGGATACCTTCGTTCGGATCTTGCAATTCAGGTACATGTTAAGGTTTCAATCCTCAAAGAATCGGTATTTTAAAGTGGGGATTTCGAACCCCAAAACAATCGAAGGGCCGTTGGGTACCCTTAAGCTATCCTAAGGCTATATCGCGGAAATTCATTTGAGAAACTGGTGAAAGCGGAAATAAAGTACAACTTGCCACGGCGAGGCCGGGTCAAAACCATATCGTTAAAACATATACTCTAAAATTATTTAGCCAAATTAGCGGAGTTAGGCAGGTTCTTCGCAATCGCCCGGGAGGGTTCCCACGCCATAGAAACAGAGAGCAATCATACCTAAAAACAAGTTGTGCGAGCGGGGTCAGACCGAGACCTCCCAACGCACTCTGTCCTGTAAGCAAGCATACACATACGCTATAATAAAGATGCTTTAATGCAGTATGGAAAATTAAATCACACTAGCATGCTCCTAGTTTATACATTATGTAGAAAACTATAAAGGCGTCCAAAGAATGCCAAGTGGCATATCCCCATATCCCTGTATTTCCCGTACCCACTCTGAGGTAGGGCGCTCGGTCTTAGCCAAACCGTACAGATATATTCCCATACTCACTCCGAGGTAGGGCGCTCGGTCCACACCGAACCATGCATATATATATATATATATATATATATATATATATATATATATATATATATATATATATATATATATATATATATATATATATATATATATCATACTCATCGACTCGATCGGGGACCAAAACGGTATATAACACGAATGCCCCCATTACCCTAGCAAAGACTCTAAAACTCACAGATAACGGCCGTTATGTTTCGCAATCACACAAAGTATTCAAATGCTCATTCATGTGTGCAATCCTAGCATGATACTACATGGCATGCTTTAATGCTTATGCAACACCTAGTATGACATATAATCGCAAGCAGGAGATTCTCTTTCGAATCTGAGTAAGCCCATAAAGGAACTTACCTGAATAAGCCGAACAGCAAAAGATAAGGTAGAAGCAGAATCCAAGCAATGTCAACAATCACCTAATAATATAAGCAATAAAGGCGCCATAAGATACTCTTCTACTATTTAACACATAGAAACCTTTTCACAAGACACTCTCAAAGAAAGTAACCGAATTCCGAGAAAATATCGGAAATATTCAAATCTTGGTCAAACTCAGTTAAAGTTGTTGTTAGAGAATTTCCGGCATCTTATTTTCCAACACAATTCTCAAAAGATATTTCCAAAAACTTAGAAATTCTTTTTTAAATAATTTATGATAATATGTGACTAAAATGAACCCCCACTATGTTTATAAATAATTCATTTCAATTTTCTCAACTTAACATACTAAACCATCACAAAGGCACTTAATCCAAATAATATTACATTTAAACAAATTTTATAATATAAAACACTTTCAGAAATTTTATTTTCATAAAATCAGATTCATCATAATAATAATATTAATAATAATAAAATAAATAAATAAAAGCCATCATATAATATAACACATATATTTAAAATAGTGGCAAACAAAACATAAGGAAAAAAAACAATATAACCCAGCTGGCCCAACACCCCAACCCGTTTCTCCCAGCCCATACCCGAGTCCAACGAATCAAAGAAGAGATGGATCCGGATCTGAGGAGAGTTAAAGAGGATGAGGATCCGATTGAAAATGATATAACCCGAGAGAGGTTCGGATCCGGCCCAATCCGAGAAGTTAGGCCCAACCCATATCCCACATCATCTTCTTCCTCACAAATTAGAGCTCTGCTCTGAAACGAGGAACGACGGAAAAAGGAGGGAGAGGAATCTCAGGCTAGGGGGCTCCGTTCGGCTCGACCTTTTACCCCGGTGATCGGAATGAAATTCCAACCAGACCCGACCCATAAGAAATGAAACGAGGGTAAAGAGGAAGGAGGAAGAGAAGCTTACCGAGGGGGGTCTTGTTCTTGCCGGAGAATACGCTCGAGCTGCACTAGGCTTCAACGACGGGGAGAATAAGCTTTGCTCCAGCCTAGGAAGATGGAAAGGACTTAAAAATCCGCCTTTATGCAGATTTAAGACAAAGAACAAGGGAAATTGAAGGAATTACCTCTTCGAACTCAAAACAGGGGAGGGGATGCGATTTGAAGCTGGCGATGCGTTGTCGGAGTCGAGGGTGGTCCTGCTGAGTCTAAGACGAAGTAGATGTAAGCAAAGGCCTAACTTGGGGATGTTTCGGAGCAAGGAAAGAGAGTCGAGATGTTTTACCGAGTGTGAACGAAACAGAGGGGAGGAGGCTTCTCGGCGACGCTGGTGGCTCCGAAGACCTTTTGTGCTTCCTCCAGACTCCTCTGAATGGTCAGCTGCTGTAACACCCCCGTCCCACATCGGATATCATAAGGATGTTGGGAGTGATTTATAAGTGATTCAAGCCCTACCTATGTCACAAGAGCTCTTCCTTTTCAGGCTCCAAGTGAGGACAACGGACCTGAGAGGGCTAGGTGGCATGGGATGGCGCCTCTTAAGACCCCGGGTCTTACAGATGGTATCATAGCCGACTCTGGGCTCGGAGGTGCGCCGACAGTATGCTCGGGTATGCTCCTCTCGGAGGGCAGTCCTTGGGCCTGACGGGGTCATCAGTGCTTTAAGTGGGGGAGATTGTAACACCCCCGTCCCACATCGGATATCATAAGGATGTTGGGAGTGATTTATAAGTGATTCAAGCCCTACCTATGTCACAAGAGCTCTTCCTTTTCAGGCTCCAAGTGAGGACAACGGACCTGAGAGGGCTAGGTGGCATGGGCTGGTGCCTCTTAAGACCCCGGTTCTTATAGCTGCAACGCCGGCGAGGTGGTGGTGGTGGAAGAGTGGATAAGAACGAGAGGGATGGGTGGACGAGATTTGAAGAAAAGGGGTGGTTTCTTCCTGGGTTGTAGAGACGAACTAGAAGAGAGAGGAAGGCTTTCTCCTGGTTTTCTTTTGTGAGGTTTGCAGACACAGAAGAGATGGAGAGGGTGTGGGTAGGAGGAATGAGGAAATCGGGCTGAGCAAGTAGGTATAGGGGGAAAGCTTTCTGGGGTTTGCAGAGATGAATTTGAAGAGGGGGAGAAGGCTTCCTCCTGTGTCTTGGTGGAATGAAGAGGACAGAGGTGGTTTTATAAGGCCAAAGGTGCATAAGGACAAAAAAAATGGCAGTTGTCCCTTGCCTTGCAAGGAGGTGGCTCAACAGATTTTCAGAACGGGAGGGGGGGCGAGGGGGAGAGAGAGAGAGAAAGAAATAAAGAAAAAGGAAAAAGGAAATAAATTTGAGTAATGGTCCCCCATAGTACCAATTTGAATTCCCGACGCTCGATGCTAATTCCGCTCATTCAAACGAAAACCCGATGCTAGGAATTTAAATCGAAATTTAAATCATCTCGGAATCTAAATTAATTTTATTAATTCTCGAAACTCGAAAGCAGAAATCAAATCCCGTCAAAATCCAAATTTTAAAATGATGTCAGGAGGATTTTTAAAATCGAGCTTGTGCTCGAGGACGAGTTTTCTTCCATTTTTACGAATTGAATAAAATAATAATATATTTAATTAAAATAATAATAATATAATATATAGAATATATTTGGTCTTTATGTGATACCAACAGACCTTGTAAGCGATGACGCGGGCGCGAGGAGAGCCGCCCTTGGCGGTGCCGTTGCCGAAGCCAAAGACGCTATCATCATAGTCGAAATTGTCGGCGAGGGTGGAGAGGGTGTGGGTGCCGTGGCCTTCGGTGTCGCGGGCGGTGGGGATTGTGTTTGTTTTTAGAGGTATCAGCGAAATCGGGTTAGGGCTGAAATTTTTAATTTAATCAATATGATTTCCGCATTATTTGGGGGAAAACGAAGAATTATTTAGACATATGTGTCGAATTAATTATAGGGTTTTTTATATGCATAATTTGATTTGATTCATTATTCGTCAATTATTCAGATGTATATGTCGATTTTTGGTTACTAATGGTAATGAGTTGGTCAATTATTCAGTAAAATATGATTCATTATTCGTCAGTATATGGAGTTTTCGGTTTGACAAACAACTTAAAAAATATTATTCAGTGAAATGTGAAACATTATTCGGTGAAATTATAATGTTCTTCGCCAACAATTCGGGGTTGGAGCATGGTTGACGTTGAATCTAAAGGATCTACTGCCGGATAGAAATGAAGCATTATTCGTATAAATCGTAAGTATTATTTTTTGGGTTTTTTTATCTGAAATTGATGGACAAAAAAACATTATTCTATAGCATATGACAAATTATTCGATGGAATTGGTAAATTTTGATTTGAACTGGATGAAAAAAGATAATATAACATTATTTTGTAGCATGCAAAATATTATTCGGTGAAATCGCCAAATTTTTTAAACAAACGAAATCAAAAACTTGGCAAGAGGAAATGAAAAAAAAAGCTACAAAAATAAAGGAAAAAAGGTGGCAAGAGGAAAGGAAAAAAAAAACTGATTTGGATTATGATTTTTTTTCCCACCAGACCCACCAATGTATAAAACATCATGGACCACACGAGCCTACGGAAGGAAGATAAGTGTTTTTGGTTGTGGGCCCCACCAATTTTAATGCAAAAATAAAGAAAAATTCCCTTTTAATCATAGTCGTCCACTCGTCCGTTTTTATCTATATCAATGGTTTAGATTTGTGTACAAGGTACTCTTAGAGTGTGTACACTTGAACCATAGGGGGTGGTTCCTAAGTGCACACCCCTTATAGTGTATCTTGTGCACATATATGAACCATTGATGGAGAGGAGATGGATGACCATGATTAAAAGTGATTTTTTTTGTTTGCTTTTAAATTTGTGGGCCCCCTTGCCAAAAAACACTCAATCTCTCCCACTCTCTCCCACTCTCTCACGTGAATCTCATATTCTCACTCATCCCCATTCTCTCTCTCTTTTTTTTAAACTGTTTTTTTACACAATTCATTCACTCAGCATATATATAATTTTTTTTAAACAACCCTGAATTCGTTTATCTTAAAAATTCGTCAATTCAACCGAATAATTTTTTACATTCTACCGAATAATGTTATTTTATCCTTTTCCATTCAGCTTAGATGAAAATTCACCAATTCCACCGAATAATTAGTCACATACTACTGAATAATGTTTTGCTTTTCTTTCCAAATAATATTTCATATTCCACCGAATAATGCTTCAAAATTAACCGAATAATGTTTCATATTTCATAAACCCCAAATTCATAAAAAAAAATACTACCAATTTCTATGAATAATTATTCATTATCACCGAATAATATTCAATATCCCACCGAATAATCCTTCAAAATGTAGTATAGAATAATAATTGAAATTTCACCGAATAATTACCAACTAATTAAAACTACCAACCAAAATTCGACTCATTCAATTGAATAATGAACGAATAATGAATCGATTCACTCGAACTGATTTCATTCGAACGGAGGTCCAACTTAACACCCTTGCCCATCTCCGGCCACCATCAACACCTACAGACCACCACCAACCATCGAAGAGTCCAAACCCGCCTCCGCAGCAACACCGACGAACCCACGCAGCCCTCACCCGACAGCCCATCCTCCCTCTTCTTCGCAGCACCCACGCAGCCCTCTTTGCCCTCACCTCGCAACCACCACAACCGCCCTTCCTCTTGCTTTTCCGACCACCACTGCCCACCTCCAGCTTACCCAACTGCCCCCGCCGTCCACATCCACGTCACCCATCCACGCCACCCAGCCCAAAGGGCGAGAGGGCTTGGATCCGGCAAAGGGCGATAGGGCGAGGAGGGCTTGGATCTGAGCAAGAGGGCTTGGGTCCGGCTTGGATCTGAGCGAGAGGTCAGAGATGGTCGCCCGAATCTGAGCGAGAGGGCTTTGGTCCGACGACGGCTGCCTTTCTCCGCCTTCAATGGCTTCGATGGGCCGACCACATGCTCGACTCACCTGGAAAGCCGGACCAAGCATCGCCTCCGTGCACCGCCGCCTAGCCTCCGCTCGTCTCCTCCTCGACTTGCCGCCTTCAACTCGCCTTTGGGGCTCCAGTGCTCCACGAAGAAGAAGAAGCATTATCTAGGGTTTTATGCAATTCCTTTTACACGCGCTACACCCCTGTGAAATTGAGTTTGGACTTCTTTTCCACTTTTTTTTTAAAAGCCACCCAATTGACGTGGTATCATCCTAGCCTTCTATTTCTTTTAGATCAACAGTCCTCAATTGTGCACAAAGTACACCCTAAGGGTGTGCACAATTGATCCATCCTACATATATATATATATATATTTATATATATATATATATATATATATATATATATATATATATATAGGGTGTGATTTGGGTGTACACACCCCTTAGGATGTACATTGTACACATATTCGGGCCTTTGATTGAAAAAAGATGGAAGGTTATGATTAAAAGAGATTTTTGTTTTTTTCTTTAATTAAAAAAATGGTGGGACCTACGTCCAAAAGGTTGAGGCGCTTTTTTTCGGATATGATTTCGCTGTTTTGAAAAAATGGTCAATTCCACCGAATAATGTTTCACATTCTACCGAATGATGTTATGTTTTCTTTTTCCGTTCATTTCAAATGAAAACGTCCCAATTCCACTGAATAATTTGTAACACTCTACCGAATAATGTTTTATTTTTTATTCATCTATTCCAAATAAATTAAACCGCGAATAATATGGATCGACAATCTCATATCTCAATCTTATTTCGAATTATAAAATACACACATTTCATTGAATAATTATTCAGATTTCATCGAATAATATCGACAAATCTCATATCTCAATCACAAATTTCACCGAATAATGTTTCACATTCCCCTAAACAATACTTACAGTTTATACGAATAATGCTTCAAATTTTACCGAATAATATTTCACATTTTACCAAATAATATTGGTGTGCAATGTACACCCTTGTGTACAAATGATCTGTACTCTATATATTTATATGTAATCCCTTGCACAAAATAACAAACCAAACTTTCAAAATTGAGAGTTTTTCACTGTAAAAAACATACTCCTGTCACCTTTTAATCCATGTATATCACCCTTAAAATCATGCAATTCGGTCACAAAAACTTGCTTGCATGTGTTACCCACAATATGACAAATTTATTTTTCATTCACATTACACCCCGCCCACAAACACGAACACCATATCTCAAACATAGATCCCTTAAAAATGGAAATTGTATATAAAGCACAAAACCCACTCTCAAATCTAAAAAAAATCTCAAATATGAGAAGAATAGGAGATGAAACCCCTGGATTTAACAAGAAGCTATAAGGGAAAGAATCTCTCAAATTTGAGAAGAATATGAGAAAAAAACGTACTTCCAAATCTAAGAGTTTTTCACTGTCAGAAATTCATGTATGTCCCCCCTTAACTCATGCATGTCACCCTAAAAAATCGCAGATATGAGAATAATAAGAGATAAAACCTCTAGATTTTACAAGAAGGGAGAAGAAACTCTGAGATATGAGAAAAATATGGGAAAATCAAAGAAAAAATTGCAGAAATCAAACCTTGCTCTTTCCTTTTTCGTAGACTTGAAGTGGTGGTGTTGCCAGTCTCTCCCTTTTTTTCTTTGAGAACTACATGCCTCGCTCCTAAATTCGAAGCACTCTCTTCTACAACCTTTGTTGCCACCAACTTCGACAGCCCCAACCCTTTTCATTTGTCTACTCCGACGAGCTGATTGTCGCTTTGCCTTCTTTTTCCATGGGACTGTTCATTTCCTCGTCTTTAAGTTCAGACAAAAACTCACAATCAAATCATCCTTTCTTATATAGTTATATTCATATATACTATAATTTTTACCTAAAGGACTATCAATATCAACTATCAAGTTCCAAAGGCTAACATCAACTATTGCCTAATAACAGTGTTTATACTGTGTAGATTACAAGTTATAAATCATTGTCTATTAGTAAAATGATCAATAAATCAGGACGGGAAAAACACGAATTAAGCTTTCGCCGTGATCAGCTAGGTAAACATTTTTTGTTATTGATAATCAGAGACCTCATTCACATATACTCATTTTATAAACAATCAAGTTAACGAAGAAAGAACTACATAATATTGCATCATGCGATCACTAAAGAAATAATTTGAGTCACATACCATTTTTTCCATCCAAATTGGAAGAGTGTCCACCCATTTGTTTTATTTGCAAAATGTCCCCTTCCACTTTTCGACGCGGAAGATATCTCGTTGCACTTTGAATTGCAATTTGAAGGGATTCCTCCTTCCTGTACCATCGTCTTTCATGGCTGTCTTCCCTCATTCAGTTCTCCTCCACCACATATCCGGCGTCATCATCCACCTGGAAAGCCTACAACAACGCAATTCGCAAACCACAGATCCGACATCTTTCATGGCTGCCTCCCCATGTACCCTCTATCTTTCTTCTTCACCACAAATCTGACTCTCAACAAAAACCCGTTCTTCCAGATCCGATCTCAAGCACGGGGTTCGAATTCAGATCTCGCGCCAGATATGTGATAACGCTGGCAGCCTACCGACGATGCCACTCTATCAAATCTGAATCTTCCAGATCCAAGATCTACCTTCAACGAGGGTTCCATTGTCATATCTGGTCCACCGACTTCAGATTCGAGCACGACGAGAGGAAGAATCAACCTCTGAAGGCAGATCTAGTTAGGGATAGGGTACATCGGTGAGGTCTCGTTCCTCTTCGTAATCGGCGATCTCGCATTCAACGCTTCTCCCTCCAGACCGAGGTTTTAGCATCAACAACGTTGCTGAAACCGGGGTTTCAACACCCGCAACGTTGCTAAAACCGGGGTTTCAGCATCAACAACGTTGCTGAAACCAGGGTTTCAGCAACTCCGGTATCAACAACCCTAATTTCAGCAACTCCGATTTTAGCAATGCGGAGGAGATTTAGCTAATATGGATAGGTTGGTGGATAAAATGCTAATAAAGGCGGAAAATATGGACATTCTAGTAAACACCCCATGGCTAAATTTATATTCTATACTCCATCCGATGGTAAATATAAGACATTTGACATTTGACTTTTGTGCACGCAGTTTAAGGAGTTAAAAATTATATAAAATATTATGTTTTTAGTTAATTTTTTATATTATAAAATATTATTAAGATACAAATAAAAGCAAAAATCAAATGCCTTATATTTAGAATCGAAGGGAGTATTGTTTATGATTTATGGAAGAAACAAAAAAATAAGACACAAATAAAAACAAAATAATCATTACAAACAACATAAAAAAAACACAGGCAAGCAAACTCGATCACAATGTTCATTCCACCAGTGCACAGAAATAATTTCTTTTAGAAAACCATTTATATGTATCATGCATTCATCATGTATGACATGAAAGTCCATGACCAAGATTTTTGCATCTAGTATCGATATCAAGTATTTGCCTGCTCCGTTCTTTGTTGTTGAAGAAGTAGATTATTTTACTCTTGAAATGTAAAATTGTCTCAGTTTGGTTGGGAAAATCTAATATTTGTGCCAGTTGTGGTGGAAGAACTGTTATAAATGAAGCACCAAGTCATCTATATTGCCTTACATTACAAGAACCAAATCAGCTTTGAAGAACCAAGATACAACCTTTTAGCAGGGATTACTTGACATTCAGCTTAGCTTTAGCATGGCCTCTTGAGATTTGGAGCTATTCAGTAATTCCAAGATGAGCCATCAGAAGCAATACATGTGTGAGCAGCTCTCCTCCCTTTCTCAGTTGTTGAGCATGCTGAGCCCCTCGGCAATGTATGGATGCGTATCCTAAAATTTCCACCGACACTCGGCTTTTGATCTTCCACTTATCTACTGGGTGTCGAGATGTGGGGTCCTCTGGGTCTTGATCCAGGACTCGCAAAGAGGTTGCAAGACTGCAAGCATCAAACACCACTGACTTGCTCCTGTCACCCTTCACTGGGGAGGGTGAAACTTCGGTGTTCACGCGAAGCAACATCTTGCAGGTCGTAGAATTGGACGTGATGGAATTCTTGTTTATAAAGAACTCCTTGGCCTCAGCACAAGTTATCAGCCCAATCCCAACTGGCAACATGAAAGGACACATTGCAAGGAGATAGAGCATACAGTCTGATATGTGCTTGCTCGTTGTGAACTCTAAGCTTGAAGATGATTCTTTGTCGCAACAGTAACAAAGTTCAGTTGCAATGTGCTAGAGAAGAATACTTTGGTCAAGTTCTACTTCGGTCGTAGACCATTGCAGTTCCGGATTCAGTGAGGGCATAGTCGCCTCTGGACCTACATATCTCCATTGGCACTATACTTTTCTTGATTTCTTTCGACATACCATGCTAGTGCTCGAAGATTAAAAGCGTCAGACCCGGGGAGTCATTATGAGTCAAGCACTCTCAGCAACCATGCCTTCCACAATGTAAAAGCAGGATTTTGATCACATAAATGGCTTCACACAAGCCATATCTAAAGGGAAATCAGCAGAAAAACTTATGCAAACGTGTATAAATGATCATAGGAAGATAATGAAAACTTTGTTCTTAGGGTTTTCCCTTGGCAGCCAAGATGCATTTTGATTACTCTCTCTTGTCCCATAATAACAAAAAGCAGGGTATAAATACCCCTTACAGATTGGCCCACATTTGGCCTTATTTGGTGCAAAAATAAAAGGAAAATAAAGGCAACAAAAGTGATTAACATAATATGCACTTATCTAGCTAAAACATGGCTTAACTAACCAATTGCCTATAACACAAGTCTCTCAATACCCCCTCCTCAAGTTGGACTTGGGGAGAAATTCACAAGTCCCAACTTGTAGAAGAAGCTTTTGCATTGCTCTTCGCCTAATGGCTTTGTCATCATATCAGCAACTTGAAGACCAGCTCGTATGTGTGGAGTACAAATGAAGCCTTTTAACACCTTCTCACGAATAAAATGACAGTCCACCTTGATATGCTTCGTTCTCTCATGAAACACAGGGTTTACAGCTATGTAAATTGTTGTTTTACTATCATACAGAAGGGGGATTAGAAATGTGGGAGAGATGGATATATCATGGAGCAGGCCAGCTATCCATACCAATTCACTCACAGTCCTAGACATACTTCTGTACTCTGATTCTACAGAGGACTTTGAAACAGTCAACTGCTTCTTTGTCTTCCATGAGATCAAGGACCTTCCAAAGAAGACGCAAAACTCTGTCAAGGACCTTGCATTGTATGCACAGGCTCCCCAATCAGCATCACAATACCCTGTGATGTTGTAATTATCATCTTTGGCTAGCAACAAACCAATGTCAGTTGTTTGAGCCAAATATCTCACAACATGAATAGGAGCTCCCATATGAGGTTCCCTCGGATCACTCATAAACCGACTCAAGTGTTGGATGGCATATGACAAGTCTAGCCTTGTCAAATTCAAAAATAGAAGTCTTCCAACTAATCTTCTGTATTGTTTTGGTTTCTCAAGGGCATACATGTGCTTAATGACAGTTTAAGGCCTTAGGGAAGTGGTAATCCACTAGGTTTACAATCTGTCATACCACAATCATCTATAATATCAAGTATATATTTCCTCTAATGCAAGGAAATTCCTGAATCTAATCTAGTGACTTCAAGACCTAGGAAGTATCTTGCTGGACCTAGGTCCTTAATAGTGTAGGCTTGATGTAAAGACTTCTTCACTGAGTTGATAACACCTTCAACATCTCCTGCAAGAAGAAGATCATCAACATATACAAGGGCTATCACTTGACCCCTTTTATCAAGCTTAAATCATTCTTAGACTACTTAAATCCCAAAGACAAGAGGAATTTTATTAACTCTGTATTCCATTGCCTTGAATCCTGTTTTAGTCCATATAGGGTTTTTTGAAGCCTACAAAAAACACCTGGCTGTGTTGTATATCCCTTTGGAGGGAACATATAAACTTCTTCTTCCAATTCACCATGTAAGAAGGCATTGTTAATATCAAGTTGATGCACTGCCCATTCCTTCTTGGCTGCTAAAGAAAAAATAAGTCTCACAGTTGGGAGCTTAGCAACTGGTGAGAATGTGTATTTATAGTCTTTCCCTTTAATCTGAGTGTAGCATTTAGCTACCAATCTTGCCTTGTATCTTTCCACAGATCCATCTGGCTTATACTGATCTTATATACCAACCTACATCCTATAGGTTTGTGACCAGGAGGTAGAGGTGTGAGAGACCAAGTCTGATTCTGCTCAAGAGCAGCTAACTCCTTGCTCATGGCTTTTTGCCAAAGTGAAGTCTTTTATGCCTCTCTGTACGACCCAAGCTCAGGAATACTGACCATGTTTGAGAAGGATTCAATGAATCCTGCATCATACTGACTTAAATCTCCTAGCACTTTAGCTAGGAAAACACTTGACTGTCTTTCTGTCACAGCACTACACACATAATCATTCAACCGACTTGGCTTACTCACTTGCCTTGTAGATCTCCTCAAGGGTGGAAATTCCTCCTCATTCAGTCTTTGCTGGTTCCATTCACCAAGTGCAGGAATTACCCTCCAAGGTGACTGAGCAGGATTTCGATCATTAGAGGGAGTGACGTTTTGAGAGGCATTTTCAAAGGAAATCAAATTTTGTGGAGATGTCGGGATTGTAATTGGTTGTCACTTGTTGATCCTCAAAATCAGCAGCTGTAACTAATGGCAATGATTTCTCTTACACAACTTTAATTTCCTTTACCAAGTTACCTATGTGAGGAAATATTTCCTCATTAAACACAACAACTCTTCTAACAAATACCTACTTTGACCTCAAATCAATCAATCTGTAACCCTTTTGTAAATGTGGGTAACTGAGAAATATGCATCTCTTTCCTCTTGCCTCAAATTTATCTCTTTCTGAATGATCTACTGGTGCATATCAAAGACATCCTACCACCTTCAAGTCATCATAAGATGGTTTCTTCTTGAAAAGAACTTCAATAGGTGATTTTCATTGCAAGACTGTTGTTGGCAACATATTAATGACATGTGTGGCAGTAATTATACACTCACTCCACAAATTCACGGGAAGTTTGGCATGGATCCTCATTGCTCTTGCAGTTTCCACCAAGTGCCTATGTTTTCTCTCAACCCTTCTATTCTGCTGAGGTGTGTATGTAATACTTCTCTGATGCATGATTCCATTTGAGGCAAAAAAAAAAAAAAATCAAAGCAATCTCTGTTAACTATCTCTGTGCCATTGTCACTTCTAATGCACTTCATCTTCTTGTCAAACCGTGTCTCAGTATATTTCACAAAATTCTTAATAACACTACACACTTCCTACTTTCCTTTCAACAAGAAAGTCCATGTGGCTCTGCTATGATCATCTACAATAGTCAAGAATTAATTTGCACCTGTAATACTTTATGTCCTATAAGGACCCCATAGATGAACATGAATCAAAGCAAAGATATCATTGGCTTTGGAATTATTTAATTGAAAAGGCATCCTATGATGCTTAGCAAGGTTGCAAGTATCACAAAACATGCATGTCATTCATATCAAATGACTCAAATAGTCTAAGTGTCTCAACTTAGAAAGAGAAGTGTGACCAAATATAGCATGATGTAAATGTAAATCTACTTTAGTAGAAGCAAAAACTGATAGCAAAATGGATCTGCATCTTTCAACTTCATTGCTCTTTAACTACAACACCTTGTACAGTCCTCCTCTTTTGTAACCTCTCAGGAAAATTCCATCACATCCAGGGCTCTGTAAGACACATCCATTCTTATCAAACACAGCCTTGAAATCAGAGTTGTCAACCAACTTCCCAATAAATAACAAGTTATGTTTGAAGCTAGACAGAAACAATAAATTTTGCAAAGTAACATGCTGAAACAAGAAAACTTTCCCAAATTCTATAACAAGAATGATACGACCATCTGGCATCCCAACATAGAATGGTTGGATCAATTTCCTTCTTTTTGAAATCAGTTTCTCATCATTGACCATGTGGTCAAAGGCACCAGTATCTATAATCTATTACATGTTAAGGAGGTTAGTCGAGTTCTTAAATTACAAATGTAAAGATGTAAATATGTAAATCGACTCCTAGCCTAAGCAAATAATTACAAGACTTCCTCCCGTTGTAGTGGAAGGGTAGTCAGGATCGATCCACGAGGAGGCGTGTCAGCGGGATCCTAGTAGCCTTGGAAATTTCACATCTGCGTCGACCAGAAGCCTCGATTTCGACCTTGGGCCTCGATGTCGACCTCGGCTGTCGATGTTCTCTACAACAGAAGACCTGCAGAAACAAAAACAAGTGGTCGATATCAACTGGTGGGGGTCGATATCGATGTTAGTTCACGAAATCGACTGGCCCCAATCGATACAGAAGGGTCGATATCGATGCTAGGGGTCGATATCGATGTCCAGTAACTGCGCAGCGATGTTCGTCGTCGACTCAGAAAACTGTCGACGAATTCAGTGGTCGATATCGACGTCTGGGGTCGATATCGATGTCTCCCTGCAGTGAGTTAGTTCTTCGTCGGCAAAGAAATGCCGAAGATTTAAGAATGGAGAGAGAAGCAATGAACAGAAATAACAGTGGGTTTTGTGTGTATTAAACTTATGTAAAAAGCAACTCTTAGGATTAGGGTTTACCACAACGTTAACCAATGCATGCGATAAGATAAATAAGACGGACAATTGCGCTATTTCACCCGAGGGACAAGCTTTCGCCGTACACCAACTCTTAGGATTACTCTTGCAAATAAACCTAATTGTCTCTACAAATTTTATGTTTATAACTCAAGTTGTTAGCATGAATCCCTTTTCTTTCGATTAGAACTAAACATAGAATCGTAGGAGGAGAGATAGACACAACGATATCGACATCAAATACTTACCTCCGGCGCGCATGGTTAACGTCGGGCTCACCCCGACCCTAAGAGCTTTGGGGAACTACTCGCTTCTCATCATGGAACTCATTGTCGATTGAAAGGAAGAAACTTGCATTAAAATAAACTCCGAAGCTTTACAACTCAACGTCAACTTTCGCAAACGTCAAACCCTAAAACTTCTCTCTAACTCTAACTCTATTGTCTATTGTCTTACTTGCTTTGGATGATTGGATTAATGGATGCCCTAACAAATCAGCCCCTAGGGCTTTATTTATAGGCTACTAATCCTCGCTATCCAAGGATTGTAACTCCTATCTAAACTATTAACTCTATCCGAACAATTTAGGATAGGTCTTTTATTTTGATAAACCTTAAAGGTAAAAGATAAATAACTCTTCAGCTGCCATCTATCTTGAAAGTATGAGATAATCCCGTGCCTCCTTGAAGATATAGTTCCAATCCGTATTCGAAATCAAGTCTATCTTCTGTCGAGATAAGGGGTCGATATCGACACCAGAGGTCGATATCGAGGTCTCTGTTCCTGCTCGACTTGTTCAGCTCTGGTCGATTTCTATGTTGAGGTCGATATGTGGGTCGATATCGACACTGGGGGTCGATATCTGGGTCTAAGGTCGATATCTACCTCTTCTCAGCTTCACTTGATGTCTATGTTGAGGTCGATATCTATGTTGAAGGTCGATATCTACACCAGAGGTCGATATCTACCTCTGCTCAGCTTCACTTGGCTTCTTCGTTTTGACTCCGATTTCGCTTGAATTCCTGCATGGTTAGCTCAAAACTTGTGCAGACCCTATTTCTTGCATTTTAGCCCATTCTTACACAAGTTTATATTCTTTTGAACCTTTTCTTTAGAGATCGAATGAAATAAGAAGTCGAAAGATGCAATAAACAAAGGTACAAATATGTACATCATTACACACCTAATTCTTCCCTACTCATGGAATCAAGGTTGGCAAAACAATATTTACCTACAAAATTAGCTGCAGTCGATGATTCAACATTGTTCTTTCCTTTCATCATCTTCATGACCTCTTACCAAACAACATTAACAAGAGCTTTGTCCAGCCCTCCATCTTCTGCATTTCTCTATGCTTTCTCTTCATCAAGAGGTGTCTCTTGATAATTCATTTCCACTGAATTGGTAGCTGGCTTCACATTATCCTTCACATTATCCTTTACTACTGGTGTCTCCTTGTCACGAGATTTTAGACAAAACCCCACTATCCCCTCTCGGGAAGTAAATTGAGTACTCTTCTACCTTACCAAAATGAGTCATACGAACATCCCACGGGAAATGGGCTATTGAGTCAGTAAGTCGATGTTTCCCTTGGAGATTTCTGTTTGGTTATGATAGTAGTCCAATATGTGATTACATGACTTGATATAGCATTATGTTAGATACATGTCCTATTCAGATATTGATTGATTTGAACATATGTTCCTATATATTTATACTCATATTTAGCCGCCCTACCTTATGCTCGTGTTATACTTCGATGCATTTCTTCCATACTTCTATATCATTGTAGCATGATTAACTTGACTTCTTGCATACTGTTGTATTAGTTGACTAAATGTATGTATATATCATATGTCATGTATTCGTTCCTTGTATTGAGTCATTAGTAGCATGTGGGATCCATAACTTGTGACTTATGCAATTTTATTTTTCATCAATGTTATTGTTCGATTACTCTTAATCATGAGGTCGTGATAGTCTTGTCAAACTTCCTTTATCCTTATTGCTAGATCTTTTGGGGTGCTTAAGCATGTTAGGTATAATTGATTTGGTTATGTTATGTCTTTACGTGTATATCATGCCTTGTATAATCAATAGTACCATGCCTACTTACGTAATGTCCATTATTGTACCTTTTATGATATGATGACATGTCCCTCACGTTATGTTTTAAAGACCTCGTCCTTCGTATGGCCACACACGCCACGATAGTTAAAAGACATCCACATTATTAACTCTATATATAGATGTAATGTATTGTTCTCTTGTAATATGACACCTTAGGAGCATTATCCTGTTTTGCATTATGACATGCACATGATTTACCTATCGCACTTGCTCATATCCCTTTTATATACACTAATGATGGTTGTGGTGGTAGTCTTGCTTGATCTTCTATGACTCACCATGCTATTACTTGGAGTTACTCGATACATCTTATTTTTATATACCTAGAATTTATCATGTACTATTAGTATCATGTAGGGTCTATGCCTTTGAAGATATGACTTGTGTAATCACATGCCCAGTTTGTATCATCGTTCAGTCACTCTTATCATAGGTTGTGATAGCCTTGCTATATCCCCTTAATTATATGACCTTATGACTATCTAAGCTTGTTAGATGTTGCTAATCTAGTTTTCATGTTATGCCTCAACAACCTTGTATCATGCCTATAATTTTTGCAGATATATGAACTCAAATATCAGAGAAGATTCCAAACTTACCAATTCCTGGACCAATGAAACAGATCTTTTTAGCCCTAGTAAACTTAATTGCTCGAGAGTCATCTTTGCATCCCTCAGAGACCCATCTGACCTTGATGCAATAAGTTTAAGTGCGTCCTTATCAATTTCGAGACCTTCTTTTGTGGCAATATACTGTGAAGCATAAATTATATCTGCATCCTTCAATTTTGGAAAGAAAAACTTCTGGCACCTGGATATGATTATATGGGGCAAAATATAAAGACTCGAACATTGTATTGAAAAAAAGGGAATAAATTTTTTATTCTAAATCTCTAATGCCTGAAATCAAGCCAATCCAGGTTTCAATTTCATATATGGAAAGGACTGAGGATATAAGCTTGTTTATGTGAAAAATCTAAAACCAGGTAGAGGGAGCTATTAATGAAATCTTACATCTCTTTCTCCAGTTGTTTTCATATGAAATAGTGTGCACTCACTTTCTCTGTTTTGTCGCAGAGGATGAGAATAGGAATTTTCCTCTTCACGACGCTAGCTTTGGTAAGAATATCATACTAGTACCTTGCAAGGGAAAGAGTGATCTCTGTCAGAAATTATAATTTGTTGCATGAATGTAGAACATAATAATTAAAGAAGGGAGAGTTTTTTATCTTGGAAGTGAGGTGGTGGTATGTATAATCAGCAACTTGGCGGTAACTATGCAAGAATTCTAAAGCATCCACAACATAAATTAGACTAGCTGCCTGGGGTAAGTATCAATCAAGTTTCGGTCGAAGGCGTGACTGCCCGGAACATCAAGTATATGCACAAGCTTGAGTTTATCATTCTATCCAGATAAACGAGTTCCAAGTCAGTCAATTATAGGAATAAAAAACAAGCGAGGCAAACTGGATCGGCAAAATGGAAGATGTATAAGACTGATTCAAGATTGTATGTAAGCACCAAAGAACTCCTTCCATACTGATATCACAAACTCAACCTTCTAAGTTCGAACTATGAGAGTCTGACAACACTAACATACAATCCACAACAAAATAATTTAATAATAAAACCAATGTACAATTGTTAACCGGAGAAATTCTATGCATCACCTTGGAGGTTTCATAATACAATCCACAACACGCACTGCCAAAGAGAGAGAGCACAAATTCAGCTTTAATCATACATTAAAGAAAGAAACCATCACCACCAATATCCATAATGAGTGAAAATCTCTAGTTACCTCTGTTAACAATGAAGTTCATAAAATGGAAAACCTTTTGCATAACCCAATCGTATTCAGGCACTCTTAGTTCAATCCTTATAAGTTAAATCTGCACATAAACCATCCAATCAACACCAAAATCAGGAATGAGTTTGTGATAAATAGTGTACATGGATTTACCATAGATATGTGAAATAAATTAAGCTTAAATGCATTTAGGGGATTGCACATGAAATTGAAATGTCATTACTAGCATGTGGTGGACATTTTCACTTCTATGGCTCGGTGGTGGCTTGTATTCCAAAGGTAGGTGAGTGTCCACATGTATCAAACATACATGTATACATAACATGATAGGTTACACATGTATCATCTAAACAAATATTTAAAGCATTGATAGAGCATTTGTCATAACCAACAGCATTAACATCAGACGATATTTAACTTAAAATTAAGATCATTTTGTAAATCATTATCATATTCAAATCATACCTCAAAATCTAATATATATATATATATATATATATATATATATATATATATATATATATATATTTGTCGCTTCTTTGATTTCACACAATATTATCATATTTATAGTTATTATTATTTCAATAAAAATAATAACCTATCATCCAATATATATTAGGCTTGCCGTTCAAATATGTGATTGGTTTCGCAAACTACGGTAACAACTTACAAGCAAAGATATATATATTTGGCACTATCCCCATCATTGGAATTCACACGGTCAAGATGTTAATAAGCAGAAGACATTATAGACAAAAGACCATAAGCTACAGAATAGATTTGCCATAAGTAAAACACAGTTAAAACATAAGGGTGCATCCGATAGGCATAGTCAGGCCATAAAGTAGACCCGATAATCACGATAATCCCCGAATCCAAATGAAGTGCAAGAAACACTTGTTATCAGTTCCATAAGATACATCTTCGACCAACATCTATCAATCCATATTTTTTGCAAAGCCAATGCTAGAAAGTAGCTAGAAACCTTGAAGAGGCATAATCGGTATTAATCATCTCCAAATTCAACCTTCTTTTTGAAAAATGCACAATTAATACTCTTTAATAGTATTCCACTGAGCATTAGAATGGACTCCATGGATGAATTTCAGAGAAAGTTGGTCCGCATAGAACACGAGTTCAGTCAATCCCTAACCCAAACGAGGATCAAACAACCAAAATTTCAATTGACAACCTTAATTTCAGGCAATCATCCCAAACGAAACCCTAAACTACACAAATAACATAGAAAAGAAAATCAATAGAATGAAAAGCCCCAAGATTTGAACAAAAATAACCGAACTGAACATACCTAGACTTGATGAACAAGGAGGAGACAATTGAGAACAGAAGAACAGAGAGAAATCGGTGTAGGGCTTTTAGTGCGACACTGGCAAAAGCCTCAAGGGAAAGACCGCTTAGGAATGTCAAGAACAAGGGCGATGGCGATGAACGGAGCCGCGGTGGTCGATGGCGCAGAAGCTCACCACAATCAGCGAAGGAAGGGAGGAGAAGAGGAGGAAGTGTCGGATGGAGAGAGAAGGAGCCATGGAGAGAGCTTGGGAGGAGATTTGGGAGGCGAGAGCGATGGAGAAGGTCTGGGGAGAAGGGCCGGTTGGTTTTAATTTTATTACCAAAAAAAAAAGAATCGTAGTAAATATGATGATAATTTACTTCGGTTCTCCAAAGGAACCGTGATAAACTTGTTGACTTTGAAAATTTACCACAAAATTACACAGAACCGTGGTAAATTTGATATTAATTTACTTCGGTTCTCCTAGGAACCGTGGTAAACTTATAAACCTTGAAAATTAACCACACGAAGACACGGAACCGTGGTAAATTAAGTGTGGCCAAAGGCCATTTTTCTACTAGTGTAATAAGTTTTATTATACCGCTCTTATGTGTTCTTTTCTGTAGTATTATAGTCTAATTGTTAAGCTATATCTCAACATCTTCGTGTCGGACTCTATATTGTTATGACCTGTCTATGTGTATGCCTTCCATGAGTATTTGTTCATACATATGATGCTTGTAATGCTTACTAGATCCTAAATGGCTTTGTACCTCGCATGTCTTTTGATTCACGCATACCTTGTTTTAGAAACGTCAAGTGTATCCATGTAAGAAATAATAGGTTGTTAGGTTGTCTCGTATATACGACAGTGTAGAACATGATTGGGTTCCTTATTAATAATATATGTTATCTTTATTCATTAAGATGGGTACATGTTAGTGTCAATTGACGTGATTGGTATACCTTATGTGAATATTGTTTTGCTTACTGCGATTATAACCTCATAGATTTCCATAAGGGCATCGTTGTCATTCTCGGGTTAGGACCTTGTCTTTAGTCTCGTCATATTCAGTCTTGGTCCGTAGTTGTACCATCTTTTGGAATGAAAGTCGACATGAGAAAAAGAAGAACTAACTGGATAGCACTAGAGAAGCGTGGCGGAAGCATAGTGGGCCCATAACTCACGGGTCCCAGAACCGACGTCATTGGCGGCATTGAAGGACGAGCACATTTAAGAGATCGCAACCATCAGATATGATTCATAGATATGCCTTAGGAAGGGGGACGTTCTCCATTCGAGCTGATAATCTTTTCTGTGTTGATTGAGTATGATGTTGTGCGGTAGGCCTATACTTGATATGATGATGAATTTCGATATGTGGGTGTTTTGATTTGCTAATATTTAAGCTAGTAGTGGGTATTCACTGGTTGCCTTTTGCCTATGAGATGTGGGTTGTCAATGCTAGATTAATGGTTTGTGTGGTTGTTGATGATAATGATGTGGCGGTTACTGATGTTGATGATTCGATGGTTGTTGATATGCTAGTTATAACATAGTGTGTATGTTTGATTGTCTTATGATTTTCCTTCCTTTTCTCTCCTTTTCTTTTCTTTTCTTTCCCCCTTTCTTTCCTTTCCTTCTCTCTTCTTCTCTTTTCTTTTCTTCTCATAGGGATCCAGGTTATTCTTTAGTTTAGTCGGGAGAGTGATGGGAGAACTAGAAGTCATAGGTTTCGATCGATGATGGTGTAAGATAGAGTCATAGGAAGGAGACATTATCTTAGGCATGTTGAGCGGGTTTCTGGGGCTAATAGGAGTCAGTTGCTTAGGAATTTCCAGATGGACCTTCTAGGTGAGCCTTAGGTAGATCATAGGGTGAGATGTTGGGAAGTAAGGTCGTAGTGTAGAAGAGATTTAGGGTAAGGGATATGATCAATCCGTTTTGGTATCATTGAGGAAGATTGAGTGGGCTGGACGGGATGATTGAAGATTATTGTAAGAAGGAGGTGATTATGGATAGGATAATTGTATGACAAGTAGATATGATGTTGTTGAGGAACGAATTATGGATGACGTTAGGGTCTGGGTGACTAGAACTGTTTAAGAATTGGTGGATCTTGGGATTTAAGTGTTTGATAGAGGACAGGATGTGAGATCTGTACTTGGGTATTGCTCGTGTGGTATTGAGGATACTTGCTAGAGTCGTAATTGGAGAAATTCTAGAATAGGGAAGGAATTGTAGTTGGCATGCGTATCAGTGATTCGAATATTGAGGTGTTAGGAAAGGAAGGACGTGTCTTTGAGGAGAGGCCTATAGCTAAGTAAAGGATATCACTAGGATTGATTGGGTTTAGAGGAAGGATATTTTTGAATGACGGATATGGGAACCAGTCCAGGTGGAAGATATGGTGATATACTAATGGTCGTAGGATTTTGGGAATTCAAATAAATTGTGATGCCTTGGGTGAATTCGAATAAGAATGACATAGAATCTCTCTGGGAAAATGGTTGGTAATAAAGGTCATTAAGAGGAAAGGTGTCATTACTTGAGGGTTGTAGTCTAAGGCGAAATAGGAGTATACGACAATAAGGAACTGGAATAGGACGACTAGTGAGATCGTGATTGTTTGGGAAGATAATGGAATTTTAAACGGTGAGTTAGTGTTGGGAGCAAGTGAAAATGTTATGACCTTTGGAAAGTGAGGAGATACGATTCGGTTTAGAGGTGTTCTAATGAGTTAGCCTGGGTAAAACATGTACGTTGATCACTTGGGAATAGGTATAGTCGAAGGGAAACTTGATGGTTCGTGATTACGGATTTGCCATCGTTGGCTCTGACTTAGAATTTGGCGAGTGAGGACAATTGTTATTGCCAGCACTTTCTGGTATAGCTGAGTGAAGTACTTGTGTTGCTTGGGATATGTGGGTAGCTTAAGAAATGAAACTTTGCTTGCGACATATTGAGGATACAGAAGGCGAGAATGCGTGTATGTAAGGTCGGTGATGGGAGTTGGTTCTTTAGAAGTGGATTAGATATGAGTGTACTTATTGGTATGGGAAATAGGGTAAGATATCAGAGCAATTCGGGAACTTGTAGAAATAATAATCGGATGGATTTTTAAGGACATAGGGAGGATGAATGAATTCAGTAAGGCGCCTAGTTGATCGTACACTTGATAGAGGTTTTAATGAAAGTTGAAATGTTAGGCTTGGTCTATGATTACATGGAGAATTATAAATTCTGAATATGTGGGTTTTAACTAGGTAAATGGGAAGCCGGTATTGTGAGCTCGAAACCTTGTGTAAGTTGATTCTTGGAGAACTCATTGGCCTAAGCAATGAGGTACGTAGTGGATAAATTTGGAATAGGCTTTGACTTTTAGACTTTTATGGAAGGATAAAAGAGGATACCTATGAGTTTTGGTTCTAAGGAAAGTAAGAAGGGACTTTATTTGAGGAAATTGTAACATGATTTGAGTTGATGAACCTAGCTTAGACTTGACCTTGACTTTAAGAGCTTGATGATGATGTGTGAGTATGATGGTTGTGTTCTGTGCTGGTTGGTAACAATATGCAGATTTTTCTGATTTTATGATATGTTGATGATGAGATTTGGTGTGTTGATATTTCGAGAATTGATTCGATTATAAATGTTGATATGATAAATTTGGTAGTATGAAATTTCTGAGATGTTGATTGTCTTGAGCTTGTAATGCTTAGATCGGATATGACGATGAACTTTGTTATGATGACATTTTGAGATGTGGATATTTGAGTTGATGTTGAGATTTGATATATTGATATTCCTGATATGGTAAAAGTCGATAGTATGTTGATGTTCTGGCATGTTGATGTTCGAATACGTTGTTATCTTGAGCTTGATATGTCGATAGTGATCTTCAGAAATGAACCTAGGAAGTGAATATGGGATTGGCCCTTAGAGGTGGATAAAATGCTTCTTGAATTCTTGAAAATCTGCTTGACTAACATAGGAGGAGCTGACTTGAGTTTTCGAAACGTTTTGGTTTGTTTTAAAAGGATTTAGTCTCCATTATGAGACTTATTTTTAGAGATGGATGATGTAAAGATTCAAAATTTTAAAATATTATTTTCTAGATTATGATTTAAATTTCAATTTAAGTTTGATTTAAATTTGATTTAATTTCTAGGATTCAGATAATTTTGAAAATCTTCGTCCTCGAGCAATTTAATTATTCTAATTCTTTCGAAATGAATACCGGCATCATTTAAATAGGATTTCAAAACGGATTTTTATTCCGCTTTTGTGTTCCGAGAATTGAGATATCTTTTGAGTTTCCTTACTAATTCGAGTTCTAAAACTTATGTGGATTGAGTCGGGATAAGGTCGAGAGAGCGGGTTTCGGGGGTTTAATTTTCACATGTTTGGATTTTGATCTTTTGGGACCACAATGAGGTTGTCTTCTACTCCCCCTCTCACACAAAAATCAAACTTCTCTCCCTCTTGTACTCGGCACAACATACACCCACCCATGCCTCTCCCTCCTCACACTTTCCTCCCACCATTTTTGGATAAACACATCTACCCTTTCTCAAGCTTGTTCCCTCCTTATTTTGGCAAAATACCAAGCCCCTTGCCTCCCCCTTGCACCTGATTTCTGAAGCCCCAAGCCTCTCCCATCTCTCCTTATATTGATCTTAAGCAACCCTAGAAAAACATCCACAAACAACCCAAGACACAAGCCGCCAACCACTCTTTCTTCTCTCCTTCATCTTAATTACAAACACAAAACCCACAAAAAGAAGCCCTTTTCCCACTCGGTTTCCGCAGCCACCACCAGCACTAGACAACCACCACCTCTGATGTCGATCTCACCACCTCTAACGTCCACCCAGGAGTTCACCGGAGCTATCCCCACAGCCAAGCAAATCCCCCTTGACCTCCATCGCCCCTTTTTCACTCCACAAGCTCGATAAAGCTTTGTTTTACTCTCTCTTTGCTTCAGACACCATCAAGATGCACCTTTACTCATTCCTCCTCTGTCCTAGGCCAAGAAGAATTGCTTCTAACCTCGACGAGTCTCACCCTCCTCCCTTGTTCTCGTCTCACGCAAACGGTAAGCTTCCATCCCTCCGTTTTTCGACTTGAATCCATGTAAAGGCGTACCTTTAAACTCCCTTCTCTTTTCCTAGGCCCAGAATGAAGCCTTTCTCCCACTGAAGAAGCCAGCAGCATCCTCGAAGCACCCCTGGAACCATTTTTTACGAACTTCGGTAAAACTCCTCTTTCTCCTCCCTCTTGCTCTCGTTTGTGTCCTTTGGTGTTGGTTGAGGTCGGGGAAGGCAGTCGGTAAGGATGAGTGTGGGTTCGGGGAGAAACAAGCCAGTTTGGACGAGAAGAACCAGAAATTCGAGTTTCGCTGCAGCGAAACCATGGTCGCCGCAGTGAACACGAACTGGGCACAAGGGATGAAGGAGACGGCTTTCGCCGCAGCGAAAGCCTTGCCTCGCCATGGGGAAAGGGGTTTTTACGGTGGTGAGAGCCTCTACTCACGAGGAAGGAAGAATTGAGTTTCGCCGCGGCGTGTGGCCATTTCCCTGCAACGAAACCCAAATCTGGGCTCAGGCCAGAGCCGAGTCCTCCCTTCTTCCTTGGGCCTTTGGCCCGACTTGGTCTAGGGTTTGTTTGGGTTAATATGTGTTGATGTGTTTGATTATGTAAAGTATATTTTATGATTTGTTTAATGTCGTGATTTGTTAAAGACGATTTAAAAAGGGTATTTAGGGAAAACGTTTTCAAAGGTCGGAAATTGATTTACTATTTGAAAGAAGTTTTGGAACGTGTTAACTATGCCAGAATGTTTGATATAATGAGATTGTAAATTGGTTTAAGTGGTTTAATGTTTTATAATTGGATTTGACCAAGTATGACTTTAAGGCATTATTTTGGGTGTTGAATTATATTAACTTGAGTTTGACTTAGTGAATTAAATTATGAATCTTACTTGTGAAATGTTGTGAGGTATGACATGAATATGTATATGAATTGAACGCATGAATTGATATGAGGAATTTAAGTTGATTTATGAAAATGGTTATGGAAAATGATGAGACGATATATGATGCTATATGACTAAATATGATGGCTTGACGTGATATATGACAATAACAGATGGTTGAGATAATGATGATGATGATATTACAAGATTCAGTCTCTTCTGTCTATATGAGTCATGGCCATTGTATACTTTAGAACATAGACTTATGCATGTTATGTACTACTCGTTAGGTGATTTGTGACCTGATTGGATTGCTTGCTATTGATGTGTTGCTTTGGATTCTGCGCTTTTCCAGGTAAGTTCTTCTGGACTTACTCAAGTTGGACTTTCATGCTTTATGTCATGTAGTATGTTAGGTGTTGCATCCCGCATCTCATGTAGTAGCATGTTTAGGATTGCACAATTGCTTATGCATGCCACTTCTCTTTGCGTTTGGTAGAACGAACGTTAATTGTGAGTCCTAGAGTCTTTTGCTAGGGTCATAGGATGACCTAGTCCCATCGGGTTCGTTCCTAATCGAGTCATTATGATTATACCATAAGAAAGAAAGAAGCATGAACATGACATATGCGATTGAGAAATGAGACATGAGATATGATATGATATATAGCATCGAGCACGACCGACGCCTGCACTAACGAGAATGGGTGCAGATGTAGGAGAGGGATATACCACTTGGCATTCTTTGGGACATTAACCGCTTTTCTGCATTTATATATATATATATATATATATATATATATATATATATATATATATATATATATATATATATATATATATATATATATATATATATATATATATATATATATCCTGATAAGCATGCCTTGTGTTTTTAATTTTGGCACTGCATTAGAGCATCCTTTATTTAGGTTTAGCACATATTATGTGGCCTCAGCGATTTTGCTAGGACACGCATGCGTGGATCGACTTGATTCCTTTCCCCATTATTTATTTTAGGTAATCGTTCACCCTTTTTATATGTTGAATGCTGATTGTCGCGTTTGGTTGTGGCGTGGTTAGAGACTGACTTGACTCACTTAGCACTTCACCTTGAATGGTTTTACCGTGTTTTGACTCGGCTCTGTCGTGGCGACCTTGTATTTTGGATTTATGCCTTTTGCTCGTTTTAGACTTAAACCGTTTTGCATGAATTAGAAATTAGGACAGGTGACACCGGACCCCCAATGGACCTATCACGGTTTTAGGGTTCGAAATCCTTTCTTTCAAAATTTAACCTTAGGATTTTATACTCAACCCATACTTGAATTGCAAGATCTGAGCGAATGTATCCATTCCTTCCAAAATGTAACCCGGGTTCTATAACTCAGGCCGTTACAAACGGGGTTGGTATTTTTATATATCGAGAGGGTTTTGAGTCTTTCGACCCTTTCGGCTAGCTTTTCAGTTATTCTCAGAGCAGGATTTGTATCGAATTTCATGTACCGAACCATGAAAAGCTGGTGTTCGATCGAGGGCGGACCGTACGAAAAATCGAACAACTTCAGAAATGACATGACAACTAACATTATAAGAACCACAAACAGCAAATTAGCCCATCACAAAATCGGCCCAAAATCACAAAACCCTATTATTATAAACTAAGAAAGGGGAACACGAATATAATGAGTCGAACTTGGGACCTATCACCTCCGCGTTCATACACGCACCACCAGACCATCGGGTACATCTTGTCCACATAGGAAGTGAAATTATATTTGACTTGTTCTCTGCCCACAATATTAAAATTAAAGTAATTAACACACGAAGTCACACGAGGTCTTGCAGATGAATTGTACAAGTTTCAACATAACAGATGACAAAATAGGAGAGGATCATTGACAAGGCAAGTGGGCAAAATCACAAAAGAGGACATCGAATGACCCACCATATATATGCCTATAAATATCAAACGTTCGATTGAGGACGGACCGTATGAAAAAACGGACAACTTCAGAAATAACATGACAACTAACATTATAAGAACCACAAACAAAAACGATCGAACAATGAGACAAGTCACAAATGATATTTTTGCCCGATTAAACAAAACACAAAAATCGACTCTGGCTATTTTGTGGTGGGGTATGAAGCATCAGGAAGAAATTAATATTCAACGATTACAACTTTTCAGATAATAAAAAACAGGAAATGTAGCTGCAACAACTCCTAAAACAACTCAAGGACTCTCAAATTAACCATATTCTGGGAAGATACCACAACAATAAACTCCCGACCATAGAACCCACCCAAAAAAAAATATGAGATGGAAAAGCATATGGTAGGCAACTTTAAAATTCATTTCAACGGGTCCAAACTTTAAACAGGTTCAGCTACATCGGGGTTCGTCATCCAGGAATCTAATAAATCGATCTATTCCTCTAGGAGCCTTCGATGCGAGTCTTCTTCGTCTTTGATGGCAGAAGCGCTAGCGCTCCGTTCCAGTATTGTGGCAGTCAGGGAGCTTGGCCTCCAACACATTAAGATCGGGGAGACAACCTTACGATCATCCATTCCATCACCGACAAGTGAAAATGTTCGTAGAAAATCGAGACGATTATCAAGGATGTCATGCACTTTCTCTGACTCTTTGAGTGCTCTACTTGCAAGAACATCTTCCGCAAAGTAAAGCAAGTAGCACTCTCAGCTTCCATATGGACCACGATACTCATATGATGTTAACGGATTATTTTTTTAAAAAAAAAATAGACCATACACTCCATATATAGATATATATTTGGGAACAATGCTTTGTGGAGAACGCGCCTCACGCGCTCGCCTCCTTTCCCCGATTTGGGGTTTTGCAGAGATCTTCCTCCGCCCAGAAATCCCTAGTCTTCAAGGGCTCTTAAACCCCTTCAATGGCCAAGCCCAATTTGTCTACCCAACTCATTTCATATGCAAAGTTTGTCGTTCAGAGTTCCGTCTCTGTCTCGCTTCTGGGATTCGAATCGAGTCCCGGATGGGTGAAAGTTGGAAGCTCCCCTCAAGGAAATTAATTTGGGGCTTTTCATACTGGATTAATCCTTCGCCTTGTCCGTTCGATCCTGAAGCTCTTATCGTTGTTTTACTTGATAATCTGTGGTTGTTGGGTTGGTTTCGGATGGGGCATCCACCTCCTTGGCCGGATCCACTCTTGAAGTATGAAATTTCTGTGCTCTGGGCGATGGGATGGTTTCTCCTTGCATCCTTTTGGCTGGGCAGAGGAAAGATTAGTCATTGCAACATCAATTTTGATGGGAGGCATGGTGCGTATCCTCATTTCAATCTTCTGTTTTCTCGCTCCTTTGTTCTGTTCTGTTTAAGCGATTAGGAGTCGGGGTTGAGAACTTGCACCTCTCTTCCCTCACTTCTTCAATCCCATCCTTCTCTCTTTCACCAAGTTTATAATAAGTTGAATTCTGCTAGTGATTACAATGGAAAACAACCCATGGGTTCAGCATCTTCTGCTGTCCCATTGATTACCCCCCGAAAGGGCCCTAAAACAATTTCTTTAGGGAGTAATTTCCCTAAGGATGGTGAAACTACTATCTTGTCGAGCAAGGCTGGAAAAATATGTTTTGTTTTGGCCAATGTGCAATTTATTATGTATGTTTGTCTATATATCCAATCTTCTATCAATCATTCTTCTGGCGTAACTTTCACTGGGCTAAGGCGCCTACTGCATAAACTTTCTTGCAGGTTGGTTAAAAATATATACATAACAAAGTTCCCACATTATGATCACCATACTTGTTGCATTTACAAATTATCGGTAAACCTCACTCTAGTTTTACTTTATTTTAAGGAAACAAAGTTATTAATTTGTGGACCTAATCTAACAAACAGCTATTACTATTATTTAACTTTTATGAATAATTCATATGACATGTACACCCCTTCTGATATTGTTTCATGGGCAAATGCTATTATGAAGATGCTATATCGAGCTACTGCAGGTCTTCCGTTTGTTTTCCTTATCTTCTCTAGTCTGCCTGCGGGTTTTAATTTCAACAATATCCTCACCAAAGAACCAAAATTACGACTACTCATCTACATTCGAAACTGTAGAAATCTTCACCTTAAGTTTGCCAGTCACTCTTTTGGCACGTGCACAATGAACCTCCTCGGTTTGTTTAAGCATATTCTCGGGGTCGAATTTTTTCCAGGTATTTATGCACTCTTCTCTTCAAATCAATTAATTTTGGTGTAAAAAACATCTTTCCTTGCAAGAGGATATTGCAAAAAACCTTCTGTGAAGGGCTGTTAAAATCACCCTATTTCCTCCTTTCTCACATATGTTGGGGCCTAGCTCTTCGATTTATCTCTCGGTTTAGCAACCACTGTTATCATAACTCTTTCCTTGATATGACTCATATTATGGCGAATTCTAAACAACAAAACCTGTTGAAGGATCCATGTGATACTCCTCTCTCCCTCGTACCTGCTTGGCTGAGCTCTTGGTTTTGTATTATTCATGATTATGCAAATTGTGGACACGTTCTTTGGTATATACAATTACTTGTTTCTGAAATTTTTGAGTGTGTATATATTGGTGTGATATATGAGTTTTATGCATCCTTTTGTCATCTTGCTAAGTATAGCAACCTTGCTTTGATGACGAAACGTTTGTTAAATCGGTCTACACTCCCCTTTTTTAGCAAGATCCTACTGTTATTCAACCTTTACTGTGATGAAAAAATAGTGCATACCACTTTCACTAGAACCAAAACGTTATCTTCTTGGTGTAATGTCTGTTTTGAACGTGGTGGTTTGATCATGATCAACGATAACTTTTTAGCGTTGTGGAGTCGTTGTAGTCCCTATTTATATATGTATCTTGTCCAATCTACCATGTATGCTGTTTGTGAATGTATACGGGCTCTTATCGGGTCTATATGGTTGAAGAAGTTGTATGTGGCACTTAACTACAATATTAGCATGACATTACGGGTCTACTCCTTGTGTTTCCATCAGTTTGAAAGCAACTCCAATTTTTTTTTATTTGGCCTTGATTAACCATCCCTGTAATAGGGATCTTTGGAAAAATGAGATGTGCACCCTGTTTATTCTATATGAATGTATACCGAGCAGTCTTGTCATGGTTAGTTGGACACAAAATTCTTGTCTATCTTTCTGTTCTTGGCTATATTCTTCAATATACATCTCCCCCCAACCTATCTTCTCGATATTAATATTTTCCCAACTAGAAACTTATAAGATGAAATCCATCAACAAACAAAATGCAAAGCCTAAAGGGTGGTGTAACATGGTTTTTGGGTGTACAATTGGCTTTTTTCTCTATACAAAACAAGTGATTCCAAGTCACTCCAAACCCCTTTTTACGGGCCATAGGAAAAATTACAATAAGAAGTTTAGCAAAATCCCCTATATAATGGATGACATTTCTTGCTTAAAGGTGCATCCGTTCTTTAAACCGAAAAACCAAGATTAAGAACTAATCATAAAAAAGTTAGAAGACATTATCAAAGGGAAGATGTGTTCGTATGGGTGGGATCACCGTTTGCTTGCCCATACTAAAACAAAGTGGTTATGATAATACGATATTGGAACTGTAGAGGCATAGGAAAGAAAACCTTTTGGACAAATATCAATGTGTGGCGAACAACAGATCATGTGCAAATGCTAATCCTAGCAGAAACTAAAACTGAAAGCGAACCCAAGGAATCTCTATGGAAAAACGTTGGATTTACAAACATCTGCTGGTCCCCGGCTACTGGGCGGGCCGGGGGAATTGTCTTACTTTGGAATGAAAACTCATTCGTAAACGAAGTCGTCTTGGTGGTAATCCACCTACCAAGAATTATTGGAGTTAAGTATGAAAACACAAAGGAGAATTTCGAGTTTTTAATGCTATTTGTGTATGCCCCTCCTAACCCTTCAGAGAAAGAGGATTTTTGGCGAAGTCTCTCCCTATTGATCATCCAAAGCAACATTGTGTGCTTAGTCATGGGCGACTTGAACGAAATAAGCCAACCTTCGGAGAAAAGTGGTGGGACAGAGACGTTACCAGGCAGGTTCCAGAGAATGATGGATTTTAAAGACGCTTGCTCTCTGGTGGATATCCCTTCATTTGGTAACCCGTTTACATGGAGAAAAAAAAAACAAAAAGGCCCAGATAATATCCTGGAAAAGCTTGACAGGGTTTTAGTGCACCACGAGATAATTGACATGTTCCCTGACCTTGCAACAAAAAATGGATCATTCTCCAACTCGGATCACTGCCCAATCTCAATTGTTCTCTCCAAAACCACTTCCTTTAAACCACCCCCGTTTAAATTTGAAAATATATGGCTTCAGATGAAAGATTTTCGCAATATTGTTAAACAATCGTGGAGAGCTTCCTGCTCTGGTTCTGCCATGTTCCAAATCTTGCACAAATAAAAAATTCTCAAACAAAAAGCTAAAGCCTGGAATAAGAAAACATTTGGAAACATCTTCTGCCAACTTCAAGAAGTAGATGAAGCCCTATTAGAATTACAATCAGCTTATAACCCAAACCAAAATCCAAGCACATACACTAAAGAACAAAATCTACTAACAAAAAGAGAAAATTTACTCCTCTTTCATAAAACTTATTGGAATCAAAGAGCAAAAGCAAAACACCTAAAACTAGCAGATACAAACTCTTCCTATTTCTATAGAGTAGCTTCAGGAAGACGAAATTGAAAAATAATTAGATCAATAACATCAGCAGAAGGAACCCAAATAGTAGGAGATGAAAATATTAAAAAGGAAATTCAAAAAGACTTTGAAAAGAGGTTCCGTAGGGAACAAACTTTCTCAGCCCAACAGTTGCAAGAATACCTCTATGTTATCAACCCCGTCATCTCAGATGAGGAAAATAGAGTTTTAACTCAACAACCAACGAATAGTGAAATTAAAAAAATTGTCTTCTCAATAGGAAGCAATCAATCACCTGGTCCTGATGGAATGACGGCAGAATTCTACAAAAAGTATTGGGACATTGTGGGTACCGAAATCATCAGGGCAATAAAAGCTTTTTTTCATACTGGAAACATACTTAAGCAGATCAACCACACATTTATCTCACTAATACCGAAAAATGACAACCCCACCATGACTACACATTATCGACCAATTAGTCTTTGTTCTACCATCTACAAAATCATCTCCAAGATAATCACAAAAAGATTAAAAACGATAATTTGAAAACTCATTCACCCGCTTCAAGGAGCCTTTGTATCAGACAGAGTAATTCAAGACAATATCCTCATTGCACATGAAATTTTCCACTCCTTCCGTTCGAGGAAGGGTTCAAAGGGATGGACTACAATAAAACTCGATATGGAAAAGGCATATGACAGAGTAGACTGGCATTTTACAAAGTTAGTACTCCAAAGATTCGGGTTCCATCAGCGATTTGTGCACATAATTATGGAATGTGTGACCACGGTTTCCTTCTCGGTTCTAGTTAACAATGGACCGACGGAACCTTTCAAACCTACTAGAGGACTGCGTCAAGGAGATCCTCTGTCTCCTTTTCTTTTCCTTCTTGGAGCGGAAGTTCTTGCCCGAAAACTATCGGCGGATGCTGAGTCTCTTCATAACAATGTTGGCTTCAAATTTGGGCACTCTGGGCCCCGCATCCCGTTTCTAGCCTTCGCAGATGACATAATCATATTCGCTAAAGGAAGTAACATTGCCTGCTTAAAGGTAAAAGAAATAATTGAGGAGTACTGTAAATTCTCCGGACAGAAAGTTAATTACCATAAGTCATCATTTCAAACCACCCCGGGAATCCTTGGGACAAGAGCACGAGACCTTGAAGGTATGCTTAATATCCCACTGGAACGAAATCTAGAGAAATACCTGGGTTGCCCGATCATTAATGGGCGAGTAACTAAGGACACCTTCGGTGAATTAATTTGTAAATCGAAAGATCAGCTTAGCAAATGGCGTGCTAATACACTATCACAGCAAGGCAGAGCAACCCTTATTGCTGCTAACCTATCATCAAAACCTCTGTACTCCATGCAATGTTTCATGCTTCCTGCGTCGGTGCATAAGCAGCTTGATCAAATGAACAGAACCTTTTTCTGGAACAAAGATGCTCAACATAGCCCGCTCATTAGCTGGGACAAGATATGTAAATCAAAAGCTGCTGGTGGACTGGGATTAAGGAAAGCTAGAGATATGAATGAAGCACTCCAATAAAACTCATGTGGAAGATTTTAGCGGAATCGGAGAATAACTGGGTTAAAATTATACAGTACAAATACCTTAAAGAAAGTCACATTTTTAACTATACTAAAAGTGGAAACGCTTCTTGGCAATGGTCTAAACTTAGCTCCTTGATCCCTAAATTAAAATCAGGACTCATATGGTCGGTGGGTGACAGAAAATCCATTAACTTCTGGAAAGATAATTGGGTAACAATGACACCCCTGATAGATAAGATTGACTCTCAACACAGCATAAACCCAAACGAGACTGTCAGTGAGTACATAATGGGAGGACAATGGTGGAGGGAGAAACTTGATCTAACTCTCCCAAAATCTATTATAGAGGACATCATAAAAATCCCTTTGCCAATCACCCCCTTTGCGGATAGGCTGTACTGGTGGCCTCCCAAAAAGGGTTGGTTTACAACAACGAGTGCCTATAACCTTATTACTTACAACCCACATATAACATCTGATGACTTTAACTGGATTTGGAATATCGACGCTCCACCTAAAATCAAAAACTTCCTATGGAGAATTAAACATCAAGGCCTACCGACAGGTACACGCTTATCCCAAAAGGGCGTTGTTGTACCTACAACATGTATTTTTTGCAATCACCCCTCGGAAGATGATATTCATCTTTTCTTAGAATGTCCCCTCAACAACTTTCAACAGCAATTTCCTAAGGAAATATCCCAAAAAATCAACACACTTCTATCACAAAATAGAGACATGGAGCAAATATTGCAGCTACTAGGTAATTCTCTCTCCAAAGAAAACAGACAGAACATAATATTCAGATGGTGGACGGTCTGATTTGTCAGGAATCAAATTATTTTCAGAAATGCCAGCATCCCTTCTCACGGGGGTCTTAAGAAACTAATAGTGGAAAATATCGGAAACTGGAAAAGAGCCTGTAAGATAAATTCGAATAAAAATGGGGAAAAGGATCCCTCTATCCATTATGGGGAAAAAAACCATTCTAGAAACTCTAAAAAAACAATTACTGGAAAAGGCCTCCATTGGGTACGTACAAATTAAACTTTGATGGATCATTTATTTCGACCTCTCAAAGTTCTATAGGTTACATTATTCGGGACTACTTGGGCAATCCCATTAGCATTGGGGGTAAAGTTATTGGTGGCCAGTCTCCTATTATGGCGGAAGCACTTGCCCTGAGATTTGGGGCGGAAAGGGCCAGAGAACTACAGATCAACGACCTAATCATAGAAGGAGATTCAAAGATTATTACAGACTTTTTACGTACTCATTCTAACTGCCCCTGGGAAATAGAACTAGTTATGTCGGACGTTCAAGCCATTCTCCTAGGTGTAATAAATATTGGAGTCTCCCACATTCCCCGTGCTGGTAACCGAGTAGCGGATAAGGTTGCACACCTTTGCTACTCTACCAGGGGTTCAAATTTATGTAATGACACAGGTCTTCTTGACCTCATCCGACAGGATGCTTTCGGTTAGAGTTTTCTCATCCGAATTATTACCTAATAAAAAAAAGATATATATTTGGGAGACCGGAGACTCGGAGTTGGATGGCTAGTCAAAGTCAACCATTAGTCGTTACAGTCATTAAAATTTAAGTCTTCTCCTTGCAAAGCAATTTCTGTAATTCTCCATTTCCTTGCAAAATTCAATGGCAAATTTCGCCTAATTATGCTTCCCGTGCAAAATCCAATGGTAAATTCAGCATAATTTTAGTTTCTTTTTTACTTCGGTTCCAATCTGCATGCATGTTTATCATGTTCTTTTTATATTACTTTTTCCCCATAATTTGCAATTATATTACCACTATTTTTATTTGTTATTATTCTACATCATCTTCCATTTATTAAATTTGTATATTTAAAAAAGATTACAATTAAAATTTTAATTGGTCACTCTATGAAAAAACGTACCTAATTTTTTCGTATAATTTTGATTTGGTTAGTGCAAAATCTTTTTTTTAATCGATTCTTTTCATGTTATAAATTTTTTCATTTTTAAATTTCTCTTAAATTTGATCTCTTCGCTGGGACTAGATTATTTTTTTACTATATATGTAGTATGTATGTAGTAGTAGATATTGGTTTTTTTGTTTGATTAATATTTTAATTTAGATGGAATTATAACAAGTAGCACCCGATCCGAAAATGTTTGCAAATATAACAGGTCGGCCCACATATTTGCAAAGGGTAGCACTCCACTTGAAAAAAAAAATTTCTCTCTCACCTGGTAATTAAAGAGGCTAACCGGTTAATTAAAGAGGAGAGAGGAGATGAGACATTTATGGGAGAGAGAAAGTAGAGATGAGGGCAGTTTGAAAAAACAAACGTCCTATCAAACTGTCACACGGGGCCCCCTGGTAAACGGGAGGGATAGGGAGAGGCAGTTCGATAGAAAAGATAGGTGATAGATCACGTAAAAAAAAATTGTGATAGACGAAAAAATGGATCCACCTATCTATCACTCGACCCATTTCTACCCTAGATATAACCCACATTATGCATAATTTTAAAAAAATCCTTTTCCAATTACGAAAGACGAGTAGAGATCCTCTACAACACAAGGTATGTCCTTGTGTATGACACTAAATTATTTAGGCTATAAAATCGTATTAAAAAATTCAAAAATTATATTTATATTTTAAACAACTATAAGCATATATTTATAAAAAAAATTGATGAAAAATCATGTTTAAAGTTTTATATAAATGAAAGATCGATGATTTGTAATATGAATTTATTAAAATTTTAAATTTTTTTAATCAATTTTTTTATAAATATATACTTATAATTGTTTAAAAGATAAATATAATTTTTGAAATTTTTTTAATATAAATTTATATCCTAAATAATTTAGTGTTACACATAAGGGTATACCTTGGGTATGTATGGTTATGGAAAAAAAAAGCTAAAAATTAAGTAAAAGTAGAGGTTTATTTTTTAATTAGGTAAAATGAGTGTATGGAAGCCTAAAAGTAGGTAAATTTTGTTTAAAAAAAACGAGTTAAAAGAGGTTATTTTGGTATTTATTTTGCAAAAGTATTGTTTTACCCTTTTCTTTTATCTTATTTGGTTTGAAAGTACCACAATACCCACAATAACGACCAAATAAACTCCACTTTTTACAAATAAACTGTTTTTCCCCATACGAAGATTATCTTATTGTTTAAATTTTTAATTACTTTTACTAACGGTTTATAAATTTTGCCATGTTTATAATTTTAGTCAGTTATTAACCTCGTCTCATACTAACCATGTGTTGTAGAGGAGCTCTACTCTAAGAAAGACTGGGGAGACCGGAGACTCGGAGTCGGCTGGCTAGTCAACCGTTAGTCGTTGCAGCCATTAGAGGTTCTCATTCGTCTTCTCCTTGCAAACTACTCTCTGCAATTCTTCATTTCCTTGCAAAATTCAATGGCAAATTCCACCTAATTAGGCTTCCCGTGCAAAATCCAGTGGTAAATTCCGCCTAATTTTAGTTTCTTTTTCACTTCAGTTCCAATGGCGATCGAAGCGGTGGGTGATGTGGTCATACGTAAGCTCAACGACCTTCTCATCCATGACTCCATTGCCTTCGACAATGTGATTGACCAGATCGAAGACATCCGTATCCAACTCCGGAATATGCGTGGCTTCCTCATCGGCGCCGAGCTCAGCGCGGCTGACGATGCCATCGACTGGGCCACCAAGTACCTCCGCGTTCTGTTTTCAGCCGAAGACGAGATCGAGAAGTACGTCCTCTCCCTTTCTGCTAGCGGCAGGCGCAACATCAGCTTCTTTCAACGCCGTGGCTTCACTCTCTTCGCCGCCATCTACGATTCCTGCGGTCCCGGCAGGTTGCTCCGCTGTAAGCTCGACGGCCTGGCAGTTGAGATCAAAATCCTCAAGGGCCGAAAGCCTGGCGAGGTGAAGGATGCGAGCGTGCACGCTTCACCATCACCTTCACCTTCAGTATCAGCTTCAGCGTCGTTCAAATTAGAAACAGTGAGTTTCTCCAAATTAGAAACAGTGTTTTGAATCCAGAAATACTTTCCTTCAATTCTTTAATTCTTAGACCTAGTTTTGAATAGCTGCTTGATATACATTTATTATATCATATAATTCTATCAGCCTGGGAGCCCGAGTCCTCGTTCAAGCACGGGTAGAAGGCATCCAAAGCTCACAATTACTTATCCAGACCAGGAAGAACCCACTCTCATCGGCTTCAACGAGCATCGGACACTGCTTGTTCAAAGACTCGAGGGGGAAATAAAGGAAGGAAAAGGGGTGATTCCACTAGTAGGCCCCCGTGGCTCTGGTAAAACTACTCTTGTTCGGACAGTTTACAATCTGAGGGAAATCAAGGAGCGTTTCAAATGCCGTGCCTGGATTCACCTTCCGGACAAATCTATTCCAATCTCCCAACTCCTATATAACCTTCACCAGCAGGTGCTCAAGTCCAAGGAGGGTGGGATCCTGAATGTTGATCAGCTGATTGCCATGGTGCAGGAATCTCTCAAGGAAAAGACCTACCTGGTTGTCTTGGATCATGTAAGTGATGTCGAGATTTGGGGAAAAATCCAACCTGCATTCCCAAATTTAAATACTGGTGAAAGCATGGTGATCCTCATCACTCGTGAGGAGGTGGTAGCTACCTCCGCCATATCCGAACAAGAAAATCGTCAGCCTCATCGTCTTGATAAACTGTGTGATGAACATAGCTGGGAGCTGTTGACCAAGAAAGCAGGCCTTGATCAGCAAAGCAGCCAGCCAGATGATGACTTGAAAAAAGATATTTTGGGAAAATGTGAGGGCCTTCCCCTTAACATTATGCTGCTGGGAGGTTTGTTATCAACCAATGGACTGAGCTGTGATGAGTGGAACTGGTACCTCCGCCAAGCCAGTGGGCAGAAAATGGACATCTTGTGTCTGAGTTACAATGATCTACCTGGTCACGCGAAGCTCTGCTTGCTCTACATGGCCCTATTTCCTAATGAAGTCGAGATTTCCGTTAGAAGGCTACACCGTCTGTGGGTTGCAGAAGGATTCATCAGGCAGTCTCCTGGGAAGTCTGAAGAAGATACTGTGGAGGAGTGTTTTGATGATCTGTCACGGAGGAATTTAATTAATATATCCAAGTTCAAGTCAGATGGAAGCCCCAAGAGGTGTCACTTACCCCGTGCACTGCACGAGTATTTGTCCCCTAAAGCTCAACAGATAGGGCTCTTCTATATCCATCAGGATTCTGAATCAACTCATCCAACATATCAGGATTCTGAATCAACTCTTCCAACATATCAGGATGCTGAATCAACTCATCCAACCTATCAGGGGTTTGAATCAACTCTTTCAATGATGCCTGTTCGCAGAGTCGTTGAGTATGTAGACATCAAGAAACACAGACTTGATCCTACTTCTGAATCACTGTCCTATGAGAACGTGAGATCCTATTTGTCATTCAACTTTCAGAGGAATGACACTCCAGCCAAGGAAGTGGGCAACTTTATTTCCAAAATCATTGGAAACAAGGGATATGGAGTGCTCAGGGTGCTTGATCTGGAGGGTGTTTACAAGCCAACTTTACCCGAGACACTCAAGCAATTGTTCCATTTAAGGTACCTGGGTCTTAGGTGGACGTTCATAGACCAGCTTCCCAAATCCGTTGGGGACCTGCCTTTCCTTGAGACGCTGGATTTGAAGCGAACTTACATCAGTAATCTTCCAAGTTCCATTTGGAAATTGGAGCACCTGAGGCATCTCAATCTTCCTGGGATCTGTCTTGACTACAAGCGAAAGAAAGGCCACAATTCTTTAGTTGATCTTAGAACATTGGTGGGTTTGATTGTTGATGATGGGAGCGCCATGAAGGAACTCAGCCAACTCCATGAACTGCGGGAATTGGGTGTAACTTGCCAACTGAGCTCCTCCGAAGATTTGACAAGCTTATCAAGATGGATCCAAAGGCTGACCAACCTTAAGTTCCTCTGGTTGAAATCCAAGGATAAAATGGGCCAGCCTTCCAAGATCGATTTGCAACCCCTCTCGGAGCTATCCCAGCTTTCCCATGTGAGCTTACTTGGAAACATAGGTAGAAAACTCGATTCAAAGGATTTCCCACTCAATCTGAAAGTCCTTGCACTGTCGGTCTCATGCTTGAATGATGACCCAATGAGTATTCTGTCAAAGCTGCCAAGCCTCTCTGTGCTCAGGCTCCTAGCTAAATCCTACGTAGAAAAGAACATGAAGTGCCCTGAAAATGGGTTTAAGAAATTAAAGGTGTTGAAACTTTGGATGCTCGAGGAACTAGAAAAATGGACAGTGGAAAAAGGGGGCATGCCTCTCCTCAAAGAATTAAACATCAGGAAATGTCCTAAGCTCGAGCAGCTTCCCAGTCAGTTGCTGAATCAAGAGAGTTTGGAGGAGCTGACTCTGACTTCCATGCCAAAGAAATTCGTTGATCAAGTTAATCAGGATAAAAAACAAAGTCATATCGTACTCATTGTTAACGAGTACAAGTTTACTCTTTTACCGGTAAGGATCTTTTTTATTTCCTCCTCTTTAAGTTCCGATTTAGTTTCATCATCAGTTGCATCTTTGTTTGGCGAAACATCCCAATGTCAACATTTGTATTCTAACCAAGGATGTTTCTTCTTCTTTTTTTTCCTCTTGAAATTTGAGGTCAGTGGGAAAAGGATCCGGAACTTTGGTCCAGCCTTGAGGCGGATAGCAATTCGAATGGTGCAGCAAACTGAGTATGAACATAACAACTGCCACGTTTCGGGGGTATTCAAAATCATTCCATGGAGTTCCCTGGTGTCAATCCCTCAGCGCTGCTTGCAGCTTTTGCTTACGGCTATAGCTTCAACATTGTTCGTCGTGTGTAACCTGTATGTGCCTATCATCTTCAATTTCTCATCTGCATTCTGCAAGGCAGGAATGAACATTGTGAGTCCAAGATGACATGTTATTGTTGTTTTTGCCCATTCTTAATCTGTGTATGTTTTGTACTTGTAATGTTATATATGTCCATCATGATACTTGAGATGATTGTGATGATGTTTTGTACTTGTAATGTTTTTGCCCATTCTTAATCTGTGTATGTTTTGTACAAGTACATTACAGTTCTACTGCAAGAAAGAATTTCTGATTAGGAATTTGCTGAAATTTCCGCCAACCATCTTCGTCTTTCAAATTAAACACAAAATCACAATTATTTTTTTTTTTAAAATATACAAAACCAATTATGGTTTGCCAAACTTTCAGGTCCCACAGGTCACACTCATTGGTTACAAGTTACAACTGGGTAAACAAAAGTAAGGGTGATTAAGCTCATGATTATTTAAAAGTGGAATATTGGTTGTTTTTTTTCTTTGAAAACGGAAAGAGATTAGGAAGGATTATAAACGATTCGTAGTCCATATTAGAGCATCTTTTTGGATGAGAACTTGTAGTTCTAAATTTGTGTTAGGGTTGTTGATAGTGGTTGAATGATCTAAAAGGGTCAGTCTGTCCGCTACGCTATTAATTTCCCTAAACACGTGATAAATGTGTACTGTATGAAACCGACAGAGATCTATCAGGGAATCGGAAGTGATCATTTCGACTTCCCAAGGGCATTTTCAAATACCTTTAAGTGCTTTGATTATGCAAAGGTTATCCCCTTCTATTTCGATGTTCTGAATATTAAGATCTAGTGCTTTACGGATACCCTCTCTCAAGGTTGTAGCCTCAGCTCTGATAACCGAGCACGGTGAGATGCTGGTACCCTTCATCGAGATCCAATTGGCTTTGTGATCCCGGATCACAAAGCCAATTGCGGAGTTCCCGTTATCCCGGAAGGACCCGTCAAAATTTAACTTGAAACTTGAACCTTTTGGTTTTTCCCACTTTATGCCTTTTTTCCTTCTGTTTTCATAACCAGTTGAGTTGTTAGGATAAATAGACGTAGACATTGCATTTGTCTCTTCCTCGTCAATTTTAGCTATATTCCAATTGAGGATTTGTTGTTTGATAAATTTGATAATATTGTTGGCGGTACTAGCCTCGTTTTTTAAAACTATTTGATTTTTGAAGTACCAGATACTCCACCAGATGGTTGCCATTATACCTGTTTTCTCGGTGCCGATTGTTTGTCTCAGTGTTTTTATAATGGAGTATTCATCTCTCACATTTGTATTCCATTTGTCAATAACTTTGAAAATTTTAGCATCTACTTTTTGGATAATATTTTTGACAAAATTGCAATCCATGAATCAATGGAAGAAATCTTCTTTGTGGTGGTTACAAAATTCACAATGCATAGGAACTGCGATTCTACGTTCTTCCAATTTTTCTTTTGTTGGTGTTCCTCCTTGGGATGCCCTCCACAAGAAGTGTTTAATTCTAGGGGTGCAATCTAAGTCCCATATCCAGTTTAGATCGGATTTACAATGACATTTTTTTATTCTGAAGAAGATTGATATATGATTTTGTTGAAAACCACCCATCTGGGCTTGGTCTCCAATAAAGTCTATCTGTGATATTATTACTTGGGATTGGAATGTTTGTTATTTTGTCAAGTGTGTCTTGGTTTAAATGATTTCCGAGTTCTCTCATAATCTTTTCCTTATTCCATGTTTTATTATTAGTAATGAAATCGTTAACTTTGGTCATTTCATTTATCGAGTTTTTATTTATGGCTATTTCAATAAGAGGAGTGTCCAAGACCCAGTTATCGAGCCAAAAATTGATGGTGTACTCGTCCCCTACTTGCCACTTAAGACCCGATGCAAAGAGCTCTTTTAGGGACATGAGTTTTAGCCCATTGCCAAGATGTGGAGTGTTTCTTTTTGTATTGCATTAGGTTGCAGTCTTTCAGGTATTTTTGTTTGACAATTTTGATCCATATATTATCTGGTTCTGAGATGATTTTTCACAGTAGCTTAAATTGTAGTGCTATGTTGATTTCCTCGGCTTTCCTAATACTTGTTTCACCATTTTGTTTAGATATGCAAACCTGGTCCCATCTAATAAGAGGGTGATAGTTTCCTTCTTTATTCCAATAAAAGTTTTTATTTATTTTGTCAAGTTCCAAGAGTATGTTTTTTGGTAGGAAGAAACTTTGCATGATATATATAGGTTTTGCGCTTAGGTTAGTCTTTATGAGTAAAGTTCTTCCTTCTTGGGATAAAGAATTTGCTTTCCATTTTTGTAATTGTTTTTTTGAATTAGTGACTATCTCTTCAAAGGTTTGCTTGTTCACCCTACCATTGACAATCGGACATCCTAGATATTTTTCTAAGGCCATCGTAGAGGTGACCTGCAGATTCTTTTGTATTCTATATTTGTCTTGGTTGGACATATTAACCGTGGTTTGAAACGCTGATTTGTGATAGTTCACAACTTGGCCTGATGTTTCACAATAGTCATTTAAGATTTCTTTGATCCGAGAGCATGCTGATTCATTTGCGTTTGGAAAAATGATAATGTCATCTGCAAAGGTAAGGAATGGAATGATATCACCTTGGCGACATACTTTAATCCCTATGTTACTATTTGAGTTATTGCTTTCTTGTTGTAGCATTCTAGAGAGTATTTCCGCTCCCAAGATAAAGAGAAACGGGGAGAGGGGGTCTCCTTGCCTAAGGTCCCTTTTAGGAAAGAATTGTTTCGAGGGCCCATCGTTTACTAGAACTGAGTAAGAGATCGTGGTGATATATTCTTTAATCCACTTAATGAAAGTGGGGTCGAATCCAAATTGTTTAGGACTTGAAAAATGAAATCCCATTCGATTCTGTCATAAGCTTTTTCTATATCAAGTTTGATTGTCATTAGTCATTTTGTTCCTCTTTTATTTCTAAAGGTATGAAATATTTTGTGGGCAATAAGGACATTGTCATGAATAGATCTGCCAGGGACAAAGGCCCCTTGCATGGGATAGATAAGTTTAGGCATAACGTTTTTCAGTCTGTTTGTAAGTATTTTAGAGATAATCTTGTACACCGTTGAACACAAGCTGATTGGTCTAAAGTGATTAGTCGTGTTAGGGTTGTCACATTTTGGTAATAGAGTGATGAATGTATGATTTATTTGTTTAAGAAGTTCTCCATTTTTGAAAAAATCTTTGACCGCTTTAATTATTGATGGTCCAATTATATGCCAATATTTTTTATAGAAGCTAGATGGCATACCATTAGGACCTGGGGATTTTTCTGACCCGATACTCAAGAGGGCTTGTTTAATTTCAGCATTTGAAACGAGTTTAGTTAGTTCTCTGTCATCCACGTCCGAGATCTCTTTATTGATTAAATTTAGTTGACTGTCAAGTTTATTTTGGTTGATCTTAGATGTGGAGAATTTTTTCTGATATTCCTTCTGAATTTCTTCTTTGATCTGTTTCTCGGAATTAATTATCAGCCCTTCTGCATTGGTAAATGATTTGATGATTTTTTTGTTTCTTCTTCTAGTGGCCACCCGGTGAAAATAACTAGAGTTAAAATCCATTGATTTTAAATGTTTGCTTTTTGCTCTTTGTCTCCAATATTGTCTGTGGTAATTAAGCAATTGTCCTATTTTCCTTAAAAGTCTAGATTCTTTGTCTTCTAGGAGATTATTTGGATTCCTCATGATGATAGCCTGAATCCTTTGAAGTTCATTTTCAACTTCTCTAATTTGTTTGAAGATGTTTCCAAATGTTGTTTTACTCCATAGTTTAGCTTTATTTTTTAAGAGTTGTGTTTTCTTAGTTAGATTGTAAATATGAGTCCCACCAAAATTTGGTCTCCAAGCTTGCTTCACAATATTCTCGAATTCTTTCCTTTTTGTCCACATCATTTCAAAACGGAAAGGTTGTGGTTTAAAGTCAGAGTTATCGTTCATATCAATTGAAATCTGATAGTGATAAGATGTTGAAAAGGCATGGTTTTTTGTGGTTAGGTTTGGAAACCATTGTAAAATCTGGTTCTGGACCAAAACTCTATCCACTTTTTCAAATATGTTATCAGGGCCTCTCTTCTTTTTTCTTCATGTAAACTCATTACCGAACGTTTGTAGATCGGTTAATGCGCACTCGTTTTTGAAGTCAATAAGTCTCTCGAATCTCGAAGGTTTTGGTTGCGAGCCCCCTTGCTTGTCACTGCTCTATTGAATCTCGTTAAAGTCGCCCATAATGAGATATGGTAAATCTAGCGAGTTGAGAAAGTTTTTGAGGTCACTCCAAAAGAGGGGTTTTTCCCGGTATGACGGAGGTGCGTGTTGATTCAAGTTAGATTTACTACATTTCAGGCAAACAAACCGGTCTCTTTTTGTAACCAAACAGACTGATTCATGAGTCAGTTGGTAGGATTTCCACAAGACACAGATTCCTCCTAATCTTCCGGAGGCCGGACTAAAGACCATGTTGTCAAAACCAGTGTTTTTTCAGTTTGCTTCTGTTGGTTCAATATCTGTTTTAGTTTCCACTAGAGACATGACTTGGATATGTTCAATCTTACATGTAATTCCGAGGTCTGACTAGAAGTTTTTCCGGCCTAAGCCTCTGGCATTCCAAAGGCTAATTTTCATGAGCTACCATTGAACTCTTCCTTCGCCGATTATTAAGAAGCGAAGGGAATGTTAAGTAATTCGCAATACATGTCTTTTTGGTTTTCGGCACGTTTTTTAAGGAGTGAAAAACTCTATAAAATATTTTTTTAATTAAATTTTTTATATAATTGGATACTTAAAACTAATAAGTATCAAATTATATAAAAAATTTAATTAAAAAAATAATATTTTATAGAGTTTTGAGCTCCTTAAAAAACATGCCGAAAAGCAAAAGGACATCTATTGTGAAACAGAGGGAGTATAATAGTAAGAAAGATAGATAATACTCCCTTCGTCTCAAAATTTAAATCGTTTTAGAATAATTTAGTTGTATCAAAATATATGTCATTTTAGGTTTTCTCGGTAGGGGATAGTAATGATTTGTATTGATTTGTGTGTTGTTGACCTTTTTAAAGATTTTGATTGGTTAAAAAATAGTGGGTATTAAAAAATAATAAAATTTATGGAAAAAGTTATTGGAATGATGATGTTGATTGATGGGTAAATGTTTTATTAAAAACTTATGCACAATACTAAAATGACTAAAAATTTTAAGACGGAGGTAGTACATTATATAACATTGAAAGAATAATATCAGGAATCAATATAGACAACAAATATAGACAACCGAATTTAAAATTTTTAAAACTTTCTACCTAATAACAATTCAAGTTAGCAATAACATGTGGAGTATTTGGACAATGAGAAATAAAATAATCTTTGAGAATTTAAACACAACTAATATGAACTCATTGGAAAACTACATTAGGCAGAATTTGAAAAACTGGGAAGACACCAAAAATTTTCAGCCAGAAGAAATGGAGAAGATAAAATGACCTAATCAGCAAAACCCATGAAAACAATGAAACCTGAGATGGACAAAACCAACCGAGGGGACGTATAAAATGAATTTTGATGGTTCCAAAAGTGCTATAGGAGAGGCTTCAGCAGGTTTGTGATTCGAGTCCACACTCGTTCCATAATGGATTGTAACTCAACTTAGTGCGGTTCAGTTTCAGCCTTGGAGCGAAAACTTTTGGTCGTATTTTTGGGTTTAAGGCACCACAAGAGTTGGGGATTAGACATATAGAGTTTGAGGGTGATAGCCTAATAATTATCAACTCCCTCAAAGATATTTGGAAGTGTCCGTGGCAAACTGAAATAGCTATCTCAAATACACTATTTCTATTCCAGTCTTTCGATGCAGTTTTTTTTCTCCACGTCTTCAGAGAGATCAACTCGGTGGTGGATAAGGAGTCTTATCTACAACATTCGACAGACACTCGCCCTGGGTTTCTCATCCAGAGCTCGTTGCTCTCGTTCGAAAAGACATTGGATGGGGTCCAATAGGATCCGATACCATCCAAATATTTGCCTTTTTTAAAAAAAAAAATCAAAATTTTGATAAAAACCCGGAGTGGGCACTACATGTTGCCTTTCGTTGTTGCTAGTTGCTGTCCATGCTTGTCGTCTTTCGATGATAGTGGACATGAAAAGGGTCGGAACTCACGTGTAGTGCAATATTCCAAAATGTCCTCTCCTTTTCTTTGGCCAATTGTTGATGTTGGCATGTCCGCCACACACTTTTTAATATATTTATCAAGTGCTTAATCAAACATTATATAATGAGAAAATTATCCCCAGATATTAAAAAAAAACAACTATTTATCACCATCTTTGTCGACTTTTACATCCTTTTTTGATTTTCCAATTTAAAAAAATTCCCATAAAAAATAAAAAAATAAAAGGTTAAGATTAATTTTATATAGAGAGGATGGATTCGATGTGAATACCTCTTATGGTATGAACTGTGAACAAACTAATTATTCATGGATACCAACAAAATTATTCATTTAACATAATATAATTATTCATATGTATAAATAGTTTTTTTCAAACAACACTTCTATTTGGTAAATTGATTGGTTGATAGATGGGTTGATCGTAATGAAACTATAGTAAACACGTACAACAACAAAAGAAAGGAAAAGAATCCAAATACAACTTAAAAAGTATCAATTGGCGTGTGTTCGGCAATAGCTGCTACGAGATGGGAGGAGATAGGAGGAGCTGAAAAAAAAAACATCTCCTTAGAATGGTGTTTGGCAGTAGTTAGAGGGAGATGCTGACAGGAGGTGGGAGGAGATGGGCGGAGATGAAATTCAGCCAAAAAAAGATCTACCCATTGGAAGATCTTTGAAGATGGGAGGAGATTACCCATATAATCGCCCACTTTTGCCCTTTTGACGCAAGAGCATTTTCAGATCTGGAGAGCACACAAGCCGACCGAAGAGCTCCACCCACCATTGAAGGTAAGCTTTCCCCTCCTCTCCTCTCTGTTTCTGTGAAATCCTCTCCTCTCCTCCCATCGACGTTCAATGTGGACGGAAGGTGAGGGACGTCGGCCGTCAATGACGGCTGAAGGAGATACGGCGTCGTTCTAGGGTTCCCGAAATGGGCACCTTCAACCCCACGAACAGGAATCCACGATTGCAAAGCTTCATTCCTCCATTGCTAAGCCGATTCGACATTCCAAAGCTTCTATCATAATATGTACAAAACCCCATTTCTCCCTTTTCGAATTTGTGGATTTCCCCCTTTCGATAAAACCCCCATTTCCCTTTTCAGTTTTTTTGGTGATGAAATCGTCGCTGTCGGAGCTGTTTACATTTTTTGGAATCCATGTTGTTCAGTTGAATGTTGCCCCATTTCCATTACCATGTTTTACTTGAATGCTACTGTGGTTATTTATCCATCTGTTGGATCGTTAACATGATGTCGACGGAAAACGAAATTGCAAGGTTGAAGGTATTGGTAAATGAAGATATGTTGGTTATATGTATACCTTCAGTGGATGTATATATGTTTATATATAGCTAGGTAATTGAAGATATGATGGATGTGAACATGATTTCTAGCAAAACTGTACAAAACTATCATTGTATATATTGTCAGTCATATATACAACTGTACAAACCTTCAGTGGATGTATATATTGTCTGTCATATATAAAAATGTACAAACGTTCTGGGTAAATGAAGATCTGTTGGTGATATGTAAACCTTCATTGTATGTATATATGTTTATACATAGCTAGGTAATTGAAGATATGATGGATGTGAACATGATTTCTAGCAAAACTGTACAAAACTGTCATTGTATATATTGTCTGCCATATACAAAACTATACAAACCTTCAGTGGATGTATATATTGTCTGTCATATATAATCTTCCTACATGTACAAAACTGTCATTGTATAATCTTCTACTTGTTTCCTCCTACATGTGTCTGTCATCGTCTGTCATGTGGATCTTAGGTTTGTGAACTTGTTTGGTGGCTGTCATATGCCTTTTATATGCTTGAACTTTCCATTTCTATGTTTCAGTTATATTAACCTTGTGCTCACTGGTTGTTTTGGTATGCCATTGTAGTTACGATCATGAGTTCATCATCTGGAAGCTGGCCGAGCGGATGTCCCGAGACATACCCTTGGATAGGAGGGGAGGAGAGGATCCCACCCTGGTATGAGCAGGTAAGCTCAAAGTTCAATTCATTCCACGAATAATGGGAAGTGGTTGTAAAGTACTTGGGTGTACTATCACCGTCCAAATGTCTCATAACTATTTGTGGCAGGAGATGCGGGACTTGGTTGAGGCAAGCTCCCAAACTAGACCAACTGACTATGAGAACCACCCACCGCTTGAGGAGATTCCTCCGGCGCCAAAGGACCCTCGGATTCAGCAGTTAGAGGACATAGCAATGGAGCTGACCACGAGACTGTATGCTGCCGAGGCCATAGCTCAAAGGAACGGCGAGGAGCTTACGAGGGTGAACGAGCTCAACAACGAACTGGAGGAATGCGTTGCTTCGCTTTTCACCTATGCGTGCAAGGTGTGGGCAGACCTGGTGGCTGCCAAGAATAGAGAGGAGCGCAACAAGTGGATGTTCTTGGTGATGAGCGTCATCGCCATAGGCGCCCTCGCCAAGAAGTAGGCCTCCTTGTCTCCGAAAGGCAAGCTTTTGTGTAAAGGGGTGCGTGTGTAGATGTTGGGACGGGAACCCCTGTGTATGTTTGTATGGTTGGTACGGTGACGGATTTGTGACTGGTGTATGCAGTCCCCTACCCAGCGGGTTTTTGGATGTCCGTAGGGGACCAGGAATGGGTCGACCAAGGTAATCGGCCCGGTGTGAGCAGCCCTTTTTTGGTGGCATATGGCTGCTTACACTTCTAACGACATCAATTAGGCTAACGTTGGCCTCCTCTGACAATTGTAATGATGGTTGAATTGCATCTATGTAATTATATGGTTTCTTTGCAATGCAGCTAAGCATGTGTAGTCTACGAAGTAGCTGCGTACAAGTAATGGAAATGCAATTACGACACATGATCATGACATCTGATCAACAACGTGATCATACAATATATATTATCAACTACATACACCCCCGAATTACAACAACAACCAACTACACATGGTCATACAATATATACTATCAAGTACACAAACCCCGCGGGTAACCAAAAAACGAGGACATCGTTCGAAGTACGATGATGCATTACTCGCTCAACAACAGAAGTCTGCAGATGGCATAATTGGTCAAAAGCCATTCCAAAAGGGTCCCCACTAATGCTTGGCTCTCCTATCAGCCCATATTTACCTCGCTATCTCGTCACTTAGTCTCTGCATCCCTTTGGTCTGGACACCCTCTTCATCGCTGGACGATGACGCGACCTCCTTCTCATCCTCGTCGTCATCGTCGTCGGCCTCATCATGCACAGCGTCCCCAGGCTCCATGTATGGGCTAGGACTTGAGTCGTTGAACGGCAAGTCAAGTTCCCCGACTGATCAATTTATGAAGTTATGCAATGCAAAGCATGCGATAATGATGTCGACTTGCTTGTCTACCGGATACTTATGCATTGGTTTCGTAATCTTCCACTGACTCTTGAATATCCCGAAGGACCTCTCAACTGCCCCCCTCAACGACGAATGGCGTTGGTTGAAGGCCTCTTTCTCGTTGTCAACTGGTTCTTCAAGGAAGGCCGCCCGATGGTATTTCGTCTTTGAGTACATGATCATGTAGCCCTCTCTCTCCGGGTATCCTTTGTCGCAGAGGTAGTACCGACCCGGGGGAGGGTGTGGGAAATGCAAACCCGGGGTACTCAGCGCGTGATCGAGCACACGAGCGTCATGCGCGCTCCCCTCCCAACCGGCTGATATAAAGGTGAAATTGAGATCGAAGTCGCACACCGCAAGGACATTGAACGTTGTGATCCCCTTGCGACCCCTGTAAGGCAGTTGTTCCTCCCGGGGTATACAAGCTTCAATGTGCGTCTCATCCAGTACTCCGATGCACCCCTATATCGTAAATGTGAGGGGGGACACTCTGTAGAGGTTTGTAGGATCGACATAGAATTGGTCAAGAGCGTACCTTGAAATATCGGTTGTAGCGACTTGTCTTCTGTGATCTGCTTCAGAATCTCGGTGAAGTTCGGGCCATTGGCCTAAGGACAGTCTGAGCAAGTCCATCCCATCCATTGTTTCTCCCAACAAGTGCGTCCAATACGTCGGTTATGGCTTCGCTAATCGTAGATGTCGATCGCTGAAACCGCTCGCACGAGTCACGTAACGAAGCCCCCCAGGCCATCGTGTTGACGAAGATCCTAACCTTCTCCATGACCGACATGTTGAAAGAGCCACGCAACCTGTAACGGTGTTGGAGAATGAAGCAGAGGTTGGTAAACATATGTTTCGGCATACGAAAAACCTGCACAACACGGAGGTCGGTTTCATAGGCTAGGATGTCTTTAATCCAATGGTCACCCGTGTACTCCGAAATGTAGCAAGGCACCTTGTGCACATGCTTGTAGTAGTGAGTTGTTATCTCTACACCAGAAAGATGCATAAGCAGCTGCATGAGCACCGCATTCTCGTGTCGTCTCCTACGCCTACGTCGACGCCTACGCCTACGCATACGTCTATCAGCAGCGGTTCGTCCATCCATTCCCTACTAGCTGCAAGGGCTGATAGAGGAGTGTCATGCACGGGACGACACACAAACACAAACATGATAACACAGATAGCACATACATAATGACACAGATAATCCATAACAATGTCAAATACACACAACAACACACAGAAATTCACGAAAACACACAATGACAAGTGAAAGAAGGTCATTCAAGAGTAAAGGCAAGGTATTCTACAAGGTAGGTACAAGACAAACTGGTTCGAACTGTGGAAAACTTAAATGATGTGCTAGACAATCATGGTGTGGGGTCGTAAGAAATGCCTCAACCAAAGAGGAGCTGACGGTGTCTAGATGTCCCCTCCGCTCCATCGAAAATAATACTTCAGCCACACCACTCTCATCTTGTTGCTTCGCTTGCAGGCGAGGAACATCCTAGCCCGTTCAGGGTTGATTAATGCTTCCATTGTGAAGCACAACAACAGGCTCTCATCTTCGAGCAGACCATCAGCGACTAGCTTGTCAAGCACCTCCATGACCTCTGACTCACGATCAACTGAAGTCTTAGACACCTCGTCTTCAGAAGTGACGTATGCGAGCAGCTTCTCACTAGTTTCCTGCACAACCTCCATATGCCTTTGATACAACGCCAACCTAGACGACTGTCTCGCACTCCGTTGCTTGATTGATTGAAATCCCGACGACCCCGACGCTCGCTTTCCGGACCTCAGTGGTACGGAGCTACCTCCAGGAGTGGTTGTGGGAGGTGGTTGCACGGGGGGCTCAGGGGCAGCGTGGGTGCTCCCTTGGACCATGTCCGGAAAGCGGGACAAGTCGAAGCCGTCAATTTTGTCGTCGTCCCCCCCCCCCCCCCGAGGTCGAATTCAGCGCGGGGGGGATGGTTGTTGCCTCCCCCGTCGTTAGAGACAGTTGACAACTGAACGGGCGTGTCAATCGGATCCATTGACGGAGCCATGCAATGCTGGCCCGTCGCCACCGTACCTCCAAATATCTGGTCCCATGCGTCTTCGATGTCGGGGGGAACACCCTTCTTCTTCAGTTTCCGAAACTCTTCCTTCTCCTACAACACGAATTGACAAAATGGGTAAGCCAATTGCTTGTTAACTGAATTTCTATAGTAGATACGGGAAACTAACTAACGTAATCCGACCTAGCAGAATATAGAATTTCTTTATATGATACGACATTAACAACCACATAATGTTGGTATGATAACATATATGCTCAGAACCACAAAACCACGAAAGCGCAAAAGCTTACCTGACATTTTCTCTCCCACCATTCATCGGTCGCATTGATGCAGCCTCGTTCGTAGTCCCAACCCAAGTCGGTCTCCCCGTGCTTCAAATCTTTCTAATCCTTCCATTTCTCCTTCATTCCTACGTGCTTGTTCTTGAGCGTGTTGGGGCCGCATTTCTGTCCAGTCATTTCCTCAAATTGAGTTGTTAACAAAACCCAGCTGAACCCCTGATCTCGACCGTATTTACGCTGATACGCGATAAGGAGGTATAAGAAAAGCTTCAACATAGTCGGCGTCCATATCAATGATTTTTCTTTAGGGGCCTTATCCTTTTTAGGCTTCTCCTTCAGGGGTGGTTTGCTACTCGAGGCCATAGATACTGGAGGACAGCCAATTGATATCGTCGGGACACCACAATTCAAACATATAAGGAATAACAAATGTAAACACCAAGAACAAATACTGCAAAACCTAGCATGTACACTCGACGAGTAGCATTTCACCACTCGAAGCACCCGGTTTTTAAGCCACAACCACAAGCACTAAAAAATGCAATGCAATCTCAATTAATGAACACAAGAAACTCCTAATGTAACCCCATTGATAAGCTTCTAACCCAGAATCTGAGCTTCTATCTTCCATTGATAAGCTTCGAAGCGCAATTGCTAAACTTCTATCCTCCATCACACACAACCAATCCCTACACCTAACCAATGTTGAAATCTAGTACCTAATGCCCCTAATTTTGACAACCACAACCTCAATGATGGAATACGCCCCCAAGGTGGGTTCCCCCATTCTCATTCGAACCCTAATTTCTTCAATTCGCCTAACCTAAGTGCACAATCAATGGCACATCGAATCCGCTTGGTATGCCACCTATCAAGGAGTCCAACTGACCATTACGGTTCATACAGAGGTAGAAGAAGAGAGAGACACATACCCGTTATCTGTAGCGCCTCCCCGTCGTCGGTGCTAGCTCGGGTATGCAGTTGTGTTCACGGCGAGGCCACAACGGGTTGATGAACAGATGGTTGTTGTAGCGCTTGTGACGAAGGCGGCCACCTTCAATCTGGGATGGAGATTTTGTACAGCAGCTGGAGGAAGCTTCGAGCTTCTTCAATCGCCCATGGAGAGCACCAGATACTGCGTTTGGGAAAGGCTGTCGTTTATACCGACATAAATGGGGAAGAAAGGGGTAAATACCCAGGGGCAGAATGGTCATTTTATTTTTACATAATCTATTACCATCTTCTAAATACCAAACACCAAAAGGATATTTTTTACAAAAAAAAATCTCCATCTACAATAATCTCATTAATCTACCAAAACAATCTCCATCTCATAACATCTACCAACATCTCAAATAATTTCCAAAACAACATCTAGCGTCAAACACGTCCTTAGTTCAACGACTCATGTGAAAGTCGAGGAAGATTTATTAATGGACGTGTGAATGTTGAGAATATGGAAGAATCTAGATGCTAATATTGAGCTTTTCGGTGTTGAAGAGACGAGAGCATAAACCCCCATGAGAAAGTGACATCTCTTTAGAAGTGTGGATCAACACATTCCTCTCGCTTAGATTAGGAATCTTCAGAAATCACGCACGAACATTGCCTCAATCAACTTCATCAATAAGGTGTACGAGATTACAACCTCAGTTGGAACCTAACACACAGACACCAAAGACCGATTACAACAAATACTATATGTCTCCCCGATGTCGAGATGCATTATTTTTTTTTACTCTCTCATATTCTCGGCATTCACAGCCTTTCATATGTCTTTCTCGACTTTCACGCAAGCCAATGATTTTGTTATTATGAGTGTGCATGCTAGCTAATAACGGGAAGGGTATTTTGGATAATTCACCAAAGGAGCTCAGCTCCAACCTTGTATATAACTCCTGTACAGAGTTAGTTGCAACTGACTCTTTGAGCTTTAACAGAAAAACTCCAAGAAAGCTATGGAGGTTTTGAGGGTTTCGATACTAATAAAATGGTTTCGATACCTTGGTGTTGCATAATGTCCTCCTTATGCCTCAATTTAGGCACAACTTATTGTCTGTTTCTATGATTCTTCATGATTAGCAGTTGAGGTTCAGTTTTGATGCTATGGCTTGTTGGTTATAGGACCTTACAACTAGAGTTGTGTTAGCTAAAGGCTCAGAAGATAGAGGTTTATATGTGTTGAAGGCTCTTGGATATGAGCAGCACCAGTTGCAGTCTTTCAAATATCTCAATATTGTTAGGATGAATTGTAATAATATGTATTTGATACATGCTAGGTTAGGACATATATATGTCCTTTTTTAAACTGAAACATATACCTGATTGTCAAGGTTTTGATGTAAAAGACTTTGTTTGTGATGTTTGCTCTATGACTAAAGCTCACACGTTACAGTTTGACATAAGGGATTCCATTGCTGATGGCATTTTCCATCTCCTTCATATAGATGTTTGGGGTCCTTATAGAGTTCAGTCTATGTGTGGGGCTAAGTATTTTCTCACTATTCTTGATGATTGTTCTCGAACTACTTGGGTCTATTTGATGCAAGACAAGTTGCAGGTTCTGAGATTGATTACAGGTTTTTTGGATATGGTAGAAAATCAATTTCAAGTGTCTGTTAAGGTAGTTAGAACTGATAATTAATGAGACAGAATCCCTAAAAAGGGTTGTATAGAGTTGTTTGCATCTAGGGGTATCATTCATCAGAAATCTGCTCCTGAAGTTCATGAACAAAACGGGAGAGTTGAAAGGAAACACAAACACTTACTTGAAACTACTAGAGCAATCAGATTATATGCTGGTTTACCTATTAGATTTTGGGGAGATTATGTTTTAGGAGCCACTCACCTTATAAATAAAATGCCTACATCCATCCTTAAATGGAAGTCCCCTTTTGAAGTCTTTTACAAGACAACTCCCAGATATGAACAATTGAAGGTCATTGGAGGCCTTTGCTATGCTGTGCAATCTAATGACCATAGAGATAAATTAGGAGTTGTTGCTAGGAGGTATGTCTTCCTTGGCTATCCTCCTGACCAAAAGGCATATAAATGCTTTGATCTAGAAAGGAAGTTTGTCATTATTAGTAGGCATGTCAAGTTTGAGGAGAATATCTTTCCTTTTAAAAAGGAGTCTATCATCCAGCCTTATTTACAATTGGTTGACTTTCATGAGGATGAATTCACAAGGCATGAGTTTGATCTAGCTTATTCTGCTATGGGTTCTTCTAGTTCTTCCAGGGATGGTTTTCCAGTTGATAATTCTTCTTCTGTTACACAACAGCAAGCATCCCCATCTGTCATAACTCCTAGTACTAATGGTGATTATACATCCCCACTTATTCCCTCTCCTATTTTTCCACATATGCCTCTAAGAAGACAAGTGACAAGGCCTCCTAAACTTCAAGATTTTATTTTCTCCAATCTTCCTATTCGTGGCATCCCTGATTCTTCCTCCTCTGAGTCATTTGCTGTGTTTTCTATGAACAATTTGTCTTATCTGTCACCTGCTTACATTCAGTCCTTGGCAAATGTTTGTGCTGTCTTTGAACCAAATTCTTATTCTCAAGCCAAAGGAATACCAGAGTGGGAAACAACTATGACTTCTGAGTTGAATGCTTTGACTAAGAATCATACTTGGTGCATCACACCTCTTCCACCAGGGAAGAAAGCTATTGGTTGCAAGTGGATTTTTAAGATCAAATACAAGCCAGATGGGTCGATTGAAAGGTACAAGGCTAGGTTGGTGGCTAAAGGGTACAACCAAGTCAAGGACAAAGATTATAAGCAAACATTCTCCCATGTTGCTAAGTTGTCCACTGTCAGAGTCATTCTAGCACTTGCAGCTTGCAAAGGTTGGGTATTAAATCAACTTGATGTAAATAATGCGTTTCACCATGGGTTTCTTGATGAAGAGGTCTATATGCTTCCTCCTCTAGGATATAAAGTTCCTTCTGATCATGTTTGTATGCTCATGAGATCTTTGTATGGATTGAAACAGGCCGGTCGTCAATGGAACCATGACCTCACAAGGTTCATGGTTAAGCTTGGTTATTCTCAATCTGCTCGTGATTATTCTATGTTTGTCAAAATTACAGAGGACCACATGACAGTTGCTCTTGTATATATTGATGACATGCTATTAATGGGTAGCTCCAGTTCTGAAATAAAGACCACTGAAGATGCTTTGCATCAGGAGTTTACCATCAAAGATCTAGGAGTTGCAAGGTAGTTCTTGGGGATGGAGATAGCTAGGTCTTCTTCTGGCATTTTGCTTAATCAAAGAAAGTATGTTTTAGACATACTCACTGATGCCAAAATAGAGGGGTGCAAGGAAGTTGCATTTCCTATACAACATGGGGTCAAACTTTGAGCTCATGAAGGTGATCCTATTGAGCATCCTGAGGACTATAGGAGGCTTGTGGGAAGGCTATTATATCTTACTCTCACCCAACCTGACATATCTTATATTGTACAACAATTGAGCCAGTTTCTTCAACAACCACTAAAGCCTCATTGGAATGCTCTGATATATGTGCTTAGATATCTCAAGGGCAGTTTCACCTATGCTTTGCCATATCCTTATACTTCTTCCTTAACTATTCGAGCCTTCAGTGATGCGGATTGGGGTAATTGCATGGACACTGGTCGATCTCTCTCAGGTTATTGTGTTTTCTCAGGAACTTCCTTAGTTTCCTGGAAAACCAAAAAGCAAAAGGTCGTGTCAAAGTCCTCAACCGAGAGTGAATATAGGAGTATGTCCAGTGCTGCAAGTGAGCTGGTTTGGATGCAAGGTCTTCTCTCTGATCTAGGTATCAATGTTTCTCTGCCTATCACCTTAAACTGTGACAACAGATCTGCTCAGCAGCTTGCTCTCAACCCTGTGTTCCATGAGAGAACTAAACACATTCGAATTGATTCTCACTTCATAGAGATGGTTCAACAGGGCTTCATCAAGACAATTCATGTTCCAACCTCCCTACAAGTAGCTGACATCTTCACTAAAGCATTAGGTGCCAAGCAACATGAGTTTCTGCGCTCCAAGCTGGGCCTAGTTCTTCCTTGCATAGGTCCAGCTTGAGGGGGGTTTATGAGTGTGTATGCTAGCTAATAATGGGAGGGGTATTTTGGTCAATTCACCAAAGGAGCTCGGCTCCAACCTTGTATATAACTCCTGTACAGAGTTAGTTGCAACTGACACTCTTTGAGCTTTAACAGAAAAACTCCAAGGAAGCTATGGAGGTTTTGAGGGTTTCGATACTGATCAAATTGGTTTGATTGATCTTTGATTAGTGATTTTAGTTGATTTCAAAGTTATGATCTACTGAGTTCGAGTCATTCTTCCTTGTTTGATTTGCATTTTTCCTGTAATGGTTCGTCATCTGCCGATCCGTCGACCTATCAATTTACCATATAATAGTTTGTCTTATATATCGAATTCTTACATTTAACCCAAAAAAAAAATTACAACCCTTAAAACAAGCTTGGTGATGAACATGGACAAATACTGCAAATTCAGGGAATGTCTCGTAATAAAAGAAACAAAGATCAGTTAATTCTTGTGCTTGACTGAGTCAATCAGATAACGTTTTTGAATGAAGGAACCAATGGTGAGTTCTCAAGTCAACAGACGACCTGCCTTTCAAGAAAATTCCATTTCAAAGAGAAATCCTCATACACTCAAAGTTCTACTGTCCTGCAAGCCAGAGCAATGCTTCACATAGGTATGTTTCCCATTTCAAAGCTTTTTCCGACTTCAGCAACTCGATAGTCAATACATTCCATCTGTTGATTCCTTCTTTTTGTTGTCTTTCAAACTGCAGTGATTGCTGGGCTGTTGATCAACTTTGAAAGCAAGGTGTTTCCACCCAGAGTTAAATCCCTGTGGAAGGCATGGCAGCTGAGATTACTTGTAGTCACAAGCCTTGGCTTGCAAGTTGCGCTGATCCTATCGGGTAAGCGCAGAAAGCGCACGAGTTTCATTTGGTTCCGGTTCTTCGTATGGTCCACCTACTTGTTAGCAGACTGGGTGGCAACCCTTGCCCTTGGTGTCATTGCAAACAACATCCAAGCAAATCCAGATCCAAATAAAGGCGCTCAATCCGTCGATGATCTAATGGCTTTCTGGGCGCCTTTTCTTCTGATCCACTTGGGTGGTCCTGATACTATCACTGCTTACTCCATGGAAGACAATGAGCTCTGGCAGCGTCGCACCCTTGAGCTGGTCACTCAAACAATAGCAACTGTTTACATATTTCTGTTGGCCTGGCCTGGTATCTCCTGGCTTTCTATCATCACACTCCCAATGCTGATCGTCGGTCTGATCAAGTTTGGGGAGAGGATCGCCGCTCTAAGATCAGCTAGTAGCGAGCAGTTTCGTGACTCGCTGCTAACGCCACCTGATCCAGGGCCTAATTATGCCAAGTTCATGGAAGACTTTACTCTGAAGAAGGCCGAGGGCTTCTACGTGAAAGCTGACGAGATTGTTGAGGCTTCAGCTCCCTCTAACTTGATTCCAGATGGAGACACCAATGGTGCCGTTGAGTTGATCCTCAAGGCATACAGCTTATTCCAAAGGTTCAAACGGCTGTTCGTTGATCTCATCCTCAGCTTCCAAGATCGAGATGAAAGCCAATCCTACTTCAAGGAACTAGGATATGAGAAGGCATTTAAGGTTATAGAAGTTGAACTAGGATTAATATATGATGCGCTCTACACAAAGGCGCCGGTTGTTTACTCTGCAACTGGTTGCGTTCTTCGATTCATCACCATAGCTCTGACCTTGATAGTGTTAATCTTGTTTCCCTTCACATTGAAAGGACAACATCACTATGAAAAAGTTGATCTGGTCATAACATATATACTGATGGGAGGCGCCATTGTGTTAGAGATCATTGCGCTGTTCGCTCTACTGTTCTCAGACTGGGCTCGGTATTGGTTGATCAATCATTACAGTGGAAGCAAAAATGTATTGTCAAGGTATATTACTAAGAGAAAGCCTGGGAAGCAGTGGTCACGTTCCATGGCGCAGTACAGTTTGCTCAAAGTTTGCCTGGACGAGGAGCAAGAACGGTTCACCATGATTCTCTCAAGAGTTAACAGGAGATTAGAAAGAAACATGCGCTTGACTTGTAATAGTGTCTCCCCAGATCTGAAGAATTTAATATTCGAGCACTGCCTTAGTATGTCTGAAAAAATCAAGGACAGCAAGGGGCTAAGGGAGATGTGCAGGTCCAGAGGCGACTACATCCTCGATGAATCTAAACATGAGGAACTGAAATGGTCTACTACCGAAGTAGAATTTGACCAAAGTATTCTCCTCTGGCACATTGCAACTGAACTTTGTTACTACTGCGACAAAGAATCATCTTCGAGCCCAGAGTCCAAAGCGAGCAAGCATATATCAGACTATATGCTCTATCTCCTTGCAATGTGTCCTTTCATGTTGCCCGTTGGGATTGGGCTGATAAGGTTTCGTGACACCTGTGCTGAGGCGAAGGAGTTCTTTATGAATAAGAATTCGATCACCTCCAAGGCTATCGCTTGCAAGATGTTGCTTCGTGTGAACACTGAAGTCTCACCCTCCCAAGTGAAGGGTGACAGGAGCAAGTCAGTGTTGTTTGATGCTTGCAGGCTTGCAACCTCTTTGCGAGCCCTGGATCAAGACCTAGAGAACCCCACAGGTCAAAACCTAGAGAACCCCACAGCTCGACCCCCATATAAAAAGTGGGAGATTATTAACAAAGTGTGGGTGGAAATATTAGGATACGCAGCCATACATTGCCGAGGGGCTCAGCATGCTCAACAGCTGAGAAAGGGAGGAGAGCTGCTCACTCATGTCTGGCTTCTGATGGCTCATCTTGGAATTACCGAACAGCTGCAAATATCCCAAGGCCATGCCAGAGCTAAGCTGAATGTCAAGTAATTCCTGCTGAAGCTTTATCCGGGTAGTTTTTAGGGCGTATCTGGTGCTTGTCATGTAATGCAGTATATATGTCTTGTTGCTTGCATTTATCGCAATTCTTCAATCAAAGAACATGTTTTCGATATGAATAACAATTTTTACATCACATTTTGTCAATTTGATTGAGAATCCAGCTGGTGAGTTTGTCTAATGAATTTTCTGCTAGGACCTTCCTGTACAGACAAATAGCAGCCATGATACAAACTCATAAAAAGCATCTCAAGATTAAAATAATCTAAACAGACAAAGATCACAAGTTCATAACACAAATTGTAAGGATGAACAACGCAAAAAGAATAAAGAATTAAGGCCGTGTAAGTATGATTGAAGGGCACAAAAATGTGCAGACTTAGAAATTTCTATGATGGTATTTTAGAGTAATCATATTTGCTGGTGCTCGATCTCAGACTTGAAATCTTGCTGAGAAGACCTGCAGGCTGCAGGTATTTCACTGTGCTTTTCTGTTGTATGGAATTAGAATATTTTTTTCTTCATTTATCAGGAAATTAATTCGGGTTCTTTTTTTGGGGGGTCAAATCGGGTTCTTAATATGTTGTTTTATATACATATAAAATTTTGAGTGATACCAAGTGATAAGAAGTTTGAATTCAGCAACAAAGTTTTTAGTATTTTGTTTCTAGTTTAGATTCATTCTGGTTGGGCCTCTAGTTTTAAGTTACTTTAAAATTTATTTAATTTAGCAATTGATCTTGGTCTAGAAGAGGATGTAGTGGATTTATTGAACTTGGCCGACCTTTAGCTTGTCTGATTTTGTTGCTTAAAGTTGAGCCTAAATTGGGAATGCAAGTAACAGAAATGATATTTAAGTAGATAAAAGCTATTGAAATGCATATGCACAATGACATATCCAGCGTAGACAACAGTCGCTAAACTGTTTGGTAAAACTATCATCTTTCCTGTGTTTTGTAAACTAGGATATCAGGTGTATACATCTGAAATTTATGAATTCAATTTCATGATTTACAGTATTAAAAAAGGTAGGAATACACAAAATGCACACATCCCAGTGAAAATATAATTCTGGCTAGATCATACACCGGTCACCGGTGTCATAAACAAAAGCTACTGAACTGGTTTAAAATGAATGAGAAAGATGAAAGAATATGCGTATCCCAGGAGCAGTATTATTAAGGTGGTGCTGACTATGTGACCATGAATGAACTTTTGCAGCTGCAGCCGCCTACAGCGCTTGGATTTGTAGTCACCTGCATCACCAACGTTCAAACACGGGTTTGTTTATTGCTTCACTTGAAAGTCAAGTGAGATTTAACTAGTGCAGAAGAAATCAAAGATCTGCATCCAAAAAAAATTGTGCTAATAATACACAATCATTCTAATGAACAACAGATCAACCCATGAAAACTGATAAGAACCCAGCTTCTTATTTATAGTTTTAATTGTTATCTTTCCTTTTTCTGCATAATATAGTTAGTTCCCCATTCCAACTTCCTAGTGGGAGCGAAAATTTACTATCAAGGTATATTACTAGGAGAAAGCCTGGGAAGCAGTGGTCGCGTTCCATGGCGCAGTACAGTTTGCTTAAGGTTTGCCTGGACAAGGAGCAAGCACGATTCACCGTGATTCAGAAGCTCTCAACAGTTAACAAGGCATTAGAAAGAAGCATGCGCTTGACTCATAATAATAAGGTCCCCCCGGGTCTGAAGCGTTTAATCTTTGAGCACTGCCATGGCATGTCAAAAGAAATCAAGAATAGCACAAAGCTAATGGAGATACGCAGGCCCAGAGGCGACTAAATCCTCAGGCCCCTCGTTAAACAGCAGAAAGATAGCGTTGTTGAATGGCATTGGTCTATGACTACTACCAAATTAGACTTCAACCAAAGTATTCTCCTTTGGCACATAGCAACTGATCTGTGTTACTACTGTGAATCATCATCCTCAAGCTCAGAAATGCATGGAGAGCAGCAAGAATATATCAGACTATATGCTCTATCTCCTGGCAATGTGCCCTTTCATGTTGTCAATAAGATTGGGCTGATAAGGTTCCGTGACACTTGTGCCGAGGCGAAGAAGTTCTTCAAGAACAAGAATTCTTTCGCGTCTGAAGCTGAAGAAGCTTGCAAGATGTTGCTTCGTGTGAACACTGAAGTTTCACCCTCTCAGGTGAAGGGGGTAGAAGCAAGTCAGTGTTGTTCACTGGGTCCAATCTCCAGACCGAAATGACACCACAATCCAACCAGAACGCAAATGGAAGATTATTAGCACGGTGTGGGTGGAAATTTTAGGATACGCGGAAATCCATTGTCGTGGGGTTCAACATGCTCAACAGCTGAGAAAGGGAGGAGAGCTGCTCACACACGTCTGGCTTCTGATGGCTCATCTTGGAATTACTGAACAGCTCCAAATATCTCAAGGCCATGCCAAAGCTAAGCTGAATGCCAAGTAATTCCTGCTAGAGGTTTATCCAGATAGTTTTTAGGGTGGATTTGGTGCTTGTAATGTAAGGCAGTACATGTGTCTTGTTGGTTGCAATTATCGCAATTCTTCAATCGGAGAATACGTTTCTGATACGAATAAGAACGTATATCAGAGTTATCAGAGATATGTACGAGGGTTCACTGACAAGTGTTAGAACACCGTGTGGCGATTCAGAGTACTTTCCGGTTCGAGTGGGGCTTCATCAGGGTTCAGCTCTTAGTCCGTTCTTGTTCACCCTAGTTATGGAGGAACTGACCAACCCTCTTCTAGAAGAGGTTCCCTGGAGTATGCTGTTTGCAGATGACATTGTGCTAGTAGACAACACAAGAGCTGGAGTGGCTCGCAGGCTTGAAAGCTGGAGAAGTGTGCTGGAGTCAAAGGGTTTCAGGTTGAGCAGGACCAAGACTGAGTATGTTCGATTCAGTTTCGGAGAGGGCAGAAATGCTGAGGATACTGTTCTATTGGGGGAAGATATTGTCCCTAGAAAAGAGTTTTTCAAGTACCTTGGCTCGTACGTTCAAAGCAATAGGGGTATAGACAGGGATATTGATCATAGAGTCCAGGCGGGATGGTTAAGTTGGAGAAGAGCGTCGGGAGTGTTATGTGACAGAAAAGTTCCGGCAAAACTGAAAGGGAAATTCTACAAGATGGTGGTTAGACCGACAGTTCTGTATGGCTCGGAGTGTTGGCCTACAACTAAAGCTCAAGAACAGAAGCTGTCAGTGTCCGAGATGAGAATGTTGCGTTGGATGAGTGGGCACACGAGACTCGACAAAATCAGAAACGAAGACATTAGGAGCAAGGTGGGAGTTGTGAGTATAGTGGACAAACTGCGGGAGGGCAGATTGCGTTGGTTTGGGCACGTGCGTAGGAGACCGGCTTCGGCTCCAGTTCGTAGATGTGAGAGTTTGGACCTGGGAGATATCTGTCGAGGGAGAGGCAGACCGAAGAAGAGTTGGATAGAGGTCATTCGTCACGATCTCAGTCTTCTAAACCTATCGGAAGAAATGACTGCGGATAGGGATCACTGGAGGAGGTGCATTCGGGCTGCGGATGTATAGAGTTTTGGGCCTTGATGTTTTGTGCTTTGGTCCTTGCTTCATCTATGTCTTCCCTTTGTTTCGTTTCCGATAATGCTTCACTTATTTGAGTCATGCTTGCTTGCTGTTCGTGTATCATATCGTTCTGGGTCTATCGGAAACACTCTCTCGACTTGTTCGGGGAAAGAGTGCGTACATCCTGACCCCCCAGACCCCGCTTTAGCGGGATACACTGGGTTGTTGTTGTTGTTGTTGTCTAATTGAGAATCCAACTGGATTTTGTTAGTTGGATCTTCTGCTAGGACCTTCCTGTTCTATCACTTGGCCGAAGATTACATTTTCCCAACCAAGAGTTGATAACAGACAAATAGCAACCATGGGCCATTCTCATAATAAGCATCTGAAGTTTAAAATAATCTAGACAGACAAAGATCAGGTTCATAACACAAATTGCAAGGGTGAACAATGCACTAATGCAGAAAGAGTTAAAGCTGTGTAAATATGCTTGAAGAGAACAAAAGTGTGCTGCTTTACAAGTTTCTAAGATGGTATTTTAGTGCAATCATATATGTTTGTGCTCGATCTCAGAATTCAAATCTTCCTCTGAGAACCTGCAGGGATTTCACCCTGCTTTTCTGTTGTATGAAATTGGAGTTTATTTTTCTTCATAGTTTTTTCAGCAAATTCATTCAGGTCAAATTCTGAATATGTTCTTTTATATATAAAAAAAACTTAGTACCAAGTGATAAGAAGTTTCAATTCAGCAACAATGTTTTTAGTATTTTGTTCCTAGTTTAGATTCATTCTGGTCAACCTTTATTTTCAAGTTACCTTGTAATTTATTTGATTCAGAAACAAAGTTACTGAGTTGAAGGGCCTGAATTTGATAAAAAATGATCTTGGTCTTGAAGAGGATGTAGCTTAAAGTTGAGCCTAAATTGGGAATGCAAGTAACTGGAATGATATTATTAGCAGATAAAAGCTATTGAAATGCATATGCATAATGACAGATCCAGCATAGACAAAAGTCACTAAACAATTTGGTAAAACTATCCTCCTTTCTGTGTTTTGTAAACTAGGTTGTCAGGTGTATACATCTGAAATTTAAGGGCTCAATTTCATGAGTTACAGACTTACAGTGTTAAGAAAAAAAGAAGAAGGTAGGAATACAAGAAACACACACATCCCGTCAAAATTGCCAACTCTCATGCCCAGTGAAAATATAATTCTGGCTACATCATACACGGTTGCCATAAACAAAAGCTACTTAAATGGCTTAAAATGAGTGAAAAACCTTGTCTGAGATGAATGAATATGTGAACCTCAGCAGCAGTATTATCAAGGTGGTGCTGACTATTTCACCATGAATGAACTTTTGCAGCTGCAGCCGCCTACAGCACTTGGATTTGTAGTCACCTGCATCACCAACATTCAAACACAAGTTTGTTTAACAAAGATCTGCATCCAAGAAAACTGTAGTAATACACAATCATTCAAATGAACAACTGGCCAACCCATGAGAACCCAACTAAGCTTGCTCAATATGATCCACCAAAACCACAACCGGAGGAACCCAAAAGTAGAACTAAATAAATCACTTTCCCAATAGCATCATAGATGTATATAGAGGAACAGCGATGCCACTGCTATAACACTAAGCCTATTTCACATTATCACTTAAGAGTCAGCTTTAATGGTAGAATGAGAGAGAAAGAAGTATCTTACTGACCCCTAGATAAATGTCTAATACACAGATAAAATCATCAATGATTCCAAATGGCGCACCCCCCCCCCCCCTCTCTGTATTTATACTAGTTAATCCCCGAATAGCTATGATCTGATTCTTGAACCAACTGATTTTATAACCTTCCCTAATTCTAATCTTGAACCTTACAGAAGGTTTGCCCAAATAGGCAACAACTATGAAAAGAGTACATAATTACCTGAAATGCAGAGCGAATAAGCTCCTCGGCATAATCAACTGTTGCACCCTTGACAAAGTCGTAAGAAATTTTATCCACCGCTAATTTAACTCCATCCTTCTCAAAAATCCTACAGGAAAAAAAGAAGAAGAAGAAACAAATGAAAACGCAATGATTTAGTGTCGGGCACGGATTGGAGTGGAGTTCAACTTTGTGCACAATTCCAGTCCTGTCAAAAAAGAACTATGAGAAAGTAAGGAAAATGTTATTGAGACAAGGCAACACCTGTCATCTGGATTTGTTTTACAGTCAAGAGAAAATGCATACTGAAATCCAGAACACCCTCCAGCTTCTACACTCAATCGAAGCACTTTATCCTCTGCCGAAGCTTCACTAGTTTGCAACTCTTTCATTCTCTAAACCACCATTTCCAGTATCAATGGAAACATAAAGGATGTCTCAGTGATGAATACGATTATCATAAATGCAATAAAGGGGTAAAATACAGCAAAGAACAATCAGACATGCAAACACATTAAAGAAAACAATCTTTTAGTCACAGACCAAGACCACCAATCATATTCCTCATTTACTATCATCAACAGTTCTTTGAGTTCTTAATTTGTAACAATCTTTTTAACAAGCTCCATAAGCAAAACTTCAAACAAATAATAGCTCAAATTCCTGAATCTCAAAATGAAATGGAAATTGAGTATAGACATTCTGAAAATTCACCAATACAAACTTCAAGAACAAATGAGCTCACAGAGAGAATACCTTGACACAACTATCTGTCAAATGGACCCCTTCAATAGAGGGAGCAGGAGAATCTGCTGGGAGTGTCGCGGAGGAAGTCGAAGAAAAGGGAAACGAAGAATAAGAGCCGAGAACTCTCTGATTCCCACGTATTCGATTAGCCAGGCTCGTTGTGATCCGATGGATCAATAACACTGTCATGTCTCTACTTATCTCTCTCTATGTGGTTTATCCACCTGGAGTTGAAAGCAATCCAACCAATCCACAAGCCCAACTACAGCGTCTGTTCAACGGAGGCTACAACATGCCCCACATAAAGCCCAAAGCCGAAAACACCCAGTGATCCTAACAGATGCAAACTACAGCAACGAGAACCTGTTCAGCAAAATGATTAAATTGATTGGCTGTTGAGGTTATAACTCAGATGCAGCAAAGAAAAACAAACCGATTACACTCAACAATTTAGCATGACCATGTAGAGCTAGCTCAAGGCCCACATCTAACCAATGGTAAATTACACTTCAACACTCATTATCACTCATCGTCAATCGAATTAACGCAATCATTTCCTAATAAATTAGAGAAATTTATCCTAAAAAGACCTAAAAAGAACGAAGATTGCTTGATTAGCAAACAAGAATCGAAGCCCTAAAAAGAGTAAAGGGGGGTTCTTTTTTACCCCAATTTTAATTAACGCAAGCTTAGGGTAAGAAACGAAGATACCTTGCTCCCTGAAGACCACCGGATAGGAGGGGAGCGACAGGCGAAGGCAAATTTCAGATTCAGACCAAAAAAATGGAATTGGAAAAAGGAACAACACAGATGGAAATGAACGACGAAGATGAAGTCAAATCTACCTATCCCCTATAAAGATTGAGCTTGAGGAACACGAAAAGGAAGAAGAAATAAAGCGCAAATATACATCATCATCATCGTGTCGTTCAATTGCCTGACGGCATCGGAAAAGTTCTTCGTCGCGTTGGAGGCACCGCCTTCGTCTATCCAACTATCAACAAAACACCGGCGAGTTTTTTCTTTTTTTCTTTTCTCCTTTAAAAAAAATCGTCGAGATCCGGGTTGGACCGGTTGTTTTGTAGGTCCCTTCCTTCTTTTTTTGGCAAAATTGCAGAAAACCACCCTTTAAATATGGTGTTTTGCGATAAACCATCCCTTAAAACTAAAATTGTAGAAACCACCCTTTAAACCATTTTCTTTGCAAAGTCACACCCATCGCCCAATTTCCATTAATTGAATGTTAAAATACGCGAAAAGTCAATTATATTCCTTGTTTTTATTATTATTTTACTTCATGCAATTGATATTAACTAATTTTTACCTTTTTAACATGTTTTTCAAAAGTAAAAAACTCTATAAAATATTTTTTTCATATATAATTTCATACTTATTAGTAAAAACACTCTATAAAAAGTAGATATAATTGATATTTTATATATTTTAAAAAGTGTATATTACTAAAGGGTTACTTGAAGAAAATAATTTTTAAGAAAATAATATTTCACATATTTTTTTTAATTCTAAAATATGTTCACTATCCCATATACATTTTTAAAATAATAAAAACTATATGAAATATTATTTTTTTAATTTTTATTTTCTTCAAGTAGCCCTTTAATAATGCACATTTTTTAAACGTATTATAACGTAAGTTACTCATCAATTTTATGGAGTTTTTTTGTAAGTTTGAAATTATTTTAAAAAAAATAAAATATTTTTCTTGATATTTTATAGAGTTTTTTTACTTTTGAAAAACATGTCGAAAAGTTATATATCAACTAATACCAATTGGGTGATGGGTGTGATTTTGCAAAGAAAAATATTTTAATGGGTGGTTTTCTGCAAATTTAGTTTTAAGGGGTGGTTTCTCTCAAAACACCCTATTTAAAGGGTGGTTTTCTTCAATTTTGCCTTTTTTTAAGGGGTTTTGTTTTATAATGTCTTAATCTATCATGATTAAAAAAATAAATAAATAATGTCATTTTAAGTAGTTAAAAAAAGATGTCATTTTTCAACTTTATTTACCCCTAGCAAGTTGCTATTTTTGTTATACCACTAGTATTTAATATGAATAATGTCATTACTCTTCAATAGTTTTATAACAAAAATCCTACAACCAAAAAACTATTAAGTCCACATTGCAAATGTCTCAGAAGGTTGTTCTATATGAGAAAAAGGTAAACTTGTTATAATTTGAGGTTATTTATTGAGGATTAGTAATATTATTCGTATGTTATTGAAAGTTAACAATATGCCATGTTAGCAATATGTTCAAAAAATATAAACTTTTTTTTAAAATATATATTTTTTGATAATTCTATATACATTCTTTTCAACGTACGTCTATATATCTATCCATTGATATATATTATTCATCGTCTTAAATTATTAAATTATTTTCCTTTTTTTAAGTTTTGAGCATATTTTAGTAAGAGTAAGTAAGATTTTAAACTATTAATATTATTATTAATACTTTTTTTTTTATCTTAGTCCAATTATCGGGTATTGTGTGACCTAAAGAGGTTGTCTCTCCTACTCTCAAGCAACTCCATGTTTCCAAGAGGATTCGATGTTTTTTGCATTGAGTTCGGAAAGTCATCCTCCGTAACCATTGAAGAGCTGGCAAAGCCGGCTTGGAAAACGAGAGCGTGGGCGGGAACTTCTTCCAAGTTAGGTTGCTAGCCAAGGGTGGTCGTAGATCAGGCAAGGTTTTGGCACGATATAAAGCACCTACTCTACTGGTCGTCTGCTCTCTCGAGATACAAAAAGGACATTCAGGGATATCTCAAAAATAAGATGTACTTCTTAAAGTGTGGGACACATCTCATGTTTGCCAAATCTAAAAACCATCGCCTTTGCATCCCAAGACTTCACAGCGGCTCGTTCTTTGGACCAACCTATGACCGCTTCGTCACTTTTTTTTCCACATACACCGGGAGAAAAGGTTGCGATAGCAAGCCCCTCCCCGGCCGGAGGGCCTCCAGGACAGGGGGGCGGCAGTCAAGGATTCACTCTCAAGGAGTACTTTAGGCATTGTTCGCCTTGTGCTTGGACCTGAAAGGAGGAAGAGATAGCACAATCTTATAGGAGGCCTCGCCATAAGGTGAGGGAAATCCCTACTCCACCGCTTGGCGATTGAGGGGTTTGGGAATTGATCTATTGATCTAAGTCTAAGTCTTTCTTCTTCTAGCTCATCAACCCCCAGTAGAGACTGGTACGATTCAACTCAACATTTTGTTCGTTCGGGTTTGATTGTGTCGTAGCTCTATACAGATTTATTTTCTCGGTCTTATCCGACGAACAACTAACGTAGCCTTTTTCTGTTTTCGGTTTATGAAGGAGTAGCGGCCTCTGTCTTCGGCTCTGAGAGAACTTGACCTATAGCTAACCGCGCCTCAATAAAGGCAAAAGGTTGCTTTGCTAATATAATAGAATAGAAAGGGGTGCGCAGGTTTGGAAACCGGGCCTTTCCTTTCAAATGACAACTGCCTCTTCCTGCTGCGAGGGCTTTGCACGAAACCAAACCACCCTCCGTCCGATCAAGTACCAGTTGCTTCGCTGGTAGGCCAACTTGTGATTGGTCAAATGATTTCATATAAATAGTTGTTAGAAGTTGTTAGAAGTTGCTAATATAAATATTATTATTACTACTAGTTATAGCATTTTTTAAGAAGTTGCTAATGTAATACTCCAATAAAACTGAAATTTGATAATATATAGTTGTTAGATTGGTTGGACATGAGGGATCATTTTCCGTCAAATGGTTTCATATAAATATGTTTGATTCTCATGGTATTGAAGTCAGACCAATAGAACTATTTATTAAAAGGCAACTATTGAAGAAGAAAGGGAATTATTTAGTTATAATAATCTAGCGTTGTGTTTCAAAAAATTAATTATTTTACTTAGACATCTTATATATGAAGTTAAAATAGTTGAAAATATTTTATTTGGGTTGAAGTTATTTAGAAATCTTAACATATATTGATTGATTTGGAGTTAAAAGTGATCAATAAACTCATTTTAATTTTAATTTTAATTTTTATCTTATTTTGATTTATTTTGTTTTTAAAATACTTAAAGAAAGAGTTAATATACTTTACAATAAAACAAATTATCAACGAATCTTTTTCTTTGATTTATAATAAAATTAATATAATTAATCCATGGAGAGCTTTCTATTTTTTCCTGAATATATTACTTTATGCATAATTATTAAAGCACAATTTTCTCTATATAATTATCTCATGTTAAGAAGTTCGAAATTCGAAATCCAATGAAAATATGGAATCACTTATGAGTAGGAGGGTCAACCAGTCAACCCTTAAATAGGACACACAGTACCTGATCCAGATGTAGTTCGACTGAGTCGATCGAAATGGACTAAGATAAAAAATTAAAAATACTACTATTAATATAATATGGACTTTTTTTTGTAACTTTATGAAACCGTATAAACACACCTGAGAACTAGCTCAAAAAATTCGATAGACCAAAATAAAATTATATTTTAGTGATTTGTATATAGTGTACAGAGTATCTTTAAGTTTTGTGTTTGGATTTTTGTAACAATTAGACACATAATTTAGTCTAATTATATTGTGTGCTCTATGGAAAAAAAAAAGAAAAAAAAAAAGAAAAAAAAAAGAAAAAAGAAAAAGCGAGACTCAGTCCGAGTCCGATATAGGTATAGCCCATGTCATGTTCCCTACCTGCTCTAGTTCAATTATAAGTCGATCCCTTTTTCCAATCTCCTCTGCAACAATTTTAGCATTCGAATCGCATCTCTCTTCCCCACATTTCCTCGGAAGGCAAACCAGTTTAATCCCCCACTCTGTGTATGTTTTTTCCTTCAAATTTGAATGCGTTGAACCAGGACTGGAATCTCTTGTCCCCATCGAAGACGCCATGGATGCCCGCCTCCGGAGTTGTTGAGATCTCTGCCCTCGATCTCTGCCTGCTTTGAATTGATTACCATTGCTCCACACCTCCTGCTCTTGTTATCCTCGCTCCTGCGATACTGGCGGCCGACTTGTTCTCTTGCCGCCGGATATGGTTTTCCAGCGGCGGCGCCATCACTACCACATCTGCAACCGCCTCCTCCGTCTTCTCCCCTCCAACTGCGCTTTCTATGGAGCCGTTTTCTGTGCTTTTTTTCTTCTCTCCTTCTTTATCGCTCCCCCTTTTCCCTCTGATTTCCACCTCCGCTCTCGCCTCGAGCCTGTCTCCTCCTCGGTATTCCTATATCCCCTCCCTCTCTCTCTTGATCCGATTATGTATAAAATCAAATAAATTTCTTATTTTGTTTTCTCTCTCTCATTTTGTTTCAGCGAAACAATGGCTCCGATATTTCAGCGGGAGAAGCGCCGATTTTTGCTGTTCCGGTTAGGGGTTTTACGATTCTCACTGCCGTCACTGGAATTTATTCTAAAATCCGAGCGATTCATTGGATCTGATGTCTTTTCTCTCCCCCCCCCCCTGCTTCTACTTCTAGGTGAACGGAGGCAAATCTCGATACGATCTTTGGTCTTCAAGGGAGTCGGAGTTCTTCCATGGATGTAGCGAACCTAGCGGTAACTATGCAAGTACGTACCTTCATAATTTCATTTCAAACTTTTCATTTTGAAGGGCAATGATTTGCTTCCATCAAGTGTTCTTACGACTTTAGAATATTTGCTGTACTTTGGTTTCTGAGATCTTGCTTTTGCAATTGTTCAAATCTTTGTTGAGCTCATTCATGTATTTTGCTTCATCCGCGCTGTTGATGTACAGGAGCTGATAAGATTACTGCTCGAGGACGTTATCTAGTGATTGTCACTAGTGGAGGGCTAAATCAACAAAGGACAGGGGTAATGTCTCCTACATTTTCTTTCTTTTTGATGATGAGGTTTTGTCTTTTCAAGTTTTTTTTTTTTTAATTTGCATAGAGAACATCAAATAGATGGTAATTTAGAAAATCATCAGAAGCTAGGTGTCTAGGTACCGCTTAGATGTATGCAGTATGCTGATATGGTATGCTCCATTGTATGGATAATCAATACTCCATAGTAGACAATACAATTTCACTTCTTCAAATTAAACTTAAACCTCCCTGAATGTGTTTCAAACAAAAAATTCTTAAGTTTGACTTTTCTCATTATATTAATTCATGCCTTGAAAACGAGGTGGCTTTTTCAGTTTTGTTTATCATATTGAGTCGATGTGTCTAGGTTGTTTTACAATTATCTCATAAAAAGTTGATACCTTTTGAAACAGTCTGCCTGTTATAGGAATTTCTATTGTTGTTCAGTGTTGCTAGCAGGCTGATCATTCGCTAAATTTGGCAGATTGTTGATGCTGTTGCTGCTGCTCGTATTTTAAATGCTACTCTGGTTGTCCCACAGTTGGACCAGAGATCGTACTGGAGAGATGCCAGGTTTGCATGTGATGGAGTGTAGTCTCTATGAATTTTTGCCATGTAATCTTAGCTGAATAAAGGTTTTCTTAACTTAATTATCTTCCTTGTTCTGTTACAGTAATTTTGAGGACATATTTGATATTGATCAATACATATCCTATCTATCAAATGATGTAAAAATCATAAAAGAGCTGCCAAAGAATGCAGCAAAACCATACACAATGCGGGTACCAAGAAAGTGTAGCGCTAACTGCTACGTTAAACGTGTGCTGCCGGTTCTAAACAAAAGGCATGTAAGGCTTCTCCATTTCTTACCTTTATCACATTATGAGACAGTAGTAATCAGTTGACCTGTTTAGCTCATTCCTGACTCTCAAACTTTTGTAGGTTGTTCGGTTGACTAAATTTGATTATCGGATGGCAAATAAGTTATCAACAGATTTGCAAAAGCTAAGATGCAGGGTTAACTACCACGCATTGAAGTTTACTGATCCCATAACTGAATTGGGTAACACACTGGTTCAGCGGATGAAAAGGATGAGCAAGCATTATATTGCATTGCACCTTAGGTGAGAATTTCCCCTTGTTCGCTTCTTCGGTAAGCTTATCCATTATATGGTTGCAGCTGTGTATGATGGCCGCTTGATGAACCTATATTGCTTGTGTTACAGGTTTGAACCTGATATGCTTGCATTTTCTGGATGCTATTATGGCGGAGGAGAGAAAGAAATAAAAGATTTAGGTGAGATTAGAAAGAGGTGGAAAGGTTTGCATGTAAGTATCTTCAATTCAGTTTGGTAAATTGTTTTGTTTATTTCTCCAACATGTATATGCATCTGTGTCCAGAGAATATATTTTTTATGAATGCAAGTTTGATCTGATTTATAGAGATTAGCTTTTAAATACAGTAAATAAAATTAATAATAAAAAGAAGCTTGTGTGCTAGTGCCACTGCACTCACATGGCTGACACCATATAGTTAGCTCATAACATGTTTCTTATGCAAGTGGAGATAATAATATCTTTCAATTTTTATGACCTGCTGACTTTATTGTTCAAAATGATGCACTAGTGGTGTAAAAATAAATGAATAGTTGAGATTTTTACATCACAATGTGCAGCAAAATCCGGAAAAAGCTAGAAGGCATGGAAGATGCTTACTGACACCGGAGGAAGTTGGCTTGATGCTGAGAGCACTGGGCTATGGAAGTGAAGTCCATCTCTATGTTGCTTCGGGTGAGGTGTATGGAGGGGAAGCAAGTTTGGCACCCTTAAAATCTCTCTTTCCCAATTTCTATTCAAAAGATACAATAGCCAGAAAGGAGGAGTTGGAAGCATTTGCTAAATTTTCTTCTCGAAGGGCAGCACTGGACTATATCGTGTGTGATGAAAGCGATGTTTTTGTTACTAACAATAATGGAAACATGGCAAAGATCTTGGCAGGTCGAAGGTAAAAACCATTGATACCTGTAGTTTTTTTTTTTTAACAAAAAGCCCTGTATGAATGCTAAAATATTAAGTTCTCTTTTGTCTTGTAGGAGATACTTTGGGCATAAACCAACAATTCGTCCCAATGGAAAGAAACTGTATAGGCTTTTTGCAGACAAAGGTAATATGACCTGGGAAGAATTCGCCTCAAAAGTCCGGACTTTCCAGAGAGGATTTCTGGGAGTTCCAAAGGAAATGAGACCAGGCAGGGGAGAGTTTCATGAGAACCCATCCACATGCATATGTGAAGATTCTGATGCTCGGGCAAAAAGCAATTCCAAAACAGTTGCTCGGAAAGTGGGGAAGGGAAAGCCTCCAGTAAGGAGAGAAGGCGACGATGATGAATATCATACGCCTGAAGATGATATGGAATGGATTGATCCAGATTATGATGCTGACAATGGTTTCATTCATGAACAGCGCTCCTTCAATGAAACTGAACCCGATTATGATGGACTTACAACCGATGAGCCTGAATTGGCAGATATGGTTTCAGATTAGGAAGCTTCAATTTTCCATTAAAAAGGCATTGAAGAGGTTTTCCAACACCATGTTGGTCAAACTTCACAAGGTTTTTATAGCAGCAGGCCTACAGGTATCAATCCCTCGTAGCCGAGTTTCATCAAGAAACAGGAAGAGGTTCGCGGTGATCCAATATCTTAATCAGCTAGGACAAATTTCAAATTGAAGCAACCCAGGGTCGGATGACTTCGGCAACAGAACGGAAGTGACATAAATCGTTTGGAGAGTCGAACAGGTTGGTAGGTTTTTTTGGAATCTCAAGTTTTGCACGGTGGTTTAGTAGATTTCATGCCCACCCCTGGTTAATTATATGATGTTTGTAAGTTTGTGTTATTTGCTGGCTAGTGATTAAATGAAATAACCTTCTAGATAATTATGTATGGACTGATTATATACGTCAAACAGGAACCAACAAGAGGCTTATCATAAAATCTCATTTACTCCGCATTTCCAGGATATGTTCCAACTCCTGATTCCTTTGGTTCAACTCCATCAGGTATACAAACAATAAAACCATCGTCGTCTAATTGAAACAGGGTTGCTCATACGGGTCAACCCAGAGTATTCAAGGTACTTACATGATGGAACATGGAAGTGCCTTAGTTCTAACGCTATTTGACTTAGCCATGGAAAATGGTCGGAATGTTCACATTTTCGTGTTTCCGAGTTTGCTTATGATGCGTAAACAACAAATTCCCCTTGTTGTTCAGATCACCCTTTTCGAGCTGAGTTACATAGATGCCCATATCTGTACGAACAACTACAATATATTGTGAGGAAGATCACCCTTTTCTATTTGATTCGATCGGTAATCACCAATAAACAACAAATTCCCCTTGTTGTGAAGATCACTCTTTTCTAATTAGGGAAAGGAAAGATGATAATACTTGTACATGTACTGTATTTTGTAAATCTCAAATGTTGCCAAAAAAGAATACCCTCGAGATGAGGATACCTTCATTTTGCTATTTGTTTTTTCCAAAACAAGTTGTTTAGTCCACTTCACATCGGGTATGTGCTTTCTAACAAGAAAGTAATTCGTTCTCATGAGTCAATTCATTTTGATGCCAAATATGGAAAAGACATAGGCGAGTTTTTCTTTTTTAATCACATTCTCAATGAACCTATCCATAAGATTTGAAACGATTTAAAAATACACTAGCGGTTTGTGGTTCTACTTTCGGCGTTTCTAGGAGGTTTTCTGCTTGGTTGGGGCGTGATGTCTGGAGTCGGGACTGGTTGAGGTCGAGGTGGTGCGTTCAGGGCGACTCCGTATCCGGGAAGGAACTTCCTCGGAGTTTCGTCTGCACTTCCCACAAGAGATAGATTTCCTGCTGTATCGCTGGCCCGCGGTGCTACTGTTCGACAATGTTTGGCTTCGTTCTTCGCTGTCGTCCGCAACTGTTGAGAGTTGTTCTTCTTAGATCGTTCTTGTTGTAGAGTTATTTATGTCTGTTTCTTAGCGGCGTTTTCTGTTCTTATTGTATGCAGTGGCGGATCCAGGATTTTAATTAAGGGGGGCTGAGCACGGATATATCATTGACCACAATCTCAACAAGAGTAATGTTTTAAGGGAAGCTAGCCAACATCTCTTTTCTACCCGACCACAATGTAATATTAAAATAGATCATTTTTTGTGTAGCAGAAGCAACCAGAACTAAAACAAATATACAATATAAAAGATAATATAGCGTTAAGCGAATTCAATGGTGGATACCTACGTCTTTACAGTCCTCACAAAACTGTGTTCTGGTTCTTAATATACTTTAACGTGCACATATCCATCTCTACATTAATCTCCATCAATGGCTTCACTAACAAATTGAGTAGCTCAAAATTCAATGGTCGTTTTGCTGCCAGTGTTGCAAAGTATTGTAACAAAAGACCATAAAACACATGCAAAAGAACAAATGCAAAAACAATAAAAAAAAATACATTTTTAGGCAAACCACAATTTCAAATCACAATTCACAAATTTACTTTTCAAAACCACATCCACAAATTCATAAATTTATTTCCCAAAACCACAAATTTTAATCACAATTTCTCAAAATCCCAAACCCTAATCGAATTTTAATCACAATTTCGCTCTGGCTGTGGTATAAAAGTGTTGCTGAGTTGTGGGACTCGAACTTGGGACTTATTGCGCTCAGAATTAAATGATTCCCGTACCCAACCATTGAGCCAAAGCATCATTGTATTCACTAATGGACTTGATTTTTATTTATTGCAAAAATACCTGATATATAAAAAATATATACAGACTATTTTTCGGATTTGGGGGGGCTTCAGCCACCCCGAGCCCCCCGTAGATCCGCCACTGATTGTATGTTTAGGCGGTTTTCGCCTGCCCATTCGTCAGCTTATCGAGAATCAGACTTGTGTGATCTCGAATTCTTACTTAATAAAAAAAAATGATTTAAAAATAATTTAAAGATAATTAATTAAACTTGAAAACATTGACAAGCAAAGGTTTGTGGTCTCTGAACATGGCCATGGACCAAATCGTTAATCTTACACCAACATTGTACGTTACGAGTCTACATTCTTAATCCGATCCGCCGATCCCCATCCTCGATGATGTCTGTGAAGTGAATAGAATAATTCCCTAAATATAAGAGTAATTTTTAAAATTTTAATAATGGTTTTATTTCACTTGATTTATAATTTTTCGCTTTATCGTATAATCCAAAATTACTTTAAATTGTACGGGGTAGATGAGAAAACCTACCAAGAATCTAAGCGTAAATATAATGTAGTGAGGATTAGACATGTCATTCGGGTCATTCGGGTCGGCTCATTTCGGGTTTCGGGTAAAACGGGTCCCGTGTAAATCCGAGTTGATTTGAACTCGGGTTTGACCCGGTTTCGGGTCAAATCGGGTGGATTTCGGGTTTGTCAGTTTTTTCTTTTTTAAATTGAAAAAATCATAATTTGGTAATTTTGCGATAATTTTAAAATGCTAAAATTAAAGACGTTGTTCATAAGTTCTAGTGCTTGTAATTATATATTATATCTGATCTAAAATATTAGATTTTGATTATTTCTCATAATTTTTAATAAAATTTAAAAATATATAAAATATCAAATTTTAAATAATTTTTTAAAAAATAATTTCATGCAATTAGTAATAAGCATATAATTTTTTTAATATTTCAATAATTTTTTAGTGTTTTTATCTTCTTAAAAAATGTGATGAAAAATCAAAACTCAAATACTATCGATCGAATGGAGTATTACACAATACAAATAAATATAATAGTTGATTTCAAAATGAAATATCAAGTGATTGTAATTATAAAATGTAATAAATTGGAATCCCTATAAAAAAAATATAAGGGCTTTTTGCAAAAATAACTCACTTTCCCTTCTACCTTTGCAAGGCTAACCTGACCCGCTTTTTATTTGCATAAAACCGGGTTTTGAAAAAAAAAACTTGAAGAGCCGGTAGCAGGTGAAGCCTGAAGTTAGGACGATGAGAAAGGGAAAGGAGGAGAGAAGGTGAAGGCTACGTTGAAGAGGAGGGTGAAGAGAGGGCGGAGGGGGACGGAGGCGGAGGGCATCAGAGGGTGAAGAAAGGGGACGAGAGGTGTCGCCCTGTTCGCCCTCGTAACCTCACGTGAACCCTAAAGCCGACTATTTCTCTCCATCGCCAGCAGGCTTGTTGTCGCCCTAGGCCACTTCCTCGCCGAAGCCAGTAACAACCGCCATGAACTTCGGCGACTTCCGAATCCCGCCGCCCACCTTGCTCATCTCTTGCTCCTCCAATTGAATTGAGCGTTTAATTGCTTGATTGATTTTTTGTTCGCAATTTCTAGAGTTGCGATTTGTATAATTTTTGGGGCTTTTGTGTTTCAGGTCAAAGTTGCAACTCCGCCTTCCTGTCTGTGAGTGCGAGGCTCGTTGATTGAGCCAAGTTCAAGCCCCCATAACTCCTTATTATATATATGTCAAAATGTCGGATGTCCCTGAAGAGTTTGGTTGGTCGCAATCGCCACTCAAAGTCTCTGTTGCAACTCTCGAATCTGAATCCTCGACATTCAATCCAATGGTAAGTTATAGGATGTGTGTTGGATAATAGCAAAAAATTAGGCTTTTGGTGATGTACTATAAAAGATAAGGTGATTCAATCCTTGGTTGGTATATGGTATTCGAACAAACATAGTTAGAAGTGTAAGTGTTTGAATTGGATGTCTTGTTCTTTTATTTTTTTTAAAAGCTAGCGTTTGATTCTGAGAAAAACACGTAGTTTGAATGGGATGTCTTACTCTTTTGATTTGCACAAGTTTAAATTCAGCGGTAATTCTAGGGTTAAGATCTTGGCATCTCCCTGATTTTCTATCTATTAACCCTAATTTAGGGATACGTAGATAGAAATTGTTGATTCGGGGTTTTGATTTCTATAGTGTAAATTAGGGATTTTGATTTTGGAATTTAAGAAGGAAGATGAGTCGAAGGCAGTCGATGCTCGAGAGCTGAGGCCGTATGAGGAAGATGAATTTTACGCAAACTGTCCCTTTTTCTCATGGGCTGTTTGAGCCTATTAAGAAGCTAGAGTTTTGTACTTTTGTATGCTTTCCCGTTTGCTCCATAACACTTTATGTTTTTACTTTATGTGTTGATTTGAATTCTATGTTGATTGGCTGTGTGCTCAAAATTTTGTTGTTGAAAATGTTTTTTTTAATGTAAATGTTGATGTTTAAAGCTGAAATTATATGCACATTAATTATCTAACAATTTTATGCAAAAAGTCGCAACAATCCTCTTCTCTCTCATTCAGTCTATAACAACCAAAAATATTTATAGTGTACATGACATGAACGAGTAATTGAGTATGTGGTTTGCGCATTTTGTAATTATGAGAAATTCGAACTTGCCATTCAAAGACAATGTACATGACATGAACTGCTATTAACATGTCATTCAAATACGATGTACGTGACATGAGAAAAGAAACAACCAAAATAAGTCCAGTAGACAACAATAGGGTGTCCAGTAGGGAATTGCAGGTGGGCAATTGATTTTTACTTCTGTCATGTTAGGTCAATCTCATACAAATCAAATTTATTCGCCACCCATCTATTTCATGATTCCAGCCTGACACCCTCAGCGTTTGTACGTACATGACACCAGTTAATATTTACATGACGCTGTGTTGTAAAGGGTGTCATGCCAGTAGTAAAAATTAACCGTCCACCCTATGGTTTCCTACTGAACACCATTCGAGTGTCTACTGGACACGGTTTAGGTTTTTTCCTCTCTTCCGGGCTATCGTAATGATGCCGCCCTAATAATACCTGGAGTCTAAGGGTTTCAGATTGAGTAGAACCAATGAAAATGAATGTTACTATAATTTTGATGTTTAATACATAATTCTCCCAAATTGGTACATCAGATCGATCAAAAGAAATCTTGCATACATGACATGAACTTCTATTAACATGTCATTCAAAGACGATGTACATGACATAAACTGCTATTAACATGTCATTCAAATACGATGTTCTCATTGTCATGGATATCTTCCATAAGAAGGATCACTAGAGGAATCATTCGATCAGCCTTATGAAGATAGAACCTTCAATTTCCAACTTTTTCTTCCCTCGAGAACGCATTAGTTTCAGTTGCACAACCTGATGGCACATGCCACCACCTATGCTTAGAATTTCAGCCTCGCCTTGACAGCTTCTGGATGATCATCGATCATCATATAATTACCCGTCACTCATACTGAATTTACATGTCACCCATACCGTATTGACATGACACATAATGTATTTTACTTGACACATGAATTGTTTTACTTGACTAGGGGTGTTATGTGAACACGAGTAGCTCGAGTTCGACTCGTATTCGGCTCGAAAAAACTCGACTCGAGCTCGTTCATATTTGAAAACGAGCCAAATATGAGCAGGTTTTCGAGCTCGTCACGAGCTCGAGCTTTATACGAGCTTGCTCGTATAGCTCGTTTTAAGGGCATAATTACTTATTTGCCCTTAGGGTTATGAAACCCTTTTTATAAACCCTCTTGATTTCTTGAAGTGTCTTCACTGCCTCCAGCCTCCTGCCTCACCTCTAATTCCCATCTATGGACTACGGTCTACCCTTCCAATCCAACCCTTCCCCATCTCCAACCTCACTCCCGATTCCCGACTTCCCTTCCAAGTTCCAACCCATGTGCATTCAATCCTTCTTCCTCACTCTTTTCTGGCGAATTGGGTGAAGCAGAGAGCCAGATTAGCCAATGATTATAGATCTGAACTCTCCTCGTTAGGCCGAGGTCCTCTCTCGTTGGCTCTCCCTTTCTAGCGTTTGGTATGTACCCATCTCCTTTCTTCCTCTTCATCTCTCTTCTAGATCTAAGTTTCTTGCCTTGATAGTTGCTCCTCTTCTTCTCTCTTCCAGATCTGAGTTTCTTGCCTTGATAGTTGCTGAAATTTGCCTTATTCTTACTTAAATTCTTGGTGTATTAGTGCTGAAACTTGTCTTAATCTCGCTGAATCTGTTACTGAGTTGTTGTGGTTTTGCATAATGGGATAGGAATTTGATTCACCGAGCCTGGGAGACCTATAACGTACACTTGGTGAGGAATTTTTTTTTATTTGTTGCTGAATTTCTTGGTGAGTTAGTGCAGGAAATTCTTGTTGAATGTCTTATTCTTGGTATTGGGAGTGGTAAGTTACTGCTGCGTTTTTTGCTAAAATGTGTAATATTGGTCTTATTTTCAGGTTTTTTTATTGAAGATGGAGAAATCCAAGATCTAGGAAGATTATGATAAAGTCATGGTTCAAATGAACAACGTAATAAGTCAAAGTTCTTGCTTCCAAGACATTCACAAGTGTAGCCGAAGAAGTTGAATCTCACACTTTATCTTATTCTTGTTGAATCTGTAGAGTTCAACTGAGTTGATTTAGATAGAAGTATTTGACGTTTTTAGATAGAAATTTTCAGGTTTTATTAATGTGTAATGCTTATATATCATAAATTATTTGAACTTCTAATCTTTTACTTCACATTAGTTCAAGCTTAAACAAGTTTTACAGCAAACGAACTCAAACGAGCTCAAAACGAGCTCACAAGCCTAAAACGAGCTCACGAGCTCGAGCTCGGCTCGAAAAAAAAACGAGCTAAACGAGCTCGAGCTCGAGCTTGTCAAAATACTCGCGAGCCGAATATGAGCAAATATTTAAGCTCGAAAAAAAAATCAGGCTCGGCTCGAACTCGGCTCGATAAAAAAACGAGCTGAACATGAGCACCATGAAACTCAGCTCGTTCGACTCGAATAACACCCCTATACTTGACACGTGAATTGTTTTATTTAACACGTGAATCCTTTACTTGACAGGTGAATTGTTTTACATGACACGTGAATTGTTTTACTTGACATGTATGAGATTTACCCACTTCCATTGCATATCGATATATTTTTTACAAGATTTTACCTATGAGTACTAATCTATGACGGTAAAAAGGCATGAAGGATACTAATCTTTGGGAGCTCAATTGACGTTTACAAGGTAAGAAACCCAATTTTACTTAAAACTCTAAATGAATATTGACAGCAACTGTATGCAAAATCACGGTCACTATACAAGTGCTCAATGCATCTAAGATTGAGAGCTGCAAAAAAACAAAGAAGCATCGAGAATGAATGAAATGAACTTCTTACAAGAAACATCCAGATTCAAGAACAAGCTTGACAAAGAAAAGGTTACATCAAACAGATGAGGATATAAACCATTGATATAACCTTCCCCAATAGCCCCAATTGCCAAAACTACAACTTCTCTTTCTTTCCAGGACTGGTCATGAGTGGCGGAGAGTTTGGGCTGCATAAGTTTATGTAAAAGATATTACAAGAACGATGACTAATAACATTCAGCATACCTAAATACATCAATTTGCAAGATCAAGGAAAAACATTTCAAAAAAAAAGCAACAAACCAGAAATGATATAAAACACACTAAGTATTCTTTCACTTTTAATCAAAAAGGTTTATAAAAAAAGTGAAAGAATCTAAACATATACTATCTTTACCCAACATTGAGTATATGTTTACCCAACATTCAACTCACGACTCATTTTCTATGTTTACCCAACATTCAACTCACCACTCATTTTCTATTAGAAGTTCTCTCTCTTTTTCCAATATATCTTACAACCATCTATGATGTACAAAAGACCAGAGAATAATTCTTTGGAATCTATTACAGGTAGATACGCATTCTATAAGCTAGGAAAATATATATCATTTAATAAGTACATATGGTATAATAACAAACAAGAACTTACCAATTTCCACACCCCTGGTGCAGTATCATTAGCTAGAACAAATAATCCCTAGAGATACTGGTCCATTGAGCTAGACAGAGACTGAAAAGAAAAAATAACAGTACATTGTTATCAAAGAAGAGTAACACATTGTAACACTATATGTATCGAAGAATAAGTTATAAGAAATACTCACAGCAGGCATCAACATGATGTACTGATTTGCAGAACTGAGAGCCAGCAATCGGAGAAGAGAAGGCAAAGAATTGTGTGATTTGATTATTTAATCAACCTGATGTCCTCATCAAGGGACAACAGACCACATTAGAAATTTGGTTTCTACTTCCAAGTGTTCTTTCCACATGACACTAACTTTAGTTTTACATGACACTTACTTTAGTTTTACATGATGCCCAAATCTCCTTTGATACGCCCAAATCTTCTTTCACATCTAAGTAGAGACATGGCAACATACTAAATTTATTAAAGCAACAAGATCACAGTCCAGTGCCTCAGTGGATTGAACAAGTGCAATCAAATTTATTAAAGCAAATTAAAAAAACCAACATAGAGCAGATGGAATCAACAAGAAACAAAATCTGAGTAGCCATGGTATTATCCATCAATGGATTGAAGAGCGCAGTCCAGTGCCTCAACCAAATCCGCCAGACCAAACGCCGTCAACTGTCCCAGATCGATGGTAGGAAGATAGAGTTGAGAGGAAGAAGATGAGGATACCTGGATTCGAGTTGCTTGTTCGCCTGTCACCTCCAATTCCGAGGGAGCACAACGGAGAGGAAAGAAGATGAGGCGACTGTTGGGCGAGAGCGAAGGAAAGAAGTGGGAAGAGGAGGCGACTGCTCGAGCCCTTCCTCCGAGCCCGGAGACCTGTCGCCTAGAGCCTGGAGACCTTTCTCACCCGCCTCTGATCCTCGCCTGCCTCCGATCCCATTCCTTCTCCCTTCCCCTTTCTCTCTCGCGGTCTCTGTCTCTTTCTCTCTCTCCACCGGCTAACCGGTTGATTACCTGGGTTATTCAGTGCAATTTTTTTAGGTGAACAGTGATAAGGGTTAGGTGTGCAAAGATTTTCGGATAGTGGGTTAGTTAGTATAAATCCCTCAAAATATAATCATATATAATTATAAATCAATCGGGTCACCCGGTCAATCGGGTTAAAATTACCGGGTCAATCAGGTCATCGGGTCGAAATCCAGATTACCCGGAAAATTACCGGGTAATTCAGGTTCGGGTAAAAAAAATCCCGAGTAAAAAAAGCCGGGTCTTGACCCAGAATTTGCCGGACGTACGAGTCGGGTTGTATTTTGACAGATCTAGTGAGGATCCAAAGTCCTTAATTTTTCAGTGTCTCCTAATACCCTCTCAAAAACCTCCCACCCTTTATCATTTTTTTTCTTTTTTTTATACAAAAAATAAGTAATCAAATATTTTTTTTCAAATTTTAATTATTTTTTTTTATTTTGGGGGATGGGGAGGAAAATTCTGGAGGGCCTGTCCCCGTGATCCCATACGAATATAATGCGATTTTTTCGATTTACGTGCATATTTGATATTCTATAACTATTTTATCTCATTTTATTTATAAAAAAAATAATTAGGTAATTAATTGCTTATGTAAATTGAGATAAAATAATTATACGTAATACTATAATTAATACATTTGAAAATCCAACACACCCGTCGCCTTGTCACCGGAACCTCTACTATCCATCACCCGTTTTATCCGTACCCACACCACCCGTCACCCACTTTAGTGCGGATTTTCAACCATAAATTTAATGTAGGTGAAGCGGGTGGGTCAAATACCCGCGTGTTATTTCCAACCCTACCAAGAACTCATATACTCCCTCCATTTTTTTCAAAGTGATTTTTTTTATTATGATGCAAGTTTAAAAAAAACGATAAAAACTATATAAATATTATTTTTTAAAATAAAGTATTTTAAATAATTTTATATTCCCTCCGTTCAAAAAAATATGTCATTTACTATTGACACACATTTTTTAAAATGTGAAAAAAACTATATAAAATATTAATTTTTTCAAAACAATTTCATACTTATTACTAGTATGAAATTGTTTAAAAAAAATTTGTAAAAAAGTTTTTATTTTATACTCCATCCGTCCGCCAATACATGTTTTTTTAGCCCATGTAATTTTGTAAAAAAATACAAGTTCTTTTAGATTTAATCATTACACTTAACCTACTTTTTAGATCTAATCATTACTCTAATCTTTACATCACCCCTACTCTCCTTCTTACAAAATGGAAAAAAAAACTTTTTTAAGTTTAATTTATTAATATTCCACTAGTACTTATAAGATTTATTAATTCTCGTGCATAAGCCTAAAAGGACATGTGTTTCCGAACGGAGAGAGTATAGTTTTCTCTTTCAAAAAAAATATACATAAATAGTAAATTACATATTTTACTTATAAAAAAGTTACTTAAAAACAAATGGAGAGTAGGTTGTAAGCCGAATCGAACCCCAAAAAAGGGGCTTCATGAAACTAAATTTTGACGGAGCGAAGGTCGCCTTTGGACAAGCTGCGTCTGGCTTTATCATCTGTGATCACCAAGGTAGCGTGGTGTCCTGCGGTGCACAAAGTCATGGCAAAGTCTCCGCGCTTCAAGCGGAGAGTCTCGACCTTCATGTTGGATTGCTAGAAGCCGTGAAGAAGAAGGTTACTCGCCTTGAGATGAAGAGTGACTGCTTGACAGTTATCAATGCCCTTAAAGGGATTTGGACGTGCCCGTGGATTATTGAGATGATGATCTCTGATGCGCTAGACCTTTGCAATGCGCTCGAGGTGGTTACATTCTCTCATATACCTTTAGAGCGTCCACAAGATACTCAAGTTAAGTATCTTAACCATTTTTTTATTTAAAAAAAATGTCGAAAAATTGCAGTTGAACCAAGAAAGAGAGTTGCTTCTCCCGTATACTCTCTCACATTGGTTCTATAAACAATTTGACTTTTTATTAAATATTCTGACATTTTTTTTTAAAATTCTTTAATTTAAGACACCCATAAAATGTGGGTTGTGGATGCTCTTAGATAGAGTAGCTAAGATGACGCATCTTGGGTTGATTTCGACCATAGCCGAGGAGCGCTGTCCAACTGAAATTGACGACATGGTTCGAAAGGATGTTCTTAGACCGTGGTTCAACCTTTTAAAAAAAACCAAAAAAAGGGTTTTGAGTGTCCGTACAACTCACCCTCCAACGTCCGTCCACCTCCCATCTATCTATTTTAGCAACGCCAGTTACGTCACGCGTAACACCCACTCCAGACCATGACTCCACCCCTCCCCCAACCCCTCCTGTCAATTTGTAACCTCCCCCACCTAAACTCCAGCCCCAAAATTCCACACATCTGATTATTCAAGCAGCCATAATACAGATCTCGACAAGTCAACATTTTCGACTTCATAACTCCTCTCGCCAATCCCTATCTTCTTCTTCTTCTTCTTCTTCTTCCTATTCCTCGACCAACTGCAAATCTAGGGCTACAAGAAGAAGAGGAGGAAATCGGCAATTGGTCTGATCTTGACCAACCGAACGATGCTTCGGAGTCCGACGAAGGAGTTCCATTTCAGGAGGTCCGTCACCGATCTCAATTGGCGCTTCCTCCTCTTCCTCGTCTTCTTCCTCTCTCTCCTCGTCTTCTTGTCCCTCTCCTTCCCTACCACCGCCATCGTCTCTCCGGCTATCTCCCGGATTTCGTCTCTCAAATCGCTCTTCAACTCCGCGCCGTCTCCTGATTCGCCGCCCCCGGGAAAGGGAAAGCGAAATCTACGGAAGGAGGAGCTAGATCGGTCGAGGATTGCGGTGTGTTTGGTCGGAGGAGCTCGGAGATTCGAGCTCACGGGGCCTTCGATTATCGAGAGGATCGCTGAGGAGTTTCCGAGCTCGGATGTGTTCCTCAACAGTCCGCTCGATAGCAACTCTTACAAGCTTTCGCTGCTGAAATCGGCGCCGAGAATCGCGGCCGTTCGGATCTTCAAGCAGGAGCGGATTCCGGAGACCGAGTTTCAGAGCCGAGTCCTCACAGCGGCCAACTCGCCCAATGGGATTCAGGTTTGTCTGTCTTTAATTTCCTTCTTTGTCGCTGACAGACATTACAATCCTATATTACACGCTAACGATCAATCTTTCATTGTTACTCCGTATAGTTAGTTATCCTGAACCGATTCAATCCACATTCCAGAACACAAATTAGAAGAGTTTGGGGCTTAGGGTTAGGAATTGATCTCAAATCCAACTTCAATTTGATAGAATTTTACTGTTTGTAGTTGTTTTTTCTTTACATTTTGCCCTGATTTTAGGGCCATTAGAAATTTCGAAATTGGGTCTAAACGGTCAACTCTAGCATTAGAAATTTATTGAATTTGAAAAGAGCTTATACTTAAATTTGACCTTCGACTTCTATACAGGTTATGTTTTTCATAGTCCCTTTTTTTTTCGTGAATCGATGAGGAATTATTAAGGCCCCGTTTGGTATCGATATCGATATCGGTATCGATATCGAGATATCGATATCGGTTGATATCTTGATATCAAGATATCGGTTGATATCTTGATATCAAGATATCGGTATCAAGATATCAATATCGGTATCAAGTCATACCTCCCTAAAAATCAGTATATCAAAATAGGCCAAATTTGATATCTAGATATCAAGTGATATCGATATCTGACGATACCAAACACAGATATCACTTGATATCAAGTGATATCTTTGGCATACCAAACACTAGATATCGATATCACTTTTAAGTGATATCGATATCTAGTCATACCAAACACTAGATATCAGATATCGGGGTTGATATCCGATATCTGATATCTAGATATCAATACCAAACGAGCCATAAAATATATCAAAACGCTTAATTGGAACAAATGAAATAGGAAAATGAGCCACGAAAGTGGATCAGGGATCGTTGCCACCATAAATATAAAGATACCTTACCTTATGAGGGAGTATGAATTTAACATTTATTTATACAACAAAAATATACTGTAGTTGATAAAGGGGGTTGAGTGTTAAGGTTCTAGTTGATAGGTATAGTTAAAAGGTTCTCTACTTTGGACTTGCCAACTGCCGAGTATGTTATCAATATTTTTGGTTCATTCATAGGAATTAGGGGACAAGTGATTTGGATCCGGAATTCACAACTCAAAGCATTAACATCATTGGATAAGTCTTGATTTTGGTAAATAGAGTAGTCATCCGGGAGTCGAACCGGAAACGTTCGGTACCACCCTGGAATCCTTTTCGGCTCGACCACCTCGATATGATTAACATTGGATAAATCGGCCAAACTAGAAAACCCTATAGTCTATACCATTGTCTGCAATTTTCACCTTCTGAAAATAAATAAACCAGCAATTTAATTTTTTAAGGTCTGGTTTGAAAATTTGAAACTGTGGGCCAAAATAAAGATCCGGACTCCTCCATGGGCAGTCATGTGTATGTGCACATCTGTACCACATGTGACAGTCTTTGTTCATTATGTCACTGACCAACCAAGTGCTCATCATTGTAGACCTTTGCGTTTAATTTCTTCCAAAAAAGGAAAATAAAATCTATGGCCCAAAGTTTTGATGAACTGTATGGACTGGCCAACGCTTGGGTTATTGTCAGAATTGGGCCCAGCCCATTTGAACCAAATTTCATAAATCAATACCGAAGATTTTGGAGTAGTGATTAGTTTTACATACACGTTGGAAGTAAAATTTGGTTGATACTTTTCCAATGTGTTGTGTGTAGACTGTAGAGCTATGTAGCTTTAAGTGAGAAGGTGAGCCTGTGTAGGGTCTAATATTGGTTCCTTGCATTTGTACAGGGTCTATTGCAGTACTTCAGCCTCGTCGAAGAATGCTTGACACTGATTGGAAGCTACGAGAAACAGAACAACTTCTCGTATGACTGGATAGTCCGAACCCGTGTCGACGGGTACTGGTCGAACCCGCTTAGCCCAGAGAGTTTCGTTCCGGGTCAATATGTTGTGCCGCCCGGATCCAACTACGGCGGCCTCAATGACCGGCTAGGAGTCGGAGACCGCAACACCTCCGTGGTGGCGCTCTCTCGCCTCTCTCTCATCCCAACACTGGACTCCAACGGATACCGTTCGCTCAACTCAGAAGCATCCTTCAAGGCTCAGCTGAAGAGCAAGGGGGTTCCCTCCCAGACCATCGAGCAGCCCTTCTGCGTGGTGTCGGACCGCAGATATGACTATCCGCCAAGGGGGTACGGGGTGCCTGTCGCATCGTTGTCGAGCCCTGGGCCCCTGAGTGGTGCCAAGTGCAGGCCCTGCAAACCAGTCTGTGCCGGGCAGTGCGTGGGGGGAGTGATGGAGAGTCTTAACAAGGGCTGGAGTTGGACGCAGTGGGAAGGTGGGAGGCTGCAGTTGTGCGACGCCCATGGTGTCTGGGAGGATGGCTGGGAGAAGATCTTTGACCGAGCTGCTGGTAAGCGATTCTCCGAGTTGAGGAAGCATGTTGGTGGGTTGAATGTGGATAGCTGCGTGAAGGATTTCGACGAGCTGAGTCGGAAAGTAAGTGCTGGGAATGGCAGATGGGAGGCTCCATCTGCTGCTGAGATTTGCAAGCTTGGCCTGCTTAAAGATCCAAGTGCAAGGTAAATTATGCATGAACTGAGTTATCTACTCATGTGTACCTTTAAAGGGTACTGGACACAGATATATCATATATCTTTGCTTCCATGTCATTGTCATTCATCTTTGTGTACAGGGAGAGGAAATTGAAAGTAATAAGGAAATTGAGAGAGAAAAACTGAAAGGTGTTAGGAATAGGTTTTTCATGTTAAAAAAAAATTGACAGATGTAATTTTGTTTTGAATCAGCTGAGGTAACACACAAGAAGATGATGGTGTATGTACTATTGTTCTCACACAGCTTCGATCATAGTACAACTTTCACACATGATTTTCGGTTAAACTGTCCTTTTCACTTACTGAGTTCTTTTTCAAGTTGACAATTAGGGGATTGAACTTGTGTTTTTTTTTTTAATGGCAGTAGCAAGAGATGTCAACTTTCTACCTCTAAATGTAAGAATTAAATACTCCCTCCATTCAACAATAAAATACTACCTGCATAAATTTTAATAAAACACTTGTGTACGTCCATCAATCAACATTATCATTCCATTGATTTTTTTTATAAATTTTATTATTTTTTAATACCCACTATATATATTTTTTAACCGATCAAAATCTTTCAAAAGATCAACAATATACAAATCATTATTATCTCATAGTTAGAAAACCTAAAATAACATATATTTTGATACAACTAAATTAGACTAAAACGACTTAAATTTTGAGACAGATGGAGTACCTTTTAATTTTTTACCTATATTTTTTAGATTTAAAAACTATTTAAAATATTAATTTTTTTTAAATATTACTTAAATTAATTAAAAAAATAACATTTTATATACACCCATGGTGTGACACTAAATTAATCAAGGTAAAAACTAAGACAACTTAGCTTAGTTGGAAAGGAGAAGGATTTATTAGCTTGAGGTCATGAGTTCAAATCTCATTAGTTTCATTTCGAGTAGCGTGTGACTGCATTGGAATCACACCAAGATCTACTGGATCTCATCCATCGGGATGCTATCGGTTAGGATGTTCCAACCGAATTCTTACCTAATAAAAAAAAGGGGGGGGGGTGTTATATGAACGCGAGCTACTCGAGTTCGACTCAAATTCTGCTCGAAATACTCGGCTCGAGCTCGTTCATATTAAAAAACGAGCCGAGTTCGAGCAGGTTCCCGAGCTCGAGACGAGCCCGAGCCGAGCACGAGCTGAGCTCGAGTAGCTCGTATAACTCGTTTTGGCCTGCTTATATGTGTGTAGCTACAAACCAAATGTAGCTCGTGAGCTTAATATGAGCTCAAATCGAGCTCAAATCAAGCTTAATACGAGTTCACGAGCTCAAATCGAGCTTAATACGAGCTCACGAGCTTGTATTAATGCAACAATTCAGAAAGGGCTTGAACGAGCTCACGAGCTCGAACTTGGCTCGAGCCAAAAACGAGTAATTCGAGCTTGAGCTCGAGCTCCATGTAAAGCTCATGAGCCGAATACGAGCAGGATCGTAGGGTCCAAAAAAAATAAGGCTCGACTCGAACTCGGCTTGATACAAAACGAGTTGAACATGAGCACCTAGGTACTCGGCTCGCTCGGCTCGAATAACACCCCTAGAATTAATCAAGGTAAAAAAAAACTAAGACAACTTAGCTTAATTAATTGGAAAAGAGAAGGATTCATTAGTTTGAGGTCATGAGTTCAAATCCCATTAGCTTCATTTTCGGGTAGTGTGTGACTTTGTCTTTGATGTTCTGGTCGACAACATGGGTTGGGTATGTTGCGTCCGGAGTCGGGACGGGTTGGGGTCGTGGTAGTGTGCAATGGACGACTCTGTATCCGGGAGATTGATTCTTGTAGTTTCGTCTTCACTGCCCACAGGAGTTAGAGTCCTGCTGTACCGCTGACCTGTGGTGCTTGACTTCGTTCTTTTTGTCGACGTCCTCAATTACAATTTTAGTTTGCTTAGCTTCATTGAGTTCAGAGCCCCTATTACGTGACGATTGCGCATTTTCTTCTTTTTAGGTATTTTCATCTTTTTTGTATGTTCGACGGTTCACCTGTCTGCCGACTTGTCGGCCTCTCGAGTTTCAGATATACCTGAGCTCGGATTATTACTTATTAAAAAAATCAAGGTAAAAAATTGTGATAAAAAAATTCAAAAAATTATATCTATGTTATAAATAGTCAATCTATAATTATATTATGAAAAGTTATATTTTGAAAAATATTAAGATTAGTTGATGATAATAATTTTAATATTTTTCAAAATATAAGTTTTCACAATAAAATTATACAAATACATAATTTTACACTCAGATCACAGATTGTGAAATGATGCAGTTGTGGAATGATCACAGCTTTTGCTAAAAGCAAGACATTTGATCACAAATTGTGAAATGATGCAGTTGAAATGTGTAAAGTTTACACTGAGATCACTGAAGGAAAGAAATTACTCCGGTAGTTAAGATTGCATATTCATCAACTCGATATTTTGTACTTTTAGTGAACTGATTACCTTTAACTAACTGAGCCAGGATGTGGAATTATGTATTTTCCACACTCAGAATATCTTTTCAGTGGAATTTTTTTTCAAAATATTCACTATAAATTAATTAATTAATAAAATATTCAAACTTTCAAAATATTTACAAAAATATTCATTTTTTGCAGGGTTGTAGGAAAAACGCGGTATAAGATCGCGTTTTATTTAGAAGGTGAAAATTTTAAATTTGAAGAAAAAGGTGAGAAAAAATTAACAAAAGAAACGCGGGATCAACCCACGTTTCTAATACTAATTTTATTTCGGGATAAAATATATAATTTTTTATTTTTTTTTTACGGTAGACACGCAGAACTAACCTGCGTGTCTATTTTTTTTTAAAAAAAAAAGAAAGAAAGTGAAACATGTGGAACTGTCGAAGGAGGAGCCGGAAGAGGAGGGAGGACGCCGGCCGGAGGAGGAAGGAGGAGACGCCGGAGGAGGAAGGAGGGACGCCGGAGGAGGAGGAGGAGAGGCCGGAGGAAGGACCAGTTCTGCGACGCCGGAGGAGGAGGAGATCCCGGAGGACGAGGACGGCGTCGACCCCGGAGGACGAGGACGCCAGATCCGGATTCCAGGGGCTTCCAGGGGCTACTGACGGCGGCGTTGAGGGCGGGGAGGCCGGGGAATTGCACTGGAGGGCGGTGGAGGCCGGGGAATTGCACTGGAGGCCGGCGCGGTGGCAGTGGAGGTCGGGCAGAGGGAGGGAGGTCGGGCAGAGCGAGGGTGAGCGAAGAGGGAGGGCGGTGGAGGTTACGGTGGCAGACGAAGCGATGGGCTGCGGTGGCGGACGCCGGAGGCGGGCAAGGGGCTCCACTATCGATCGAGAGCTCCGGCGAGATCACCCCCTCCGCCTACCTCCGATTCGGCAAAGAAGCTCTGATTTGGGAAAGAAGATGGAACGCTGACCTGGAACTTGGAACAAGGTAAAACGCGGGTTGATGGCGCGTTTTACCCTTTTTATTTTATTTTTTATGTTTTTTTAATTTAAAAATAAATATAAGCATAAAACGCGGGTTGAACCCGCGTTTTATTCGTTTATTTGTTTTTCAATTTTTCTCCCGTTTTAAAATTTACAACTTGTGAATAACACGCGGTATGAAACCGCGTTTTTCTGATCTCCCTGCAAAAAATGAATATTTTTGTAAATTGTTTCAAGTAGTGAATAAATGTGTAATTATTTATTTTTCAATGAATATTTTGAAAAAAAATTTCTTTTCAGTGTGCTGCATAAGGAGTGAATTGGCGTGAAGCTCCTAGTGAATGATCTTAAAATCTTGTAGATATGGCACTAAACATTTGCAAAAACCAACCTCGACACCCATGTCACCTCTACCAAATCGCATCTCGTCTCAGATAAATCACATTGTCGAGGCTAGTTTTTATAAATCGAGCAATAGTTGGATCGAAGAGTTGGATTTTCAAAGGATCGGATTGGTGTATTCAATTTCTTATCCATCAAACTTTTCATGTCCTTAATTTGTTGATGTTAATATGTCTTAAATCATTGTTAATCGGCGACGCATTAGGGGTGTAAGACGTTACAATTTGTGGAAGAAGATGATTCATTCCTTCTATTGATTGAGAGTATAAATCATTACAAGGAGAGAACTAGGGTAAATCTACATCTCTACTAAATCTTATCTACAAGGAAAAGATAAAAGATATATGGACAATATCCAAGATACGATTAGGGTAAATCTTTAACAATCTCTAACAGGCCCCCGCAAGCTCATGGGCGAGGGCGAACATGCAGCTTGGAACTGAGAGAATGAAACCAATTATTACTAGCAACTTTGGTGAAGATGTCCGCAATTTGATCAAGAGATCGAACGTGACGAACCGTGAGATCACCAAAAGCAACTTGCTCACGAACAAAATGGTAGTCAATTTTGATGTGCTTGGAGCGCTGATGAAACACATGATTAGCCGACAGGAAGGTGGCACTAAGGTTGTCGCAGAGAAGAATGGGTGGCCGGTGCACAGGAATAGACATCTCCTGAAGCAATTGTTGCAGCCATAACAACTCAGCAATAGTGAATGCAATGGCCCTATATTCGGCCTCAGTACTAGAACGAGCAACAACATTATGCTTTTTGGACGCCCAACTGATGAGATTGGCACCAAAGAAGATAGTGAACCCATGCTGAGAGCTACAATCATCGGGATTAGAAGCCCAACCAGCATCCGAGAAAGCTACTAAACGATCATCAGATACTTTACTGAAGAATATGCCAGTGGTGATAGACCCCTTTAGATACCGCATAATCCGTTTGACTGCAGACCAGTGCAACTCCGTAGGATCATGCATGAATTGACATACACGATTGACTGCTTAAGAAATTTCTGGTTTGGTGATGGTAACATACTGCAGGGCACCAACAATGTTGCGTTACATATGGAGATCTGAACAAGGATCACCATCCTTAACTAGGCAAGAATCGGGCTCGGCAGGACTGGAGATCGGTTTGGCACCAGCCACCAGTCATGCCGCACCTATCCAGAATATCTTATCTACAAGGAAAAGATAAAAGATATATGGACAATATACAAGATACGATTAGGGTAAATCTTTAACAATCTCTAACAGGGGGCAGTGGTCTCGCTGATCGGTCAGCGAGTCGGGGGTCCGGGGGCGACGCTCCCCTGACAGTGGATTAGGTGGGCAGCGCCACTCTGCCTTTACGGTATGCAATGTTTATTGTAAATGGGTCTATCGTCTATTTGTTTTGGGTTTTCAGTCCATTGTCTGTTTAGGGTTTCATGAGATACTCATGAAACGCCGACTCCTTGTAACCTTAATCTGTTTTCGCTTCCTCTAATACAAAATTGTTTCTCTACCCGTAGACGTAGGTAATGCATTGTTGTCGAACCACGTAAATCTCTGTGTCTTTCTTCTCTATTATCATTCTCATTACAAAACAGTTGAATTGGATGACGTTTTTGGTGTTAGTGTGTTACTATCATATGACTAGTTTTTCCTGATTTTTAACACCAACTGGTATGGTTTTCCCTTTACCGCCGAAAGAGCCACAAGTAAACCAACTCCAGAAACCATATAGTTGATGGATTTGCCCCCTTTCTGGTTTTGGTATCACCATGGATTTTAAATCCCATTCATCATGGCTTGAAAAATGGACATATATATTACATATTTTCCTATAACCACTTCAACATATGGCCATTAAAATACCCCAAATTAGGCCATTTTAAAAGATTTTAAAAGATCATATGAACTATTCAACTTCCCAACTCTCCCTTGTCTGGACTCTAGAGACAACTCTATCTGCAGGCCGTTCGTGCAAATCTATTTTTAATTAATATCTTTTCTTTAAATTATATCATTTTTCCAAGTTTTATGCACATGGTAACAAAGCAAATCCACCTATATATATACCAATTCCCATATTCTGTGTGTATCATCTTCCATTGCAGTCTCAAAAACACAATCCCCATAGAAATGGCGTCTAAAGTTTCTTACCATGCTCGTTCAATCAGCTTCCCCTTTAGTTGTCAGCCTCAGGATGCCACCACTGAGGATCACCTCTCGAGGCTTCGAATCACCTCCCAGGGTGAGGCCTCTTCGTCGTCTTCATCGTTGTCCATCTGCCGCAACCTGGCTGATGTGAAGGGCTTGTATGAACGGATCAATGAGTTGATAGTTCGTCACCAAAACCAGCAAGTCCTTTCCCATGACCAGGCCCACCGCAGTGGCGTGGAGGCGGTTTTAGAAGGTTCTCTAGCTCTGTTGGATGTGTGTGGGGCTACTATTGATGTCGTGTCTCGGATGAAGCATTCGGTGTTGGAGCTCGAGTCGTCGCTTCGTAGGAGAAGTGGCGAGGCATTGTGCTTGTCGGACTACAAAATGTCGCGAAGAAAGGTCATCAAATCGGTCTCCAAGTGCCTCGGAAACATGAAGAAGTTCGACACGACGAAGCAGCTGGAGAATATGGATGATCAGAGGCTAGTGTATGTAGTAAGGATCTTGAAGGAAGCTGAAGGTGTTTGTCTCTCAACACTCAAGTCCCTTCTTGCTTTTTTGGCCGGTTCAAAGGCTCGACAACGTTGGTCTTTCGTCGCTAAGCTAACATTGCATCCGAAACACTCGTCTGATTCGCGAGTAGAGGCCAATGAGGTGGAGAAAATAGACCAGGCATTGTCTGCTTTCGACGCAAAGAAGCTCAACACAGACGCGAAAAATGTGCAAACCCTACAAAGGCAACTCGGGGAGCTAGAGATGTCCATCAACGGAATCGAAGAGAGTCTCGAGTCGGTCTCGAGATGTCTCGTAAAGACTAGGGTTAATCTTCTAAATGTACTCAACCATTAGTTTGATTTGTTGTATGAATTAAAATGTTGTAAGATTCATACACTTAAAAGATCAATGAAATGGTATAAATTCTTCTTCAAATGCTACACAATCATATTTCGAATCTCTATTGTTGTATAGAGTCCAATGATCGAATTTCTCGTACTTCTGAATCCACCTTCTATCACAAAAGATTAATCAGATATATCATACAACATATATTGTTAGTTTATATATTTTATATATTCGATGTGGGATAAAGTCGTAATCTCAAACCTCGATCCGAACCTTGTGGGCAAAACCTAATTGGTGGCCGGCCTGGTGGTTTTAACAGATTATATGTCTGTAGGCCACACGGTGGTTTGAAGTTTGAACTGATCTTAATCTGCAACTATTAGCTGTCATTATTCGAAATGTTATGTAAAGAGTAGACAATAATATACTCTAGATCTCTGCATATACCATTTTTATTAGCTGGTCCTCGTGTAATTAACCTGTAATTAAGCTAATGGCTGTGCAGTTACATGCAATTAAATTAAGCTTTTATGTAGTATTTATCTACCAAACACGCAAGGAGCAATTAAATCTAATCAGTTGCCCTTTCACCACTGCATTTAGTTACTTGATAACGTCTTAAGGTTTAATTTGTGTATGAGCTGAAATGTGTTGTTTATGAGAGGAGGTCTGAAAGTTTTAAGTTGCATCAAACTCACATAAATTAAGGCAAAAGAATATATAGGAGGTCTAAATATTTTAACTTCCTCAAAATTTTAAATAAAAAAGACATATTTTTGTGACTGTCCTTGAATTAAAAAATTAAGGCACTAACAACATTTTCAACAGTTTTTTCCCATTTTGGGGATTTTAGAGTTTTTAAAGAATTTTTAGGTATTTTTTGGTCTAATAGATTTCTCCTCACATTCTCTAAAATGGAGAAGCAGCAGACAAAATAAAGAGAATTCCCTAAATCTGAAGCATTCTCAAACTAAATGATTCTATGTAGAAGCTGTTGAAGTTAAAATAAGAATATTTTAAAAAATATGTATTTTATTTTCCCATTTTAGAAAAATTTTAGAGAAGCCGTTGGAGATGGTAATAGGACAATGAGGATCCCCTGTTCCCAACTCCCTATCCCCTCTCTATCCCTCCTCACGTAATCTCCCACACTTAACCCCTTTTCTTAATTTTTTCAAGGCGAAACTAATTAAAATAACCCAACCTTTAAGGATGTGTTAAAAATATATCTCAATCTTTCAAATGTAAGATAAATATCCCGACCTTTATAAGTGATGGTAATATAATATCCCAATGATTTCTCTCCAATAAAATTCTTATTTTTTGTATTGTATTACTCATGTATTTTCAATTCAAATAAAACATACTGTATAAAATTAAATTAGATGAGTTTAAAAGTTTATTTAATAAATTTGCGTAGTTTTATATTTAATTTGTACCTAACATTTTATATCTTTTTTTAAATCAATATCTATAACAAGCCAAATAAAAAAATCTAAAGCAAAATAACATATTTTCAATTAGTAAATGATTAGCTAGTGATTTAACTTATCAAAACTGAAGAATATTTTGCCAATTATAAACTTTATGTTACTACGAAATTGAAATGAAAATTTAATTATTTAGATTATTCAATGGTGTCCATTTATATATAAGAAGTAAATTATTATTATTAAAAAATATATAAAAGAATGTAATTTTTTATTTTTTTATTTTTTCTTAAATCCAAAATAAAAAAAATTAAGATAAACTTAAAAACCAATCTAATTTAATCTAATAAACTTGAATGATATTTTACACAATCAAGATATTGAAAATTATATTTTAAATATTTACTTGTTTTATTATATTTGTTTTGATTAAATTTAATTATAATCTATACAAACATATTAAATTGAATGATTTTTTTCGGTTACAAAAGAGACTTTTATTTTTTTTTAAATTATCATGACAATCTAGACTATATTTTGTATAATTCGAGTATTAAGATTCAAGGCCACGCTTGTGAATATGATCATTATTTTTTGCCACATATGTGTCATGTAAGCATTTTTTGGGGGGAGAAAATTTTGGGATATTATATTACCATCACTTAAAAAGGTCGGGATATTTATCTTACATTTGAAAGGTAAGGATATATTTTTAACACTCCCTTAAAGATTGGGTTATTTTAATTAGTTTCGCCTTTTTTCAAATTCTAATTATTTTTTTTTAAATTCGGGTGGTGAGGAGGGACATTCAGGGACAGGGGCTTTTGACACAGGTGATCCCATCCGCTAATAGGAGAGATAATTCTTCCTTGGTTTCCGTCTATATTGGTCTCTTGACTTTTGCATATTAGGAAAACTTCCACATCGATGTACTGATCTGAAATCTCTTTTGATCTTTTGTGTCACGTCGTTTTCTCTTTTGTTTTGATTGCAATTTTTTTCGGCTTCTCAATTTACCAGATAAGGGTGATAAAGGTGTTGTTTGATATTTTGAAATCTTCCTAATTAAAAAAAAAATACGAAGGCACTAATACAATAACTTCAAAATTTTGTTCCTAATCCAAAATCCATTTTCTTATTTATCTATATTCAATTCTCACTATTCAGAGGGCTACAAGAAACCAAGGTTTCCAATCACAAAACTAGACGGATTTGCCTCTACCTAATTAGGTACTATGGCTAGTTTAAATCAATTTTCTCAATGTTCTTTTCTTGTCCGATACACATATAGACAACCCTATAAATGATTCTTGAATGATTTTTAATTCAATTCAATGCCCTACAACATATTGAGAGAAAATGATCTAAACATGATTTTAAAGCTCAAGTAGGATATAAAAAATATTAATCCTTATCATGTTTGAAGCAAGCCATTCGTGCCTACCCATTTTTGTATTCTATTAAATACATGACAGTGGTTTAAGTTGTGATAGATTAGGAAACATATACATATATAGGCTTGAGTAAAGGGTATCACCCACATGGGTCCAGAGAGTGAACTCTATAGATGACTCTTCAACACGAGTAACGACCATAGCCCTTGAGAAAGTAGATAAGCTAAGGCCCCTAAATGACCGCTCGGTGATGTGATATACACAACACATCCTTGAGATCTATGCAATTTAATCAGTTGCATATGCTGACATCAAGTTGTAAACACATCTTACTACCTCATTAATAAACCTTCCGACCAAAAAATATGACATGTTTTGTTGTGTGTGTAGTTCAGACTTCAGATCCAACTGCAAGTTCAAATCTAACTTCTTTTGCTTGGTAATAGGGTTGTTATTCGAGCCAAATAAGACGAGCATTGTTTGTTCATATTAAGCTTGTTTAGAAATAAGTCGAGCACGAGCCGAGCCTTAATTTGGATTTGAGCTTTAAAATGTGTTTATACTCAACTCGTTTAGAAAATAGACGAGCTCAAACCGAGCTTTTTTTTAACCGAGTTCAAGCTACTCGGTTCAGAGCATTCCTACTTGCTCATGATCTAATAAAATAGAGGAAATTTTGTAAATTAGACAAAATTCGAGTTCAAGTGGAGCCGAGAATCAATTTATATCAAGCTTTAAAATGCACTCATACTTAGCTTATTTAACGAATGAGTCTGAGCTAAGCTTGAGCTACTCGGCTCCTAAAACAAGCCTACTTGGTAAACATTAATTTGTCATATAAGGCATTTCATCGACATATTATCAACTTGCAACCAAAAAAAAATCAACACATTTATCAACTAGCCAAGAGCGAGGTGAGTTGGTTGATTTGAGTTCACCCAAAAGAAAAAAAAAACAGAAGATTCTTTGGTGTGGATGAAATTGAAGTTCAGATGCTGATTTACTCTTTTTTCATGATACTTGCCTTCCGTTTTCTTGACCTTTTTAGGTTACCTTATAAGGCTTTGTTAGTTAATGTATTATATTGGTACAATATATTTGCAATCTTGTACGTTTACCAAACAATCCCTATAATGGTTTCAGCTGGTTTTTTTTTGGCTCTCTCAAGAAACACAAACATGATGGGTATGATAATCAAAACCCTAAAAAGTGCAACTAGCACATAAGTTGAGTGGGGTTACATCTTACAACCATAGCAATGAGAAGAGTAGCTCACTAGCTTATATACTAAGACTTGTTTATTCATATTTTCAATGTGGTACTTTTTGATCTCTTTACATATCTCAACACGATTTCATCCAACTTGGCTCGTTGCTAAGCCTCCACCTTTCTTCTCATACCTTGTTATCAACATCCTGGCCAGCCTATTCTTATCCTGAAGGTCGCTATCATGACGTTCCCTGCTTACCTCAACCTCTAGTTGTAAAATGAAGTTACCAATAACATTGATCAGTGATAACGCTTGAAAGGAACCAACAAACAATTTCAATTATCGTATCACAATGTGCACTTTCCATCAGAGATTCTTTTGTCACTTTCTCCTAAACATGGCAAAACACAAAACAATCAGCAAGTAGAGAGTAAAAGCTTAGGTATAGCCAATAGCACCATCATAAACTTCTTATTTAAGTTATAAAGAAGATATGAACAAACCTTGTCAATAATCGGTTTCCTTCCCTTCTTCCTGCGTTTTTCAGCTTTCTCAAGTAGAGCTATTGTCTCGAGTAACATATGACAAGATCCTTGAGTTCTAGAATGACACAGTACATTACACCCTTGGACACCTGCAAGTAACATATGACAAGGAATGGTAATGAATATCATCCCCATTTCTCATCTCACTTTCTTTTATACATATATTTTTTTGATATTTCGAAAGAATATGGTTTTACCGACCCTGATTTAAAAAAAAAAGCATATCTTGATCGACAGTTATATTACCACTTCTCTAGTTTCCGGTTTAGGCTTTAAAATTTACGAGGTCGAAAATCTTCATAGTATGTTTGTTGAGAAATGTGAGGAGAATAAAGAGTCCTACATTGTAAATATGAACAAACAAACGTTAGTATATAAGCTAGTAGACTACTTCTCATATTGTCAATTAGTTTTAGGATGGAGCCTCATTCGGCTAACCAAAGTGGAGACGCAATCATTTGAAGATCCATGCGGCTCAGATGAGAAAAAAATCCAAGTAAAAAATACTCATAAATGGTTAAAAAAAAAAAAAAAAAAAATGAGAATGGAGGGAGTAAAATTTATTCCAAATAATCCTTCTTTGCCTTCCCCTACAAGGCTACAAGCTTTTAAGGTGCCTTAAACGGCTTTGTTTTATGGGCCTATTGGGCCGATTCTTTCTTGTTTGGGCCCATTGCTCCTACCAACAACAAATCCTTACCTTCCGGAATGTCATAAGTCGTAACAGCTTTTGACATTCTAAAAACTCGTGTCTCACACCCCTTTTTACTTCAACGGATCCAAAAGCTTTTTACTTCGGCCCATTTTGTTCTGCTTAATACGGAGTAATTCATTACTGTATAAATTAAGAAATGTATTTGGATAATTTTTGTTTTAAAAATAAAAAATGAAGGAATTAAAATTTTCCAAATGAAAATAGTGGATATACTATAACTTTATCCTCAAAAAGTTTGCTAAAAAACAATCTCAAAAAGTTGACTTCTTTATCTTAGTACTTTAACTGTAGATTGTAATGTGTTTGGGCATAACATGTGCAAATGAGAGACATAATGCACAAGTGGATGTGGAGTCTTCCTATTAAGAGGCTTAAGTGCTATATGGAGGTTGACCTAAAAAAAAATAGTTTTGGAGGGAGTTCATTAGACACAATTTCGAATTTTTAAACCTAAAAGAGGGATATAATTGAATTTTACCTAGTTTAACATTCAATTAATGAAAATCGGGTGATGGGTGTGACTTTACTAAAAAACTAGTGGACGGTCCCGTGCTACGCACGGGTGTACTTTTAAAAAAAAATAATTATAAAATATAATTTATATTACTCGTATTAATTTATATAGTTTTAATTTTGTAATTTTAACGGTTTATTTCATCAATAGCTATATAACATGAATTACTTGTTATAGAAAGCAAATTTGAAAAACATGTTTTATTTTATAATTTTAGTTTTTTCTTAGATATATAATATAATTATTTTATATTTTTTTATCCATTGATATAATATTTTCTCAAATAAATTAAATTAATCTATATTTATCCATTTGTCATATGCCTAAATAATATTTACTCCAATTATTATATTTGTATAAAATATAAATAATATTATTTTATTCTTTTAATTACATTACTCAATTAATTATTCAAATAAGTTTGTTCAAATTATTTCTACCTAGTTTTTTTTCATATGGTTTACTTATTATTTTATTCTTGTAATTTACATTACTCAATTGATTATTCGGATAACTTACTTAAAATTTCATTAAAAATTAATATTTTTAAATAAGTGTATATCTTTGTAAATATAATTTTTATGCTCATTAATTAGATTTTTTTTCTCTTTTTATAGTTTGTGATGAATTGAAACTTTATGTATATACTACTAAATTTTTTATAAAAAAAATAGTACATTAATATTTTATCATTTTCATTAATTAGACTTTTTATCTTCTAAAAAAATTTATACTAACATTTTTTTAGAAACATTATTAATCTATTAATTAGACTTTTTGTCTTCTAAATGGGCATTAATACTTCAAAAAAGCTAACTTTACTAAAGAGAAAGATGGTTTTAACGTGTGACTTTATACAATTTTAGTTTTAAAAGGTGGTTTTCTATAAAAAATACCCTATTTAAAGAGTGATTTTATTTTCTGCAATTTTACCCTTTTAAAATAAAACTCAATGATAGCTTAATTGAGGATGTGAGCATTGATATTTGTTACTACATCCATTCAAAAATATAAACCCGTTTAGAATTTATACGTCTTTTAAGAATATAAAAAACATTATAAAATTTTATTTATTTATTAATGTTTATACGGTGATAATTTGTCTTTTTACTATCTTTTTTATTCTCATAATAATTGATCTATTTATCAGTTTGTCCACTCTTTCATTACATTATAAACATATTTGTTTGGTCACTGGTAGGTATCCTTATTTATTTATTTATTTGTATATATTAAAAAAACGGTGTGGCTATATACACTCCAAATCATGCACGGACGTGCATGGTTAAAAGGGGTTAATTAATTTTTTTTAAATGTTAATTAGTCAAAAAGCTTGCACGTCCTTAAAGGGGTTAATTAATTTTTTTTAAATGTTAATTAGTCAAAAAGCTTGCACGAATCCTTAATCCGGATTTACGGTGTATATAGCAACACCCTAAAAAAAATCATACCCGGAGCTATCTTTTGGACTCTCCAAAGTTAATGCTATTGAACGTAACAACTTCTAAAAGTTGAGGTATAGTGTGCAATTTTTCCAATATATTTTCAGCTTTTTCGCCACATTTTAGTAACATTCCACGCGCCAATAAACATTTTTTATTAAAAAAAAAACACTCCCTACCGTACAAATCCCGTGTATCTCCCATCTCCAGCCTCCACGGCTCCACCGCAGGCCGGTGTTGTTATCCAACCATTCCAAATACCTCTCTTTGAAACGTCAAAATATCCGAATCCTCAACTCTCTCCTTCCTCAAATCACCGCCATGTCTCCTCCGCCGGCGACCGATCCCCGGAGTGGATTTTGCTCCTCCAACTCCACTTTCTACAGCAAGCGCCCCCCGATTCCCTTGCCTCCCAACCCCGCCCTCGACCTCACCACCTTCATCTCCTCCCGCTCCCACCACGCCTCCACCGCCTTCATCGATGCCTCCACCGGTCAACGCCTCTCCTACTCCGACGTCTGGATCGCTGTCGACGCCGTATCCTCTGCTCTCTCCTCGCAGTTCGGCGTGCGCAAGGGCCACGTCGTCCTCATCCTCTCCCCTAATTCTCTCTCCTTCCCCATTGTCTGCCTATCTGTGATGTCCCTTGGCGCCGTCATCACCACCACCAACCCTCTCAACACGCCGGCCGAGCTCTCCAAGCAGATCCGTGACTCTAAGCCGTTTCTCGCCTTCACCACCCCTGAATTGCTCCCCAAATTCTCTAATTCTAGCTCCAATTTTCCGATCATCCTTATCACCGGTGGCAAAAAACCTAATTCCTCAGCTGGAGCCAAAATTGTCGCCACTCTGCAGGAATTGATTGACAGGAAACCTAGCGAGAGTAGATTGAAGGAGAGAGTGACGCTAAACGACACAGCATCGCTGCTGTACTCGTCGGGGACGACTGGGGCGAGCAAGGGAGTGGTGTCGTCTCACCGGAACCTGATCGCGATGGTTCAGACAATCGCGCAGCGGTTCAAGATCGCCGACGGACAACACGAGACGCAGACGTTCATCTGCACGGTGCCGATGTTCCACATCTACGGCCTGGCGGCGTTCGCGACGGGGCTGCTAGCTACCGGAGCGACGATCGTTGTGCTCCCGAAGTTCGAGATCCACGACCTCTTCTTGGCGATCGCCAAGTACAAGGTGAGCTACTTCCCGCTGGTACCGCCGATTCTGATGGCGATGATAAGCAACGCGGCGGAGATTAAGCGGAGATACGATCTCGGGGCGTTGAAGTATATATTGTCGGGAGGAGCGCCGCTGGGGAAGGAGGTGATTGAGGGGTTCGCGGAGGAGTTCCCAGTTGTGGCGATTATGCAGGGGTATGGATTGACGGAATCAGCGGCGATTGGAGCGTCGACGGATACGATGGAGGAGAGTCGCCGGTACGGCACCGCCGGGAAACTGAGCCCTAGCATGGAAGCTAAGATCGTCGAACCAGATAGTGGCGGGGCCCTCGGCGTTAATCAGACGGGCGAGCTTTGGCTACGTGGCCCCACCATCATGAAAGGTACTCTATTGCTATTGCTCTTGTGGTCTCCCATTCCGTTTCGACTAGTTTCTAGTTGGATCAATCATTCCGTTACTTGACGCGTTTGGGAATAGCCAGAATCGGAATCAAACTTACTCAGGGAATGATCCATCTCGATTCCCTGATACCGATACGAATTATAACCAAACACTCCCTTGAATAATGGTCTTTTTTAATTGACAAATTCACAACAACACAGCTAGAAGATTCCTAGATTACCTGCAAATTGCAATAAATTATATTCCCTTGACCAGATCGATTTTAAAGCAATCATTTTCATAGATAAACTAGTGATTTTAAAGACCTAGCTAAAGGATATAGTTATAGTGACATCTCAACTCCTATGGAATTGTAAGTTGAGGGGACAGACCATTTAACCTTATTTTTTTTCCCAAAAAAACATCAATATATTATGAATGTGTAACTAGAATAAAAACATAAATTATATATACTTTATTTCAGAATTTTCAAATATTTTAATATAACATACTAAATTTGAAGTTTTCGGGTTTAATGTATTAAGATACGAAATTTAACATATGATAATTACAATAAAAGTATATCAGTTTGGTAAATGATGTGGAAAATAATTTATATATGTTAAGTCTTGAAACGTTTATAACTTTTTACTCAAATGTTGTATTTGAGCTTATAATATCTCAAATCGAAACTATCGATGACGGAACATATATATTAAATTTTATTTTTGATTGGGGTGACTGCCACCCATTGCCCCAAAGAAGATCCACCCTGGCTATATCCACAGATTTTTATAGGGTAATTGAATTGATGTAAGTTGGACTATTGTAGGTTACTTCGGCAATCCTGAAGCAACTGCTTCGACGCTTGATTCGATAGAGTGGTTGAGGACTGGGGATCTTTGCTACATAGATGAAGAGGGTTTTATCTTTGTGGTTGATAGATTGAAGGAGTTGATCAAATACAAAGGATATCAGGTCTGTTGATTACCATTTGCTAGTGTAACAAATTCCCCTTTAATGTGTTTTTGTGCAAGGTTCAGTCTTGGTTAACTGCAATTAGCTCATTGCCTTGTACACTTGTGCCTATGTCGTAAATTCAGGTGCCTCCTGCAGAATTAGAGGCCTTGCTTCTTTCTCATCCAGAGATTGCCGATGTGGCTGTAATCCCGTAAGCAATCCACGCCCATCGCATCTGATTTTCCGCTCCTGCGGATTTACTATTGATTGTTTCGTTGGGACATTTGGAATGGCAGGGTACCGGACAAGGCGGTAGGGCAATATCCAATGGCATATGTGGTAAGGAAACCTAATGCTAGCATATCAGCGGATACTGTCATGGAGTTTGTGGCTAAACAGGTTAGTTTTCGGCACTCTCTATGACTTGCTCTTTGGCTGACCTATATGCCTATGTTTACAAACATAAATGGTCATCAATGGACAATGGTTGATTGAGTTCACTGAGTTTTGGTTTGGCGAAATGATCTTTTGTAGGTTGCACCATACAAAAGAATACGAAGAGTTGCGTTCATCGATTCCATACCGAAGAATGCATCCGGGAAGATTCTCAGGAAGGATCTTATTAAGCTGCAGGCCTCTCCTGCTTCCAGCCTCTAATCCTGAGATCAATCATTTTGTATCTCAATTGTAAACATTACCGGAGAATAAAACCTTTATCAACCTTGTGTTATACTTCACCTGTTGAAAAGTTGAAAACAAATGTTATTTTAGCATTTGTATTGTTTTAAATACATATATTAATCATTTTGAATTTATTGGTGGTTAATCATGGTGAGGGCATACATAAAGTTTGTTCAGAATTGCACACACTGATGTTTTTTTTTATGGCAAGTTGACAACTCTCTTCCTTGGTTAGTGCATTATAAAAGTTTTAAATAAATAAACTGTAAATTTTAGAAAATCTTCATGATGATCAATTATTGAAGTAGACTCAACTTGGTTCGGTCTAGTATGATTAGATTTAGATGCTCAGATCCACTTTCATAACACGATTGTTCAATTAGTTTTGTTTTGTTTTTAACAAGACAAATATTTAGACGGTGTAATCCTACTAGATCACCAACTAACAAAGTGTCTTTTGGATGATAACATCAACTCTTCCGATGTAAGAAGAGGGACCTTTGAATCCATCGTTTGTTGAAATCAAGTCTTTTCACCGATAGTCTGATTGCCTGTCCTGAATATATGGGAGCACCTTTCAATGGCTGGTCTAGTGTATTGATCGAAATTGATTTTGAAAGCGTCTACTTTTAATTTCTCAGGTTTTGTTCAATCACTTCCATGTATACATTAGCTTAGCTCTAGTATTTTTGATCGAAATTGATTTTGAAAGCGTCCACTTTAGTTTTTATTTCTCCCACTTACGTTCCTTTTTCACCTCTCAATGGCTAGTCTAGCGGGTTTGTTCAATCACTTCCATGTATAGACTTTAATGAGACACGTACAAGCACACAAGCTCACGTGTAGGATTTATAAATTTTTTCGTGGTGGGCACAAATTTTTATTAGAAATAATTTTTTAAAAAATATATGAATAGACTACCTTAAATTTGACAAAAGTTATTATTATTGAATTGTAAAATACAAAATAAATTATAAGAATTTTAAAATAATGAAAAATGGATTGAGAAAAAAATAAATGAAAATAAGTTTCTAGTGGGATTTGAATAAGGGTTGATTGAATTCTATTTAAATTGGAGTGGACTCAACTACTAAGCCACTAAGCCACTTTTTTTTTGAACCGAAAAGAATTTGGCTGTAGGAGTGGACCCTAATAGCCAAGGGTATCTAAATGGATGAAACTGCGCAGCTCAGAGTTGTCAGGAGCCAAGTGGCTATGGAAAGCTGCGTCCAGATGCGCAAGGTGGTCTGCAACTCGGTTAGTCTCCCGTAAAACGTGACGAATCTTGATAGATTGGAAGAAACCAATAGAGGCTAGACTGTCTGAGACAATCATTTCGCCACTTGTATTTTATCTTTTATTTTTTTTTATATAACATATATTTTTATATAACATACATTTTTATATTTTTTCTGGATCGGGGTTGGTGACGGTCTGGTGTCGCCTACCCTTAGATCCGTCATTGCTCACATGGCAAATGAGCTATGAACATACCCTCCTAGTGATGTCATTACTATTATGTAAGGATGATGCCATCACCCAATAGGGTTTACTCACGTGGCCATAAATACTTGTATACATTACATTGTTGAAATTGATCAAGACACTGTTATATTATGTCAATCAGCCGCCACTACGTACCTTTTCTTCTTTCTTTCCATATTACTACTATAGCCTCAAGTTTTGATCCATCAAGATGTAGCCCGCGAGCTTCTGCCATCAAAGTCGAAACAGATTCACACATCAATGCTTTTGTTCGATCAATCGCTTCCATGTATAGACTTGACTCTAGCTCATCGCTTATCAAAGCAGAAACAGAACCACACATCAACGCTTTTCCCCAAGTAACAATGAAACTTCTCCATCGGAAAAAAAAAGAATATAAAACCCGATATAGTGGGAAAAAAAAGATGGTAGAAAAGCAAACTTCCTCTACCTACCTTGAAAGCAGGCATTGCCACTATCTACTACTTGCTTATATGCATCTTCCTACCGATCTCCTATTTCAAAAAAGCAAAGCTCTCTTAACTTGTAGTCTCCGGTGATTATGACCGGCCGGTCAACCCATAAACCATTTATCAAATCACATATGTAATTTGATCGATCCCTAAATCGGGCGCAACTCCTATATATATTATATCACCTAGCTAGACAGTCAGATCCCACTTCAAATTATTACAAACTAAAGTGCGGTGTGTCATATATATAATGTAGGTACTACACTTGATAAGGTTTGTACTACATACAACTTTTGTGCATTCATCTATTTATATATATCACACATTAGTTGCTTTGTATTGTTTGCCACCAAAATATGTGTGAGTTACTAGAAGTGAAAACGAGCACCGACACCAATGTCAGCATGATGATTTCGGCTCCTCCTTCCCAACTAAGCTATCCTAATTCCTGTTATGCTGCTTCGCAACTGACGAGCATGCATAGGTATTCAGAACAAGTAGAATTAGGGCATCGTGCTAAGTTTGATCTGCAAGATGGTTGGCTTCCTATAACCGAATCGACGAACGGTAACGCCTTTTATGCTGCTTTTCATACCCTTAGCTCCGCCATCGGCTTCCAAGCTCTCTTGCTTCCCCATGCTTTCAGTTCTCTTGGTTGGTAAGTTTGAACTCTCCTTTGTATGTACTCTTCCTCCTCCTTTTCTTTACTCACTTTTTACCCTTACCTAATTCATAGCTTCTCCAATATCATATCTTTCCCATTTTATTCATCTTTTGAGCTTTTTGACAATTTTGAAATGGTTTTTGTCAACAAATTTTTATGTATCCCAATATCTAAAATCTAAAAATAAGTTTGAAAAAAAAAACTTTTTCATATTTGGTGTATTCTATCTCCAAATTTTTTAATATAGTTTTATCTTGAGTTGTTGACAATTATAACTTTAAATTTGAAATAAAAATCATTTAAAAAATGATTGAATGTTTGGATAGCCAGTTATTATGATTTATAATATTATAATACAATATTGTGTATTATAAATCATAATAATAGGTTATCCAAACAAACCCGATCCCAATTCAATTTTATAGTCCCTAGTTACTTAACCTGCATAGGTTCTATTTGACATGATATACAGGTTTATCATAAGCAGCTTGATTATGGCCTTATGGGGGGAATAATGTAATGTGTTGATTTATAAAAATTAGCGATGGGAATTAAGGAATATAGGTAATAAGGGCCCGTTTTGATATAGAATTTGGAAAGTTAAACAAAAACGAGATGAATTTAGTTTATTTGTAATTTAAAATATATTGTTATAAATTTTAGTTATTATTTCATCTTCCAATTTTTCATATAAAATTTGTTTTTATTTTTCTTCTTTTAATCACCCATTTGAATAAGGGTAATCATATATATTTTTTGTCCTCTTCTAATCATTAATATTCTTAACTTATTTTTCATGCAAAAATGAGTATGAGTACTCGCAAAACTTTTCTACAATTTATTGTCTCATACAAAATTTGTTTTCATCTCATTTATCTTACACGATCTTATATCAAACGAGCCCTAAGTTATAATGATCGTAGAGGCCAGGTCCGGCCCTTGGGGTAGCCCCAAGGGGCAGTCGTCTAGGGCCCCTTACCGAGTAAACCCCCCCCCCCCAAAAATAAATAAATTATATATATAATTAAGATATTATATATTATTATATTTATATGTAATAAAATATTTACTAAAATTTATACGTAAAAAACTCATTTGTGATATGACTTAATAATTTATTGAATATTACGAGTCAACAACAAAGAGTGTAAAAAGATCTTCATCTTTCAACATTTGTTATAAGTATAAAAACACGTGGTTTTTAAGTAACAACTTATATGCTACTTTAATAAATTTATTTAAATAATTATAGTATTTTATTTGGATAAATTTGCAAAGTAACGATATGTTTTTAAGTGTTTAACCATACTATTTTACATTCATAGAAAAAATATAATATTAAAAAAAATTCACCTATATTTCTCACTAGAAAATTCACGTTTTTTAAATAGGAGCTGTAACTTGTAAGGGAATATAATAAAATTTAGTAAATATGTATAATGGTAAATCTAAAAGTCATAGTCTTTTAGTGGCATGATAAAAATAAAATTTGAATATAATATCGATTAAATAAATTAAAACTCTGCATTGTTTCATAATTTTTTTTAAAAAAAATTATAAATATATTTACGGATAAAAAGACTCGAATTTTACGTGACCTCTCACCCTAAAAAATCTGAGTCTGGGCGGCCCTAGTAGAGGCTAACTAGAGTAACGTGCAGGACATGGGGAATCATTTGGCTGTCAGTGGCGTTCTTGTGGCAATTCTATACTCTCTGGTTGCTCATCCAACTCCACGACTCTCCTGACGGTACTCGTTACAGTCGATATCTTCGGCTATCCATGGCTGCCTTTGGTAAGTACTACTATAGCTTCAAAATCCCTATCAAATTAAGCTACCATATATATATATGCAAGAACCGTACCTTACTTCAGATTGAAGGAACCCCTGAAACTGTTCATACACTTCCTTAAAAGACCACCAAATTCACCAATCTTCTATATCTATAATAAATCTATATTACTAAAACAGAGGTCTGAAACTCTGAATCGGTCATTGGTTTGATTCGCATACGTAACATTTTCTAGATTAAAATAGTGTTATTTTTGCATACGTGTCATATTCTAGATTAAATAATATTATCTTTTTGAGCCACATCAATTAATAAGTTAGTATATAGTTAGGTAAAAAGTTATTATCTTTTTAGATCAAATAATCTATCTAATATATCTTATATTTTAGTTAGATAAATTATAATATGTTATAATAAAGTGAATGATAGAAATCTTTAAAAATAATTGCCCGCACCGCTAAATATTTAAATTATAATACGTAGTTGTTTGGGCAATAAAGTGAATGTAAAATTATAATGTCAAAATATTTAAAGTGAATATTTATAATAAATATTCATTTTCTTCTTGTGCGGCTACTCCATATACCTTAATACCTTAATGGGGTATATATTAGATAAAAACTAAGATGTTGTTTTTATCGAGTTAATATTGAAAAGTAATAAATGTATTTGTATTTTTATGTACTTATATCAAATCTTTCAAATTAAGATGTAGATAAAATTATAGACATGCTACATATTTATATATAAATATATTATATTCAATTTTGACTAAATTTTGTGGACTTTTTATTTTTATCTTAAAAAATTTATAAGGTTTTGATTTATTTATTTAAAAAAATGTTAAGTATATTAATTTCAATCAAACATCATTTATTTATCTATTATATATATGTGTGTATGTTTTTATGTTAATTTTGTAATATATAATATAATATAATATAATATAATATAATATATTCATCAAAACTAAACATACTATTTATTTAGTTTATTGTTATTAAAAGATTTAAAAATTTCAACCAAACTATTATAATCGCCAAACTTCGAAAAAAAAAAAAATTAAACATTATTTTTTTATTTAGAAACCGCACAATGGCGGGGAGTAAGAGCATGTTTATCAGTGAGCCTCGTTTCGGGCTCTTAACTTACTTTTCAACTGCCACATCAGTTAAAGAGCTCAACCCAATTTTTTACCTTTTCAGCAAATTATCAGTGAGCCCACTCCTGGGCTTTTAACTTCACCTTTTTTAAAAAAAAAACATATGCAATATGGGTGTCTATGGGTAGATAAAAAGAAATTACATTAAAAAATAAGTTTTTTAAAATTTTTACATTAACAAAAATAGAGAAAAATCGATTTAAAAGAAAAATTAATCAAGCGCTGTCATGTGACAGCGCTGCAGTGGCCCTCCCTGCAACGAACCCGGACTCATCTTCAAGGTTGTTTTCCCCGGCCTCGAAACCACCTCACTTTTTCTTTCATTTTTTATTTTATTTTTTTGCCTATTGGATTATTGGTGACCCTTAGACTCACCAATAAACATGATTTAAGATTAGTCGTTAAAAATAAACCGCAGGTGAAAAGCTGGGCAAAGTGCTCGCTCTTTTCCCGATAATGTACCTGTCAGGCGGCACGTGCGTGACGTTGATCATGGTTGGGGGTGGGTCCCTCAAGACCCTCTTCCAAGTCATGAGTGGGGGTGGGACCCATCAAGGCTTGACCATCGTTGAATGGTATCTGGTCTTCACTTGCTTAGCCATCCTCCTGGCCCAGCTCCCCAACTTGAACTCCATCGCTTGGGTCTCTTTCATCGGAGCAATCACAGCCGTTGGTTACTGCACTATGATATGGGCCGTGTCCATTAGCAAAGCCCGGCCCATTAGCGTTTCTTATGGGCCGGCCCAAGTATCGGGTGCCTCTCATGCGGCCCAAGTTTGCGACATCCTTAATTCACTTGGCATCATCGCCTTTGTTTTCAGGGGCCATAACCTTGTACTTGAGATACAGGTGAGTATGTTGTTTGTTTATCAAAAGCTATAGGTCATCCCAAACATACCCTTAAAACCGCGCAACCTTTTGATCTCGCAGGGAACAATGCCAACGAGTAAAATGCAACCGTCGAGGTTGCCAATGTGGCGCGGTGTCAAGTTTTCGTATCTAATCATCGCATTATGCATCTTTCCTCTCGCAATCTGCGGATACTGGGCTTACGGAAACCTGGTATATATACACTAAACATTTCAAGAGAATAGATCCTATGTATGCAGCTCTTACGGTGTAATCTATGAGCAAATCTAGAGCGTCGGATTAAGAAGATCAAACGGCTAAAATTAAAAGTAACTTGTGAACAGTATCATTATTCGTAGGTAACATGTGATTATTCGTATGTAATTTGGTACATACTAATAATTACACTTGTAACTTCACTGTTTACAATTTACATCGTAAGGGCTGCTTACACAAGATCCAACCTCAACCTTTCAATGAGGATATTACTTGGCTTACTCTAAGAAAAAGTAACAAGTTTTTTTTTTTTTCGACAAGATACATGACAGTGGGGGGATGCTCGAGGCGATGTATGAACACCACGGGCACGATACATCAAAGTCCATTCTGGGTCTAGTAAATCTATTGGTAGTCATCAACAGCCTCAGCTCGTTTCAGATATATGCAATGCCAGTATTCGACAACCTTGAGCTTAGATACATTGGCATCAAGAACAAACCATGCTCAAGATGGGTGCGCAGCGGGATCAGATGCTTCTTCGGATGCCTCGCGTTCTTCATATCAGTAGCCCTCCCATTCTTGCCAAAACTGGCAGGCCTGATAGGAGGGATAGCGTTACCTGTGACGCTGGCATACCCGTGCCTGATGTGGGTGAAGCTTAAGAACCCCACCAGATGGGGTGCAATGTGGTGCCTTAATTGGGGACTCGGGTGCCTTGGGTTGCTCCTCAGCGGATTGGTGGTCGTCGGAGCTGTATGGAGTATCGTCATGAAGGGGATTCCTGTCCACTTTTTCAAGCCACAATGAAACTATATATATGTTGATGTGGTGTTTTAGCACATGAATATAAAGCAGCAATGTAAATTTCCTCTGCGGATCAATAATAAGTGCAGCTTATTAAAATCTAGGACCAAAAACAACAGGCAGTTGGTGTAAGCTAATACACGGCACTGATCAATCAATAAGCAAGAGAACGAAAAAACACCGGCTTGGAAGCTTGAGCGACCGATCCGGCAGAACAACTCAAAAGATAAAGAAGTATCGTTAATTTCTTCACGTTCGTTCCAAGTTCGAAGAACCATTTGTACAAATAAGGTTCCCCTTCGTAACATGATTACTTCTTCATATAGATAGATATAGGATCTATAAAGCAGTAATTATTTATAAGTACATTTGGTGCAACAGCCCTTTCTATCTGATAGAAAAGGAAGAGAAAGAAAAAAATTTTTATTGTGAATTTATACCCAAAATAATTAAGTTTAACACCGAGCAACAAAAAAATTGGAATCTAAATTGGGCCGCAGGCGGTGGATGTATCCTCAGGTTTGGGCCGTAATTGGGCCTTCTTTATAGGGGTATTAATAATACTCCGTATTCAGTTACGGCTTATTGGGCTTAATTCAAATGAAAAAACTCAAATTTCATGAAACCACCCTTTTAAATGCGTATTTCTAAAAAACCACCCTTTAAATATCTTTCATCATGTTTTAGTTCAACTTCAAGGATTTTTTAAATGGTCCAATACTTGCTCTAAGCATACTATGATCTCAATCATTGTACGAATAAATATTAGCTACGTCGCCACCCACTACGGAACTGCTTAGTTCTATCCTCTTGAAAATATGGATATCGACAAGGTGAAAATGGGGTGGATTATGGGTGGATGAAGCCATTCCATCACCCACCCTACGGGTAAATAATTCCACCCGCTCCACCTATCACCCGTAAACCTTTTCACCCTCATCCGACCCGCGCGGGTGATGCGGGTGGAGCGGGTGCCCAATGGGTGAAAACATGTAATTATGATTTGTTTTCAGAAAATTCAAAGATGAATAAAAGCTTAAATTGTAACTTATAAATCTATATAAAATACTAAAACAGAGGTCTGAAATGGGCTCTGGTGCGATCTCGCGTCCACAGAATTTTCTGGATTAAAGCGGGATTATTTTTGCTTACGTGGCATTTTCTTGATTAAAGTGGTATTATATTTCTGGCCCACATCAATTAATAAATGAATTTGTTCCCTCCGTTAATTAAAACTTGACGTTTTACTATTCATGCACGTTTTTTGAGGTGTTAAAAACTATATAAAATATTAACTTTTTTAATATATTTTTTTAATAATTTCATACTTGTTACTATTAAATATGAATTTATAAAAACAAATTTTAAAAAAAGTTAATATTTCATATAGTTTTTATCATTCTAAAAAAGCGTGCAGGAATAGTAAATGACAAGTTTTAATTAACAGAGGGAGTAGTTAGCTAAAACTTATCTTTTTAGATCAATAATCTATCCAATATAACTTGAATTAGTTGTTATACATATTTATTATTTTCATGCTTTTGATAATAAACTATATTATTTATTATTTTAAAAGATGAAGAAGGAATATTTGGTGCGTTATTCTACCTTTTAGATCAAATTGAATATAATATATTTATATATAGTTTTATTTTTGTGAGTCACGTCAATTTGATTTTATTTTTTTAAGCCACGTCAATTAATTATCTAATATAATATTTTAATATAATTAATATAATAAAATATAATTTATTAACAAAACGCGCAACCACGCGGGTAACGAATACTAGTACTAGAAATATGAGTTCGTGAAAGTCGAATACATGTCATACATCACAATAACGTGTTACAAAGTTACAAAATAAAAAGGGTAAAATAGTAAAATCACACCCACACATATAAGTTTCAAGGTTTTATGCGAGTGTGCGGGGCGGGTTATGGGTGAAAAATCTTCATCCATAATCCATCCATTACCCGCTTCACCCGCACTCGCTCCACCCATTACCCACATTTTTGCGGGTTCTCACCCGCAAAATTTACGCGGGTGAAGCGGATACCCGTGGATTATTTCCAGCTCTAAATATCGTTGCAATTTCAAAAGTAATACCTTTAATTGTGTGAGATTTTAAGAATCTGGATCCGATCATGTGAAAACAAGAGTTGTGTTTGAATTTCCAAACAAATCGGCATTTGAATCTCTTATGACACATTCCATTTGTTTAAACCTTCAACGTAATATTGTCATCTATGATAATCAATATATGCACCACAATTATTAATTCTCTATGTCATATAGTTAACTATTTAACGTTTCCGTTGCCGTTCTTAAATTTACTTTAGTGAATCCGTGAAATCTCTTCAACATTGCAGTCAAAACTCAAAAGGGGCAGGAAGGAGACATCCATAGCGAGTTTCCATTAATTTGTACGAAGTGAGAAGGCGACATTAAGCATATACCTTAACCCAATGCATCGAAATTAAACTTCGGGCACGTGCCCGACTACCCGTTGTACTGGATTGGATTCGATCTCCCAACAACTGTCTAAACCCAAATAAGCATATAACTTGGTTCTACTTATAGCTCATTAAGCAAAGTATCTTACTTTATGGATGCGGTGGGAAGCAAGGATTTCAGCTAGGGTTTCCATTTCACATCAGATTGGGGCAAACTAAAATATAACTAAGGTGCACCAATCTTAGTGGTGTGGAGTAAAGGGATGATAAGGAGGTCCCATTCAATTTTGACTCCGCTTCTTTTCTTGGGTGAAAATCTAAGGATTGTCTTACTCTTTACCAGTATCCAGTGGGTCGAGTCACTCCACAAAAAACGATTTATTTAGTGCGTGGCTCCTACCGACTGGGTCACGTATCCGAATTTGCTACCTAATGATGGGTTTCCTCGTCATACAAAAAAATAACTAAGGTGAGTTTAATACATTCGCCTGATAGAAATTCCCAAAATGCAACTATCATATATATGCATATCAGGCTAATCTTTTGTGATGGGAAAAATGCAGATCTGAAATAGGTGAGTTTAATAATATTGTAACTGAGGTCTCGTTTGGTTACTCAATAAAAAAAATCGAAAGTTTAAAAATTCATGAAATATGATTAATTACTATGTTTGGTTGACATATTGTTACAATAAAATCATGAATTTTACTTATTGAGAATTTCATTTCCTCCAATTTAGAGTAAGCTTCACTTACTTTAGGGAGTCTAGGTAAATTTAATTTTCACATTTCTACATGTAATTTTTTTTATGTTTGTATTTTTACTTCTAAATTCTAAACAACAAAATTTAACAAAATACCTTTTCACAATTACCGGGGAAAAAAAATTAATTCCTAGAAAGTAACTTTTCAAAAACTCTATATCTATATAATACGTTAAATGATAATTATTTTTTCCGATGTGTCATCACCATATTAATGGTAGGGTTTTCAACAAATAAAATTATAAGAGGATTTTTTTTATTTTCTTAAAATATTTAATATTTTATAATCATATACATCTACATAATACTTTAAATGAGAACCATTTTTTATGATGCGTCATCACCATTTTGGCGGTAGGGTTTTCAACAAATAAAATAATAAGAGGAATTTTTATTTCCTTAAAATATTTTATATTTTCTAATCAATGGATTTAATTCAAAACAATGAATTAAAATTTATATACCAATATTTAATACATATATATTATATATATATTATTTCAATTTTTAAATAAAGTTTCAATGATATTTATTTATTTTTATTTATTTGACTAATCAGTAGGGATGATATAAAATATCTATATCTATATATACTACTACTTTAAATGACAATAAATTTTTTATAATAATTTTCAAAAAGATTCCTAAAATATTTTCATGGTAAATTTTTTTTAGAATATTTACTTATTAAACCTACTTTTCTTATTTTTTGATAAGTTTAATTATTATTTTTATTTAATTGTATAATATTATTTCATTTTATTAGTAATATTTTATTTAATTTTTTTAAATCGCATCATGACACATAGTTGTAATTATTATGTTAAACCACAGAAGCACTTCTGATGGTGCAACGGATCTCCCGGTAATGCTGGAGCAGGCGGCGAAAACGATGGTAAGGAGGCGGGTTGCAACCTACGGCTAGCTTATGTAAAAAATGGAATCCGATTATTTTGCATAGTTTTGTGAGGGTTTTTTTACACTTAAACGACACTTGTGGTATTAGAAGCAAGATGGAGTAGATTAGGAACTCGAATTTTCGCCAACAATGGTGGAATAGGGTCCTGAAGGGGACAAAATCCCATTTTGTAGCCCAAGTAGATGGAGGTCATAAAATCCACAATTGAATACACCAACCTCTTTCACTCTATCTGTCGATTGACTTTGTATATTCAATTATAAGAAACAACTTTAAAATCATCCAAAACGACGTCGATTTCAATTTGGGGCAAAAAAGAACTTGAACAAAATTGAGCTTGAATCATTCGATTAAATTCCAAATCGAATACGTTTTTTAGATGAGAAGATTGATTAAAACTTAATGGAGGTGTTTTGAAGGTGAAACAATGGAAATTAACTAACCAAGTCTCTACCACCCAATTTGGTGGAACAAGATAATGAGTTGACTCGATCGAGTTGGCTGAGTGGACTCACTAAGTAAACTCATCCCTTGAGTTCTAATAGAACTTAGATAGAACAGTAGGGTGGGGTAGGGTTGATATTCAAGCCGAGTAGCTCGAGCTTGGCTCGGGAAAAATTCGGCTCAAGCTCGTTCGAATTTAAAATACGAGCCGAGTTCGAGCTCACAATCGAGCTCGAGTAAGCTCGTTAACTCATTTTATGTACATTTACCTTACCCTAGCCTCTCCCCAATGCCGCCTCCAATCTTTCATTCTCACTTCACAACCTCTTAGGTCTCGATCGATCCCTCCTCTCTCATTCTTAGGTTGCTTCTCCCTCCTTTCTCAATCTCAGGCCGGCCGCTGGCGTCGCTTGCATTCTCCTCTGGCCGACGCGGCTCTAATCTCCCATCTGTCGTCTCTTGTTATCGATCTCGAGGTCGAATGGTTGTCATCTGAGTTGTCTCCTCCCACCTTTTGTCTCGTTTGAGTTGCGACATCTCTGGCCGTCGGCGCCGCTCACGTTCTCCTCTAGCTGCGCCACTCTAATCTCTCATCTCCCCGCTGCAGCTGCTCGAATTATGGGTGACAGATCTGTTTGATTAAGTATTTAATTTGTATTATAAGTCACCCACTCACCCTAATCCCTCTTCTCTCTGCTCTCATCTCTCTGCTCTTAGTGCTTTGTCTCACTTCTCATCTTCTCTCTGCTCGACATTCTCCTCTGGTCTTGACCCGTCAAGAATACGCTACGCCAAATCTAACTGTGTTGTAATCTTGTGCATTGATGAAATGGATTACATTGATTGAACCTGAATTGCAAACTTATATATATGTGAAGTTTGGAAACTTATATGTGGATTACATTGATTAAACCAGGAAATAATCTGAAGTGGATTACAGTACAGTGATTAAACCCGTCAGCTGCTCGACTTGCAGACACCTTCTTCTTGTAATTTGTGAAGTATATGTGAAGTTCAGAAGTTGATTACATATGCTTAAAAAAAGTTGATTACAATGTATTTGTATTACGGTGGATATGAATATATGATATAACAATTAAACTTACAAACTTTGTGCTAGTCGATAAATTTTTATTTGTGCAGTGATTACTTTGCAGTGATTAACATGTTTGGTTTTAGGTGAAAGTTGGACTTAATTTAGAACTTGTGAAGTTGAGATCTAATGTTCCTTATTGACAAAATAAGTGTTTGCAAGTTCATTATGGCTTCATTTTAGAATTGGTTACAACTTTCTTATTTATGTGGTACGTATTGATATCATGTTTAAAATTGGTTATATCTTTCATATGATTTTGTTTGTGTTTTATTAAGATTGGAATTCAAAACAGTGCATTCATCTCCTTCTTCCAGAATGGAGTGTTGGATAGGTATGATCACCATTTTGTGTTTATTCTTTTCATACGATTACATGGTTAACCCAAATAATTCATATGATTGTTGTTACCCAAATAATTCTACCAGAATTGAGTATGCTTTCTTTGTATGATGAGTGTGGGATGAAACCTTTCTCATTTACATAAGCTTGCTACTGAATCCAAGAGGAATACCATAGGTGGCAATTAAATAAGAGAAAATAAGCATTTTCAAATGGTATATGATGACTATTCTTTTTTCGGAAATGGTGGCTTATTATTTCTGCAAGAAAGTTCATTTAGTGTGAAAATTAAGGTTTGACTGAGCTGAATTTTGGACGTTTTAGGCATGTTGATGTTGCTGCTCAGTGGTACATGTTGACGTTGTTGCCCAAGTGCATGAATGCTACTGTTCGTGTTATGTTTGTGTTGCTTATGTCGTTGTTGTGTTCGTGTGTTGCGTTTATATTGCTCTATTTCGAACTTTATTGTTCATGTTATGTTTCGAGTTGGCAATCGTATTTGAACTTTGTAATGTCGGGTTATACTTCAAATATTGGTGTAATGTTATAGATTACTTTGCAATTTAATAATGCGGGTTATTAGGTACTTTGCAACCGATTGAAACCGAGCTCAAATCGAGCTAAATGAGCACGAACATTGTAAACGAGCTTACGAGCTCAAGCTATGCCCGAGTATTAATTAGTGAGCTCACGAGCTCGAGCACCCTCCCCAACTCGCGAGCCGAGCTAGAGTACCTGTTTGGTCTCGTTTCCATATGGAGCTCGAGCTCGGCTCGTTTGTAAATGAGCTAAGCTTGAACACCTGGTACTCGAGCTTGTTTGCTCGTATATCACCCCTAGGGTGGGGTAACAATTTGGTAACATATACTATTTAAAGGGTGATTTTTTATAATTTTGATTTTAAGGGGTGGTTTTGTGCAAAAGCTCTTTTTAAAGGGTGATTTCCTGCATATTACCCTTATTTTTAATAATAATAATAAAAAAAATCGGATTCCAAGAAAGAATAAAATAATGCATTTCGAGATTCCGTCCCTAGTCACAATTCCCTAATCCGTATCTCGTTGAAACAATGAAATTAACCTGCTTAACACCGAAAGTGTAAACATGTAAATTGACAAGGACGTAGGCGTGGGGCCCACAATTTCTCTTGAAAAGAGGGGCCCTCAATTTCTCCATGACATAACAACAAGTGTCCAATTATCTTAGCGGAGTAATTTTGTTTAATAATACTACATCCGTTTGAAAATATAAGTATGTTGACTTTCACGTTTTTAAAAGAGTTAAAAACTATATAAAATAATATATTTTTTTATTATTTTTTTACATAATTATATACTCCTTCCGTTCGTAAATATAAGTCCAATGACTTTTTCGCATATTTTTTAAAGAGTTAAAAACTATATAAAATAATATTTTTTATTAATTTTTTTACATAGTCTTATATATATTACTAATAAGTATATAATTATGTAAAAACATTAATAAAAAAAAATATATTATTTTATATAGTTTTTAAAGTGTAAAAAAATTCAATGGACTTGTATTTTCAAATGGAGGGAGTATATCCCATCCATTTTTTTTATAAAACTTTTACTATTTATATATATGTCTGGATGATGGCGTTGTAGGAGCCATGTTCTATAATAAAAATTGGAAATTGTTAAATACACCGGTAATTTTTACCGGATATACCGTTAATAGGCCCGCAACTTGCTGGGAACCCATTAGCGAGGTCCACCCATGTTCAATTTTTTTTAAAAAAAAACATCATTAGCGAGTCCACAACTTGTTGTGGACCTATTAGCGGTGTATCCAGTAAAAATTACCTGAGGTTATTCAGAATTTCACATGGTATCAGAACAGGTCCGATTAGTCAAAAAAATGGTCGAGCTAAAAAAAGATTGAAATGCTCAGATCAAAGATAAAAATGATCAAGTGTCAACCCAGTCCAGCTGGGTTGCACTTAAAATGACGTGTTAAGAATAAGAATATCATCTCACAAAAGTTTTTTTTTTTTTTTTTTTTTATTACAGTAGGCAAGGTTTTGGATACTAACAGTATCCATGATCATCAAGCATGATGATGTTTTGAAATTCACAACAAGACTCTAAAATGGAATTACAGCTCATGTGTGATTTGGCAATAAAGTCGGCCGCATTATTCGCCTCCCTGTAGCAATGCTGGAATTTGATAAATTCGAAGCCTTTGCTTATAGTCTTTATTTCTTCTATAATCTGTGTAATCATCCAAGGTGTCTTGTTTGTCTGATTAATAGAGTTGATGATGATTTCACAATCACTCTCAATGATAGCCCTTTGTATTCCTAGTTCTCTCGCCAGTCTTGTACCTGCAAGTACTGCGAAACATTCTGTTTGAGTGACGGATTCTGTTTTACCATTACATTTGTAAATTTGGTTAACCTGACCCTTATTATTTCTAATAATGCATCCTATTTGAGATTGGAGTCCATTTTTGACAGAAGCATCAACATTTATTTTAAATATGTTTTTTGGCGGATATTTCCACTTTGTGTTGTTCTGAGGTCTGATATGTTTGGGTAGGATCGTATGTTTGTTTTCCTTATTCCACAAAAGTTTTTTTTTAAAACATCATCTCGGAATAGGAAAACACTATAAAATATAAGAGAGAATTGAACTCTTATATAATGATTTTTTGTGTAGCTTTTATATTACCCTAAAATAATTTTTTTTCGTCTTTTTCTGCATGCTTTTTGAGGAGGTAAAAAAACTATAAAATATTATTTTTTTAATCAATTTTTTTAATAATTTAATATTTAATAGTTATAAGTATAAACTTGTCAAAATAAATTTGTTAAAAACAATATTTTATATAGTTTTTATTTTCTTAAAATACGTGAAGAAAAGTTAAACGCCTGGCAGAAGAATAGATCAGACTTTACATTATTTGGAACTAGTATTCGTTACCCGCGCGGTTGCGCGTTTTGTTAATAAATTATATTTTATTATATTAATTATATTAAAATATTATATTAGATAATTAATTGACGCGGCTTAAAAAAATAAAATCAAATTGACGTGGCTCACAAAAATAAAACCATATATAAATATATTATATTCAATTTGATCTAAAAGGTAGAATAACGCACCAAATATTCCTTCTTCATCTTTTAAAATAATAAATAATATAGTTTATTAACAAAAGCATGAAAATAATAAATATGTATAACAACTAATTCAAGTTATATTGGATAGATTATTGATCTAAAAAGATAAGTTTTTAGCTAACTATATTTGTTTATTAATTGATGTGGGCTAGAAATATAATACCACTTTAATCCAGAAAATGCCACGTAAGCAAAAATAATCCCGCTTTAATCCAGAAAATTCCGTGGACGCGAGATCGCACCAGAGCACGTTTCAGACATCTGTTTTAGTATTTTACTAGTTTTACTATCCGCCCGTTGTGCGGTTTCTTTATAATTATACTCTAAGATACTCCGTATGAATCAATAGATATTGTAAGATTGAATTAAAAACTTGATTATATTCAATTTGATCTAAACGGTAGAATAACGCACCAAATATTCCTTCTTCATCTTTTAAAATAATAAATAATATAGTTTATTAATAAAAGCATGAAAATAAAAAATATGTATAACAACTAATTCAAGTTATATTGGATAGATTAAGTTATATTGGATAGATTATTGATCTAAAAAGAAAGTTTTTAGCTAACTATATTTGTTTATTAATTGATGTGAGGCAGAATATAATACCACTTTAATCCAGAAAATGCCACGTAAGTAAAAATATTCCCGCTTTAATCCAAAAAATTATATAGATGCGAGATCGCAACAGAGCCCGTTTCAGGCCTCTGCTTTAGTATTTTATATAGATATAGATATAGATTTCACACTAGGTAGGCGTAGAGTATGACTGTGTGAGTCATGATTGATGAGTGGGGTGTGGGCCAGTCCGTGGGCCAGAGTATTTTCCCTTGACGGATCTCGAAACGTCTGAGTCACACACCTCTCTAAAAAGACGACACATGGCAAAAGAAGAACGGAGATGGAGATTTTACACCCACCGACCTTTCCCTATTTTATAAGCCAACCTTACCCAACCCAACCGGCTCTCTCCTTTCTTTTATCAAAAATGCCGACGGGAGGGGGGTCCCGCCGACCATTTCCAGAACCCCCACCTCTCCTTAAAATATGAGCAAATAAATTTATTTTTAAAATACCCTATAATTCTTAAAATATAATATCACCTATTGATCAATCCAAGTTCACGCTAACTATTCAAAGGATTGAAATCATGATCACTATTAAAAAAAATTATCAGTATATATTCGATATATTTTTAAACAAATTCTTTCGTTGTGAAGTTGTTAGATTGATCTAATTAGGACATATAATTAAACTATGAATTCTCGTTCATAGAACAATTTTTGAAATATATTGTTGGAGATAATGCATATAGTAAGTGGTTTTAAGGTGCCCTTTGAGCTTTCCACATCCCATATGGAAAGTTCAAGGGTATCCTAAAGAGTTTTTAATGAGACTCTTCCACCACTTACATTGAGAGGTAGAGGAGGAGATGTGGCACCCACACACGCGTCCACCGCCGTCCGTCCTGGCCCGGCCCGACCTCGTGCTCCGAGATTGGAGTTAAATTATCCTTTCAACCTCTCCTGTTTTCTACATCCCTAATGCGTTAAGTTGCTGTTTTCGCAGGGTCATTGTCCAACATATATATCATTAGAATATGGGTTAAGAGATTTAATTTAAAATATTTTTCTAATTTCACTCTTTTTACGATTTTTATAACATAATCTATCTATATACCTTTAAAAATTGTGTCCCAAGGCCCCTTAATAGCTCTCATTAATGATATTCTCATTTTTAATTCTTTTCTTTTCCTTTAATTTTATTAATGTATTCATAAAAGGTTTATTTTAATTTTATTAATGTATTCATAAATGGTTTATTATATACTCTTACTAACTTATGAAAATTTAATTATATTTTCCTAAATTTCTATGCTCAATAATAATGACCTCTTTCACATCATTTTAAACCCCAATATATTTATGAAATTCATATCATCCAAATAACATATATTCATATAAAAATCAATTAATCCTTAATCTTATATATCTATACCTATCAAAGCATCTTTACGATCCCAATTTATGGATTTTTTTTGTTGAAACCGAATATTAAAAGTCTATTTTATCGATATATTTTGTTAGTTTTAGAATCCTTAATAGATTTTAACATAATTAATAAATTAATTTTAATTTTCGCCTAACAATTTCTAAAATATAATTATATAAGTAATAAAACATATAAGTTAATCCAAATTTAGCATGGATAATCATTTATTACTTTTTTATATCACTTTTTTATACTCTGTATTTCTAATCTCCTAACTAAAACATGGTGAAAATTAAATAAAAAAATATTTTACTTTTGGTACCAATATATATCATGATTATCACCATATATCATTGATCATATATAATTATGGAGGACTATTATACGTGGATGAATTGCGGTTAATTACTTGCAACCATTAATATAAATTATTATCCATGCTAAATTCAAGGCTTCAATGGCCACTAATTTGGACACTTTGGAGGGATATGAAATGATGGAAGAAAAAACAAATAGTTAATTAACTTCAATTTTATTGAATTGAATGCCATAAATTCAATCACCACCGTTACAAGCTCATTGACTACTCAATATCTTTTTATATATTTGATCAATGAAAAAGGGTATGAGATCGAGTCTTCCGTAAATTTATTAAAAGTTAAAAACCAAAACAAAAAATAGAAGAACAAGAGCTCGTAAAAAACCAGGGGAGCTAGGAAAGGAAAAACTCAAAGATCTTTTTTGCCTTTTGGAATCTACTTATTTATCTATACATAATCAATTAGATTGGTGTGGGTCAATACTCGGTACGTATATACTCTCTTTTTCGATGAATTTATTTTATATGCCAACAAAATGCTTTGAAATTCATTTTTTTATTGATATAATTAAGGTAAATTCCTTTAGTCTTTAATTTATTTAAAAAAACATCAACAATGAAAAAATCAAAGGAGAGTTGAACAAGAAATTAAAATTTAGAGTTTGGAATGGGAATCGTTGATTTTTTAAAAAAGGTTATCAACACAATTATGTCAAATGGATAAGAAATGTGATTTTAGCATTACTAGCTACTTTGACAAGTCTTCAAATTTTCAAACACCAATAGCTCGGAAAAGAGGTGAAGAAACTGACCACTAACACTAAACCGATGGTGTCCCCGAATCAGTCATCGTAAGCCTTGAAGACGAATATTAAGACACTTAATGAAAAAACTGATAAATACATTGTATTGGTCGGCTCGATCCAATTCAACAATATCAAGTATTATTATATGTATACTTTTGCAAGATTCATCTATATACGAAAAATAGGATGGTATAATAAAGGGTCATAATAAGATTTCATTATTCATTTTTTTAAAAGAAAAAAAAAACTCAAACCCACCCCATTCTATACACAATTAATTTTGATTCAATATTTATAATAAAATTATAAATTAAATTTCATGTAAGTATAAGATATCAAACTAGACATAAACTATACCATAATATGTCATTTTGACAATCAGAAATAACATTATTTCTTCAAAAATAAAATATTGAACATAAAAAAATAGGGTTTTATTTTGAAAATGCACCTTATATAATAGAGTGTTTATTATATACAATTCCTTTTAAAAAAAATGTTAGTTAAATAAGGGCATTTCGATTATAGATTAAAAAATATCACTGAAAACTTGAAATTTTAGTTGTAAAATAAAACTTGGTGCTTCAATTGATCGAATATCTTATATTATATAAGGTGTTTTTGTTTTCAAAAAATTAAAAGGTGTTTTTTTATTAAAAAATTATTTTACAAGGTGTCTTCTTGAAGAAAAAACCCATAAAAATATAAAGATTTAATAGATAACTTAAACCAAATTATCAAGTATATAAAACCAAGATTTACTATTTGTACACATATACTATTTAGATTAGTCAATGAGATGATATAAAATAAGCTCTTAAATAGGCTTATAAAATAGGAAAACTTATATTTACGTCCCGTGCGTAGCACGGATATGCCTTGACTAGTAGTGATTAAAAATCTTAATAAAAAAATTTATAACTACCAAACATATTGCTTCCATAAAATTTAAACATTTAAAGAAAATATTTTCCAATATAATTTATTTAATCCATATTGTTATGTTATACATGAAAAACCGTTTATAAAAATACACTTAAAGAGTGTTTTACCTATAGAAGGTACTCTTAATTTTCTTCCTTCTTTTTTTTTAATAAAAAAAAAATCCAAGTTCACGGTTGCAATTACACCAAGTCGACGATCATGATTCATACTCTCAGGCTTATAATTTTTTTTGGCTTATAATTTTTTTTCCCCAAAAAATGGTCATCCACTTGTCATTCGACACGTTATACAACCCAAAATATAGATTTTTGCCCATCTAAATATATACACTGTATGTATAATCATAAAATCAAATGAATTCCTATAGGGCTCCATGAGTTTTGTTCCTTTTGTATCTTGTCTGAAAATTAAATGCATTTTTTAAGAAAATAAGATATTTTGGAGAAAATATGGACTTTTTTCCAGCTAACAAATTTTGTGTATATGCAGGCAAAATATATAAAGAAATAAAGAAATAGAAGGTAAATTTCTCTAGATTTGGAGAAAGTAGTAAAACCTCTTAAATTGCCCTTTTTAGGGTATGTTTGGTAAACTTTTTTTTTTGTTAGTTTTGGTATAAATTAAATGAAAATTTATTTTAAATATAATATTTATAATATGTAATAAATGTATAAATTTGTAAAATAGAGAAACTGTGCGATATAATTTTCTTAGAGCTCTCGATATTTACTTTTCACAATTGCCTTTGCAATGGAGTATTAATTATTGTTAATTATAATTTTCAAAAGTAAAATGGTATAATAATAAATAAATATATATAATATTTGTTCCCTTGAAAAATTTTGTGAAAAATGGTGAGATAATATATTTTAATTAAAAAAATTAATAGGAAAAAAGTACTCCGTATTTTGTTGCATTAAACCGTTTGAAAAAAAAAAAGTAATCCCCATTTGGCAGGTCGTGGGTCTGCTTGGATTCGTCTGTGTTGGGAGCGCCCTGCCTATTTGCGTGACGCTTTTTTATTCTCCTGTGGTATGTTGTATTCTTACGGAGTGACCGTCGTCCGTCTGCCGATTCGTCGACCTCTCGAATTTCAAGTTTGTCTGAACTCGAATCTTTTCCTTATTAAAAAAATAAGTTTGAAAAATGTTTCAATTAACATATCAATATCCTATCCTAATATCACAAATTTGACTAATGAATTTTAGAAAAATAACATTATTTTCTGGATAATCCAGATCTAGGAAAATAATACTGTGCCAACCAACCGTCCGTTACACATAGAGATGGATTGATTCGAGACTTTATTATGGAGCAGAGGCGTTACTTTGTTTCACGTCGGTTACATTACCACATTACGTACGTACCCTCCTTCATATTGACTTTAATTATTTCATTTTTCTTAGCTGTGTGAATTCCGCGTAGAGCGCTCCATCTATAAAAACCCCCCAAACCCTCAAACCCCAAACCATCACTTGCTAAGCGTAACTGCAAAACACAACTTGCCTAACTACACTTACAGAGACTCTCTGTTTTCGTTTCCGTTTCCGTTACTGTTTTCCCAGCACAAAAATGGCGGAAGAGCACAACCCTCACCACCACCACCACGAGGAGGAAGCGGCCGTCGAGAGCAGCGACCGCGGCCTCTTCGATTTCATGAAGAAGAAGGAAGATGCCGAGCCTAAGCCTCAGGAGGAGGTGATCGTCGCCGAGTTCGAGGAGAAGGTCCAGGTTTCCGAGCCAGAGGAGAAGAAATTCCACCGATCTCACAGCTCTTCGTCTAGCTCTGTAAGTTGATTTCATAGATTATATGCACGATCGGTCGGATGACTCGGATCGGAGTAATTGAATAATTTGATTGATGATCGATTTGGCTGATTTGTTGGATTCGGTGCAGTCGAGCGACGAGGAAGGAGACGACGAGGAGAAGAAGAAGAAAAGGAAGGAGAAGAAATCGATGAAGGAGAAGATCAAGGAGAAGCTGCACAAGGGAGAGGAGAAGCACGAGGAGAAATCGGAGGACACGGAGGTGAAGGTGGAGAAGATCCATGTGGAGGAGGTTGTTTATTCGGAGCCGTCTCACCCTGAGGTGGTGGATCACGAGAAGAAGGGGTTCCTGGATAAGATCAAGGAGAAGCTGCCAGGTCAGCACAAGAAATCTGAGGAGGAAGTGGTGGTGGTGGCTGCCGCCGCGGCTCCACCTCCTCCACCGCCGTCAGCGGCAGAGTGTGAGGCTGCGATGCACGACGGTAAGGAGAAGAAGGGATTCCTGGAGAAGATCAAGGACAAGATTCCTGGCTTCCATTCCAAGGCAGAGGAGGAGGAAAAGAAGGAGAAAGAGAAAGATTGAGGCCGGGATTGATTGATCTTTGATCCTTTGTTTGTGGATGCTTTATGCTTTGAATTCCTTTGATTATGGTTTTATTTTGGAACTTCAAAAAAAAAAAAAAAAAAAGGCAGATCACTATATATGTTTTTCTTGTTAATTCAATTCCTGCTAGTTTATTTGTGTTTTTGATGTTTTTTTTTTTTGGATTTGGAAAGATGCTTTGTAAGTATTAATTTGCTTGTGCTTATATATATTATGCATATATAAGCTAAATTAAAAGTATCTTTTATTTGTGAGTCTTTGAAATATGCTTTTTTTAATATATATATATGGAAAAAAAATTCAATTTTCTAGACAAGCCTGGAAATCTGGGGGATCACCAGCGTACCAGTCAAACGGAAGACGTTCACAGAGAAATCTGGGGATCACCAGCGGATAAATCAACAGGTATCGGTCGTATGTCCACGACGTCTACTAGCTTGATAAATCAGCCACCGTTCACATGATGTAACACAGTAAGAAAAACAAAGTACACTAACCCGCAGACTGAACCTATAGCCAAACAACTACCAAAACAAATCCCTAAAACACATCTCACACCCTCAAGGACGATAATAAGATCATAAAGGCTTACACAAGGGAAATCAAAATAGAGGAAACAGGCTTACACAAGGGAAATCAAAATAGAGGAAACGTATAAAATAGAATGGGAATAAATATGCTTCTAATTAAACTTGAGTTAAGTGCATTTTTCTACAAAATTCATTTCATATTATCCTGTTCCAATAAAAAAAATACTAATTTTTAGTATAGGATAAGGATTCTAAACTCAAAAAAAAAAAAACGGATAATTATATATACTTGTCAAGACAAATTAAGGCCTAAGATATTTTGAGGAACAGTAGCCCTAGAAAAAAAGTTGATTAAATTTGTTTCGTTTATTTTATTGAATTTTCTCACAAGTTTATCGGAATTAGACGAGTTTATAAAGTACAAAACAGATAAAAAATGATGCATGATTGTGATTGCACTGTATACGTGCTTTGTTTTAATGGCATTTATAGGGGCCTGTCATGCTTTCTATACTTTTTGCCCATAAGGTATGATTAATGAGCAAGGCAAGTGTATATCTTTTCCCTGGTTAGAACTGGAGATCTTTAAATACTTCTCACTATTCATTTTCGATTGAACCATTCCGAAATGATTTATCATTTTCCACTTTCACTTTGATTGCATCTATCTATTATATTAATTTGAAAAGAGTCCAAAAAAAAAATCTACAAAAAACATTTAGATTGAAGAGCATAAATTTAATTTAACCACGTCGTTTTTCGATCAGCAAAAAAATCTTCTAATTTTATCATAAATTTCTATAAAATCAAATCTCTATAAATAATATAGAGTACGTAATCAAGTAAAATGAAGGCGTTATATTTTTACTCTTGTAATTCCTGCTTAATTGTAAAGGGAACTATGATTCCTTTTGGTAGGGTTAGTAGCTTTCAAAACTTTTAGGTCTAGTTTAATTTAAATTTTGGAAAGATGAAATAAAATAAAATGAACGTAGTCTATTTATAGTTTAAAATATATTGTTAAACTTTTTAGTTATTACCCATTACCCCCTTCTCTCAAATTTTTATACAAAATTAGTTTAAAATTGATTTTATTTTCCCCTTTCATTTCTCTAATTACTATCTCTCTTATCTTTATTTTTCATACAAAAAAGTAACATTCTTTGCTTATCTAAATATATTTTCCTATACAAAATTTATTTCCATTTTGTTTACCTTACATGCTTATATCAAATGAGCCCTTATCTAGATATATTTTCCTATACAAAATTTATATTTTCCTATACAAAATCACTCATATTTATATTTTCTCTCATCTACTTGTCAACTAATTTATATTATATACTAAAGTATAACATCCATAAAGTAAAATATTTCAAGGTGTTTGCTTTGTAATCACTTCTTGAGATATTCTAAACACCAATATTCTAATCCATGAAGGATAATATTAATATGCAATAAACAGGTAGGTCATTATTTGCCCATTTATTCAATTTCTGATTATTCGTGTATTTGATATTTTTTTAGTTTGAATTGCTTTGTACGCGCGCAGTAAATAAAATGTTTAATTAAATGAACAATCTATTATGGTATAGTTAAGAGAAAATTGGAGGAGTAGAATCCTATTTAATAAATTTATTAGTTTATAGACCCTATAATTATTTTTAATTAAACGGATCTTTTTAATAATGTCTTTATCTAGTGATCCTCAACTAATTTTGTTTTAAAAAAGTTATTAGAATTAAATAGTAAAGATGAAAGCAAGATAAGAGTAGGCATGTACACGGATCACGGGTTCGTGTTAGGGTCGAGGGTTTTGAACAAATAATCCGTCGGGTTGATAATTTTTTTTGAAAAACACTATATTTGCATGAAAAATATTTTAAAAAATCGATTTTTTTAAAAGACCCGTTGACCTAGCAGGTCGACCTGTGATCCGTCGAGTCACCCTGACCCATCAACCCGCCTCTCCACGGATTCAGATTCGGGTCATGACTTCCTAACCCTGACTCGTCGAACCCGACCCGTGAACAGTCCTAGATAAGAGTATAATAAAATTTAAAAATATTTTCAATCCCTAATTAAACCCATTTATGCATACATAAGGTATAAAGATTAAAGAGTGTTGTGTGAGTCCAACAGCTAGCATGACGCATAATTGCATTATATACATGCTTCCATTTTTATTGCATCGGAAGAGCCTGTCTGTAAATATGCTTTCTAAACTTTTCGCCCATCTCATATTTGATATTTGATCCACTACCTCTTTTTTTTTTTTTTTTTTTTTCCATCTTCACTCTAACGTACGGAAAGTCTTAAAATAAGTATTGAAAAAAACCTAAAAATATATAAAAGCATACATATGAATATAATTATTTGTAAATCCGAAAGATTATAAAATGATGTTATTATATACTCGAATAAAGTGAACGGTCGAGTTGGAACACTAAACCTCGAGGTGGGTCAATTAGAGTGGGCCCACTGGACGTGAATGACTACTTCCTGTCGAAGCCCATCATATAATGGATCACTGTTGGCGCCACAAGAAAAAGGACATTCTACTGCTAACTGCCAAGTGCCAACTGCCAGCCAATATAAAATATTTAATTTTTAATATTTTTAAACAATTTTTGTAGTTATTATTAATAAGTATAAAATTGCTTAAAAATTTATAAAAAATTAGATATTTTATATAATTTTTTTATTATGTTTCAATATTAAATGACATATTTTTTCGAATGAATGTGGTAAACTTGAGGGGGCAATTACATGATGGGTAATTTAGATTAATGTTAATACTATAATATTATATCGTTTAATTATGAATTCATGCTCTACCTAAAACATTAAAACCCCATGATTTATAAAAAAAAAATTAGATATTTTATATAATTTTTTTTTATTATGTTTCAATATTAAATGACATATTTTTTCGAATGAATGTGGTAAACTTGAGTAGGCAATTACATGATGGGTAATTTAGATTAATGTTAATATTATAATATTATATCATTTAATTATGAATTCATGCTCTACCTAAAACAGTAGAACCCCATGATTTTCAAATTCCAGAATGTTACAAGTGAGGTTTGCATTTGGACCTTGGTGAAGGTATTTTATTTCAAATTTCAAGATGATGACATTTACATATGGACTTGTTTTGAGCCACAAAAATATTTTTTTTTTAAAAAATCAATTGTTGACCTGGCTACTTATCGATGGGGATCAGTTGACAGAGCGGATCTGTTGTCCCGAAAATCCTCCGGTCTCTCGGTGACCTCCCCCAATCCACTCCACCCTTTACCTTTTTCTTAATTTTTTCAATTTCTAATTATATATATTTTTTTAAATTAGGTAGCGAGAAAGGACATTCACGGGCAAAGAATTTTGAACCAGATGATCTCAATCGATCAGTTGAGACTTTAAAGTCAGATTTAGAAAACTGCTAGCAAAAACACGAATTTGCTGTTATAAAAATGAGTTTCAAGAACACATATTTGTTTGGCGCACTATCCTGATAAAGAGATCATTTATATCTATCAGGAGTTTTGTTACGGCAATATGAAGCTTTTAAGAACCTATTTCTAACAAATATGCTTATAAAGAATCTGCCAAACTAATGTACTGTAATAGTTTAGTTTGTTTTGTTTGGTATAACCCAATTTTGCCTTGTAATTTATAAACCGTTGAATTCTTGTGAAAACTATCAGTGGATAGCCAATTTGTAGGCCTTTTGCTTCAATACAGCCAACCTTGTTAACATGGATTATCATCATAAGTTGTTTTATAGTTATATGATGATAAATCAGGCCAACTGAATCTCTAGTTGCCTTTCATCCATTTGGTAATGAGAAATTCAAGACCAAATTGCTTGATTTTCGATTTTATTGAAGCTGAGATATGGGATGATTTACAATCACAATCCAATTTTCATAGACACCAAATGTTTACATCCACACGACACAGCGAAGGCACTTCCCCTTGATGAGCAGATCGAAGGCTTTGTTGATGTCTTCTAAGCCCAACTCGTGTGTTACAAACTCGTCCAGCTGCAATTCCTGAGCGGTTTAACGAACAAAAGTTCAGGTGCTAATTCAAACAACACCCTTTTCAATTCAACTAAAATGCCGAAGTTATATATATACCTTGTCCATGTAACGCTTAACCAGCACAGGAACATCAGATTTCGGCTTGAGACCTCCAAACAACGAACCCATAAGGCTTTTCCCATTGTGTAGAACATCGAAGGAGCTAAGCGTGAGCTGAGCGCCTGGCTTGTCCACCCCCAGCACTACTGTCTTCCCCCATCCCTACAATTCAGACTCCAAATTGAAACACAGTGTTTTGCAATTTCATTGCTATTGTACAAGATCAAATTGGAGTCTGTTACACTACCTTTCTACAACAAGCATAGGCCTCTTCAACTAATGATCCCATTCCAACGCACTCGAAACAATAATCAGCACCGCCATCAGTCATCTCATTGATCACCTGCTCAATGTAAATATGGTTTATTGTCCAAACAAAGCAATGTGTTCATCCAAAAACTAATAAGTAAAATAAGTTTTCGGACCTCGCTCAAAGATTTATCATTGCAGGTGGTTGAATTCACAAACTCAGTAACCCCAAACTTTTTTCCTGACATAGCAAATTAGATTGAAGCTTTAGGATGTTTATATGAACACATCTAATACACATCAAACTGCAAAGTTCAAGAGGAACAGATATTTTTTTTTTTATCAGATCACCTGTTTCGAATTTCTCCGGGTTCACATCAACACCAATAATCCTAGCAGCTCCACACAGCCTTGCTCCTTCCGCGACCTTTCATTTAGTAGATAACCAAAACAAACAATTAGTTGTGTGTTTTTGGGGGAAAAACTGAGAACAGCAACAAGTTTTACCGCTAGTCCGATTACACCAAGCCCGATAATGACAACAGTTGATCCCTCTTCAACCTTTGCTGTTTTCCAAGCAGCCCCAAACCCTTCACAAAACCATTTCGTGTTTTCGGTTAAAAGCTTATATATTGTCTAATATGTATAGATTGGTACAGAACTAAAGTTAGCTCATCATTTTACCAGTAGAGACTCCACAGCTCAGAAGACACGCGCGGTTTGGCGGGATTGCAGTGTCAACCTTAGCGACGTGGGCAACGTCTACAACGGTGTACTGACTGAAACTCGAAACATGCAGAAAATGGTACAAAACTTGTCCATTGAGATCAGTAAATCTGCTTGTCCCATCTCTGGGCATCCATGGGGAGACACTGAATGGTAGCTTTGAACATAGATTGCTCTTCTTGGAATTGCAATCCCTACATTCTCCGCAATCTGCCATGAATGTCGGTACCACATAGTCTCCCTCCCCGACCTCATCAACACCCTCTCCGACGCTCTCCACAACCCTGAAATGACCCGAACCCGAGATTAACTCAGCATTGATACATGCCCCAAATTGAACTATCAAATCAGAATTGACCCAACCTGAATCCAAAAACAACAAGAATGATCTGCATATGATTCCACAAAACCCTAGAATTCAATTTGTTACTTGAAATATGTTACTGAACCCAACAGGCCCCAAATTGACCTATCAAATCGGAACTGACAACCCGAAAACTACAAAAAATGATCTGCATATGATTCCAACAATATATACTTGCACTATGCTAAAATTCAATTTCATGGCTACAAGAAAAGTGAATCTACACTTACCCAACAGCTTCATGGCCCAGGATTCTTGGAAAGCAAGCGGGAGGATCCTTCAAAAAGATGAAACCCAAGTTTCAAAATCTCCCAAATTATCAGAATCAACAAAATTTTGCAGCTATGCAAATTTGTAGAACAAACAAGAGATGAGTCAGTTGTTTTTTGAACCTTCAATTTCCAGAAGGTGACATCGCTGTGACAGAGAGAAGTACAGATGATCTTCAGCCTGACCTCCCGGGCCCTGGGCGGCGCCACCACTACATCCTCTATCACCAGCGGCTCCCCGGCGTTCCGAGCCACCGCCGCTGAAAACCAAGTGATTTTTAAACAAACAAAAAAGATCACAACTGCAGAACAAAAAAGTGGTGTACGAGTAGAAATCCACACCTTTGCAACGAATGGGTTTTCCTTTATCAGACCCAATTGTGCCGTTGGCCATGTATTCCTCCATTGTTGCAATCATCTTCACTCCTAAGTGTCATCCATTGATACTTATATAGTTATATTGTGTGTTTCCTTCTACCAACCGAGTGGGAACTTAACGATTTGTACTACCAATGTTGCCAGTAACACTACTAAAATTTGTCAACCCTTTATTATTTGGAAAAATTGCAAAAATAGCCCAATTTTTAGAAGTTATTGTGCTTAGTAGCCCGAACTATCCAAAATGCATAAAATAGCCTCAAGTATTTACTTTGTTGCAGAAAATAGCCTCAAACTACATTCAAATTCAACTAATTACCTATAAATTCAAATTAATTAAAAAAAGCTTTAAATTGCTTTTAAATTCAAACTAATTACAAAACTTCTTCAAAACAATTTTTATATAAAAAATCATCACTTTTTATATAAAAAATGGCCTAAATAATTACTCCGTATTATTCTCAAAATCTACCACTTCTCATAATTTTTTTCTCATTAAGTCATTATTAGCTAAATTCATCATTAAATTAATTATAAAACCATCTTATACCATATAAATTGTGTAAATAAATAAATTTTTAAAAAATCTAATTAATTGTGAATAGAAGTTTATTAGATCAATTGTGAATAGAAGCTTAAGTATTTATTTATTTTTAATGATATGTAAATAATCTAATTAATTTTTTAAAATAATAAATTTAAGTTATATTTATATGGTTTGAGATAGTTGTTATAATTGATTTAGCTATGAGTTTAGATAACAACAATTAAGTGTAACATTTTTTATATAAGAAGTGATGTTTTTTTTAAATAAAAATTATTTTGAAGAGGTTTTGTAATTAATTTGAATTTAAAGGCAACTTAAGGCTGTTTTTTATAATTAATTTGAATTCAAAGGTAATTATTTGAATGTAGCTTCAGGCTATTTTCTGCAACCAAGTAAATACTTGATGCTATTTTCTACATTTTTGATAGTTTAGGTTATTGAGTGCAACAACCCCTAAAGGTTAGATTGTTTTTTGTAATTTTTCCTTTTTTTTTTTTTACAAATTTTAATCATTTTTTAACTTTTAGGGTTGGGTCCGTGGGGGTATTATAGGGGGCTGTCCCCAAAAGGCAGCAGTGAGGATTTTCTACTCCTGTCACTCCCTACTTTACTTCCTACACCACCAAATTAGTTTAACATTTATTTAACTTTAAAAAAATTATAAATTTTTTTTTATATTCATAATATCTATTTTTATATATTTATAAAATTCTATTTTAAAAAATCATGTTTTAAAATTTTTAATAATTATATTTTGTAAAATATTGCCTTTTTAATTTTTAAAAATTTTAAAATATGATTTTTTAAAATCAAATTTTATAAATATATAAAATATATGTTAGGAATATAAATATAATTTTTCAAAAAATTTTAAGATTAAATAAATGTTAAAATAAATTAATGTTGTAAGAAGTGGAGTAGGGAGAGTGGAGTAGAAGATCTCCCCTCCAAAGGGACTGGTGATCCCACCCGAACAATTAGAGTTTCTAGCCTTGAAGCTCACCTTGTTTACTATTTGAAGGTATTTTTAGAAAGGAAAGAGAATTTAGCGTTCGAGTGGACAACTAAAATGAAGAGAAGAAATTTTAAACTCAAATAACTGTTCAATTTGATAGGATTTTACAACCCATTAAAAGGGTATAATTTGATGAGACATTTCCCTTTCTCAAACAAAGCAGGCATTAAAAAAATGTCTTAGGACTTGTTTGGTTGATAACTAAAAAACAAAAATAAAAAATAAGATGAACTAAAAGAAATAGACAATGGTTGATAACTAAAAACCAAAAATAAAAAAAATGAGAGGAACTAAAAGAAATAGACAATTTCGTAACTCAAAATCTAGGAATTTAAATTCCCTCCTAGTAACTTCAATTTACCCTTTTATATTTGAAAATTTTCAAATCTATGGTTAATCTTCTAAACTAAAAAAAATCAATCAAATACAGTTTCAATTCCTACGTTTCATAAGGGCATGTTTAACGGGAGATTCCTAGCATCGATACTAGAATTAATTTGAATAAAAAATAGTGAAAATGGCAAGTATCGAATGGTTAGGATACCAGAGCTAATATCCGGGTTAGTATCGCACATAATAAGAGTATTTTTAATGGTGGTACTTCAAATAGCATAACAATAAAAGAAAAAAGAAATGTAAAAAAAAGTCATATTTTTAAAAGAACCAAAAGAAAAAGTCATATTTTCAATCAAAGTTAATAAACAAACGCAACTTGTTAACCAAAAATGAAAATAAAAAATAAACAAACTCAACTAACCAAACCCGGCCCCCACAGTCAATTGGACCTTTCGATGAGCATATTAGGTGTAACTAACCCCTAATTATGTGATTTTCATCAATTTTCAAGTATCATTAATAATTTACACAAAGGGTTGTGCGATTAATCCACATTAAAATTTCAACATCATTAATTATTCAAGTTGATCACTTTATTATTCAACAATTTTTTCAAAGTTGTCACTACAATTTGAAAACATTGTCACTACAATTTCAACATCATTAATTGTTGAAGATAATTATTCAATCTTGATTGTAGACATTGTCACTACAATTTGACTATCCATTACATGATACATCAAACTAGCAACTTCTATTCAACAATTTTTTCAAAGTTGTTGAACAACCTTATTCCGATTCATTACGAAGGCGATGTTGTGTCGAAGCAACTGGCCCTTAGTCCATCCACATGACGCAGCGAAGGCACTTGCCCTTAACGAGCAAATCCATAGCTTCGTTCACATCCTCGATCTTCATCTCATGTGTTACAAATCCATCAAGTTGCAATACCTATCAAGTGTTCGAAACACGAAATGTTCTCATAAGAAAACAGTGTCGAATCTCTTTCGTGTACTCATGACCATTATATGTTATAGGATAGTAGTATAGTACCTTGTCCAAATACCATTTAACGAGAGTGGGGACGTCGGATTTGGTCTTGAGACCTCCGAACAAGCTTCCCTTGATGGTCTTACCACCGAACACCAATCCTATCGAGTTCAACGAGATTTGTGATTGCGGTTTGTCCACACCGAGAACAATAGTCTTTCCCACACCCTGAAAAATATAGTTTACATGTTCCAAATGCTTACATGACGCGATATAAAACTTACGCAAAATTCTAATTTAGTTTAGGCGACGAACATTTTTGCTGCTTGCATAAGCATCGCTCACAAGAGATGCTAGTCCAACACACTCGAAACAGTAATCTGCACCTCCATTGGTCATCTCTTGGATTACCTGCTAATCAGAAAGCAAACAATCATTAACAAAAAAGAAATAACATACTCATGCTTTGTTGAGGACAATGAAACTAGAGCTTATATATGCAAGAACAAGTCGACCTGGCTCACGGATTTATCTCCGCAATCCTGAGGGTTGATGAAGTTGGTAAGACCGAATTTTTTTCCTGCACGAATAATGAAGGTTTGAATGAATCCAACCATTGGAATTCAACATAAGAGTTATCTTGAACAAGATAACAAAAACCAGTCACTTACCTATCTCGAATTTATCGATGTTCACATCCACACCAATGATTTTCGATGCTCCACAGATTCTTGCGCCCTCTACAACCTAAGAACAATCAAGATTGTTGAATTATTCCTCATTGATTGTATTATAAGGAAAGATGAAGCTCCTACACAATAGTTTGTTGATCCTAACATTATAGTAATAAAAAAAAACAAAATAAACCCGACACAAACAATGATCAGCTTAAAATAGCACATATTATCATTCTATATATGGAATGGAATGCATAAAATACGACGAAGATCATATAGTACCGCTAATCCGATCACACCAAGGCCGAATACAGCGACAGTGGATCCCTTCTCCACGCCGCCTGCTTTCCATGCGGCGCCAACCCCTGCAAGTTAACACTCTTTTTTTGAGCTTCCAAGCCATTTTCCCTAACAATATGCGCGAAAAATATAAGGCCTTGTAAGTTCTCACCGGTGGATACCCCACAGCCGATAAGACAAGCCCGGTTTGGAGGGATGGCAGCGTCGATTTTAGCTATGTGAGCGATGTCTATAACAGTATACTGGCTAAAGCTAGAGATTTTGGCAAAGTGACTCAATGTTTCGCCGTTAGAGTCGGTGAATCTGGAGGTCTTGTCCCTAGGCATGTATGGTGTCATCTCGAAGGGCATCACCGTGCACTGGTTCCCTTTCGTAGACTTGCAAGCTTCGCACTTCTGGCAGTCTGCCATGAATGTGGGTATCACATAGTCTCCCGGGACTACCTCGTCGACATTCTCCCCTACGCTCTCAACAACTCTAACAACATATATATATATCATCAAAGTTAACAATTAAGCATCAATATATACATAACAGTGCACATTGTAGATGAGATGACAATCTGAATCTATTACCCTACAGCCTCGTGGCCGAGGATCACTGGAAATACCGAAGGAGGTTCCTGCAAGTCGAGAGAGTATGTTTCCGAGTGATTTACCAATGTCAATAGAATGATATATTAATAAGAAGAACAAAGAAGAGATGTGGCAGCATTTAAGTACATCCAATTCCCAGAAGGTGACGTCGGAGTGACAGAGAGAGGTACAGATGATCTTGATTCGAACTTCGAAGGGTTTGGGAGGAGCCACTGTTATCTCCTCCATGACAAGGGGCTCCGCCGCCCTGCGAGCCACCGCAGCTGCAAATGCAACGACGTCGTTCTTGGAGTCAAGTTCGATTTCATGAAAATGATCAAATGAGATTTGAAGGTTGTAGAAGATATATATATTATACCTTTGCAACGGATGGGCTTCCCAGCAGTAGCGTTGAATCCGTTGATAGCTTGTTCCGCCATTGATTCTAGTCGCTAGCTCTCTTAACACTTGAAATAGGATGATCGATATGTAAACACCACTTGCAGAGTCTCTACCTCTTAATTTCTATGGCTTCTGAAGATTGCACTCCATTGATATATATACTGTATGAAATTTAATAAGGTGTGAGGTTGTGATGAGTTGATTGGATTAACTTATATTGTTAATTTATTCATTGCCATTAAAACCTAAAAGAAAATTCATTTATGATAAAAATTATATAAAACTAGTACCGTTTTCACGTAAAAGTTAGCATTAAAAAAATAGAGTTGATAAAATAATTTTTTTAAAAATTTCTTCATTAAATTAAGTATCTTAGAAATCTTTATTAAAATCATAATATCATTAAAAAATTTCTTAGTATATTAAGAAAATAAATAACAATTGATTAAAAAACACTAATATAATTTACTTAGATTTATATGAAGATGGAGATGACATCTCTTCTAATTTCTTCTCATTTAAAATAGTATATAAATATTGAGATAGATATCATTCTAACTTTATGTAAAAGATGAAAATAAAAATGATTAGATAAAAATAAATATCATTGTAACTACACAAATGCTAATGCAATAACTGTATCTTATATATGCAATGAATTTATAAAATAATTCATCTTAACTACTATTTATTTTATCTGTCATTATATTATAATAATATATAAATCATATTTTTTTGGTCGGAATAATATCAAAACCATATAGCCATATCATATTGTCACACTAGTATTAATAGATCAAAGAAAACAAAAATATTTATTTTAGATGTATCAAAATTTTTGGAGAAACATAATGCATAATTATTAAACACAAAATATATGATCAATAGAAAAAATAACCAATAGAAAAAAAAGGTTAGAATGTTGAGAGGTGTGCTAAATCTGGGATTTGAACCCGTGTTTGTAAGAAAACATGCATGCCCCGTATCAATTCAACAACCACCACGCCAACAGAAAATTGTGTTAATTTTAAAAATGTTTTATTATATATACTAAAATTAGTAAAAAATGAGGCCCCGTAAAATCGGAGGCCCAGGACAGTCGCCCACCTTGCCCTCCCCCAGGGCCGGGCCTGCATAGGGGGTTGTTGCCCCTCCCTCCGACTGTGAAAAAACATTCGGAGTAATATTTAAAAAAAATTAAGGTAAAAAATGTGAAAAAGAACATAAATAGGTGTCTAGTTTAGAGAAAACGTTTTACTTATCCACCGGGGTAATTACCCCATGCCAAAAGTAAGTAAAATTAAAATCAATCAATGAGATGGAGAAATATCATCATTACTTGGTGGGGCCAGTTGCAGAGGTGAGCCGACTTCATGAATACGGCTTGATCTAAAGCCGCGATCCGATTCAGAAATATGGATATGAGCCTTTATATATTGGGCCTGTTTTAGGACTATCGACCGTTTCAATGTTAAACGAATGTCATAAAATGAAATGGGCCAAATTAACAGCCCAATCCGATCGAACGCAATAAGCTTTGTTCGTGGAATTGAATAATGTTAACCGAATGTCATCAAATGAAATGGGCAAATTAACAGCTCAGTCCGACTGAACGGTTCGTGGAATTGAATGCAGTGACTCGACTAGGGATACTGAAAGATCCCTATTTATTAAAGAGACATTGGAAGCCTATATCCTCCCACCCACCTCAATCAACATCCATCAAACTTCATACAGTCGTAAGTGCAGAACCCATCGACGAGGCTACAGTAACAGGAAAAGGGACTATCTCCGCTCCATCAATAACAGGTAAATTTCCCATCCACCCTGTGTAATTTGTATTGCGTTGAACCAAGATGGTGCCTTTTATAGTTCAAGTGAAACGTAAAAAGATGATTGAAAAAAGGATACTTTATTGTAGGAAGCAGATATGGCGGACGCTGCAGATGAGTGCTACCATCGTGTGAGTGCCGAAAGTATCCTTCTAGAGGGGAAGGAAATAGACAACAAGGTGCTAGAGTTGAAGAAGCGACGGGAAAGGTTAAGAGAGGAGAAGGAGATGTGGAAGGAGGAACAATAGAAGTTGTTGAAGGAGGAAAATAAGTTCCTGGAGAGGAAGGTGGCCTACCTAACCGCCGTACTGAAAAGAAGCGAGAAGTTGGTACGGAGCATGCTGGAAGATATGAGGGTCGAGAATGAAGCACTGGACAGGGAAATCTCCGAAAGGAAGAGGAAGAGCGAAGGCGACTCCGAAATGAAGGGCGATGGCGTCGATGGAGACGAAGCAGCTAGGGCTGTGCATAACCGAGTATCCGACACGACACGACACGGTATGTCGGATACACGAAACCGATAACACTGAAATTGCTGATCCGAACACGACACGATAAGTACCGGGTATCCGACACGAAAACACGACACGGTTTCGTGTCGGATATCCTTGTAACCCGACACGACACGACATTTATATAAACCTTTTTTTTTGTTTTATTTTCTCTCTCTTGAAATTCAAGAGAAAGGATGCTGAAACGCCGGATCTGTCGAGCGAGGCTAATGACGTCTTGAAGCGCCGGATCTGTGGATCTGAAGCTAGAGAGGACTCGACTCGAAAGGGTGAGGAGAGAAGAGGAGAGGCGGCTGGCGAGCCGTGTGCTAGCTGGGCGCGTGGGCGGCGAGTCTGCGAGAGGCTGAGAGAGCTGGATCTGTCGATCTGAAGCTAGAGAGGACTCGATAGGGTGAGGATGAGGGCGAGCGAGTCTGAAGCAAGAGAGGACTCGAGGGTGAGGAGAGTAGAGGAGAGGCGGCAAGTCTGTGAGAGGTTGAGAGCGGCCGACCAAAAATAAAGATTGAAGAAGAAGAGTCTGATGAGTGATGACTTCACGGCCCACCAACTGACCTAGATAGGGGGAAAAAAATTCAAACGCTGGAAAAATTAAAAAAAGAGTTGAAATTCCGAGTTTCGAACTGCGGTCCGCATGCCTACGCCAACACGCAAGAGGCCACCCCCACACCATCTGATCAAAGTGTGTTTACTGATACTCTAAGACATTTATTATATTAATATTATCATATAATATTAATATAAAAAAAATTATCGTCTCGTGTCGGATACCCGACTAGGGAAATATGCCGATCCGAACACGACACGATTATTGTCGTGTTTTACCGTTTCTTGTCATAATCGTGTCGTATCTATATCGTTTCGTGTTTTTTCGTATCGTTTTGTTGCGGTTTCGTGTCGGATCAACCGTGTCGTATTTTTCTGCACAGCCTTAGAAGCAGCCCACGAGGGTCCTCTTTAATAGACTGAGTTCATGAAGGTAAGTTTTGAACCGTTTTTGCTGATGTGGAAGGAATTAGTATTTGGACAAGCATGGTGTTATTTATCATATTGAATAGCGTATTGTGTATTGGTATGAATGCTAGAACAATGGTTAAGTGTTTTGTTGATGTGGCAATTATTTTGAAATCAACAAAATCGATGGATATTATAAGCACACAACAATCGTAGCATTGGAATCTTCTATGCTTGAATTTGTCCTTCTTGTTCTCTAATCTCCTTCTTGTATCCGGCACTTGGGTTCAGGATTTTCACCGTCACTTATGGTCAAATTTTTTTGCTGTGCAAGTGTTGAAAATTTAAGTTTGAAATTTTTGTCACCATCACTTGCACTTATGTTTGAAAGTTATTGTTGAAATTTTTGTCGAGAAATTGAGGGATTGTTTGATTCTAAATGGATCTGTTCTCCTTCTTATAATTATAGGCACGAGCTTAGGGGATATATGCAAATTTTCGAACCCTAATGCATCTTTCTAGATTTTTTGTAATTATGATATATGTATATACCCTTTCCAAATAGCAGATATAAGATATAGATATCAATCTCATACACATTAGGTCTGCACAAATGCGGCCGCTGCAATCTAACGGCAACCGCTTGGGAGGTTAGTAGTCAAATAAAGTCGTTTCCTTCAATGTGTGTCGAGGGTCCGTCAATGAACTGAGGCAATTTCTTAGAGTGAATACCATTTGTTGTGTAGGTTGCCTGGAGGACGAGAATAGGGAAGAAGGGTATGGAAAAAAGCGGGGCGGTGAGGTGATTTCATTCCCGGAGTTTACAATCTTATAAGTCCGAGGCTTGTGCATGAAATCAATTACAACCTAGCAACTGATATGAAATCACCAACACAGATGCAGAGTATCACGATCATTGAGATCATGGAATAAGACTTCATTCCCCAACCTTTGAGAAAGAGTGGTGAAAGTTGTACAAACAATGCTAGATTCACGTAGTCAACCATCTATCACGAACATGGGGGGTCGCTACTTGGCAAGCAAGGTGAAAGATTTTTGTGTGTAAAAAATATTTTCAAATTCCAGAAGAGTAAGGAGAAAATGGTGTAGGTATGCGCCGTTGGTTTGTGAAATGGGATGCAGAAAGGCGGACGTTGGAAAAGACCAGCAATCGCTGCCGGCATGTGGTCGTGTATTACCGTTGATAAGACGCGGTTGCTACGACATCCAGCGACCACTGTGTCGGCCTAACAGAGCGTCCGCTTACATTGGAGAGTGGATCAATTGGGAACAAATCCGAATTCTGTAAAAGGAACTGGGCCAAAATAACGGCCCAGTCCAACGGAATGGATAAATCCGTTTTGGAAGTAATATGTCCAAGGAAACGTAAGGAGGAGGACTAAAAACAGAAGTACAATTAAATGTTGGGGGATTAGAATTTATTACGGTTGACAGCAAAGAGGGTAGAGCGTCCCACGTCCATCAACGTCAATCAGACATCCATGGGTTGGAACCCATCCAACCCCCAACAGTGAACACCCAAAGGGTACGATCGCCTCCCATCAGCCAAGCGCAGGTACGGTACCCTCAACATTTGTCCTAATTGGGTTTGAAACCCCTAGTTCAATCGATATCCTATTCCATTTGAGCGTGGTGTGTGAACAAATTTGGTGTTTGTGGGAATCTTGTGCAAGAATTTTGAGAACCGGACAGCTGGTGGAGATTTCGAAAAGTACAAGGAAAGGTTCGCTCAATCCATCTTGAAATATATACAATCCACATTTGATTGTTTGCAATTTCCTAATGTTAAATATGTGGCCATGCCCATGGACAATGGTAAAGAGATTACTGGCATAATAAGCATCTTTTCATGTCCGTAACGTGCGTTTGTTGAAGGTAGAATGGACAGGAGAGGATTTATCCAGTATAGCTCGGATGAGTCGAGCGATGAATACCCAGAGGCTGAAATATATGATTCAGACGATGGAGGATACCCTAGCGAAGGCTCATATTTGGCGGACTCCGCTGATGAGGGACACCAACATCTGAGCGAATGTCGACTCGCTCGGGAGTGGAAGAAGTTTGCGACGAAGCAAGAGCAGGAGATCCTAAAGCAAACTGGCATGATATCCGCACTGGAGGAGGCCTTGAAGAAGGGAGAGGCGCAAACATGCCAGCTGCTGGACGATAACAAGAAGCTGAAGGAGGAAACACAACTAAGGAGATTTGGAAGGATCTGGGGACGACATTCGGTCGAACAAGTGGAGCACATTTATTCGCCAACAGAAGGAACTTCGTTGGCTTTCCCAACAAGAATAGCAAGCAGAATAAATCAGCAGCTCATATCCGGCCGAATGCCTCTCATAAACTCTCCCTATCTTTCAAACATTGGACCCGGACACCGTGGGAGTTGCAGGTCAATGTGAACACTGTCACTAGGAACATGATTTTCTTTATAGACAATGTTCTACTTATTTAAAAATCGGAACGGATCGAATTAGTCGACAGCTATGGGATGTATCATGGATTTCCAAAACAGATTGGACTCGTTATGGTTTGACATGAATTGGGCTCGGTGGATTAATTTTATAGCCCATTATGGACCGGCCCACTAAGAAACCGAATTCCGCTTTTTGAAGCCGGATACAAGCCGATCCATTCTCCAACCTAGGTAATAATTACCTTACCTGATTAGTGTCCCCACCTAACCACAAAAAACCTAAAATACCCTTCCTATTTCTAGTGGGGGGTATTTACCCCGTGGGTCACTGAATCATTCTCCCTAGTTTAGTTAGTAATGAAAGATAAAAAAGAGTAATGTAAGAGATCATGAGTTCAAGCCTCATTCTTCACACTTTTGCAATACTTTTCACTACTATCAAAGTTTTCTTATTTTAAATGTCATATTTAAATCAAATTTTATAGTTTTAATGTTTTTCATAAGAGTATTCATTATACAGTACTACACATATATTTCAAACAAATCGACTACTGTAATTTTTATTCCTAAGATTTTTTTTTACTATCAATGTCATATTTAAACCACAATTTATGTGTTTTTTTTGCCACACATTTCAATCCTTTCAATTTTTTTTTCATTTACAAATGACTATTTTAAAAAAATTATAATTTTATTTCAATAATTTTTTAAAAAATATTCACCATGCTACACATATATATGAAAAAAATTATTAAGTTTTATTTTATGATTTTTGTAATAAAATATCATATTTAAAACACAATTTATTATTTTCTTTTAATATACTTTTTAAAAAAATTCTTCATACCGGGGAAAAAAATCCGAAAAATCCCCCTTGCCACCATTAAAAATTATGGTTGATTAAAATACCTAAAATTAAGGTATAAATGACATGTCAATAAAACTTTTCTATTCAATATAGTACATAACTAGGTATCCATTTTTCATAAAAAAATTCACAATTTCGTAGTTATTATTATTAAGTACAAAATTGTTAAAAAATTAATAATTTATATAATTTAATTTTTTATAATGCATATAAATAATAAATGATACTTCCTCCGTTAATTAAAACTTGACGTTTTACTATTCACGCACGTTTTTTGAGGTGTTAAAAACTATATAAAATATTAACTTTTTTAATATATTTTTTAAATAATTTCATACTTGTTACTATTAATTATGAATTTATAAAAAACAAATTTAAAAAATGTTAATATTTCATATAGTTTTATCATTCTAAAAAAACGTGCATGAATAGTAAACGACAAGTCTATCTATATAAAATACTAAAGCATCTATATAAAATACTAAAGCAGAGGCCTGAAACGGGCTCTGGTGCAATTTCGCGTCCATGGAATTTTCTAGATTAAATGGGATTATTTTTGCTTACGTGTCATATTCTGGATTAAAACGGTATTATATTTTTGGACCACATCAATTAATAGGTTAATATAGTTAGGTAAAAAACTTATCTTTTTAAATCAATAATCTATCCATTATAACCTTATATTTTAATTAGATAAATATATCATGCACGTAGTACAGTTATTGTTGAAAACATATTCAATCTAACTAATCAAATACAATAATAAGTTATTGTTGAAATTAATTATAACTATATTAAAAAAAGAAATCTACACCGATCGAAGTCCGATAATATTTAATAAGTAGGATGTTCAGAAACTTAATTCGGAATAGAAAAAATTGGGTGAAATGTCCATTTACAAAGTGTAATTAGCTAAATGTCCATTTTTATTTGATAATTAAGTAAATGTCCATAGTAATTTCATATTTCCAAAATACCCCTGTTTTAATTTCCCCCTTAACCCACCTCTTTCCCTTCTTCAATATCAGGACTCTCACTGTTGCCCTAGCCACCATTGTTGCTCCAATCTGAAAACTCTCACTGTTGCTCCAATCTGAGGATTCCTTCTATCCTCCAATTCCTCACCGTCGTCGTCCTCTTCCGCCGCCACCACCGCTTGCGAATCCTCCTCCTCCACCGACTCCTCTGCCTCCATCATTCGCCTCCGACCTCGCTCTCCTCGCCCCTGGCATCGACGCCTCCTGCAACGACTCCGCCTGCCCTATTCCTGTTTCTAACCCTAGTCGTTCTTCACTTGTTCTCGGTAAGTCGATCTTCTTCCTCTCCCTAGTTCCGAATTTGTTGATACTTCAGTAGGCAACTATGACGAGTTACGGGTTGATGAACTTGGTCCATTTGAGTCCCATAGGTGGTTAAAAGGCTGTGAATTTGAGCCCCCAAAGCATTGAGATGGTTACACTGAAGGAACAAGTATCGCTTAGAGTAGCGGGGGTGCATTCGTATAAGAATAATCCGAGTCGAATTGTGGTTTTGAGCATGTTGCAGCCTGGAGGCCGGTGAGCTTCATTCCGGAGCTAGTTGAATCACAGTGTTTGATGAAGAGGTTAACATATCCATATGGAGGGGAATTTTCTTCTTTATTGATGACAGATCAAACTTGGTATAGTTGATTTGTGAATTGTATTTTGTGTTTGTTAAATTGAATTGGTGTTAGTGTTTTGTTATTGGTGACAATAGGTTGTTAATGACAGTGTTTTGTAGTTGGTGACAATGGTCGGGGATATTGTTTCAATATTTTGTAGTTTATGACAATAGTTTTGTGAAAATCATTCGGTGACAGTGCTATATTGTTGATGACGTACAATAGGTTGATGACAATATTTTGTCGTTAGTGACAATAGATTGGTTATAATTGGTTTGTGAAAAATAGAGTGGTGATAATGTTTTGTATTTGGTGATTATAGGTTGGTGACATTTTTTGTAGTTAGGGACAATAGGTTGGTGACAGTATTTTGTAGTAGGTGATAATAGGTGATAATTGTGTTTTATAGTTGGTGACAAAAGGTTGGTGATAGTGTACATTAAATTTTCGTATGCTTATTTTTAGCCTCTTTAGGGTCTATGCTCACCTATATCTAGGGTTTTAGTTTGGTGACAAAAGTAAGTTAATATTAGGTGACAACGGTGATGATATTAGTACTATACACACATTTTAGGGTTTAGGGTTTAGGGCCAAGACTAAACCCTAAACCCTAAACCATATTGTACATTAAATTTTCGTCTGCTTAGCTTTAGCCCTTTTAGGGTCTATGCTCCCCTAGTTCTAGGGTTTCAATTTCATAACAAAAGTGAGTTAATGTTTTGTAGTTGGTGATAATACTCTTGAGAAAATAATATGGTGCAATGTTTCGTAGTTGGTGACAATTTTATGTAGTTAGGGAAATAGGTGGTGGCAATTTTTAATAGTTGGTGACAAAAAAAAAATGGTGACAATGTTCTTTAGTGGGTAATAATAGTTGTGTTTCAGTGTCACTAGTTGGTGAAAATAATTTGAAAAAATTTGGTAACAACATATTACTAAAGTAGGTTGGTGACAATAGGGGTGTTGATAATGTTCTTTATTTAGGGACCATAGATTGATGACAATGTTGTGTAGTTGATAACAATTGGTTTGTGACAAAGTTTGGTGACAATAAGTTGGTGAAAATAATTTGATGACAGTGTTTCGTAGTTGTTGACAATAGTTTGGTGACAATATTTTGCAGTTGGTGATAGTATGTAGTTAGTGAAAATTAGTGGTGACAATATTTTATAGTAATTGACAAAAAGTTGGTGACAATGTTATGTAATTGATGACAATAGGTTGGTGACAGTGTTAACTAGTACGAGAAAAAAAATCTGTTAAATGTTACTAGAAAAAAAATAAAATGTCACCAAAAAAGTCAGTTGTCACCAAAATAACTGTCACCAAAAAACTGTCATCAAATGCAGGCGTTGACCGAAATGGTCAATGTTGACCAGTCAATGTTAAAATTAAAAATGGTCAAGGGGGAAGGAGGAAGGGTTAGGGATGGGAAGGATGGGTATTTTTGGAAAAAATGGACATTTATTTAATTTTGTAAAAAAATGGATATTTACTTAATATTCACATCTAAAATGGACATTCACCAAATTGAACCTTCGGAATATGACATTCATCAAAAGAAACAATTCTGATCAGTTTAGTCAAATTAAATCTTTGTCAAGTACGTATTATATCTTTTTAGATGAAAATAGTTACAATTATCATTTTGTAAATGATACTCCGTAATATCTAATAGGTACGTTCTTTGTAATTAGTATTCCCTCCGTTCGGAAATAAATGATGTTTGACTTTTGTGCATATGGTTTTAGGAGCTAAAAACTATATAAAATCTTATTTATTTTAATTAAACTTTTTCACAATTTAACACTTATTAGTAATAGATATTAAACTATGAAAAAAATTAATTAAAATAAATAAGATTTTATATAGTTTTTAGCTCCTAAAACTACGTGTCCAAAAGTAAAACATCGTTTATTTCCGAACTGAGGGAGTAATATTTTATTGAATAGTTTTAGAAAATAGTTACAATTAAAATATCCAAGTTAAAATCTATCCCAGCTTTTTAAATCAAAATTATTTTAAAATTTTATACTATATAATTTTTTCACAATTTTTTTAAAATAAATTATATGAATAATCATTTACAAAATAACTTTATTTTTGTGCAATATTTTTAACTTCTTAAAATCTATATGTGTAAAATACTAAAGCAGATGTCTGAAACGACCTCTAGTGCGATTCGCCTACGTGGAATTTTCTGGATTAAAACAAGATTATTTTTTCTTACGTGTCATATTATTTATTTGGGCCACATCAATTAATAAGTCAATATAGTTAGGTAAGAAAAACTTATCTTTTTAGATCAAATAATCTATCCAATATAACATTATATCTTAATTAGATAAATTTATCTGATATTATATATTTTAATCGTATAATAAAATTGTTAATAATAATATGTTTTAGTACGTATTATATAAACAATCTTATCAAACCTATACATAATAATTACATATTTCTCTTTTTATTTTAATGGGTCATAAGGATATTAACCACAAATTAAATTACCACTTATTTTAGTACGTTTTTTATAATACAACTATATTATACCTTTGCTCAAGATATAACCTTCAAATTTCAGGATAAAATATAAATTAATCATCATTTGGTTTATTAAGAAACCGCACAACGGACGGGTAAAGTAAAACTAGTTTTAATTAAGAGAGGGAGTACGTTTTTGGAAGAAATAAAATAGTAGCAAATTAACGGCACCCACCGTCTATTTTCAAAACAAAAATAAAACTGCAGCAAACTCCTGATATTAGCAATGTTTATAATGCATGTGATTCATGGCGGATTGGCGTCGGCTGTGTGACATAATCTCTTCATAAGATTTCTATAAAAAGGTAATTAAAAAAAGACTATTTATTAAATTGGCTTTTCTAAGTGTGTAGGTTAACTATTTTCATTTGAAAAAGATTTGGTTTTTTTTTTTTTCAGAATCGCTTTATACACGGTTAAAATATCGCCAAACGCACGGTCATGATCACGGATTTGAAAACCGTGAAAAATATGGCTGCCACAGCTTCTCAAACCGTGAGAAATTGACTATCACTGATTCCGAAACCGTGAGATCCCCTCTGGCGACAGTTTTGTTAACAGTTGCAATGTATGCTGCTACGGTTTACAAAATAGTGGGACAGTCAAAGACCGACTTCAAAACGCTTATAAATACAAGCGATTGGCATCCATTGAAACACCGGAGAGGAAAAAACTTTGCAAAACTAAGTGTTTGTACACAGGTAGGAAGTATTGCAATCACGTAAAGATTGTGTCATTAGTGATCATGTCATTTCAGCAAAAGTATCGGAGGAGGAGGTGCCATTCAATCCCCACTATTACAGTGACCCCGAAGAACTTGTGCGGAACCTCCAGGTACGATATTATGAATATTGTGTAATATAGCTTACCTATGGTATTACCATGAAAGAGTGTTAAAAATATTTTCAAAAATGAAGATGGAATGAATATGACATTTGATATTGTAGTTTACTTGTCGTATTGCTATCGTTACAGTTTATAGTTGTGAAATGATATGTAGTGTATAGAATAATCGGAAAACAAAGGTTATAGTTTTGAAATGATATTTCATATAGTTGAGAAATATATATAATTATGCGGTGTCATGTGAATTGGTTGAGAAATAAACATTAATATATTGTGCATTGTATATAGTACCGGTTGAGAAATAATAATTAATACATTTTCAATGTTATACTATACTATATGTAGAGTCAACACCAACCTTTGGAAGAGGGTATAGATTATTCGTCGATGTTTACGCTTGACGGGGTGTGGGAAGACGAGAAAAATATGAAGGGGTGGGTTCGTTATGTGGGTGGTGCAAAAAATATGGTTCTCGTTATAAACCGGTCATGGAAGAACAAACGGACAGGCTGCAGAGCTAATGTACTAGTTCTGGCGGGCTGCAGCTCCTGCTCGGTTTCTCTGTCTCCCCTTCGCACTGAAGCAGTTGGGCGCACCCGTTCTCTCTGGGATAATGCTCGTCTTAATGCCTAATAGAAAATTGCAATTTCATATAACTTAATTTTGTGTTATAATATAGTCCACAAAATTATACCCATTACACATACTATTTAGCTAAAACTACATATTTACTCATCATCAATTGAAACAAAATTTCACTTTTCAAATGCATACAATTTGAACCTAACAATAACTTTATTTCACATTCATATTTCTAAACACCCATTTAACCCAAATATTCATCATTTTAAATTTAAATTCAATTCTTGCACATTTCACTCCACATTTTATTTATTCAACACCTACTTAATCAAAATTACATATTTCATCGACTCCACTTCATATATACTCCCTCCGTTCGGCAAAACTTGTCATTTTAGGGTGTTATTTTTGTTCAAAAAAACTTGTCATTGTAGGTATTTTGCCCTTCACTTTACAAAAATGCCCTTGATATGATTGATGGTTTGTTAGTTGTAGTTTTCGATAAAGTAAAAAAGGAGGGTAATAATTGAGGGTAAATTAGTACATTTGTTAATTGCCTTAAAACTTGTGAAAGAAGCTAAAATGACAAGTTTTGCCGAACGGAGGGAGTATAAATTTACATTTCTAATCAAATAGAATTTTCACATACCATCAATTTCACTTCCAATTAATATTTATCAACACAATTTCCATCCACTCAAATTTAACACAATATTCATCAACACAATTTCCATCCACTTCCAATTTCACTTCCAATTAACCACAATTTCCATCCACTCAAATTTAATTACACCTTTTTCATAAACAACGAAAACTAAACCGGAAACTAAACCTAATAACATTTTCACTTCATATTTAAATTAACATTTTCATAAAATATAAGTTTAACCTAATAAAATTTTCACTTCAAATGCAAATTACTCAACACCCTTTTCACCAATTCAACCGATCTCAAATTTAATCATCATGTATGAAAATTCCGAATTCAAATTTAATCATCATGTATGAAAATCAACACATAATCACATGCAATCGTTAATTACATCCTAACATACCAAAACCACTAATGAAATGCAAATACTCCTAACATATAATATAACATTAAAATGCAAAACCTAAATAAAGATTCATCGCTAACTAACCTCGGTCCGTTGATCGACACGGGGGTCGGTAGTGTTTTGTGAATCCGTATTTCCGGAACCACCTCGGAGGTGAATGAATCCTTTTTTCCATGGCTTCCACGTCATTACAACGGCCGGCAACGCCGGGATGATGAGGGGCTGGCGGACTGTCGGCGACGGGGGCGACGAGGGCCTGACGGTTTTGGTTTTGAGCTTAGTGAGAATGAAGGGAGGCCTAACCGCTTTTATAGAGGGACATCAAGTCCCACAATTCCTGAACCCGTGGCCAGCCGATTATAAAATGTGAACAATTAGCCGTGCACAGGTGTAGGCGTGCAGCCTAGGCCATCGGGAAAGACCACAAACCTCACGGTTTGGGAAACCGTGGCCGGCTGAGAGGAGACCGAGAATCTTCAGGCCTAGGGGTGCAGGCTAGACTGGCGTGGGAAACGGGAAAGTGGCATACGGTTTTCAAATCCGTGGCCGGCTGAGGTTACGGGGAATCTTCAGATTTTTTTGCAAGCTTGCGTTGGGAAGGAGGAAAACTGATTGGGCTTTGTGATTGGGCTTCGGATTGGACTTCATGGGCTTCGGCCCAAAACACTTAAATTGGGCTATTTCATTATCTGATTTTCGAAACCGAGCCCGTGAAAATTCTCACTATTCCTGAAGCTGTGACCATGATATTTTTCACGGTTTTGAAAACTAAAATTACCTACAATTCTCACGGTTTCAGAATCCGTAATAGTGACCGTGTGTTAGGCGATATTTTCACCGTGTGAATAGGCCCCTTTTTTTTTGGTCTGAAAGAAAAAAGATTTGTTTTGATGCATCCATTTAATCTTTTGTAAAATAAATTGTGGGGTTGGTCAATTTGTATTTAGGAAAATAATTGTCCTATTTGATTTCTTATCTTATAACTTTAGGGTAACCATTATCCAAAAGGTTAGCTATCGGACTAAGATTTAACATTTTGCAATACATTGCATATATTGGAACAAAACGTGTTAAGCTAATCTTGTTTATAAGATGTCCAAAACGGAATGCAGTATATTTTATATAAATTGTGATAATTAAACACGTATTCTTTTTATTTACATTATAATTAAATATAGTGAGAATTAAAATGTCTGATTTTTTGTTGTTGATCTGATTAATTTCATGATCTGAACTAATTTTTGTGTTCTAATCTACTCTAAATCATCAGAAGTACGTTAAATTATCCATTCAAAACAACATAGAGGAGGACGCAGCCTAGACTTCGCCAAAGGAGCTCACTAGCTCAAGCTGTGCAAACGAAGAAGCCCGGACGGCAACTGCAAACGAAGAACGGAAGAAGGAGATCTCTCTACCATCATAGGTTGTGCAAAAAATATATATAAATAAAGAGACACGGTTACAAACCGCGTCTCTGGTTAAAAATAACAAAAATATATATAATTTAAAATTTTCTATTTTGTTAATAAAACGTGGTATAAGGCCATGTTTCTCTACCCGATCCGAAAAAAATGAATATTTTGATAAATAGTTTGAAAGTGTGAATATTTCGGTAATTATTTATTTTTGAGTTAATATTTTGAAAAAAAATTCCAAAGTCCCAAAGAGATTGAACCCATCGGTAATCGGTTGCTAAACCCAACTGCACATTCTTGACATCATTCATAAAAAAATGAAAACAATCTGTTGAATTCTTTCCATGCCTCCCCAACTGCAGGGTGCTTCAACCAACCATCATTGACGAAGCCCATTTTGAGAATCTCGTGGTTGCGGGTTCAGGGATCGAGTATCGCCATGCCATCGAAATTTCTTCGCAATGTGTGAATCCATATATAATCTCTTCAATTTGGGCGTCAATGGGGAAGTATCGGATTCGAAGGACCTTTTTGGGAACTTTGCCTCCCCTTTGTGGATCAATGGATTCCACCTCGAAGTCTTGCATTTGGGACACACTTCCCACCTCAAAGTCTTGCATTTGGGACACACTTCATAATTTGCATATTGTTTATAAAATAGCACACAATTATACTCACATGCATCAATGTTCTGATAGCCCAAGTCGATGTCCCTACACACCTTCCTCATCCTTAGGCAATTATTAGAATATTTGTGGTTAGGATCGAAGGAAGCAGTCTGCAAATGTATCGACATATGTCATCCATACTTTTATCTGACAACCCGTTCTCTACCTTCATCTTTATTGCACCCAACACAACACCTAGAACAGTCTATAAATACTATATATGCTCCTATTATAAGTTCAACTCAACCGCATCAGCTCCACCACCGACCACCACCACCATTGATACATCGACACCAATCGCTACCATGTCTGCCCAATCACTACCCTGCAAAGCCATGTTCATAATTATTACGAAAATCGCAAACCCTAATTTTGCAAACTCGCAAAAAAAACCACCACTAGTCACCACATACCCTTCATCTTGGACTTGAACTTCTCCTTTGAAACCGCCACATCCTTCAACTACTTTACCGCAACAGCTACCCCGAAATCCAACGCCGCTTTGCACGTCATACCGTAGGTCCCCTTTCCCAAAACCTCTGTCGACGCCCTCAATGGATCCTCCAAATCATAAACCCTAGGCGCGTTCCCGAAGAATACCATACTCCTGTTGTTGACTCCGAACCTTTTGCCGAAGGTGAAGGGTGTGTCGGCGTTGCCATCACGGTGTCCGATTCAAACCTATCCTTTTCATTCTCCGTGGCGGACTTCTCCACTGTCGCCGCTCCCGTGGCTGCCATTTCCACTGCAGTTGCCATTAGTGCAAGAGAGCAACAGAGTGCTAACCCGAATGGCTAATTGCACTGATTTAATAAGTGCTAATTAATTAGTGCAATCCCGATGGCCCTAATTTAGAATGAACATGATGAGATTTGGATCTCTAATGATCATCCCATCGTCGAAAAAAGTTCCGGTTCTTCTTGATCTCTATGAAGCTCAAACAACAATTAATGCTTTTTTTTGCGTGTGTTTTTCATTTTTCAATTATTTTTGGATAAAAACTAACTATAAAGACAAGAATACAAATATAGTAAATACAAATAGTAATACAGAAAATAACAAAGATATGTGAAGCAAAACCTTCAAGCATCTCACCAAAGAATTTTCGACACTCGATCTCGTCCTTCTAAGCATCTCACCAAGAAGAACTCGACCCTTTGCCCTCGCATCTCACAAAGGTCATTTAGCATCTCATCAAGTGTTTGTTTTGGCATCTCACCAAAACAAAAGCTTCGGCATCTCACCTAAGCCTAGGGGTTTGAATCACACAAACACCTTTCCAAAAAATCTCAAATCTCAAATCTGCCTTTCTAAGTAAGCATGCAAGCTCTTTATATAGGAAAAATAATGCAAGATGAAAAGCCAAAAATCTATGCCTAGGGACAGCATTAACCTAGCCTCATCAAGACTCCATTGAAGATGTATGATCAGCCATAAATCATACTCCCTCCGTTCATTAAAACTTGACGTTTTACTATTCACGCATGCTTTTTGAGGTGTTAAAAACTATATAAAATATTAACTTTTTTAACATATTTTTTAAATAATTCATACTTGTTACTATTAATTATGAATTTATAAAAACAAATTTAAAAAAATGTTAATATTTCATATAGTTTTTATCATTCTAAAAAAGCGTGCATGAATAGTAAATGACAAGTTTTAATTAACAGAGGGAGTATCATATGAAGAGGCACCATAGGGAGAAAATAGGTGGCTCTTCAAGTGGAAAACAAAATCCGTCAAAATGAGAGTTGATGGAAAGATTGATAATTTCCGTCATTTTTTGAGGGAATTTGGCAAATGTGTTCAACACAAAAGTCGTATACCTTGAAAAGATATTTCCAACGAGTATTGATTCGTAAGAAACGGAGATACACAACCTTTGAACGAGCCAAAATACTAAAGGGTCATTGAATATGCCCGAATCATATCATAACACAATTCAGGTGGAGGATTCTCCATGATTGTGGCCATAGTGACAACGCTAGCACTGTCTTAATTTTTCTTTATTTAATCCTATATTTGCAAATAAAATTGAACATCGTACAATCTAAATGCGTGTTTTCAGAATTAAATTTTGAACAAATTGAGTATTTGGATGAACGCAAGTTGGTTTTTCTTTTTATTCTCGGTCTGATTCTTAAATATTTTCTAAAATATAAAAGGACTTGTTGTACAATTTTATGAGTGAGAGGTAATCATTGAGAAGGTTGTGGTTGATGGGTTGCATCCTAAACCTTTTTTCGAAGTCATTTTTTATTTCTCTTGTAATAGTTTCTTCTCCTGTGGCTAGTGTGCCATTTATAGTTTGAATTTCCTTTATGATTTTTCTATTTCTCCTTCCCGATGCCATTCGGTGGAAATAACCTGAATTTATGTTAGATAATTTAAAGTGCTTTGTTTTGGCTCGTTGGCTCCAATACATTTTATGGTATGATAAGATTTTCTCTCGTTTATTTATAAGACTGTTCTGCTTTTGGTTATTGTTTCCATTCTGCGATATTTCGTTTCTGTTTTGTAAATCGATGAGTGAATCATCGATTTCTTTTAATTGACGGAATATATTTCCAAATGTTTTCTTATTCCATTCTTTAGTCAATCGCTTAAGTATTTGTGTTTTTTTCACCAAATTGTACATATGTGATCCTCTAACATTTGATCTCCAAGCCTGTTGGACCACATGTCGGTAATCTTTTCGTGTAGTCCACATTTTTTCAAATTTAAAATGTTAGGCTTTGTATTGTTCTTGGTTATCTAATTCTGTTACAATAGGGCAGTGATCTGATGATGTAAATGCATGATTTTTCGTTGTAATATTGGAGAACCAAGTGAGTATTTCCTCTTGTATTAAGGTTTTATCAAGTTTTTCCATGATGTTATTGTTATTGGATCTATTTTTCCTCCATGTATAAATGTTTCCAGTGGTAGGCACTTCCTGTAGGAAGCAATTATCTTTGAATTCTGTTAATATTCTATATTTGTTAGGGTGTGGTTCTATCCCTCCTTTTTTCGGAGCTATTTTGGATTTCATTTAAATCACCCATGATCATGACTGGGCATTCCAAGGTTTGGATGTATAGTTGTAGTCTGCTCCAGAAGTTTGATTTTTTGTTCTCATGAGGTAGTCCATAGACGAAGACGATGTTGATAGTAATGTTTCTGTGTTTATTTTCATACCTGATTACTATGAATCTTTGATCTATATGCATCATTTCTAGTGCTTCGTGCCAAAGATTATGACTCTTCCATAGAACACCTAATCCACCAGCTCTTCCTGTTGCTGGCGCCCAAATCATATGGTCAAACCCAGCTTTTTTCCAAACTGTCTCCTTTGGTTGTCGTTCAATTTTTGTTTCTAGTAGAGCAATTACTTGAATTTTCTCAATTTTACAGAATGAGTCTATTTCCGTCCATAGGTTTTTGCGGCCTATTCCGCATATATTCCATGAGCATTATCTCATATTAACCTATTTGATTTGAGGGTTTCAGTTCCATAATCTTTTCTTGGATCAAAGTATTTGTTCGTGGTGCAATTGATTGGAATCGCACCAAAGGGTTCAGATTTATAAATGAAATTGCTCCCATCATTGTCCGTTCTTTTGTTTTTTATATTCATGATACCATGTCCTATTTCCTTTTTCGATTTTTTAGGCTTTTCATTGGTTTCCTTTCTCAATTGAAGGGCCAACATTTTGTCTAGACATCATTTCTTCTCGGATGCAAGTTTCATACATGTCCTGAGCGTGCCCAAAAGTGAGCTTAGCCATTTTCAGTAAAAGAACGTGACAAACGAATGCTAAGAAGAGGGAGGGGAGTAAGAAGTTTCAAATTTGCAGGCAAGGGAAATTCTGTTTCAATTCTAATTTTTCGTGACATAATATTTTGATGGTCCAAATAGAAATATTTCACCATCATATCTTTCTGTGCTTCCATATCATTCCAATACGAATGCTTTTTAGACAAGTCATGAAGGTTTAAACATGAGGGAGCATGTTTCTGTTCAATCAGGGCTTTACCATGGTTTCTTCAATGACAGCTCATGTATCTTGCTTGATTTTCTTCGAGATCGGTTTGCCTGTTGGAGTATCTGTTCTTAACAATATGCCAGAGACAGAGGGGGGCATCAGTCCAGAACGCAATAAAAGAAAGCGAGGGAGTTCGAATGGAGTATGGATTCAGTTCATTGGGATAATATTGATTCATTCCATTCCTGATCTTGCATTTTGTCACAAACAAGAGGTGTGACAGAATAACATATTCATGAAAACAAAGGTTATCATACTTGACATGTCTTAAGCTCGAACTAAATTTAGGTAGACGGGAAATTTATTTCTTACATTTTATCTCAGCTTGTTCAAGATATGTGGCTTCCTGGAGATCTGCCTGGTCATAAAATGGAAGCTCGGGGTTCCTTTCAGCTAGATCTGTCTGTTTTGTGATTGTCAAGTAACCCACCTTTTTTCCTTTCTGCTCATATATTTTGTTCCAGTTGTCATGATCAACCATACTCCAGTCAGATTCAGCAATCTCAAATTCAGTCCATGTCATCCACTCGAGTTCACTTTGCTTTTTCCTTGTACAAAGGGGGATCAATCCTACACATTCGAAACCAAAACAATTTTGTTCACTATTCTTTTGAGTAGAGGCCCTATCAGAGCTCGAGAGAAAAAACGTAATAAGGTTTTCACTTGAAAGGGTTAGCGATTCGTTTTTTGGGTTGTAATACAAATTCAATTTTTCAAAATCATCTTTTTCCCATTCAACAAGATCAATAGTGATACGGAATGGTGATTTTGAGGTTGAATTGGTCTTTGTGGCCTGCTCATATTTTCCATGGGGATAGATTTGTTCAATAACTTTGATCCAACTATTCTGGAAAGTGGTGGTGTCTTTCATTTCCATGGGATTGTTGTAGAAGGATGTCGGGTCAAGTGTGGTGTCTTTCATTTTCCAATTGGGTTCAATAACAATCACCAATATACATATATAATATATGTACAGCATGAATTTCCCAATTGGGTTCAATTATGAAATCTACCCACTAAAATATAAGAATTATAGTTGACACAAATTAAAAATTCGAGTTTAATCAAAATATAAAATTAAACTCGACAAATATTTTTTGTCAATTAATTCTAGTAGGTCAATCTTAAATTGGATCCTAAATAAAAAAACAGAGTCGAAATCTCAAATCAAGTTTTACCAAATATAAACTTGGTTTTAAAAAGAACTACGTATGGACTTGATACTCTTTTACGAGTTACGTAAGAAAATTCTGTATAAAATTTAACATATACCGAATTCAATCGCCTATCCCAAAATTAAATTATTTTGTCCCAAAAGAACTATGTAAAGACTTGATACTCTTTTATGAGTTACGTAGGAAATCTGATATCAAATTCAATATATATCGGATTCAGTCGCTCATCTCAAATTAAATCAAATTTGTTCTCAAAAAGAACTACGGGTGATTTGATCCCGTTCAAACGGGTATGTATATAGCTCGACATAGCTTAAGTTCATCAGGTACAATCACCGATAAAAAAAAAAGCAAATTGTTTGTCCACTATGAACTACGTAAGGCTTGATTCTCTTCCAAGAGATACGTAGGCAACCTGCTAAAATCCGGGTGCAGCCCAAATCACCAAAACCACTCAAATCTTGGTATCGATACGACTTCGAATCAAGAGGATAACCAAAAGGGGTCGAACTCAAATATTAAAAAAAATTTAAATAAAATATGTTTTACAATTATTGTGCATTTTTGTTCAACAAGGTCATAACTCCTTTATAGATGAAGGTGCTGAAACCTTAGGTATGAGAGTAATATGAGTATGGTTAATCCTATCCGGAAAGAAGCTCCGTTTAGGATTTCAATTACACACTGAGTGACGCTAGTCCCAACAATATCCCAGTGTCGTTGAAAGAACAGCACTGGCATACCATCCGACCCAGGTGCCTTCGTAGGATGCATATAAAATAGCGAGGTACGTACCTTCTCACCCGTGAAGGGTAGCAGCAGCTCATGGTTATCCTCGTCCGACAGTAAAGGCTCGATACCTTGAGTAACCGCCTTAGGGGAGGCTCTCACATGAGTTTTGAATAAATCTTTAAAATAATCATTTGCCACTTTTGCCATCCCCTGATAACTCCTCCACTCACGGCCCTCATTATCAACCAGTTTAGTCACCCGATTTCTTATCTTTCACCCATTCGCCTTCAAGTGGAAAAACTTCGTATTTCTGCCCCCCATTTAAACTCATTAGCCCTCGCCCTTTGATGCCACATAATCTCCTCCCTTTTCATCAACTCCAGTTCCTTTGTTTCAAGCTCCCTTCTTATCTCAACCCACTCTCCCCTCATCCCACTCTCCCTCAACTGCCCTAGCTCTTTTCTTATCCTTCACAACTCCTTACTTACATTACCAAAAGACAGCACCTCCCACTCCTTGAGATCCATTCTGCACCTTCTCACTTTACCCACCACGCCCTCCTCTGCCCTACTACTCCCCAGATTCAGCCATGTGTTCCTAACCACTTCTAGATAATCTTCATGCTCCATCCACATAGCTTCGAATGGAAACGGTTGCTTCCCCCTATGTCTCTGTCCACCACCCTCGCCCTTACAATCCACCAATATCGAGACATGATCTGATCCCATCCTCTCCAAATGTCTAACCCGGGCACATGGGAACATATCTATCCAGTCTTCGTTTGCAAACCCCATATCCAACCGTTCTTGAATAAATCTGTCACCACCCCTAGCATTATCCCACGTGAAACGGTTGCCCTCAAAAACCAGTTCTCGTTGCTCACACTCCTCAGTCATATCCCAAAAATTTCTTATGTTAGTAAAACTTGACTCCAAGCCTCCCTCCTTGTCAACTGTACTCACAATCTGGTTAAATCACCCACCACCACCCAAGGTTCCCTCACCTCTTCCTTTAGTTTCCTCATAAGCTCAAGCGTGTATCTCTTCTCTTTCTGTTCAAACCACCCATAGATCCCTGTGAACCTCCAATCTCCAATCAACGCATCAATGTGATGGTTAGTGTAAGACTGAATCGCAATCGGGACCACATCCTCGTCCCACATCAAGCACAGTCCTCCCGACCTCCCCACACTATCGATAGCAAAGCAATTTCTAAACCCAATCATCCTTCTCACCTTATCCATTCTCCGGATGTCACACTTAGTCTCCATCAAGAAGACTAGTTTGGGGTCCACCTTTCTCACCAATTTTGAGGCGAGTTTCCCAACCGCCGGGTCCTTTTCTAACCCCCGGCAGTTGTAACTTAAAATAATCATTGTGATCGGCAAGAGAGGTTACTAACCTCTCCCGTCGATAACTTCAATTTCTTCACCCCCAAGTTACCATCAACTTCCATAATTTCTCCATCATCCTCTCCCTCACCTGTCACCCCTGCAGCAACCCCCTTTCTCTTGAATCCACCCTCTAATTTGTTACTGTGTAAGCCCTCGGCCCCCACCTTCCTCGCACACCTCTTCCACTTTCTTTGAATTTTCACTACTCCCTCCACCCTCTCAACCCCCTCCTTGACTTTTCCCAGCCCCCTATCTTCTCGTCCTTCCCCTCCCAATCCTACTACCTCACAATTTATCAACTCACCCTCCACCCTCTCAGTTGAAACACTTCCCTTATCCCTGGTTGTCAACCCTCCCATACCTTTCTTACCCGCACCCCCTTTTTGTCCCTTATGACCATCCCACTCCTTTCCCTCGACCCCTTCCTTTGTACTCCCTTTCTTCATAACTGTAACGGCCTGGGATTATGATTCCCGAGTTACGTTTCGAGGGATAAAACCCCTCGTTAGGATCTTGCGCCCCGAGTACAGGTTGAAGGTTTGAAATCAAGGATTTGTAGTTTAAAGCGGGATTTCACACCCAAATCCGGAAGGTCTGCTGGAGACCCCGGGGTAACCCCTGTAGTTGTCCTAAGTCTACAAAGCGGAAAATCTTTTATCATGCAAAGGACATAAATTCTGAAATGATACAACCAGTGTCGCGGCAGAGCCGGATCAAACAGAGTATAATTAGGAAGAAATCCCAAAAGTGTGAATCTGGTGAAGTCAGGGTTCAAACACTCACTCTCCGCCATATGAATGGACCCCGTCATAACAGCACAAAATCAAGCAATAGATCGGGTACCTGAAACTATACCACCAAGTCAGGCCAAGAGTTCGCCTGCGGGTCCTCTGACCGCGCTGAGGACATATAATACGCCTATACCTAGAATAAAGGATGCCTTCATGCAGTACTGAATATTAACCACACTATCATGCTCCTAATTCATATATGCAAAATATGAAGTAAGGCCTTAACAAAGAATACCAAGTGGTATATCCCTCTTCTACCACCACCCCCCTTCCAGATAGGGTGGAGACTGGCCAGTTCGATGCTATAGCATATCACATCTCATCATCATATCGTATCTCATGCTCATCTCGTATTTCATGATATATATATATATATATATATATATATATATATATATATATATATATATATATAAATGACTCAAGGAGGACAATGCCCGATGAAGCTGGGCTGCCCTATGACCCTAACAACGACTCTAGGACCCACAGATAACGTTCGTTCTGTATTCAAACGCATACAGAATAAGAATGCTCATTCATAAGTGCAAGTCCTAAGCATGATACTACATGGCATGCTTTGATGCATATGCAACACCTACATACTATATGACACATCAGGCAGGAGGCCCTGGTTACTGAGTAAGCCCCGAAGGACTTACCTGGAGAAGCGCAGAATCCAAACAATAATCAGCAATGGCAAGCAATCCAACAGATCAAAGATCACCTAGTAATCCCATAAATAACATAATCAGTCTAAGTCTAATTTACGCAAGGCACACAAGTCACATATGAACATATAAGATACACATAAATGTGATAACTCGACTGTCTCATCATTAGTAACATTATCATCTCATCTTCAGTTCTCATCTCGTCTCATCATAACTTGTCAACTCATCAGTTTAAAAATAACATCCATATCATACTTAGCCGAATTCTTGTATTACTATTCCATACTCATACTTTCCATATGGATATATTATCATCATCATCATTGGTAACCAACATTTAACCCCTTATAATAAATCACCACAAGTCTCACACATATCATGTCGTTAGTCAAACGATCATATCATCATGTTAGTCCGTCACCGAAAAAGTATAAATCCCCAAGTTAGTTCCAAAACCGTTTTGAAATCCGAATCAACCAGTTAAGAATTCCGACCCTTAAAAATACTCACAAAATTCCTTTTCAATTATTTACTAAATCATTTTCCTACCTCGAAATTATTTTTTAAATTTCTTTTTAAAACTTCAAGTCTCACATAATATATATTAAATCCCAATTAATATTATATAATACTTAATAGCATTTATTAAATACTTTCGAAAAAAATATTCCCAAATCCATTAAAATCTCAACCGTTTCTATTTAATGAAACCGACCCTCTATAAAATCTCCGAAATAATATTTTATATTTTAATCTTTAAATAATATTATAATATTTTAAGTACCGTTAAATAATCAAATAATTAAACGAATAAACCCGAACCGGACCAAACTCATTCAAACCCAACCGAATCGAACCGAACCCACTTATTTATATACTCACAACCGGTCAAAGAAAACAAATAATATAAAATAACAAGGTGGGGCCCACGGGAGCCATGCCTTCATCTCCTTCACCGGTTCACCCCGCCTACTCCCGATTCAAAATTCCCGCCGACATCTCCTTCCTCGGTTCATCACACCTGCTCCCGCTGGCGACTGTGGCTGGCTCCTCCACCTCGCCTCGCGTGCTTGGTCGCTTGCTCGATGCTCATCCTTGCCCCCTCGCGCTCTCTCCCGAGCTCCCTTGCCTCGCGGTCGCTGCCCGCCTCACTCTCGAGCTTGCTCAGGCTCGACGCTCGCTCACACCTCTCACGAGCTCGCCTCACCACCCTCGATGCTCACCAGAGCTCTCGATCTCGCCCAACCTCTCCACACTCAGCCCTCACGCACACTTCGACCACCCGAGGACAAGAAATAAAATGAAACGAACCAAGGAAAATGAAGGAGGTTTGAACGCTCACCGAGATGGATTTTTTCGCGACTTCGGAGCTCTCGATCGGAGTTCTGGGCTTCGTCGATGGCTCGGGATGGCTTGTCGGACCTACACCGGATGTGGGTGAGTGTGATGGTGAAGACTGCAAGCAATTTCGATCAAAAACGAAGGAGGGACGCTTACCGAAAGTTAGCTTCGCGATTGATCGAAGATTAGAAAGGAATGGGCTGCGGTGGCTTCGTGGCGGCTCCAGTGGTGTCCGTTGTTGCTGCTGGTGGCTCCGAGGGATGCCGCAGTTGCTGCTGGTTGCTCCGAGGAGGTGTCGAAGGAGTCGCAGCGGTGATGGAAGGTGATGAATGGAGGTGACAGTGTTGGATGGTGACGGAGATGGAATGATGGTGGTGGCGTGAGTGATGAAGAAAAAGGTGACGATGGTGGTGATGATCAGCAAAAGAATGGATGGAGAGAGAGTTGGTAAAAGTGATGGTGATGAGCGTGATGGTGAGGGTGATGGGGTAAGGGGTGGGTTGAATTTGAAGGGTATGGTGAGGTGAGGGAGTGGATGAAGATTGAGTGTGGAAATGGGTAACCAAATACCCGGAAATAAACCCCGGATACGCGAATTTCGAATCCCGAAATTAGTTTCCAAGTGTTAGTTTCCCCGACTCTCGCTTTCTCGATCAATTAGAATCGACAAGGATATCATCATCCGATAATTATTTTAAATTTTTTAGGTAAAGGGATGGAAATTATTCGTCAAATTTTATATTCCGGTCGGAATCCGCTAAACGAGTTTTAAAACCGATTTAATTTCATTTTTACTTCTCTTTTTCCGAAAAATTAGGATTTGAAAATCCGAACCTTTACAATAACTTCAAGATTTACCTCCCTCACTTTCTTTGCCAACACCCTCACCTCTAGCATCACCTCCTTATCACCCCCCTCTTCTCCCTATGCTTCCTTCAATTCCTCCAACACTTCAAACAAAGATCTCTACTACCCCTCCCCTCCCTCATACCCTTTATTTATCTTTCCCCCAACCCTTCCCTCTTTTCATATCTTAATTATCTCCTTATCAAAATCCTTTCCCCCTCCCTCCCTACCAACCAGTGCCCTACTCGGTGATGCCCTAAGATCATCCCCATACTCAATGTGAACTCCCTCCCTCTCCTCCACCTCATAGCCTCCTTTCGTATGCCCAATCTTCCCACATATATAACAAAAATTAGGGAGTCCCTCATATTTGACACTTACCTACATCTTCTTGCCTCCAACCATCATAAAGAACCCCTGACTCAGCGGCTTTGTGATATCAACATTAACCCTAACCCTCAGAAACTTTCCGCTGATAAGGAGGTCATCATCGTCAACTCCCAGAAACTCCCCTAGACACGTTCCCACGGCCTCCACTGTCTTTTGATTTATTGCGCCCAGCGGAACATCATAAACCCTCCCCCAAAAATGAGTGTGCATGAAAGTCAGTTTCGACGGTTGCACCAGTTCCGGTTCTTTCAGTACTAATAGAGCCTTATCAAAAGACCATGGCCCTCCTTGTAATACCTTTCAAGCATCATTACCACATGCAAACAGGAAGATGAACATATTCTGCTTCACTTCTCTAAATACAAAACCCTTCTGCAACCTCCACGCACTTTTCATCGTAGCCCTAAGCGCAAAGGCATTGAAAGGCTTATTTGTTATCAAAGATCCCACCAGTTTAATCATCCCACTATCCTGCTTCCCTGTCGTCTCAATGAAACCCTCCACAACCACATTCTCCTTCTCCATCAACAAAATATCCTTCCCCTTTTCCATGGCAAAGTGGCAAACTTATATTCTAAAGATTCAAACTAATCAATAGAGAGACTAACCTGAAACCGGTGTATCTCGCACGTAGTCGGCGAGGGTGACCTAGCTCCTACAGCCCTACCACCGAGGAGGACGCAAGCAAATCGACGGCCACCAGAGAGTAACCCTCGCAATCGCCAAACACTCTAGGGTGTAAAGACCGGAATTTAATCAATATTTATAAAATATCCTTAGGATAATCCGAATATTATCCTCCCCTATGATTATGAAAACTCAGAAAATTTAAAATTTTTATGCACGGCTTTACATTGATTTAATGATAGAAACACATTCCCGAGCCACCTTTTCTTGGCTTTTATGAACTTAACGGATTTTAACGCATCTCGGGCTCGGGATTTACGTCTTTGATTTACAAGGCCAGTCGTCCATACTTAACTTGACCAATATTGATCACCACCCACTCCTTGACTTGACTTGACTTGTGGCTTGCTTGTGATGATAGGTGTCCAACCACTCCCATCCCTTCCATTTAATCATTCCCCATCTTTAACACATGAACCACTCCTTTCTCTCCTTTATAACTGACCCAAGCTCAGTTTAGAACTCATTCACAAAGAGCCCCACCGTCACTTTGAGAGAAAACCAAAGAGAGAAGAAGCCTTCACCATTTTAGGTCCATTTTGGTGACCTTGCACAAGATAAGTCATATCTCCCTCAATACTACTCCAAATTGAGCAAACTTGGTGGCCTTAGAACCATATTGAAACCACCTTTCTAAACATATATTATAATCCAAAATCAAAGCTCGTTTTCCCATCCAAAATCGTCCATCATTGAGGCTGCAGAAACTGTCTTTTGAAGGATCTTGAGGTTTTGCGTTGTTTTCTTGGTAAGCTCCATTATTTCCTTCCAAAACTGAGTTTAAACCTTTTATATGACTTCTTTGCTTCATTTATAAACAAAGTCCTGACCCTTTTGCTTGGGGTTTTGGAAAATATATTACAAGGTGTTTGGAGGTGTCCCCAAGGTCCCCAAAGTGAGAATTTTTGAGCCATTTGTGTTCCATTTGCCTCGGTAATCTCTCTTCCACCTTCCTCTCTCTAGGATAGCTTGATTTGATGTGAAAAGTCTTAGGATAGTGGATCCTATAATGATATTAAATCGGTTTGGTTCGGTTGGGTTTGGTTCGGTCGAGTTAATCGGTTATTTATTTAATTGGTTGCGGTCTTTAAAATACTATAATATTATTCGAGGATTTAAATATAAAATATTATTTTGGGGATTTTATAAAGAGATGGTTTATTAAATAATAAAGGGTAATTAAAATATCATATTATATTATTTGGGATTTTAAAATATATTATTTGGATTGAATAATTGAAAAAGGATTTTAGCAAGTATTTTCAAGGTCGGAATTCTTAACTGATTAATTCGGATTTTTAAACGGTTTTGGAACTAACTTGGGAATAAGACTTAGTCGATGACTAACTAGCATGATAATCTGATCGTTTGACTAACGGTATGATATGTGTGACTAATAGCATGATATTGCGGTGATTTTTAAAAGAGATTAAATATTCGATACTTATGAAGATGATGAATTGGAGAATTATATGGAATATGGTATGAGTTGTTAGATGATGGATTACGAGATAAAGTTAAGATGATGAAAATGATGATGTGACGGTTATTGTGTTAAGTTGTGTAGTTGTGTGTGTGATACTTTCATGCTTTGTGTGCCTTAGAGATAGACTCATTCATGTGCTTATACTTATTAGGTGACCATCTGTGACGTGTCGGATTTCATATTGCCTGGTTGATTGCCTTTTGCTGTTCTGCTTACCAGGTAAGTCTCTTCGGAGCTTACTCAGATTGATAGAGAGATATTCCCTGCTTTATGTGCATGATATACTAGGTGCTTGCATTCATGATCAGCATGCCATGTAGTATCATGCTAGGTTGCATTGACCGTTGAGCATTCTATTTCTTTATGCGTATGTAAACAGAACGGCCGTTATCTGTGAAGTAATTAGAGTCTTTGCTAGGGTCATAGGATGGCCCAGTCCATCGGGTTCCGTCCTGAGTCGATCGAGTCATGGAACTTCCTTTACTTATATTATGAGCTGCCTGCGGGCTTTATTTATTGTGGATACGGGTTGGGTCTGCGGACCGCCCGATGATAAAGGAATGCATTCATGAACTGGCCAGTCTCCGCCCTATCGGAAGGGGGTGGAGGTAGGAGAGGGACATACCATTTGGTATTCTTTGCTGGGGCCCTATCTATTATTAAGCACTTGATCTTAGGGACATGCTAGTGTGTTAATATTATGCCTCGCATCTAGAAGCATCTTTATAAGGTATAGCGTATATGTGTGCTTAGAGCCGGGATGCAGCAGGTGGGCATCATTCTGATCCCGCTCACCATTACTATTTTTAGTTATTATTTATGTTCATCCCATTGGTGTTGTTTGCATATTGCGCGGGTCATTTTGTTCGGCGGAGAGCGAGCGCTGGAGTTATCTACTTCACCAAACTCTGACCATGGTTTTGGATTTATACTTTTACACTCCGTTTTGACCCGGCTCTGCCGTGGCACCCTATTGTATTACACTTGATTTCGCTATTTGCATGACTACTGGTTTTCCACGCATAGACTTACGATAGGTACAGGGGACTTCCACGGGGATTTCAACGATACGTTTCGAATTTGGGTATGAAATCCCACTTTGGAAACATTAGATTAGGCTTCCAAACCTTCAACCTATACTCGGGGCGCACGATCCCAACGAGGGTTTTCATCCCTCGAAACGTAACCCAGGAATTATAATCCCGGGCCGTTACAAAGGTAGTATCAGAGCCGGGTTTTGTAATCCGAGTACAATAGGTTGAAGATGGTTTTGAAAATCGCCCATGATTTCAATTGATTTTGGAAAATGTTTAAAGGGCAAAATGAATTTAATTGGACTTAAAACTTAAATGAATTAAGGGGAAACAATCTCGTGGGTAGAGACCAAAGCAATAGACCTCCCTTATGGATGTAGAACTCGGGGAACGGTAGGCAAAATACTAGCTTTTATTTACAAATGGGCCTAGAAGACTCCAAGGAACACCACGGAGGTTGGAGTGTCGAGTTAGGAGGCCGTGAGGTTTTGCCCCTCCGGTCAGCCATCCCTCGAAGGACGGCATAGATCGTCTCTATGCTTACATTTATATATATATATGCAATTGGGCCTGAGGGCGATCCTCCTCGAAGAGGATCATATTAATCGTTGAGTGCTTCTGTGCTGAGTGTTTAAATTAATCGTTCCTGTAGCCATCATGGTCGATATTAGACGCGGTTCAGATGGGCATGGGGGTAGGGCACGTCGTGGCAGGGGACGCCCCCGTCGAGTTGCTGTTGAGAGAGTCGAGAAGCTTGCCGCTAACGATCACGTCGAGGAGCGCGCTGCTGACGACCATGCTGAGGAGCGAGCTTCGCCACCACCAGCTGATGACCGAGTTCCAGTTTCCACAGAGACTAGGATTGGGCAGTTAGAGGTGACACTTCATGACATTCTGAGTGAGTTACGAGGAGGAGCTCGATCTACGGCACCGACGCCAGAGGTTCCAGCTCAGCAGCCAACCGAGCCCGTGATTGATGCGCACCCCGAGAAGCGCATCGATTGGGTCAAGACGCTATCTCAGTGCCGCCCACCGACATTTGTTGGAGAGGCTGGAGAGGACGTTGAGAGGTGGTTCCGTGAGATGGAGGGATTGTTCGACCATGTTGCCATACCAGCTTCTGAGCGACAGAGGCTTGCAGCCGGTCAGCTGCGGAGGGATGCATTTGATAGATGGTTAGTATATAAGAAGGACCAGACAGAGTGGACCTATGATGCTTTTAGAGACCTGATGATGAGAGAGTACTGCCCTCCTGGGATTCAGACAGCCCGAGAGGTATCTTTTCTGCGTGGCCGCTACGACAGATCAGCTTCTGTCTCTGCCATTGTTTGCCAGTTCAAGAAGGAGCTAGTCTACTGTGCTCACTTGTGCCCTTCCAATGAGAGCCGTATTCGCATGTTATCAATGAGGCTGCCGTCTCCCGTGCTTTTGCATGCGTCCAGTTTAGGAGCTGTTAGCTTTGACAGATTCCTTGAGGTCATTCTTCTTTACGACCAGCAGAGGATTTTGTCTGAGACCGCCTATTCCACGTCCCGCCCCGAGGCGAAGAGGGCGAGGTCAGCGGAGGTCCGAGGAGAGGACAGATTCCGGAGGAGTGACTATGGAGGAGGATTTAGAGGAGGATTCAGAGGAGGGTACCATGGAGTTGCACCGAGGGTACCCCAGCCACTAGTTCCAGCTGCGTACGGAGGAGATGCGCGAGTGAGGAGTGTCACTTGCCATGGATGTTACGAGAGTGGTCATTATGTTTCTTCTTGTCCAGATCGTTCGACGGTCTGCTACGCTTGCAGCACTATGGGACACAGAGCTGCTCGTTGTCCCCATAGTAGGAGAGCACCACCGTCTACACAGCCACTGAGACTTCCTGCGGCTCCTCAGCCGCCACTTCTGACATATCCTCAGGGACAGGGGCGAGGAGATACTTCTGGTAGAGGTCGAGCCGGAGGTAGAGGAGGTAGAGGGTTCGGACGAGGAGGTAGAGGACCATCTGGGTCAGGTCAGGGTGGAGGATCAGTTTCAGCGGGACCATCGGGGTCTGGGTATGATCGAGGCCAGAGTTTTGGAGGCCGAGGACCAGCATTACCCCCACCGCCCCGCGTGTTCCAGATGAGAGCTGATGATTGTACTACCCCTACTTCCGCAGGTACTATACACTTCCATGATGAGTGCTTGTCTATATTGTTTGACACTGGTGTTACTCACTGCTTTATAGCAGAGGCGTGTGTTGCTAGGCTGAGCCTGAGCTGCACGAGTGGTTCACCCCTTACTATTGGTCTCGCAGACGGGGCAAAGGTTAGGTCGAGTCGGGAGATTTTAGGGTGCCCCATCCGTATAGGTGAGCGTGAGTGGCCAGCCGACCTTATTGTCATGCCGTTGAGGATGGAAGATCTCATTCTGGGTATGGATTTCATGGACCACTACGGAGCCATCATCAACCTTCGAACGAGGACGGTGTCCATCTTGGCAGACGACGGGACTGAGCACCAGGTTTGGGGTAGCGACCCCAAGAGGAACGGGGCGCTCATTAGCGCAATCAGAACCGCCAGACTTCTCGATCAAGGATGCATTGGATATTGGTGCTATACTGTAGAGGTGGATCGAGCACACCCCAGTATATCAGATGTCCCCATTGTCAGAGACTTCGCCGACGTGTTTCCAGAGGAGCTGCCGGGACTTCCCCCACCGCGAGAGGTCGACTTTTCGATTGAGTTGGAGCCGGGCACTAGGCCCATTTCGCGAGTCCCTTATCGCATGGCGCCGACGGAGATGGCCGAGCTAAAGGCTCAGCTAGAGGAGTTAGCTGAGAAGGGTTACATCCGCCCTAGTGCATCACCTTGGGGAGCGCCAGTTTTGTTCGTCAAGAAGAAGGATGGGTCGCTGAGGCTTTGCATCGACTATCGGGAGCTGAATCGGGCGACGGTGAAGAACCGTTATCCTCTCCCCCGGATTGACGATCTGTTAGATCAGCTGCAGGGTGTCGTTGTCTTCTCGAAGATTGATCTGAGGTCGGGTTATCACCAGTTGCGGGTGAAGCCAGAGGATGTGCAGAAGACTGCTTTCCGGACTCGTTATGGACACTATGAGTTCGTGGTCATGCCGTTTGGGCTGACCAATGCGCCAGCTGCTTTCATGGAGCTCATGAACCGTGTGTTCATTGACTACCTCGACAGATTCGTCGTCGTTTTCATCGATGACATCTTAGTCTACTCGAGGAGTAGAGAGGAGCACGAGGAGCACTTGAGGATTGTGCTAGAGACGCTGAGGAAGCATCAGCTGTATGGGAAATACAGCAAGTGTGAGTTCTGGCTCACAGAGGTGGCTTTCTTGGGCCACGTGATTTCAGCTGATGGAGTTGCTGTGGATCCGGCGAAGATTGACGCCATCGTTGCTTGGGAGGTGCCCAAGAACGTCAAAGACATCCGCTCGTTTCTGGGTTTGGCCAGTTACTACAGAAGGTTTGTACAAGGTTTCTCAAGTATCGCTAGACCGATGACACAGTTGCTGAGGAAGGACGTTCCCTTTGAGTGGAGTCTAGAGTGCCAGTCCAGTTTCGAGCTTTTGAAACAGAAGCTGACGACCGCTCCAGTGTTAGCCTTGCCTGATGGAACTGAGGATTTCGTCGTTTATACAGACGCTTCGCGTTCCGGCTTGGGATGCGTTCTGCATCAGAGGGATCGAGTCATCGCTTATGCTTCGCGCCAGTTGAAGCCTGCAGAGGTGTCTTACCCCGTCCATGACTTGGAGTTAGCAGCGGTTGTCCATGCTCTGAAGATCTGGAGGCATTATCTGTACGGTACTTCATGCAAGGTGATGACGGATCACAAGAGCTTGAAGTATATTTTCACGCAGAAGGAGCTCAACATGCGACAGAGGTGGTGGCTAGAGCTTCTGAAGGACTATGACTTGGACATAGTCTACCACCCAGGGAAGGCCAATGTAGTGGAAGATGCACTCAGTAGGAAGACTCACCAGGAGGCATCAGTGGCGAGACTTACAGCTCAGAAGGATTTGCAGACGGACTTGATGAGGTGTTGCTTCGAGGTGTGGGTTCAGCGAGATAGTGGACAGTTGTCATTCTTAGAAGTGCAGTCAGAGCTGTTGGCAGAGATTCGGCAAGGTCAGACAGATTGTCCCGAGATCGCAGTTCTGAGGGAGCGGATGGCTCAGGGCAGATTCAGAGAGCTTGCAGAGAGAGCAGATGGGATGCTCACCTTTCAGGGCAGAGCTGTAGTTCCATCGACATCAGACCTGAGGCAGAGGATCATGCAGGAGGCTCATTCCACTCCTTATTCTGTCCATCCAGGGACGAATAAGATGTATCAGGATTTGAGGAGGTATTATTGGTGGCAGAGGATGAGGGCGGACATCGTAGATTTTGTAGCCAGATGCCAGGTTTGCCAGCAGGTTCGGATTGAGCACCAGAGACCGGGAGGACTTGTCAGATCGCTTCCAGTTCCTGAGTGGAAGTGGACGGACATCTCTATGGATTTCGTCACCGGACTGAGGCGAGATGTTCGAGGTTTCGATGCCATTTGGGTTGTGGTCGATAGGTTGACCAAGTCAGCTCATTTCATTCCGATTCAGGAGACATGGCCAACATCGCGGTTAGCTGAGGAGTTCATTCGCCAGATCGTGAGACTTCATGGAGTACCTGAGAGGATTGTATCTGACAGAGATGGACGGTTCACCTCAAGGTTTTGGCATCAGGTTCAGGAGAGCCTAGGGACCAGACTGCATTTCAGTACAGCTTTTCATCCTCAGACAGACGGGCAGAGTGAGAGGACGATTCAGACCTTAGAGGACATGTTACGATCGTGTGTTTTGGAGTGAGGTCATCAGTGGTTTAGGTATCTGCCGCTAGTGGAGTTTTCGTACAAAAACAGCTACCATGCATCGATCGAGATGGCTCCATATGAGGCCTTGTACGGGAGACGATGTAGGTCCCCAGTTTGTTGGGACGAGCTTGCAGATACAGTGTTGTCGTTACCTGAGATAGTTAGAGAGACAGTTGATCAAGTGGGTCGCATTCGGGAGCATATGAGAATCGCTCAGGATCGTCAGAAGAAATATGCAGACAGGCGTAGAACAGAGATTGAGTTCGAGGTGGGTTCACATGTGTGGCTTTGGGTTTCACCCACCAGGGGAGTTCGACGGTTTGGCATTAAGGGGAAGTTGAGTCCGAGGTTCATTGGCCCATTTGAGATTCTAGAGAGAGTCGGTGAGGTAGCTTATCGTTTGGCCTTACCTCCATCCTTGGTTGGCGTCCATGACGTCTTTCATGTCTCCCAGCTCCGCCAGTATATTCCCGACCCTAGTCATGTCCTTGACCACTCAGACCTTTGCATCGAGCCTGACCATACCTTTGTGGAGCATCCAGTGAGGGTCCTTGACCGTCGAGTCAAGAAGCTTAGGAATCGGGAGGTCCCTTTGCTTCTAGTTCAGTGGTCTAGGAGGAGTCCTGAGGAGGCCACTGTTCGCAATAAGGGGGAGGTGTATGTAAAATAGGAGAATAAAATAAAGCACAACTAGACTATCTCCCTGTCCCAAACAAATAATACAAGAATCCCCTCCCTTGTAGTAGTAGGGTAATTCAGGATCGAATCCACGAGGAGGTAGGTCAGCGCTTCCTTTGTTGTACTCACGATCAATGCTTTCGACCTCAGCAGACACTCGATATCGAGTATACTGGTCGATATCGACCTCAGTTCTGGTCGATTTCCTAGTGCAGTTCCTGCAGAAGACAAAACAGCAAGTCGACGTCGAGCAGAGACCTCGATATCGATGTTAGTCCTCGATATCGACCCTTAAGGTCGATTTCGATGTTTGTCACAGAAACTGTTTTTGTAACCAATTTGTCGGAAAAGGATCCGAAGAAAATAGAATGGAGAGGGAAGATGAACAGAAGCAAAACTAAGACTTTTATGAAGAATTTAATTAATTAAAAGGCTTCCAAAGTCGGGATTTTATGCCATAACGATAACAATGCAAGTTTCATGCTAAAGATATGAACTTTAATGTCTTTCCGTCAAATAACTTTCGTTATCAACACTTAGGTGATTAGAGGCTTTCGCGTAATTCCTAAGAGTTACTATCCAATTCATGAGTAATTCAAGATCGCAATATGAGTGGCTTTCGCTTCAATAATGCAAATAATGAATCTCCCTAACTTTCGCAAAGGATCATGCATGGGGTAGAAGACGGAATCGCATAAAAGTCATACCTTTGATGCACTTACCTCACATTGCTATCGTCGGGCTCACCCCGACCCTAGAAGTGGGTTGACTACTCGCTCCTCATCATGCACATCATCATCATTGTTATTGAAAGAAAGCTACTTTGAATTAAAACTCCGAAAGAAAGTACAACCGAACAAGCCACTCCGCTCTCGCTTTACAACTCCACTCGGCCACTCTCTCTCTCTCTCTCTATTGCAACTGAATTGTGTCTCAACTGAATTCGGAATCTTCTTCCTTTTGAAAATTGAATACCTAAACTCAGCCCTATTGGCTTCTATTTGTAGATGACGACAAGGACTCGAAACCTTATCTTTATTCTCTATGATAAATAAAATAAATAAATAAAAAGTAAAAGCTAAAACTTCATGGTGAAATCAGCCTCCTCATGATAAATCTGATGTTGATGATAGGAAATCTCGACCTTTGGATAGATATTGCAAGCTTTGGATATAATTCTATCAAAATCGGAGTCGAATTCCTCTGCTGGCATGGTCGATATCGCCCCCACTCGATATCGACTCCTCCAAAATCTTATCTCGAGCTTCTCCTTCTCCTACTCGACTTCTATCAACTTGGTCGATCTGACATGATCGATATCGACCCCCAGACGTCGATATCGACCTCTTCTGTGTCGAGATGCTCTGTTTCCTTTCTGCTCGATTCCTATGTCTCGATGTACTCGATGTCGAGGTCTTCAGTCGATTTCGACCTCTTCAGAAGACTTCGAGTTCTTTTTCCGCTCTTCTGAATTCATCCATTTTTATCCTGTTTTCTGCGAAATCACATGGAAACTCGTGCAAACCCATATATTTGATATTTAAGCATAAACTACACTATTCCCATGTTTTCCCATCAATGTGCATGCAAAAGACAACAAAATGAATTCATATGTGCATAGAAAATATGGCAATTTGCGCGCACATCAAACACCCCATACTTAAGCTTGCTTGTCCCCAAGCAATACTCTTAATGGTCATTCAGGGGAAGAAAGTAAACCCTCAACATCATAGATTCATTTTTCATATGTCCCTACAATCAATTGCCATCCTCGAGAAGGTACTTATGTCAACCAAGTCCATCCCTGTGCATAAAAGCAATTTCATACTTATAAAGGAGGTAATAAAAAACAATTTTAGCAACATTGCATTAATAATCAAGAGGACTTTCTTCAAGCTTGTGAGAAGTGGATTGGTAAAAGGCTAAAGGTGGGCTAATATTTGGCCATGTGGTGTTAAATCCGGGGAAGTACACTTTCTTTCCAAAATATTCCACATTCCTCCTTCATAATGTCTCACCTTTCACTCATCGTTCAATGCTTTTTTTTCACTTTAATGCTTTTACCTCTCTAACCTTAGCACTGCCTTCTCGCGAGTCGCAAACATGGGTGTCATGAATGGCCCCGGATACTTAGTACTTCGGACTCCTCACCTTTGTGTCCCATCTCGCCGAACTATTATCTCAGCGAGCAGGGTCGACCTACCTTTATCTCCTGAGGTGATCGGATTTTTTCTCGCTCATTTAATTTTCCATATTGTATCATTCCTGCCAACAACTTTATAAATGCACAACTCCATATAACTCCAAAGATGTCATCCATTCAAAAAACTTTGTCCCCGGATAGGGTATAAGGTAAAAAATGGACAATATGTATATGTGGAGCAATAATGATCATGATAAGTCTCATATATGGCTTTGTGAATATGCGTAGGTAAGGCTAGGATATGAACTTTGCTTGTATGGAATTTTTATAAAAAAATCCTCCATCATCTTATCATGCATATGTCAAAAGCAACTTCAAATTTTCATCTCCTTTATGATTTTCTCAAAAAATTGCACTTCATTGGGACTTCCCTTAACTAGGCAATCTCATGTTATATCTCTAATGAATCTAATTTTGCATCATAGAGCTCTTTTTTATACTTCCATGACTCTCTTTTTTTCAAAATTTTTTGATGGGGGTCATTATTATTATTATTATATTTTTTTTTATGCATTAAAATAAATATGCAACCCTAAACTAAGTATGAATATGTAAATAAGCCTTTCCCCCACCCCATACTTAAAATTTACAGTGTCCTCACTGTATTGGAACTAGGGTTAAGAAGAAGACTTACTAAACCGTCACAAATTTCAGGAGTTGAAGAAGACAGCAGGGAAGGTCGATATCGACCCTTTACATCGATATCGATGTCTCTCTTGACTTCTGCTCGGGCTTCAGGGTGATTCGGCCTCGATCACAAACCCTATCCATGTCGACCTTGAGGTCGATTTCGATGTCCGACATCGATTTCGATGCCTTTCTGTGTGCTTTTCTCTCTCCTGCAATTTGAAAACTAAACACAAAATATGCAAAACAATAAAGTGTCTAAAACCAAAACTAAGCTGTCTTAAAACCAAAACTAAGTCTTTGTTACAAGCTCTAGATTTTTAAGTCGCTAGGCCGACTTCTTTCTTTGCGCTTTTCAAGGTGGCATCTGCAGAGCCCATGTGGCTTGGGCCTCAAATATCACTCCTTTCTTGTCCCGCAGCTGCATTCCCCCGGGATTGATTTGATTCACCGTGAATGGACCTAAGCTCTTATCCTTGAATCTTGTAGGGAACCAATGGTCTTTAGATTTGGCAATATAGACCTTGTCTCCTATCTCATATTGGCTTGAACTATCTTCGGATACCCTACATAAACGCACATGCCAAGGCACACCTCTTCCAAATAATGATAAGTCCTTTATTGTAATTGAACAAGAGGAATCCGTACCTTGACTTACCTTCTTCTCCGTCTGTGGCTCAGGTCGATGTCGATGTGCAGAGGTCGATATCGATCCCTGTTGTACACCTGTAGGATCAGTCGATTTGGGGAGTTTTGACTCGATATGATCAGGTCGATTTCGACCCTCAGAGGTCGATATCGAGGTCTCCTCACCTCTCTTCTCAGCGCTGATGGTGGTCGATTTCGATAGGGTGTGGTCGATATCGACCCTTAACCCCGATTTCGATGCTTCCTCTTTTCCTCCGTCGACCCCATACTTATGACCTGTCACAGAATCTTGAACAATAGTGGTCGATATCGACTTACCTGGGTCGATTTCGATGTCCTGTTGAGCTCCTTCGTTCAAGATTGCTTCAACTCCCTCTACTTGGGCTTCTTTGATGGCTTTTATCTCCATTGGCCCTTGACTTTGCACCGTCTTGTTGAAGGAATACTCTATTACTTCATCACTAATTGTGAGTGAGAGCAATCCTTTCTTCACGCTAATGTTGGCATCGACGGTTGCTAAGAATGGCCTACCTAAAATAATTGGACAAGCAGGGTCCTCCGCTATGTCAACAACTAGGAAATCAGCGGGGACAAAGAATTTGCCTACTTGTACTGGCACATCTGTCACTATCCCAGTCGGAATAACTACGGTATTGTTAGCCATGTATAATCTTGCATCCACGGGCTCCAGAGGACCTATCTTTACCTTGTGCCAAATGGTTAGTGGCATCATGCTAACGCTAGCGCCCAAGTCAACTAAAGCATTAAATTTGAATTGACCTAGACCTATAGCGATAGAAAACTTACCTGGGTCCGCCCGCTTTTGTGGTAGCTCCAACCTGTTGCATTCCTCTGCGATCTCGGAGAGCGATCGCTTCTTACCCAAGATATCCTTAAGGAACCTTACATAAGATGGCATCTCGTGAAGTGCCTCTGTGAATGGTATAGAGACATTAAGCCCTTGGAGCATCTTCACGAACCGTTGGAACTTCTTTTCCGCTGGGTCCTTAGTCACCTTTCTAGTTGGGAATGGCAACACCTTCTTCCTTCCTGCAGCTGTAGTGAGGTCGATATCGGCAGCAGTGGGGTCGATATCGACTGGAAGAGTCGATTTCTGTGGTGACGCAGAATTAGGGTCGACATCGACAGGAGGGTCGACATCGATGTCACCTTGGTCGATATCGACAGGGGGGGTCGATATCGACGTCTGTTCTGGCTCCTTCTCCTCCACTTTTCGCTCGGGCGTTTGTAATTGACCCCCACTCCTTAGGTTTACTGCCGCGATATGACCTGTGGTTTTGCCTTTTTGGTTGGGCACAGTGGATCCAGGGAGTGATCCGGACGCTTTGGGCATTGCTTCCGCCAATTGACTCATTTGAGTCTCCATGTTGCGCTTCCAAACGTCGATCTCCCCAAGTCTAGAATTGATGCCCTGCAGCTGAGTATGGACGGAGTTATTGGCTTGTTTGAACTCAGCGTGGTTCCTTCGCATCTCATCAAGGATGATTTGCAGGTCATCTTTCTTAGTCTCCCGCTCAGGGTGCCCTGGTGCCCTATAGGTTGGGGGATCCTTTTGATAGAACCTTTGATCGCCCCAATTTTGTTGATTGCCCCCTCCATAGGGGCCTCTCATCCATTTGACCTCTTCATGTTGTTCCGCCATGGATACTTGCTCAGTATGTGGACAGGCACTGGTGTTATGCCTTATTGAACCACACTCCTGACAAGGTTGATTGTTGCTCAGGAACCTTACTTGCTTTTGAAGGCGGCGTGTTTGATCGTTATGGAATTGTTGCCGTACTTCAGAATCTATCTCCCTTGGAGGCTCATATAGTGGCATAGATGGGGCAGGCCTTGCATCATAGGCCGCAGCAGCCCCATAGGTGTTGTCAAAGTTCACAAGCCTCTCAATGGTCTCCCATGCCTCCGTTGGTGTAAGCTCAATGTACCGATAGGAGGTATATGAATTGATCCTCTCCTTATTCGGCGCATCAAGGGCGTTATAAAAGATCTCTTGGATGACATATGGAAGTTGCCCATGCGTCGGGCATGATCTCAGCAAGTCTTTGAAGCGCTCCCACGCCTGTGCTAGGGTTTCACCTGGCTTTTGTTTGAAAACCGTGATCCTTTGTCTTAGCATCGCCGTTTTAGAAGGTGGGAAGAACTTATTCAAGACTGCATCTTTCACCTCTGCCCATGTCCTTAGCGATCGTGGAGCCAAACTTTCAAGCCATTGTAATGCCTTTCCTGCCAAAGACCATCGAAAAGATTTTAGTCGCACATACTCTAAGTTTACTCCATCAGCAATTGTTTCACATAAGTCCATAAAAGTAGAGATGTGTTGCAGGGGGCATTCATTATGTCTTCCTTCAAAAGTATTTCTTTTAATCTCAGATAGGAAGTTAATTTTCAGTTCATAATTGGAGTGAGGAATTATAATGGCAGATTCAGGAACATGAAGGGGCGGATGCATGTATTGCATCGCCGTTTATGGATACTGATTTAGCCGCTCTTGGGCTTGTCTGCGCGCATCCTCCTCCCTATCAGCACGGGCTCGCTCAGCAGCAGCAGCGGCCCTTTCAGCAGCGATTGTAGCATTGTGGTCCTCGATCTCCTTTCTCAACCGCTCTATGATCTCAGCCTGTGTCTCTTGTCAGCCATGATGCGAATTGCTTTGTTGCGAAGATGGTAGAAACGTTCAGGCTCGTCAATTGGTTCCAGGATAGGTCCGCGATCAGAACGTCGCATAAACCTGCAAAATAAGCTTAGAAAAAGATCGTGATTAACTTAGGTGGCGATTGATTGCCTCCCCGGCAACGGCGCCAATTTGTTCGCAATAAGGGGGAGGTGTATGTAAAATAGGAGAATAAAATAAAGCACAACTAGACTATCTCCCTGTCCCAAACAAATAATACAAGAATCCCCTCCCTTGTAGTAGTAGGGTAATTCAGGATCGAATCCACGAGGAGGTAGGTCAGCGCTTCCTTTGTTGTACTCACGATCAATGCTTTCGACCTCAGCAGACACTCGATATCGAGTATACTGGTCGATATCGACCTCAGTTCTGGTCGATTTCCTAGTGCAGTTCCTGCAGAAGACAAAACAGCAAGTCGACGTCGAGCAGAGACCTCGATATCGATGTTAGTCCTCGATATCGACCCTTAAGGTCGATTTCGATGTTTGTCACAGAAACTGTTTTTGTAACCAATTTGTCGGAAAAGGATCCGAAGAAAATAGAATGGAGAGGGAAGATGAACAGAAGCAAAACTAAGACTTTTATGAAGAATTTAATTAATTAAAAGGCTTCCAAAGTCGGGATTTTATGCCATAACGATAACAATGCAAGTTTCATGCTAAAGATATGAACTTTAATGTCTTTCCGTCAAATAACTTTCGTTATCAACACTTAGGTGATTAGAGGCTTTCGCGTAATTCCTAAGAGTTACTATCCAATTCATGAGTAATTCAAGATCGCAATATGAGTGGCTTTCGCTTCAATAATGCAAATAATGAATCTCCCTAACTTTCGCAAAGGATCATGCATGGGGTAGAAGACGGAATCGCATAAAAGTCATACCTTTGATGCACTTACCTCACATTGCTATCGTCGGGCTCACCCCGACCCTAGAAGTGGGTTGACTACTCACTCCTCATCATGCACATCATCATCATTGTTATTGAAAGAAAGCTACTTTGAATTAAAACTCCGAAAGAAAGTACAACCGAACAAGCCACTCCGCTCTCGCTTTACAACTCCACTCGGCCACTCTCTCTCTCTCTCTCTATTGCAACTGAATTGTGTCTCAACTGAATTCGGAATCTTCTTCCTTTTGAAAATTGAATACCTAAACTCAGCCCTATTGGCTTCTATTTGTAGATGACGACAAGGACTCGAAACCTTATCTTTATTCTCTATGATAAATAAAATAAATAAATAAAAAGTAAAAGCTAAAAATTCATGGTGAAATCAGCCTCCTCATGATAAATCTGATGTTGATGATAGGAAATCTCGACCTTTGGATAGATATTGCAAGCTTTGGATATAATTCTATCAAAATCGGAGTCGAATTCCTCTGCTGGCATGGTCGATATCGCCCCTTCCACTCGATATCGACTCCTCCAAAATCTTATCTCGAGCTTCTCCTTCTCCTACTCGACTTCTATCAACTTGGTCGATCTGACATGATCGATATCGACCCCCAGACGTCGATATCGACCTCTTCTGTGTCGAGATGCTCTGTTTCCTTTCTGCTCGATTCCTATGTCTCGATGTACTCGATGTCGAGGTCTTCAGTCGATTTCGACCTCTTCAGAAGACTTCGAGTTCTTTTTCCGCTCTTCTGAATTCATCCATTTTTATCCTGTTTTCTGCGAAATCACATGGAAACTCGTGCAAACCCATATATTTGATATTTAAGCATAAACTACACTATTCCCATGTTTTCCCATCAATGTGCATGCAAAAGACAACAAAATGAATTCATATGTGCATAGAAAATATGGCAATTTGCGCGCACATCAGCCACCTGGGAGACCGAGGAGAGCATTCGAGCTAGCTATGGGGATGTCCTAGATGAGCTGCTTGCGTCTTATGTTGAGCCGAGCGTAGACATTACCTTGACCTCTCGAGTGCGGTGAGTATGCCTAGTTAGTTGGATGGGATTGGTTAGTAGTGTCTCGTTGATTTGCGTGCTTATGCTTGGTAGTTGTGTGCAGATCCTTGGTGATATGATGTGATGAGCCTCGATGATATGATGATGTGCTAGATATTATGGTATGTGACTGTCTTTAATGTGCTATGATTTGCTGTTTATCTCGAGATTATGATCATTCTTCTATATCCATGATGCATGACATTAGAAATGTTAGAGATTGAAATGTTGAATTATGATCTGACTCGGAACCTAGGAAGGTAATATGGGATTAGCCCTTAGAGGTGGATGTTAGTTGATTGGGAAGTTGGGGATGTCTTGTTTAACGTCGAGAATAAAGAATTTTGAACGGTGATTTAAAAGGAACTCAGATTTTTAAAGTAAGTTATTACAACCCGAGTTTTCATTATGACGTCCCACGAAGTGGATACAAGCATGTATGGGGGCACCTGTGGATCGCTTGCTAAGACCTAGATGGAGACGTCATGATGCTTTTTGAGTTATGGTATGCCCGAGGAGTCGGAGTGGGGATGTGGTAGAGGCCTCTACCACATCCTCGCCCGAGCGATTGGGAATATTATGGTCATGACAATGATACTGTGAGGGCCTCATGGGGGCACTTGTGAGGTACTGACAGGATAAAGGGCATGATCCTTGGATTCGAAAATTTCAAACTTCATCCCCGTTTTCAAATTGATTTTAGTCTCGGGGACGAGACTTGTTTTTAGAGGTGGATGATGTAAAGACCGGAATTTAATCAATATTTATAAAATATCCTTAGGATAATCCGAATATTATCCTCCCCTATGATTATGAAAACTCGAAAAATTTAAAATTTTTATGCACGGCTTTACATTGATTTAATGATAGAAACACATTCCCGAGCCACCTTTTCTTGGCTTTTATGAACTTAACGGATTTTAACGCATCTCGGGCTCGGGATTTATGTCTTTGATTTACAAGGCCAGTCGTCCATACTTAACTTGACCAATATTGATCACCACCCACTCCTTGACTTGACTTGACTTGTGGCTTGCTTGTGATGATAGGTGTCCAACCACTCCCATCCCTTCCATTTAATCACTCCCCATCTTTAACACAGAACCACTCCTTTTTCTCCTTTATAACTGACCCAAGCTCAGTTTAGAACTCATTCACAAAGAGCCCCACCGTCACTTTGAGAGAAAACCAAAGAGAGAAGAAGCCTTTACCATTTTAGGTCCATTTTGGTGACCTTGCACAAGAAAAGCCATATCTCCCTCAATACTACTCCGAATTGAGAAAACTCAGTGGTCTTAGAACCGTATTGAAACCACCTTTCCAATCATATATTATAATCCAAAATCCAAGCTCGTTTTCCCGTCCAAAATCGTCCATCATTGAGGCTACAGAAACTGTCTTTTGAAGGATCTTAAGGTTTTGCGTTGTTTTCTTGGTAAGCTCCATTATTTCCTTCCAAAACTGAGTTTAAACCTTTTATATGACTTCTTTGCTTCATTTCTAAACAAAGTCCTGACCCTTTTGCTTTTGCTTGGGGTTTTGGAAAATATACTGCAAGGTGTTTGGAGGTGTCCCCAAGGTCCCCAAAGTGAGAATTTTCGAGCCATTTGTGTTCCATTTGCCTAGGTAATCTCTCTTCCACCTTCCTCTCTCTAGGATAGCTTGAGTTGATGTGAAAAGTCTTAGGATAGTGGATCCTATAATGATATTAAATCGGTTTGGTTCGGTTGGGTTTGGTTCGGTCGAGTTAATCGGTTATTTATTTAATTGGTTGCGGTCTTTAAAATACTATAATATTATTCAAGGATTTAAATATAAAATATTATTTTGGGGATTTTATAAAGAGATGGTTTATTAAATAATAAAGGGTAATTAAAATATCATATTATATTATTTGGGATTTTAAAATATATTATTTGGATTGAATAATTGAAAAAGGATTTTAGCAAGTATTTTCAAGGTCGGAATTCTTAACTGATTAATTCGGATTTTTAAACGGTTTTGGAACTAACTTGGGAATAAGACTTAGTCGATGACTAACTAGCATGATAATCTGATCGTTTGACTAACGGTATGATATGTGTGACTAATAGCATGATATTGCGGTGATTTTTAAAAGAGATTAAATATTCGATACTTATGAAGATGATGAATTGGAGAATTATATGGAATATGGTATGAGTTGTGAGATGATGGATTACGAGATAAAGTTAAGATGATGAAAATGATGATGTGACGGTTATTGTGTTAAGTTGTGTAGTTGTGTGTGTGATACTTTCATGCTTTGTGTGCCTTAGAGATAGACTCATTCATGTGCTTATACTTATTAGGTGACCATCTGTGACGTGTCGGATTTCATATTGCCTGGTTAATTGCCTTTTGCTGTTCTGCTTACCAGGTAAGTCTCTTCGGAGCTTACTCAGATTGATAGAGAGATATTCCCTGCTTTATGTGCATGATATACTAGGTGCTTGCATTCATGATCAGCATGCCATGTAGTATCATGCTAGGTTGCATTGACCGTTGAGCATTCTATTTCTTTATGCGTATGTAAACAGAACGGCTGTTATCTGTGAAGTAATTAGAGTCTTTGCTAGGGTCATAGGATGGCCCAGTCCATCGGGTTCCGTCCTGAGTCGATCGAGTCATGGAACTTCCTTTACTTATATTATGAGCTGCCTGCGGGCTTTATTTATTGTGGATACGGGTTGGGTCTGCGGACCGCCCGATGATAAAGGAATGCATTCATGAACTGGCCAGTCTCCGCCCTATCGGAAGGGGGTGGAGGTAGGAGAGGGACATACCATTTGGTATTCTTTGCTGGGGCCCTATCTATTATTAAGCACTTGATCTTAGGGACATGCTAGTGTGTTAATATTATGCCTCGCATCTAGAAGCATCTTTATAAGGTATAGCGTATATGTGTGCTTAGAGCCGGGATGCAGCAGGTGGGCATCATTCTGATCCCGCTCACCATTACTATTTTTAGTTATTATTTATGTTCATCCCATTGGTGTTTTTTGCATATTGCGCGGGTCATTTTGTTCGGCGGAGAGCGAGCGCTGGAGTTATCTACTTCACCAAACTCTGACCATGGTTTTGGATTTATACTTTTACACTCCGTTTTGACCCGGCTCTGCCGTGGCACCCTATTGTATTACACTTGATTTCGCTATTTGCATGACTACTGGTTTTCCACGCATAGACTTACGATAGGTACAGGGGACTTCCCCGGGGATTTCAACGTTACGTTTCGAATTTGGGTATGAAATCCCACTTTGGAAACATTAGATTAGGCTTCCAAACCTTCAACCTTACTCGGGGCGCACGATCCCAACGAGGGTTTTCATCCCTCAAAACGTAACCCAGGAATTATAATCCCGGGCCGTTACATAGGGTTTCCTGAGGCTATTGATTTTTTTTTTTGCTTTTAATTTCTATTGATTTGATGAATTTCATGATCTAAACTATTTTTTGACGTAAAATTATCCATTCAAAACAACATAAAGGATTTAAAAAAAACACCAAAACAAAAATAGAGAGACTCCGATGTCCCATAAGTCTAATATATAGCTTGCGTATCAATGACTCTATGAACACACACTAAGACACTTGTCAAGAGACTTTAGATCGAGAATCAACAATGCTAACATGTTGAATTTCTTCTTCATGCACATTGACAAAGGAAAATTATACGACATTACAATCACAGACCATGTGCTGGGCGAGTTTCCAAAGTCTCGAATTTTTTTCAAAATATTCACTCAAAAATAAATATTAATAAAATATTTACACTTACAAACTATTTACGAAAATATCCATTTTTTCAGATCGTGCAGAAAAACATGGTCTTATACCGCGTTTTATTAACAAAAATAGAAAATTTAAAATTAGAGGGAAAATGGAATAAAATTAACAAAAAAACACATTTTAAAATCACATTTTTTGCATTTATTTTATTCCGGGTTATGTGTGTATGTATTATTATTTTTAACTAGTTGTAACCGCGTCTCTTTAGTTTTTTTAAATAAAAAATTTCATACAACCTAGTGGGGAGGAGATCTCCTTCTTCGTTTCTTTTTTTTTGCAAAACCTAGGCGCGGATTTGGACCATTAGGGGAGGAAGGAGGAGGAGGAGGGATATGTATAGCGCAGGTCAAGGATACTGCATTGGTGCATTTGTGTGCAGACTTCTTTGAAGGCAAGCCTGCAAGTTTTATTATTCAAGAGGATGACTTATTATTAAACCTGTCAAAACGTGACCCGACCCGAAAATCTGACCCCTATACCCGAATTTTTTTGGATCAAAACCCGAAAGCAAACGCAACTTGTACACCCAGAAATTTTGGATCACACATTTCATCTCCCTATCAATTCATCAACTCCGGAAAGCGTAGTCGATGAGAAGATCCAAGGATGCATTGGCGATTACCGCGTGCTCGTCGGCTCCTACGTAGTTCGAAAGACAACGACGATCGGGAAAAGAGTAGAGTCGAAGCCCGTGCTCAATCATGAACTGTTGTAAGTCCACATTTTGTCTTTGTCAGATATTAGATGTTGTGTTTTTAAGCATGAAATTACGGAATTTGTAGTTAACGTGGGTTAAAAACCGATGTTGGTGAAAATTATCTAATAAAATATATTGATGATGAAATTATAGATTTTTTTAGTTAGATGAGAATTAGGGTTTGTTAGGAGAAGGAATAAATTACATTGGTAAGACTAATGTCATTATTATAGAAGGATGAAAAGACTATGGAAGATAGTTTTTATAATTATGGAAAAGCTTATTATTTTGTTCATTCCACTTTTGAGGTAGAGTCACGAATTTATAAAATAAATGGATTGTTATAAAATTAGAATACAATTAGAATAAGTATTCAATCCAGTCATTTTGTTCTTACATGGTCGATTGATCACAAAAACCATGTTCTTTATTTTTCTTATATATCGAGCTCATGCCTTCATGTTCACTTTGATCAACACAAAACTCATCAAGTTAATTGAAACATCGAAGTATAATCCATACCCACACATCCAAATTAAAGATTGGTTTTGTTCCTGCATAATATAACTTTTATCCTAAGCAATTGGTACCCAAAATACACTATATCGAAATTGACGGTATGGTGAAATAACGCTATATATTTATATGATTATAATTCTGCTAAGGTGCACATTCTATTATGATTCTCCGATCTATCTTGTACTACAATTCAAATTATACCATAATAATTCAAACACGAAAGCTACATTAGTTATTACCAACTTGTTTCGAGATTTGTCACCAGCTCTTCCAGATCACTATAGTTGTAAATGTCGAATGGTAGTTCAACCAGATCTCTGACATCCGATGACGACATAATACTATCACCATCTATGTATTATAATACAAAGAGAATGTGGATTATAAAGTTTTTAAATGGTTGAAGAACTGTGTAGCCGGTGATTCAGACTACATACTATCACATATTTATAACAACTTTTTAGGGATGCTTAAAATTAGGATATTTGTTTGCCGACCCTGGCATTCGATCTCGACAAAACATGTGTCGACTCTAGCATCTCGCGTCGATAGAAAACTCGCTGAGTCCAAAGATCAGATTCAAGACCGTGCGGATGGCGAGAAACCACCGTGCAAATAGCAAGTTTGGTATTTTATTTGAATTTTAATGCGGCGTAATAGAAGGTATATGTATAAGTAAAACTATTTTGATTTTACAGACAAACTTTACGGTAAAAAAAAAATTCATGAGCGTTTGACGTTTTGCTACTACAATCTGTAAGAATGCTATCGAATAGCGACTAGAAGAAGAAGAAAATGAAAATAAAAATGTTTGGGTAATTCACGGAGTCAACAATCGGCGCAGGCCGCAGGGTTCACCCGTCTTCACCGTCTCATTCCTAGCTGGGTCTTGAAATCTGACTCGCTAAACCCCAAACCCCGTCTCTCGAATTCAACGCAGTGTTCGGCCATGTCGTCTTCATCGCCGCCGGGATCCGCCGCCGCAGGCGTCAATGCTCCGAAGAAAAAGATAAGCTTCGTGAGGAACGTGATGAAGAACAAGCACAACTTCATCCAGTTCTTCGCCATGACCGGAATCTTGCTTCTCAGCGTCCGATCTCTAGGCCAGAAGTACAGAATCCACGACCTCCTGGAGGACACCGCCGTCCTCAAGGACGAGCAAAAGTCTCTCTCTGACCGCATGAACCATATCAAGTCCAGTCTTTTCCATGAAGCTTCTCTCGATTCAACCGGCAACTTCGCTTCCAGGCTCAGGGCACTCTTTGGCGACGATCAGTGAGTTTTTCCTCGCCCGCCGTTGCCTCCCTCGGTTCCAATTGTGAGTGATTTGCTCCTGGCCCCTCTTTGTTTGTGCAAAATTAGGGTTCCGGTGTTTTTGAAATCAGCTCGTTCTTTCAGTTCAGGATGTTATAACATTTCCCTAAAATAATCAACATAGCGCATTTGATTGAGCTGGACTAATTATCTTCCCCGAGCTAGGTTTAGGGTTTCTACGTGATTGAGAATTGGGATTTCCTTCAAATTTTATGAGCCATGTCTGGAATTGCCTTCAAGCCTTCAATTGTATGAATACTTTCTGATTGTTTTCTCTCTCTGAACAATATTTTGCAAATTGCATCCAGAAGCTAGTGATATCAAATTTGGTCTGGTGAAGGTACTGATTTTTCGAGAGTTTTGATTCTTAGTGACCACAATCCACCTATTTCTTTGATCAAGGCTTTTAGGATAAGAACTACTAGGTTGTGGAGTTGGAATTGTATAGTGTTTGTTAGATTTTGGAATCAAATTAGTCTCCAGTTTGAAGCCTAACCACAAATGGTTCAATCCACCATAGCACCATCACTTTATTCACTCCACAAGGCCAACAACGCCAGTACGAAAATTCTTGTCGCCACTGAAACACTAGAATGCTCACCATCTTATTCCTCCTTCATTGATGCTTGGTCTTCCTCCTCCCTCTTTACACTGAAACCTTGTAATCAGGCTGATGATGCAGCGTTTCTGCTTTTTGTTTCTCTATGTTCTTCCTGTGCATCATCACCGTTCTTCTGTCTTTGTTGCCTCTACATCTTCATCGTCCAGTAAGTCCTAATCGCTGTCTCCCTACTCTTAGCCTTTGTCATCTTTCTTTGACCTAAGCCTTTCGTCCATCGTCATCCAGCAAGGCCTAACCCTTTCAGCATTTGCCTTCAGTCTTCATCTTCTCCTTCATTGCTTCGTCTACCAAATTCCATCTGTGTTCACTCTTCATGGCTAGTATGGTCATGTTCGTTTGACATGTCCTCTTTGCCGTCTTTCTCTGCCACCAGTCCCAGCACCACTCCATCAGGAGTGTAGGAATGTGCCCCAAACCCAATTTGCAGGCTTTATGAGGAGTTGATTGAAACACAAACCTAACCACGGGTGCAGGGTTGGGGAGTGTGAGGGAGTCTGGATTTCCCCGGTTCCCCCGGAGAGTTTCTTGAACAATTCAGGAAAGAAACCGCCGAAAGTATTTGATAGAATATATTGGAAACATTCAAGCCAATGCCAGGGAATTTAGACAATGGTGATGCCCAGAGCTGGATCGATTCATGTGACTATGGGTGTTTTACTTCTTGAACTGGCTAGTGGTGCCTGATGGTCTGACCTAAACATCCAAGGAAGGAATTGATATTTCTATTTGCCAATCACGCGCACATATGTTGACGGCTTGACGCCCTTGTACTAGACAAATGCTCATTTGTTCTTACTTGCAAGGAGGTACCTGATACCTAAATAGATCTAAGTTGTTTGGCCTTGAAACTCCACCCACTAGTTCCAGCAGGCAACAACACTTTGGAACTTCAGAAGAGCGACAAATAGGTCTCAGAGCCCCATCTAGATTTGAATTGAAAACCCCAACTTTCTGAGTGCAATTATGAAAATTAACATAGAGAGGGCCCTGTGAGATGGGGTAGAATGCTTTGTTAGAACAGGACTTAGCTTCATGCACAAATGAGTTATGAGGATGTGTGATAGGGAATCCAGGCTTTGAACCTATGGTCTCCTTGGACTTAAACACATATGCGTCGATGGTCGACTCGTGATCCATATATGATGAGAATTTTGTTCCATGACCCATACTCTAAGCCCATTGACACAGGGTCATCTTATATGTAGCTCCTTCCTTTTATGCATATGGAAATCTGTAGTGTAGGTCCATGAATTGAAGTATGTGGTAGTGTAATCACTAATCAGGGGCAATGTTTGTAGGTTCCACATTTTTGCGGAAGATGCAGAAACCACATGCGATGGAGCTTTCAGGTATCGTGCAAGTAATGCTTGACCCTAGTACTAGTAGTGCCAAATTCAATTTCAATCATGCTCATCCAAGATCTTGAAGCAATTACACGTTTTCATAATCGCATCGACAAATCAACCACCGGTTCAGGAGGACCCTCAAGTGAGACAGAGGGACCCCATTCCCCATTATATGATTGTGCCGTGTTATGCACTTGTTGCTTTCTTGTTCTGTTCTCAATCCATAACCTATTTTGTGTATTTGTTGCATTATTGAACCATTTCGTCTTAGGGTCCGACAGTCCGTTAAGGTATCGGCTTTTTGGTATGGGGACCGATATAATAAATATCAATGCAAGGAAATAACGTATAATACTTAGGTAGAAGGATTGATATATCAATACCGTGTTATTCCAAAGTCCAAACGCATTGTATCGAGTTGGGACCCTCGATTCGTTGGTTAGAAAATGTAGAATGCCCCATTCTTTAAGCTTTTTAAAGCCATCCATAACCCAGCATGGATCAAGTTGTCATATTCCTCCCAATTTACTCCCACCATGTTGTTGATGTACCCCGTTCATTGTATTGATTAATGTAGTGGTTGCTGATCTGTGTGCACCGACACTAGCTCAACCAATGATGCTTTTATCATCTCGCAGCTTTGTGAGCCTTAATTTACACTTCAAGTGCATGGAATATAACTAGAAGGGCAAAATTCAAGTTGATTTGATGGTCAATTGCTTTGGAAGGTTATCAAAGATGTAATCGATAAATGGTCAAAATATACCAATTTTCAATCCAAGGAGGACAAAGAGACTCTTTTTCATCTTCTTTTATAGAATGACACGAGGTAGATAGACCTAAATTGAAACCCCAAACAAATTGAGTTATATAACCAATTAAACTTCCAAAATATGGGGCAATATAATGAATGTATCAGCAAAGTTATTATCTGAATAAACAGATAACTAAGGTTGTAGATTTAGTACCATTTTGTTTGGCCATATGATGACACTCTACTTATTCTTCTCCTTTTAGTGGGCGAGAGGTGCACGGCACTTTGTTCTCGAATCAGCTTACATGGTTCCGGATTAACCCTTGATTGTCGTTCAAGGTTGGTAAACTTCAGGAAGTTGAAGGCCTACGCTGGATGCAGACTTGCCAAGTATCCTTTTCATCTCGTCAGTTCTGTCAACTGCAATGTTGTACGAGAAGAGCAGCTCCTGCACAGAGAGCATGAAAAAGATTACGAGTTTGAGTGGAAATTCCTCAACATGGAGGATATCATTTGTAAACCTCCCACGTGCAGCACTAATTTTATCGTTCACTGAATAACCCATGAACCAGCTCCATTCTGACTAAACCACTAAATCTAGCTAGAATCATACTAATTATGGTTAAAATGGCCTATAACTCGGTTTAGACCATGGTTTACCAATAGCTGGTATGCATCTAGTAAAAGCCCTGCTAAATCGAGAGTCACACTATTAATGGTTAAACTGTCTATGGGTTCAGTCCAAATGATTGTTTTCCAATAGCTTGGTTGGATGCATCTAAAAAAAAGCCCTCATCAATAAGTCAGTTTCAAAGTAGCAAGTTCTTCGTCAAAACCTTTCCATAAATAAACTACATTAAGAGATCATATCATGACAGAGAAAGCCAAAAGCCAACCAGAATGACAAAGAACAATACACTTCATCGCACATAAAATGCAATGGAATTCATGGTTACAGAATAAATAATCATGTACGAGAAGAGAAGGCATTACCTTCTGATAGTGAATATTGTTAAGCAAGAAAGCATAATCACGAGCAAGCTTCAACTTATATTCAGCAGATGAGGGCTCTGACAGACCACAGCTTTTCTTGAATTCATCTCTTATAAAGTTAGTGAAGTGTCGCTTGTAGCCCTTGTTCCCAATGTTCTTCTTAACCGACTTGAGAAGATGGCGGTAAATTTTCACAGCACGTAAAGCTTCTGACCCCATTCTATTATTGATGGATACTTGTTTAGGCTTCGTTAAGATTACCAACTTCCCTACATATCAAAGAAATTGCTTATAATACATATAGAGATACAGTAGAGCAATGGCAGTCACTAGTCACTGGACCAAACCAAACTGGTGAAGATGATTTTTTTTTCAGGAGAAAAAGATAAGAAAAGAAAAGGCATTCAAATTGCAAACAAATAATTACAAGGGTGGATTGGATCTCTTGTTCTTTTTCTCAGAACAAGGTTTTTGGCATTTTCGCATGCTATTCTACTGGCAAATGGCAATAGGCTCCAAGAAATCATTTCCTCAGTCCCCCAAAAGGCACGTGATTTATTGATGACATTACATATGGTGAATCCACTCCTACAATCAGAGCTTTTGAAGAATCTCAGAAACTACTGAAGAAATTCAGCGGATAATCAATTACTATGATTTAGTTGCATAAAATTCCAAAGAAAACAGCCATGTGGTAGTTAGAACAAATATGAATTTGTAACGCCTTAAAATGAGCTTGGCAGTGGTAGAATTCTAAAAATGAATTTGGGTCATCCTAAATTTTGAGCTTTAATGCAGCAAGATGTAATTAATAGTTAAAAATCGCAAGATAACACAACAATAATATGGAAATCAACCTATGGTAATTACATTGCTCACAGTGTGCGAGTTTTAATACACAATTATCTTCAATAACAATCGCAGTCGAATAAAGAGGTTTTAAATCACACATTGTGAAATCAGTCTTTTTACCATTACTTCTTCCTCTGATTTTTGTTTTAGCTTATTGTGCAAGTGCGACAATTGGCCAATCTAAAGGTTACTACTCAACTTCAGTTAAGATTATAAGAGATCAATGCCATTTTTTCATGCAAGCCTACAATGTCTTACAATTTGGTAAATCAAGATTTAAGCTTCAACTGTACTAACTTGATCTAACACCGCAATACTTCAGCAAATAATCAGAAATTTTGTTATAGGCATTTAATCGAACACTTTGAGTGCATCCTCAAAAATTGATCATGAGATTTTTTGTTATAGCGTAGAATTGTAACAAAGATTTGCGACAAAAAGTAACCCAAATCAAACAAAGTAAACCATCAAATGAAGCAATAACCAACTGACATGAAGCATGATAGAATTAGGGTTCACAACATTGAAGAAAATCAACACGAGATACCAGATGAAATAGGCGAAGGAAATAAATTCACCTGATGAGACGACTTTTATCCTCTAGGGATAGACTGGATTCGTTGTTATTCGACACCCTTTGGAGTTGAGAGGCGCCACCCGCCGGGTAAGTTGATTTCACATACAATGATGACGTTGGGAAAGTTGGGGAAAGCCGGAGAGGTGATTTATGGGGAACGAAGGGTCAAAGAGTTGAGATGTATGGGTGAGTAAGACAGAGAGTTGAGTTTCAGAGTCTGGGTGAGTTTCAGAGTCTGGATAGGCGACAACGAAGAAGATGAGAATGACCGATCAATACACTTGTTAGGCCCAAGTGCCCAACGAATGCCCTTTTAGTTCCAACTTTAATTTAACCTACAAAACGTAATTCCAGGTAGAGCTGACCACGTCCGCATGGGTTTAGCTCAACTAGTCACAGGGGTGACATTTGGAGCAAGAGAACGGGTCTTGACCTCTGTGGTCGATTGATTTACGTCCTCTTACAATTCCCTTCGGGCGCCCGGGGTGAGCGATTTCACCTTTTGGAACAAGGTAGAGCTGACCACGGGTCACGGGTGGCGACCTAACCCGTCGTCCGTCTTGTCCATGTCTTAGGGTTCGGGTCATGACTTTTCGACCCGTGACACGCCGGGTCGACTAATCCATGGACGAGTCTAGTTTTCGGTGAATCATTTGAGCATTTTTAGTAATTTTTCCATTTTATTTTTTTTAACCCAATTACTAATTAAAAGTTGTTTATATAGGGTTGTGTATCGGTCTAAAACCTAACCGAACCGGGCCAAATCGAACCGAAAATCTCAAAATTTTAAAGCGAAAGCCGAAGCGAAAGCATTAGGTTTGGTTTGGTTATTTGCCGTTTGGTTTGTGTTCGGTTTGGTTTTAATATAATTGAACCGAATTTCCATAATTCTATAAATCGATCTTTGTAATTCTCTCAAAATCGATCTATGTAATTCTCTCAAAATCGATCTCTGTAATTCTCTAATGCAAAATATAGAATAACAAGCCACATATAATCACGCCAAGAAGCATTCTAGATAGACATGGCATATTATAGATTTACAATTGCACAACAAAACCACAATCCAATCCATAGTTTCATACATGACTTCAAGAGGTCCCAGTTCCCATCTTCAAGAGTTCAAATTAGAATTTAGAAATTAAAAAATGAGCTAAGTTCCATAGTTAAGTATCATATACGGATTATAAGCCTACAGTGGAATATTAAAAAAAATCGGTTTAACACAAACTGAACCGAAACCGAAAAATAGAAATTCTCGGACCGAAAGCCGAACCGAAAAAACTTCGATTAGGTTCGGTTTGTGTTGGTTCGTCCCAAAAATTCGGTTTGGACCGAATCATGCACATCCCTATGTGGCGCGTTGTGGTTGATTCTAGAAAAAAAATCCTACGTGGCGCTATACATATATTAAAACCGATGCATAACGTCCTATGTGGCGCGTTGTGGTTGATTCTAGGGAAAAAAAATCCTACGTGGCGCGTTGTGGTTGATTCTAGAAAAAAAATAATAATATGTTATCATAGTTTATACAAAGTTATATAAGCCACAATTTATATATCTATCTATATACATGTTCGTTAATTGACAAAAATATAAATAAAAAATATGTCATAGTTATACTTACCAAAAATATTAATAGATAAATATGTAGTATTTGATACTAAAATAATTTATTAAAATATTATGTAGCCACAATCCATCCGTGGATAGGTATTTATATCTATATTAATTTTTGCTGGAAAAATAATTTATATTTAGATCATTATTTTTTTTATTTATTAGAATTTATCTAAATTATTTATAATATTATATTAATATATTCTCCCCGTACACAGGAGGGGACCTACACTAGTATATATATAATTAAGCACTGTGATTAAAAAGGATACAATCAACCTAAAGATTAAGGTGATGACGACTCGCGGAAGGATCGGATATTAAGCGACATGCACATATGAACTAGTATGGTATCTCGCTGACGAAAAAGTATTACAACAAAATCAACATCTAAAGAAGTGACATTTTCAAATTAATCCACATCTAGAAATGTGAATTACACAATCTTTCTATCTAGATGAAGAATTTTAAAAAAAAACCTCAAATGCAACCATAATCAACGCGATCATCATTATTGTCTTAAAGTGGTAAATCTATAGAATGGTAATTTGTAATTACAAAAGTGATAAGGTCGCAAGTCTTGTCATAAAAGAAGCTTTCGTCATCCACACCCTAAGGCCTTCCTGGTGTGGTGAGTGTCCAAAGACCAATATCACTCTATCCCCCAAAAAATTACTCCCAATCCCCTCTATACTCCTTGTGTCCTACTCCTATCTTAGCACCCTTGCTATCCACCAATGATCTCTGAGTGACCTGCACTTACATCTCAAGAATATTCGCATTTTACAAGCACGACTCTAACTAGATAAACGCATCAACTAAGATCAAGATAGAGAGAATTATAAGTGGAATGAAAACTCAACTCCGTCAAAAGAATATCACATCAATTAATATCCATGGACATGAATTGAGAAATAAGCAAATAAACATAGAGAAACAACTCTTACCAAAAAAAAAACATGGAGAAATCCATTTACTCTCAACATGGGTGTAGAATATTGATATTATAAATATACTTGAAATCCATTTACTCAAAGTGTCAACATGGGTGGGCACGTATATAGGTGATGGAGCATTGCGCGCTTTAAAATCACATTGGTTTAAAAAAGAAGAAGAAAGAAACGCATATATATGCATGAGCATGATGCATCAGGTTCATAATCTATTTTCGACTTTCTAAAATTAAGGGATCTCATTAAAAAATTAAAAATCCCAACTTGGAGATATTTAACACCCATCTCTAAAAGTATATAACCCACTGATATATCAACATCGTATAGTAGGGAGATTCCAGCTCACTCATTTCACAGAAATTAAAAGCAACTCATCGGTACAGTCCACTGCCAACTGGAACTCTATATATCTCCATCCAATAATAATAATACGTAGTATTTGAGTATTTCTATAAATAAGAACTCGGATTTATAAGTATGATCCGAGGCCCTCAACATGACAAAATAAACCAGAAAGATGATGTTCTGAAATTCGCAGCTATAATCTAAAATAAAGTTACAACTCTTTTCCGATTTCGCAATAAAATCAGCTGCTCGGTTCGCTTCTCTGTAGCAATGTTGGAATTTGATAAGTTCAAAGTCCTTACTCAGTGCTTGTATTTCTTCTACTATTTGAGAAATTTCCCATGGTGTGTCGTTCACCTGGTTGATGGCATTGATAACGGTTATAGAGTCGCTTTCAATAATGGTCTTCTGTATTCTGAGTTCTGCTGCCAGTCTTATACCTGTAAGAACTGTAAAGCATTCTGTTTTGAGTACAGAGTCTGTTTTGCTATTATTTTTTGTGTATACGAATTACACGTCCTTGATTATTTTTGATAATACAACCAATTTGAGAATGGATTCCATTTTTTACAGAGGCGTCTACATTTATTTTCACGATATCCTTTGGAGGATATTTCCAAATCATTTTATCACGCGGCCTGATGTGTTTGGACAAATTGTTTAATTTTTCTTCCTTTTTCCAGCATAGGATATTGTCAATGGTCTGGGTAAGGGTATTGCTTATATTTTTGTTTGAGCCTTTTTGGAAAATGATTTTGTTTCGAAGATCCCAAATAGAGTGCCATAGGTGGCATAGGTCGGTAAAGTCTATGTTAAGAGTTTTAGTGTTAAGAATATTTTCTGAAATATTATTTGTAAGGTTTGGTATGACGAATGATTTCTTTAATTTAATGCTTAAGTTATGGATAAGAGATTTAGTTATTTGGCAATTGAAGAGTAAGTGATTAGTGTCTTCTGCCTCATTATTACATAGAGAGCAGGTACTAGGAACTCTATTTATATATCTATTTAATCGTGCAGCAGTAGGTAAGATGTCTAATATGATTTTCCAGACGAAATTTTTGATATTTGGAGCGATATTGAGTTTCCACATCCACTCCGCAGAGGTGTTGTTAGTGTTCTTAGTATTGAATACAGAAGATGTAGATTTGACGCTAAAGATACCATTTTTATTGTGGATCCATATTAGTCTGTCTGGGATATCAATGTTTGGAATGTAAATATTTGTGATCATTTGAGTGATGTGAGACGGGAAAATACTATTTAGTTTATCAGTATCCCATGTTTTAGAGTTTGTGAAGAGATTACAAACTTTTAAGTTAGGGTTACGATCATTTCTATAGTTTTCAAGATATTGCGCTTTTACCCAGATGTTAGACCAGACGTTGATGGTTTTACCATTGCCTACAAGCCAAAGTAAACCTTTAGAGAATAGGTCTCTGATGTTGAGAAGTCGACCAAATTGCCAGGACGTTTTATTTTTACCTCTTTCCATTAGTGTTTCCTTAGAGAGATATTTTTCGTTGATTACCTTTGACCAAATATTGTTAGGGTTAGTTATTAATCTCCAAAGAAGTTTCATCTGCATACATATATCGATTTGTTTGGCTGTTTTAAAGCCTAGCCCACCATCCTTTTTAGGTGTACATAAACGTTCCCAACTAATTAGTGGATGATAATTATCCGATTGTAGTTTATTCCAGAAGAAGTTTTTGTTAACTTGATCAATTTTTTCCAGGATTCCTTTAGGAAGAAGAAAGGATTGCATTAGATAGTTTGTTTTTGAATTGAGGTTAGCTTGAATGAGGACAGATCTACCAGCTTGTGAAAGGGTATTTGATTTCCATTTTGATAGTTGTTTTTTGAGGCTTATGATTGCCTCATCAAATAAACTATTGTTGACTCTACCACTAATTAATGGTATCCCCAAGTATTTTTCCATAGTTTTGGTAACAGGAATGTTTAACTGTTGAGCAAGATTTTGGGCTTTTTGAAGTGGGATATTTTTTGAAACCTGTAAGGAACTTTTGTTATAATTTATAGAAAGGCCAGATATGTTGCAGAAGTTATTTAGAAGATTTTTAATTGTATGAAGACTTAGATCATTAGCGTTTCCAAAAATGAGTATATCATCAGCAAACGAAAGAAAAGGTATAGGTTCACTATTATTCGTGAGTTTGATTCCAATTAACGGTTCGTATTCTAAAGATTCTTGTTGTAGCATTCTTCCTAATAGTTCCATAACTATAACAAAAATATATGGAGCGAGAGGATCTCCTTGTCTTATACCTCGAGATGTTTTGAATGTCTTGCCAGGCAAGTTGTTAACTAACACTGAAAAGTTAGTTTTAGTAAGACATGTCATGACCCAGTTTATCCATTTATGGTGAAATCCAAATTTGTTTAGTATTATACGGATGAAATTCCAACTAATTTTGTCATAAGCTTTTTCCATGTCAAGTTTAATAGCCATCCATCCAGGCTTTCCTTTTTTGTTGTGGAAAGAATGAAAAATTTCGTGAGCTATAAGAATGTTATCTTGATCAATATTTCTGCCTTGAACAAAGGCTCCTTGAAAAGGATTAATAATACGGGGTAAGATAGGCTTTAAACGATTAGCTAAAAGTTTGGATATAATTTTGTAAATGGTGTTGCAAAGACTGATTGGTCGATAATGGTTAATATTAGTAGGATTTTCAATTTTAGGAATAAGAGCAATGAACGTTGTGTTTACTTCATTTAGGAGGATGCCTGAGTGAAAGAATGATTTGATAGCTTTGCATAGTAGGCTTCCCACAATATTCCAATATTTTTTATAGAATTCAGGTGGGAATCCATCAGGACCTGGAGATTTATCGTCTGTCATTGAGAATAGAGTCTCTTTTATTTCTTTATCAGTAAAGGGTTGGGTCAGGGCTAAGTTTTCAGTGTTAGTAATGGTGTGGTTTATTAGGTTTAGAAAATATGAGTTGTTATCGGTTGATTCTTTGTTTAAGATAAATCTTTCAGCTAACTCATTTGTAATTTTTTCTCTAATTTGTTTTTCATCTTCTATGACAATACCATTTTTATTTGTGAAATTGCGAGTAATGTTTTTTGAATTTCTGATTTTAGTTATTGATTGATAATATTTGGTGTTTCGGTCTCCAAATTTAAGGAAATTTGATTTAGCTCTTTGTTTCCAAAAATTATTATTGAAATTCATGAGCATTTCTCTCTTATTTAGTAGTCTATGTCTTCTATTGTCTATATTGTTATTAGAGTTTCCAGTAACCTGTTGTTTTTGTAATAATAAGAGTTGATCTTCAATGTCTTTTAGTTGTCTGAAATTGTTGTTTGGATGTGATTTACACCATAATTTTGTGTTATTCTTGATTAGTTTTTGCTTTTGCAGAAGTGTGAACATAAATGATCCGTGAAGCTTGTTTTCCCAAGTTCTTTTAATTAGTTTATTATAATTCTCATTATTTGTCCAGGACATTTCAAACTTAAATGGTGATCCTGCTCTAATTGTTTTTGTTCCAATTGAAATCGATATGAGAGAGTGGTCAGAACTTGTAAATGGATGATTGTGAACTGTTAAGTTAGGAAATTGATTAGAAATATCCGTATGGATCATAACTCTATCGAGGCGTTCATAGATATTGTCAATAGGAGATTGACGTTTTCTCCATGTAACAGGGCTTCCAGTATAAGGGATAGTGTGGATATCTAATTCTTCCTTAATTTGTTGAATTCGGTTAAATCTACTGTTTTGCGGGTTTGTTCCTCCAATTTTGTCATTTATAGATTCTATTTCATTAAAGTCTCCCATTATTAAGGATGGGAAATTATATTGTCGAGTCACTGTGATTATTTCGTTCCAAAAAATGTTTTTATCTATTGGATTTGAAGGTGCATAAATGAAGTTAAGAATAAATTTATAGTTATTAAGGTTGACTAAATATATTATATAATTTTTGGATCTGGTTATTTCTTGGGTTGAATCTGTAAAATTGGATGTTTTAAAGAGGATCCATAGTCCACCTTTTGTCCCATCTGATGCAACGTGATGGGCCTGATTAAATCCTGATTTTTTATATTGTTTTTCATTCGGCTGTTCAGTAGTTTGTGTTTCTGCTAGTACTAGGATATCTAAGTTATTTCTTTTCTGGATATAGGCTAGGTCTTGCCATAGGTTGGGTTTTCTTACACCTCTTATGTTCCAATATGCTATGTTTGTCATTTAATAAAATATTTTATGCATACCTGCTTTGTGAGCGTTTCTAAGATCAACAATAACCAAGACTGACAACATTGAGTAATCCTGAGAAATCCAATTCTAATAACTTGGTAATTATATATAATATTCACTTTTTGTCCGAAAAAATATTTGATGTTATATGTTACTTGGTTACTCATCCATACATTAATTAAAGATATGGTATGAAAATAATGATTTCTAGCATTCTTACACAGATTTTTGAGCTTATAAATTTTATACTTAAACCAATCCAAACAGGATATTCGAATGATATAAAGAGTATGCTATAATACATAATTGTCATTGTTAAAGCTGATCGACGTGTTGCTATTGAGGTTGTATAACACAAAACTAAAACCGGATGTTATCCCACCATACAGGCTGTTAAGCCGATTGACAACATTTGTAATACAACATATTTGGAATCCATTAAGAACCTAATTATTCTCACAATTTGGAGTAAGCATAGCATTAAAATTAGCATTCACAATCAACCAGAAGTGCCTGAAGCAGATAGAAGAATAGTAATATGAATCTAAGAAATAGACATTAGCTGTTAAGCTTTGTAAGAGATGCATCTTTATCAGTTCAAAACATTGGTAGCTGTTAAGCTTTGCCATGAGATTGATTCTTTGGGTGTTAACCCTTGGATGACCTCTGAGGTAATTAGATTTAGCTGTTGAGTATCCGGTACTGCTTTCCTCCGAAGAGAAGAAACAGTAATCAAAGAGAACTTGATAGAGGTTGTTGTTGGAGTCGACAGCAGAGAGTAGCAGCAGCTGGGCTTGTAGGCCAATAAAACATAAGTAAGAGTTTAGATTGGTTGTAATCGCATGAAACTCAAATTGGTTGCATTCTGAGAAACAACTACGGTCAGGTAATTCATATATACAAAAGTAACATTACAAAATGCTCTATTATTTTAGCAGAAGCTATGGCTATATATGCAGGTATAAGACAGGCAAATGACTTGGGGATCAGAAGAATCATTATCGAAAGCGACAACGCAACCATCATCAATGCCATCAATCATATAATCAAAACCCCATGGGAGATAGCACAATTAATTGAAGAAATCAAGTCTCTAAAAGAAGACTTTGAATCAATCAGTTTTCAGCATTGCTACAGAGAGGCAAATCAGGCAGCCGATTTCCTTGCAAGATCTCCGTTAAATTGTAATACTATCCTAAGATCTCACTGTTATAAGTTCCAAAACATCATCTTTTCAGATGATCATGGATGTCTGTAGTACATCCAACTCTTTGCCTACTGTAAAAAAAAAAAATTTATAAACCCTTAATTAAGTCGGAAAGAGCATTGGTAATCACCATACATTACGGTTGGATACATCTTAATTAACTTGTTTTACTTTTACAAATTGGTCGATCTTACTATCTACATGATTTAATCTCATCAAATGCATGGTTACATTATCGACTTTCGGTGTCGACAAAGAGTTAGGAGACACTGACTTTCAGAGTTGAAAAAACTCAGTCGACAAGCAAGTCGCTAGTGCTGGGTTGACTGTTGCAGACATGTTGGGATTTCGACACCGAACTCCGATCCCGAGTCAGCAAGGTGTTTGCTGACACCAGACTCTCGAGTCGGCAACGCGCATGGTTGAGTTTTGCAAGTTTGTTGTTGGTCAGGGGCTGCTGACACCAGACTCCCGAGTCGGTAAGTTGTTTGTCGTTTCTGATCTCCCGAGTTGACGTCTCGACTATATATTTGGCGAAAAATTGATCGTACCAATAATAGCCCCATTACAAACTAGGCAAATCTTTTTATTTATTTATTTATTTATTTAAAAGAGTAACTAGGTATTAATTACTCCGTACTTACCGATAGTCATCACAAGTAGAGTAGTTAAAAAATAAAATGTGCACAAACAACTGAGAGTATGAAACTCAACTTGACAATTGCAATAAGCTCAAACCCCTATTTGAGAGTATTTCTGAATTCATCTTCTTTGCATTCTCCCAGACATCTGCATGTGCATCCATCCATCTACAGAATGAAGCATCCCCACCAACCTCAACCCCCAACCAAAACATGACGAAAGTTCTTCTAAACCCTCGTGTTATATAATTTTATTTTAGGTTCAAATTATTGATAATTTTTTTAAAAAAATCATAACACTATTATAATTGATAGTTAATATATCTAAGTATTTTTAAAAATTACTATGAAAATAATACTACGTAATATTTTTGTTAAAAAAAGATTAAGTATAATTTTCCAAAACTTTTTTTTTTCAGATGTGCAAGAATTATATATCAATTATAACATATTCATATATTTTTTTATTAACAATTTAGAGTTAAAATAATTTTTTATAAGCGAGTTATATAAATAGAACTAGTATAGCTCTCGCGTCATTGCATGCTTGTTTTAAAATTAATAGAATAATGATGATATAATACATTACTACGATAAATATACGAATTATATTCATAAAATTTAACATAAAAAGATTAGTTACTTTCAAATTAAGGAATATTTATATTCTATAAAATGATTTTCTTATTTAGTTGAAACATTTTTATTTAAAATAATATAATATAATTAATTATATAGAGATTCTTTCAAATTTAATATAATTAGAGTAGATTACTTAAATAAAAAGGTAAATGAAGCCCGCTACTTATTAATATTATGTTTTGAATTATTGTAATTAGTTACTAATGAAAATTAATATATTTGTAACATTAAAAAAATATTTTGAATAAATCTTATTAATCACAAAAAAAAAAAAGCAAATTAGTAATTGGTTGAAATATCTAAAAATAAATTAATAAAAAAAATTAAAAATTAGTGATTGATTGAATTTTAAGCAAAGAATGATACATAAGCAAAAAAAAAATGTTTTAAAATGTTTATATAGATAGATAATACTCCCTCTATTTTTTTTTTAAAAAAAAACAGAGAAAACAAGAAAATCCATATAGATTCCTATCACAGGTCACAACACTACACGCTTTTTCAAACATTTTTAAATACAGAGTACTACTACAGTATCGCAGTAGTAAAATTGTCCATACGTGCGGACCCCACCCCCCACTCCCCACCGACACGCTCTCTCTTCCTTTTTACGGTTAATAAATAAATAAATAAATTCATTCGGAGAGTAGTTTACAGATTCATAATCTTGTTTCCCTCCATCTATAGTTCTACCTCTCCCCCTGTTTTAAATCCCTTAATAAACCTCTCCTCCCCTCTCTCTCTCTCTCTCTCTCACTCCTGAGTATTAAACTAAAACTTCCCCAATTGCTCCGGCCATCTCCTTCAATTCGTCTCCTCCAATCTAGACCTGTTCCAGTACTGTCTTCCATTTCTCTTTACCAGTTCTGGTAATACAAGTTGTAAACGCACTCACACAGACACCCACTCTCTCTCTGTGTGCCTGTGTTTGTCCAAAGATGGGGGGAGAGATGACGACAAGAGCTTTTTTGTGCGTTTTCGTAGGCCTATTTGTCCTCGCCGCTGCCGACGATCCCTACAGGTTCTTCAATTGGAATGTCACCTACGGCACCATTTACCCTCTCGGCGTTCCCCAGCAGGTATTACTCAATATTCATCCAGTTTTCGACTAAATGTCTCGTCTTTTTTGGCTTGTTTTTCTCTGAATCTGCAAGTTTCTTCATCTTGTAGGGTATATTGATCAACGGCCAGTTTCCTGGACCTGATATTTACTCCGTTACCAACGACAATCTCATCATCAATGTCTTCAACAGCCTCGACGAGCCCTTCCTCCTCTCCTGGTAACTTCCCCCCCTTTCACTCAAACACAAGCTCCTCTCTGAATCCCTAAAAACTGCCGATCTAGCCGGATCTTCAATCTACTAGATATAACTGTATTTCTGTCAAATTGCCGTTTTTGTTGCCCTTTTAACCTCTTCGTAATCAATTTTACTGATGTTGTGAACCGTATCTGCTTTTCAATTTTAATTGAGAAATGCTGGCTTCCATTACTCTGTTAGTTCATACCTTTATGAGTTGCTGCTTGCTAGTTTCCCCAAAAGAAGAAGATTCGGTAGCCACTACAGTACTACTTGATGATTGGGGTTTAGCTTTCAAGTTCCAGATTTGTTTAATTTCCTTTCAGATTAGGTATAAATTACTCATATTTTTGGTTAGCCCACACGTGATTTGCCCCATACCTAATCCTGCAATAGAATAATTCAAAGGGGAAAAAGTAACCCTTTCCCAAATCTGGACTTTCTTTCGGGTCGGATATCTGTCATATGATGTTGCTCAATCTGGCTTTGTTAAGAATTGACAGTGTCATCACTATCAGTTTGGTTTTATGGCTAAAGATGTTGATGGTAGGACTGCAATTTTAATCTTGATTCTGAATCAGTAAAGGAGGTGATGAAACTGAGATTGATAAGTTGCATTGACGGTTTCTTTTGTTGCTGTGATGTTCTGTTAGGAATGGGATTCAGCAAAGGAGGAATTCCTTTGAAGATGGTGTGTTCGGAACGACTTGCCCAATTCCTCCGGGCCAGAACTTCACTTACATCCTGCAAGTGAAGGATCAAATCGGAAGCTTCTATTACTTCCCGTCCCTCGGATTCCACAAGGCTGCTGGTGGGTTCGGAGGGATTCGAATCCTTAGCAGGCCTTTGATCCCCGTGCCTTTCCCTACTCCTACCAATGACTACACTCTTCTCATCGGAGATTGGTACGCATCTAACCACACGGTAATTCCCTCTCGCCGTCACATTGGCTAGCTCTGAATTGGATTCTTTTAGTTCATGGGCTTGACTTGTTTCTTGATGTGGTTGTAGAGCTTGAGGCAGATTCTTGATGGTGGACACGTGCTGCCAAACCCAGACGGTATCCTTATTAATGGTCGTGGAAGTGGTGCAACCTTCACCGTGGACCAAGGTATATAACCATCTTTATCTTATCTCCAAGCTAAAAGCTTGTAGCTCTAGTGTGTGGAGCAAGCTTGTAATCTGATGGCTTCTTCTGTATTCGGGCGAACAGGCAAGACATACAGGCTTAGAATATCGAATGTGGGATTACAGAACTCTCTAAACTTCCGAATTCAAGGCCACACATTGAAGCTGGTGGAAGTGGAGGGCACTCACACCCTTCAAAACACCTTCTCCTCACTTGATGTTCACGTTGGACAGTCCTACTCGGTTCTGGTGACCGCTGATCAGCCTCCCAAGGACTACTACATTGTTGTCACGTCTCGTTTCACTTCGCAAATCCTCAACAGCACCGGAGTCCTTCACTACAGTAACTCAGGTAGCCCTGCTTCTGGCCCCATCCCTTGGGGACCAACCATCCAAATCGACTGGTCCCTCAACCAAGCCCGGGCAATCAGGTATTGCTCTTACATTGCCTCATTACTATATATAGTCTTGTAATGTAAATGGTGCTCCCTAATGTATTTCCTTCTACGATTTATCGTCTCAAGGACCAACCTTACAGCTAGTGGGCCAAGGCCGAACCCACAGGGATCATACCACTATGGAATGATCAACACGACGAGAACCATAAGACTGCAGAACTCGGCTGGCCTGGTAGGTGGCAAGCAGAGGTATGCTGTCAACAGTGTGTCCTTCATTGCACCAGACACACCGATGAAGCTTGCGGATTACTTCCAGATTGGAGGAGTATACCGCGTGGGAAGCATCTCTAACAGCCCTTATGGGGGAGGGATCTACACCGACACCTCGGTACTGGGCGCTGACTACAGGGCATTCGTGGAAATCGTGTTTGAGAACACGGAGAGTGTTATCCAATCCTGGCATCTGGATGGCTATGCTTTCTTTGTCGTCGGGTAAGATCATAACAACAGTTTTTACTGTCAGTTTGATTTGCAAATCATTTTAGTGGACTTATGCAATCTGTTGTTTCAGAATGGATGGAGGGACATGGTCACCAGCCAGCAGGAACGGATACAATCTACGCGATGCTGTTTTCCGTTCGACAACACAGGTAAAGAAAACTCAAACATCCCAGAAACTACTTGTATTTCAGAAACTCCTCAAAGCTAATTTGCTTGTATGGAATCTTGATGGAATGATCAGGTTTATCCGAATTCGTGGACTGCAATATACATAGCACTGGACAACATGGGGATGTGGAACTTAAGATCGGAGTTTTGGGCAAGGCAGTATCTAGGACAACAATTCTATCTCCGAGTTTACTCAACCTCAACATCTCTGAGAGACGAATTCCCTGTCCCGAAGAATGCTCTTCTCTGCGGACGAGCCCAGGGAAGGCACACCAGGCCACTCAACTAGGACAGGAAGACAATAGGGGGTTCAGTTCATCAGTTGTTGGTTATGAATTGCTAATATAAGTAGTTGAAATCAGGAGATGTAAGATTCGTTTTTCTGGGGTGCTTTCTCGGCACCTGATTCAGAGATGAGCTTTTTGAATCGTATGAAACTGGAAGAAGTAAGATTTGTGTTGATTTGTGATGGACCTCAACTTGAGGTCTGATTCTTTCCTTTTTAAGTTCCTCTGGAATAAGAGTTGGGTGTAAGTGTAATGGGTGATGTTCATGTGCTGCAATATATTTCATATTTATCCCATTGTTTTTAATTGGTGAATGAAACGGATGGTTTCCTTTCATCAACAAGCTCGTTGGCTTCCTTTCATCGAGCTTGTTGATACATTTGAATCAAGTTATGATGTTGTCGCAAATGAAGCAACTCTATATGCTCTTAGGTACATGATTGTTTTTTTTTTTGGTGGGAAGGTACAGGATGGTTTAATTTGACTTAAAGGAGCCAAATTTCTGGAATGAGGTTATCCCTGAATCAGGGTCGCAGGACAGATGCTCTTTAATCAGCTTTCACTGTCAACAAGCAACAGCAACCCTTGTGCTACTTGAATGATGTGAACAACAACAACAATCATCCTAGTATATCTCATATCTAGCAGGATCTGGAGGTCTAATAGTATGCACCCTTTCTCCAACAGAGTTGCGAGGGTGTTTTTATGTGACCCGTAAGTGTAATAGAGAATATAAAATATATAGGGATATGTAAGAAAAATATACAAATATATGACTTAGGCATTCAAATGAAACAAGCCAAACATGACAGTATGAAAATCCTAGACGATGGAAAAATAAGGAACTACAGAAATGCTGTGAAACGACGGGTACGCCCCATGAACCTACTACTATCCCTCTTTGAGGGTGATTGCTCTCTTCCACTCTGCCTTATCTTGAGCCAACTTGAATGATGTGAACTGTGAAGCAAAAATCACAATCCACAGTTAAGAGACATGCAAACCGGTTCTCTGCAACATCATTTGTGTTTTAAACTAAATCCATTGCTGTTCTATCGCAGAGTCCGTTTGAAACAACTTATCATTTGTGTCACCAATGTTCGCAGTATCTGAGAAATGGAGAATATGGAGACGAGTAGCATTAAGCAGGAGATTAGGGAAGAAGCGGACTTGCTCTGATGACTTCATTCCTGCATCTCTGCTGGATATACACAGTCCAAAAAATTGTTGTGCATTCAAGGTAGAAGCAATGGCGGATCCTTGATGGAGCTTGCATAAATCTCCGATGGACACGATGTTCGGGTTGTGCCACTTCAGTACATTCCCTGAAGATATTAGCTGAAAGTTCTTCCAAATGTACATTCATCAGTCATGTGATAAACACTTCCAGCCTTTCAGGTTGTTTAGATAACAATGTGAGGTCAGAACCTGCTTTCTGCTATGTACATAGACCAAGCAATATATGTTCTTTGAACCAGTTTGGAGGGCAGCCATTAAAATAATCCAATCATCGGGCGAAATTGAGAGCAATGCTGGTCATGGATTCGGATTTTCAACACACAAAGAGCAACCATCAGGCGAATTGGAGTTGCTCTGATAAAAGCTCAAGTATTGAATATTTATTGAGCAAGGGAGATGAGAAGATCACCAGTAATCGCCACAAGAACACACTCCATCAGTAAAATGATGAAACCGTTTGGGATCACGAATTACTATTCTGCGTTTCTCAATCTGAGAAACAAACTTCGCCATTGTGTGGCAGTCTCCACAGATCCTCAGATTCTTTATTATAGTCATTGGTGTGCCCGGTTTAGTTACCAGGAGCCCGAAAGCAATGGCTAACTTCTCGCTGTGCTTGCTTATCATGTCTTCCTTAACATCCTCGTCGACATCATGAAGAACGAATTCTGTCTGGGGCACGAATCCAGCTTCTCGAATTCTTTTCATTACATCTTCAAGCTTCTCGTATATCTTGACGAACTCTGGTTGGGACTGATCAGCCACGACAAACTTATGAACTCTATTTCCATGTTCGAACAGACTATATCCGGGACTGCTCATCATCGTTGGACTCCTTTGTTTCATCAAATGCCTAACCTTCGAAGCATCCGCCCATTGCCCACAAGCAGAGTATACATTAGATAGCATGATGTAGTTCCTCTGATCAGATGGGCATAACTCGATCAAATTCTCGGCTGCTTTCTGTCCCAATTCTACATTCTTGTGAAGCCTGCAGGCGCCAAGAAGGGCGCCCCAGATTCCCGCATTTGGCTTGATGGGCATGGTCTCCATCAACTCATCCGCTTCGTTCAGCAGCCCTGAACGACCCAATAGGTCAACCATACACGAATAGTGCTCCAACCGGGGTTCAATCCCATAAATTCGAGTCATGTCCTTGAAAAGCTTCTTCCCCTCCTCGACAAACCCTGAGTGGCTGCAAGCATTCAACAAGTGTACGAATGTCACGTGATCAGGACCAATGCCCGCTTCAACCATGGCCTTAAAGAGCTCAATTGCTCCCCTCCCATGCCCATGAATGGCATAGCTAGCTAGCATAGCAGTCCAGGCAACTCCATCTGGATCGCTTATTTCCTCGAAGATCATCCGGGAAGCAGCCAATTGCCCTGATTTGGTATATGAACTCAGTAGCGAACTCATGGAAAGCACATTACCAGTAAATCCATACTTGACTATATAGCCATGAATCACTTCTATTGGTTTAACCATGCCTAAATCTGTGCAGCCCTGCAGCAAAGACACTATGGATACTTGATCAGGCTCGAATCCATCGCTTCTCATTGCACTGAAGAGCGGTATCACCTCACCGGAAACTCCATTCTGAGCATGGATAGTAAGCATGGAATTCCATGAAACTAAGCTGCGTGAAGTCATCGAATCGAACAGTAGACACGCTGCATCAACCGCCCTGAACTTCCCATACATGTTAATCAGACAATTCCCAACCTTAATGTTGTCCACTTGGCCTGTCTTGACAGCGAAAACATGAACAGATTTCCCATGGAAGAGGGCACCGGTTTCGGTACAAGCGGAAACAATGGAAATGAGGGTGACCTCGTTAAGCTCTACGGCGTCATGGTCCCTCCTCATCCTACAGAACACACTGAAACACTTGGCTAGCTCTCCTCTCCTCGAGAACCCGGAAATGAGGGAGTTCCAAGACACCAAATCTCTCTGAGGCATTTCATCGAACAGCTTGAGCGCGTCCCCTTCAAAACCAAATCTGAGATAAGCAGAAACCAATCGGTCCCCAACGAAACCGTCACTGAGAAACCGCGACTTGACGACAAGTCCGTGAACCGCCCGGCAAACGGAGGGGGAAACGCCGGAGTCCAGCGCGAGAAGCAGCGTCCCAAGAGGAGGCGATGCGGTGCAAAAACAGCGTTGGACGAATGGAGTGTAGCACGGAATGAGGATGAATGAGAGGCCAAAACAGCGTCTCCTGAGGTGATGATAGAAGCGAGAGGGGACGGTGAGGAGGAAGGAAGAAGCGGGGAACGCATTCATCATCTTCCATAGCAGTGGGGACTGGGGAGTAGGCCAGAGGGGTTGGAGAGGAGGGGACTTGGGGAGTACAGAAGCTGGTGTGTTTTGCTATCCCACATCGACAGTGGGAGACAAGGGGGGAGAGGGAAGGCAGTATAAAATTGAGAACGGGGTTAACGTTGAAGGTATCTTTGCGCTTGGGGCAATGACGCAGCTAATGAGGTAATAACCGAGGCGCGTCAATTGCTGGTTGAAAACTATTTCCAAACCCCCTCCTCGGCCTTGGCTTGTCCTTGGCCGTCGAGAATTTCTGGAAGGGCTCCTTGCTTTGCTTGGTAAAGCCCTACAATCTAGTATAAAATTTTTAAATTTCTGAACCAAAATTTTATGCTGTTTATAAACTGTGTTTAAAAACTGTTTTATTTCATTTTTTGTACTTTGTTATACCAGTAGTGTATATAAGATCGATGAGTTTGTACAAATCACTCTTGAAATAAAAGTTACGAAAATCACCTATGATTTATTTTCCTTCCAAAAAAATACCACATAATTTAAATATGTTAACAAAAGTATTCTGCTGTGAACTGTTAAAAGTTTATAAGGATGGGTTTTGTGAAAAAAATATGTATGTTATTATCCTTTACAAAAATAATAGAACATACCCCAATAAGTGAATAAACTTGTTCTGCTGCCTAAAGACCAAATTTGATTGATCCAATTTACCGAAAACGTAATACAATCCGAAATCGACCCGACTCAACAGATACTAGACCTCCTAATAACGGAATGTCCTAATAACTGAATAACCCATACTGACCCAAATCCAATTGAATCGAACCCCAATCAACTAAAACCCATTAAGCTTGAACCTGTTATAAATGAAATTCAAAATAGTTCAAACTTAAAAGATACAACTTTCTAAAATTATAAATATAGATGTCAAAATAATTAAAACCCAAAATTAGTATAAAAACAATTCAGCTCAACCCAACACAAACGACTAAATCACTCGAAACCCAAATGGTTCGATCTGAGAAATCCATCGTATGAGGAGAAAAAACCAGAAGAATTGATCTGTATTGAGGAAGAAGAAAGTGTACAGAGTTAGTTGTAACAACCGGTTAGGTCTTGTATTTATAGACCTTCACTTGTGTCTAATTACAAAGAACCTACTGAACTTTTCCATCTTACACAAACTACCCTTGCTATCATATACTCCAATACGATCCAAACCTGTCAGAAGTCAGAACCCACCCGATTGCCAAAGCACCACTATGAAAAGTTGGATTTGTATCACAGAACAAACACAAGTTCAGTATAGGAAGGGAACATTAACTAAAATTAAATTGTAATCTTGTTCCGTCTAGCAGACTCATAAGTTTCAATTCAAAGATTGTCGACTTAAGTACTCAGCTTATCATGTGGAAATTCACATTGACGAGTGCATTACCAAACATGATATGGAAATTCACATTTCCTCCCCTTTTATTGACAGTTCAGAAAACAAAGAGCATTCCAAAAATTATAAAGCAGCAGGAAATTCAACTCATGGTTGTTGTGGAGGAGACTTCATCATACCAGCAACCTCCTTCCAGGAGTCCATATTCGAAGCCTCGACCCACCACCTCTCGACGTTCTTCCTCGACGTAAACATCTCCTCAAGCCCGGCCCTTCCCACCAAATACTCCGAGTAGGGGAGGTGTGTGAGGTCAGCCAGGGAGAAGTCTTCCCCGGCCAAGAACCTGCTCTCCCCTAGCCTCTTGTCATAGACGTCGAGCACCGCCCCAAGCTTCTCCCTGTTCTCCTTGATCACCTTCTCGTCCGGCATCTTCTTGAACATGGGCGCCAACACCAGCTGGAACACCAATGCAGACGTCGGCGGGTTGAAGCTCTGTGACTCGGCTTCCACCCACTGATCTATCGACGCTTTCTCTAGTGGGTTGATCCCGTAGAGCTTCGTGTTTCCTTGGTTCGAGTACTTCTCCGATATGTAACGACATATCGCTCTCGACTCTGAATACATACATTGCCATAATGCCATTGATTTAGCATCATGGTAGATAACATTTTCTTCAAGAATTAAAGTAGCCATTGGACATGAAATTCAGGTTACCGAAGATAGCGATGCTTCCATCTTCGAATGCGGGTACTTGGCCAAACGGCTGAGAGTACAATCAAGATATATCAATTTAGGAGGGAAAATGAAAAAAGTAGTTAGTTAGTAACTAATTTGATGAAAAAACCTGGAGTTTGAGGAAATTAGGGGATTTGTGTTCGCGCTTGGCCATGTCGACACTGAGGTGCTGAAACGGAACGTCTTTCTCAAGGAGGCAAGCCAGGACTCTCGCCACGGCCGGCGACATCGCCGGGCCGTACACTTTGACAGGTGCAGCTGCTGCCATGCCTTCTTCCCAATTGCAAGGATTCCGATCTCTTCTCTTGTCTATGTTCCTATAAGGCAGATGGTTGGATTCTAAAGTGGACAACTGGCCTTTGGCATAGGCCACTTCTTATCCATTGCTAAGGGAGGATAAAGTAGTTATATATATCAAGGGAGCCCCACAAATTAACTCAACTAGTCTTATTATTGACCCGTGTGTTACGCGATATTTTAATAAATATTATTTCTAAGATATTGATAAGGTTTTTTAGTTTATCAAATTTCATTGGATTTATTTAAATAAAAAAAAAATTGATCAAAATATAACTAATCAAGATATAATAATTTTTTTTATTTAAATCAATTGGGATTGTTAATAATATAAGTTAAATGATGTGGCTAAAGATATGAAATCATTAATTAATATGGCTTAAATATATTGGATACTCATTAATTGACGTGTCAAAACAGTCGGGTCATATTGCACCAAAGTACGACATATAAGCGAATTCGACCAGAGCCCGCCACATAGGATTTTCACGTTTCTGTTTTACTATTATACTAGTCTTACTACCCGCCCGTTGTGCGGTTTCTTAATAAATAAAATGATATTTAATTTATAATTTCTTTTTCAAATTTTAAGATTATAATAGTTCGTTGAGATCTTTGGATCTTAATCAACTAATTTAACCTTAAATTTATTGATTTTATTGTTCAAAATCCATCATTATGTATTACTACGTACCAAAATATAATAGCTTATCTATGACATGTCATCTATAATATAACAAGAAAAGTTGTGTGCAAGCCTCATAAATGCATACCTAATTATTTCTCCAATTATATAAAAATTATGTTTTTTTATTTATTTTATTTTATTTTTTTCATTAAAAGGATTGTCTTTAATTCAAAAAAATAATAAAGGCTTCTATTTTCAACTTCCAAATGAATGTTTACTATCTCAATAAATGTGCCCAATTAATTACATTTTTTTTAAAAATAATAAAAATAAAAATCAAATTGAATAAATAGGGACTTAAGTAGATATAAAATCAAGCATTTGGTTTATTAAACCGGCTGAACCGGACCAAACCAAGAAAAATAAAATAAAATGGAGAACCGGTTCAGGTGAACCGCTCCTTCCTTCTTCCTCCTCTTCCCGTGTACAATACGTTCAAACCCTTCAATTGTGGTTTTTAATTTCCCGACGTTTCACCTCCAAAATGTCTTCATTAACTTTGATTCAACATCCCCATGTCAAAAACGTGTTTAACTTGTGATATCATCAACGAATTCAGCCCCGTTTTCGTCCAAGTTCGTTTTGCCCCAAATCGAATTTGATGTCATTTGGGATGATTTTTCAACCGTTTCTTGCAATTGAATACACCACATTGATTAACAGAAGAATAGGAAGAGATCGGTACAATCAATTTGATATTTCGTTCTCATTTTAAGATCGACTATAAAAACCCTTTCGACCTTCGGAAGCTCCGTCCACCATTGAAGGCCAATCTCCAAGCTCTGAATCTGGTTCATCGTGTTCTAAAACCTTTAATCTACAATCCCATTCAAATTTTTTTTGAGAAAAGCATGCAAAATAGAATACACCCAATTTCAGATTCGATTCGTCGGAGCCACCTCGCCTGGCTTCGTCCACCGCTACCGGAGCCACCTAACGCCTCCCATATGTGCGCCAAGGCGTAGGGATCCCATAGCCATCGCCTCGTCCGCCGCATGATCTGTCGGCGCCGCCAGGGATCGCCGAAGTGGTGCCGGATTTGAACTGTTGAAGTTGCTAACTTGCGGTATTGCGGTGTAGGAAGAAGAAGGCCAACTACGAAAAACCTCCCAAATATTCTGTTTTGGTAAAATATGCCCTTATTTCAGTTTTACAATTTATAAAAAGTATCCCACAGTTTTAGAATGTATTCTAACTCGCATAAATTCTTAAATTCGCAGCGATGATTTCAAATCCTTACACACCCATCATGAGACAAGATTCCCAAGAGGATATAATTGATATAAATTCCGACTTTATAATTAATTTAATTTTTATTTAAATAAATAAGTCAATAAAATTAAATTAAGGTAGTCATGTGAGAAGTTTTTTTTTTCAATGATATCTTTTTTCTATAAATAGTCAAGTCCTAAAACTCAATTGCTCTACAAACAAATGGGAGAGATGAAGCATATATTTTTAGGTAGAGCTTCTCTTCGTTTTTTACTTTTCTAGCCTATTTTAATTTTTGTTTATTTGTTACTTTGTTTTTAATTGTACTTTATTATTTCTATTAGTGGATCATATTATTTTTCGAATCATTATGCTATTATTTTATATCATGTATATATAAAATTTATTACTTCTTATTTGTTAAAAATAATATATAATTATTTTTTTTAATAATTTGTATTCTTATTTTTTGATTAATTGAGGGATAAAGAATCTTACAACTACTTTCGTTTTTTACTTTTCTAGCCTATTTTAATTTTTCTTTATTTGTTACTTTGTTTTTAATTGTACTTTATTATTTCTATTAGTGGATCGTATTATTTTTCCAATCATTGCTATTATTTTATATCATCTATATAAATATAATTTATTACTTCTTTTTTGTTAAAAATAATATATAATAATTATTTTTTATAATTTGTGTTCTTATTTTTGATTAATTGAAGGATAAAGAATCTTACAACCGCTTTTGTAAAAATTGATATTTTTGTAGTTTTTATCTTATTGATAATCAAAACAAGTCTATGATCTTCTCAAAAAAAAAAGTCTACGATGAAGAAGATAGGTCTTAATATATTGGTTTTCTACTATTATTTTATTTGCCAATTTTTTCAATATGTTTGCCAATTTAATGCCCGTCATTAAAAGCCACCCCTAATCTATATGGTTGATTTGTTTATGTAATTTTGTCATATTTTTGTTAGATTTATCAACCATTTTTTGATTTATATTTAAGTCATATCTTTATCCACTACGTATCTATATCTATATAAAATACTAAAACAGAGGTCTGAAACGGCTTCTGGTGCGATCTCGCGTCCATGGAATTTTCTAGATTAAAACGGGATTATTTTTGCTTATGTGGCATTTTCTGGATTAAAGTGGTATTTTTTTTGGGCCACTGTGCGGTTTCTTAATAAATAAAATGATGTTTAATTTATATTTTTCCTGAAATTTGAAAGAAGATAAGGTGGTATATATACATACATACATATATATATCGATAGATTATACATAGATTTATTGATTAAAAAAAAGAAGGAAAATACGGTGGTACATATATATAGATAGCATTATGCATAGATTTATTTTGTAAAATTTTATCATCAAATTTGACGATAAGGAACAATTTTTTTTTTGATAAGTTTGACCACATGCTATGTATATATATAGAGATATTATATTAATAACTTATTATTATATTTTGATTAGTTAGATTAGATATGTTTTCACAATAACTATAGTACGTGTATGGTATATTTATCCAATTAAAATATAAGGCTATATTGGATAGACTACTGATGTAAAAAGATAAGTTTTTTTTACCTAATTATATTCGTTTATTAATTGATGTGCCCAAAAATATAATACCACTTTAATCAAGAAGATGACACGTAAGTAAAAATAATCCCGCTTTAATCCAGAAAAGTCCGTGGATGCGAGATCGCACCAGAGGCCGTTTCTGACCTCTGTTTTAGTATTTTACTAGTTTTACTTTACCCGCCCGTTGTGCGGTTTCTTAATAAACAAAATGATGTTTAATTTATATTTTTTTCTGAAATTTAAAGGTTATAATAGTTTGGTTGAAATATTTTGATCTTTTAATACACCGTAGTAAAAACAATTATACAAAATAACTTAAGATAAAACATATATCGATAATAGCTTTTGTAACATTTAAGATATGAGATTTTATGCCAATAATTTAACTAACTTTTTTTAAGAAAAAAAATTAACTATAGATATGGATATAGATATAGTTAGATATAGATATAGATATATACTCCCTCCATTTCTTTTTAAGTGACTTTTTACTATTGATGCACGCTTTTTAAGATGCGAAAAACTACAGTATAAAATAATAATTTTTTTCAATAATCTCATACTTATTAGTGATAAGTATAATATTATTAAAAAAATTATTCAACTATTAATATTTAATATAATTTTTACCATTCTAAAACTACGTACTTGACTTAAAAAAGTCATTTAAAGGAAACGGAGGGAGTACATAGATTAGTTTTTATTTTGATATCTTTCACAAAAACGTGAATAGAAGATCCGTAAATAAGATTTGTTTTTAAACAAAAGAGTCATAATTACTTTCATACTAAAGATAATAATCAATCTAAACGGCAAAATCTAGGAAAAAACTAATATAAAATGACTTAACTTCTAAACATACAATGAAATTAATTACGTGTATATGCATAGTAACTTTATCAAAATCAATTTTTTTTAGTCAGGTTTTGCCCATGGAAAAAGTATTTTCAAAATGAACCACGTACTTTTAAGGTAATTTCAAAATTTTTTGGAAACCACTTAAGGTAGTTTCCAAATCTTAAGATAAAATATAATTTTACCACATAATTTTCAAATTTCAAAGTTTTGCCCGTGGATATAACTTAAGGTAAAAAAAATTTTTGAATAAAATTAAAACTTCATGCAATATGTTTTTAAATTATGTGGTAAAATTATATTATCTTATTAATAATGAACCAAATATTGGATAGATTATTTGATCTAAAAAGATAAATTTTCTACCTAATTAAGATATAAGGTTGAATATTTATAAAAATAATTGACCAAATATTGGATAGGTTATTTCATCTAAAAAGATAAAATTTACCGTATATTGGAAGGTTAATATCCAAAGTAATATTGGATAGGTTAATGGTTGATATGAGTATGACGATGCTTTTTGAGTTTAATTGGAAAACATATATATTGAAAGTGTTAGTATTAGTTGCTATTATATGGTTATCATTTATAGTATTATAAATTTTCTAACTAATTAAGATATAAGGTTAAATATTTATAAATAAAGAAATCTAATTAAGATATAAGGTTATATTAGTTAGATTATTTGATCTAAAAAGATAAATTTTTTACCTAACTATATTGACTTATTAATTGATGTAAATCTAAAAGATAATACCATTTTAATCCAGAAAATGACACGTAAGCAAAAAAATCCCGTTTTAATCCAGAAAATTCTGTGGATGCGAGATCGCTAGGGATGACAATTTCACCCGCATCCGACGGATATCCGTTTCACCCGACCCGAAAAAGTGGGTGAAAATCCGAAATGAAGCGGGTATTAAATGGGTGATGGGTGAACGGGTGATGGGTCGGGTCGGATTCGGGTGAAGACATTCCCCACCCGTCACCCGACCCATCACCCGACCTGTCACCCGACCCATCACCCGACTTATATTATATAATTATATTTTATATGTGAAATCACCAATATACCCCATAAACCCTAATTCAAGATACCTATCAAACGATTTCTCGCTTGAAGCTTTGGTTGTTGGAGACTATGTTTTCTCTTCTTTTTATTCATAATTGTTGTAATGTCTTTTTATTTCCAAAACTTCTTGCTTGAAGTGTTGAAAGTTGTGGATGTTTACACGTATTTGACCGAATTTTGACTATATTTTGTACTAATTTATTCGTCGATGTGTTCGACGTATGTTTTTCAATAATTTTTTTTGATGAATTTGATGTCTTGAATTTCACCCAAATTATCACCCGATCCACCCGATCACCCGATGGGTGATGGGTGGACGGGGCGGGTGAAATATTTGGTGGGTGATGGGTCGGGTAGGGTGAAGGGTTTTGGGTGGTGGGTCGGGTGACGGAAGTAGATCATCCACCCATCACCCGACCCATTGCCATCCCTAGAGATCGCACCAGAGCCCTTTTCAGGCCTCTGCTTTAGTATTTTACTAGTATTTGTTACCCGCGCGGTTGCGTGTTTTGTTAATAAATTATATTTTATTATATTAATTATATTAAAATATTATATTAGATAATTAATTGACGTGACTTAAAAAAATAAAATCAAATTGACGTGGCTCACGAAATAAAACCATATATAAATATATTATATTCAATTTTATCTAAAAGGTAGAATAACGCACCAAATATTCCTTCTTCATCTTTTAAAATAATAAATAATATAGTTTATTAACAAAAGCATGAAAATAATAAATATGTATAACAACTCATTCAAGTTATATTGGATAGATTATTGATCTAAAAAGATAAGTTTTTAGCTAACTATATTCAATTATTAATTGATGTGGGCCAGAAATATAATACCAATTTAATCCAGAAAATGTCACGTAAGCAAAAATAATTCCGCTTTAATCCAGAAAATTCCATAAATGCGAGATCGCACCAGAGCCCGTTTCAGACCTCTGTTTTAGTATTTTATATAGATATATAGATATATAGATATAGATATTGATTGATTGATTGGAAGCCAAGCATATATGCAGTGGGCTTTGCCGGTAAGGGTCCTATAGGATAAGGCCTATCTTTGATGGGCCGCCAATAAGTAGCAAGTACAACCGCTTTCATAAGGAAATATCCCTATTGGATTTCATTTCTTATGTTCTACTACACGGACACGGGAATACGATAACAACAATTCAGTATATTTCGTGACTTAGTGGGTTCTGAGAGATCAGGATGTACGAGGATACAAGGATACGATAGGAAAATGGAAAAATGGCAATCTAAAAAGTTATAGGGTAATACACAAAATGAGAACTATTCTTTACGGTTCACACCGTAAGGGGTGTTCACACTGTATAATAAACAAACAGATTATTTGTAGGTAACATCATAATTATTTGTTTGGCGTAATATAATTATTCACGTGTTAATAATTTTTTGATATGTAAATATGATTATTTGTACTTATTTAAAAATAATCATGTTATTATAAATGAATAATTTTTCTCTTTCAAATTTTATATAAATATCAAACATTGATCTTGAAATATGAATAAAATAATAAACATGCCATCAATATCAATTTATACATTATCTATTAACCATTTTAATGCATATACAAATAAGTTGTCATTCTTATGCCATCAAAATATCTTGAGGCGTCGGATAGGAGGCAGCAAGTAAACGCCGGTGTGTTGTGCTATCCCACATCTAGGATGTGGGTGACAAGAGGGAGAGGCTGGAGAGTATAAAACATACAATGAGGGTTACGTTGAAGGTATCTTTGCGCTTGGGGCAATGACGCAGCTAATGAGGTAATAACCGAGGCGCGTCAATTGCTGGTTGAAAACTATTTCCAAACCCCCTCCTCGGCCTTGGCTTGTCCTTGGCCGTCGAGAATTTCTGGAAGGGTTCCCTTGCTTCGCTTCGGTAAAGCCCTACAATCTAATTTCAAATTTTGCTTCAGTTTGGTTGGTGTGTTAAACATACCCTTTAGACATTAGTGTTATATTAACAGTTTGGCAAATTAGCTAATCCATTATAAAACCTACTATGAATCATCATACCTTTGACGATACCATCTGTCGACTTGTCGGACATCGTATATCTAATTTCGAATCCTTAATCAAAATAAAATTTGCCAACTCATCATAAGGACATGATCCCTCTGTTTGAGATATCCTCACTTGTTACCTTCTCACATTTCCAAGCCCTTCTATTCTCCCATTAACAAAAACCACACATTCCACAAACACCCCTTCACTTTAAATCCCAACTTATCTCCCACATATCCCTCTGTTTATTCTCCCACACCCTTCCTTCAACACTTGACTAGAAATGGCCACCATGACCTCCTCTGCAGCAGTATCCATCCCCACCTTCACTGGCCTCCGATCTGCCACCGCCAAGGCCAAGGTCTTGTTCACCACCCCATCCGCCAAGCCAGCTCCCATCAGGGCCTCCTTCAAGGACTTCTGGGTGGCGGTGGCCGCCACTGCCGCCAGCGCCATCATTGCCAGCAACGCCATGGCCATCGAAGTCTTGCTAGGAAGCGACAACGGGGGGTTGGCCTTCCTCCCCGGATCATTCACAGTGGCCTCCGGAGAGACCATCCTGTTCAAGAACAATGCAGGATTCCCGCATAACGTGCTCTTCGACGAGGACGAGGTGCCGGCTGACGTCGACGTGTCGAAGATCTCGATGTCGGAGGAGGACCTCCTCAACGCCCCCGGGGAGACCTACAAGGTGACTTTGAGCGAGAAAGGGACTTACTCTTTCTACTGCTCCCCGCACCAAGGCGCCGGGATGGTCGGTAAGGTCACCGTTGAGTGATCACAAGCCCACCCAAATTAAATCATATCATGTTTTAAGCTTAAGCATTTTGTGTGTATGTGTTATCACTTTGAGCTTAATTGATTTCTTTGCTGAGGTTATGAGGCATACTTAATACATTGCGCATAATTGTAATGTGTCTTGTGCAATTGATTGTGCATCATTTTTTTTTATTGTTTGTTACTTTATCTCATCCCACATCGATTATAAAGTGATTATATGAACCCATCGGCTGAACATACATTTAAAAAATCGTTCAAAGTAATTGAAATTAGATTGTATTGTAATTTCTTGTGCATCATTTTCCGACTTGCTATCCGCACTTTTATTTTGCCAAATACACGGTAGGTTCACCGACTTTTTGTATTAGCAAATTTAATATCGGTAAAATGACTCCTAGATGGACATGCAGTTATAAAATAGGTGAAGTGAAGATTTTTTTTTAAAAAAAACTTGATAGCTCAAACCAAAGTTGCGCATCAGATAACTCAATCCAATAACTCAGACCAAAGTTGCGCATCAGATAATTCAAACCAAAGTTACCCATCAGATAACTCAAACTAAATTAGACATCAGAGACAGGCAGAAGTAGAAAATTTAGAAGACGGGAAAAATTGATAATTATGTAGCTTTTTTTTCATATATTTAAAAAGATATTAATTGAGAGCTTTTGAGTTGTGATAACATTTTGAATTAATTGTACCCAGTAGGTTTTATAATGGGATTAGGTCAATGTGCCAAACTGTTGATATGGTCTTAAGGGTGTTAAATACACCAACCAAACTGAAGCAAAATTTGAAATTAGATTTGTAGGGCTTTACCGAAGCAAAGCAAGGGAGCCCTTCCAGAAATTCTCGACGGCCAAGGACAAGCCAAGGCCGAGGAGGGGGTTTGGAAATAGTTTTCAACCAGCAATTGACGCGCCTCGGTTATTACCTCATTAGCTGCGTCATTGCCCCAAGCGCAAAGATACCTTCAACGTTAACCCCGTTCTCCGGTTTATACTCTCCTGAGTCTCCCTCTTGTCTCACATCATAGATGTGGGATAACACAACACACCGGCCAAGATACTGAATTACTGACATAAAAACTAAAATCAAGCCGTGTGTAATTAAAAAGATTGACGTCGGCAAACAAATGTCATTTTGGACTAAATTAATGCTACTAAAACGATGTCGTATTGATTTAAAACGGAGTTGCCTTGATAACTCATCATGGCTCTGTGGATATGTACGTTATCACTTAAACTTGTAAATGGAAATCAGGCGATCAACACATAATATAAGAAGATGTTTTAGTTATGACAGCAACAGGAAAGGAGCATCAATGCGGTTAGTTAACATCAACTTTAAAAGGTAGTGTCAAGATCGAGTTTCGGACACTTCGATTATGATTCGGTATCAACAACCTATGCAAAAAGTCTTTATAATCGTTTAATCTTGTTAATCTGACGCTAGCATTGAAAGGTGTATCAAGTCATGTTGCAATGGATGTGCGATAAACCATGTTTCAAATCTACGGCATTGAAAATTTGCTACAAGGTCAAATCCACCCATGTTATACCCGTCACATACGGTGAGCCTAATCGAACGGGACTAAGACCAAAAAAAAAATAGTCACATCAATGAGGCTCAATTATAAGTATGTTTCATTTGAATCTTCTGTATATATTACACCCCAGAAGAGAAAAAAAAATCAAAAAAGCATAAATAACACAAAGGAATACAAGATTTAAAGAACTAGATGGCAATTGATGAAAGAAACAATTGATCCAAAGATCTTTACAAGAAACTTAGATCAAATTGCAAAATGTGCAAAACATATGAAGGCTAACATATACTGTATATATATAACTTTTGCTTATTTGATGACCTTGATTTGGTCACACTTGAAGAGGTGGAGGAGAAGCTGTTTTCCTCCTTTGCCACAGATTAATCTCCCTTCTTGGCTGTAACAAAACCGCCCCTTCACTCCCAAGCAATATCGGTGCAGAATATGGTATTCTCACTTGTCTACTCTCCTCATCTTCGTGATCCATCCACTCAAAATCGTAGAGGGACTCTCGCTCCAGCGAAGGTACTGATCTTCTGTCCGAAGACTCGTCCTTGTCTCCTACTCCGCCAACAAACATACCAGATTTCCTTGCATTACAAGCAGTCCCAGATCCAAAGAACCTAAAACCGAAGAGTTTGAGGATCTTGGGAGGCGGTTTTTGCTTAGATTTTGCTTCCTTATCATGATGTTTCTTCTCATTCTTCGTCGTCTTCTTGATCTTGCCCATGTTCATAAGTCCAATGCATGATATCTTTGGAGAAGTTGGATCTTGTGTGAATCTAGTACCATTAGTAGCATGCTTACTTGCTCCTTTCTTTTGCGCCCTTCCTCGGGGATCAATGGATTTGTCGATAGATACGATTAGCCCTGAGAATCCAGACGCCATTGAGCGAAACCCTTGCTTGTCAGCGATGGGAATTCGGTTATGGAAGGTGATGGTTGAGGTTGCCTTGGGAGGGTAGTTCAGTTGCTTGGTCTTTGGGGTTTTGGTATGCTTTAACTCCATGGATATGTATTTGTAGGAGGTATATATATATATATATATATATGGTGCTTGAATTGGTTTGTTTGGTTTACAAAACTGGATGGAGGTTTTGGATGTATATATAAATATAAATGGTGGCTGGAGCCTTTGGGGTAGATCGATTGGAATTGAATGGTTGGAGTTTGAATTCTTTAATGTTTTGGAGTCTTGACTCCTTCCTTACTATTACTATATCCAAGTTGCTTTGCAAGTGTGTTGTTTTTTTCTTTCCAATTTTATCCATAGATGATAATTAAATTAGTGGCCTTTGTCACTTTGGTTGAGTTAAATTTTGGTAGTGATGTCGAGTTTATTTCATTTTTAGATGATAAATCTTGATTTACATTCTAATACAAAAACTTAAGATATTATGTACTCCGTGTATAACTTCAATCTACTCTAGCCATCACTCTATGGACTAGTTGATTGTTGATAGTTCAACATTTCAACTATTGAAGCATTTTAGTCTCTTAACAACTAGTCTAAAGTTAAAGAAATGGATTCACCAGTTTTGATATCATGTTAAATTTTGAAAAAACACGATTGAGATGTGTATTAAATAGGAGTCGTTGAATTTATTTTGATTTTAGATCGAAGGTTAGGTTGCACCTTCTAATCCATAAGGTATATATTATTTTAGATATAGAGTGGTCGAACTTGATCGAATTGAACTAAGACAAAATAAAAGTAAAAGAAATTCATCATTCATGTATGGATTTATTCACCTCTAGAAGAAAATAACGAAAATTTTAAGTTTAAAAGGACTAGTTTTGTTAAAAAGGAAATGTTTATGGGAAGATTTAGGCTCCGATTGAGAGAAATAGTCATCGACTTATTTAGAAATTACTTGTGTTCCTCAAAAAACAAAAAAAAAAAAAACAAATTCACAATAACTTTTATAATTTCAAAATAAAATCTGCTTTAATAAAAAATTTTAACTTTATTTTAATTATAAACCCCACTCCATAATCAACCTAAATACAGTATAACAAAATAAATACCTCCGTTTCAAAATAAATGTCCTTTTATTTTTCGACACGCTTTTTAAGGAGAGTAAAATTCTATAAAACATTATTTTTTTAATTATTTTTTTATATAATTTGATACTTATTTATCAAATTATAAAAAAATAATTAAAAAAATAATATTTTATAGAGTTTTTCGCTCCTTAAAGAGCGTGCCAAAAAGTAAAAGAACATCTATTTTGGAACGGATGGAGTACGCAGTATTATACACGAGTATTAAATACAGGAGACTGAATCTTGTCAAATCTTGTTTTGTCTTTCTTTTCAAAACCGGTTGGATACTTGGATCCATTCTTGATTAGTAGAGTATAAAATTGTATAAAACCACCGAATTGAGGCTCTATTGTCAAACAAGGTTTGAATTTGTCAAGCATAAATATTCATATTTTTAAAACTAGGAGAGAACTGCCCTTTGTTAGATCCATTCTTGATTAGTATAAATCTATATCTATCTATATAAAATGCTAAAGCAGAGGTCTGAAACGGGCTCTAGTGCGATTTCGCATCCGTAGAATTTTCTTGATTAAAACATGATTATTTTTGCTTACGTGTCATATTCTGGATTAAAATGGTATTATTTTTTTAGCCACATCAATTAATAAGTCAATATAATTAGTAAAAAACTTATCTTTTTAGATCAAATTATCTATCCAATATAAACTTATATTTTATTTAGTTTTTTATAATTAATAAGCCAATATAGTTAGGTAAAAAACTTATCTTTTTAGATCAAATAGTCTATCCAATATTTGGTCAATTATTTTATGTTTTAGATCATATTGAATATAATATCAATTTGCGCTTTAAATTCCAACAATCGTTTATCAAATTATATGATTAATTTAGATTAAAACATGTTTATATTCTCAAAAACATAACACAATTGAACACTATATAGTTATTTTATATGGAGTAGTAATTTATATTAATTCAAAAATGTTTTATATAATAAAATTTATTAAGAAACCGCACAACGGGCGGACAAAGTAAAACTAGTTCTATATATAAAACCGTCCATATCAATTTATAAAATTACCCTTTTATGATAAAAACTGCAATAAATCACCTCTTAACAAAAAATACTAATTAAAAATTGAACATTTTTAAATAAAAATATTTTTGTGCAAAATTCATAATTATTTGCGAGTTTCATATATCATAAAGTCTACTAATTATATAATTTTTTTTTTACTTTAGAAGATAATTAAAAAACAACCGAGACCTCAAGGAAGACTTATTGTTTAAATTTTTAACTACTTTTAACAATAGTTTATAAATTTTACCCTATTTATAATTTTAGTCGGTTTATTAACCTCGTTTCATAAGAACCCGAAAAGAACACAAAAAATACGAAAATTTTAAGTTGTTGAAACAAGAAGACCTTATCAAGGACGCCATATATCGTTTAGTATTTTATTGTCAAAAATGGAAAATTCAAAATTGCAATATCATCCCTAAAGTATTGATAGGATTTCAATTTGGGGCCACAGAATCCCAGAATTGTCAACTGAAATTACTGAACTAATGTTGGATTATTTTTTTTCAGCTGCATTTTGACATTTTCTATTCATTGCTCGATCCCGGTAACAATTGTTGACCAACAAATAAATCATTTCCAACCATCTAACTGTTTGGTGAAAACATTCAACCCCAAGCAGTGGTAACAATTTGATTTCAAACATAAGATTTTTCGACCTATTTTGATTCCGTAAACAAACGTAAATTTAGGAAAACCTTAAGGGTTCTAATCTTATGTTTAAAACTTCCAAATATTTCTTAATTCAGGGCTGATAATACTCGATTCGACCCGAGAAAATCAATTCGAACGATTCAATATTGAACCTGATCGGCACCGAATAAATGAAAAAAGGTTGGATCCAAGACCGATCGACCTGATCTGGTTTAAGTCTCGACTCAAAAGCAATATGAATCCAATAAGAACACGATTATATTTGAATGGACCGAGTTTGACCAATTCGAAACCCAAGATTGTCCAACTTGAATATATCCAACCCGAAGTCACCCAAACTCATTTATATCCAACACACAAAACAACTCGAACTATATTATATTTGAAACACACAACTATTACTACCCCGTTCGGCAAAACTTGTCGTTTACTATTCACGCACGCTTTTTTAGAATGATAAAACTATATAAAATATTCATTTTTTTAAAATTTTTTTTAACAAGTTTGTACTTATTAATAATAACTACGAAATTGTTAAAAAAAATTATTTAAAAAATAGATATTTTATATAGTTTTTATCTCCTAAAAAAGCGTGCGTGAATAGTAAAACGTCAAATTTTGCCGAACGGAGGTAGTATAACATTTCTCCTAAAATATCTCATATAGTGTCTAAAACCCAAAACAAGCTAAATGTTTTATTATTTGATAACAGACGTTAGTATCATCCACTCATAATACTTATTAAATCAGAAGCAACCCTTTTGTTAAAATTTACATCATGTGTCTATCCCTGAGCAACTCTAAGAATTCCAATCTGCAATCCACGTTCTGCCTTCAACGGTTTGTTCACTTTGTAGAAGCTAAATTTGAAGTAATTATGGATTTTCCTTCCATGTTCTTCCTCAAAGGTAATTTCTTCCTCGTAATTGATTGGGGTTTTCATGGTGGAGGCTTGGCGCGATTGGTAAGTGATTGGAGGGTTGGTGGGCGGCGCCATTGTCGGTCAGTAAGAGGAGGCGACAATCAGGTGGAGGCCAGAGGAGGTCGAGTCGGGGGAGGTAGACTCGGTCGGGTACGGCGGTTGATTTGGGCGAGGGGACTCAGTCGGAACGGCGGAATCGGTGGCTGGAGGCGGCACTCAATTGTAATCGAAGGTGGGATGCGTCAAATTGAGGTAAAACGCTCTCTGTTCGCCCTTTGCTTATCAACTGGATCTGTATACTAGAAGCAATCTCTTTAACATTAGATTACCCACGTTCTCTTTAAACGTCATTGATTTGCACTGAGCAAATTGAAACTAGAAGCAATCTAAACATTTGTTGGGATAGGTCATCAAATTGAAACTAAAACGCTGCCAAGATTCGTTGCGTCATCTTTGAATTTTTTATATTTACAAAAAAAAATGATTTTGCTAGGGAATTTCAATTAATAAAGTTTTGATTTGTGATTGCTGCTAGCTCATGTGAATGTGAATGTGATTTGGCTGTTTTTAGGATTGTCCCATTGTCAAATTTCATAATCCCTTTTTTAATTTTGTGTTGATTCATCTGAGTTTGTGGATTATTTTATTTGATTACCTTCAAAATTTAGTTCACACCAGATACAAAGATTGGTGGATACTTTCTGTTGTGTTTAGTTTTAATATGCTTTGATTTATATGATAACTAATCAAGAAGAACTACTTACCCAGTGTATGATATTTCTATTCTTAATTAGGTCAAGAAAAATGAATTCGTAACTAGAAAGCATGTAACTTAGATTGATCAACTATTGCAAGTACTAGAACTATAACCACATCTTCTATTGAAGCATCCGACCTTGGTTTTAATACCATTATTAGCTCACAAAATCTACAAAATAGGTATAAATTTCATAAGAACCATCCAATTGATCACCAGACAAAAAAAATATTAGATAGAAATCAGAATCCAAAATTTTAGCATTAGTATAAAGCCAAAATTATTTGTTTCATAAGAACTGTGCAATTTGCTCTTTATAAAGTAATCACGTATATAAACATCCAACTTATTACCCAATCGCCATTATTAGCTCACAAAATCTAAAAAAATAAAATTTATTACAACCCACAAAAGAGATGCTTCCAAGAGTAACACGTTGCAAGTAGTATTTTGAGAACACACAAAGAAAAACCTAATAGAATACATCGACTCTCAAGACTAGGGGTGTGCAGAAAAACCCGACACGACTAACACAACACAAAAACACAACAATACGACACGAAAAAACACGAAATTGAAAAGACACGACACGAAAATGACACGAACCTGTAAAACACGGGAATATTCGTGTCGTGTTCGGATCGAGGATTTCCCGTTGTCGGATATCCGACACGAACCGTGTAATTTTTAAAAATTTAATCCTGTAAAAATATAGGATTAGTATTAGATGTTTCTTTTATGAACAAGAATGCAGATTGGCCCAAACGCCCAGATGGTTTGGGCTTTTGTCAACGTATCACAAGTCACAAGGTACATGGTTCGATTCCTTTTTTCTCCCCCAATTAAAACAACTAATTTTTTTCCTTTCTTACCCAAGCGGCATGCCCCGAACAAACCCTCAAACTACACAACCGATAGTTTTAAGAGATTCGATTATCTCTCTCTCAATCCTCTCCAAACTCCAGATCCGGCTCTCCAAACTCCATACCCAACAAATATTCAACATCTTCTGAACTCCATCTAGTCCTCTCGGCCTCTCCATCTCCGACTCTCTCTCTTGATTGTAGATCCGGTGATTATTCATTGTTGAGATTATCATCTCCGAGACTCCGACCAATCTGATATCTCGGCCTCTCCATCTACGGTGGTGACTTGAATTATTTGTTGGGGTTTATTGCATCTGTGTTTATTGGAATAATTGCTTCAACTACGTTCTTTGGAGGAATTGCATTTGCAACCATGAATGTATATATAGATATGTATGTTTCTTTGCAGTCGCTTTCTTGAATCCTTCATTTGTTTTCTTCAAATTTGTTTCAACTGGTTGCTTCAACTTGCTTTCAACCGTTGCTTCAATGATCAGTGAAATTATTCGTGTCGTGGCGGGTATCCGGTCACATACACAAAAGTACAAAACCATTTCATGTATCCGTGTCAGGTACCCGTCCTTTACTGGATCGTAGAGGTTAATGGTTTCGGGTATTTGACACAGTTAACCGTGTCATGTCGGATACCCGGTTATGCACACACCTACTTCAAGACTACCCAACCAATCTCAAAAGGCTTCCAAGACTAGCACGTTGCAAGTGATTTATGTATTAGAAAGACTTGAACTTTTTGTAACTTAAAAGGGTTAAGTTTAGCAGACGAAAATTATTTGTTTCATAAGAACTGTGCCATTTCCTCTCTGTTTCCAGTTTGAATATGTTTATTTGTTGATTTGAGTACATATTTCAATCAAAATTGAATTTGATTGTTCCATGTAAAATGCTACTTGATAGGTTCCAATCATGCCTCCTCCTATACAATTATATGGATATCATATATGTTGTGGCAAGTATACAGTTTGCGTTGAAGGTTGTGTTACCGATTATGGAAAAATGTCAATGAATGCCACATATACACAAGTTATCCTAGGGGAGATTGATGAGTATCGTTCTTCTTTTACATGGAATGGAAAGGTCATAACCAAGGCCGTCTCGACCATCTCGGGGGCCTTGTGAGACCCTGTGCAATTGTCAAAATTAGGCCCTTATTAATAAAAAAATATTAATATTAAAATATCAAAAATTATAAACCCTAATGTTCAAATTCCTAAAACTATACTAAATTTTGTGAAATTCAACTACCATTGTACGTGGTGAATTTTATTGAGTTATGAATCAAACATGAGTGACTAGTTTATCAAGAGGAACTAACCTAGAATGAAAGAAGGTACCTAAGATAGGAAGTTGAGGACAAATAAACAAAAAGACTAATCAAGGATTGAAAACGGAGCCGCTAGGTGGAGTTTGTGATCTAAATTACGGGGGATTTGGGGCCGTTATAGTTTGTAGTAACGAATACAAACGAGAGCGGAAAAATGAAAGAAGGGGTTAGGAGAAATTGATAAAGAAATTAGTATTCTCGTTAGAGATTTCTTGAAAATACAAGTGTTTCACTTCAACTACACACCTTGGAAATTGATGGAGGAGGGTATAAAGTTTTATGCGTTCAATGGAAAAGAAATAAAAATATATACTCATTACTCTACAACAGTATCAACTATTTGGTCTTAATTTTTAGTGAGCTATGTTCTGTAGGCTCGTTTGAACATGATGAAGCACATGTCTGACTGTAGGCTTAGTTTGCCGAAGCGGTTGCGCAGATTTTTTTTCCATTTATATACAAAGGCCCAAACAAAATATGGACCCCCAAAAATTTCAGGCCCTGAGCAGTTGGACGTAATGCACCGCCCTAAAATCGGGTCTGGTCATAACATATAATGAGGTCAATCAATTATTAAATGATGTGTGTGTGCCCGGTTGTATTCAAATGAGCTTAACATTGAAGAAATTTGTTTCCCTTTGTCATTAATTTTCATAGACACGGTGTGAACTATATTATGGGCGTAAAAATAGTTTTCATTAGGAATGTATATGTTGTCAGGATGTTTCACAACACGGGTGTGATACATTTTATGGGTATTAAAATTCGTTTCTTTAACTTAATTTTTAAAATTAACAAAACCCATCATATTTTTAAAGACATGAAAAAGGTTGAACTGAAGCAAGGGTTTTGAAGTCTCAGCTCACCGCCTCTCCTATCGGTGTTAAAATACACCAAAATTCCACCAACTCATGGCCTCTCCTCTCCTTTGATCGACCAACTCGGACAACATTCGCCTCTCCTCTCGACTTTGTTAAGGTAAATCCATGATTTGTGTTTGTGGCTATTTGTTGTCTTCCTTATTATTTCTGAAAATTGGGTTGGATGTTGTATATTATTATTCCTCGCATTTTAGTAGTTTTATTTTTTGAAATGGGTGTTCATGTAAGTATCATAGGTGGTAGGTTGATGTTGTATAAGTGAAATTGAGGTTGATTAAGCTGGATAATTTTGGGTTAATGTATTGCACATAAGGTGTTCGATGAAATGCTTATTTGGTTATATTTAGATATTTTCAATATGATAATGAAATTTATTGGTTAGTTAATGCACACAAATAATTATTGCTTAGTTGATAGTAGCTTGATGTGTGTATAAGTAAAATTGGGGTTGATTAAGTTTGATGATTTTACCTATGTTGTATCAATCTATGGCATGATATATTAGATAATATATTGATACACACAAAAAATGCAATAGCTTGATGTGTGTATAAATCATTCTTTTGGATTTTAACATCACAAGATTGACATTTGGACATTACTCTTGTGCCTATTCATATAAAGCAAAAATATGTTGATGAAATTTGTTTAAGTGTTTGAGCATGTTTGTGTAAAATGACGTGATTTTACCTTTGTTGTATATGATGTTTTATATAAATCTTATATTTGAATTGAATGTTCATTATAATCATGGCAAGAACTAGAGCGTCCAAGACTCGAGGGCCACCTAAGCCCATGAAAAAAAATGCACGAAGCGAAATATGCCACGAAAGACTTTTGGGGGAAATTTCGGTCCATCTTCTAGAGCCAACAAACTAAAGAATTCAATTGTTGGAGAGTCTGACGTTGAGGGTATCGTGTTCAGAGATAAGGGCCAACAAAAAGCTCGATATGATGTTCTAAAGGCTATGAAAGTGGTTCCTACACGGTTTATGTTGACAAATTTGTCAACATGAAATCACCGACGTACGAGATGTTGACATATGAATTTCTAAGTTGGCTAGAGGTTGAGTTGATTCAGGGGCGCAAATGTGAAAAGGACTTGATCAGTTTTTGGTTGTTTAACAATGAACAATCCATGGAGTTAGCCGAGTTCAACACGATATTTGGATTTCATAATGAGGGAGGAAGGAGTGCTAGTAAGTTTAGCCCACATTATTTCTGGAAGAAGGTGGTTGGACGAGACTTTGATATGAAAACGACTGCACGTGCCTCCTATTGAGGAATCCCTGCTTCATATATGTGCATCGGCTAATGTCTAATACTATAGTTGAGCGTGGTGAGAGCAATGAGGTAGTTCGTTAAGATGAAGTGTTCCTCATGCAAGCAGTGATGAATGAGACGAAGGTGAACTTGGGTGCATTTCTTCCTCAACAATTTCGGAGAGTATCGAAGTGGGAAGATTGTTATTGGGAGTTTTATCATGGATATTGCTTTACAACTTTGATATGATTTGCCTCCGTTGAAGGTTGTGAAAGGGAGCAAGACACTTGATATGGAGACTTGCATACCATTGGAATGATTGTGAGGCATGATAATGAATATTGCTTATATATTTGGGATTTGGAGGACCTTATTCCTCTACCTAATTGTGCGCTAACCATCATGAAAGACAAGAACAATTGCATCATCAGTTTTGTTGTTGTTGCATCTATTATGGAGATCAAGCCGGTGTTGTTGCAATGATTCTTGGAGATGAAGCTGGTGATGAGAGTACCGTTCCACTGATTATATGTTACAGTGGCGTTGATAAGAGCGGTGGGACGGATAATGATGCTATTTTAGCTACTCTCAAAGACGTGTTAGCTGAGCAACAGAGGCAACGAGAGATGTTGGAAAAGATGTAGAATATGTTTCAAGATAGTCACATGAAGCAAACTGTAACGGCCCAGATTATAAATCCGGGTTACGTTTAGAGGGAAGAATTATCCCTCTGCCAGATCTTGCAATCCAAGTACGATCTGCTTATTTATCAACTTCAAGTTATAACCCTGTTTATGTCTTAAGAATTTAATGAAGAAAAAGGGGATTTCAAACCCTCGAGACATTCAAAAGAGATAAAACGAGAACCTGTCCTAAATCAACTAGTCAAAACTCAAAAGAGATAAAACGAGTTTAAATCAATATAAATACAACATGTTTCTAAATGACAAACTTAACCAAAACATTCGTAAAGTCAAGCTAGAATAGGTGAAGTCTTCTTAACACTCTCGTCCCGTGAGAAAACCCCGCCATAGAAGCAATTCAGCAAGCAAAGGGAGCGGGTACCTGAAACTATACCACAAGTCAAGGTCGAGCCACTCATGCGGGACCGGAAGTCCTGGATGAGGTCATATAATACGCCTATACCTAGAATAAAGGATGCTCTAATGCATTACTGGAATTTAAATCACACAAGCATGCTGACAGTTTATATAATGCAGAAAGCGATAAATTGGATCCACACAGAATGCCAAGTGGCATATCCCTCTCCTACCTCTGCACCCCTTCCCGTTAGTGCAGAGACTGGCCAGTTCGGTGCTATAGCATAACAATTTCCTCGTGGTGGTGCACTCACCACGGCATCATCATATCACATCATATCATGTCATCTCATCTCTTGCCCGATGGTGCTGGGCTAATCATATCATATCATCTCATCTCTTGCCCGATGGTGCTGGGCTAATCATATCATATCATCTCATCTCTTGTCTGATGGTGCTGGGCTAATCATATCATGCTCATATCGACTCGATAGACTCAGGGCACCCGATGGGGCTGGGCTACCCTATGACCCTAGCAAAGACTCTAGGACTATCACAGATAACGGCCGTTCTGTTTCAAACGCATAAAGAATAGGGATGCTCATTCATAAGTGCAAGTCCTAAACATGATACTACATGACATGCTTTTATGCATATGCAACACCTACATACTATATAACACACCAGGCATGAGGTCCAATCACTTGAGCAAGCCCCGGAGGACTTACCTGGAGTCTTCACATCCAATTAATCAGCAACCAAGCCACTTAGATAATCATCCATCGGGAAACAAGCCACTCACAGAATCATCCAATCACACTAGCAAGTAATAAGCAAGGAATAGCTCATTAATACATATTTAATCAACACACAAGCAAACTGTCAAGTCAACACGGGATTAAATAATATTTTATTCAAGTAGCTAGCATCCTTAACATGCCCATCATATACCATCTCACATCCCTCTCAATAAGTCATAGCTCATATATCATTTCCTTTCCATCAAATTAAACCAAGTGGGTCAATTTCTCGAGTTTTCTCAAAAACTCTTACATCTCAAGTCCAAATTGCATACTAGTGCATCTTAAAACCTCAACAACTTTATTCTCATAAAGCTCACTTAAACATTTCTGAAAATACCTTACTTCAAATCAAGCTCAATATTTCCTTAACCAATTCCTCAAGTATCATATATCCATTCATATTTAAGGACTACGCCATGATAAGTCAACATTTCTAAAATCCTTTATGAATTCAATTATCACTAAATCAATCAATGAAAGCTCGAAGTCAACACAAGCAAGATTAAAACATAACAAGTCCTCAAGGTATCTCTTTATCTAAAATCTCAACTTTACTTATCAAGACAAGTTATTAAATCATATCTCAAGGTATTGGCTACTAAACACACGATTATAACCTAGTAAGAATTTATCATTATCACAACAAGATCTTATTTAAATAAGCGGGTTTTCTAAATAAACACATAATCAACAATAATAACCAATATAGTTCAACAACTTCAAGCTTAGCTAATTTACCCTTTTTTTTAACAAGATCACAAGACATCATAAATTCTCATAATATATCTAAAGGATTCTAACCTCAATTGTCAAGTTAAGCCATTGAATTATATCTCAGCTAGTACCACATTACTCAATTCATTATCAAATTAACTCCACTAACAAGCTGACAAGGAGGGTTCTACATTCGAAACAACTTAAGGTAACTTAGACGGTTTATTTAACACGAATCCGTATTCATTTTCTAGCCAACTAAGTAAAAAAGATCTACCTAGCACAATTTTAATTTCCCAAAAGTTATGATAGTCGCATCTATCCATAATCACACAATTAGGGTATGTTACTCGTTCATTTCTATTCTAGTAAAGACAAATTCGATCACTCTATGAAACTTAATAAATAGGTCGTCCTATTTAAACCGTTTTTTATTCGATTGGCACAACAAAACAATACTAATATCAACAATTTCCATTAACAAGCAATCTCAATCAATCTAGTCAATGGAATTGGTCCAAAACGTCTCCTAATATATCAATTTGGTCAACTTAACATTACCAACTTCATTTTAGTAAGTTGACAAAAATCATGAATCAACTTATCCCTCATTACATAAAATTCAAACTACTCTATCAAGTAATAATTTTTATTATCAATTTACAGTTTTATTACTTTAAGAAGCAAGGTGATGTTCTCAATTTGGCAAACCCAACAACATAAAACACAAATCATCATCGCAAAATAGCCAACCAAATTAATTTAAGTATTCCGAATTCAAATCTCCCCAAATCCAATTGCTCAAATTCAATCTAAGATTAATCATTTAATCGAATCCAGCTCAATCGAAAACCAATCGAGGTTAAAGATAGAATCAAAGAGATTATACCCCACTTCTTGAACATCAATTGAAAGAGGGCTAGGGGTTCAGCAACGGAGGTGTAGGGGCTGGCGGAGGGTCATCGAGGTAGCTCGATCTCGGTCTGGCAGTTCATCGGCCATGGCATTGGCTCCGGTCGACCAGGTTAAGCAAGAGGGACGGGAGAGGAGAGCGAGGGCATGACTGCGTGAGTGTCGACATCGGGAAGAAGAGAACAAGACGAAGAGTTCCTTGTCGAGGTGGTTGCCGGCCTTGGTGCTCGTCTCCGACCTTAGATTCATGGCTCCAGTGAGGCAGAGGTGTCGTCCCCTCCGTTGTCGACAGCGTCTCAGCAGAAGGGCTCCGACGAGGTGAGGCCGGAATGGCGCCCGGAACAGAGGAGGGAAAGAGGGGACATATGGAGGACGTCAGCTTCATGAGGCTTCGGATTTGCCGTCGATGTCGGCTCCAAGTCCGACTGGCACAAGCGACAGCGAGAGATGCGAGTGAGCAAGGAGGAGGTGTCTAGCAGATCTGGACGAGGGAGAAGGAGTGAAGACTCGCGAGAGGAGAAGCAAGCGCGAGGACAAGGACGATGCTGAAGGGAAGGGATGACATGGACGGAGAGAACCATGGGAGAGGAGCTCGAAAGCTTGAAGATTGGGTGAGCTGCGTTTCAGATCTAAGAAACGTAGGAGGAGAGAGTGAATAGGGGTGAGGGGCGGCTGTGAGACTTATATACCCGGGAACTAGGTTTAGCTTTGTGTTAAGGAAATTACAAAACTATTCCGCTATTTCTAGCTTTAGAAATATTCACACAATAAATAACAAAATTTAACTCAATCAATTTTATTTAATTTAAATATGCCATAAAATTTATCATACTCGCCTTGACAGGTTCAAAACAATATTTATTTCTTTGAAATCGGATATACGCCGAAATTTGATTTGAATAAAATAGAAATCATTTTGATCGAGGACGGAGATTTCCAAAATTCTCGAAATCTCAAAAATTTAATATTTAATTTTTAATCATAAGTCAGAAAATATTATTTTAAAATTTCGGATCTTTACATCATCTACCTCTAAAAACAAGTCTCGTCCTCGAGACTAAAATCCTCTTAAAAGCAACAAAACATTTCAAAAACTCGAGTCAACTCCTCCTACGTCAGTCAACCGGATTTTCAAGGATTCAACAAGCAATTCATCCACCTCTAAGGGCTAGTCCTAGATTCCACTTCCTAAGTTCATTTCTCATGATCAGTCTCAACATCAAACTCAAATACTAACATATCTTAAATATCATCATGTTAGAATTCATCATCAGCAGGTCACATCATTAGCACACCATGTAATCACATAAAGTCGCACATTTTTATCTATTAGAAAAGAACACAATCTTCATAAATAACATGTGCACTCATAAGGGAAAGCATAAATCAGCATCGTAAAAGTCAACATGTTGGCCCACTACGTTTCTGCTACACCACTTTGGTCAAACTAAACGACCCCCTCCTGATCACACCACAGAAGATTATACAAGGATAACGCAAGACCTAAGTTATAACTGAAGGAAAGAGATATTAAGGGACAATTTGTCTAACTTTGGACACGAAGATAGATTCGGATAGTATCTGGTAAGACAAAACAGGAGAATTTCGTCGATGTCCATGGGAAACCATTAAGGTTACGATCGTATTACTCAAAATCATCATTTAACACACCATGTCATAAACACACAACGTTGTAATTTTGCACACTAACATGGACCTATCTCAGGAGGCAATGGTAATACGATTTCAATGCCATAACGGGTGGGAAAGCACAAGGTAAAGAACCTATCATGATCATAGCAATATCAATACACATACTACTATCAAATCGAATCCTCACAAGAAAGGAGTATCGCCTATAATGACTAGGAATTGCTATTAAGGTTCAACATTTATGGATATACACAAGATAGATCTAACAATCCGTTGCCCGAATATACTAAATTGATTCAATGCATGCATGAGGGAATCCTATATGCCACTAAGGTGTAAGGAAACTAAACATAACATATAAGGAATAGCATCAACATGTCTTAACGTCACGGAAGAAATATCATATAGTTCACTCGCAAAAGACAAGTGTGAAGTGTGTGCTTTATGCATTTGTGTCACCAAGACATACATCAACACGTATTTCATACTACTATAAGCTCAACTTGGTAGATGGTATAATATCAACAATTTTTAAGCAGAATGTGGTGCATAGACATGCAAGTGCAATTTAAACTATAGGGGTGGACGTGCGAACATACAGGGCTTAAAACTATTCATGCATAACGAGTATAAAAAAAACATCATGTAATAGGTAAAATTGATCATGTACAATATTATGGCCTACACATGGTACTATCCATGTAAAATAGAGTATGAGGGTGTCGAAAGATAACAGATTTCTCAAATGATAATATTCAAAATGCATAAGTAATCATAACTTCATAAAATCATATCACAAGGGCAAATATGCAAGATAGGTACACTACCCAAACCCTATTACAAGAGTGATCATACAGATAATGTAAATAGTGCAATGAATCATGTATCATATCGTTGATGCGAAATCTCTACATATTATCGATAACATATGACAAGGGGTAAGTACATGAATATCTACTTTATCAACAATTTAGATGATACACGATAAGTCGAACCACCCATATCATAAGAGTAATCCTATAAATAATATAGAGAGTGCAATAAATCACATAATCATATCCTCAATTACTTAATTACCAATTAATATTTAATGACATACCAATCACATAAATCCTATTTTATGAATAAGCAATTCATGTCTATTCATTGATTCACATGCATTTTAGTCGAGTTGTACACACATGATCCTCTTTTGAACAAATTTCGCATGAGAAAGCAATATCATTAGAATTCATCATCTAGGATATCACTAAATAGATCATAGAACAACATCATGCAAACATCTCAAGTAAGCACATAAGCGATGCATTTTGTGATACCTACAAGTATTCCATAGGCGTCCCCATGAAATACTTGTACAAGTATCACAAAATCGTCACAATGTTCTCACTAGATTCGACCAAGTACTTTACAAGCGTCCTTGTAAAATACTTGTGTCGACTTTGTGAAAACATTATCGCTAAGCAAGAATCAACAACTTATATCGAGAATCTGAATTTCATAAGTATTTCATATCAAGTCACTATGAACTCTTATAGTCAAAATATCATGACTCTCAAATCAACAAACATAACTTCTCAATTCTCAAATCATAAGTTTTCCCACCAACCAGAGTAAGATTCTCAAGCCTGAGCTCATAAGCTTCCACTAACCAATACGAAACATCAGTCATAACAGTGTAAATCCTCATAATCTCATCTCATGTCCTCATCAAACCAAGGCCAAAAAGGCACCAATAATTTCCATCATAAGTGATATACGTAGCAAACAAATATGTATAAGTCAAATGCATCAAGAATGACAACAATTGTCCAATCCAAGTCGTCACGTACCATACATTATAGGCGCATAACAAGATCAAATCATATTATAAGAATTACGTCAGATGTCATAACAAGGGAAACTCATATAAACAAATATCATACCAAGTCATCAAGAATAACACACATGAGTCACCAAACTTCTCCCCCAAATTTACTTATCTCTAAAATCAATTTACGAAGTACCCAAACAAGATCTAAATATGCCTTCCATGCCCATCCATAAAGTATAAAGCTAATGGTCTCTATCAATCCCAATCTATATCCGTAAGGGATAGCTATCGCCATGACTACCCAATCGAGTTCAGATTCTCACTTCTCAAGGTGGTTATCTTACTTATCCATATTAAATTCATTTTGCCCTTTGAAAACATTCAAAACTCGTGAAAACCTTTGGGCCATTTTATTTTCAAAACTCAAAATCACCAACTGTTTTACAACTCATTTGTACTCGGATTGCACAACCTCGCTCTGATACCAACTTTGTAACGGCCCAGATTATAAATCCGGGTTACGTTTAGAGGGAAGAATTATCCCTCTGCCAGATCTTGCAATCCAAGTACGATCTGCTTATTTATCAACTTCAAGTTATAACCCTGTTTATGTCTTAAGAATTTAATGAAGAAAAAGGGGATTTCAAACCCTCGAGACATTCAAAAGAGATAAAACGAGAACCTGTCCTAAATCAACTAGTCAAAACTCAAAAGAGATAAAACGAGTTTAAATCAATATAAATACAACATGTTTCTAAATGACAAACTTAACCAAAACATTCGTAAAGTCAAGCTAGAATAGGTGAAGTCTTCTTAACACTCTCGTCCCGTGAGAAAACCCCGCCATAGAAGCAATTCAGCAAGCAAAGGGAGCGGGTACCTGAAACTATACCACAAGTCAAGGTCGAGCCACTCATGCGGGACCGGAAGTCCTGGATGAGGTCATATAATACGCCTATACCTAGAATAAAGGATGCTCTAATGCATTACTGGAATTTAAATCACACAAGCATGCTGACAGTTTATATAATGCAGAAAGCGATAAATTGGATCCACACAGAATGCCAAGTGGCATATCCCTCTCCTACCTCTGCACCCCTTCCCGTTAGTGCAGAGACTGGCCAGTTCGGTGCTATAGCATAGCAATTTCCTCGTGGTGGTGCACTCACCACGGCATCATCATATCACATCATATCATGTCATCTCATCTCTTGCCCGATGGTGCTGGGCTAATCATATCATATCATCTCATCTCTTGCCCGATGGTGCTGGGCTAATCATATCATATCATCTCATCTCTTGTCTGATGGTGCTGGGCTAATCATATCATGCTCATATCGACTCGATAGACTCAGGGCACCCGATGGGGCTGGGCTACCCTATGACCCTAGCAAAGACTCTAGGACTATCACAGATAACGGCCGTTCTGTTTCAAACGCATAAAGAATAGGGATGCTCATTCATAAGTGCAAGTCCTAAACATGATACTACATGACATGCTTTTATGCATATGCAACACCTACATACTATATAACACACCAGGCATGAGGTCCAATCACTTGAGCAAGCCCCGGAGGACTTACCTGGAGTCTTCACATCCAATTAATCAGCAACCAAGCCACTTAGATAATCATCCATCGGGAAACAAGCCACTCACAGAATCATCCAATCACACTAGCAAGTAATAAGCAAGGAATAGCTCATTAATACATATTTAATCAACACACAAGCAAACTGTCAAGTCAACACGGGATTAAATAATATTTTATTCAAGTAGCTAGCATCCTTAACATGCCCATCATATACCATCTCACATCCCTCTCAATAAGTCATAGCTCATATATCATTTCCTTTCCATCAAATTAAACCAAGTGGGTCAATTTCTCGAGTTTTCTCAAAAACTCTTACATCTCAAGTCCAAATTGCATACTAGTGCATCTTAAAACCTCAACAACTTTATTCTCATAAAGCTCACTTAAACATTTCTGAAAATACCTTACTTCAAATCAAGCTCAATATTTCCTTAACCAATTCCTCAAGTATCATATATCCATTCATATTTAAGGACTACGCCATGATAAGTCAACATTTCTAAAATCCTTTATGAATTCAATTATCACTAAATCAATCAATGAAAGCTCGAAGTCAACACAAGCAAGATTAAAACATAACAAGTCCTCAAGGTATCTCTTTATCTAAAATCTCAACTTTACTTATCAAGACAAGTTATTAAATCATATCTCAAGGTATTGGCTACTAAACACACGATTATAACCTAGTAAGAATTTATCATTATCACAACAAGATCTTATTTAAATAAGCGGGTTTTCTAAATAAACACATAATCAACAATAATAACCAATATAGTTCAACAACTTCAAGCTTAGCTAATTTACCCTTTTTTTTAACAAGATCACAAGACATCATAAATTCTCATAATATATCTAAAGGATTCTAACCTCAATTGTCAAGTTAAGCCATTGAATTATATCTCAGCTAGTACCACATTACTCAATTCATTATCAAATTAACTCCACTAACAAGCTGACAAGGAGGGTTCTACATTCGAAACAACTTAAGGTAACTTAGACGGTTTATTTAACACGAATCCGTATTCATTTTCTAGCCAACTAAGTAAAAAAGATCTACCTAGCACAATTTTAATTTCCCAAAAGTTATGATAGTCGCATCTATCCATAATCACACAATTAGGGTATGTTACTCGTTCATTTCTATTCTAGTAAAGACAAATTCGATCACTCTATGAAACTTAATAAATAGGTCGTCCTATTTAAACCGTTTTTTATTCGATTGGCACAACAAAACAATACTAATATCAACAATTTCCATTAACAAGCAATCTCAATCAATCTAGTCAATGGAATTGGTCCAAAACGTCTCCTAATATATCAATTTGGTCAACTTAACATTACCAACTTCATTTTAGTAAGTTGACAAAAATCATGAATCAACTTATCCCTCATTACATAAAATTCAAACTACTCTATCAAGTAATAATTTTTATTATCAATTTACAGTTTTATTACTTTAAGAAGCAAGGTGATGTTCTCAATTTGGCAAACCCAACAACATAAAACACAAATCATCATCGCAAAATAGCCAACCAAATTAATTTAAGTATTCCGAATTCAAATCTCCCCAAATCCAATTGCTCAAATTCAATCTAAGATTAATCATTTAATCGAATCCAGCTCAATCGAAAACCAATCGAGGTTAAAGATAGAATCAAAGAGATTATACCCCACTTCTTGAACATCAATTGAAAGAGGGCTAGGGGTTCAGCAACGGAGGTGTAGGGGCTGGCGGAGGGTCATCGAGGTAGCTCGATCTCGGTCTGGCAGTTCATCGGCCATGGCATTGGCTCCGGTCGACCAGGTTAAGCAAGAGGGACGGGAGAGGAGAGCGAGGGCATGACTGCGTGAGTGTCGACATCGGGAAGAAGAGAACAAGACGAAGAGTTCCTTGTCGAGGTGGTTGCCGGCCTTGGTGCTCGTCTCCGACCTTAGATTCATGGCTCCAGTGAGGCAGAGGTGTCGTCCCCTCCGTTGTCGACAGCGTCTCAGCAGAAGGGCTCCGACGAGGTGAGGCCGGAATGGCGCCCGGAACAGAGGAGGGAAAGAGGGGACATATGGAGGACGTCAGCTTCATGAGGCTTCGGATTCGCCGTCGATGTCGGCTCCAAGTCCGACTGGCACAAGCGATAGCGAGAGATGCGAGTGAGCAAGGAGGAGGTGTCTAGCAGATCTGGACGAGGGGGAAGGAGTGAAGACTCGCGAGAGGAGAAGCAAGCGCGAGGACAAGGACGATGCTGAAGGGAAGGGATGACATGGACGGAGAGAACCATGGGAGAGGAGCTCGAAAGCTTGAGGATTGGGTGAGCTGCGTTTCAGATCTGAGAAACATAGGAGGAGAGAGTGAATAGGGGTGAGGGGCGGTTGTGAGACTTATATACCCGGGAACTAGGTTTAGCTTTATGTTAAGGAAATTACAAAACTATTCCGCTATTTCTAGCTTTAGGAAATATTCACACAATAAATAACAAAATTTAACTCAATCAATTTTATTTAATTTAAATATGCCATAAAATTTAGCATACTCGCCTTGACAGGTTCAAAACAATATTTATTTCTTTGAAATCGGATATACGCCGGAATTTGATTTGAATAAAATAGAAATCATTTTGATCGAGGACGGAGATTTCCAAAATTCTCGAAATCTCAGAAATTTAATATTTAATTTTTAATCATAAGTCAGAAAATATTATTTTAAAATTTCGGATCTTTACACAAACAACTTCGTGAATGTGAATCGGGTTATATGTTTTGGTAAGTATTCTTATTTCATTCAAATTTGTTTACAATGCTCCTTGATTTGAATTCTCTGCATAAATGCACCCTAGATTACTTTCAATAGATTTTTTGTGAAAATTTGATAAAAAAATAAAATAGTTAAATGAAAATGGGATCAAAACCTGATAATTCATGATATTCTATAATGACTTTTTAGGTTACTTACATTAGGAGATATATCTCCTAATGAAATATCTTTTAATAATAATGTAAGTAACCTAAAAAGTCATTATAGAATATAATAAATTATCAAGTTTTGATCCCATTTCCATTTAATTATTTTATTTTTTTAATCAAATTTCCACAAAAAATGTATTTAAAGTAATCTAGTGTGCATTTATGCAGAGAATTCAAATCAAGGAGCATTGTAAACAAATATGAATGAAATAAGAATACTTACCAAAACATGTAACCCGATTCATATTCACGGAGTTGTTTGCTTCATTTGAATATCTTGAATCATATTCTTCGGCTTTTCCAACATTTCTCGTTGCCTCTGTTGCTCAGCTAACACTTCTTTGAGAGTAGCTAAAATAGCATCGTTATCCATCCCACCGCTCTTACCATCGCCACCGCCACTAGAACAAATCATCAGTTGAACGGTACTCTCATCACCAACTTCATCTCCAGGAATTGGTGCAACAACACTAGCTTGATCTCCAGGAATAGATGCAGTAACACAAAAACAGATGATCTAGTTGTTTTTGTCCTTCACAGTGGTCAGCGCACGATTAGGTAGAGGAATAACCTCCTCCAAATCCCGGATACAAGCAATATTCATTATCATACCTCACAATCATTCCAATGGTTATGCAAATCTCTATATCAAGTGTCTTGCTCCCTTTCACAATCTTCAACGGAGACAAATCATATCAAAGTTGTAAAGTAATATCCGTGATAAAACTCCCAATAACAATCTTCCCACTTCGATACTCTCCGAAATTGTTGAGGAAGAAATGCACCCAAGTTCACCTTCGTCCCATTCATCACTGCTTGCATGAGGAACACTTCATCTTGACGAACTACCTCATTGCTCTCACCACACCCAAATATAGTGTTAGACAGTAGTCGATGCACATATTTGAAGGAGGGATTGCTCAATAGGAGGCACGTGCAGTCGTTTTCATATCAAAGTCTCGTCCAACCACCTTCTTTCAGAAATAATGTGGGCTAAACTTATCGGCACTCCTTCCTCATTATGAAATCCAAATATCGTGTTGAACTTGGCTAACTCCATGGATTGTTCATTGTTAAACAACCAAAAACTGATCAAGTCCTTTTCACATTTGCGTCCCTGAATCACCTCAACCTCTAGCCAACTTAGAAATTCATATGTCAACATCTCGTACGTCGGTGATTTCATGTTGACAAATTTGTGCATACACACTATCAATTATGAACATAACATCCTCTAACAATTCCAATGCAAGTAACAGGTGCTCATCCATAAACCGTGTATGAACCACTTTCCTAGCCTTTAGGACATCATATCATGCTTTTTGCTGGCCCCCATCTCTAAACACAATACTCTCAACGCCAGACTCTCCAGCAGTTGAATTCTTTGGTTTGTTTGCTCTAGAAGATGGACTAGAATTTCCCCATAAGCCTTCCGTGGCATATTTCACTTCGCAGAGGTTGGTGCCTTTTTTTTCATGGGCTTAGGTGACCCTCGAATCTTGGATACTCTAGTTCTTGCCATAACTATAATTAACATTCAACTCAAATATAAGATTCATGTAAAACATCACATACAACAAAGGTAAAATCACGCCATTTTACACAAACATGCTCAAACACTTAAACAAATTTCATCAACATATTTTTGCTTTATATGAATAGGCACAAGGGTAATGTCCAAATGTCAATCTTGTAATGTTAAAATCCAAAAGAATGATTTATACACACATCAAGCTATTGCATTTTTTGTGTATCGATATATTATCTAATATATCATGTTATAGATTGATACAACATAGGTAAAATCCTCTAACTTAATCAACCCCAATTTTACTTATACACACATCAAGCTACTATCAACTAAGCAATAATTTATTTGTGTGCATTAACTAACCAATAAATTTCATTATCATATTGCAAATATCTAAATATAACCATAGAAGCATTTCATCGAACACCTTATGTGCAATACATTAACCCAAACTCCTTCAACTTAATAAACCCCAATTTCACTTATACACACATCAAGCTACCATCAAGTAAGTAATAATTTATTTGTTTGCATTAACTAAGCAATAAATTTCGTTCTCATATTGCAAATATCTAAATGTAACCAAATAAGCATTTCATCAAACACTTTATGTGCAATACATTAACCCAAAATGTATGCATTTTCCAGGATACCCCAGTGAACTCCTTAGTGTCATAGACATAAGATAAAGGTGTTGAACTTAATTGTTCTGCATGATTGCTATAAGAAACAATTGAAACTTGTTTGTATGACCATGATGTTTCTTTGATTCTTTCTAGTGTTGAGTTTAATTTAAACTGGGTAATTTGATCATAACTGCATTATCTTTTCCTTCTGTGATGTGTTCTGGGATAAATACTACTGCACTGGTTTACTACAAGTCTGTAAACCTTCAAGTTGCAGTTGCAGGATTTTTTTTAACCCAGTGTGAGATTATTTCGTTCAAACGAATACAGGAAACATAGAATCATTCTAGAGCAATATAGGGAATGGTATTCTAAAGGAATACGGGAAACTGCAGGCACAATCTTTCGTTCAAACGAATTCAGGAAACCCAGCTAACTTCTTTTTTAAGAAGCAAACTGCATCTGCAGTGTTCGCTGATTAAGTGTTACAGGACTGATGCCAGTGGGTCAATTTCTCGCAACTGCAACTTGAAGACAAGTAGCTAGCATCCTTAACATGCCCATCATATACCATCTCACATCCCTCTCAATAAGTCATAGCTCATATATCATTTCCTTTCCATCAAATTAAACCAAGTGGGTCAATTTCTCGAGTTTTCTCAAAAACTCTTACATCTCAAGTCCAAATTGCATACTAGTGCATCTTAAAACCTCAACAACTTTATTCTCATAAAGCTCACTTAAACATTTCTGAAAATACCTTACTTCAAATCAAGCTCAATATTTCCTTAACCAATTCCTCAAGTATCATATATCCATTCATATTTAAGGACTACGCCATGATAAGTCAACATTTCTAAAATCCTTTATGAATTCAATTATCACTAAATCAATCAATGAAAGCTCGAAGTCAACACAAGCAAGATTAAAACATAACAAGTCCTCAAGGTATCTCTTTATCTAAAATCTCAACTTTACTTATCAAGACAAGTTATTAAATCATATCTCAAGGTATTGGCTACTAAACACACGATTATAACCTAGTAAGAATTTATCATTATCACAACAAGATCTTATTTAAATAAGCGAGTTTTCTAAATAAACACATAATCAACAATAATAACCAATATAGTTCAACAACTTCAAGCTTAGCTAATTTACCCTTTTTTTTAACAAGATCACAAGACATCATAAATTCTCATAATATATCTAAAGGATTCTAACCTCAATTGTCAAGTTAAGCCATTGAATTATATCTCAGCTAGTACCACATTACTCAATTCATTATCAAATTAACTCCACTAACAAGCTGACAAGGAGGGTTCTACATTCGAAACAACTTAAGGTAACTTAGACGGTTTATTTAACACGAGTCCGTATCCATTTTCTAGCCAACTAAGTACAAAAGATCTACCTAGCACAATTTTAATTTCCCAAAAGTTATGATAGTCGCTTCTATCCATAATCACACAATTAGGGTATGTTACTCGTTCATTTCTATTCTAGTAAAGACAAATTCGATCACTCTATGAAACTTAATAAATAGGTCGTCCTATCTAAACCTTTTTTTATTCGATTGGCACAACAAAACAATACTAATATCAACAATTTCCATTAACAAGCAATCTCAATCAATCTAGTCAATGGAATTGGTCCAAAACGTCTCCTAATATATCAATTTGGTCAACTTAACATTACCAACTTCATTTTAGTAAGTTGACAAAAATCATGAATCAACTTATCCCTCATTACATAAAATTCAAACTACTCTATCAAGTAATAATTTTTATTATCAATTTATAGTTTTATTACTTTAAGAAGCAAGGTGATGTTCTCAATTTGGCAAACCCAACAACATAAAACACAAATCATCATCGCAAAATAGCCAACCAAATTAATTTAAGTATTCCGAATTCAAATCTCCCCAAATCCAATTGCTCAAATTCAATCTAAGATTAATCATTTAATCGAATCCAGCTCAATCGAAAACCAATCGAGGTTAAAGATAGAATCAAAGAGATTATACCCCACTTCTTGAACATCAATTGAAAGAGGGCTAGGGGTTCAGCAACGGAGGTGTAGGGGCTGGCGGAGGGTCATCGAGGTAGCTCGATCTCGGTCTGGCAGTTCATCGGCCATGGCATTGGCTCCGGTCGACCAGGTTAAGCAAGAGGGACGGGAGAGGAGAGCGAGGGCATGACTGCGTGAGTGTCGACATCGGGAAGAAGAGAACAAGATGAAGAGTTCCTTGTCGAGGTGGTTGCCGGCCTTGGTGCTCGTCTCCGACCTTAGATTCATGGCTCCAGTGAGGCAGAGGTGTCGCCCCCTCCGTTGTCGACAGCGTCTCAGCAGAAGGGCTCCGACGAGGTGAGGCCGGAATGGCGCCCGGAACAGAGGAGGGAAAGAGGGGACATATGGAGGACGTCAGCTTCATGAGGCTTCGGATTCGCCGTCGATGTCGGCTCCAAGTCCGACTGGCACAAGCGATAGCGAGAGATGCGAGTGAGCAAGGAGGAGGTGTCTAGCAGATCTGGACGAGGGGGAAGGAGTGAAGACTCGCGAGAGGAGAAGCAAGCGCGAGGACAAGGACGATGCTGAAGGGAAGGGATGACATGGACGGAGAGAACCATGGGAGAGGAGCTCGAAAGCTTGAGGATTGGGTGAGCTGCGTTTCAGATCTGAGAAACATAGGAGTAGAGATTGAATAGGGGTGAGGGGCGGTTGTGAGACTTATATACCCGGGAACTAGGTTTAGCTTTATGTTAAGGAAATTACAAAACTATTCCGCTATTTCTAGCTTTAGAAATATTCACACAATAAATAACAAAATTTAACTCAATCAATTTTATTTAATTTAAATATGCCATAAAATTTATCATACTCGCCTTGACAGGTTCAAAACAATATTTATTTCTTTGAAATCGGATATACGCCGAAATTTGATTTGAATAAAATAGAAATCATTTTGATCGAGGACGGAGATTTCCAAAATTCTCGAAATCTCAAAAATTTAATATTTAATTTTTAATCATAAGTCAGAAAATATTATTTTAAAATTTCGGATCTTTACATCATCTACCTCTAAAAACAAGTCTCGTCCTCGAGACTAAAATCCTCTTAAAAGCAACAAAACATTTCAAAAACTCGAGTCAACTCCTCCTACGTCAGTCAACCGGATTTTCAAGGATTCAACAAGCAATTCATCCACCTCTAAGGGCTAGTCCTAGATTCCACTTCCTAAGTTCATTTCTCATGATCAGTCTCAACATCAAACTCAAATACTAACATATCTTAAATATCATCATGTTAGAATTCATCATCAGCAGGTCACATCATTAGCACACCATGTAATCACATAAAGTCGCACATTTTTATCTATTAGAAAAGAACACAATCTTCATAAATAACATGTGCACTCATAAGGGAAAGCATAAATCAGCATCGTAAAAGTCAACATGTTGGCCCACTACGTTTCTGCTACACCACTTTGGTCAAACTAAACGACCCCCTCCTGATCACACCACAGAAGATTATACAAGGATAACGCAAGACCTAAGTTATAACTGAAGGAAAGAGATATTAAGGGACAATTTGTCTAACTTTGGACACGAAGATAGATTCGGATAGTATCTGGTAAGACAAAACAGGAGAATTTCGTCGATGTCCATGGGAAACCATTAAGGTTACGATCGTATTACTCAAAATCATCATTTAACACACCATGTCATAAACACACAACGTTGTAATTTTGCACACTAACATGGACCTATCTCAGGAGGCAATGGTAATACGATTTCAATGCCATAACGGGTGGGAAAGCACAAGGTAAAGAACCTATCATGATCATAGCAATATCAATACACATACTACTATCAAATCGAATCCTCACAAGAAAGGAGTATCGCCTATAATGACTAGGAATTGCTATTAAGGTTCAACATTTATGGATATACACAAGATAGATCTAACAATCCGTTGCCCGAATATACTAAATTGATTCAATGCATGCATGAGGGAATCCTATATGCCACTAAGGTGTAAGGAAACTAAACATAACATATAAGGAATAGCATCAACATGTCTTAACGTCACGGAAGAAATATCATATAGTTCACTCGCAAAAGACAAGTGTGAAGTGTGTGCTTTATGCATTTGTGTCACCAAGACATACATCAACACGTATTTCATACTACTATAAGCTCAACTTGGTAGATGGTATAATATCAACAATTTTTAAGCAGAATGTGGTGCATAGACATGCAAGTGCAATTTAAACTATAGGGGTGGACGTGCGAACATACAGGGCTTAAAACTATTCATGCATAACGAGTATAAAAAAAACATCATGTAATAGGTAAAATTGATCATGTACAATATTATGGCCTACACATGGTACTATCCATGTAAAATAGAGTATGAGGGTGTCGAAAGATAACAGATTTCTCAAATGATAATATTCAAAATGCATAAGTAATCATAACTTCATAAAATCATATCACAAGGGCAAATATGCAAGATAGGTACACTACCCAAACCCTATTACAAGAGTGATCATACAGATAATGTAAATAGTGCAATGAATCATGTATCATATCGTTGATGCGAAATCTCTACATATTATCGATAACATATGACAAGGGGTAAGTACATGAATATCTACTTTATCAACAATTTAGATGATACACGATAAGTCGAACCACCCATATCATAAGAGTAATCCTATAAATAATATAGAGAGTGCAATAAATCACATAATCATATCCTCAATTACTTAATTACCAATTAATATTTAATGACATACCAATCACATAAATCCTATTTTATGAATAAGCAATTCATGTCTATTCATTGATTCACATGCATTTTAGTCGAGTTGTACACACATGATCCTCTTTTGAACAAATTTCGCATGAGAAAGCAATATCATTAGAATTCATCATCTAGGATATCACTAAATAGATCATAGAACAACATCATGCAAACATCTCAAGTAAGCACATAAGCGATGCATTTTGTGATACCTACAAGTATTCCATAGGCGTCCCCATGAAATACTTGTACAAGTATCACAAAATCGTCACAATGTTCTCACTAGATTCGACCAAGTACTTTACAAGCGTCCTTGTAAAATACTTGTGTCGACTTTGTGAAAACATTATCGCTAAGCAAGAATCAACAACTTATATCGAGAATCTGAATTTCATAAGTATTTCATATCAAGTCACTATGAACTCTTATAGTCAAAATATCATGACTCTCAAATCAACAAACATAACTTCTCAATTCTCAAATCATAAGTTTTCCCACCAACCAGAGTAAGATTCTCAAGCCTGAGCTCATAAGCTTCCACTAACCAATACGAAACATCAGTCATAACAGTGTAAATCCTCATAATCTCATCTCATGTCCTCATCAAACCAAGGCCAAAAAGGCACCAATAATTTCCATCATAAGTGATATACGTAGCAAACAAATATGTATAAGTCAAATGCATCAAGAATGACAACAATTGTCCAATCCAAGTCGTCACGTACCATACATTATAGGCGCATAACAAGATCAAATCATATTATAAGAATTACGTCAGATGTCATAACAAGGGAAACTCATATAAACAAATATCATACCAAGTCATCAAGAATAACACACATGAGTCACCAAACTTCTCCCCCAAATTTACTTATCTCTAAAATCAATTTACGAAGTACCCAAACAAGATCTAAATATGCCTTCCATGCCCATCCATAAAGTATAAAGCTAATGGTCTCTATCAATCCCAATCTATATCCGTAAGGGATAGCTATCGCCATGACTACCCAATCGAGTTCAGATTCTCACTTCTCAAGGTGGTTATCTTACTTATCCATATTAAATTCATTTTGCCCTTTGAAAACATTCAAAACTCGTGAAAACCTTTGGGCCATTTTATTTTCAAAACTCAAAATCACCAACTGTTTTACAACTCATTTGTACTCGGATTGCACAACCTCGCTCTGATACCAACTTTGTAACGGCCCAGATTATAAATCCGGGTTACGTTTAGAGGGAAGAATTATCCCTCTGCCAGATCTTGCAATCCAAGTACGATCTGCTTATTTATCAACTTCAAGTTATAACCCTGTTTATGTCTTAAGAATTTAATGAAGAAAAAGGGGATTTCAAACCCTCGAGACATTCAAAAGAGATAAAACGAGAACCTGTCCTAAATCAACTAGTCAAAACTCAAAAGAGATAAAACGAGTTTAAATCAATATAAATACAACATGTTTCTAAATGACAAACTTAACCAAAACATTCGTAAAGTCAAGCTAGAATAGGTGAAGTCTTCTTAACACTCTCGTCCCGTGAGAAAACCCCGCCATAGAAGCAATTCAGCAAGCAAAGGGAGCGGGTACCTGAAACTATACCACAAGTCAAGGTCGAGCCACTCATGCGGGACCGGAAGTCCTGGATGAGGTCATATAATACGCCTATACCTAGAATAAAGGATGCTCTAATGCATTACTGGAATTTAAATCACACAAGCATGCTGACAGTTTATATAATGCAGAAAGCGATAAATTGGATCCACACAGAATGCCAAGTGGCATATCCCTCTCCTACCTCTGCACCCCTTCCCGTTAGTGCAGAGACTGGCCAGTTCGGTGCTATAGCATAGCAATTTCCTCGTGGTGGTGCACTCACCACGGCATCATCATATCACATCATATCATGTCATCTCATCTCTTGCCCGATGGTGCTGGGCTAATCATATCATATCATCTCATCTCTTGCCCGATGGTGCTGGGCTAATCATATCATATCATCTCATCTCTTGTCTGATGGTGCTGGGCTAATCATATCATGCTCATATCGACTCGATAGACTCAGGGCACCCGATGGGGCTGGGCTACCCTATGACCCTAGCAAAGACTCTAGGACTATCACAGATAACGGCCGTTCTGTTTCAAACGCATAAAGAATAGGGATGCTCATTCATAAGTGCAAGTCCTAAACATGATACTACATGACATGCTTTTATGCATATGCAACACCTACATACTATATAACACACCAGGCATGAGGTCCAATCACTTGAGCAAGCCCCGGAGGACTTACCTGGAGTCTTCACATCCAATTAATCAGCAACCAAGCCACTTAGATAATCATCCATCGGGAAACAAGCCACTCACAGAATCATCCAATCACACTAGCAAGTAATAAGCAAGGAATAGCTCATTAATACATATTTAATCAACACACAAGCAAACTGTCAAGTCAACACGGGATTAAATAATATTTTATTCAAGTAGCTAGCATCCTTAACATGCCCATCATATACCATCTCACATCCCTCTCAATAAGTCATAGCTCATATATCATTTCCTTTCCATCAAATTAAACCAAGTGGGTCAATTTCTCGAGTTTTCTCAAAAACTCTTACATCTCAAGTCCAAATTGCATACTAGTGCATCTTAAAACCTCAACAACTTTATTCTCATAAAGCTCACTTAAACATTTCTGAAAATACCTTACTTCAAATCAAGCTCAATATTTCCTTAACCAATTCCTCAAGTATCATATATCCATTCATATTTAAGGACTACGCCATGATAAGTCAACATTTCTAAAATCCTTTATGAATTCAATTATCACTAAATCAATCAATGAAAGCTCGAAGTCAACACAAGCAAGATTAAAACATAACAAGTCCTCAAGGTATCTCTTTATCTAAAATCTCAACTTTACTTATCAAGACAAGTTATTAAATCATATCTCAAGGTATTGGCTACTAAACACACGATTATAACCTAGTAAGAATTTATCATTATCACAACAAGATCTTATTTAAATAAGCGAGTTTTCTAAATAAACACATAATCAACAATAATAACCAATATAGTTCAACAACTTCAAGCTTAGCTAATTTACCCTTTTTTTTAACAAGATCACAAGACATCATAAATTCTCATAATATATCTAAAGGATTCTAACCTCAATTGTCAAGTTAAGCCATTGAATTATATCTCAGCTAGTACCACATTACTCAATTCATTATCAAATTAACTCCACTAACAAGCTGACAAGGAGGGTTCTACATTCGAAACAACTTAAGGTAACTTAGACGGTTTATTTAACACGAGTCCGTATCCATTTTCTAGCCAACTAAGTACAAAAGATCTACCTAGCACAATTTTAATTTCCCAAAAGTTATGATAGTCGCTTCTATCCATAATCACACAATTAGGGTATGTTACTCGTTCATTTCTATTCTAGTAAAGACAAATTCGATCACTCTATGAAACTTAATAAATAGGTCGTCCTATCTAAACCTTTTTTTATTCGATTGGCACAACAAAACAATACTAATATCAACAATTTCCATTAACAAGCAATCTCAATCAATCTAGTCAATGGAATTGGTCCAAAACGTCTCCTAATATATCAATTTGGTCAACTTAACATTACCAACTTCATTTTAGTAAGTTGACAAAAATCATGAATCAACTTATCCCTCATTACATAAAATTCAAACTACTCTATCAAGTAATAATTTTTATTATCAATTTATAGTTTTATTACTTTAAGAAGCAAGGTGATGTTCTCAATTTGGCAAACCCAACAACATAAAACACAAATCATCATCGCAAAATAGCCAACCAAATTAATTTAAGTATTCCGAATTCAAATCTCCCCAAATCCAATTGCTCAAATTCAATCTAAGATTAATCATTTAATCGAATCCAGCTCAATCGAAAACCAATCGAGGTTAAAGATAGAATCAAAGAGATTATACCCCACTTCTTGAACATCAATTGAAAGAGGGCTAGGGGTTCAGCAACGGAGGTGTAGGGGCTGGCGGAGGGTCATCGAGGTAGCTCGATCTCGGTCTGGCAGTTCATCGGCCATGGCATTGGCTCCGGTCGACCAGGTTAAGCAAGAGGGACGGGAGAGGAGAGCGAGGGCATGACTGCGTGAGTGTCGACATCGGGAAGAAGAGAACAAGATGAAGAGTTCCTTGTCGAGGTGGTTGCCGGCCTTGGTGCTCGTCTCCGACCTTAGATTCATGGCTCCAGTGAGGCAGAGGTGTCGCCCCCTCCGTTGTCGACAGCGTCTCAGCAGAAGGGCTCCGACGAGGTGAGGCCGGAATGGCGCCCGGAACAGAGGAGGGAAAGAGGGGACATATGGAGGACGTCAGCTTCATGAGGCTTCGGATTCGCCGTCGATGTCGGCTCCAAGTCCGACTGGCACAAGCGATAGCGAGAGATGCGAGTGAGCAAGGAGGAGGTGTCTAGCAGATCTGGACGAGGGGGAAGGAGTGAAGACTCGCGAGAGGAGAAGCAAGCGCGAGGACAAGGACGATGCTGAAGGGAAGGGATGACATGGACGGAGAGAACCATGGGAGAGGAGCTCGAAAGCTTGAGGATTGGGTGAGCTGCGTTTCAGATCTGAGAAACATAGGAGTAGAGATTGAATAGGGGTGAGGGGCGGTTGTGAGACTTATATACCCGGGAACTAGGTTTAGCTTTATGTTAAGGAAATTACAAAACTATTCCGCTATTTCTAGCTTTAGGAAATATTCACACAATAAATAACAAAATTTAACTCAATCAATTTTATTTAATTTAAATATGCCATAAAATTTAGCATACTCGCCTTGACAGGTTCAAAACAATATTTATTTCTTTGAAATCGGATATACGCCGGAATTTGATTTGAATAAAATAGAAATCATTTTGATCGAGGACGGAGATTTCCAAAATTCTCGAAATCTCAGAAATTTAATATTTAATTTTTAATCATAAGTCAGAAAATATTATTTTAAAATTTCGGATCTTTACACAAACAACTTCGTGAATGTGAATCGGGTTATATGTTTTGGTAAGTATTCTTATTTCATTCAAATTTGTTTACAATGCTCCTTGATTTGAATTCTCTGCATAAATGCACCCTAGATTACTTTCAATAGATTTTTTGTGAAAATTTGATAAAAAAATAAAATAGTTAAATGAAAATGGGATCAAAACCTGATAATTCATGATATTCTATAATGACTTTTTAGGTTACTTACATTAGGAGATATATCTCCTAATGAAATATCTTTTAATAATAATGTAAGTAACCTAAAAAGTCATTATAGAATATAATAAATTATCAAGTTTTGATCCCATTTCCATTTAATTATTTTATTTTTTTAATCAAATTTCCACAAAAAATGTATTTAAAGTAATCTAGTGTGCATTTATGCAGAGAATTCAAATCAAGGAGCATTGTAAACAAATATGAATGAAATAAGAATACTTACCAAAACATGTAACCCGATTCATATTCACGGAGTTGTTTGCTTCATTTGAATATCTTGAATCATATTCTTCGGCTTTTCCAACATTTCTCGTTGCCTCTGTTGCTCAGCTAACACTTCTTTGAGAGTAGCTAAAATAGCATCGTTATCCATCCCACCGCTCTTACCATCGCCACCGCCACTAGAACAAATCATCAGTTGAACGGTACTCTCATCACCAACTTCATCTCCAGGAATTGGTGCAACAACACTAGCTTGATCTCCAGGAATAGATGCAGTAACACAAAAACAGATGATCTAGTTGTTTTTGTCCTTCACAGTGGTCAGCGCACGATTAGGTAGAGGAATAACCTCCTCCAAATCCCGGATACAAGCAATATTCATTATCATACCTCACAATCATTCCAATGGTTATGCAAATCTCTATATCAAGTGTCTTGCTCCCTTTCACAATCTTCAACGGAGACAAATCATATCAAAGTTGTAAAGTAATATCCGTGATAAAACTCCCAATAACAATCTTCCCACTTCGATACTCTCCGAAATTGTTGAGGAAGAAATGCACCCAAGTTCACCTTCGTCCCATTCATCACTGCTTGCATGAGGAACACTTCATCTTGACGAACTACCTCATTGCTCTCACCACACCCAAATATAGTGTTAGACAGTAGTCGATGCACATATTTGAAGGAGGGATTGCTCAATAGGAGGCACGTGCAGTCGTTTTCATATCAAAGTCTCGTCCAACCACCTTCTTTCAGAAATAATGTGGGCTAAACTTATCGGCACTCCTTCCTCATTATGAAATCCAAATATCGTGTTGAACTTGGCTAACTCCATGGATTGTTCATTGTTAAACAACCAAAAACTGATCAAGTCCTTTTCACATTTGCGTCCCTGAATCACCTCAACCTCTAGCCAACTTAGAAATTCATATGTCAACATCTCGTACGTCGGTGATTTCATGTTGACAAATTTGTGCATACACACTATCAATTATGAACATAACATCCTCTAACAATTCCAATGCAAGTAACAGGTGCTCATCCATAAACCGTGTATGAACCACTTTCCTAGCCTTTAGGACATCATATCATGCTTTTTGCTGGCCCCCATCTCTAAACACAATACTCTCAACGCCAGACTCTCCAGCAGTTGAATTCTTTGGTTTGTTTGCTCTAGAAGATGGACTAGAATTTCCCCATAAGCCTTCCGTGGCATATTTCACTTCGCAGAGGTTGGTGCCTTTTTTTTCATGGGCTTAGGTGACCCTCGAATCTTGGATACTCTAGTTCTTGCCATAACTATAATTAACATTCAACTCAAATATAAGATTCATGTAAAACATCACATACAACAAAGGTAAAATCACGCCATTTTACACAAACATGCTCAAACACTTAAACAAATTTCATCAACATATTTTTGCTTTATATGAATAGGCACAAGGGTAATGTCCAAATGTCAATCTTGTAATGTTAAAATCCAAAAGAATGATTTATACACACATCAAGCTATTGCATTTTTTGTGTATCGATATATTATCTAATATATCATGTTATAGATTGATACAACATAGGTAAAATCCTCTAACTTAATCAACCCCAATTTTACTTATACACACATCAAGCTACTATCAACTAAGCAATAATTTATTTGTGTGCATTAACTAACCAATAAATTTCATTATCATATTGCAAATATCTAAATATAACCATAGAAGCATTTCATCGAACACCTTATGTGCAATACATTAACCCAAACTCCTTCAACTTAATAAACCCCAATTTCACTTATACACACATCAAGCTACCATCAAGTAAGTAATAATTTATTTGTTTGCATTAACTAAGCAATAAATTTCGTTCTCATATTGCAAATATCTAAATGTAACCAAATAAGCATTTCATCAAACACTTTATGTGCAATACATTAACCCAAAATGTATGCATTTTCCAGGATACCCCAGTGAACTCCTTAGTGTCATAGACATAAGATAAAGGTGTTGAACTTAATTGTTCTGCATGATTGCTATAAGAAACAATTGAAACTTGTTTGTATGACCATGATGTTTCTTTGATTCTTTCTAGTGTTGAGTTTAATTTAAACTGGGTAATTTGATCATAACTGCATTATCTTTTCCTTCTGTGATGTGTTCTGGGATAAATACTACTGCACTGGTTTACTACAAGTCTGTAAACCTTCAAGTTGCAGTTGCAGGATTTTTTTTAACCCAGTGTGAGATTATTTCGTTCAAACGAATACAGGAAACATAGAATCATTCTAGAGCAATATAGGGAATGGTATTCTAAAGGAATACGGGAAACTGCAGGCACAATCTTTCGTTCAAACGAATTCAGGAAACCCAGCTAACTTCTTTTTTAAGAAGCAAACTGCATCTGCAGTGTTCGCTGATTAAGTGTTACAGGACTGATGCCAGTGGATCATACACTCAACTATTAGCAGTTCATATATCTTGTGAGTTGTGATCTATCATATCACTGATTTCTTCTACTGAATTTCCTCTAGTAGTATCTGCATATCTGTCTGAATAGTTTAGCTAAATAGCTTGATTGACGCAACTGAGCATGGAGAACAATAAGGGACGAAACAGAAAAGAACAGAAATTGCCCAGACAAGCAGAGGATTGAATTATGAGGACAATGAGGTTTGAAATGCATTCAACTGCAGGAATCATCCCAAAGCAACAATCTTGCAAAGTTCAAGCTTGAACCATTCATCTATCATCGCACAATCTTATACTGTAAGATTCATCTGTTAAAATGCCTTCAGCCATAACATAGTCTCAACTCAACTAGATCAATTGCAGGTATATAATCATGAGCCAGGACAACAAATTGCACTTCCAAGGAAAATCAAAAGCATGAACAGAAAACCAAACAAATCTGATTCAATCGTGTCACTCAAAAGCTACCAAATCATCCTACAAACCGCATTCAATTATATAAAATATTCAATTATATAAAATAGAAGAGTAGTTTACCGCAGATTTTGCAGAATTTCAGTTGCTAGGTCCTCGATCTTTCTCAATCTGCTGCCTCTGCTTCTCGGCGAGATTCTCAAGCGCCTGATTAACCGCGTCCCGGCCACCGATCAACAACCGAGTAATGACCTCCGGATCCTTCTCGAACCTCGCCTCCTCGAACTCTCTCCGAGCGTTCTCCCTCAGGACGTCGCGCCACATCACGCCCCGCGGATCGGACCACATGAAGAACCGCGTGGCCCGGAGGATGTCGCGGTAGAGGCTCAGCACCTCACGGCGAGAGCTCGTGAGCCGCCGACGAGCTAGGAGTTCGCTTTCCTCATCGTCTTCGTCGTGACGCCGTTTGTCTTCCTTCACTAAATGACGGTCCAGCAGCTCATCAATGGTGTCAGGCCCGTTGTGCAATTTCCGGTGCAGGCAGAGAACGGCGCATATTGAAGCGATATCCGGCGAGAGAGCGCGGGTGATCCGTTTACACAATTGGAGGTTTGCAGTTGACATTTTAATGGAATAGAAACCTAACCCTAACCCCCAATTTCAGATTACAGGAAGACATACAAATACCTGGCCGGGAAAATCAACAACCCTAACCGAAATGTTGCCCCAAATTTGAGATTGAAAGCCGTCAAAGTAAATCAAAGCAAGTGTAACTTAGATCCAACCTCCTCAATAAAAATTAAAGCTTCTGAGCTTCACTCTTCAAAGATTTGAAGGGAGAGGATGAGGAATGAGGTCGATCTGAAACGAAAACGAGGGCTATAGGACGGGCGAGCGAGACTGAGGGCGAGCGTCAAGCGAGAGGAGATGGCTGAAGAGGGCGAGGCTCTCGCTGCTGGAGTCGCAGGTGCTTAGAGCGAGGCGACAGCCCTGCGTGGGAGAAAGGAGAGAGGCGAGAGCAGCGGCTGATGAAGCTTCAGTCAATGAGATTGAGAGTCGTGTGTGCTTTGTATCTTCGGCTTTGTTTGTTTGGGTTGGGCTGGGCTGGCATGGTGAGTGGTTTGTTTGGGCCGCGCCAACAATTGCCGAGTGCTCAAGGGGTGGTTTACTGTCCGATACAGTAAACCACCCCTTAAAACACCCTTCAAATCTATATGAAACATCCTTAAAACCTCCTTAAAACCCCTTAAAACACCCTTTAATGGAATAGAAAAAAACAACTCTTTAAATAGGGTGTTTTGCGATAAACCACCCCTTAAAACTAAAATTGCAAAAAATCACCCTTTCAACCATTTTCTTTACAAAGTCACACCCATCGCCCAATTTCCATTAATTGAATGTTAAAATGCGCTGAAAAGTCAATTATATCCCTTGTTTTTATTATTATTTCACTTCATCCAATCGATATTAATTAATTTTTACCTTTTTAACATGTTTTCAACAGTAAAAAACTCTATAAAATATCTTTATATATATATATAATTTCATACTTATTAGTAAAAACACTATAAAAAGTAGACATAATTGATGTTTTATATGTTTTAAAAAGTGCATATTACTAAAGGGCTACTTGAAGAAAATAATTTTTAAGAAAATGATATTTCACATATTTTTTTTTAATTCTAAAATATGTTCACTGTCCGATACACATTTTTAAAATAATAAAAACTATATGAAACATTATTTTTTAAAATTTTATTTTCTTCAAGTAGCCCTTTAATAATGCACATTTTTAAACGTATATAACATAAATTACACATCAATGTTATGGCGTTTTTTGTAAGTATGAAATTATTTTTAAAAAAAATATAATATTTTTCTTGATATTTTATAGAGCTTTTAACTTTTGAAAAACATGTCGAAAAGTTAAATATCAACTAATATCAATTGAATGAAGTAAAATAATAACAAAAACAAGGGGTATAATTGACTTTTCACACACTTTAACATTTAATTAAAAGAAATTGGGTGATGGGTGTGATTTTGCAAAGAAAATGGTTTTAATGGATGGTTTTCTGCAATTTTAGTTATAAGGGGTGGTTTCTCGCAAAACACCCTATTTAAAGGATGTTTTTTTTTGCAATTTTGCCTAAAAAAGCCTATCTTAAGGGAAAACTAATTATAATACCCCCACCTTTGGGGGTGTGGTAAAAATATATCCTCAACTTTCAAATGTAATAAAAATATCCCCACCTTTGAGGGTAGTGATAATATATTACCATGGGTTTTCTAACGAGTTAAAAATACTGACAATGCAGCCTACGTGGATTTTTTACAAGGGTTTTCTTGAACGGTTTCCTTAGAAAAAAAATAAAGAGTTGGACTGGGTTCATACCCAACGCATTTTCCTCCCTTCTATTTTCTTTCGTGGTCGCCTCCTGAACTGTCTTCCAGGTCTTCCAAGCGACTCATGGTTCCTCTTCAATTGCAGTTTTCCTCTCTTGTGGTCGCCTATCTTGAGTTGTCGGGAGTTGTCTCTCTCACATCTTCTTCCTCTTTGATCCGTTCGAGGATTTGGCCGAGTAAGTTTTGTTTTTTTCCCTATTCGTTGTTGCTATTGTCCTCGGTTTGGTTTTGTTGTCGGTTTGGTGTTAGGAATAGTCGTATTGTGTTAATTTGAAGCAATTTTGACTGGATTAGTTTCTTGGTTGAATCAATTTCGTTTTTCGGGTTTAATTTTGTTGTCGGTTTATTTTTTTCCTAAGGAAACTATTTAAGAAAACCCAATTTTAGTGCTAATTTGTAAAAATGCTTCCACGTAGTCTATGTTGTCAGCATTTTTTACCTGTGAGAAAACCCATGGTAATATATTACCACTACCCTCAAAGGTCGGGATATTTTTATTATATTTGAAAGTTGAGGATATATTTTTACCATATTCCTAAAGGTGGAGGTATTTTAATTAATTTTCCCCCTATCTTAAGGTATAGGAGTATATACAACTGAAATGAAAAAAAGCCACTTATGAGATTCGAACTTGGGGTTATGGGCTGAACAGAAGACACGCTTGGACACAATACCAGCTGACCTATTCATCTTTACTGATATACTTGGGATTGTATGTATACTAATAAATATATTACCGTACCTAAAAAAAATTTAAACAGTTCGTGTCGGGTATCCGACAAAGGAATTTGCCCGAACCGTTTAATGTCGTGTTTTAGCGGTTCGTGTCATTTTCGTGTCGTGTCTTTTCAGTTTCGTGTTTTTTCGTGTCGTATCAGTCGTGTCGGGTTTCTTTGCACACCCCTACCCCGAGGCCCGAGGGGCCTTAAATTAGGTTTTTCAATTTAAATTCTCCAATAAAAAGATAAACAAAATTTTCATGAAATGCCCCTGTGGTTAAGATTAATTCGCGTGGTGTACAAAAGTTTAACATATTTCGTCAGATGTCCCTAAGGTTTTCATTTTTTTTTGCCAAATGCCCCCAAGGTTTTCATTTTTTTAATCAAATGCCCCTTTTGTCGAATTTGTTAACATTTTGGTTAAACTAGTACAATCCTTGCGTCATGGTGCATAATTTTCTTTTTAGACAATCAAAATAAAATTTTATAAGTATAAAAAATTACTATGATAAAGTCAAATAAACTATTATCAAACGTTAACATAAAATAGAAAAAAATAGATTTGATAATTAAGTAAAAAATAATAAAAATATTTATGAAAAAAGTGTAAAAATTACATGAGTTTAAGATTTAACTAGAATAGTTTGATTGGGTTAAAATCCTAAAATAAATGTGGTTATAACATCTAATAAAAATATATGCTTATGATTTAATAGTTTGATATAGCTAGATTGATTAAAAAACTTGTACAAATTTCATTAGTTTGCATTTTTTTCTTCTTCTAGAATTAGTTGATTGGGAGGAAGTTATAAAATTAAAATGATTATGGCATCTAAGTAAAAATATTTCTCATTTAATAGTTAGAATAGGTAAATCTCACTTGTTAAAAAATATTTGAAAATTTTACTATTTGAAAATTTATGTAGATTAGGTTGATTGGGTGAAAATCCAAAAATTAAGATTATTATATATAAAAAATAGTTTTCATTATATACACACACACACAGAGAGTGAGAGAGCAAGAGATTGGTTGCTTCAAAAAAATCGTATATTTGGAAGTTTGGAACTATGTATTGTTTTTTTTAAAAAAAAATTGAATTAAACCCATGGTTTTTAAAAAAATAGCATGAAATGATATCGTATAAATAATGCATGATGAAATAATATTGTAAGTTGATATTAACTTTATTAAATAAAAGTTTTGAATTAATCCAATTGGTTAGAAAATGTAGTATAAAATGATATTATGTAAATTAAATTAGATAATTTAGTTACTATAATTAAATGAAATTGTGCAAATACTACCTTACAAAAATAATAATGAAATAATATTTTCTTTTCTTTTTATTTTCATCCAAAATGTTAACAAATTCGACAAAGGGGTATCTGGCCAAAAAAATGAAAACCTCAGGGGCATTTGGCAAAAATAATAAAAACCTCAAGGGCATCTGGCGAAATATGTCAAACTTTGTACACCACACGAATTATCCTTAACCTCAGGAGTATTTGGCAAAAATTCCGAAAGATAAAATTACTAAAAAACACATAATAAATCATTTTAGATAAATATACGTGGATGCAAATACAATTTTTTTTTTTCCATTTAGGTTAAAAATTTAAGTGTGATTTGTTGAGTTTTGAGTTATTTCTCGTGGTTTGATTTGCGTTGTCTGCCGATTTGTTCGTCTCGAACTATCAAACAATATGTTGTCTAGTATTTCAAATCTTTTCATTTATCAAAAATAAAATAAAATATAATTGGTTGATCCGTCTTTCTCATTGGAGTCGTTCTTAGAGGTTGATTGGGTGCTTGTTTCGGATGAGACAATAGATATGTGGATCTTGTCGATCGTGGTTATGTTTGAGGTCTCTTAAAATCTATAGATAAAGGTGGAACGTCGAGTTATCCACATTGCCCTAGGTGTCACTTTCTCATGGGTTTCTACTCTTCTGCTTCCTGACGGTGAGACACTGTGATAGTTCTTATTATCCTGTGGCTTTCCATGCTCTGTTGATCTCCAAGTTGTTCTCGCCTCCTTATCCGATTTGATTATATCATCTTTGAGCGAGATATTTCTTGTTTTCTTTGGTTTTCCTTGGTATGTCTCTAACAATTTGATGTTTTTTATTTCCATAACGGTCAATTCGTTTACCATTTCTCAACCTCTCGATACAAGAGGCATGTATGATGTATCGAATTACTTTCCTAAAAAAACAATTGGTCTAACCTATTTATAAGTTTGAAACACAAGTGAGTGATAAGTTAACCCTTAAATGAATTATATAGTACTCGATCTATTTTATAATAGTTGAGTCCATAGACTTGAAAGTTGGGCATCTATTGTAAAATTAAAGGTGGTAATTTTGAGATTGGACTAAAGATTTTTTTTTCAAAAGAACCTTAAGTTAATAAAAATCTGGGCAACATTTTTTATTTTTATAATAATCTCTACATAGTTTCCTTTTTAAAAAATCTTTGAATTTGTTTCTTCAGATATTGGAAAATGCCCTGATACGTGAATTTGTTCACTAACTATTCTTTTTTATTTTTATTATAAATCTTTCAGCAACTATAGAAGGAGCTAACAAGTAAATTACATCAATCCATCAAATTCTTTGATAGTATCACATATTTTAGCCTTGGGGGTCCTTTTACTCTGATAGCAATTTGCAAAATTGGCTCTGCCTGCAAACGGAAGGAATAAAATGAATTTTCAAGATGAAAAAAACAAGGGTAGGCAGGGTATGTTCAGATTTAGATTTCACATTGTACCTAAATAACAAACAATTGAATTACCTTCAGTTTGTTCAATTATGCACATATTCCATGATAGAGGAGGACCAACAGAATGATTACAATTTGCAAGTGGCCAAAGAATCAGCTTCTTGTTTCGTCTTTACCGATTTCAGGTTTTGTTTTCTTGAGTAGTTCTTTGCAATGTTTGCTGCAAAATTTGAAGAAAACGAGCTTTGTGTTAGTCAAACATCTAGTTACCAAGAATAACAGACACTATTACAAGGTCAGGCTATAGAAATCTTAGCAATGCTAGAGTAAGGTAAGAAAGCTACGCTATTCAGAGATTAGAAAAAAAGCTTATTTTAGATAAGATACCCTAGATCCAGATATTCGACGAAGCTGACTCCAGGTATCAGAAAAATCTGCAGGTGGAGGGCAGGAAAAGTGCATGTTCTCACCAGAGTATGGATGCTTAAACCTGCAAGACAACAAGTTGACACTTCATCCACTGGTTCATTAAGCTTGGTATGACATTTAAGGGGAAACAAGTACAGTTGCCAATGGTGTTCTGTGTTCTAACCCAAGAACCATGGCATGGAGACAGGGCCTTTGTATGCTAGAAACCAGATCAATGAGTTGAGAATGGCAGCTTCGTGGAGTCCTTGGTTGAAGAAGTGACAAGGCCATATCTTTGGTCCCTCCATACAACTCGTCTCCAAGCAGCGGAATGCCCAGGTACTTTGCATGTACACGTATCTAGAAGAGCGAAAATTGAGGGGAAAAAGTCTCAAAAAGAAACTGAATACCAGATTTACCACACAAGCAGCAACTGACCACATGTTTAATCCTCTGAACTTCTATTTAAAGTAGATTGGGCTATAGAAATATAGTACCTGATGCGTACGTCCAGTTTCCAATCTCCACTCCACAAGTGCTGAACCACCATCAGCGAATACTTCCATTACTTTATACCTATTAGGTGAAAAAGAGAAAGACCAAACATTTACCACAGGACCTTACTGTTAAGACAATTTGACTCCTCTTCTATAATTCTCTGCATACAATGAACGGATTCTCGCCACAACTTCTTTGGACACTACTAGTGGGCTGTTTGATATGCGGAAGTTGAACTCCCCACTTCACATTCTCTTCTCATTTTCATGAATAGATTGTCTTCTATCATTCTCTTCATACAATGAATGACCTCCCTACACCATAGATACGGATTATCCTCAATATTTCCTCCCTAAATTCATATTTCACTTACTACCTTTACATAAGCTGATAAGCTGAGTGGCTGCTATTCCATTTAGGTAGATGGAAGGGTAGTATTGAACTTTATCCAATACAGTATGAAGGAAAATGATTGTAATCCAGTCGAAATTGAAACATTTATTACCTACTCGCTGCATGCCTTGCACGTCCGGAGCAATTACCTCCAGTAACTGCAGTCATTCGAATACGGTTATTCGAGTCACGTCCAATTGGAACTTGAACCCTCCCAGAAGTTAGGGAAGGAACACCCAGAGTAAGGCTTAAGTAAACTCTTTCAATTGTGCGGGCCTTAAACTGTTCTGACAAATGAGAATGAGAAAGTTCATCCTGCAATCATCATAAAACCAAAGTCCATAACTGCATTTGATAAGGATTTAAAAAGAGCGGGATGGCAAACCATAAGCATGTAAGATCACCTTCGCAACAACAAGCAATCCACTAGTGCCTTTGTCTAGCCTATGTACAATCCCGGGGCGAACAGAGGAACTTGAACTCGCCTCTTCGAAAGCGATTTGATCAGGGGAAAGCACATTACTAAAATCATCATCATCCTCATCATCTGAAATGTCCTTTGACTCGGAATGGAAGTTGTGTTCTGGCAATCCAACAGTAGGAAGGTTGCAATGGTGTAGAATTGCATTAACAAGCGTCCCATTGGCATTCCCAGGTGCTGGATGAACCACCTGACAAAATATTAGACCCCAAACTTAGGAGAATCGTCAGCTGTAGATTGTAATCAGTAATTCCAAAGAACAAGTTAATCCAGCAAAATGCTGAATCATTACCATATCTGGAGGCTTATTAACAACCAACAAATGGTCGTCTTCATACTCAATGTCCAAAGGAATATCCTCAGGTTCAGCCCTCAGGGGTTGGAGGTCTGATATGGTACATTTGATCTTATCTCCCGCTCTAACCGCATAAGAAACCTGGTTCCAGAAATCCAGAGATTAAAACCTACATACCAAGTCAAAAACATCGAATTTCAAAGACTCCACTCGAAGGAGTTAAATTGAAGCTAATTGAGCAACTTTGTTTACCAATATCTAAAGAGAGAGCAAAGAATTTAGGAGTCACCTTGTCGATGACTCTGTCGTTGATGGTGACGAGTCCGGAGCGAATACTGGACTGAACACGAGCTCTGCTGATACCGAGAATTTTGGAAGAAATCCATGAATCCAATCTCGATTTAGCAGGAGGTTGCAAATCGACAACCTCCTCCAATTGAACTCCTTGATAGTTGAGTCTCCGAGAGGCGATTGGTCCGTTGGGTTGGTCGGAATCGGGGTCAGCGGTGGAGACAGAAGCTCTGACAAATCTGGAAACCCTAATTTTAAGGGCGGGGATGGGGACAAAGGGGTTAAGCTTGAGCGAGTGAGAGGGGGAGTGGAGGCTAAACATGTTTCAGTGTCTCGGAGCGGCGTGGACGGAGTGACGGGCCTCAACTTCTTCTGTTTTGTGTAACGACGCTGCGCAATCTTTAGATTAGCCAAGTACCTGTATTCTTTGGGCGATTCCTGGAGAGTTAAATGTACAAATATTTTTTTTTTTGATTAGGAAAGAATTCGAGCGAGCGAGCTCTATCCGATAGCATCCTTACGGATGAGGTCTAAAAGACCTGAATTATTGTAGATATCGACACCCCTGGCAGAGTGGCAAAGGTGTGCAACCTTGTCAGCCACTCTGTTGCCTAATCGGGGTATATGAAAGAAAGAAACCTCTTTCATAGTCGATAGTAAGAGTTTGACATCGGACAAAATTAGTTCAATTTTCCAAGGGCATTTAGACATATTCCTAAGGTGGTTAATGATTATCATGGAGTCACCTTCAATATGAATTTTGTCAATACGAAGTTGAAGAGCATGTTGGGCCCCCAACTTAAGAGCAAGAGCTTCCGCTTTCAGAGGGCTTTGTCTACCAAGTTTTTGATAACCTATGTGTATTGGGCATCCATCCCAGTCCCTAATAACAACTCCAGCTGTGCTATTATTATTTGCAATTGTGGATCCATCGAAATTCAGTTTTAGAGTACCTATAGGTGGTTTGCGCCATACAACCGTACTGTGTCGATTTTTCTTCTTTGGCTGAATTAGGTTTCGCATTTGTAGAGATGGCTCGTCATCTAAACTACCCTCTAAGCGAGAAGTTTTACTCCAATTTTCCCTATGGGTGTTAATAAGGCGTAATGATATGTCTGTAGAAGGGGTTGGGACATGCCTAAACAAATACTGGTTCCGAATGTACCAAGATGTCCACCAAGAGAAAGCGAGTTCGACCTTAGCCATATTTGCAAGGTTGTTTCCAATGAAAGAGATTACCGGTTTTATATCGCGTGATTGGTTTATCATACTAGATATTGTAGATTTTATGTGTGTAGGAAAACGCAAGAGAGAGCTCGTATATTGACATTCTAGCAGAAAATGAACATCATCCTCTACCGCGCAGTTGCACAAACTACATGTGGAAGGGACCGAAACCCCTCGCTGGGAAAGCCTAGAAGCTGTTGGGAGACCATTCTGGCAGACCTTCCATAGAAAATTTTTAATTTTGGGTGGAACGTCCAGTTTCCAGATCCAGGCATTATTGTCTAAAGGAAGAGAATGTTGGGTTGTGATTAGTTTGTATGCACTCGATGTAGTGAACCAACCCTCACGATCAGGCCACCAGTATAGACGATCCTCGAAGGGAGAAACAGGAAGGGGGATTTCTAAGATTTCCCCGACTATATTGTTCGGTAGCACAGCATTAAGTTTTTTCGTCCACCATTTACCCCCTAAGATGTACTCACTTACAGTTTCCTCAATGTTATTAATTATAGGGCAATCCTCCCTAGATTGCAGGGAGGAAGTTGTAATCCAATTATCGGTCCAAAATTTGACAGAGGTCCCAATACCCACGGACCAAATCAGCCCAGCCTTAAATTTGTCGATGAGAGTTGTTAGTTTTGCCCATTGCCACAAGGAATCACCTCTTTTCTTATATTCAAGGATATTAGCCGAACGTAGATACTTGTGTTTGATAAGTTTAACCCAGACATTATGTGGTTCAGCTAGTAATTTCCATAAAAGTTTCATTTGAAGTGCTTCATTCATTTCCTTTGATTTCCTAAGCCCTATGCCCCCATATTTTTTTGGCCTGCAAATCCTATCCCAGCTAATCAGCGGGCGGTGTTGAAGATCTTTGTTCCAAAAGAACATTCTGTTAATTTGATCCAGTTCTTTGTGTATTGATGAGGGCAACAGAAAGTTCTGCATTGTGTACAATGGTTTGGCCGCTAGGTTTGTATTAATTAGGATAGCTCGGCCCTATTGTGACAAAGAGTTTGCTCGCCATTTACTTAGTTGTTCTTTGGATTTATAGATGATGTCCTCAAAAGTGTCTTGTTTACTCTACCATTGATAATCGGGCATCCAAGGTATTTTTCCAACGAGTTTTCATTTGTAATGTTTAAGCAACCGCTAAGTTCCACTAATCTAGCATTTGAGATGCCTTTAGTCGCTTGGAAGCTAGATTTTTGATAATTTACTTTTTGTCCAGATACTTTACAATAAGTGTCAACTATTGTTTTTACTCTCCTTGCCGCAGTGACGCTGCCTTTTGTGAAAATAATGATGTCATCCGCGAAGGATAAGAACGGAACCCGGGGACCATTCCTGCCGAAGGTAAATCCAATAAGGCTATTATCCAAATTTGTTTCTGCCGAAAGTTTTCGTGCGAGGATTTCTGCACCTAGGATAAACAAGAATGGAGATAGGGGATCCCCTTGGAGAATTCCCCGAGTGGGGAGGAACATATCAGTAGGGCCGTTATTAACTAACACAGAAAAGGATACAGACGTAACGCATTCCATAACCCAGGAGATGAAAGTCGGATGGAACCCAAAGCAGTCTAAAATCTTTTTCGTGAAGTTCCAATCTACTCTATCATATGCTTTCTCCATGTCTAGTTTAATTGCCAACCATCCCTCAAGACCCTTACGCGATCTAAAAGAATGGAAGATTTCATGGGCAATCAGGACATTATCTTGAATGGCCCTGTCCGACACAAAAGCACCTTGTAATGGATGAATTAATTTACCGATAATTGTTTTTAATCTTTCTGTCAGTATTTTCGAAATGATTTTATATAATGTGGAACATAAATTAATTGGGCGATAATGACTGGTAGTCGTAGGGTTATCCTTCTTTGGTAGTAAAGAAATAAATGTGTGGTTTATTTGTTTAAGAATTTTTCCGGAGAGGAAAAAACCTTTTACGGCCCTAATTATAGAGCTCCCTACAATATCCCAGTAATGCTTATAAAATTCGGCAGTAATTCCATCAGGACCAGGGAATTTGTTTTTTCCCAAGCTAAAAACTGCAGATTTTATTTCACTGTTTGATGGATGTCGAATAAGAAATTCATTTTCGGCTGTAGTAATTGAGGGCTGAATTAGATGAAGCATTTCATTAAGGAGTCTATCATCAATAGGTTCTTTTTTGAATCGTTTTTCAAAGTCATTTTTAATCTCGTTCCTGACATTTTCCTCTCCCATTATTAAAGTACCTTCAGAAGTAGTTATGTTACGGATTTGTTTCCTATGTCTTCTACCCGAGGCTACACGATGGAAGTACGTTGTGTTGGAATCAGAAAATTTAAGGTGCTTTGTTTTGGCCCTTTGATTCCAAAATGTTTTTTGGAAAAGAAGCAATTTTTCCGGCCTTTTTCCTTAACAAACAACTTTCTTTGCAGTTGGTTGTTAGTGTGTTATATATTGACTCCGACGATTGAATATCAAGCAATGCGTTTTCCACCTCTTGTAGTTGACGAAATATGTTTCCAAATGAGTACTTATTCCAAACTTTAGCTTTTTGTTTGAGGATTTTTTGTTTGAAGATTAATTGGAACATAGCAGAACCTGGGCAGGTTGCTCGCCAAGATTGTTTGACAATGTTACGAAAGTCCTTACGTTGGAGCCAGGTGTTCTCGAATTTGAATGGAGGAGCTTTGAAAGTTGCACTGCATTCAAGAGTTATTGATATGGGACAATGGTCCGAAGTTGAAAACGCTCCATTTTTGGTAATGAGATTGGGGAATTTATGAAGGATCTGGTGATGAACTAATACTCGGTCCAATTTTTCAAGAATGTTACGCTGATCATCAGGTGTTTTTCTCCAAGTGAAGGGATTCCCGAAAGTTGGTATATCCATAAGTGAACAATTATTTTTGAATTGAAGGAGTCGTGTGAATCGGGAAGGGCGAGTGCAAGCCCCGCCAAGTTTGTCCTCACTACATAGAATTTCATTTAAGTCTCCCATAATAATACAAGGGATTAACGAATCATTCACTATTGTTGTTAAAGTATCCCAGAACGAATCTTTATCCCGAGGTTCCGGGGGAGCGTAAACAAATAAGAGGAGCATCACGGTCCTGTCACTTACATTTTCATATCGCAGACCAATAATTCGTGGCAAGTGTAATTCTACCGATAAGACTTCGTTTGACAATTGGTGTGTTTTCCATAAAATGCCAAGACCACCCGATCGCCCAACACTAGGCGACCAAATAGCCATGTCAAAACCTGCGTACTTCCAAAATTTATCTTCGGGGATGGTTTCAGTCTTAGTTTCAGCTAGAGCCAGCATTTGTATATGTTCATTTTTACATAAAGCATTGACTTCGATCCAAAATGTTTTTTTCCGTATTCCTCTACAGTTCCAATAACTGACTTTCATATAAAACTATTGGTGATATGAGGAGGAGAGGTGAAGGTCCTCACATCAAAAAGCACTTTAACAATGGGTCGAATTTGGGAGTAGGAGGTACTTGTGGAAAGTTCGAAAGCAACATTCGGATCGAAACGGCCAAGACGAAAGGAGAGATGCATATGTAAGCCCTCGAAGGGGAATTGAGGATGACTCAAGGCCAGAGGTTTGGGCAGCAGTAGAGCAAAACTATATTGCGGGCGTTTAAGTCCCAAGAAGGGGTTTTTTTTCCTAAGAAGAAATGCAAACTCAAAACGTGGAAACACCATCCATTTATTACCACAAAAACATTTCCGAGTAAGTATATGACAATTAAGTTTATTAGGCAATATAAGCTTGTACAACAGGTAAAATTGACTTCTAATGAAGGAATCGTTCAAAAGAAAATCAATCAGCTGGGCTTTAAGTATATCAATGTTCAAACATGGCATTAAGATATCAAGTTTGAACATTAAATTAATAAAAGTGCAGTAAGGCATAAATAAATGGGCATTAAGCAAACAAGTAGTTGTGTGGGTTTTGTTCATGTGCACCCTTCTGTGAGCTCTGTAGTGACTAAGCCAATCAACGCATGAGAAGCTAAGAAAGGAGTTATTATCGTTTAACACTACATACATACAACCCAAGCAAGCCCAAGACGGATGAAGCATATATATCCCAGAGCCACCGGTTTGAGAAGGCAATTGTGTCCAAGTATCCAATAACATATATGAGGATTGTGTAGAACCAACAGCAAAAACCGAACAATAATTCATCAAAGCGCCCCAACCCAAGAGCTCCCAAACGCACGTGAAGATAGGGAGATCGTGAAGAACACAAGAGGGTATGGCAGGATACATGAAAGAGTATGATTGGGTGATTTTGGTAAAATAAATTAAAGGGAGAGAAGATACCAAAGACCACACAAAAACCTTGATAAGGAAAAGGAAGTACAGATATGCAGGTTTGCTCAAGTAGCCCCAAAGGTTGAATTTGCTGTAGCAAGAGCAAAAGGAGGCAACCAGACAACAAGAAAGTAGCATAACGAAACCGGTCGGCGGCTTAACGGAGGGCAAATGCGGAGACCACCCACACCAGTTAAGTAAAGGCCATGTTATTATAATAACCTGTAGCGCTAGAATTTGTTTCGGAATCATGCAAGACCGGCCCAGGACCCACAACCGAGTCACAGGGGAGCCGGACAACTCACCCAACAACTGGTTAAGGAGAGGCGCCGAAGAAAACCTTCGCAGAGATGACAAAGGGGTTGGACGAGATACAATTGAAATGTATGAGATGGAAACAACATACACAAGAAGAGCAGATTGATTTAAAGCATAGATAGGGTCTAGGAAATTACTGAACCAAACAAAGTCTGGATAGAAACATTGGTGGGACCAACACCTAGAACAACACACATCAAAAAGTCCCAACCACAAGCACATGGCAGTAATAGATCTGAGTTTCCAATAACCGTACATAATAAAGATCATGAAATAACCACCTACAACAAAAGTATTTCTACCCAGGAGTTTCAAAGCCTGCTGCCACAGCCATAGATGAGACGAAGGTGGTGAATTCATCATCGCACAACTCATAGCCCAAACAAACCAAAAGGGACTATGAGCAATAGGGGCGAGGGGATTACTAACCATAACATATCTTCTTGCTGCCTGCCGCGGGTTCGGAGCAAGCAGTGTCGGAGTCTTCGGCGCCTAATTTCCTTTTGCTAGAGCCTGATTTGGAGGAGACCTCTGCCCCAAGAGCAGAAATCTGGAGAGAGGAGGCAGAGGATATGCCCGGAGCAAAGGCAGAGGTTGGGACAGTTGACAGGGCTGGACGAGGAAGGTCTGAGATAGCCTGTTCAGCAGAAGCAGGGATGTCCAGGAACATACGGTCGATGTCATCCTCCGTGAGGTCCGCCGGAAAGGCCTCGCCCGCCTGAAGGGAGATAGGTTCATCCTCATAATCCACAAAATCCATATCAAAGTCAGCCTCAAAAAGTGATTCAGAGAGGGCTGGCTCGAAGAGAAGAGAATCATGAGCTTCGCTAGGAGTGTTGTCATTCGGAGGAACCCCCAAAGCCGGACCTGACGGAACCAGAGAAGCGATGCGAGGGTCCACCAAGACTGGGATGAGCTGGGATGGTGGTGCAGACAGCGCAGACTGCTCATTGGTCACTTCCATACCGTTATTAACCGGGCTAGCAGACAAGCTGTTTGAGGATTTGGAGGTAGAGGAGTCCGAAGACTCTTCCACATTAGAACCGAATAGCTTCAGAAGCTCAGCCTTGGAGTGGCCAAACCTAGGGGGTGGCAGCCGAGGGTTCTTCCGAGAGGCGACCTGCTTCCAAGAGCCAGGCTGGGCATCATCCGCCGCATCCGGTTGCTCAGCTTGGATGTCAGGATGCAGCGAACCCGAAGATCCCCCACCATGGGATGCAACATAGTTGCACAGGGGGCATTCATCGAACACGTGTGAGGAAAGGCCACAGCTTCCACAGCCCTTTGAGAGGAACTCAAACCAGACTGTATATTCATCTAATTCACCATGCTCGTTAGGAACGGAAACTTTGCGATCGCGGATACGAGTGATGTCAACCGTAGCACACACACGAGGATATCGGAATCGCGCACCGTCAGCACCAAATGCAGCAACCCTGATCACATCGCCGATCTCATTGCCTTCCACCAGCGATTTTAGCACTTCCTCACTAATAAACTTGACAGGGAGACCAGGGATCCTTAGCCACACATCAAGAGTGGTGATTGGCTCAGTGAAGGGGTCGAAGTCGATCCTCCAAGGGCGGATGAGCATCAGCTGTTTAGCAACATGGAAAGGCCTCTCGTTCCAAACTTTATCACGATCCTCAGCCTTGTTAAATTTGAGCTCGAACCAGCTATTCGCCATAGGGATAAGCTGGCATCCGCCGGTGATAAACTTCCAGTCGTAGGTAATTTTTTTGCGGATGGTTTTGACACCGACAGGGTCGCCAACAATGGTAGCGAAGAGAGAGGTGCGACCCAGATTGATGATGTTTTCTTGGACCCCTGCCACAGTGCTTTTCAGGCGATCCATATTGAGGAATTGCTTTCTGTGCTTCTTCTTTTTTATCTCAGCCTTTTGATGGCTACAACCTTCGTCAGGGAGAGATCCCTTGACCGGTTGTGGAACCTCGCTAGGAGGGGTTGGACCCTTACGGGATTTGTTTGGAGGAGGATCATCGAGACCCATCCCAGTTATGTTCTTACCTTTAGCCATCGACGATACAGCTTTAGACATCCCACACCACCAGAGAAACCAAGACAGCCAGAGAGAAGGGAAGGAGGAGAAAGGAAGAGATTGTGTATGGAAGAAGAATGAAATCCAAGACCCCCACCGATATTTATAGAAACGGGGAAAGAACAGAGAAGGCATAATTGGCAACAAAGCCATCATCATAGAGACTAATGACAGATCTTTGGAATAACAAATCTTCAGACAGAAAGGACAGTATTGAGCCCCAAACCCAAAAGCCAGGGACAGAAGAGATCGAATCCGGAAGGGATCAGGCCAAGGAGGTGGTTTGTCAGAGTAATCAACCAAAACCTGTAGCCAGACAACCTCTAGGCACCAATCAAGAGGATTCAAGCTAAGGAGCAAGGGGAGAGAACAGTGAATCACCGAAATACACCTCCCACAAAAAACAAAATCCCTAGCCAGTAGTTTGATTGAGAGGACAGGAGTCGGCGCCCCATGAAGGATGACTCCATAGACGGGACCGATTCTGACAACGGGGTGGAGCGGCGGGTTGGAATCATGATACGAAACACATAAACAAGATAGACAGTGCGCTAGGGCGGGCTCGAGGGCGGAGGAATAGCATCTACCCACGCGAGGAAAACCAACAGGATGAGGTTGGGCTGGGATTCTAAGCCTCCCAGGATTTGGAGAAACGCGTGGAGCGCGTTCCATTTTTTTTTGCCAAATTGCCAATATGCTATAACTAGTAGAGACTGATTTTATTTTCATTTTGCTCCGAATTTTTAGAAACGTACTTCTAGAGTTCTAGTATGACTTATTTTCATATATTTAATGTACAAATATGATACTAACTAGTATGATACTCATGTCATGATGAGATTTTTTTTTATAAATAAAATTTTAATAATATATTAAATTAATATTATAAAATAATAGTAAAAGTTAAGATAATTAAATATTTTTAATTAAACTCATTGGTTGTGATACGGGGTTAGCCGTAAGATGACCTGATTTTCGAAAATCAAGACTCAAATGCAAGAAAAGAATAAGATAGATGCAAGAACTTATGAAAGACTCGAAAATTGAAGAACAATAGCCAAGATGATGCGGCTGTAAGAACTTAGCTGAGGTGAGGTGATCTATATGGAACAAGATGGATGCAAGAACTTAACCGAGGTGATCTATATGGAACAACCTTACACAACCAAGTGGACTGCTTGGAGGCACAAGGAGGGGGATCATGGATACCAGGGATCACCAAGCTTCGCGAGATTGACAAACACATGGCAAACCAAGTGGAAACAAAACCAATTTGCAATCGACAAGCTTGAAGCTTCAATCGATCGACTTGCACTCAATATGTTTCACACAACTAAGTTTTTTTATTGATGATTGAATAACGTGAAAACTATGAACGTCCAAGCCTCTTCTTTTTTTTATTAGAAAATAATTCGAGAGTCGGACAGGCCTGACACTTCGATAGGTCGAAAAAGTCGGCAGACGGCGAACCGTCTAAGCATACAATAAACGAAACAGAAAAAAGGTGCATTACAAACAATGGAAAGCACACGTAAACAGTCGAACGAGCGAACCTAACCCAAGCCTCTTCTTATAACCCTAAGAGGCTGATTTAGAAGAAATAATAAATAAAATAGTTTTTAAAAGAAAACCCTAAAATACCTAAAATAGTTGAAGTAAACTTGCTCACCAAGGAGCTTGCTAAAAATAGTATCTAAATAATAAAAGAAATCCGGCCTGAGTGTGGTAGAACCGGCCAAAAGAAGGCTAGGTCGGTTTAGCATCGGTTTGGTGTCGAATTCACACAAGTGAAACACTCTCTCTCTGCCTCACTCCCTCACAACTGAGATTTCAGAACCCACAACCCCCACAACCCTCACTCTCACTCTCTCTTTCACCCTTTGAAGCTGTGCAAGGACAGAGCTTTGCACCACCTTCTCCTCCTCTTCGTTGCCGACGGGCACCATCTGTAACCACCTCCACTCCACCCCTCCATTTCCAATCGCCGAACACACCACCACCATTGCAGCCCTCTGTTTCCCGACAACAACCAGCCTCTCCACCCCCAGGCGCCACCACGTCCTCCTTGCTCTGCCTCGCCGCTAGTAACCCACCACCATTTCACCTCCTTCCTTTTCGTCTTCTGGTGACCAGCAATCCCCCTTCTCCTTCCTCCGAGAAGCAGCAGTATGGAGCAGCCCCAACAACCTAGAGAGCCCCGAAGCCGCCGCCGGAGAGCCGACGCCGAGCCCTGTGTCCCCTGTTTTCCGTCCAAGGGTTCGGTAATCTCTCCTCCTCCTCTTGCTCTAAAAACGGTGTAAAACTTCACCTTTTGACCTCCTAGCTTCGACACAGGCCGAGCAAGCGCTGCCCGAGTCTCCGATGAGCTCGAATCCACTCCGACAAAGCCGACGACCATGAATGGACCCACCTCGGTGAGAACCTCTCCTTCTTCCCTTTTCTTATGCTTTTCATGTCCCTGGGTGCCGGGAATGAGGGTCGGAGCCACCCCTTTGCCGATGGCAGTCCCTTCCTTCCTCCTCTTCCTCCGTCATTTATTTCCGGGGATGTTTCTCTCTCTCTGTTGCCTTTACTAAAACCAGAGGGAAGAAGAAGAAGATGGGTTGTGGGCCGCCTTTGCCACCGTGGCTTCCACATCAGCCCATGGGGTGGGGCCTTCTTTTTTTTATCTTTCCTTCTTCTGACTTTCGGATTGGGTCGTGGCCGTTGGGCCTATTTCTTTGGGCTTCCTTTCCTTCTTTTTTCTTCAGCTCGGGCTTGGAAATCCGGGTTCGGATCCCCTCTCCTTTCTTCCTTTCTCCATTCCGGGTCGGGTCTCTTTCTTTTCTTTTCTTTGCGGGTATGGGCATGTGGGTTTGGGTTGGTTGCGGGCTAGCGAATCTGTTTTGGGCTTGGGTTGGGTGTTTTCTTTTGGGTTATTTAAGATATGGTTATGTGTTTTATATATTGTGTTATAAATATGGTTAAATATATTATATGTATGTTACTTATATATATATGTTATATGTTTTTTAATATTTCTTAAATTAGGAAAATGGCTATATATAATTATATGTTCTGAAATTATTAATATATATATTTAAAAAGGTTTTAAAAGTAATATTAATTGATATGGAGTTATAAATATATTTATGGATTGTTTTGAGATTATATGGATAGTAAGTGTAAATTATTTGAATATTATTATAGTTTTGGGATTTGGTTATAATTATAACTAGTACAGTACCCGCGCCATGACGCGATTTTGTAAAAAAATAAAAATATTAATATTATAAAATATTAATAAAAGTTAGGATAAAAATCATAAAAATAATTATCATAAAAGTATCACGGAAATAATTTTATATATTTTAAATAAAAAACTCATTTACATTAGCATATATAAAAATTTATAGAAATTTTAAATCACTCTTATTGGTTAGAAAAATAATAAAAACATTGTAACTTTAAAAAAAAATATCATTGTAAATTTGGTATTAAGAATATATATGGATAGTTAGTAAATGTGTTAAAAATAAAAGAAAAAAATTAATTTAAAGAGATAAATGAAAGAAGAAGAAATAATTAAAGGAAAAAATATTTGATTGGTTTAAATAGCTAATTAAAAACACGACAAGAATAACATAGGCTAAAACTCTTATGTTTTAAGAATAAATATATAGATATAGGTATAGATATGAAGATTTACATATAGATTAATAGTAGGCATTAGATTGCATTAAAAAAAAATTAGATATTTTAATTACTATAATATATATCATGTAATTAATATATAATGAAATAATACTATATAGTTCATATAGTTAATATTACCTTTACTAAAAAAAAGTTTTGAATTAATCCCATTGGTTAAAAATATATTATGAGATGATATTATGTTAATAATGTGTAAATAATATTAGATAGTTTAATTACCATAATTAAATGATATTATGTAAATAATACCTTACAAAAATAACTTTGCGTAAGGGGACGACACGTGGCATAGGTGCTTTGGTTTTAATTAATATATAGATATTATGGAAATTAATCTTTATATATTGTTTGTATATTGTTTTAAAAGAGTATTAATTGGATTATTTGATTGATGCATTTTATGAGGATTTCAATATGTAAATTGGGAATTATAAAGTGAATTGTTGGTCTTGATTTATAAATATGATTTGTGAGCATAGAATTATTTTGATGGTTTAATATTGGAACTTATTTTATGTTTTTGAAATAAGAAACATGCCGGAATTATTTTATAACATGATTTTGGGAAATTGACTTTAAGGTTAAAATGTTTAATGTCGGGATTTGGATAAGCGATTTTAAAAAGAGTTGTTTGATTTTCTAAATTGAGTTCTTTGAGAGGTTGTTTTAAAAATGAGATGATGAGATGAGATGAACATGAAATGAGATATGGATTGTGATGAGATAAGATGGAATAATCTGAAATAAGATATGAGAAAAGATGTATGATAGTTAGGGGCGCCTTGTGTGAATTAGATAGACTTATGCATTTATATGTTATTAGGTGATTGTGATATGTTGGACATTGCTTGCTATTGGTGACTCATTACTGGGATTCTGCTTCTGCCTTGTTCTCTGCTGTTCGGCTTATTTAGGTAAGTTTCTTTATGGGCTTACTCAGATTCGAAAGAGATTACATGCTTGTGAATATATGACATACTAGGTGTTGCATAAGCATTAAAGCATGCCATGTAGTATCATGCTAGGATTGCAGTTGTGATTGAGCATTCTATTTCTTTATGCGTATGAAACAGAACGGTCGTCCTAGGGTCTTTGCTAGGGTCATAGGGTAGCCCAGCCCCATCGGGTGCCCTGAGTCTATCGAGTCGATATGAGCATGATGATAGCCCAACACCATCGGGCATGAGTATGATTTATGATATGATGATGAGATATGATATGATATGCTATAGCATCGAACTAGCCAGTCTCTGCACTAATGGGAAGGGGTGCAGAGGTAGGAGAGGGATATGCCACTTGACATTCTTTGGGTGCCTTTACAGTTCTTTTCGCATATTGTAAATTAGGATCATGTTAGTGTGATTTAATTCCGCATCTGCCTCATCTTTAATATTAGCGTATGTGTATGTTCGCTTGCGGGACAGGGTGTGTTGGGGCCTCGATCTGATCCCGCTCGCACCAATTGTTTTTAGGTATGATTGCTCCCTGTCTCTATGGCGTGGGAAAATTCCCCGGGCGATTGCAAAGAATCTGTCTAACCCCGCTGATTTGGCTATACTACCTTACAGTTTATATTATGGTTTTGACCCGGCTCTGCCGTGGCATTTGTATCTAACCCTTACTTCCGCTTTACCTTCATTTAAATTGAATTTCTGTAACTTTGATTGATTGGGGTTCGAAATCCCCGTTTTGAATACTGATTGATCATTAGAGATTTGAAACCTTGACCCGTACCTGGATTGCAACATCCGAACGAAGGTATCCAACCTTCGAAACGTATCTCGGATATTTATATCCGGGCCGTTACACTATTATAGTATGGTATTACCTGACCATGACTCTAAAAGAATCACCCTATACAAGAGTAACAAGACTAACCCATCTACTCAAGCATCCCCTAACTCTCGATATCCACTACATATCACTACACATGTCTACGTTTTTCCGAGAATCTTAGCAATCTAACGTTGCTCTCGAAATGTTTTGCCTTTGCACTTGACAGCAGTACGATTTTTACAAGCATTAATAATCCTACAAGTCTAAACATTCGGAGCACACGGTTGTTCACGGAAAACAACCTTATTTCTACCTATCCACGTAAAATGAACCAGGGCACAAAAAGCTAAGAGATTTTCTTGGAATATGGCACCAATTTTGACGGTGTTCCCTTCAAGCGTGAACCATTGGAGCCAGTCTACTATATTGCCCGAGCGCATCAGCATCTCCACCCTTTGCCAGACGTATAACTTTTTTGCGCAATTCATTTCATATTAAAAAACGTACTAACGTTTTTTTATCGAAATGGAAAAAACGTAATAACTCTAACTACTACTAGGGGTATCAATTTACTCTAAATAAATTTTATATTAACCCCCATTATACTAATTAATTGATGTGAATTTATTGACAGAGATATAAGCTAATCAGTGTCGAATCTAGGATTTTTGTCACGGGGATTAAAAACTACAAAGTACGATAATTTAAGGGTGACTTCAACGGTATTACCCTCATAAAATTTGGAGGCTAAATTCCTTGCAAACTGCCTCAAACTTAGTTTCAAAACTCTTCAAAGCTACGTTCGGCTCTAAACAAGATCGTTGCTTTAGCTACATATTAATCTTATAGGTAATTTCGAGGGTAAATGGCCTTAAAATTTAGCTACGAGGTAAATTTAATGCTAATTTTACCTTCGTATATAGCCTGAAAACTAGCTACTAAAGTATTGAGCATAATTTTTCATATAAAAATTTACCCTTAAATTTGTTGGTTCCTAAATTCATGGGTATTTAGAATCAGATCGATTTACCCAAATTGAATTATAGTATAATAGAAAATTAATTTTTATATCAAAATTTACCCGAATTTTTCGGTCACTCAAATTCATTGAATTTGACTATGAATTATTTTGGGACAGAACATTGATTAAGTTTTATACATATAAAAGGGTACATATATTATTGAAGAAGGCACTACAGGAAAAGTGGTTTATTCTCGACGCTTTAGTTTCGACGTTTTTTAAAATCGTCGAAAATTTTCGACGCTCTGAGCTGTCAAAATTTTTTGACAGCTATAACCGTCGAAATTGACAAAAATCTCGACGTCCTAAAGCGTTGAGAATGGCTTAACTACAAAATTTAACAAAACGGAGAGGAGACGGCCTTCACTCTTCACTCTTTCCGACTCCCGTGTCCCTCTTTGCTTCACACTTCCGAAAAACCCTAATTGCGCCCGTCGGAGACGGCCACCCACCGCCCACCGGAGACGTCCTCCCACCGCCCACCGGAGACGGCCACCTGAAGTCTGAGCAAGTTTATCTCTTCTTTATTGTTCTTCTCTCCCTTCGGCTTCCCTCTATGTTCGAGATCGACTGAGGTACTTCTCTTCGGACTAGATCCAAATCAGGAAATCACAAGGAGGCGATTCGAGATCTCCGTCTTCCCTCTCTGTTCGAGATCCACATCTGAGATATTGGAGGCAATTCGAGATTAGGAGGTTTAAAATCACAAGGAGGCGATTCGAGATACGACTCAAATCAGGGGTTTGGAGGCGAAATCAGATCCACGTCTGTCTTCCCTCTCTGTTTGTCTCATAGGTATGTTCCTCTCTCCCTCCATCCCTGACTGAACGCGATTGATCAAGTTCTCCTTCTCCATGCTTTATTTATGGTCACTTTACTGTCACATGTTATAGACATAATTGATTGCAACGAAGTAGAGATGAACTTGTTGGTTGATTACCTTTCAATGATAAATGGCCTTCCCTCTCTGTTTGTCTCATAGGTATGTTCATCTCTCCTTTCAATGCTTTATTTATGCTCCTTCTGATTGCTGATTTTATCCCTGACTGAATTGGATTTTTTTATTTGAGGTTTTACTCTCATGATCATTGAATTTCACTAAATGGATAATAGTTTGGAAGGAATGTTATTGCTTCTACACTGCTTGGATTGAGTATTTTTAGTTTCTTACCTGTTCCCAGCTTCGTTTTGTTTTTAGTCATTGATTCTCTGAATCAACTTTATCAATTATCAATCACTTTGAGTAATAAGTATCTATCTTGGTGAATGAAAATAGACCATTCTTATTTTTTCTATATAATCACAGCTTGTGGTGGGTTGCTGTTTACTATGAATTTTGTTGTGAAATGGGTGTGAATTGCTATAGAGAGAGATGGAGATGACTGATCAATTAAATAACTATGAAAAGGAATAACTAAGTTGTAAGATAAGTGTTATATTTATAGAGACACACACACCCCTTTGAAATTAAAGGCAAGTATATAAGAATCTTAATTTCAAGGGGCTAAAAACCGATTTAATTTGGACTGGCAAGTAAGAATGTATGAAAATTGGACTAGCTGCTGGCTATGATACTCCGAAACACCAACTCATAGCGGTTTCAAGTTTCTAAATACGAGGAAACCCCGAAACGCCTCAGAAACGCCCTAGAAACGTTTCTGGAAGGTCAGAAACGGTCAACGTTTCGTTGACCAAAAAGTCAAGAAACGGTCAACGTTTCCATGGAGCCAGAAACGTTTCTTCGCTGATATGTGGCGTTTCCCAAATTTTTTAATTGAAAAAAATTATAAAAAAAAAACCCCTAAATCAATCTTTCTTCCTCTCCAATATGAAATTTCTTCCTATAGGTTGTAACCCATCAGCCTCCTCTTCCATTTTCGCTCTTCCCTTTCCTCCAGTCCACCATCTGTTCAGGGCCTTCAGGCGAGGCGACTGTCTCCTCTCGTCCCGGCGACCCTAGCCGCCGGCCAGCCTCTCTCTGCTCACTCGGTCGCTCGCTCTTTCCAGATCTGTCTACTCGACGGCGCTCGCTGAGTCGCTCGCTCTTCTCTTGGACGGCTGGACCAAATCTCATAGGGCTGGGTGGTGGTAAATAAATTACCGTACCAACCGTACCAACAGAAGTTTGGTACCATGTAGTCGGTAACCGACGGAATCGGTAACCGAAACTTCGGTACCGACCATTGTCGGTACGTTACACAGTAATGAAAATTAAAATCCCGTGGTACCGAATATATATATATATATATATATATATAAAGTTTCAGTGTTGGCGGTACCATCGGTACCAACGGAATCTTGTCGGTACTGTGGTGCCGAATATATATATATATAGTTCCAATGTTGGCGGTACCATCGGTACCGACGGTACCATATATTAAATCACGTAAATGATAACTGAATTTTGTTATGTTGGTAACCACGGTACCGACGTTCGGTAACCGACACTTTCGGTACCAACCACTTCGGTTACCGAAACTTTCGGTTGGTACGTGGTAGGGAAAATTGCATACCGAATGGTATCGGTACGGTACGTGGTAATCGAAAATTTCCCATGGTACCGTACCGTGCCAGCCCTAAAATCTCATCTTAGTGATCTCAATACTGCTCTCTCTCCCACTTAGTCACTTAGGGTACAAAATGTCATCCTATTTTGAAATCGGGCCGGTTTCTTGGGCTGGTAAAATAAAATTTGTCATATTTTATAAATAAGCCCAATATGACATATAATGGTTAATAGGATTGCTATATATACAAATATTAATTCTTATTTAAACTTTGCAAATGTTATATACTTATATATATCAATCATCAATATATTTAAACTTTGCAAATGTTATATACTTAGAAGATTGATGTGGGTCATTGGATTGAGCATATGTGTTGTTCTTGATTATGTTGTTTGAACCTAAATTACTTTATTTTGTTGGTTTGTAAGTAGACCTGTCAAAACACAACCCGACCCGGTCGATCCGACCCGAACGCCCGAAAAATTTCCGACCCGAACTCGGAAATTTCGACCCGGAAATTTTTTCCGACCCGAACCCGAAAACCCGGAAATTTTCTGGGTAATCTGGGTTTCGACCCGGTGACCCGATTGATCCGGTAATTTTGACCCGATTTACCCAATTGACCCGGTGACCCGATTGACCCGGTTCATTTATAATTATATATGATTAAATTTTTTTATGGAGATTCCAATTTATTACATTTTATAATTACAATCACTTGATCTTTCATTTTCAAATCAACTTTTATATTTATTTGTATTGTGTAATACTCCGTCCGATCGATAGTATTTGATTTTTTGTTTTTCAACAGACTTTTTTAAGAAGATAAAAATTCAAAAAAAATATTAAAATATTAAAACAATTCTATCTTTATTACTAATTGCATGAAATTATTTTAAAAAAATTATTTGAAAATTTGATATTTTATATATTATTACATTTTATTAAAAATTATGAGAAATAATAAAAATATAATGTTTTTTAAATAAAATGTAATAATATATAAAATATCAAATTTTTAATAAAATTATTTTTAAAAAATTATTTAAAATTTTGATATTTATATATTATTACATTTTATTAAAAATTATGAGAAATAATAAAAATCAAATATTTTAGATCAGATATAGTATATAATTACAAGCACTAGAACTTATAAACAACGTCTTTAATTTTAAAATTTTAAATTTATCGCAAAATTATCAAATTATGAATTTTTTAATTTAAAAAAGAAAAAATTGACCAACTCGAAATTGACCCGAAACCCGGTTAAACCCGGGTTCGAGTCAACCCGGAAATACCCGAAACCCGTATTACCCAGGACCCGTATTACCCGGGATCCGAAGTGACCCGACCCAAACCCGACCCGAATGACCCGTTTGACAGGTCTATTTGTAAGACATTTGAAATGTTTGACATGTCTGTATTGATTTCTTATAAGGACACTGATTATGTTTATCACGGCTTTGAACGTTTCAGTTTGTAGCCTTAGTGTTGCATTATATGTGTATAACTTGGTGATATATTTATTGTTCTTCTTTATACCTTTAAATGAACATATAATTCATGTTGTCGTTTCCTCGGTGTTTCCGTTTCCTATAAAATTTGGATTGCCGTTTCCCCGTTTCCGTTTTATTTTCGGGTGCCGTTTCCGTTTCCGTGTAACATAGGCTGCTGACCCCAGAAAAACTATGTGCCTTTAGCTAAAATGGAATATATATATCACACACTCCGTAAATATAAAACATACAATTAATCGTGACACTGAATTACATGGCCCCTTTATATTGGATGGGTTGTCTTTTTACTTAAGTTTTACCTTCTCCTCTAGGTGGTGGTAGGGTTTGCATTTGCATTATTGATATGATCCTACCTACTTGTAATTTTTTGTTCCCATCTCTGTAAGCCAGTTTATGGATGATCTTTCTGCTGAAGAAGATGTTTTGTGCAATCATGCTGAGAATGCTTATGTAAGCTATTAAGAAGTTTTGGATTCTGGTAGAAGTATTTAATTTTTTTGAAGATAGTATGTTAGCTTCCACAATATCTTCCTCATTCATTTGAAGCTTTGATTGAAGTATAAACATTCTAATTAAAAAAGCCAGAAGAAACCTAAAGTACTTGATATGGTTTTGTGTAGACATATGTATCTTTTTTGGTTCAGTGGACTGTGGACAGGGTTGGTAAGTATTTGTATACACAGAATGTCTTATCTTTGCATGTTCAACTTTCAGGCTGATCGAAATAATTTAAACAAGGAACCTTCATTGCTTAGTGTGCTTTCAGATCCCTTGTCGTGAGTTCTTTCTTTCTTTGTTTCTTGGTTTTCTTGTCTGGTCACAGTACACTTCAGTTAAGCCATACCTTCCTTTCAAGCTTGGTTATAACTGTGAAACTCTAATTATAAGCTTCAAAGTAGGCTTTGGTATAAACTAAAATAGTTTGTTAGCTTAATTCATCTTTCTTTGTCCCCCTTCGCCTTTGGTCCTCTAAAATTGAGTTATCGCTGTATGTGCCAGACATCAGTTCATTTCTTTGGAATTTTTTCCTTTCAAAGTCGCTTTTTGCATTGAAGATGAAGCTCTTGAAATTTACTTCCCATGGGAATATTTTTTTAATGTTTTTATGGTTGTTGACAGGTAAATATCTCTTCATTAAAGTTCAAGCTTTTTGCATTGAGTTCTCACGAATAAGAGAAGCTGTTGGATTGTTCAGGCTAGTCGACATTTGAGAAGCTTGAAGATCACTGAGCCCTTTAGCTACCCTCCCGTTAACAAGCTCAAAGATAAAAGGGTAAATCTCTAGACTACTAGTTATGATTACTTATGATTGTATGAATCTGTATCTGAAATATAAATCTGAATGTTAAATCTGTATCTGAAATATAAATCTGAATGTTAAATCTGTATCTGAAATATAAATCTATATATGAAATATAAATCTGAATGTTATGATTACTTATGATTGTATGAATCCTAGTTAGTTGTTGACAAGCATATCTGCATGTTTAGATCATCTTTGCTCCTTGCTCTGCTCTCTTTGCTTAAGCATGTGTGCTTCTGTTGCTCCTTGCTCCGCTCTCTTTGCTCGTTGGAATGGGAGAAATGCTTTTGCATTGTAATGTACTTTGTGTAGTTGATCCTCTTGTTGGTCTTTTCATGTTGTCTTCACTATGTTGTTTATCTTGTTTTTTATTTTATGGTGGATTAAATGCTCTGATGAATGTTTGACTCAGGTGTGTTAAAGCTTGTTGAATGCAAATCTGAAAAGTTTAATGAATCTTCCTTTAAGACCATTTAGTCATAACGATACTTGTCCTATTATGATTTAAGTTTGTTGTTGCTATTGTATGCACTTTAAGACCATTTAGTCATAACGATACGTATCCTATTTGCTTCATTTGGTCAATTTTATTTTGTTCTCCAGTTTGTTTTTCTAAGTGTCTATATTTTGAATGATCATTACGTAGGAATGGATACAAGTTGGATTGAACTACCAAATAGTCATCCAACTTATATAAATGGCGTTACACAATTCTTAGAATTGGCTAAAGAAAACCTTGTAGAAGGTAAAACTCGGTGTCCATGCAAAAAATGCATGTTAGATAAGTGGCATACCATAGATGAGGTAGATAATCATCTTTTGTTTAAAGGGTTTTATAAGTCGTATAGGAATTGGGTTTTTCATGGAATGGGAGACATATTGCCACATATGTTAGGGCAAAGTATAAGAAGCACTGGCCAAGGTTCTGTTATGAATCAACCTGAGGTGGTTGGTAAGGATGATGTAGGAGGGTTGTTAAATGTAGCTTTTGGTTTAAATGCTCCTCAAGACCATAGTCCAGATGAAGGAAATGAAGGAGGGCCAGAATTATCGGATGTTGGACCTGATATGTATGAAGGAACTTATTCTCAAGCTGATGCAACAGATGAAGCAAATGCTACATATCTCAAGCTGATGGAATGTGCTAATGAAGAGTTGTATGAAGGTTGTGCAACTTTTTCAAAATTGTCATTTCTGTTGCACTTATTTCACCTCAAATCTATGTTTCATTGGAGTGTTGAGTCCTTCAACATGTTGCTAAAACTCCTAGTTGATGCATTTCCTCAAATAATGGAATTCCATCCTCTTATTACGAGGGAAAGAAACTGATAAAGGACTTAGGTCTTGGGTATGAAAAGATAGATGCATCATGCATGCCCACACAACTGTGTTTTATATTGGGGTGATTTGGCAGAGAAAGATAGGTGCCCGAATTGTGGAACCCCGAGATGGAAGATGGCTAAAAGCAAAGAGAGTGGTGGAATGGATGATAATACTGTTATTCAGAAGGGTGAGCCGACAAAGGTTTTACGTTATTTTCCATTGATTCCTAGATTAAAAAGAATTTACATGTCATCAAAAACAGCTAAAGAGATGACATGGCATGATAAAGATCGTGAGAAGGATGGAAAGTTAAGACACTCGACTGATGGTCTGGCATGGAAAGATTTTGATGATAGATATGCTGATTTTGCTTCTGATTCCCGAAATGTCAGATTAGCTCTTTCTACTGATGGTTTCAATCCTTATCGTCTAATGAGTACCACATACAGTACATGGCCAATAATACTGATTCCTTATAATTTTCCACCTTGGTTAGTAATGAAGCCGTCTTCATTTTTGTTGTCTATGCTTATTCCGGGAAAATCTCTCCAGGGAATGACATTGATGTGTATCTGCAACCGTTGCTACATGAGCTGAAGATATTATGGGGGGGGGGGGGCGTTGATGTATTTGATGTTGATGCTAAAGAATGGTTTAAGATGTGGGCTGCTTTAATGTGCACTATTAATGATTTTCCTGCGTATGCTATGCTGTCTGGTTGGAGTACTAAAGGGTATAATGCTTGCCCTCTGTGTACAGATTTCACACATTCATATAGATTTGCTGGGAAAATTTGTTATGTTGGACATCGAAAATGGTTGCCTGATGAGCACCCATATCGATCTCAGGGTGACTTGTTTGATGGCACTAATGAATATGGTCATGCTCCAATTCCAGCATCAGGAACAAACATTTTAAGACAACAAGAAAGAGTCACTTATATATATGGGAAGAAGGAGAAACCTCAACGGAAAAAGAGAGTAGGGAGAGATATTGGCACATCTGATGAAGGAGGTGATGGATGTGATATGGATGAGGAAGATGCAGATGATGTCCTTTGGAAGAAGAAGAGCATATTTTTCGAGTTGCCATATTGTGAATATAATCTATTAAGGCATAATTTAGATGTGATGCACATAGAGAAAAATGTTTGTGACAACTTGTTAGGGACTCTTCTTGGCATGGGGAAAAAAAGCAGGGATAATGCAAATGTGAGAAAAGCTATTGAAGATATAGGGGTAAAGGCACACCTTTGGCTTCAACCACGTCCTAATCGAGAGCCTTATATGCCTCCAGCTTCCTACACTATGTCTTCTGAGGAAAAAGAACGATTTTTGAGAGTCTTGCAGAAGCTTAAAGTCCCTGATGGATATAGGTCTAATCTCTCCCGTTGTGTCAACATGAAGCAACATAAACTCTTGAACCTTAAAAGCAATGACAATCATGTTTTGATGCAATATATCATTCCTGTGGCTTTACGTGCAGCTAGTGCTACAAGGGTAATTGACATCCTTTCTGAATTGTCAGCCTTCTTCAAGTATTTGTGCTCTACCACTCTCGATTTAGAAGAACTGGATATTGTCCAAAGAAGACTTAGTTTGACCCTTTGTGAAATGGAAAAGGAGTTCCTTCCAACCTTCTTTACCATCATGGTTCACCTATTAATACACCTAGTGGATGAGGCTAAATTTGGTGGACCTGTTCATTATAGGTGGATGTATCCTATTGAAAGGTGAATATCCATAATTTTTTTACTCAGTGGTGTTAACATTGATGTTAACATTTATTACTCATTAACTATAATTTTTTTGAAAAGGTATTTATCCCGTCTGAAGTCTTATGTGCGTAATAAAGCTCAGCCAGAAGGGTCTATTGCAGAAGGCTATATTTTAGAGGAAACAATCACCTTCTGCTCAAGATATTTGGAAGGTATCGAGACAATCTTCAATAGATCCAGAAGGAACGATGATGCTCTAGAGAACAGAAGTTTATATCTTTTTAACTCCGGTGGTCGAGTAGATGGGATGACAGAGGTTGTTCGACTCACTGATAGAAGTTTGAAACAAGCACATCGTTATGTTTTACTACATTCCAAAGAGATGAAGGATTTAATAGAGTAAGTGTCAATGCATATTAATTGAAATTATTTTCTTATCAAGGATTTTGATGAATCACTATACATACATGAATCTAACCTCTTTTTTCCCAACACCAGTGAATTCATTCATCAAAAGCAACAACAAAATCCAAGAGTTCGGGTGAACGAAAGTATTAAGAATGATTGGGTTATAAATGAACTCTCTGATGGCTTCAAAACAAGGTTAATTTATTCATAATTAACCTTCGAAATTGTTTAGTTTATTATGAATTTTTTTAGTGTTTTTATGTGTTTTTATTTATGTATGTATAGGTGCATGATATTGTTGATGACAATGATGATGGAAAACTGAGAAAGGCTTTGGCAGGTGGTGTGAATAGATCTGTCAAAAGATTGAAAGCTTTTATGATTAACGGCTATAAGTTTCACACTGTCGAGCGAGAACATCTTCGAAAGACACAAAATTCAGGAGTTATTGTGGAAGCTGATGGGGAAGTATGTTATGGGAAGATAAGTGATATATATGAGCTGGACTATTATGGGGTCTACAAAGTCATTGTATTTCGCTGTGATTGGGTGGACATAAACAGGGGTGTCAGGACATATGCCAATGGAGGTGCTTGTGTCAATTTCTCTAAGTTGATGCATAAGAGTAGATTGTTGAAAGATGATCCCTTTATATTTCCATCTCAAGCTAAACAAGTCTTTTTCGTGGAAGATGAGATGCATAAAGACTGGTTCCACGTGATCAAGACAAAACCTAGAGATTTGTTTGATTTGGGCAATGTTATGTTTTAAGTACTTATTTCCCCCCTTTCTATATAGTTTTTGCCTGCAAGATAACTCTTTGCTGGCATTGGCACTCGTCTGGAAATCATCTGCTACAAACAAGGTTCATCTTCATTTTAGTTTGTGAAAGATCTTTAAAATTTGCTGGCTTATTCTTATACATTCCATAAGAAACTTGTCTAATTTCTTTTTCTCTTCAAGGGCTTCCCACTCACTCTCAAAAGACTCCAATTGTGATTGCTTCTGATCCGTTTAAATTCCCACTTTGTTTTCCAGCATTCATAACATTTGCTATCTCCTCCTGAATATTGTTCAATGAAAAGAAACAAGTCGTCTCTGTCTGTATCTCTCTCAGGTGCTTGTACAGCGGTCTGGCCTCTGATTGAAGAGCTTGCAGGGTGTTCTTGTAGCTTCCTTCTTGGTTCTTTGAATCTCTTAATCGTGATAGCTCTGCTTGCTAGTCCTTAAATGTGGTTTGGGTCTTCTGTATGTGGTGGAAAGAGGTGCTGAACCTTAGCCAGAAATCAAGGTTCCCCTCTAACAGATCGTTATGACTAAATGTGGTTTGGAACTCGATCTTCATGCTCTGCTTGTCTACACACACACATATGTGTGTGTATAGTTATACACTTTATATATACTTATAAATATGTGTTTGCATCTTTGCTTGGTAATGTGACTTTGCTTGGTAATGAAATACTGTAAAAGTTATGAATGCTGTAAAAGTTTATGACATTTCTGTTTCTCTTGTCTAATTTCTTTTTCAAGGGCTTCCCACTCACTATATATTTATGAATGATGTAAAAGATTACTGTAAAAGTTATGAATGTTGTAAAAGTTATGAATGTTGTAAAAGATTACTATAAAAGTTATAAACATCTATTATTATACTTTGTTACGAATGTGAGCACTGACCACTCCTCACTTGCAATGCAGGACAAGATTACCCATTTCTCTTGTTTTGAAATGAGCTATAGAAGCAAAAGAACAAAAAGTATTCACGATCAAGTACTAGAGTCGGGGTCAGTTGGAGATGTCAGAGTGAGAAGGAAAGACAGCGGAGATGCCTATTCAGCTAGCTCACCTACACTTCTTGGTAATCATGGTAGAGAGATAGGAGAAACTGGAGATGCCCATTCAATACATCTTCAAGGTTCACATAATCATATGGCAAAGAGAGAATGACAAGTGGAAGTGCCCATTCAAAAAGTGGAGACTCCCATTCAAGACATCTTCAAGGTTCCCATGGCAAAGAGAGAATGAAAAGTGTAAGTGCCCATTCAAGTGGAGATGCCCATTCAAGACATCTTCAAGGTTCCCATGGCAAAAATAGAATGACAAGTGTAAGTGCCCATTCAAGTAGAGATTCCCATTCAAGACATCTTCAAGGTTCCCATGGCAAAGAGAGAATGACAAGTGTAAGTGCCCATTCAACAAGTATTCCCCATACTCTTAGCAAAGAGAAAAGGATAAATGCACAAGGCCATTTGACACATCATGGAAAAGATAAAGAAACAAAAAAGCCTAGGCCTCCCAAACCAATTAAGGGTCAATTACTCATGCGATCAGCTAGTGCACCTTCACCTAATATCAATACTCACATGGAAGAGCCGGTTAGAGAAGCCAATAGTGAGCCAGTGGAGAATGAAAATGAAAGTGGCAAACAGACTAAAGCCAAGCGGGCCAGAGTTCGGCGTGTAAAGCAAATAAATCTACAATCAGATTGGCCTGATGAGCCAGATTTTGATGAAAAGGAAGAGGTTTTGATTATTGGTGAGTGAATTAGACATTTTATCAGATGATTGACATTTCTTTTTCCATGTTTTCGAACTCTTAAAGCTCATCATCCCCTGCTCTAAGACTCTTAATGGATAAACTGTTGCAACTGAAATCTGTCAACAGAAAGGAATAATACCTTTTCTGAAATCTTTCAACTCAACTAGCACTGTAGCTTAATGTGTTCTTACTTTCTTATATGTTTGTTGATTTGCAATTGTGTAAATAGATAGGGAAGGAAAGCATATGAAGTTGAGTTGACCGGTACAAGCTCGCAATATAGATACCCTTGATGTTGGGTTCAGATGCGTTGTCAACTTCAATGACCTCAACCAACCAATACGCAAAGGTGGTTTTATTTTAGGCAAATACCTTGGATCTTTGGCCAGAAATAAGAGATTCTGCCCCATTGGAGAGAAGACATGGAATGACATTCACGATCAATTTAAAGCTGAGATTATTCAACTAGTTCGAGTTAATATCTTTATATTTTGAAATTTATTTGGATTTACATTGTTTATTTTATGTCATATGGCGATTAATTACTTTTTTTGCAGTCTAAGTTTCTTATCCCAGACGGAGGCACATATGACAAGGCAATCCTCATGCGTGTTTCAAAATATTGGAGGCAGTACAAACATGCTTTGAAGGATAAAAAATTTAACCCAAAGGATAAAGAAAAAGAGGAAATCTACAAGGATGTGCCTGATGGACAAGAGCTTAGCCAATGGATACGTTTGGTTGATTATTGGTATTCAGAAGAAAGTAAGGTACTTATTCATTTAATCCCGAGTTTATTCCCATTTTCTGAATGAGGCATTAAGAACCAGTTTACCAAAAGCTCACTCCTCTCAAGATAAGTTACATCAAAGCTCACTTATGTCTTGAATAAAGCTCACACCAGTTTTTGCATTTTCTAACTATTTATGTGATGGTTACTATAGGAACAATCCAAACAAGCAAAAGAGGCAAGAGCATCCAAAAGTCACGTGCACATCACTGGTTCTACTAGTTATGCTAATAAAATGGCTGATTTTGTATGATTTTCATTATGTGTAATTATATATATATATTTATTTAATATAAATTTTTGTCAATGATGAGTATAATGTTTTTTTTGGTTAATTTATTGAAGGTGGAATCAGAGGGAAGACAACCTAGCCACCTAGAGTTTTTCAAATTGACTCATACCAAACATGATGGAGGGTTTGTTGATGATACAATTTCATCGGAGTTCTTGGTATGTATTTTCTTTTTACTTCTTTTTTGTATTCAAGCATTGCTTATACTATTATGTTTTCATATGATTTTAGGTGGAAGCAAATGAACAAGTTCAAGAACATCTTAAAAAACCGGGCTCGTCAAAAGCTAAAGTGGAAATTGAAAATGCCGTGTTTGAGAGGCTTATGTATGAAGATGGAAAACCTAAGAGGCCAGTCGGATTTGGGTTAGGAGTGAAAGAAAGTGACGTTTTTGGGGTGTCCTTTTTCTTGAGACAAACAAGAGGTGGTGCCGCGAGCATGAACAATTCTATGGAAGTAGAGCATTTGAAATCAAAATTAACAAAGATGGAGGTGGAGAATGAAGCTGCTTTAACAAGCCTGAAAATGGAAAATCAAGAGCTTCGAGCAAAGGTAGATCATCTAACCAAATGATGCTACAAGCTCTAGATGCAATTCGTACCGGTAGAGTTAAAGAGTTTATGGAGGCTGCTACATTGGACGTGGCTGATTCTTAGGTTCTATTTATTTTCATAATGATTTGTTTTATATTTCCTAATCCAATTTCGGTTCCTCCCATTTCTAACCTCTTTTGTTTTTTTTTTGTATTAAGGTCGCTTCTACTAGTGGTGATTCGGAGGAAAGGAATCATCAAATGTGACTAATATCCCTTGAAGAGGTATAAGTTGTAATCTTAAAGCTTATAAAGTACTGTCATGATGGAGTAATAAGTGAGCAATATCATACTAGTATCTCAATCTTCCATTACATGTGTAATTTCATTGTGAAATCTTAATGTTTTACAGGCCAAAGTAAGTATCTCACTCAAGCCAGTTTCACTTTTTCTGAGGTGAGTTTCTCTTTTTCTGTATGATCTTAATCCTTTAACATTGTCCACTGGCTCGGTCTTGTTCTTTGCAATCAGTAAACTCATGTGGATCTGACCCTTGGCTGGTTGGTGTTTCTTTCAGGTCGAAATAGGGTTCCCGTTCTTTGCAATCGCCAGGATGAGTGAACTTAAGTACTTTTTGTTGCTGATACTAAACAGAGGAAAGATCCCTAAAATGGAGGATAGAGCAGATCATCAGCTACTCATATTATCTTTCATATGGGAAACAAACTGAAACTGCAGCTCAACGACTTTTTGTACGTTGTTGATCCAAATAGTTTAAGCTGTGATACTTATGCATGATTAATATATTGTGGAAGAATCGTTTTCTCCAAGTCTTTGGTTATTTTTTCTATGGAGCAGTGACATATATACATATATGCCAACAAAGGAGAAAGAAAAAAAATAAAATAAAAAAATAAAAAATATATATATGTGTGCCAATTTCGACACCATAGGGCGTCGAAAATTGCTGACAGTATAGCACTCGTAAGCCATTTTCGACAGCATAAGGTGTAAAGATTGGTTGGAAGGTAAATATAAAATAAGCCATTTTCGACGCTCTAGGACGTCGAAAATGGCATGCCAATCTCGACGCTTTTAAGCGTCGAAATGGGTCCCGACACAAATTTACGTCGAAACTGACTGCTGACCATTCGTGACACAAAAATTACCGACGCTTTCTTAAAGCGTCGAAATTGATTTTTTCGACGTTTTATGATGTCGAGAATGGCCATTAAAAGCGTCGAGAATGGCCCGCTTTTCCTGTAGTGAGGGAAGGATATACAAAATAAGTAAGCTAAAAATAAAAGAGACAAACATAGGTCAAGGTGTCAAAGCCCCATAAGCTACCAATCCTCATTGACTCCTAATTTTCAATGTATAGGAATCTAAAATACCTTAGCAGAACACCCACATTACTAGAAAAACATCACACTATACGTTTGCATCTTGAAGACTTGAACAGCCAACAACTTTACCAAAAAGAGTCCCTATGAATCAAATAAGCCATTATAACTAATTTTATTTCCTAAATCTAACAAATCATTCATACCAAACTTTATCAATATATAAAATTCAACTTAAAACTCCATACTCTCAATCCACAAATTGATTCTTAAATCCACAAATTTACCTCAAAATGATTCTCAAATCCATAAATTTATTAGCAAAATCACAAACCCTAGTCAAAATTTACCCTAAATCCACGAATTCTAATCTAAATTGATTCTCATCCTAATGAATTGAACTTAAAAACAATCTAACTGAAAGGTAGAGTAACAAACTAACCTTGAAGAAGAAGAAGAAGAAGAAGAAGGTGGTCTGCGGGTTGCGGGGGTTCGCCTAGGGGCTGGGGAGGTTGGAACAACCGAACTCAAAGGTGGGTGCGGTGTGTCGGTGCCAAGATGGGTGCGGCGGTGGGTGGGTGGGTCGGGGACTCGACTTGAACTCGGGGAATCCTCTCTCTCACTATTTGTGACTCTGTGAGTCTGTGGAAGGAAAGGACAACTGTAAATGTAAATTGGGCCTTTTTAATTTTGACCTATAAAAAAAGAAAAATTACTGAAAATAATACCAAGTATCTACCGTAAACAAAAAATAATATGAACTTTAAAAATGAAAATTTCATGTATAAATTTAGATAGTAAAGCTCGGGTCTCTTGATTCTGATAGAGCACACTCCATCTTTTGCCGCTTGAGCCAACACTATTTCTTGTTTTTTTTATTAGATAAGAATTCGAGTTCAGACATATCTGAAACTCGAAGGCCGGTCAGGCTAGCAGACGGGAAAACCGTCTAAAAACCATAACATACAACAATACATAACGGTGCAAACTCAAGCAAACGCACTCTACAAAAAAAAATGAAACCAAGCAGACCTAAACCAAACTGGATGTGGATGAAGACGATGGACGAAGCCAAATCCCACTCTAAAGCAGAATAGTAGGCCAATGATTTTGATATATATATATGAATCCGATATTTTTTTATATATAAAAAAATCCAGTGATTTTGATTTTTTTAATGCTTCGGGCTGCTTTGGGACCAAAACATAACCTTGGGCCCAAAGCACCATTTTTCGGGCCAAGCACAAACAACACTGGTCACTGTCTTCCTCCACACGCCGGTAACAAGCCTGCAAACTGATGTAGAGCTGCGCGACCGTCGGAGGCGAAGACTGCCTCAACAATGCGCATTAGATTCCCAATCACGGAGGAGAAGCTCGAGGGTGCCAGTGTGCCACCAGTTTGAGAAAAGTAATACACACGGCATCGGAAGGGGAAGAGGGAAGGAAGGTGTCCTGACAACACCCATAGAGCCACCGAAAAACACCCAAAACACCGAGAAGGGCACTGGAAACGACCAAACCTTACGAGGAAACAGACCAAAGCAAAAAACCCCAAACCAATTTGACATTTATCATATTATACCATGAGAACAACCTTTTATTAAAGAAGTATTTTCATAGATTTCTTTTAAATCTACAAGAAAAAAATTTCATATACTCACACAATTCGAGATTCGTCAAGCGAAACTATCATTTAAAAAAAAAGTAAAATGATGGATTTTATTTAAATTTCTGCATCGGACCCCAAAAAAAAGTTTGGCACGACCCTGAAGTGAATCCTAACCGCGATCACAAACCTCTTGTTGACGACCAACTTGGGACACTCATTGACATGGCATCTCCGAAGATAATCTAGGTCTCGCTGGTGGTGGTAGCATACTTTGCAATTAGAGCAAGTTCGATAGTTTTGCTAAAATAGAAAAAATGGGAGATTTTAAAGAAAAAAACCATCCCCCCCCCCCAATAGGCAATAGCTTCTCCATACTCATCTCTAAAATAGAAAAATGGATGGAGAGATGGAAAAAATCTCTAAATTTGTAGGAAGATAAGTTGATCTCTATAATTTAATGTTCACTTGTCCTTGTTCACTTGTCCTTATATAGAATTTAATTACACAATCCCATATTTTCACCCATAATATAGAAAACATATAATTTCACACTTATGAGTAATAAAATTATAATTATTTTTAAAAATTAATAAAAAATGATATTATTTGATATAATATATAAATTAATTATGTTAAATCAATATATATAGATAAACAAAACATCATAATTCTATGTTAAATTTTATAAATAAAATACTATAATTAATTTCATCTAATTTAATGCTATAAAATTCATATTTAAAAATTAGTCTATAAAATTTTCACTTCAAAAAATATTCACTTGAACTCATAACTCATATTGAAATGATTTTGTTTTTATAAATTGTAAACTAAACCTTATTATTTAATTAATTAATCATATATGATCAATCGTCAATCTAATTTCTAATAAAATATATATTAATCAATTCAAAATAATAAGATTAAATTTGAATAATATTCTATCCAATTTTATGATAACTTTTATAGTAACAATCTAAATTTAACATTAATACCATTTAAAAATAAATAGCAAATTTATCAATACATTTTTTTAAAAAAATATCATTTAATATAATAATAAAAAATTTAAAAATAATATGTCATTCAAGAGCATGGATAACATATATTAGTTCACCAACAAATGTGAGGCTAAATGTTAGAATTAAGTTTTAATGGAGTTTTTTGAAATGTAGAATTAAATATCTTTAATAAATGCATTTATTTATTATGGTCTTAAATAAATGTAAAAATCTGTAAAATAGAGAAGTTATTGAAGTTGGAGTGAATTTTTTTAAAGATTTTGATATTTTAGTCTTTATTTTAGAGATTTTTTATCAAAGCTGTTGGAATTGCTCTAAAGGTGAATTCCTTCCTACTTTTACATTCACATGTGGTACAATAATTAGAATGTCCTAATTACTGCTGAGTTGTGGGCAGCATTCACTTAGCTCACAGTTTTGGACAGGCACCAACCAGGAATTAAAATTTGGATTTAGTTAGGTAGGCAAAATTTTGCTTGCAGAGTTGTAGGCATCATTTTAATTAATAAAATCACTAATTTAATATATGGATAATTTTTTAAAATTAATTTTCCTTAATTTTTTTCTATTATTTCATTTTAAAAAAAAAAAAAGGACAGGCCGGAGCAGACTCAAGCACGCCTCTTGATCTGTGCCTGATTTTGGGATTGAGAAAGGGACATTTGAAACTGATTTAACAAACGCTTGTACTTTTGCACCATTTCGATGTCGGAGTTGTTGGGTTTGTACAATGGTATGCGAATTGCTTGGGAGAAGGGCGCTAGGAAAGTGGTCGTTGAGTCGGACTTCCTTGTCGCGATTAACCTCATCAAGAGTGGGGCTGCTCCTCAACATCTCCTCCTTAGCCTGGTGTTCAAGGGCAAAGGTTTTCTCAACAAGAATGGGAAATCCACGTCCACCATTTCTTTAAAGAAGTGAATCGCGTTGTCTTTTTCTAATAATTTTCATTCATTAAATTAGAGGATAGGATGTTTTGATAACTCTCTTTTATTTCTTGAGGGCATCTACTTTCCGACCCTACATTGGAGGTTGCTACAAGGAACCAGGTGATTGCAAAACGAATACACAACTAACATCTAGGTAATGATATAATCCCTCCCTTAAATTTCTAGAATCTTCAATTAAACTAAGCTGAATTTCGATCACAAAACGAGATGTCAATGCAATGTGTCGGTCTACCCAAGGACCGATCCATTTAATATATTATATATGATGTACATATTTGTGAATGGACTATCGAGTGGACCACAACACAAGATCCGGCCTGGACCATGTAACTATATATATATATATATATATATATATAAGTTAAAAATACAAGTTAGAAAAGTAAAGATGAAACCAACAAGCAACGGCCGGTATACAAGGGAGAGGTAGGATGAGTCTGAATTAGATTGCTGACAAACTATATCCTCTGAAACCTCATCAAGTAGCTATATGATGATACAGTAATGTGTCATATCTCTCACACACCTGCTGCTTCAATTCATTTAAGTTTTCAGTGGGAGAAATTGGGTAAAATAAGTTTTACTGTGCTTAAATTAAGTTACCTCATCACGTCGAGTTTTTGGTAGCTGTTAACCAGATCGATGACAGCTGGTGCATATAAAGAACAGACGATGATTCCTATAAGGAAGGGGCATTAATTTTGACGTTGGTTCGCTCGTCGAATATGCGAACTGCTAAGCATAATGGAGGCAAATTAGTATTTACAATAACTACTACCGCAGTAACTACGGAGTAGTCCGTATTTATTGCTCCTACTGGCTACGCCGGGCACTTGTACGGTGGCAGAAACAAGTACATTTTCATTGGTTTACCTTGGCTGGTACTGTAGTGTTCAGAACTCAGATCTCAGAACTCACGATAGATATTTCTTCAACGGCCAACTGTCAATTGGTACTCCTGCATCAAAATTCAACTCTACCTATGCACTATGGTCTATGGCTTGCTGCTTTTTAAACAATTTGTACCAAAATTTGATGCCTTCTTGAAAAGAAAATGGAAATAAATACGGAGTACTCTCTTCTTTTTTTTTTTGAATAAATACGGAGTACTCCCTTCTTTTTTTTTTGAAATCACGGAGTACTCCCTTCTATAACTGGTGTTTTGACCATTTTTTTATAAAATAAAATATCTATTTCTTTAAACAATATTAATGAAAAAAATTTCTAATTTTATCAATTTATCTTATTAATTGTACTGTATTTAATTTCTAATATACTCTATTAATACTCTAACTAATCATACTATTCTTTTTTTAATTGGTCCTTTTTTCAAATTATTTATTTGCTAAAATTTTATCTATTTTTCTATTCATTTTTTAGCTTTCTTAAAAAGTATGAAATTGGGCAGAAGACCAGACCAATGATACAGATACATAGGGAGTATTTGTTTTTATTTTTTTTATTAGTATACGGCTTCTTTTTGAGGGAGTGCAGAGGCGGAGCCAAGGGGGGTATGGGGGCGCGTGCCCCTCCCTCATCCGACAAATTAACTGGGTGTATTCTACTTGTCGATAGCTTCTTTTTTATATATAATATGCCTTAATCCGACATTTGATTAAAAAGTTGTGAATGTTTGAAAATTTTAGGTATATTAATCACTTTAATTTTATTTCAATAGATTATAATACTTTTATATTTTAGTTAAATTGACATTCACATATTATAATTCGTCTCGAGAGCTTCGAAACCATAGGTTATATTACTTATTTTGAGAATTTAGTAAGAAGTTACGCAAGTTTAAAATTTTTATATCTAGTTATACACTATTACATGTGAAGACTTAAGAATACAACAAGTTGATTAAATATTGACTCAATGTTTATTTATTGCGCTTTATGTATATCCTTATTTTGTTGGTTTTATTTTTTTCGGTTATTTCATTTTATTTATTTATTTATATTTCTTTATTTTTTTAATGGAGAAAAAATTACAAAGTTTTATCATAAATAGAAGTCATGTTATCTTTAAATAACATCATTTATAATTATTATATTACATAGAGATCGTTATGTTACTTTAATCTAAAACGACACCGTATATATATAAGTATATAACCATGCCCCCCTGCTAAAAAATTTCTGACTCCGTCCATGAGGGAGTGAAATCCCAGTCCTCAAATTTGTTCCCTCTCCTGTTCTCTGACCCTCTCCCCTTCACAATTCTTAATTAAAAAGAACTAAAATAAAATAAATAAATAAATAAAAAGTGATTAAAAAAAGTTTTCATGCGAAGGACGAGGGAAGGGAATGAAATCATTTGTCCTTAAATTTGTCTCCCCCTCCTATTCCTCCAACCCCTCCCACTCACAATTTATAATTAAAAAAAACTAAAATAAATAAATAAATATAGATTAAAAAGAAAAAAAAAGTTTTTGTGAGAGGGGACAGGGAAAGGAGACATAATTGGGGATAGAGAATTTGTACCCCATGGGAAGTCGAAGGAGACGGGATTGGGAACATGGAATTTGGACCCCTTTTTGGGATTAGGTTGATTTTAGTTTGGTCAGTCGATTCGATTATATAGTTTTTGAGATGTAAAAAAATAAGTGTACAACATGGAAAGTATAGAGTAAATCGAACTTGTATCTATTAATATTACTAATTCTGTTAGCATTTTACTGACGTGTCACGCTCATAATTAAAGTTGAATTTTTTATTCAAATGGTATTTTCTTATCGGTCAATATTATTGTTGAAATTATCTGTTTCCTATTTTAAATATATTTGTTTCCTATTTTTCATATGAAGATTATTTAAATTGATATGCATATATCCATTTGTAATCTATTTTAAATATATTTATTTCCTTTTGAATATTTTTGGAGATAGAAACAAAACGTCATTAATTTTAAGAAGAAATTATTTTTGCACGTGTTAATTAATCTTCAAAAATTGAAGAAAAATAATTATCCAAAGTGAATATTTTAAATCTATATATTTACTCTACACATTCTACATGACATCTATATAAATTTTTAACATAAGATTTTTTAGAGAGAAGTTACATGTATTCTAAACATCTTAATGCCTATTTGGAATACAAAAAATAACATTTTAAGATCTACAAACATCTTAAATTGAAGAATTTTGGGAAATGAAAATGTGAAATTTGCATAAATTATCATTTCAAAATAAATAAATAAACACTCTTTTATGATTAATTTTGGGTGTGTGGCTTCAAATATGAAAGAAAAAAAAATTATTCCCAAAATGAATATTTTACATCTATATTTATTTTATATACCATAGATGACCCTTATTATAATTTCATTATTTTAAGACCTGTACTTTTTTTATAAAGTTAGTAAAAATAATTGATTTGTGAATATTCTATTTCAAAAATAATTATAAAAATCAATTAAAGCCAAAAAAGTTTTTTTACAATTTACTTAATTTAAAAGTTAATTAAGACTTTCAAGCATTACTTATTTTTACATCTTAGATGAGACGCCTTAGATCTTTTTTTTACCATCTTAACTTTATTTTCTCTATTTATTTCCCCCTCTTTCTGACCATCTTTCTCATGAAAATAATGAATAAGTTATCTATATCTACATAACTTCAAAAGTATCCGCACAATCATGTGCTTATGATTATTTTTAATCATTATATGACAACTTATATTTTCCTTTTTAGTTTTATCCTAATTATAATAATTATATGCTGTATGTATTTCATGTGTTTGAGTTTTATTACTACTTTACCTTATTAAATCATTTCAAAATTTTATATTGTATCTCTTTCCAATTAATTTATAAATTAAAAAAATATTTTATACATATTAGTTTTGTTGTAAGCAAGTATATATAGAATGATGTTCAATTTAAAATGAATCAAAATCTCGTGCCTTTAAGGCACGGGTATTACACTAGTATAAACTAATGAGTTACTTTTCATATTGTCAATCGGTTACCTCACTCGGCTTGTGTGTGTTATACTACATGTTTTTTTTTGGGTAAATTGCAACTAATATCCCAACCTTTAGGGATAGTTGCTTTTAATACCCTAACCTTGTAAAATTTCACAAAATATCCTAACATATATCATTAGTTGCACTTAACACCCTGGATGAGATTCTTAAATTATAAAAATTACCCACATCATACAAAAATTATAAAAAATCACTCATATTCATAAAATGTTTTCAATAAACTCCTAATATATTTTAAAATTTGAAATTAAAAAAATCTGTTACAATTTAAGCCCGCCCAACCCACCATCCAAAAATAATTATAACAGGTATATAAAATATACTCCTTCAAAAATATAATATAATTATTTTAGCATTTACTCATTTAATATTTTAATATAAGTACTCAAAATAATTAATTATTTATCTTAAACATAACACTTTTACAAAAATAAAATAATGTAGATTTTAATAAATAAATGGTATGAGATATGATAACCATTTGTAATAAATAGTTACATAATAAAGATATATTAAAAATAATATGGTAAAATTATTATTTTTTACCACATTATTTGGAATATATCTTTATTATATAATTATTTATTGCAAATGGTTATCATATCTTTTACCATTTATTTTTTTAAATCTACTTTATTATATTTTTGTAAAACTATTATGTTAAACATTTCTTATAGAATCATTTTATTAATACCATGAAATTTATGTGTGATACATTATAAGATGTTATGTATTAGTTTTAGTATATATAACATAATATTAACAAAAAAGAAAGTATATATCGTATCAAATAATATACAGGGAATATATAGATGCACAAATCGGCATGTATCGAGACAGACTTATATAAATTTAGATTTTAATTATAATATATGTTTTTTGATAAATAATTAATTATTTTGATTGATTATATTAAAATTTTAAATGAGTAGATGCTAAAGTAATTATATTATATTTTAAAGGAGTATATTATATATATATTATAATTATTTTTTGATGGTGGGTTAGGTGGGGTCAAATTGTAAGAGATTTATTTAATTCTCATTTTTTAAAAATGTATTAGGGATTCATTGAAAATATTTTATGAATATGAGTGATTTTTTGTAATTTTTGTTTGATGTGGGTAATTTTTTAATTTAAGAAACTCATTTAGGGTGTTAATTGCAACTAATGGTATAGGTTAGGATATTTTGTGAAATTTTACAAGGTTAGGGTATTGAAAGCAACTATCCCTAAAGGTTGAGATATTAGTTGTAATTTACCCTTTTTTTTCTATATATTATTGACAATTGAGATAATTTTTGATAGATTTTAATTAACAAAAATAAATTCGTGACAGTATTAATTAATTTGGACATGTATCCCCAAAGTAGGAGAGTAGCAAAGATGCAATATACCCGTGGCCATGGAATGAATCAGGCAAAAATGCCATAAATGCATAAGACATCCTACGGCTGTAATGAAGCCACGTCAACAACAAAGCTCATCCGCACCGCTGCCGTCTATACAAAAAAAAAAACTGAATTGATCGAACAGTAACACATGATGAAACCAAACCAATTCAAGGCAGTAAGTGACTCCTGGACTACACTGCTCCCCGGCTTTTACTCCTTACTATGGACGGATGGACGTCGACGACGGATCCCAATCCCGTGGGCTACCATTACCAACCATTAATTCAAGATATATATATAGAGAGATAGTTGTCATGTACAATCCTTATTATGTATTATATACTCAGAAATTATTCGTCTATTTGTTCATTATTATTATTCGTCTGTTTTCATATAATTATTCATCTATAAAGAAAGTTTAAAAAATGTAAATTTTATTCTAACGACTAATCGTCCAATACCACCGAATAATTTCATTCCACCGAATAATCTCTCAATACCAATGAATAATCAGAAGTTATTTTTAATTTCATCTGTTGATCTTTTTAATTCAATGACCCAGATTTGTTAATATGATACACAAGCTTATCTATTGTCTATATATCGATGCTGAATTGCTGACGCCTCTAATAAACAAATCTCTCCTCCTTTAATTTATATAATTAATAATTAATTGAGTAGTTTCAGTTTCAGTTTCAGGTGCTCTTTCATCTTCATCTCCTCTGCATCTGCTACTCCCCTGGGCCTCCTTTTTTTTCCTTCTTTTTCTTTCACAAAATAGATAGACATGAATCCACTTATTATTACGGAGTATTTTTTTACATAAAACTGGGAGTCTGCACTCCTTGGAATGTACTGATTTCAGTATCTAGTTTTGCATATTACTCTCTCTTCATTTTTTTTTATTCACGAACAAAATAAAAAAAAATTATTTTTATTAAATATTTTAAATTAATTTTATACTGGTTATTAGTAATTACTCCGTAATAAGTAATGAGCATACAATTATTTTTTAAAAATAATACTATATTATACTCCCTTCATTCAGCAAAACATATCACCTTACTATTCACGCACACTTTTTTAGAGAATAAAAACTATATAAAATATCTAATTTTTTAATAATTTTTTTAACAATTTAGTAATTATTATTAATAAGTACAAACTTGTTAAAAAAATTTATAAAAAAATAAATATTTTATATAATTTTTATTATTCTAAAAAAACGTGTATAAATAGTAAACGTTTTGCCGAACGGAAGAAGTATATACTTTTCACTATTCTAAAAAAAACATGCTTAAATTTAAAAAATCTAGAAATTTTATACAGTAGAACTGTTTTTAAAACTTCATAAGAATTGAATTAACTGTACTTCTCTATTTTATTCTGTACTTGTCACATGATAGACTTACCATGGAAACTAACTACTATTAGTACTACCCTGACCAGGGGCGGCCCGTTGCCCTGGCAAAACGTGCAATTGCACAGTGCCTCAAATTTTTGGAGGCATCAAATTTTTATGAAGGCATATATATAATTAATATAAATAAAAAATAGAGAAAAAAGTAATAAATGATTTGTTAGCTCAATTGGCACTGGACATGCTTTTCCCACTATCTAACTGTAGCTGTGTTTGAATCTCTTTGTTCTCATTTTTAGCATACTTATCTATTCTATTTCTCGTATAAGATTGAACACACGACATGAGAATATAGATTAGGTGTATCATTTTCCCTTTTCAATTAGTAATAAAAAAAGCATCAACATATAAGTTGCACAAGGCCTCAAAAAGTAACGGACCGGCCCTGACCCTGACACAAAAATTATACATTAAAAAAAATTGTTTTTTTAGCTTATACTCCCTCCGTTTTAAAATATACTCCGTCGTTTAATTTTGTGACACATTTTTTAAAAAATTAAAAATATATAAAATATTAATTTTTTAACATAATATTACATTGATTTATAATAACTACAATAATATTTTAAAAAATAATAAAAAAATACTATTTTATATAGTTTTTAACTCATATAGTGTTTCCGAGTCCATGTAACGTATAGATACTAGAAAATCAAACTAAAGGTTCAATGTATCAAAAAAAATTAATCTATATATATTTTTTAAAAAATAATCTCTTTTTTTGGTTTATAATCACACAAGTTACAAATATTATTTTTTTAAAAAAAATACTAGCATTAAGTTATTTGGGATGAACAATAAATTCAAAATAAAAACAGACAAGCAAAAATAGAAAATTAGGAAAAACTTCCAAACCTATATGATGATGAGCCAGAGGCAGAGCCACCCAAAATTTACACCCGTTTCCACTTTCTAGGGAAGAACGCCGATCTCCCACCGTTGCCTCCCCCCTAAACGAATTGTCACCTCTTCATTCCCCACCGCCGCACCACCGCTTTATATGGGCCAAAACAAACTGACAAAATCGAAATTCCCTAAACAGAGCCTCCAAATCACACACCCCGGCGAAAGTGAAATCTACATCTACATACAGAATCAAATGAATCTGGAAGAGGAACCAAAAAAAAAAAATTAAAAAATTGAATTGGAGAGCGAACGGAGGATTGATTTAATTGACCAATCAGGCTCAGCAGGGGTCTTGGCAAGACTGGAAGAACTCGGGCCCGAGCCTGGCCCGACAGACGGGGCAAGCGGAGTTCTTCGCCAGCCACGTGTCGGCACATTGCAGGTGGAAGCCGTGGTTGCAGCCGGGGACCATCCGCGCCGGTTGATCGCCTTCGATCTCGTCCAGGCAAACGGCGCAGTCGTTCCCCATAACAAGCTCCTTCCCGCTCACTTTAGGCAGCTTCTCCAACTCCTCCGCCGACAGCCCCTTCGCCGCCGCTGGCTTCACCGGAGATCCTATCTCCATGGCGGCGACCTCGTTGCCTCGGCTGCCGGCGGTGAACCACAACAGGCACGCGTAGACAACGAACACCACGCTCATCCCTACGCACGGCAGGAACAGCGCCAGAAACACTGAGACCAACATTTCTTAAATTTCTCCTCGATCCGATTGCTGCTTGTAAACGACGAATTGAATTGAGAATTCCAGACCGATCGGGAAGCGAAATTGGAATCGGAGCTCGATTGGTTGCGGGGATTACGGGGAGATGGATTTGGGAGGAGTGCAGCGCACACAACGACGAGTTAGGGTTTTAGTTGCAAGTAGAGAGAGAGAGAGAGAGAGGTTTGGGGGGTATTTATAGTAGGGAGTGTTTGGGAGGCGGGAAAATTGGGAAATAAAATCTGTGAGCTGGCGAAAGCTGGTGTATCAAATTAGACGGAGGTGGCGAAATAAATAAATGAAAATAAAAATACTAAAAATTAATGGAGGATTTTATATAATGATTGTTGGTTTTGAAAATAACGGGTCTTGGACTAATGGGTTTGGAACAACAAAATGTATGAGAGAGTAACAAATAATGTCTATAACAAAAAAAAAAAATAATAATGTAAGAAAATAAGATTGGAGATATTTGGTATGAGACATGATTAAATGTTGAATTTGGGGGTACGTACACACATATACATCACCTCATTCTTATGAAGATTCCATTCGTTTTCATATTATTCATATACGTGGCCCCATAACATTTTTTTTATACAGGCGAGAATTTGAGGTGTCAACCACGGTTGTACCATTATCTAACAGCGTCTATACGGACGAGAGTTTGAAACTCTAAATCAGTATTGTAAGACGACGAGTCGGACTCCAAGGCTATATAAGTGGCCCAATAACATTTTGTTTATGAAAACTACCAATAATTTTTATTTTTGAAAATTTTCATAAAATATTTTTCTTATTTATTTTTATTAAAAAAAAGCTACAAAACCTTGATTTTCTTAAATTTTGATTAAAAAAATATATTGTATTTCATTGCAAACGCTCTATCTAAAAAAAATAACTCCATAAACCTTGTTGATTAATCAAGAATCAATAATATAATGAAATTATAGTCATTTTGTTAAAAAAATAGTTTTTTATTCCGTAAATTATACAAAAATTGATATTTTTTAAATTGATATATATAGTAAATCAACTTTTTTTATAGGTAAAAATTTTAACAAGGGTAATTCAACGAAAGATTGAGTTGTGGCCTAAATCTTGAAATTTTCTTTAATTGGTAAAAAAAAATGAGTGGGGAAAATAGTTATACTAGACAAACTATTTTGAAAAATAGTCCAAACAAGGATGAGTCTTCTTTTGTAATAGCGAGTCTAGCCTAAATTAAGAAAATAATATTAAAATATTAAAGGCGTTGTTTATAACTGTGACTTAAGAGTAGACTTGGGCAAATGAGGGCTGGCCCGTTCGATTCGACTCGTCGGACTGCTAAGTCCGACCCGTGCCTATATTGGGTGCGGGCTTAGGAACATGTATAAACCCATTGCGGACTTATACCCACTATTTTTTAAATTAAAATAAATATATGTATGAAAAATTAAGATCAAATTAATTGTGATCCGAATGAAAAATTACTTACCTATAATATGAAGTATTTACATAATTTAATACAAAAAATTAACAAATAATTTTAACTATAGTGTAATAAAATTAATAAATGAGAAATAAGATGGAATATGAAATGGTGCTTAGATTGTCCAACGAATAGGCTCACAACTTCTACATTTAAATCCATTTGTTTAACTTGCTTTTTTTTTAACAAGAAATAATTTAGCTGTACGCAAAGCATACTAGCTAAGAGCATCTTTTCGGATGATTTCACTAAGAACAACATCAGGGGGGAAAGACCAGCCAGAGAAGTCGATCCCAATGTGAGATAGACGGTCAGCAGCTCGATTACCATCCCTGAAGATATGAGAGATCTCATATTCCGGAAAAAGTGTCAGAGCAAATAGAGCATCCGATAATAACATCTCTATTTCACCATAGCTAGACGCACCTGTGCTAAGACTTTTGATAATACTAAGATTATCGCCTTCAATACAGATCTGCTCGATGTGAAGATCCCGTACTTTTAGAATACCCTTCCATAATCCAAAACATTCGGATCCAATCACGGAAGAGATAGGAGAGGTGTCTGATTCTGAATACAGAACCCTACCCAGGCTATCACGGATAAGAAATCCATAAGAGCCGCAATTGTCAGAGGAAAGCGCTCCATCGAAGTTTAGCTTATACCAATCAGGGCGTGGTTTAGTCCATTTTGTTGGACGTTTTCTGCCCTTACTTGGTTTGGGAGTATTTGTTCTTGTGTTAGTGTGCATACCTAGGTCGTCAATTTTTGCTTTTTCCCAGTTTGACAATTGGTTAGTTATGTGGGATGCTATTGTTTTAGAGTTCGGTTTGTGGTTTTCGAAAAGGGCTTTATTCCTAAAGAACCAAGAGCACCACCAAGTCGTAGAAAGAGTGGTAAATTCTGATTTATCAAGGGATGTATAAAGAGTGCATAAGGCTTCGTTGGTGTTAGTCGTAGTGTCATAGGTGTATTGAAGGGTGTTTCGGATGTTGGGGGAGAGTAGTTGTAATGTGTGGTTTATGTTAGGGCATTTGAATAAGAAGTGATCTATGTCTTCATAGTTCATGTCACAAAGGGGGCAATCAATGGGGATACCTACTCCACGAGCAGCCAGTTTTACGGAAGTTGGAAGTCCATTCTTAGTTATTCGCCACAAAAAGTTTTTTATTTTCGGGGGCACATCTAACTTCCAAATCCACGAAGTGTCAGATGGGGAGTGGTTTTTCATTGTGTGAATTAGCTCAATTGCGGAGGCTGTAGAAAACCAACCATTTTTACTGTAGGCCCAGTATAGTTTATCTTGATGAATGTTTTTTGGTATTGGGATTTGGGTAATCATTCTGAGGGTATCGTTGTAGACATTGTTACCTATGGTATCTCTTAGTTTATTAATATCCCAATTCTTGTCAGCGGTGATAAAGTTGCCCACCATAAGGTGGGGGTCGATTAGGGTTGTGTTTCTTGCTTTGGTCAGAAGCGGGTCTTTTCCAGCCCAACGGTCGTGCCAGAAATTTATTGATTTCCCATTGGCTATTCCCCAGCGCAAACCGCTTTTAAATAGTGGAAGAAGGGAGGTTAGTTTTGACCATTGCCATGACACAATTCCTTTTTTCTCGTAATTGAGTATGTTTTTATCTCTTAGATATTTTTGGGATACTAGTCTGACCCATGGGTTGTTTGGTTCAGCTAGTAGTTTCTAGAGGAGCTTTAATTGGAGAGATTTGTTCATGTCTTCGGAAAGGCGAATGCCCAAACCACCTTTGGTATGCGACTTACATACTTTATACCAGTTGATAAGGGGTTTATGTTTGGGACCTTTATTCCAAAGAAAGTTCCTGTTAATTTTGTCAAGTTCTTTATGTATGTGCGAAGGAAGGAGAAAGCACTGCATAATGTGTAGTGGTTTAGCATCTAAGTTGGCTTTAATTAGTGTGCACCTATCCGCATGTGATAGATTGTTTGCAGTCCATTTTGTAAGTTGAGTTCTGCCAGCATATGTGATCTCGTCAAAGGTTGAATTTGTGACTTTGCTAGAAATGACAGGGCATCCCAGATATTTTCCTAGGTTAGTTGTGTATGCTATGTTGAGTTCACTTTTAATTGTGTTTTTTATAGAGTTATCTGTGTTCCCTGTGGTATAAAAAGTTGATTTGTGAAAATTAATCCGTTGACCAGAGTGTCTACAAAAGTCTTGGGTAATTCTGTTTATTTGGTCACATGCCTTCTTGGTTGTCGTTGCAAAGATAATGATATCGTCGGCAAAAGCAAGGAATGAGATCCAGTCACAGCATCTTTTGATAGAGATGCCAAGATGACTGCTAGGTAGGTGAGCATCATGTTGTAGTCCCCGAGTAAGGACTTCAGATACTAGAAGGAATAGGTATGGTGATAGAGGGTCTCCTTGTCTCAGGCCCTTTGATGGTGAGAACATTTATGTGGGTTCGTTGTTAACAAGGACCAAGTAGGTGACAGTTGTTATACATTCCTTTATCCAAGAACAAAATCTGTTGTTAAATCCAAATTTTTCCAAAATTTCAAGTAAGAATTCCCATCTGACCATGTCAAAGGCCTTCTCCATATCCAGTTTAACGGCCATCCAGCCTGATGCTCCTTTTTTATGTTGAAAAGAGTGAAATATTTCATTTGCGATCAGAATATTATCCTGGATAGATCGTTTAGCTATGAATGCACTTTGGAGCGGATGAATTAATTTTGGGAGTATACGTCGAAGTCTGGTTGCTAGGATCTTAGAGATTATTTTGTAAATGGTAGAGTAGAGACTAATGGGCCTAAAATTAGATATCGTTTGCGGTTTGTCACATTTGGGTATTAGTGCGATGAAGGTGTGGTTTATTTGTTTTAGAATTCTCCCACTGGAGAAGAAACCTTTGGTGGCTTTAGTGACAGAAGGACCAACAATGTGCCAGTATGAGTGAAAGAATCCCGCAGGGAAACCATCAGGGCCTGGAGATTTATCACCTGCTAAAGAGAAGACTGCAGATCTAATCTCAGAGTTTGAAATTGGTTTGGTTAACCATTCATTGTCCGCAACAGTGACTTCTGGTGTTATATGTTGTAGTAACGCGCATTGCCCTTGAGTTACTGGTGTAGCTGAATATCGGCCAGAGAAGTCTGATTTTCGAATCTGAGTTACTATATTAAGAACAACACCTTCCTTTGTAGTGAAAGATTTTATTATGTTTCTGTTTCTTCTCCCCGTGGCTACCCGGTGGAAGTACTTTGAGTTAGTGTCCACATTTTGTTTAACTTGCTTATATTTCAATTATTTGATTATTATATTAATTTTTTAAGCCAACTCCCCGGCACTAAGTCCGGGTGAGGGGAGGTTTATGTAAATTCAATGAAAGGGGGGGGGGGGGGGTCCGAGGACCATACATCATCTAGTCTAACACTCGAAAGCAAGGACAAAGCCTAGACTCTCAAAAGTGTTAGACCTAAACCAAGTGTCAAAAGTGTATGTTCCGCTAAGCATACAAGCCTCCTGGACACATACCAAAATGATAAGAAAACAACCAAGGGTATGCTTAAGACACGTAGGTCTCATAGGTCATACCAATAAAACACCAAAAGGGGTTTGTTCCAAGGGTACGCAGCCCCTCAAGACACAAACACCCAACAAAACGCCAAAAGGTGTTCCCGGAAGCACGTAGGCTTCAAAGGCTCGCAGGCCCTAGGACACACCAAAAAAAAAACATGTAGCATAGACCAAGTAATCATCAACAAATAGTGGGGGGTTGGTTTATCAAACATTGTCAACTTCATGGGTTGGGAAGGAAGCATGGAGTACTCGGAAAACATGGGTGGCGATGACTTTGGCCACGGCTTCGACCGGAATGTGATTGTCATCATGGATCTTGGCATTCCGAGCATGCCAAATGAAGTAGATGGCCGCCGAGAACGCATAGTTTTTGGCCCTCATGTTGCAACTCTTCTTTCTCTTTTGTCTCCTCAACCATCTAAGCCCTCTAGCCAAGGTGTTGACCTCTTCCGGAATGTTGAAAACAGCCCGGGTTCTTCTCCAAATCTCCTTGGTGTATGGGCGCTCAAAGTACAAGTGTTCATGTGTCTCAAGCACCTCTTCCCCATCACAAAGCTTGCAACAATGGTTAGTATCTATGAAAAACAACCTATCAAGGGTAGGAAGCTTACCCAAAGTAGCTAACCATAATATGAAGCAATGTTTAGGAGTATTCCCCTTTGCCCAAACCTCCTTGTACCATCTCACCTTGTCTTCTCTATGCCGAAGTTCCTCATAGGCCTTCTTCACCTTGAACTTACCCTCGCTACACCACTCATCAAATTTCTCATCAAGGTTAGAGGAAGAACAAATTTTATTTTTTACCTCAACAAGGGCTTTGATGAGAGGAGAGTCCCTCCTATGAGCTTCTCAATCCTCCACATGTCTCACGGTTAGGTACTTGTGATGCACCCATCTCACCTATATGCTTTCCTTTCTTTCAAAGATACGCCAAAGATGCTTAGCCATAAAGGCCAAGTTCTATGTTTGGATATCGATCTATGATGCCGAGCCCACCTTCTTGTTTGGGGAACATTTGTTTTAATAAATTAAGTAAGTAATTTGTATTAAATTTATTTTTTAAATATCATATTATATACTTGGGGGCGCTCGTGGGTCGTCAGGCCCGTTGTAGAGGACATGCTTGGACAGTGTGTCAACTGTCAAGCCCATGAAGCGGACATAACCCAACCCGCACCCGCAATACCAGATTTGTCCGGGTCTACTTAAGAAGCGTTTTTTAAATATCATATATATTATATATATACTTCCGATCGTGGTCGTCCGCATTTGCCCGGGTCTACTTAAGAAGTGTTTTTTTTAATTCTCGAATATTTATTTATTTAAAAAACTTAAAAAGGGAAAAAAATATACAGAGTCGTTGTTAATGGCAACTCTGCTTAATTTGTTTTTTGAAAAAAAATCGTTCTTACCTCTTACTCCTCTCTTTCTCTCTCTCTTCTTTCCTTCTCTCACTCATATCCTCTATGTGCATATCTTTTTTTTATTATTAGGTAAAAATTCGAGCTCAGACAAGACTGAGACTCGAGAGGCCGATGAATCGGCAGACGAACTAACCGTCAAGATACAACATACTAAGTACACACAAATCAGCAAAGATGAAAGAAAAGCCCTAACAACCCATATAAATCATCAGCCAGCGGATGAGTCGATGAAAATCCAAGACGAGCCACGAATGTCGAGATCAAACACGTGAGAGTACAACGACTCCCACGACGTCTCGACGTCGAGAAGGCGGAGAATAGTAACCCACCATCGGAAAGGCGAATTATGGGAAAGTGCGGATCACCGACGTTGTCCCCACTTAAATGAGGGATCTTAGAATACCACGAACACAACCACGATCATCTCGATCATAAAGGACGTCCGATACTGCAACTCAACTCGGAATCAAACGCAACCACACTAAGGCAGCGACTCTATATGTGCATATCTCTCTCTTCCCTCCCTCTATGTCCCCCTTAAATTAATATATACATACATACATACATACATACATATATATATACATACACACATACATATATATACATACATACATACATATATATATACATACACACATACATATACATACATACATACATATATATACATATATATATATATATATATATATAGAATGTGGTTCAAATGTTAACAGCTCTTACGGTGTTAAATGTTAACAAATCAATATTCGGCAAAATTTATCAAATATTCATCACAGTCACTCAATTATTCATCAAAGCTTTTGTTAAAATTAATCAAATATTCATCACAGTCACTCAAATATTCATTACAGTCACTCAATTATTCACAATTTCCCAAATATTCGGCAACATTTAAGAAATATTCATCACAGTAACACAATTACAGGACTGGGGGTGGATATTGTGAAAAATTGTGAATAATTGAGTGACTGTGATGAATATTTGAGTGACTGTGATGAATATTTGATAAATTTTGCCGAATATTGATTTGTTAACATTTAACACCGTAAGAATTGTTAACACATGACCCAATCTATATATATATATATATATATATATATATATCAAATTCTCTGCCAACCGCTACTCTCCAATTTTTTTTTTACACTTTTCAAATAAATAACACAATTGAGAATTTGTTTTTTAAAAAAACCTACTCTAAAGTCATTTCTACAAACAGCGACTTTAGCAATTTATTTTTTTCAATTTAAGCGAATTAATCTCATTTTTAGTTATTTTTCAAAATAGTTTTGTCTACTTGACTATTTTTAAATTATTTTCTTTATTTTTTTACCAATTCAAAAAAAATTCAATCTTGGTTTGGTATGAAGCAACCCTTAATAAAAGTTAATTAATTAATTTAACAGACCACCATTTAGGGACTTATTAGAATAAAAATCCGGTATCAATATTATATATGTAGGTTGCACGAATAATATAAAATTTATATATTTAGTCAAAAAGTTTAGTACTCCATGAAATTGGGGTTATAAATAATCATACTGCCACCACCATTTATAATATCATAAGAAACGATTCCTTAATAATAACCCCCTTCATTTATGTTTTGTATATAAAAAAATGAATTCATACGAAGTGTTTTTTATAAATAAAATCAAACTTTTCCATTGATATTGTGACAAATAATTTGAAAAATAAACTTTCTTCTCAAATGTTTAATAAAAAAAACTAATGAGATCGAGGGAGTATATATTATCATGTCTTCATCTTCTCCCCTCTTTCTTGAGAATTGATTGTATGGCTAATTGGCTATACGCCTATACCTAACTTTATTATACTTTCTTTTTCCCTCGTCCCTCTATACGGTTCATACCGGAGCAAGAGGATCGGTATTAATGAATAAGTATGACTTAACTCAAACATATATACTATCAATCTATCTATCTATATACATATACTAAAACTGATGCATAGTGTTCTATGTGGCGCGTTATGGTTGATTCTAAGATAAAAATTTCTATGTGGCGGGTTGCGGTTAATTCTAGGATAAAAATTAATAAAATAATATATTGTCATAATTTATAGAAAGTTATATAAACCACAATTTATCTATCTATATATTTTAGTTGATTGACAAAAATATAAATAAAAATATTTGAATTTTTTTTCAAAATATTCACTAAAAATAATTAATTAACAAAATATTCAAACTTTTAAAATATTTACACAAATATTCATTTTTTGCAGATCTGACAGAAAAATGCGGTATGAGACCGCGTTTTATTCATAACCCGAGAAATCTGAAATTGGAGGAAGAGGGATAAAAAAGCTAACTAAAAGAGACGCGGTTCTCTTGTTTTTTTTTTTTAGGGAAACTTGAAACGGGAGAGAGGAGGCCGGAGGAAGCCGAAGGGGCGCAGGGAGACGGAGGCGAAACGGGTGAGGGTCGGAGAGAGCGCAGGGAGGAGGAAGGCGGAGATCTGGGGGAGAGAGGAGGCCGGCGACGGAGATCTGGGGGAGAGAAGAGGTCGGCGCCGGAGATCAATAGAGAGGGGAGGAAGAGGTGCCATTCTTCCCCGCCGCCGTTCTCGACCTGCAGTCCATCAGCTCCGCCCTCATCCTCCGACATCCTTCTCCTGCGAGCTCCGACCTCCTCTGACCCATCATATTCGGCCTCCTCCTCTGCGGCCGCCCATCTGTTGCTCTTCTTCCCTCCACCGTCGCCCTACTTCCCCTCTGCGAGATCCGACCTCCTCCTCCGGCTTCCTCCTCCGCAACCCCCATCAGCGCTTCGGCCTCACCTTCCAGCATCATTCTTCCCCTGCCAACTACAATCCCCTGTAGCTCATCCCTTCCCCTGCATCCCTGGCTTCGACCTCCTCTCTCCCACTTTTCCCCGTTTCAATTTTCCCTTAAAAAACAAGAGACTCGGTTTAAAACCGCGTCTCTTTAGTTAGGTTTTTTATCCCTCTTCCTCCAATTTCAGATTTCTCGGGTTGTGAATAAAACGCGGTCTCAGACCGCGTTTTTCTGTCATATGTGCTAAAAATGAATATTTGTGTAAATATTTTAAAAGTTTGAATATTTTGTTCATTAATTATTTTTTGTGAATATTTTGAAAAAAAATTCAAAATATTTCATAGCCATACTTACCAAAATATTAATAGATAAATATATATGTAGTATTTGTAAGTGCTATTTTATTTATATCTAGATTATTTTTTGGTGAAAAAATCATTTATATAAAAATTAATTATTTAATAATTGTTATTTTATTTATATCTATATTATTTTTTGAGCCTAAAATGATTTATAAAAATATTATGTAGTTACAATCCATCCATGCATAGCTATTTTAGTAAACTAAGATAATAAATATACCATATATATTTAATAAAAAAATATTAAAATATTTTTAAAAATCAGTTATCTATTCAATATATTACATGAGATTCAATTAATGTGATATTATAAAAAAAAAATTTACCTTGTAAATGTGAATTTTGTTTATATTTTGAGAGAATCTAAATAAAAGATATTTAGATTATACATAATCTATCGAAATAATTTTATTTATATCTATATTATTTTTTGGTGGAAAAATGATTTATATTTAGTTTATTAATATTTTATTTATTGGAATATATCTAAATGATTTATAATATTGTATTAATATATTCTCCGTACACGAGACGAGACCTACATTAGTTTGATAGATATGCATTGATGTCAGTTGGATACTCATGATTGAGGGTCATGTGCACGAGCATATATATGAAGCGTGGTGATGTGCAATTCTAAAATTAATTGTCAATAGGAGGCTCGCCAACTTATTTATCAGGTTTGATTTAATTTATACTTTCGACATGAGACTTTTTTTTTATCTGTTCACATCTCTCAAAGATATGTCCAATACATATATCTCGCCATTCTAAACAATATATATTAGTTTGATTGATTTTATATTGGTACCTCATAAGTCATACCATCCTAAACACTTGTAATTATTTTTAGTTTGGTCGAGTTTTGATGATTTTGGCAATGTTTATCTTCACAAAGGACCTAAAAAGTGATTCAAAAAAGGTGTATAAATTAGCTTAGAACAATTACAATAGTAGATAAGCCACTAACATATACACTTTTGCAACAATCCACATAGGCCACAATCTGTTTATTTTAACCTAAAAATTGCTACCACTCACCAAAAGTATCCATTGGTTTGCTTATTTTGCTTTGGTGCAACCACTTACACAAGTACAAAAAAAGGGCTCCAAGCTAGGCAGCAATTTGATTGTCATCTTGTGAAAAACAAATTTTCATATTTGGCCAAATACAAATCAAATTAAGATTTGGAGGATTTGAAATCAAGTGGTGGAACTTGGATTCCATCAATTGCCACACAAAAGCCCCAGTAGCCCACCAACACTAGAAAAAAAGAAGAGGATTAGTAGATAGAAAGCATCAACTGAACTCATACTCATCTGCACAAACAAACATATTTTAAAACCAAAAGTTGAAGGAAACATTAAACAATTTTCAATCATATCCCTAAGGCACTCATCAACAACACTACACCAATAGAGTAGATAAGTCACTAGTTTGCTTGGTTACTGGCCATATAGAAAAGCAATTTGGCCCTTGGGCAATGGCCAAGGCTGAGGGCCAAAAACCGGCCTTGAGTCCTTAAGAAAATAAGGTGATCTAACCGGAACAGGGTCATTTGCACATGCACTAAAATGGGTTGCATCTAAAAATCAATTGATGATAGTGGAAATAGTCCATCGACCTTATATAATAGTATATTTTAATTTTTTTTGTGTAGGATGAATATATATCACATCTCAAGTCAACAACAAGAGAATGAGAATAGAAAGGAAATGAACGTTAATAATTCTAACTAAAATAACAGGTATGCTATTCGCGCGGCTACATATCGTCAAATGCAAGGTGTCGAAGCCAAGTGTTGAAGTCGGCAAACAATAGGCCTTTGCCTAGTTTCGAATTAGGCAAACAATATGCCTATGCCTAGTTCTGAAGTCGACAAACCAGGGCTAGGCTGCAGTGCTGAGTCAACAGAACGGGCTAGCTAGGAATCTTGTAGCTTTTTGACTCTACCGATCTGGAGACTCGGCATCGGCTGAGGGGATGAGACGGGTTGCTGAGATTGCAGGTTGATCACCCAATCCAGTTACCGATCTAGAGACTCGGCATCGTCATTTTGCAAACCGATTCGGAAACTCGGCTTCGGCACCGTACCGATGGCGATAAAATGGCCGTGTGTATAATAACAGGCCCCTAAAATAATTCTTCTCTTATTTCAGTGTAAAAATTATTCCATTTCCCTTAATTTCTTTTGAGATGTGAAAGGTCACAATTTGTCGCACATTGAAATATAATATAAACATAGTATATAACGTCTGAGTACTATTAAAGATAATCATGTGAGACAATTGGCAATAAAAGGAGTAGTTAATTAACTTATTTAGTTTATACTTGTAACATGAGACATTTTGATCTCAACGTAAGAAATCCAACCTTTTTTTATTAGATATTTAGATTTAAGTCGATTTTACACGACATAGTCCACTACTACCAAAATATATATGCATGGTTAGTGTCACAATGGGACTCGTATTATTGCAAGAATAGCAAGATATATCAATACTCGTCAATAAAACTATGAGAGCTCCGACTTTCTTTCCGACCTAAAAAAAATATCGACACTCGTCACTGTGCTATTAGACAAACTTGTTAGTGGATTCGAAACGTACCATTTACTGTGAACAAAGCTCTAAATGAAGAGGGTGCGTACATAGTTAAGTAATACAATGATGTTACGTACATCTTAAAAAAAGGACTATTGTTATACTAATGGTAAACATAATCCAATAAACACTCATTTCTAAATACAATATAACTAGAGTTTTTTTTTATAGTGGTTAAAGATAAGATGCAGCCTAAAGCAAGAAACTTTTTATCACAACAAAAGTATGAAGAGGTTTAGCTTATAATGCAACTGCAAGGCCCACAATCAGCTAAAGCCTCATCTAAAGGTAGCAAACAAGTACACAATTGGTACTAATACAAGGGCTTTAATAGTGCACTTAAATTACTTTGGAGGGAAGATAATTAGATTATTGATTGCGTGTCACCAAAGTGGAACAATTAGACTCTAGTTTAAGCAAAATTTTGATGCTGGTTTCAGGGAATTATATAGTATAGGGTATTGTTATATACATCGTAAATTCGCTCTGTATATAATACGTTGATAATTAACGTCAAAATGGGTGTTGCGTAATGTTAGGTTGGATGTTGTTTAGTGGAGAAGTTATTGCGCGCCGTTGCTACTTGCTAGATGAAAAGTAGAGTTTCGGATCAGACCGAGCTAGCAATAGTGTTAGATCGGACATTGCTAAAATAAATATTTTATTAAAAAAATCACAAAGATACACATAAAAAACGTCCAAAAGGACATTGTGAACTTGCACACAAACTCCCTTTTTTTAATTTTATGTTTTGCATCAAATTGACCTATAGTAGCAACATTCGATCCGACATTACTAGTCTATCCTGACCTGATCATCCAATAGCTATTGAGCAACGTTGACAATTTCTCCACTCAAAACGTCCGGTCCGATATTATTTAACATCTAATTCAACATTAAAAGGTTGATAATTTATAGTATATATAGTCTTCGCGAATAAGTATACCGTGCTTTCTCTTATGATGAAAATATCTTGCCAAGTAAACCGTACAATGCCAATGGAAGCTTTGCAGAATTGTATTCCACTTTAATGCAATCACAAGCTGCCCTTTATCACATTAAATCTTTCTATATAGTAAAAGAAGTTTTTGGAACAAGTAAAAGAAGTTTTTTGTCATAAATGAGGTGAATAAATGAGAAATCTTGAATTGTTTTTTAAAAAAAAACTAATCATCACTTCAAAAAATCTATATCTATGTCTATATCTATATAACATATAAAGTTAGCTTTTTATCAATAAATGCTAGAGTAATTAGCTTCAAACCCCTTTTTTGTGTGAAATATCAAACCTTCTATTCTATAAATCCTCCATAATTAGAAAAAATATTTAGATTCACAACAATAAAAATATATCTATTTAGATTAATAATATACCCTCTAATAAGAAGTCAATTAAAAGCTTTTTAAAGTTTTTTTTATAAATAATAATAAGTCTAAGAGGAGAAATTAGAAACATTATTTTTTTACATAATGATAAGTTTAGAATTTACCCTAATAAAAATAAATAATAATATAAATAAATGAAAGAATAAATCTATATAACTTATAAAAGAGGATTTTGTTTTGCCCAATAAATGAAATGCATTAACAAAATATATCCTTAACAATTAGGAAAACTTTTAGATTAAAAATAATAACAATATATCTATTTAGATTAACCATTTTAAAGTTAATATTGTAAATCATAATAATCATATTTTTTTATTATAAATCATAATAATCATATAAATTGGCATAAACATTATTTTTTTAATTAAAAAATCAATATATTAAATTGTAAAAATGAAATTATAAAAGAGACTTTTTTGCCCAATAAATTCATTCACTAAATGCTTTCTCAACAATTAGAAAAATCCTTTTTAGATTAACAATATTCATTTATTTAAGTTAACCATTTTAAAATTAATATTAGAAATCATAATATATCATATAAATTTGAATAAACATCTTCTTTCTTTATTACAATGACAATATCTTAAATTTCAGAATCAATAGAAGCAAGAAAAAAGTTAATTGTATAATATTTGTGGTGTTAAATATAAATATAAGTATGAAGCATGAAAAACTATACATGTGATAACAATTTAGTGGTTAAAGTTCATTATAAATAATCTTAATATATTTATATAAAAACATTTTCCCTAGCGATAAATCATTAATAATTATAACTTAAAAATATTATTATATATATATTATAAAATAAATTATAGAATTCAAAATATTATTTTATATTTAATTTATATATAAAAAAATTAGACCCGTGCATAGCACGGGCCAAAACACTAGTATCTTTATAAGAAGTTAAAAAGTCTAATTTAACTTTATCTAATCAATTATTTGTGTAGTATTTTGAAAATAGAAAACCAATTATCATTTTTAAAATCAACAATTGAGTATTTGATAGTAAACATAATATACAGTGAAAACAAAAAGTTAAATTACATTCATAAGCTTCATCAAATATTTTTAAATTGTAAAATACCAAAAATAGAGCCCGTATATAAAAATAATTTATTATATACAAGAATACATTTTAAAGCATCTAATACTACAAAATTTTCATAGATGGAGAAATAAGTACTCCGTATAACAGTAAGATGTATGCTCTATCATAATCTCAGTTTCTGACAAGAAAAAAAATAGTGTATAGAAAAATAAAACTAAAATAGTTTTAGCATAATCTAGATGGAAAATTAAAACCTTGCAACTTAATTTAAGCAATACCTAAAATATGAAATGAAAAAAGTCTAAAAAAAGATCAAATAGATTAGACTAAGTTTTTATTTATTTAATTTTGATTTTTTTATTCGAATTAACATGTGAATGTATAAACTCATTGATACAAAAGTGAAAAGTCGATAATCCCGTGTGTAGCACAGGGTAGTATAATAGTACCCAATAAAAATATCTTCTTATAAGAGGGGCTTTTATTGGATCTAATCAGTGCGAGGTGATTTATAAAAGTAAAAAAAGTAAAAAAAAAATATGAGTTTCAATTTCAATGCATTTACTTGGTGACTAATTAATCTTTCTTTTAGAAGGTTTTCCTTGAAGAAAAAATTATCGAATTCTTGCAAAACATTGGATAAATATATATATATAGAACTATAGAAGATAATGATACAGATACACTAATGAGATACATTAATGAAATACAATGATTTATGATGTACTCCTTATGCAGATCGAGTTTGATAATAATATCATAATATAAATAAAAACTTATTCGGAAATAAACTACAAAATACAGGTATATCAACGGCAGAGCAAACATCACTCTCTGATGATGAGATTTATTTGGAGAACAATTTCTAAACTAGATAATAAACTCTGGAGAATACATCACTCTCTAATCTCCATGGTGTGCTTGTTCTTCGTGCAAGTTGTAACAGCAATTGCATTCCATTAGTTGGGCCTTGTATGGCGTCTTGTTGTAAAAAAAAAACCATTGGGCTTGTTGAGGCCTTTCGTTTTTCCTAATGGGTCCATTACTCATAGTATTTATTTATTGACTTGTCTGGATTAATTTTTTTTTATTATTATTAGGAAAGAATTAGGTTAGGGGTTGTCTAATCGATAGTATCCTGACGGATGAGGTTTCGAAGACCTGGATCATTAGCTAAACTACCACCCCTGGCAGAGCAGCAAAGGTGTGCAACCTTATCCGCTGCTCTATTACCACTACGGGGCATATGATAGAAAGAAATCTCTCTCATATTGAGTAGAAGAAGTTTAATATCCGACAAAAGATTACAAGGGCATTGTAGGCTGTTTTTAGGTGATTTATGATAATTAGTGAGTCACCCTTTATGTGGACGAAAGTTATGTGCATGCGGATAGCCTAAACCAATCCGTATTTTAAAGCAAGTGCCTCCGTCCCAGTGGGAGACTGCCTGCCAACAACTATATGCCCAATGTGAACAGGTTTACCCAACCAGTCTCGAATGATGAATCCAATGGTGCTGTCACTATTTGGAAGCGTGAACCCATCGAAATTAAGTTTAAGAGTCCCCCGGGGGGTTCCATTTTTGTGATTTATTTTTCCTACCATGCTCACTTGACTTTTTAGCGGACAAAGAGACCTGATGAAATGACTACTCCTCATTGTTGATCTTGCAAGCAGCCATCTAATTGTTGATGTGACTATAGGTAATTAATGTAGTTTATCCTATCGGGATTTGGAGGTGGTTCATTTCTGAAGATGAGATTATTTCATGAATTCCATGTGGTCCACCAAGTGAAAGCGATTTTTTATTTATCATTCTTAGAAAGAACACTGCCCAAAGCTGCCAAAATCGGTTGAATGTCTCTAAATGTAGATATCATATTTTGGATAAGCAGTTTGGTGAGGGGCTTTAATTTGGAGTTAATAGAGTTAAATGGACATTCAAGGAAAATATGGGAGTCATCTTCAGCTGCTTGGTTACACAATTCGCATGTAGGAGGCAACTAAATGCCCCTATAACTAAGGCGTGCTTTCGTCGGAAGCCCATTGTGACTAAGTTTCCATAGAAAATTTTTTACTTTAGGTGGAGCAGAGATTTCCCACACCTATGCGTTGGCATCGTTATTATGAAGGTGATGATTCGTGATGAGTTGATACGCATTATCAGTGAAAAATCAACCGTTTTTTGCTGGCCACTAGTAGAGCCTGACAAGGAAGCTGTTAACAGGCAGATGTATATTGATGATATTAGAAACAATTTCAGGCGGGAGGACAAGATGAAGCTTTTCCTCCCACCAATCATGTACTCACTGACAGTTTCGTCCAGATTTATGGAACTATTCAGGTTGTGCAAGGTTTGCAGTGGTTTACGAGTAACCCAATTATCCTTTCAGAAATTAATATTGGATTCGTTTCCCACCAACCAAACGAGACTGGTTTTGAATTCGTCAAGGAGGGCAATGAGCTTAGACCATTGCCAAGACGCCCCACCACGCCGAACATAGGACAGAATATAAGAGGATTTAATGTACTTATACTAAATGATTTGGACCCATGGATTATTTGGTTCAACGAGAGTTTTTCATAGGATTTTCATTTGGAGAGCTTTGTTCATAGTTTGAGACTTCCTGGGCCCAACCCCACCTTTATTTTTAGCACGATAGATTCTGTCCCAACTAATAAGAGGGCGATGTTGCACGTCTTTATTCCAAAAAAAGGTGTGATTGAGTTGGTCAAAATCTTTATGAACCGAACACAGGATCATGAAACTCTGCATAGAGAATAGCGGTTTTGATGAAAGATTCGATGCAATCAATGTCGCATGACCCTGTTGGGAGAGTGAGTTAGCTTTCCATTTGGCTAACTGGTTCTTAGAGTTGCAAATGTGATTACCAAAAGTTTCTTTATTAACCCTCCCATTGATAATAGGGCAACCAAGGTATTTTTCAAGTGATGTTTCACTAAGAATGCCTAACATGCTTTGGATTTCTAGAGTTATAGATCGTGTAATACCCACAGTTGTTTGGAAAGCTGATTTGTTAAAGTTCATTTTTTTACCAGGAAGATTACAGTATTCGTCAATGATTGTTTTGATAGCAAGGGTCGACCCTTTAAAGAAAGTGATAATATCTTCAGCAAAGGCGATGAATGGTATACATGGGCCTGTGTGGCCGAACTTAAACCCAATGAGGTTACTTGAGATAGAGGCCGACGTGGTTAGTTTTCGAGCAAGAAGCTCAGAACCTAAGATAAAAAGGAACGGTGATAGGGGGTCTCCCTGACAAAGACTCCTAGTCAGCTTGAATAAATATTTCGGGCCGTTGTTTACAAGAACGGAAAAAGATACTGTGGAGATGCATTTGTAAATCTAGCTAACAAACATAGGGTGTAAACCAAATCTGTCTAGGATAGCTTTTGTGAAAGCCCAGTCCACGCGATCATAAGCTTTTTCCATGTCGAGTTTAATGGCCAACCACCCTTCCGAACCCTTTCGGGTCTGAAAGGAGTGAAAAATTTCATGTGCAATGAGAATGTTGTCTGGATTAAGTTATTGTTCGAAGAGATTTGGAGAAACATTTAATTTTAAAAATATACAAATTTATTGGAAAAAAATATTAGAAATTTCATTTTAGGAGATTTGGGGAGACTCTAATTTTTTTTAATTGTATAAGAAATTTATTGAACTAAAAAAAGGTTAAAATTCTCTAAAAAAAACAAGAAATTTCTAAAATGGAAAAACTGTTGCAGGTACTACAAAATGGAGGCAGTGTTAAATTCCGAGAAACACCAGTCATGCCGTATGAAAATGAGAGTCGTGTCGGGTTTATATTTTGCTCTTGGTTATAAGGTCAGCATCCACCTACTAACACAAAAACTTAAGTCATTATATAAGAGCTTCCCCCTTCCTTATATTTTGTATTGTTCTACCGCCCACAATTAATGTGGGATGACAATCTTTTCATCCCAACAGGCAACTAGAAGCCTAGTGGATCAACCTCCGTATGGCTATTGAACTTATATAGTCAGACAAAAGCAGCAACAGAGGAAAATAACAATACAAAAAATAAAAAGGTGATAAAACAATGATGAAATAAATATGTGTTTCTTTATTGACGGCTAGATAAAGAGACACAGGAAATTCCTAGGGAATCAAATGAAAAACTCAGATTTAAACTCAATTATCAATGAGTTATCAGATTTCGATAAGGCTTATTACCCCTTCATGACAGTAAAGAAAAGAACATGAATACTAGGGGTGGGCACATGCGGGTATCCGACACGAACCGGTTACCCGTGTCGGATACCAGGAATCGTTTAGCCTCAAAAGCCCAATCCGGATACGACATGGATAAATCCGGGTATTCGACACGGATACCCTAATCGGTTCCGTGATGGATATCGGATGCCCGGTTATTCGAAGCGAACCATTTGGGTTTTTTTGGCTAATTCAACAGTTAATACTTAATATATGTAAAACATCAAATGTTATAATTCATACAGTAGTAACAACAATCAAACATAGACAAACATTTCCAAATTGTCAATTGCAGAGACGCACGGTCAATAGACCCAATTACAAGCACAACCAATTCAAAGAAGAAATTAAGGGTTTCGAATTTCAAGCACGACAAATTCAACAAAGCCAATTACAAGCACAACCAATTCAAAAAAACATCACCCCCAATTATAACTCCTAATTAAGGGATTCAAGCAATCAAGAAAAGGGAATAAAAGTTTAACCATATAAATGTTCAGAAACCCTAAATAATTTTACAATTTCATCCAAATTCTGGGATAGGAAAGACATGGAAGAGAGAGAGGAGAAGTGGGTTGCAGAAGATGAAAGAGGATTAGCTAAAAGATGGAATTCAAACCATCATTTTCACCATCGTAGTCACAAAACTATTGAGGATATGTGTTGAGGACTGGTTCAGAGGAAGAAGACGAAGTTTTGAGGATTGTCGTTTTGATCTTGAACGATGTTGTTTGGATTAAATAGTGCGCAGATATAAGATAGTTTTGAATCAAATGAAACGACATCGTAGTGACCTTCAACAACATGGTTTCCGGTTAATCTGCTTTCTCTGTTCTTCTTGTTCAGCAAATGGTCTGAATGCAACTCCGTCCAAGGGATCGTTTAGAGATGTTTTTAGTCAAAGTTTGTTAGTTTTGACGGGAAATCGTGTGCACGTGGTGCTCTGTCTTCCACACATTAAGTCAGGTGTATCTTGTACAAATAGGTTGATCTAAGGTTTACACATTGTGTCCTCTGTAATTCGTTTTTCCAAACACTCACCGAAAACAATGAAGTTTTTTTTTCCTAATTCAATTTTCTTCAAAGATCTCAAGTTTTTTCATGGTATCAGAGCTTTGTTGAGAAATTTATTGAGATCAAGTCGTTATCGTTTCTTCGCTGCCAGTTTGACAATGAAGACAACGTTTGAAAAAGGATCGAATTCAAAGACTGGCACACAATGATCGGGTGTGAAATCTGTGTTTGATGAAGGACCAAGTTCCAAAAAGAACCTTGAAGCATATGCGATCAATAATTGTATGCAAAGTTATAACGGCCCGGATATAAATACCCGGGTTACGTTTCGAAGGTCGGATACCTTCGTTCGGATGTTGCAATTCAGGTACAGGTCGAGGTTTCAAACCTCGAAGATCAGTATTCAAAGCGGGGATTTCGAACCCAAGCAATCAAAGTCACAAAACCCAATTCAAACGAAATTAAAACGGAAGCAAGGTTTAGATACAAGAGCCACGGCAGAGCCGAGTCAAAACCAAAACATATATTCTAAAGTCGTATAGCCAAATTAGCGGGGTTAGACAGATTCTTTGCAATCGCCCGGGAGATTTTCCCACGCCATAGAGACAGGGAGCAATCATACCTAAAAACAAGTGGTGCGAGCGGGATCAGACCGAGACCCCAACATACCCTGTCCTGCAAGCAAATATACACATACGCTATAATAAAGATGCTTCGATGCAATGCGGAAATTAAATCACACTAGCATATTCCTAAATCATAATATGCGGAAAATAACTGTAAAGGCGCCCAAAGAATGCCAAGTGGCATATCCCCATATCTCTGTATTTCCCGTACCCACTCCGAGGTAGGGCGCTCAGCCTTAGCCGAACCGTAATAAATATATTTCCGTACCCACTCCGAGGTAGGGCGCTCGGTCTATGCCGAACCATAACAGATATACTCCCGTACCCACTCCGAGGTAGGGCGCTCGGTTTATGCCGAACCATAACAGAGATATATATATATAGATCATACTCATCAACTCGATTGGGGACCAAAACGGTATAAAACACGAATGCCCCCATGACCCTAGCAAAGACTCTAAGACACATAGATAACGGCCGTTCTGTATTCAAACACACAAAGTAACCGAATGCTCATTCAAAAGTGCAATCCTAGCATGATACTACATGGCATGCTTTAATGCTTATGCAACACCTAGTATGTCATATATTCACAAGCAGGTATTCTCTTTCGAATCTGAGTAAGCCCATAAAGGAACTTACCTGGATAGGCATAACAGCAAAAGGCAGAATCCATGTATACAGCAAGTCATACATCACAAATGATAACCTATCATAGATAAGTAATGTATATGAGTCTACTTCTAGTTTACACTAAGCATATCTCAATCACACAAGTACCCAGAACTACAGATCTCCCTCATTCAGAACCTCATCATGTTATCATCCATTCATCCCATATCTCATAGCATGATCTCATATAACTCATCAAGAATCAACTCTACTCTTCATCATCATTCATCGTATACCATCTCACCTCTCATCTCATATCAATATCTCATCGCATAACGTCAGCATGACTCATCAGACATCATTTCAACTCATTATTATACCATATATCGACCATTTAGGAACATGCATCATTATCTCATATATAAGTCATAATATTCATACTCTAATTAATCATCATATAACATATCCATAATCATGCTTAGCAACCATATAACATTTCATCATGCTTTAACTCATCATCATATAGCATATCATGATTCTTAACATATCTCATATTTCATCATTCCAATATTATCATGCTTGCACTAATCAATTTAAGAATTAACATTTTTCATGCTGTTTAATAACTCAACATAATTCTTGATTTAACGTACATCCATATTATAATCACATCGCACATTGTTCGCTGGAGGGGGCGGGGGGTGTATGTAAAGCAGGAGAATAAAATAAAGCACAACTAGACTATCTCCCTGTCCCAAACAAATAATACAAGAATCCCCTCCCTTGTAGTAGTAGGGTAATTCAAGATCGAATCCACGAGGAGGTATGTCAGCGCTTCCTTTGTTGTACTCACGATCAAGGCTTTCGACCTTAGCAGACACTCGATATTGAGTATACAGGTCGATATCGACCTCAGTTCTGGTCGATTTCCTAGCGCAGTTCCTGTAGAAGACAAAACAGCAAGTCGACGTCGAGCAGAGATCTCGATATCGATGTTAGACCTCGATATCGACCCTTAAGGTCGATTTTGATGCTTGTCACAGAAACTGTTTTTGTAACCAATTTATCGGAAAAGGATCCGAAGAAAATAGAATGGAGAAGGAAGATGAACAGAAACAAAACTAAGACTTTTATGAAGGATTCAATTAATTAAAAGGCTTCCAAAGTCGGGGTTTCATGCCACAACGATAACAATGCAAGTTTCATGCTAAAGATATGAACTTTAATGTCTTTCCGTCAAATAACTTTCGTTATAAACACTTAGGTGATTAGAGGCTCTCGCATAATTCCTAAGAGTTACTATCCAATTCATGAGCAATTCAAGTTCGCAATATGAGTGGCTTTCGCTTCAATAATGCAAATAATGAATCTCCCTAACTTTCGCAAAGGATCATGCATGGGGTAGAAGACGGAATCGCATAAAAGTCATACCTTTGATGCACTTACCTCACATTGCTATCGTCGGGCTCACCCCGACCCTAGAAGTGGGTTGACTACTCGCTCCTCATCATGCACATCATCATCATTGTTATTGAAAGAAAGCTACTTTGAATTAAAACTCCGAAGGAAAGTACAACCGAACAAGCCACTCCGCTCTCGCTTTACAACTCCACTCGGCCTCCTCTCTCTCTCTCTATTCTCTATTGCAACTGAATTGTGTGTAAAACGGAATACCTAAACTCAGCCCTATTGGCCTCTATTTATAGATGTCGATAAGGACTCGAAACCTTATCTTTATTCTCTAAGATAAATTAAAACAAAGTAAAAGCTAAAACTTCATGGTGAAATCAGCCTCCTCATGATAGATCTGGTGTTGATGATAGGAAATCTCGACCTTTGGATAGATATTGCAAGCATTGGATATAATTCTATCAAAATCGGAGTCGAATTCCTCTACTGGCATGGTCGATATCGACCCTTGGACCTCGATATCGACCCCTCCAAAATCTTATCTCGAGCTTCTCCTTCTCCTACTCGAACTGGCACTCGACTTCTATCAACTTGGCCGATCTGGCAGCCTCGATATCGACCCCCAGACGTCGATATCGACCTCTTCTGTGTCGATATGCTCTGTTTCCTTTTCTGTCGATTCCTATGTCTCTGATGTACTCGATGTCGAGGTCTTCAGTCGATTTCGACCTCTCCAGAAGACTTCGAGTTCTTTTTCCGCTCTTCCGAATTCATCCATTTTCATCCTGTTTTCTGCGAATTCACATGGAAACTCGTGCAAACCCATATATTTGACATTTAAGCATAAACTACACCATTCCCATGTTTTCCCATTAATATGCATGCAAAAGACAATAAAATGGATTCATATGTGCATAGAAAATATGGCAATTTGCGCGCACATCAAACACCCCATACTTAAGCTTGCTTGTCCCCAAGCAATACTCTTAATGGTCATTCAGGGGAAGAAAGTAAACCCTCAACATCATAGATTCATTTTTCATATGTCCCTACAATCAATTGCCATCCTCGAGAAGGTACTCATGTCAACCAAGTCCATGCCTGTGCATAAAAGCAATTTCATACTCATAAAGGAGGTAATATGCAAAAAACAATTTTAGCGACATTGCATTAATAATCAAGAGGACTTTTTTTCCAAGCTTGTGAGAAGTGGATTGGTAAAAGGCTAAAGGTGGCTAATATTTGGCCATGTGGTGTTAAATCCGGGGAAACATACTTTCTTTTCAAAATATCCCACATTCCTTCTTCATAATGTCTCACCTTTCACTCATCGTTCAATGCTTTTTTTCAATATAATGCTTTTACCTCTCTAACCTTAGCACTGCCTTCTCGCGAGTCGCAAACATGGGTGTCATGAATGGCCCCGGATACTTAGTACTTCGGACTCCTCACCTTTGTGTCCCACCTCGCCAAACTATTATCTCAGCGAGCAGGGTCGACCCACCTTTATCTCCTGAGGTGATCGGATTTTTTCTCGCTCATTTAATTTTCCATATTGTATCATTCCTGCCAACAACTTTATAAATGCACAACTCCATATAACTCCAAAGATGTCATCCATTCAAAAAAACTTTGCCCCCGGATAGGGTATAAGGTAAAAAATGGGCAATATGTGTATATGTGGAGCAATAATGATCATGATAAGTCTCATATATGGCTTTGTGAATATGCGTAGGTAAGGCTAGGATATGAACTTTGCTTGTATGGAATTTTTTTATAAAAAATCCTCCATCATCTTATCATGCACATGTCAAAAGCAACTTCAAATTTTTCATCTCCTTTATGGTTTTCTCTAAAAATTTGCACTTCATTGGGACTTCCCTTAACTAGGCAATCTCATGTCATATCTCTAATGAATCTAATTTTGCATCATAGAGCTCTTTTTTATACTTCCATGACTCTTTTTTTTTTTTCAAAATTTTTGATGGGGGGGTCATTTTTCTCATTTTTTTTATGCATTAAAATAAATATGCAACCCTAAACTAAGTATGAATATGCAAGTAAGCCTTTCCCCCACCCCATACTTAAAATTTACAGTGTCCTCACTGTATTAGAACTAGGGTTAAGAAGAAAACTTACTAAACCGTCACAAATTTCAGGAGTCGAAGAAGACAACATGAAAGGTCGATATCGACCCTTTACATCGATATCGATGTCTCTCTTGATTTCTGCTCAGGCTTCAGGGTGATTCGGCCTCGATCAGAAACCCTACCCATGTCGACCTTAAGGTCGATTTCGATGTCTGACATCGATTTCGATGTCTTTCTGTGTGCTTTTCTCTCTCCTGCAATTTGAAAACTAAACACAAAATATGCAAAACAATAAAGTGTCTAAAACCAAAACAAAAGCTGTCTTAAAACCAAAACTAAGTCTTTGTTACAAGCTCTAGATTTTTAAGTCGCTAGGCCGACTTCTTCCTTTGCGCTTCTCAAGGTGGCATCTGCAGAGCCCATGTGGCTTGGGCCTCAAATATCACTCCTTTCTTGTCCCGCAGCTGCATTCCGCCGGGATTGATTTGATTCACCGTGAATGGACCTAAGTTCTTATCCTTGAATCTTGTAGGGAACCAATGGTCCTTAGACTTGGCAACATAGACCTTGTCTCCTATCTCATATTGGCTTGAATCATCATCGAAAACCCTACATAAGCGCACATGCCAAGGCACACCTCTTCCAAATAATGATAAGTCCTTAATTGTAATTGAACAAGAGGAATCCGTACCTTGACTTACCTTCTTCTCAGTCTGTGGCTCAGGTCGATGTCGATGTTCGGAGGTCGATATCGACCCCTGTTGTACACCTGTAGGATCAGTCGATTTGGGGAGTTTTGACTCGATATGATCAGGTCGATTTCGACCCTCAGAGGTCGATATCGAGGTCTCCTTGCCTCTCTTCTCAGCGCTGATGGTGGTCGATTTCGATAGGGTGTGGTCGATATCGACCCTTGACCCCGATTTCGATGCTTCCTCTTTTCCTCCGTCGACCCCATACTTATGACCTGTCACAGAATCTTGAACATTAGTGGTCGATATCGACTTACCTGGGTCGATTTCGATGTTCTGTTGAGCTCCTTTGTTCAAGATTGCTTCAACTTCCTCTACTTGGGCTTCATTGATGGCTTTTATCTCCATTGGCCCTTGACTTTGCACCGTCTTTTTAAAGGAATACTCTATTACTTCATCACTAATTGTGAGTGAGAGCAATCCTTTCTTCACGCTAATGTTGGCATCGACGGTTGCTAGGAATGGCCTACCTAAAATAATTGGACAAGCAGGGTCCTCCGCTATGTCAACAACTAGGAAATCAGCAGGGACAAAGAATTTACCTACTTGTACTGGCACATCCGTAACTATCCCAGTTGGAATCACTACCGTATTGTTAGCCATGTACAATCTTGCATCCACGGGCTCCAGAGGACCTATCTTTACCTTGTGCCAAATGGTTAGTGGCATCATGCTAACGCTAGCGCCCAAGTCAACTAAAACATTAAATTTGAATTGACCTAGACCTATAGCGATAGAAAACTTACCTGGGTCCGCCCGCTTTTGTGGTAGCTCCAACCTGTTGCATTCCTCTGCGATCTCAGAGAGCGATCGATTCTTACCTAAGATGTCCTTAAGGAACCTTACATGAGATGGCATCTCGTGAAGTGCCTCTGTGAATGGTATAGAGACATTAAGCCCTTGGAGCATCTTCACGAACCGTTGGAACTTCTTTTCCGCTGGGTCCTTAGTCACCTTTCTAGTTGGGAATGGCAACACCTTCTTCCTTCCTGCGGCTGCAGTGAGGTCGATATCGGCATCAGTAGGGTCGATATCAACTGGAGGAGTCGATTTCTGTGGTGACGCAGAATTAGGGTCAACATCGACAGGAAGGTCGACATCAATGTCACCTTGGTCGATATCGACAGGGGGGTCGATATCGACGTCTGTTTTGGCTCCTTCTACGCTTTTTGCTCGGGCGTTTGTAATTGACGCCCACTCCTTAGGTTTACTGACTCAATATGACCTGTGGTTTTGCCCTTTTGGTTTGGCACAGTGGATCCAGGGAGTGATCCGGACGCTTTGGGCATTGCTTCCGCCAATTGACTCATTTGAGTCTCCATGTTGCGCTTCCAAACGTCGATCTCCCCAAGTCTAGAATTGATGCCCTGCAGCTGAGTATGGACGGAGTTATTGGCTTGTTTGAACTCAGCGTGGTTCCTCCGCATCTCATCAAGGATGATTTGCAGGTCATCTTTCTTAGTCTCCCGCTCAGGGTGCCCTGGTGCCCTATATGTTGGGGGATCCCTTTGATAGAACCTTTGATCACCCCAATTTTGTTTATTGCCCCCTCCATAGGGGCCTCTCGTCCATTTGACCTCCTCATGTTGTTCCGCCATGGATACTTGCTCAGTATGTGGACAGGCACTGGTGTTATGCCTTATTGAACCACACTCCTGACAAGGTTGATTGTTGCTCAGGAACCTTACTTGCTTTTGAAGGCGGCGTGTTTGATTGTTATGGAATTGTTGCCGTACTTCAGGATCTATCTCTCTTGGAGGCTCATATAGTGGCATAGATGTGGCAGGCCTTGCATCATAGGCCGCAGCAGCCCCATAGATGTTGTCAAAGTTCACAAGCCTCTCAATGGTCTCACATGCCTCCGTTGGTGTAAGCTCAATGTACCGATAGGAGGTATATGAATTGATCCTCTCCTTATTCGGTGCATCAAGGGCGTTATAAAAGATCTCTTGGATGACATATGGAAGTTGCCCATGCGTCGGGCATGATCTCAGCAAGTCTTTAAAGCGCTCCCACGCCTGTGCTAGGGTTTCACCTGGCTTTTGTTTGAAAGCCATGATCCTTTGTCGTAGCATCGCCGTTTTAGAAGGTGGGAAGAATTTGTTCAAGAATGCATCTTTCACCTCCGCCCATGTCCTTAGCGATCGTGGAGCCAAACTTTCAAGCCATTGTAATGCCTTTCCTGCCAAAGACCATCGAAAAGATTTTAGTCGCACATACTCTAAGTTTACTCCATCAGCAACTGTTTCACATAAGTCCATAAAAGTAGAGATGTGTTGCAGGGGGCATTCATTATGTCTTCCTTCAAAAGTATTTCTTTTAATCTCAGATAGGAAGTTAATTTTCAATTCATAATTGGAGTGAGGAATTATAATGGCAGATTTAGGAACATGAAGCGGCGGATGCATGTATTGCATCGCTGTCTGTGGATACTGATTTAGCCGCTCTTGGGCTTGTCTGCGCGCATCCTCCTCCCTATCAGCACGGGCTCGCTCAGAAGCAGCAGCGGCCCTTTCAGCAGCGATTGTAGCATTGTGGTCCTCGATCTCCTTTCTCAACCACTCTATGATCTCAGCCTGCGTCTCGTTGTCAGCCATGATGCGAATTGCTTTGTTGCGAAGATGGTAGAAACGTTCAGGCTCGTTAATTAGTTCCAGGATAGATCCGCGATCAGAACGTCGCATAATCCTGCAGAATAAGCTTAGAAAAAGATCGTGATTAACTTAGGTGGCGATTGATTGCCTCCCCGGCAACGGCGCCAATTTGTTCGCTGGAGGGGGCGGGGGGTGTATGTAAAGCAGGAGAATAAAATAAAGCACAACTAGACTATCTCCCTGTCCCAAACAAATAATACAAGAATCCCCTCCCTTGTAGTAGTAGGGTAATTCAGGATCGAATCCACGAGGAGGTATGTCAGCGCTTCCTTTGTTGTACTCACGATCAAGGCTTTCGACCTTAGCAGACACTCGATATCGAGTATACAGGTCGATATCGACCTCAGTTCTGGTCGATTTCCTAGCGCAGTTCCTGCAGAAAACAAAACAGGAAGTCGACGTCGAGCAGAGACCTCGATATCGATGTTAGACCTCGATATCGACCCTTAAGGTCGATTTCGATGCTTGTCACAGAAACTGTTTTTGTAACCAATTTATCGGAAAAGGATCCGAAGAAAATAGAATGGAGAAGGAAGATGAACAGAAACAAAACTAAGACTTTTATGAAGGATTCAATTAATTAAAAGGCTTCCAAAGTCGGGGTTTCATGCCACAACGATAACAATGCAAGTTTCATGCTAAAGATATGAACTTTAATGTCTTTCCGTCAAATAACTTTCGTTATCAACACTTAGGTGATTAGAGGCTCTCGCATAATTCCTAAGAGTTACTATCCAATTCATGAGCAATTCAAGTTCGCAATATGAGTGGCTTTCGCTTCAATAATGCAAATAATGAATCTCCCTAACTTTCGCAAAGGATCATGCATGGGGTAGAAGACGGAATCGCATAAAAGTCATACCTTTGATGCACTTACCTCACATTGCTATCGTCGGGCTCACCCCGACCCTAGAAGTGGGTTGACTACTCGCTCCTCATCATGCACATCATCATCATTGTTATTGAAAGAAAGCTACTTTGAATTAAAACTCCGAAGGAAAGTACAACCGAACAAGCCACTCCGCTCTCGCTTTACAACTCCACTCGGCCTCCTCTCTCTCTCTCTATTCTCTATTGCAACTGAATTGTGTGTAAAACGGAATACCTAAACTCAGCCCTATTGGCCTCTATTTATAGATGTCGATAAGGACTCGAAACCTTATCTTTATTCTCTAAGATAAATTAAAACAAAGTAAAAGCTAAAACTTCATGGTGAAATCAGCCTCCTCATGATAGATCTGGTGTTGATGATAGGAAATCTCGACCTTTGGATAGATATTGCAAGCATTGGATATAATTCTATCAAAATCGGAGTCGAATTCCTCTACTGGCATGGTCGATATCGACCCTTGGACCTCGATATCGACCCCTCCAAAATCTTATCTCGAGCTTCTCATTCTCCTACTCGAACTGGCACTCGACTTCTATCAACTTGGTCGATCTGGCAGCCTCGATATCGACCCCCAGACGTCGATATCGACCTCTTCTGTGTCGATATGCTCTGTTTCCTTTTCTGTCGATTCCTATGTCTCTGATGTACTCGATGTCGAGGTCTTCAGTCGATTTCGACCTCTCCAGAAGACTTCGAGTTCTTTTTCCGCTCTTCCGAATTCATCCATTTTCATCCTGTTTTCTGCGAATTCACATGGAAACTCGTGCAAACCCATATATTTGACATTTAAGCATATAACTACACCATTCCCATGTTTTCCCATTAATATGCATGCAAAAGACAATAAAATGGATTCATATGTGCATAGAAAATATGGCAATTTGCGCGCACATCACACATGCTTTTCATAATCAACATGTAACACATCAAGATATCATATCATAATTTGCACTCACCCAAGCTATCAAGCTATTCATCAAGTTAGGCAAAGTAAGTCATTTTCCAAAGATTTCTCAAAACTATTTAAATCAACTTATTTTATTATTTTATCAAATTAAATCCGACCAGTTTAGGATATTTTTCAAAATTCTACTTTTTGATTTTATTAAATCCGTTTCCATTATCAAAACAACTTCTAACCCTTAAATCCTTTTTCAAATTCTTTTCTTTTTAAAATCCAAGTTCCAAAATATTATATTTTAAATCTCCTCAATAATATAATATAATATTTAAATTACCATTTTCTTTATAACACTTTCAAATAATATTTTCAAAACCTTAAAGTAACTAACTATTTTATTTAATTAGCCAAAATAGCCCACATAATTTATAAAATACACAACCAACCCCTTTTTATTCATAAACCAAACCGAGCCCTTTTATTACCCAAACTGAAACCACTCAACTCAAACAAACCCAACATGAACCCATATTTTAAAAACCCAACCAGATCCGGTTTAAAAAAATAAAGCCCAAGTTCTTGTTTTAAAACACCCCAATCCGGCCCATAAGAAAAAAAAAGCCCAAAGCCTCTCCAATCCTATTCTTTTCTTTCACTTTCATTCACCCGGATTTTTTTTAAAAGGAGTGGGGCCCATGGAGGTGAGGTGGCAAGGGTCCCCATGGTTTCTTCCTCCTTGTTCTGCTTGGAAAACAGAGAACGGAGAAAGAGCTCTCCTGAGTTCGACGGAGGGGAGAAGAGGAGGGAGGCTCGCCGGTGGCGGTGCCCAGCTCCGGTTGTTTCCCCAACACCCAGAGTCAGAGATTGCACAGAAGAGGGAAGGAGGAGAAGAAGAAGAAGCTCACCTAAAAACTCCACCGAAAAACGCTCGATCGAGGCCCGCTTGGACTCGTCAGAGTTGGATATTCGTCGGGGATGGCCTAGGGGGGACACGCTCCGAACGAAAGCAAGGAGAAGGGTGCGGCGGGGCTGCGCTCGGCGACTCCGGCTTCCCTGGGCTGCTCCCTTGGCTCGTCGGCGTTTGGGGAGGCGTGGGAGAGATTGCTGCTGCTGCGGCTCAAGCTTGGAGGAGGAAGGACGAGTTGTGGGTGCTCGGTATTGCTTTGATGGAGAACAGGGGAGCTCGGCTGGTGCTCGAAAAGCAGAGGATAGGGGGGCTGGAGGAGGTGATGCTGGTGGTAGTATGGTGGCCAGGGGCGGATATCAATGTGGTGGTGCTTTGGTGGGAGATGGTGGTGGCTGATGTTTGGCGAAATGGAGAACACCAGGAGAAGGGATGAAGAGGGGGATGAAAAGGGAGGGGAACATGTGGGTTTGTGGGTGTATTTGCTAATAGGAACCACGTAAAAGAATGGGAGATGGGGGGGCCTGTGACAGGACGAAATCGTTGTGTTTCCTATCAAAATAAAACTCAAACCTACAAACTAGTATAGCAAGCAAGTAAGAGGTCGATCCCACGCAGAATCAAGTATTCCTATGTAGTGTGTATTTACCAATTTGTAGAAAAGAGGGGTTTTGAGTGATTGAGAATGAGAAAGATTAAAAAGTTAGGAGAATCAATAGTTAAGAGATAGTTTCACCTACAATTCTCAACCCTATTTGGTGAATTTGATCCTTGTTTCCCACTCAAGTTCTCTTCCTTTTCCAATCAAATGTTCTTATCTTGATTTAAATAGATTATTAGCCCTATGAGTTCTAATAATCCCTTACTCCTAGGCAATCTTAACACGGATTAAGGTTTAATCCTGGGAATAGCAATAAGTCTCAAGATGTATAAAGCTTATAAGCAATATCAATCCCCTAAAGAACTAATATTTAACCTATAGTCAACTTCCTACACATTCAAGCTTTCTAACGAAGTCCACTAGAACATGTTTGCTACGAAAGATTAAGAATCATAACGAACAATTCAAAACCCTAGCGATGACGAGATCCTAGCGAGGTGATCAATCAAGATAGGATCAAACACCATAAAGCATTCAAGCACAAAGAAGATGAAACATATGATGGAAATAAGAACAAGAATAGAAAACTCACAATTCAACCAAACGGAGTCTCAAATCGTAGGCGAACAAAATAGTTTAGCACTCCATAGTCAAGAGATTGTCAAAAGATTGGATACCTAAAACAACCTAAAACAAGCCATTAAATAGGCATAAGAACCGACCTAAAACCCTAGCAGACGTCCTCAAAAGATATAATGCAAATAAGGAAAGATAGAGTTATCGGATAAATTCGGCGCTGATTCGGCCCAGCAAGGCCGCGGGCGCTGCCTCCCAAGCCGCGGGCGCGGCTAATGCAGTGAGCTCTGAAATTCTGGCAGCAGGCGCTGCCTTGGTGGCCGCGGGCGCGGCTTTTCCAGCCTATAGCAATTTTTCCGTTGTGAATTTGGTCTTGATGTCAATATGAAAGTTGTAGCTCTCAAAAAGAGCTTAACGCATGCTTATAATAGTCAATCGGACTACCGAGGCCTCCAGAAAGTGCGATACAAGTTCAGCTTGTCGGGTGACAACTTTTGTTGACTTGTTCTTCACTTAGGCTCTCGAACTTCAATTCCGCTCCCATTCTCTTCTTGTAGCTTCATCTTCTTGACTCTTCCTTAATCCATGAGCCTCCTCGTTCCTTGTCGGGATCCACATCTACCTGAAATAATCAATAAAAACGTGTAGATTCCGACTCCACCAACATGGCGAGTAAATATGCAAATTCTACTTAACTTATGCATGTTATGCACCTTAACTAAGCTTAATGCAACCTATTATGGCTACCTAAATGAGCTCTATCAGCCTGTCTGAAAGCAGACTCAAGGCTGCTACTGCAACACTGTGGTGTGGGTTGCAGATTTGGCACTTTGCCAAAATTGGTGAAGTAAAGGATGGTGAGGGGGAAAGGAGACAGACAAAGTAAAAGGAGTGGTCCCTCTTAATTTCAAAATACCCGAAAACAAATCCCGAAACCCGCTCACTCGACCTTATCCCGACTCAATCTGAACTAATAAATAATCCGATAATTATTTTCAAGTCTCAGACTAAAATTCAGCGGAATAAAATCCGCTCTTAAATCAAGTTTCAAATTTATGCCGGAATTCGCTTCGAAAGATTTAGAATCAAATATATTGCTTGAGGATGGAATTTTCAAAATTTTCCGAAATAATATAATTCAAATCTCAATTAAATCAATATTAAATCAAAATTAATTCTAAATTTATAAAATAATATTTTAAAATCTTCCGGTCTTTACATCATCCACCTCTAAAAACAAGTCTCGTCCTCGAGACTAAAATCGTTTTCAAAATCGATCAAGTCTTTCTCAAAACATAGAACCCTACAAATCATTCCAAACCCGGGCCAAACCATTTTCAAAACCTCGAATCCTAGAAAATATTTCAAAAGCTCAAGTCATTCCTTCCTCTGTCATTTAATCAAGTTTCAGAACTCAGGGGGGTGGAATAATCCACCTCTAAGGGCTAATCTCATATTCTCTTCCTAGGTTCGTCTTTCAAAGATCAATTTCATGCTATCATTCTAGATATGTCATCGTGCTCAACGGCAACTATCTCGAATTATCTCAGAATCTCATATATATCACAATAATCAAGCCAAGCTATCAACTTTCATCATACGAGCAAGCATATCAAGGGTTGTATCCTACCAGTATCAAGCTAGCAAGTCATTACACATCAAGAGGCTCATCGCCAATCACATCATATCATCATATATTTGCACATAACTATCAATCATATGAGCTCAACGGCATAAAGATAAACATCAAAGCACACATCTCAAAACAAGGCATTAGGGTATACTCGCCACTAGGTCAAGAGTTCAAGCTAATGTCTATGCCAGGCTCCACCTAAGACGCAAGTAGCTCCCTGAAGTTTCCCCACAACTAGCCCGAATACTCTCCTCAAGACGCTCTAACAAGGAATGACCGACCTCAACATGGAGGTCAGAAACATATCGACAAAGTTGAGACAAGAAAGACATCGCACTCTAGCTAAGAACAGGGATAAAGCTAAGCGATAAGCCATCTCTCGAGAATCTCAAAAGGATCAACAAACCTAAGGCTCAGTTCATCTATGATGTTAAAACGTTGGGCCCCTCAGGAGGTAATACTCTCAACCATACATGTGCTCCCACATCAAAGAGAATCTCGATCCTTGTTAATGCCTCAGAACTCGTGAACATGCTGCCAGAATCTCGGAGTGAACCGTCCATCTCTATCGGGAACTATCCTCTCACGAACTCCATAGAGCCTCAAAATCCGTCGGATGAACTCCTCAGCTAGCCTCGAAACATGTTAAGACTCTTAAATAGCGATCAAGTGCGCCTCTCCATAATTCTCTGCCTCAAGTCCTGGGACCGGTGGGTTAGGGGCCTACCACGCTTCCGCTGCGCCGCTCGAGTACTACCTAGCTGACCGTTCTCTTCTCCATGTCGTCTCTCGTCGAAAGTTGTGCAAAAGATACTACGTTAACGTAGGTAGAGGAGAGGTAAAGGCGGACAACTTGGATTCTCTACGGAACCAAACATAGACCAGAACTGACGACGACGAGAATGAAAGACAAGATCCCAACCCGAGAATGACAATGGTGCCCTTATGGAATTCTATGAGGTTATAATTGCGGCAAGAAAATCACATATCAATCAATCATGAAGCATACTAGTCACATCAATACACACTAACATGTACCTATCTCGATGAACAATGACAACATATATTGGTAATAAGGGACATGAGCGAGTTCTACACGGACGTACATATAAGACATTCTAGTCACCTATCATCTCAAGTAGTAGACAAGCTCAACATGTTTAAGAAACAAGGATGCATGATTTCAACAATAAACTTATGTGGCACAAAGCTATGCAAAACATAGTATTACCACAACATCACATATATGGTTAAGTACTCATGTTCAACAAAATCCCAGAACATCACATATACCTATCATCATGATTAATTCAAGTCCAAATCCATACAAGTCATGGAATCATAAATCATTTTTAAATCCCTTTTTTCATCAAATCATATAGCATCACATAAGAATCTAGATCACATATATAGAATAACCCAAACCGGGTTTAAACCAAACCCGAGTCAACGACCAAAGAAAGGAGAGAACCGGCTCCGGCCAAGAGCCCAGATCTGGTTTTTGTCGTAACAAATTGGCCGCTCGTCACGGCGAAATCCAGTTCTTCGTCCCTCGCGAGTGATGCCTCTCGCTACGCGCGACAAGCATCATTCTCTTCCTTTGTTCCTAGTCCTTGTTTCGTCACGACGACCATGGTTTCGCCGCGGCGAAACAAGCGACTGTGAGCTCGCTTTGATCTAAACTCGATCTTTCTTTCTCAACTAATCTAACCTTTTTCGACACCCTCCCCCGACCTCAAACAACATCTTAGAATAATGATTCCGAATAATACCATGACTAACAGGCAAATAAACGTTTAAAATCACATCTTTTTTTTTATACCTCAAGATTTAATAACGGACATTCAAATAATAACAAATTACTCATAACAGGTTCACATATAGTTAGGTCATATCAATATAGAGTCCGATCCTAAGATGCTCAGACATGCCATAGCACTGTAAAAGGAACACATAAGGTGGGCATAGTAACTGTCACATCATGGAGCAACAAAATCTACATGATATGATAAGTATGACATGTAATCATATGAGGAGCTGTATCAGAAAGCATGTCGTACATGATCCTAACCGGCCATGACATGGCATAAGTATAACCAAAGATGAATACTGAGGAACAAGTTTAATACTAAAACCCGTATTTCATGCATACTTGCATCTATCATGTCGTAGTGTATAAACATGCAATGTGGCACCCAATTACTAATTAACACATGACTCGCAAATACATGAGTTCAACAAGACAAGCATGGATTGACGATATATCCTATGCAAAATTATCACGTGTGAACCTAGACATGATTTCAACTATAATAAGGGGTGTGCAGTCGACCGAGGTGCAAGCTACTAGAATACAATAAGCATCACAAGAGCATCATATGGTAAGAACAACAAATTATATGAGTCATACACATAACCACGTGATTAGTCATATTAAGCATGAAACAAGGTGGTTGAGGCATAGCATGATAACTAGTTTACCAGAATCAAACATGCTCATATAGTTATAGGATCATCTAAAGGGGCATAACATGGCTATCATAATCTATGACAAGAGTAACTGAACGATGATACAAAGTGGGCATGAGATTATGCAAGTCATATTTCTAAGGGCTTAGATTTCACGTGATACAATAGTGCATGACAAGTCATGGATAGGTGAGAATAAAGTGCATCGAATAACTTCACATAATGGCATGGTGAGTCATAGAGGCTTAAGCAAGGCTACCATTATAACGAGCATCAATGCATATAAGGGGAATACAAACAAGTACAACATGTGAATCATGCGCACGTCACAATGCAGAACAACATGATGCTCTTAAGGTGTCATATTACAAGAGAACAATACGCTATATTCATATATATAACTATATTCATATTTATAAAAGTAATCATGCGAGTATCTTATAACTATCATGGTGGGTGTGCTCATGCAAAGGTCATGATCTCCACACGTGTAAAGATAACATCTCAAGCAAGGGTGTAACAAGGGTTGTAACATATCATGGTCGTACTGAGGTCATTAGAGTATAAGATTAATGATGGCAAGATGATCATTTAAGGTGCTACTAGATACTAAGATACATGGAAACAAGATAACATTTTGAATGCAACATTCGCGTACATAAAACAAGACAGTTAGAGCACATATTCTCATAACAAGCTGCATTTTGAAGACATGCATCCTATATGATACTAATAGCATACATGGAATCTAAATACAATGTGGTGTGTGCACATGCAAGGTGCCAACTTATTCATCCTTAAAGCATCAAAGAATGTTATGGGGCATGAAAAAACAATATCACGAGACAAGTAGATAGGCGTGATACTAGTTGGAATCACATAAGGTATAATGGGTATCGAGGTGTAACACAATTCATATTTCAAGGACATAAGGAACGAATGTCGATACTATCGGGGATCTATTTTAAGTAGGAGCATATCATAAAGCAAGTAAGGCATAAATGTACACAAGCCACAAGTCATGGGTCCTACAGGACACTAATATCTCGATGAAAGGCGTAGATGTACAACGTATGATACATATACATTAAACAACTTAGCACCAACATATGCAAGAGGTCAAGACAACAATAACACAATCATATGGAAGCAAGGAAGAAACATAGCGGGGGACAACAGGAGCTTAAGATAGTGTGACTTCTCATATATACATGGATGCAAGTCAATAATTATCGGTACACGACATGTATTTAGCACAATGATATCTCAAGTCATTCAACATAGTAATGCATCAAGTCACGTAAGCACAGATAGGGCTGCCGTTATAACCAGACATAGATTTCCAAGAGCAATATCGACTTATCCCCATAGACTCAAAAGCTCATTTCCCGTGGAATACGTGTAACTCATTTCGAGAACATAGAAGGGTACTCAAAGTACTCCTGAAAGAAGATGGCGGAGTTCATATAGAAGTTCATGACATGGGGACATCAGCTGACCACTACGAGAATCGAGGAGGATGACTCTACAACCCATCTCATAGACTCCGACTCATTCAAAGTTTGCTATCCTAGCACACTGATCATCTCGTGGCATGACCTATGGTGTCAAGTACCATACTTATCACACGCTCAAGTAGTTAACGTTCCCGAACCAATCTCCCGGACATGGTTAGATTCCTAATACCATTTCCCATAAAAGACATCGATACCATAAAGAATGTCCCGATCAGAATACCAATTGAGACATGGAAGAAGATAGAAGGGGAGGAAATCAGAATAAAGGGAATAGGCATCCCTCAACCATCACTAACCTTTAACCAAACTTCTTCGAACCAGAGACAAAACGAAAGGGAAAGACACCAATAATTGAATCATGGAGGAGACTGCTCTCTAAGATAGAAATTCCGACTATACCGAAAGGAAAGGCTCCCTCGCTTATCCCACTCACATAGAGAGGCAACACTCAGTCTAAGTATATCAATAGATTTCTAGTTCTAGCATAATAGTACTCAACACAGAATCAGTCAGTGACAATTATAATGATCCCTTCGAGGGAGATCATTCTCAGGTCCAATTAATACATAAAGCACATCAAGCTATCTAATGCCGCTCTTCGAGGAGCGACTGACCGGAGGGGCAAAAACCTCACGATCTCTACCTAACTCGCCACTCCGACCACCTCGGTGCAATTCCTTGGAGTCTTCCAACCCACCTGTAAAGAATAAGCTAATATTTTGCCTAGCCATTCCCAACTACATCCAATAGGGATGGTCTAACGCCTTTTCTACCCACTCGATCCCTTTGGTTTGATCCATCATATTTAATAAGTCGAGTTCATATTTAGTCCATTTGGGTTAGGCATATTAAGTTCATTTTGCCCCTTTAAAACATCTTCAAATCCTTTGAAATTCATGGTCAATTTTCCAAAACATACACCCGACCCTTGAGTACCCGAATTGCACAACCTGGCTCTGATACCAACTTTGTAACGGCCCGGATATAAATACCCGGGTTATGTTTCGAAGGTCGGATACCTTCGTTCGGATGTTGCAATTCAGGTACAGGTTGAGGTTTCAAACCTCGAAGATCAGTATTCAAAGCGGGGATTTCGAACCCAAGCAATCAAAGTCACAAAACCCAATTCAAACGAAATTAAAACGGAAGCAAGGTTTAGATACAAGAGCCACGACAGAGCCGGGTCAAAACCAAAACATATATTCTAAAGTCGTATAGCCAAATTAGCGGGGTTAGACAGATTCTTTGCAATCGCCCGGGAGATTTTCCCACGCCATAGAGACAGGGAGCAATCATACCTAAAAACAAGTGGTGCGAGCGGGATCAGACCGAGACCCCAACATACCCTGTCCCGCAAGCAAATATACACATACGCTATAATAAAGATGCTTCGATGCAATGCGGAAATTAAATCACACTAGCATATTCCTAAATCATAATATGCGGAAAAGAACTGTAAAGGCGCCCAAAGAATGCCAAGTGGTATATCCCCATATCTTTGTATTTCCCGTACCCACTCCGAGGTAGGGCGCTCAGCCTTAGCCGAACCGTAATAAATATATTCCCATACCCACTCCGAGGTAGGGCGCTCGGTCTATGCCGAACCATAACAGATATACTCCCGTACCCACTCCAATGTAAGTCGCTCGGTTTATGCCGAACCGTAACAGAGATATATATATAGATCATACTCATCGACTCGATTGGGGACCGAAACGGTATAAAACACGAATGACCCCATGACCCTAGCAAAGACTCTAAGACACACAGATAACGGCCGTTTTGTATTTAAACACACAAAGTAACCGAATGCTCATTCAAAAGTGCAATCCTAGCATGATACTATATGGCATGCTTTAATGCTTATGCAACACCTAGTATGTCATATATTCACAAGCAGGTATTCTCTTTCGAATCTAAGTAAGCTCATAAAGGAACTTACCTGGATAGGCATAACAGCAAAAGGCAGAATCCATGTATACAGCAAGTCATACATCACAAATGATAACCTATCATAGATAAGTAATGTATATGAGTCTACTTCTAGTTTACACTAAGCATATCTCAATCACACAAGTACCCAGAACTACAGATCTCCCTCATTCAGAACCTCATCATGTTATCATCCATTCATCCCATATCTCATAGCATGATCTCATATAACTCATCAAGAATCAACTCTACTCGTCATCATCATTCATCGTATACCATCTCACCTCTCATCTCATATCAATATCTCATCGCATAACGTCAGCATGACTCATCAGACATCATTTCAACTCATTATTATACCATATATCGACCATTTAGGAACATGCATCATTATCTCATATATAAGTCATAATATTCATACTCTAATTAATCATCATATAACATATCCATAATCATGCTTAGCAACCATATAACATTTCATCATGCTTTAACTCATCATCATATAGCATATCATGATTCTTAACATATCTCATATTTCATCATTCCAATATTAACATGCTTGCACTAATCAATTTAAGAATTCACATTTTTCATGTTGTTTAATAACTCAACATAATTCTTGATTTAACGTACATCCATATTATAATCACATCGCACATGCTTTTCATAATCAACATGTAACACATCAAGATATAATATCATAATTTGCACTCACCCAAGCTATCAAGCTATTCATCAAGTTAGGCAAAGTGAGTCATTTTCCAAGGATTTCTCAAAACTATTTAAATCAACTTATTTTATTATTTTATCAAATTAAATCCGACCAGTTTAGGATATTTTTCAAAATTCCACTTTTTGATTTTATTAAATCCGTTTCCATTATCAAAACAACTTCTAACTCTTAAATCCTTTTTCAAATTCTTTTCTTTTTAAAATCCAAGTTCCATAATATTATATTTTAAATCTCCTCAATAATATAATATAATATTTAAATTACCATTTTCTTTATAACACTTTCAAATAATATTTTCGAAACCTTAAAGTAACTAACCATTTTATTTAATTAGCCAAAATAGCCCACATAATTTATAAAATACACAACCAACCCCTCTTTTATTCATAAACCAAACCGAGCCCTTTTCTTACCCAAACCGAAACCACTCAGCTCAAACAAACCCAACATGAACCCATATTTTAAAAACCCAACCAGATCTGGTTTAAAAAAATAAAGCCCAAGTTCTTGTTTTAAAATACCCCAATCCTGCCCATAAGAAAAAAAAAGCCCAAAGCCTCTCCAATCCTATTCTTTTCTTTCACTTTCATTCACCCGGATTTTTTTTAAAAGGAGTGGGGCCCATGGAGGTGAGGTGGCAAGGGGCCCCATGGTTTCTTCCTCCTTGTTCTGCTTGGAAAACAGAGAACGGAGAAAGAGCTCTCCTGAGTTCGACGGAGGGGAGAAGAGGAGGGAGGCTCGCCGGCGGCGGTGCCCAGCTCCGGTTGTTTCCCTAACACCCAGAGTCAGAGATTGCACAGAAGAGGGAAGGAGGAGAAGAAGAAGAAGCTCACCTAAAAACTCCGCTGAAAAACGCTCGATCGAGGCCCACTTGGACTCGTCAAAGTTGGATATTCGTCGGGGATGGCCTAGGGGGGACATGCTCGGAACGAAAGCAAGGAGAAGGGTGCGGCGGGGCTGCGCTCGGCGACTCCGGCTTCCCTGGGCTGCTCCCTTGGCTCGTCGGCGTTTGGGGAGGCGTGGGAGAGATTGCTGCTGCTGCGGCTCAAGCTTGGAGGAGGAAGGACGAGTTGTGGGTGCTCGGTTTTGCTTTGATGGAGAACAGGGGAGCTCAGCTGGTGCTCGGAAAGCAGAGGATAGGGGGGCTGGAGGAGGTGATGCTGGTGGTAGTGTGGTGACCAGGGGCGGATGTCAATGTGGTGGTGCTTTGGTGGGAGATGGTGGTGGCTGATGTTTGGCGAAATGGAGAACACGAGGAGAAGGGATGAAGAGGGGGATGAAAAGGGAGGGGAACATGTGGGTTTGTGGGTGTATTTGCTAATAGGAACCACGTAAAAGAATGGGAGATGGGGGGGCCTGTCTGAAAGCAGACTCAAGGCTGCTACTGCAACACTGTGGTGTGGGTTGCAGATTTGGCACTTTGCCAAAATTGGTGAAGTAAAGGATGGTGAGGGGGAAAGGAGACAGACAAAGTAAAAGGAGTGGTCCCACTTAATTTCAAAATACCCGAAAACAAATCTCGAAACCCGCTCACTCGACCTTATCCCGACTCAGTCTGAACTAATAAATAATCCGATAATTATTTTCAAGTCTCAAACTAAAATTTAGCGGAATAAAATCCGCTCTTAAATCAAGTTTCAAATTTATGCCGGAATTCGCTTCGAAAGATTTAGAATCAAATATATTGCTCGAGGACGGAATTTTCAAAATTTTCCGAAATAATATAATTCAAATCTCAATTAAATCAATATTAAATCAAAATTAATTCTAAATTTATAAAATAATATTTTAAAATCTTCCGGTCTTTACAAAAGTGATCCTTTGTCACTCTCAAATCCAGATCATCCAAGCATGAATCTCACGAGTGTACCTTTCAATAGGGAACTACCTCAGGTGGAGGAGGAAAGTTCAAATGACACTCGAAGCAAAATTGAAGCTTGGATTCATTGACGAGACCTGCAATAAGCCTGATGTAGGTAATCTAAGGCTTTTCAAAGGGAGTTAACCCACTCAAATTAACCCAAGGTAGGCTTTTGTATAAGACTTGAGGATGTATAAGACTTGAGGATGTATGAGCTTGAAAAAGGAAAAACTTTTGCGACGGAAGTGAGACTTCTATTATTTATAAATCACTCTCAAACTCTCATATAATCGATGTGGGATGTGGTTTTACATTCATAATATAAAAGCACTAATGACCTCACCAAACCGATTTCCTGTTTTTAATAATGATCCAATCCCCTTGTTTTTCTTTTGCAATTCAACTTTAAGGGGAAAAGTGAAATAAGGCAAAAACCGGATCTTGACTAGCGAATGAGTAAAAAATTTAGTCAGTCACAGAGCAATCGGATCAAAATTGGTTTTCACCCAAAATCTGTATTTCGATTTAAAATTTGATATGTTGTGTGTGTTGTATTTTTGCAACCAGTTGATGAGAGTTTTATTAAGGGTGTTATCAGTCATTCCAAACCCTGAACATGCCATAACTCCTTCCCTTTCATGCTTGGATTCACTCAAAATCATTCAGAGGAAACTGAAACCCTAGATCTAAGCGCTAGGAGGTTGATCCATTAGACGCTTTCATCTCATATTAGATTATAGGGGATATAATTATCCTTTCTCAAATTAGTCATTAAAAGAAGGGAAACAAAATCAAGTTTATTGCAAATTTTAGGAAAATGGGTAATACCATAATAATCAAGATTTTTAACAATTAATTTTATACCAAATGGTCTGAAACCAACACCAATCTAGACAAGTCAACGTCGTGTGATCCACACTTTTCTAGGAGTCATCCATTGCCCATTGAGGATTTAAGCTTTCCATCCCCCCAACGGTAAGACATAGTGTCAGTGTTAACTTTTTCATGCACTCACTATCTATCCATATCCTCTCGCCGAGCCTTCCATCCTCGCTAAGCCAGATTTCTATTTGGTTTATAGATTTTTTATGGTTGTTTTCCTCGTTTTGCCTTGGTCATTTAGTTCATAATTTGTGGGTTGTTGTGTTTGTCAGTTATATCTTGACGGTTTGTTCGTCTGACAACTGACACTCTTTACACCCTCTCAATTTAATAGACTTACCTCTAGTATTTTAAACTTTTACCTGATAAAAAAAATAATAATAAATGAGTAGTGGGCCCATCAGGGAGGAAAATCGAAAACCTCATCAAGCCCAATGATTTATTGGTATGACAACAGGAATGAAAGGCCCAAATAGTGGATGGCAAATTTGCAATTGTTGTTCCAACTTGCAAGAAGAAGCACACCATAGAGAAGGTTTTTTCCTCGATGTGAATAAATAAATTTAGTTGCTCCCATATAAGAAGCAAAAATGTTTGGAAGTTTCCGTTGAGAGGCGGTGATTGGTTAATACTTATTATTAATATAATATTTTAAAATTATATTTATTATAAATAAAAATCTATTAAAAATACAATATATCAACATTTTAATACAAAAACTAGAATAATACTGACCACTGGTCCACTACATCTATTCAATGATATATAATTAATAATCGCATTAACTAGTTATATTGATATTTTATTTAGCATATAGTTAATAAATAATATATAGTTTTAAAACAAATTTATAGTCATTATTTTTTGTTATTGACAAAGTCCAAATTTTCTTCTTTTTTTTTTCATTTTTTTGTTTTTTTTTTCATTTTTTAACAATGAACGGTAACTTTTTTCTATCAGTGGATACTCTTAATATTTTAAAATTTTTATTACTTTTTTGTTACACAATTAAATACTTTTTTTTTACTAATATATTGATAGATTTTGCTAGTCAAATATAGATTAATATCAATTATAATTAGACTTGTCAATCGGGTCATTCGGGTCGGGTTTGGGTCGGGTCATTTCGGATTTCGGGTAAAACGGGTTCTGGGTAAAACGGGTTCCGAGTAAAACGGGTCCCGGATAGATCCGGGTTGATTTGAACTCGGGTTTGACCCGGTTTCGGGTCAAATCGGATCGATTTCGGGTTTGTCAAATTTTTCTTTTTTAAATTAAAAAAATCATGATTTGGTAATTTTGCGATAATTTTAAAATTCTAAAATTAAAGACATGGTTCATAAGTTTTAGTGTTTGTAATTATATACTATATCTGATCAAAAATATTTAATTTTTATGATTTCTTTTAATTTTTAATAAAATTAAAAAATATATAAAATATCAAAATTTTTAATAATTTTTTAAAATAATTTCATGCAATTTGTAATAAGCATAGAATTATTTTAATATTTTTTTTTAGAGTTATATCTTTTTAAAAAATGTAATGAAAAATCAAAAATCAAATACTATGGATTGGAGGGAGTATTAAACAATAAAAATAAATATAAAAGTTGATTTGAAAATGAAACATCAAGTGATTGTGATTATAAAATGTAAATAAATTAGAATCTCCATAAAAAAATTAATCATATATAATTATAAATCAATCGGGTTAATCGGATCACCGGATCATCGGGTCAATCGGATCAATCAGGTCAAAATTTCCGGGTCAATCGGGTCACCGGGTCGAAACCCAAATGACCCAGAAAATTACCGGGTTTTCGGGTTCGGGTCGAAAAAAAAATTCGGGTCAAAATTTTCGGGTCCTGACCCAAATTTTACCGGGCGTTCGGGTCGGGATATGTTTTGATAGGTTTAATTATAATATAATTAAACTTGTTTATACGTAGTTAGATTTTAATAAAAAAATCTTGATATAAATAATTCTTAAAAAACCTAAATATAAATAAAATTGTAGCTATTAAATATATTTTTCATAGGTGAGATTATGAAATAATTTTTATTAATATGAATATATTTTGGTTATATTAAGTTCTTCCACCCAAAAATAATTAAGATGAATTTTAGCACTTAAAAATATTGATATTTTTATTAATATTATTTTTTTAGTTGGAGAAAATTTTGTGCGAATTATTCCCAACCTATTCAAATTCCATTTTTTCATTTAACTAAGAAAAGGATATATTTGATTAAATCATAAATAGTTAACTAAGAAAATTGATTTTTATCCTCAAATTTAGAAATCTCTAAATTTTATTCAAAATAATTATATCTTTGGAACTTTAATCAACCCATAATATATCTATACAATGATCCATGACCATATCTATAAATTTATCTAAAAAGAAATCTAATAAAAATAATTATTTTATTTTACCATTAACACATATAATTGGAAAGATGAAATATCTTATAAACGAGTAAATATTATATAAGGAAAAACAATATTAGTTGTAGAAATATACTATATATTTAACAAAAAACAATATTAAAATATTTTTAAAAAACAGTTCTCTAATAAATGACATGCGATTCAATTAATTGTATATTAGAAGAAAAAAATTACCTTATAAATGTGAATTCTATATATATTTTGAGAGAATCTAAATAAAAAAATATTTAGATTTTTTATAATCTGTCAAATTAATTTTATTTATATCTATATTAATTGTATTAATGTATTCTCTGTACACGGGACGAGACCTACACTAGTATAATACTAAAGGAGAAGTCGTCTAAGCCATGTAGCATCTTCTCCTTTAATGTAGGTATTTTAAAGTTAAATTAATTATTAATTTAAATTTAAAATTAAAATCCTACGTGTCATTTTTGCAAAATTTTGGATTTTCTTTTAATTCCCTTTGAATACAAATTTAGTTGAGATATTTTTTATATTGTTGTTGGTTGGTTTAGATATTCACTAGATAAGATAAAACTAAATCTTTTTATCTTAACAAATCTTTGATTTTCACGCATATTTTAACAAAATTTTTATCTTCTCCATTGATTAAATTAAAAATTTTCCTGAATTATTATCATTTGTCAACCTATAAATAGATCGACTCTATTTTAGTTCATATTTCCTATCATGCATTGCATTTTCCATCTAATTTTAATTTTTATATTTTTTGTTCTTTATCTTGCTAATTATACCATCAATATCAATATCTAATATCAATTATCAATTAATAATACTAAAGGAAAAGTCGCCTAATTCATATAGCGGTTTCTCCTTGAATGTAGGTTTTTTTTTAATTTTTCTTTATATAGGATTTGTTAATTTGTTAGGATTTGTTAATTTCTTAATTAGATTAGTTGCAAATTAAATTAATTAGATTCATAATAAAAATGAATTATATTAATAATAAAAATAAAATGCAAATTAAATTAATTGCTTGCCAAAAACAAAAAAGATATGGCGTAGGATTTGTGGTGGTTAGTTGCTAAAAAATGAAAGATATCCTAGGATTTGTTTGTTATTAATTGATAAGAATTGTTAGTTGTTAATTAATAAAAACTAAAACAAATCCCATGGTATGTCGATCGATATACTAAAGTAGCTTTTTTATATAGGATTTGTTCATTAGTAATTAATAATAAAAATAATTGCAAAATAAATTAATTATTTGCTATCCGGTGATTATTTGCTAAAAAAAAAATATGCTAAGATTTGTTGTATGATATGTAGTTACTAATTGATAATGATTAATAATAAAAATAATTGTAAAATAAATTAATTGCTTTCTATTCGTGGTTATTTGCTAAAAAAAGAAAGATATGTATGATTTACCGTAGGATATGTAGTTACTAATTGCAAGGAGCCAGATTACAGCTTGTGTAATTGCTCCTAATTATTGCCTACTGTAAAAAAAAATAAAAAAAATGTAGTTACTAATTGATAAGAATTGCAGTTACATGCAAAAATAATAGGAAGCTTATTAATTATGTTAGTGATCCCATGGTTTCGCCTATGCTAGGTTTTTTTTCGTCTCTATATATTAGTTAGTGATCAATATTATGTCGTACAAAAAGTTTTTTTCAACCGAGCTAGATTAGATTGCTCACAATGACAAATAATAAAGAAAAATAATAAAGATAAGACACTCATAGAGAAGAACAATAGGAAACTTCAAAAAAGGTACGTTAAATATTATTTAGTTTATGCGTTTATGCAATTCATTTCGGTTTGATTGAGTACAATCAATTGATGATGAAGTTCATTAATCACGTTTGTGCGGATTAGTTTAATTTCGATTGTTTTAATCGAGTTCAATCAACTGAGTTTTTTTTTGTCAATAAAAATTACAGTAATAATCTAAATAAGCATGATATACATATATATAGTGTTACATACACTGATACACATGTAACTATTTTAAACTAAAAAAACGCCCACACAAGGTGTGGGTACTGAACTAGTAAAATAAATAAAACACCAACTCCCCATCTCACACCTTACTAAAAGACATTAGAAAGGAACTCGCAACAAAAGATTTCATCTTGCTTGCCACTGCCTGGTGGAGTATTTGGTATTTCCGTAACCAAGCACTTTTCAACAATCTAAATCAGATCCAAAATCCATTAAGACCTATATTATGTGCAGCAACTTACGTTACAACATCTCTTTGGAATGGACGGCACCAACACGTACCTTCCCCCAAAAAGCCCCAACAAAACCCAAAACCTGACCTAATACCAAATGGGCAAAACCGCGAACTACACATTTTTAAGCTAAACTTTGATGGGGCTCTATCTGTCACCAACAAAGGGAGTTACGGATTTGTCATTCGTAACCACGAAGGCTCTGTTATCTATGCTGAGGTTGAACCCTCCCCTCTCTTGAGTGTCTTCGGGAGTGAGTGCTTTGCGCTCTGGCAGGGCCTTAAGAAAGCAACCGACTTACACATACAAAGTATTATTATAGAAGGCGGCAACATCTCCGTTATCAATTGCCTTAATCTGGGATGGACTTGTCTATAAGAAGCTGAAATCATTACTTTGAATGCTTACTCTTCCTTCAACGCTTTCATTTTGCTGTGGTTTCTCACATTTTTCGAGAGGCTAATCGGGTTGCGGATCTGCTATCTCACTTGATCTTGCCCCCGGATTGATTTCGTCCACCTGGAGTCCTGGACGCTCTTGGTTGATTGCCCCGACAATTAACCAAATTCTTCTCGGTTCAAAAAAATAATAATAATAAAAAAATAAAATAAAATTAGTCCCACTCTTGGAGAAAGTTATTCCTGCGCGAGAGCGTACACATCCTACTTGGAGAAAAAGAAAAGAAGCAAATTTCAGCTTCATCGGCCGACACCGAACTCCGAACACTAATACCCTCGCCGGTACGGTACCAACTCTTCCACATTCATCTCGATACTCTTCCCAATCTCTGAATCTATTGCCCCATCTGCAGCTACGCTTGTTTAAATCTTTGATTTTTGCTAAATTTTACTCTTTAATTTTATGCGCTTGGAATATTGGATTGGATTATACAGTTCTCGACGAAGATGACTCAAGATGTGGAGATGAAGGACACTCAAGCTCCTTCCAATTCCAATCCCCCCGCCGTCCCTCCCACTCTACATAGTAAATACCACAACTTTTCCGTTCTAATTTTCTTCTATCACATCGATTTTGGGCAATTCTAGGGCTTTGCTTGATCCCTTTATGTAACGGTGTTATGCCTTCTGTATATAGATTTGAAGGAGATTGCTTCCTTGATCGAGACTGGATCTTACACCAAGGAGGTCCGACGAATTTCTCGCGCCGTTCGCCTTACATATGCCTTGCGCAGAAAGCTTGCACCTTCTGTTTTGTCAGTGTTCATCGATTTTGCACTCGTTCCGGGTTCTGATGCCCATACCAAATTATCTGCCTTTGTTCCAAAGGTACAGTCTGTTGACTGATTTTGGCTTTTCAGTTTTTGTATTTCAAATGCTGCCCAAATTTTACTGCATCCTATTGTGGGTCTGAATTCTTCATGACTGGATTGTAGTTTAGCTTTGTGTGCAGTCTATGGTTTCTGATTTTCATGTCTGCTGACTCTAGAAATATAGGATTTGAGGTTTATGCTGTCTGGATTACTACTTACTAGATAGTTAAATTTTCAGTCAACTAGTAAAGAAACTCACATCTTAAAGTTAGACAATCATTTGAAGTTTCATTTATATATTCTTCTATGCTATAATGTTTTTCATTTGAAATTGCCGTTAGTTCGTTTTCCAGTTGTATTGTAGAAAATGTCTAATTAGATTTGGCAGTGAAGATTGAGAGAGATCCATACAGAAACTTGCCAACTGATGGTTCAATTTGGAGCCTAACATATAGAAAGATATTGGGATAATGTCACATGCAAAATTATACAATTTTAAACAAGCTTTGTGTTTGCAGTCGAAGTTGACATTCATCATGCAGTATCCACTTGCTTGATATTACTTTTCACATCAGGTGTTATTGTGCTTGTGGCTCTAAGGTGGAATCATACTGAACTCGTATATGCAAACCTATTCATTAATGTCCTTTGATGTGTGTATTGTGTAAATGCCTTTTTTCCATTTGGTTTTAAGATTTGGCTTGTGGCAGGTATGCGATCAACTTTAATCTTTTCTTCACCATCAGATTGGCTTTTGTTCTTCCTTTTTCTTGTGTATGCGACTTGGTGTTTGATTTATTCCACTTGGTTTTAATTTGCGTACTAGTTTACTCATGTTTTTGTGTTATTGCTTGATTTCTTCTTCTTCTTTTTTTTTTGTTGAAATTTTTTCTATCTGCGATGTAATTTTAGGAAGGAGATCATGAAATGGAAGTTGATACAGCCTCTACTCCTGCTCAAACATCTGGAAAGCATGTCTTACCTGAGCTGGAGATTTACTGCTACTTGCTTGTACTACTGTATTTGATTGACCAGAAAAAATACAATGAGGTTTGTATTATTTTCCCTCTGTTGCACTTGTTTATCATGAATCTGAAGCTGTTTAATATCTCTCATCTTCTCACACTCTTGTACTTTTACTGTGTACATCAGGCTAAAGCTTGTTCTTCTGCAAGTATTGTTCGTCTTAAGTCCTTGAATAGGAGAACCCTTGATGTGATAGCATCCAAATTGTACTTCTACTATTCACTGAGTTATGAGCTTGCTGGTGAGCTAGCTGAAATTCGTGGGTGAGTTTATCTCAGTTATCTTCTGCTCTTAAAACATAGAGGTTTGTGTTCATATTAATTTATGAACAATTATGACATGCCAAATAACAAGCTCTGTCGGTAGATACCCATCAAAGTCAATTTGGAGTGTTGTTCTTGTTCTGATGCTAATGGTTTTGGTTTACTTGTTCTTTCGTTTCTAGTGAGCTCCTAACACTGCACCGGCTTGCTACATTGCATCATGATGAGCTTGGTCAGGTTGGTTTGTGAATGTCGGAAACAGCTTCTGTTAAAATTATCCGTTCCCGTGTGCTATCTGAGTTGTTAATTATAATAGCTTTGGGAATTTTTAGACTTATGCCTTGTGATATGGTGCATACAGGAAACATTGCTTAACCTGCTTCTCCGCAATTACCTTCATTACAACTTGTATGATCAGGCTGAGAAGCTAAGATCAAAGACTCCCAGATTCGAAGCCCACTCTAACCAGCAGGTATTATTATTATTACATGGATCTATCAACTATTATTGTTTCTGTAGATTATTTTTTGACAAGGTCAATCGTGATATGTATGATCTTGCAATCTCCGGTGTTTCCTGACATGCTTATTCAATATTATTTGCATGTGTATTGAAGCGATATTCCTGTAACTATTTGCATAATATTAGCATGCAATGTTGAGTCAGTTAGGAGTTATAACAAGTATGGGAGTCCATGTTTTTTACTTTTTACCTTGTGTAGGTTTTTTTTTCACGCATATTCATTTATTGTTTTTTACTATCTGCTTTTTTTTTGTCGAAGAATTTGCAGTCTAGATTGTTTGAATCTTCTGCGTTTTTGGAATAAAGTAATCATTCGTACTGCAATCTTTGCTGCAGTTTTGTCGATACCTTTTTTACCTGGGAAAGATTCGAACAATTCAGCTGGAGTACACTGATGCAAAGGAGAGCCTTCTTCAAGCTGCTAGGAAAGCTCCTGCTGCAGCACTTGGATTCAGAATTCAGTGTACCAAGTGGGCTGTTATAGTTCGCCTACTTCTTGGGGAAATTCCCGAGAGGACAATATTTGTACAGAAAGGCATGGAGAAGGCCCTGCGACCCTACTTTGAGCTCACAAATGTGAGTTTCTCGCTTCACTTCTTAGTATAGATGTTTTATCCTTTTGAATACGGGGTACCTTTTATCCTTGTTTGAAGTAGAAAATTAAGACTTACGACTTACATAAGTAGATTGATGTTCGTGCTTATTCTTTTGGCTCTAATAAGATATCGTGGTATTTTTTTTAGGCGGTTCGAATCGGTGACCTTGAGCTGTTCAGGTCAATTGCTGACAAGTTTGCTAGCACTTTCAACACTGACGGGACCCATAATTTGATTGTTCGACTGAGGCATAACGTGATTAGGACGGGGCTAAGAAACATCAGCATTTCATATTCCCGCATATCACTTGTGGATGTTGCTAAGAAGCTGAGATTGGATTCTGCAAACCCTGTAGCTGACGCTGAAAGTATAGTCTCAAAGGCAATCCGTGATGGTGCAATTGACGCAACCTTGGATCACGCAAATGGCTATATCCTCTCAAAGGAGACAGGAGACATATACTCAACCAACGAGCCTCAAATGGCCTTCAATTCAAGGATCACGTTCTGTCTAAACATGCACAACGAAGCAGTCCGTGCCTTGAGGTTCCCGCCAAACTCTCAAAAGGAGAAAGAAAGTGCCGAGAAGAGGAGAGAGAGGCAACAACAGGAGCAAGAGCTCGCAAAACATATCGCCGAGGAGGAGGACGATGATTTCTGATGATATTTCCTGTGAACTCGGAATTGCCATGTACTAATCTTTGGGATATAGGCTCAACTTTAGATCTGGGAAGCATCTTTTTGATACCATTGCTTCAGATTTAACGCTCATTATATACCGTGTTGATTATCAGATTTATGTTTGAGCCGGTGGCTTTGGAAAATGCCAGCTTGTACCGGCGGAGAGGAAGCAAGAAGCTCTCAAATGGAAGAGGTACCAACTCATCATTTACTCCTCTTTTTTTTTTTTAATTTTACTGCCTCACCTGTGGCAATGAGCCAATTTTGGTTTTTGGTCTCTTCTTTTTGATGGATTTTTTGGTTAATTGTTGGAATATCCGAATATGTGGTGAATTTTTGGGTTCTCATTTTGTTGAGGAACAAAGTCTTTGGAGGGTAGGGTTGGGCTGGGCTTCCGGTCTGGACCGGATTGGAATTTCTGGTCCGGCCCAAGACCGACGGACCAGAAACTTTGAAAGAATGAACCGCGGATCGGACCAAGACCGGCATATATGGTTCTGGGTTTTCCGGTCTGCATACCATTTGGACTGTTTCGTCATTGGAAGAAGTCGGAAATTTTTTGTTGGATGAATCTAGAACGAGGAATTGAACTACAGATTAATCGACGTTCAAAGCCTCGTCGTACTGAATTATATTAGTCTTGGAGTTGGAACAAACAAAAATTCATGAATGATATTTGTGCTCATGGCGGAGAGCCGGAGCCCGGAGATGAACGAAAATGATGACGATGTGGAGGAGTTTGTTTACAGAGAGCAAAAGGAAGGAAGAAAGTGAATTTCAAAATTGGATTTTATTAGTTACATTATGGTATTTATAGGAGGTTACGCAAGCCCAATTACACAAACAAGTTTCATTAAATGGGCTCGGCCCAATCTAGTATGAATCAACGACACACTTGACTCACACACACCACACAAATGGCGCAGCGATGTTCAAACCGGTCCAATTTCGGCCCAACCCGAAAATTCCGGTCTGGTTCCAGATTTGGACCGGAAACCGAAATCTAATTTTCCTTGGACCGCGGACTAGATCGTAATATTTTCGGTTCGATTCAAAACCGTAATTTCTGGTCTGGTCCCGAATGAAAGTCTTTATTTCAAGATCATTTGAGAAGTGTTATTTCGATGGAAGCTAATTGTTTTAGCCATGAACTTGGATTTTCACTAAGCCTTTATAAAATTCAACCAAACGGGCTGATCATGTATGATTTTTTTGCCATTAAACATGCATTTTCCCTCCATTTTCACTGCCTGCAATTCACTCACTCGACCCCATGCGAAACCCCATGCGAAGCCCTTCTCAATGATCACAACCTTTGGAATCTTATCTCCAGAATGCCTTGGCAGATAGGCCAGTAAATTCTGATTCTCCTCCCAAGATCTTTCCTTATCAAAAAAAAAAAAAAAACTACATGTAATTCATCCCACTGCCTTGGCAGATAGGCCAGTATATTTCGAGATGGAGGAAGTATAATATAATACTCACTCCGTCCCACAATAATTATCTTTAACTATTCATGCACGTTTTCTTAATAAGCTAAAAACTATATAAAATATAAACATTTTATAAAATATTTTTAAATAATATCATACATATTACTAATAAGTATAGAATTATTAAAAAAAATTAATTGAAAAATGGATATTTTATATAGTTTTTAGCTCATTAAAAAACGTACATAAATAGTATATATATAATTATTGTGGGACGGAGGGAGTAACAAATATCAAATGATATTGTTTGATAATGTATCAAAGACCGTACCACATACCATAAACTTGGTTCTTAATTAGCCTTAATTGCATCACCAAAATTTGACCCACCAAATACGCACGAATTTCCGCTCAAAAACCATTCCAATTCCAATTAAAGTTCCGTAGGCCGTAGCACTTGATGGTCAAGTCAACCCCTTCCGTAGCACTTTAAAAACCTCAAATTAAGTGCATTAACCGAATATGCCTTGCATTTAATGATTAGTAGTTGCCTCACTATTAATCACATAACATGGCAACTTGCCATGCCTACCTTACTTACTTAATTGCCTTTTATTTTTTTTTAGCTAATCTCGTTGGTACTTAGTAGTTCATTAATCACTCCCCACTCGCTTCTTCCGGCCCAAGAGTTGAAAAACTATATATAGCGTGTTTACTAAACTAACCCATTTAATAGCCAGGTTTGCCAAAGCTAACCGGCTTGCTATATGGACGATTTTATTTTGTTAAGTGCAAGGTGATTTTACCGGATTTATGTGTTGTTCGTGTCGATCCTGTTTTTATGTGTCAACAACATATTTGTAAGTAATTTTTTTTGTCAACACTAAAAGTCAGTGAATGATTGTGCGTATATATAGTAGACTTAAAGCTAATATCCATTACATATGCCATGCCATTTATTTTTTTTTACATTTGGCGGATAAAATGAAGTACAAATCTAATACCATATGTGATATGCCTATTTTACTGCTAATCAGTACTTCAATATATAATCAATACCAAAACAATTCAATTTTGTCTCAAATCACCAAAAATCCCCCTATAAATAGCTGATTAGTTGTTAGGTTTAATATAACTAGTATAATATGTATGAATTTTTATGGAATTCGAATTTTACAATCTTTAACCAATAAATTTGAAGTTCTCCTTATTACTACCTTCCATCGTTCATAGAGGTAAGTTATTTTAAGATTATATACGTTTTTTAAGAAAGTAAAAAAAATATTAATTTTTTTTGCAAAATTTATAGGGAAAATTACATAAAACCACCCTTTAAATATGGGTGTTTTCACTTAACCACCCCTTATATTAAAAATTACAGAAAACCACCCTTTAAATGGTATTTGCTTACAACTCACCACCCATTCAACTATTTTTGTTACTTTATCATTAATTATATTATATTTTAATATTTCTAAACTCAAATTTGATTGTAAATATATTCAAATTTTGAATTTAGAGACCCAATTATATTTTAGGGATCATTGTATTTATTTTTAAAAATAATAATCAATAAAGCCTAGAATTATTATCTTAATTTATGTTTGAAAATGTTTATAAATTTTTAAAACATTATGTAAATTAATCTTATTTAAAATATAAATAAATAAGAGTAATTTCCATAATATTTTAAAATTTAATAAACATTTTCAACCATAAATTAAGATAATAATTCTAGGCTATATTTATTATTATTTTTTAAAAATAAATAAAATAATCCCTAAAATATGATCAAGCCCTTAAATTCAAAATATGAATATATTTACAATCAAATTTGAGTTTAAAAATATTAAAATATAATATATTTAATGATAAATTAAAGAAAATATTTGAATGGGTGGTGAGTTGTAAACAAATATCATTTAAAGGGTGGTTTTATGTAATTTTAAATTTAAGGGGTGGTTAAGTAAAAACACCCATATTTAAAGGGTGATTTTCTGTAATTTTGCCAAATTTATAAGTACTAGGGAGTATTTGTCAAAGGCCCTTCCAACAAACTCAGTTAAATGATTGCATGTTAAGAAAAAAAATAGAACTTTCGCTATTGGAATATGAGTTTGTCCCATATTGAAAAGTTTGAGATATTATGAACAACATATAAGCTTGCTTGGTGGACCACTCATATTGTCAATTAGTTTTGAAATGATACTTCGTTGAGTTTATCAATTTATGTGTTGTTGACTTTAACATGGTATCAGAGTCAAAATATGGTATCAGAGTCAGGTTCGACAAGTATCGGTCCGCGGGCATTGGAACCTCATTGGGTTTTAACAACCGCATCTTCAATAATTGCCACCTTCCTACCTTTGAAGGCAAACATAATTCTCTCATACAGTTGGGATTAACATTATGATATGATTAGCATCTAATCATTGTAAGGTTTTAGCTGTACACATTTTGAAAGCTTGTAGCTTTATTAAAACAAAAATGCTTTGCAGCTGTGAGTAACATCTGTATATGTTTAAAGTGTACCCAGTAATTAATAATACTGTATTAATAATCATGATTCTGATTTGAGTCCAGTTAAGATCAGTGTCAACAAAACTGGATTAATCGATCAACATGTACTTCGTCCTCCTGAACTGATTTATGAACTATGAATTGAATTGAAGTACCTCTCCCCAGAAGCAAACAAACAAACTAAATCACAAATCTAGATGTGAATTATATGGGGTCATGTGCTCAACACATGAGATTATCAGACTGATTCACAAAAGGTCAAACCAATACCCATGTGCAGGTGAGTTTCCCACCCATTAATCTATGATTCATCAAATCAAATCCAATTTCATATAAAATTAAAATTTTGCCCAATTTCATCTTGCTGCTAATAAAGACAATTAAACAAAAACACTGTAAAAAAACAGCAATTTGTATGTTATATACAATTTGATTGATTTAATTCACGGGTTTTCTGGTATCTGATGCATGTGAGGCTGTGATTCGTAAAGTTAGGAGAGATTAAGTGCTTTTCAAGAGAACGTGGGAATGATTGAAGCTTTGCAGGTTTAATCCCCAATTTAATTACTTTAAATAAATGTTTATGTATATTTTTTTTTCTGTGCTCTTTGATTTGGCTGTATTGGTGGCTTCATCTCTTTATAAATTGGGAAGATCATTTGACTCCCTCAACCAGTCTTCACCATCACCTCTTCATCTGCCCCAAACCCAACAACCAGAAATGGTGAATTACTCAGCCATTGCATTCGGAGTCGTTCTCGGATTATGCTGCCTATCTTCAACTGTCAATGCCTTCGCGGCGTCTGCCTGGATGCCGGCTCATGCCACCTTCTACGGTGGCAGTGATGCTTCAGGCACCATGGGTATGTTTTCACAACTTGTTTAATAGTAATGAATCGAAGTGACATAGAGCTGAATCTTGATCTGCTTGTCCAACAGGAGGAGCTTGTGGGTACGGAAATATGTACTCCGCTGGCTATGGTACCAGGACTGCTGCGCTGAGTACCGCATTGTTCAACAATGGGGCCTCATGTGGGCAGTGCTACAAGATCAAATGCGACTACAAAACCGACTCTAGATGGTGTAACAAGGGGGCCTCAGTAACTGTCACTGCAACCAACTTCTGCCCGCCAAACTTCGCCCAGGCTAACGACGATGGAGGGTGGTGTAACCCGCCACTTCAGCACTTCGACATGGCACAACCGGCCTGGGAGAAGATCGGCATCTACAGGGGCGGCATCATCCCCGTTGTCTTTCAAAGGTCAGTAATTTAATTAAGCACATTATCAATAAATCAACATGGGGTTGTGGTGTTGTGTACTTTTGTTTATGCTTCTTTTCAGACTTCTTTTCGGCTTCTTTTTCCCTTCTGTGTGACCTGTTACCATGTGGCTCATGTGTCTTATTATTCCGGGAAATACTTTCTCGACTTGTTCGGAAAAAAAGTGCGTACAACGTACATTCTGACCCCCAAACCTTGTTTAATCGTGGGATAAACTGGGTTGTTGTTGTTGTTATCAATAATCGGCACATTGCGCCAAACAGACTAGTAACTGTTGTGAATTCCGGTTTTCAGGGTTCCTTGCAAGAAACACGGTGGAGTGAGGTTCACCGTGAACGGAAGGGACTACTTTGAGCTAGTGCTGATCACGAATGTCGGAGGAGCTGGATCCATCCAGTCGGTTTCGATCAAGGGGTCAGGTGGGTGGATGGCCATGTCAAGGAACTGGGGTGCGAATTGGCAGTCGAATTCGTATTTAAATGGCCAGTCTTTGTCATTCAAGGTGACCACAACCGATGGAGTGACGAAGGTTTTTAACAATATTGCCCCTTCCAATTGGGGATTTGGCCAAACCTTTTCCAGCTCACTTCAGTTCTAATGATCACTTTACCCAACTGGATCAATGACTAATGATAGGCAGAGGCATGCTAACTGTTTTTAGGGTTTGGAGCTGCCCGCCATTTTTTTATATCCATCTTCTCAAATTAAGATGAGGAGAGGACATTAAAGGAGGCAAAATTAGGCCTTAAGCCATCAAGGCTTAGTTTTATGGTCAGTTCACAATTATTGGGAGTGGAAGTTTTTTTTATGCTTCAATAAGAAGAAGCCGCCATTGAAGTTGTTGCTTTTTCGCCACATACACATATTCAATTCGCCATCGATCGATACTCCGATATGATCCTGCATTTTCATGTTTATGTATCTGTTTCTTCCTTTCGACTCAAATGTATTATGTATGTATCTTCAACAATCAGGTTCTATTAATATATGTTATAATATACTTGGTTGAGACTCCAAATATCTTTGACTACTTTTTGTTAGTTTAGACAAATTTCTTACCCTTGCTTGCTTTTACCATATGGATTGGTAGTTTTGATCTAAGTTCGAAGTTAGTGTAGTGGTTGTAAGCTAGGTTACATCATACCAATATAGAGTCGCTTAATTGAGAGTTTTTTTCCATAAATAGACATTGACTATTACAACAGGGGAGAAGTGATACGTACTCGACTCGGGTTGAGCGAGTACAACTCCCAATCGTCCGGTGGCAAGGTAAATCGATCGACCTTCGCGTTGCGGGAACACCCTCGAAAGGAATTCCGCGTAGAATGGCTTGGAAAATGGAGCAGCGGATGCTACGAAGGAATGACGGAGAACAAACAAACAAGAGGTCCCTGCAGAGGCCGCGGGGCGGCCAGTGGAGTCGCGGGGCGGCCGGCGACGGGTTTGGCAGCAGGGCGGCCGCGTCAGGGGTTTCTTCTTCTGCGCGAGCGAACTGGAGTGACGTGTGGGACTTGTGGGTTGTGGCTCGTGGAGTTGGCGCGACAGCAATGGTGGGTGACCTTGGTAACCCGACGGTGGTGGTGATGCCGACGACTGGTGGTTGGGGGAGCGGCAGCGGCGGTGATGTGGTGGTGAAGAGCGGAGCGGGAATGGTGAGCAGAGAACGATGAATCTCTTCCAAGCAAGGATGAGATCCCGATCTTCAATCGATTCCATCGAGAACCTTTGATTGAAGATCCCAATTGAATTCAGTAGTAAACCAAATAGCAAGAGAACTTAGGGTTTGACGTCAGGGAGGAAAGGGGGAGTATCAAACTCAATGTTATGCAATCCTCTAATTTTTGACATGTCTGACAAATTGACCTAATTAGAGTATATAAAGAGAACTTAATAAAACCCTAATTACTAATGGACCTAATTAAGTAACGGGCTGGACTTACTATGTAAAGTAAGTCCACACCATTATTAATAAATAATACTAAAAATAGTAATAAGTATTTATAATAATAGTTTATGCAAACGACGTCGGAAAAGTATCCGACGGAGGCTAAGACGCATCACACAGAGTGTCGGCGACAAAGACTAATAAGCTCAACGATGGTGTTTGCTCCGGTTTAGAAGCGAAGCCTCGAGTGATAATGGACGCGATAGCTCTTGCGATCGCCTTGGCTCTCGCTCTAGTCATTGGTCCGTCAGAACGGACAATCATGGCCTCCTCCTCTTCTTGGACCGTCAATGATGGAGGTTGGGACATATCATCCTCCCCCCCTCCCCCCCTTAGAGGGAAGCGTCCCCGCTTCCTCATCCAAGTACTCAGGATCCTCATATGGTGACAAGTCGGAGACGTTAAAGGTAGATGGACTCCATAAGAATCTGACAACTCCAGCTTGTAGGCATTATCACCAATTACCTGAATAACTCTAAGGGGGCCGTCGCCTCTGTTGGACAACTTCGACTTCCTCTTCGATGGAAAACGATCCTTCTACAAGTATAACCAAACCAGATCACCAGGCTTGAACAACAACTTCCCGCGGCCTTTATTTTGTTGAGTCTCAATCTGTGTAGCACGGCATTCCAGCTGCAGCCGCGTCCTCTCATGGAGTTCCTTGATCATATGAGCACGATTTCCAGCTTGCAAGTGGTCATCCTTCAAGGGCTTAGGCGTCAAGTCCAATAAGGTCAATTGATTCCTGCCATAGACGACCTCAAAAGGAGACAAATTGGTCGTTGAATGCCTGAACCTGTTATCACAAAACTCCATGGTAGATAGTAAGTCCTTCCAACGCCTGGGGTTGGCGTTGAGCATGGTCCGAAGTAATGCTCCCGATGTCCTATTGGTCACTTCTGTTTGGCATCCGTTTGGGGATGATAGCTGGTTGAAAAAAAAAAGTTTTGTACCAAGCTTTCCCCATAGAGTCCTCCAAAATTGTCCAACAAATTTAGAGTCTCTATCAGAGACAATGGTATACGGTATCCCGTGGAGACGAACGACATTGTCAAAGAATAAAGTTGCAATATCAGAGGCACTATTTGTGGTCTTACAAGCCACAAAGTGGGCCATCTTTGAAAACCTATCAACAATGACAAATATGGCATCTCGTCCCCTACGAGACATCGGCAAACCACCGACAAAGTCCTTAGACAAGTCCTCCCACGGGCCTGATGGAATAGGCAATGGTTGGTAAAGGCCATGTGGCTGAGAACTTGCCTTGGCACGGTGGCAGGTTACGCAAGCTCTAACGTAGCGCGTTACCTGCCGCGCCATATGGGGCCAAAAGAAGTGCTCACGCAGAACACCCAGAGTCTTGGAAACCCCAAAATGACGTCGACCATCATGTGCTTTCCGAACCAAGAGCAAGCAAATAGAACATGATGGAATGCATAACTTACTAGCCTTAAATAGAAAACCATCATGCAAATAGAAACTAGCATGCTCCCTATTACTCAAACAAATGTCTAGAATGGGCTTAAAAAATTCATCAGAAGCATATAAATCATGAATTAAGCCAAATCCTAACACACGTGACTGAACAGAAGTAATGAGAACATACCTCCTAGACAATGCATCAGCAACAACATTGTCCTTACCTTTCTTATGCTGGACGACATAAGGAAAGGTCTCTAGAAACTCCACCCAGTGAGCATGTCTCTTACTCAACAACGCCTGACTCTTCAGACAACGTAAGGCTGCATGGTCGCTGTGAATCACACACTCACGTGGCCAGAGGTAGTGTTGCCACGTTTTCAGCACTCGGATCAGGGCATACAACTCCTTGTCATATGTAGAGTAATTCAGTTGTGCACCTGTCAACTTCTCAGAAAAATATGCAATAGGTTGTCGGCCTTGGTGTAAAACACCTCCAATGCCTATGTTAGAAGCATCAACCTCTATCTCAAAAGTCCTTGAAAAATCAGGCAATTGCAGCAAAGGTGCATTACACAAAGCATCTTTCAACCTATTAAAAGTAGCATCTAATTTTGGGTTCCAATCAACAACAACATTACGTTTTGTTAAAGCATGCAAAAGGGCTGCAATAGTAAAGAAACCCTTAACAAAACGCCTATAAAAACCAGCTAACCCAAGGAAAGATCGAACCTGTGTGGCCGTAGTAGGTTGAGGCCACTCACGAATAGCAGCAACCTTCGACTGGTCCATGTGTTAACCTTCTTTGGAGACTACAAACCCCAAGAAGATGGTGGATGGAGCACATAAGCTACATTTGGCTAGATTGCCATACAGCTGCTCCTGTCGAAGTCTCTCTAATACGAGCCTGAGATGCTCAGTATGATCTGCAAGATTGGGTGAGTATACAAGAATATCATCAAAATAAACCACAAGAAAATTACCCAAAATGTCTCTGAAGACGTGATTCATGAGTCTCATAAATGTGGAGGGTGCATTGGTGAGACCAAATGGGATGACAAGCCACTCATAGAGCCCATACTTGGTCTTTAATGCTGTCTTCCACTCGTCACCTTTTTGCATCCTGATCTGATGGTATCCGCTTCGCAGATCAATCTTAGTGAAGACGCATGCACCATTAGCTCATCCAACATGTCATCTAATCTCGGAATCGGATGCATGTACTTCACTGTAATCTGATTAATGGCTCTGCAGTCTACGCACATGTGCCAAGAACCATCTTTCTTAGGAACCAGGATGACCGGGACTGCGCAAGGGCTTAGGGATTCCCTCACATAGCCACGATCCAACAAATCCTGAACCTGTCGCTGAAGCTCCTTAGTTTCCTCTAGACCAGCCTTGTAATCAAAGCGATTAGGCAAGCTAGCTCTAGGCACCAAATCAATTTGATGCTCTATCCCTCGAAGTGGTGGTAGTCCATAAGGGAGCTCATCAGGGAAGACATCACCATAGTCTTCCAGTAGCTTTGCAATAGCCGGTGGCAAAGTGTCCTCGGTGTTGCTCTCCCGAAGCGGCTGCAGAATCAGCAAGAAACAAGGCGCCTTTTCCCATAAAGGTGCCGTGATAGTGGAGGGTCTAGCAAGCATCAGATGTGGTTTCACTTTTCCTTGAAGTCCTGCAGGCGGCGGTGGTGTAGGGGGATGACTAGCCGCTGCTGCAGCTCTATCTCGCTCTACCTGGTCTTGTAAAATCTCACTCGGGGAAAGTGGTAAGAGCTTGCCGCGCTTCCCATGGTAATTGAACACATAAGTTTTCAAGAAACCATCATGAAGAACACGCCTGTCGAACTACCATGGGCGTCCCAACAAGTGTCTGGCATCCATAACAGCGACATCACAAACAACAGTGTCCTTGTAAGGACCAATAGCGAAAGAAATAGAACACTGCTCAGCAATAGGGGTACCTTGTTGAGATGATAACCATTGAAGACCGTAAGGTTGCAGATGCTTAGTTGTAGGGAGCTTCAAGTGATCAACAACCTTTCTGCTGACAAGGTTGCTGCAGCTACCACTATCAATAATCACGGACATCGCTAGAGACTCAACCAAGCATCTGGTATGGAATAAGTTCTCCCGTTGAGAATCAGGATTAGCCTCTTTTAATGTAAGCACCTTTTTATTCACCAAATATAGCATGGTGCCTTCATGAGTAGTTGGAGCATAACAAGCTTCTTTTTCCTCAACACGATCTTGGCTATCATTCACAATGAGCTCAAGTTGCTCATCGTCATCCAACGAAGCATAACCCACCTGGTCTATAAACATTACCCTTTTAGCGTTGGGGCAATCTCTCTTCCAGTGTCCCTTGCTTCCACATCTGAAGCATTCTGCATCTTTAGACCTGTCAGAAGCAGAGGGAGCTGTGTTCTTGGCTAATGGTTGGCGAGGAACAGCTACACTAGCTTTAATTCTGAGGAGTCGATCTAGTGTTGGAACCTATTCCTGCACTCGATTGACGCACATTAGAACTAATAAATTGACCAGAGTTAGAAGCATATCTGGCAGCAGTTGCTGCTTTTCGTTTCACCTGGTTGTAAATCTGCATGGCAGTGTGGGTTAAGGTATTCATGTCATGAATTGGAAGGATTTTCAATTGATCACGAATATTAGCGTTTAACCCAGTCAAGAACCTCGTTCTCAAGGTAGAAGGACTCACTAAAATGTTAGCTTTGTAATACATATCCTCAAGCTTAGAAAAGAACTCTAAAGGAGTAAGGTTACCTTGAGAAGCCATAGCTATCTGAAATCTCATCTGGTCTCTGTAGTTCTGAGGAACATACTTCTGTGTCATTACATAAGCTATTTGATTTCATGAAGTAACTGGTGGCTTGTTCCTCCGTAAGCAGTCATCAACAAAGCGATGCCACCATACTCTCGCCGCTCCTCTAAAGTGCAAAGTAGCAGCTTTCACTTTCTCATTGTCTTGTATCCAACAGTAGTGTTGAGTGTACTTTGTAGCCTGTAACCACTCTAGAAAAACAGCAGGATCATATTTACCCAAAAATTCATCAATTTTAACCTTTACCTCATGGCGAGCACGAGGGGTATCACGAGGTGCGTCGCCTGCATGATGGCGATGCGCATTGTAATTGGGTGATGGAGAACACAGACGTGGTGCACGATGACGATGCCGTGGGTGATGATGATGTTGGCAATGATGAGGCGTGGCATCATGCAAAGGCTGATGATGATCATCCCTGCGGTTAGGACGACGATCCCTGGGGTGATGGCCAACTCCGTGGCCATAGAAGAGATCATCAACATCAAATGGCTCCGCAGGTGGTATCCAGTCAGCTGGATTGTCCTGCAACTCATAATGGTCACCTAAAGGAGGAAATTGATGAGGATTAATCATACCTTGGTGAGGGAGCTCCTCTTCGTCATACTCCTCAAAGTCATCATAGTGGGGTGTCTGGGAGTAGTAACCCGCTTGGCCTGGCCTTGGAGTACGAGATAATGGATGATCTCGGTGTGAATGGCGGTGTCGGCCACCAGTCTGTGGTGTCCGTGGCTCATAGCGATCCGAGAAATGGATGGAACGCTATTGACGTCATTCCGAGTCATACTCATCGTCATCGGATGGAGCATCAAAGACAGGATTGTCTCTTTGAGTGTAACCAAGGGCAGTTGAATGAAGAATTTGGTGACTCTCAATGGTGCTGTGCGTGCGCTGAAACTGAGCCTTGGATGTTGAAGGAGGAATTGTACCCTTACCCTTGTCAATGATAAGGTCAGTGTTACCTTCTCCACCTGGCTGCTGAGAAGTGCCATGAGAGGCATATAGTTTGGCTTGCAACTCAGTGACAAGCTGCCACAGGGTCTGGATCTCACTCAGTTGTGGGGTCAACTGAGTCGCCTGAGAGGTGCTATCATTGTGTATAGGGGTAACGGTGATGTTCCCCTGGCTATTGTTACCTCCAGTCCCATCTCCGGCCAACGGGGTGTGGATATCACCTATGATAATATTAGACATGGCGAGTAAAATGCACAAAAGAAATCAACAAGCACAGATGTGCCAACGAACTTAATTGTTCAACACCAAAAATCGGCTATTAGGCTATGCCGTGAGGGCGGCTTAAGGTTGAAGGCGAAGATGGTGTTTATAGTAACTAGTCCGCAAACACTAACAAGAGCAAATTCCAAATCAAGCACGAAATAGTAGAAATGAGAAGATGAAAATATGAAGTAGAGAAGAGCGACAACAACAGTTAACACGGTCCTGGGTTACCTTATTTTGGCTATGCTGAACCAAAGGTCCTGGGTTACCTTATTTTGGCTATGCCGAACCAAAAAGCTGAACGATTACCTTATTTTGGCTATGCATCACTAACATATATGCAATTAAATTTTTTTAAGGTGTTCTTCGAATCACCAAATTTGAGTTTTTGTTTTTTTTTTTTTTTTTCAATGAGGTGTTCTTCGAATCACCAAACTTAGCACTACAAGAAAGCAAATGATGCACAAGAACTAATAGAATGCAATGGTGTATAGAAGAGATTCAATGCACGTTCTAAACAAGCAACAAGCTAATGCAACGAAACTAATTACTTCACACCACACAAATCGTAGGGTAAAAAAAAAAATTTCGGCCAAGTTGATGAACTTGTAGAAACCGATTAAGGACAATTTTTGCAAAATAAATAAGGATTTAGGGGATGATGAACAATTGAATATCGAAGGACTTACAAAATCGGCTTGGCTCTGATGCTAGTTGATACGTACTCGACTCAGGTTGAGCGAGTACAACTCCCAATCGTCCGGTGGCAAGGTAAATCGACCGACCTTCGCGTTGCGGGAACACCCTCGAAAGGAATTCCGCATAGAATGGCTCGGAAAATGGAGCAGCGGATGCTACGAAGGAACGACGGAGAACAAACAAACAGGAGGTCCCTGCAGAGGCCGCGGGGTGGCCAGAGGAGCCACGGGACGGCCGGCGACGGGTTTGGCCGCGGGGCGGCCGCGTCAGAGGTTTCTTCTTCTGCGCGAGCGAACTGGAGCGACGTGTGGGAGTTGTGGGTTGTGGTTCGTCGAGTTAGTGCGACAGCAGTGGTGCGTGACCTTGGTAACCCGACGATGGTGGTGTGGTGGTGGTGGTGATGCCGGCGACTGGTGGTTGGGGGAGCGGCAGCGACGGTGATGTGGTGGTGAAGAGCGGAGCGGGAATGGTGAGAGGAGAACGATGAATCTCTTCCAAGCAAGGATGAGATCCCGATCTTCAATCAATTCCAGCGAGAACCTTTGATTGAAGATCCCAATTGAATTCAGCATTAAACCAAATAGCAAGAGAACTTAGGGTTTGATGTCAGAGAGGAAAGGAGGAGTCTCAAACTCAACGCTCTACAATCCTCTAATTTTTGACGTGTCTGACAAATTGACCTAATTAGAGTATATAAAGAGAACTTAATAAAACCCTAATTGTTAATGGACCTAATTAACTAACGGGTTGGACTTACTATGTAAAGTAAGTCCACACCATTATTAATAAATAATGCTAAAAATAGTAATAAGTATTTATAATAATAGTTTATGCAAACGACGTCGGAAAAGTATCCGATGGAGGCTAAGATGCATCACACGGAGTGTCGGCGACAAAGACTCATAAGCTCAACGATGGTAGTTGCTCCGGTTTAGAAGCGAAGTCTCGAGTGATAATGGACGCGGTAGCTCTTGTGATCGCCTTGGCTCTCGCTTTAGTCATTGGTCTATCAGAACGGACACTCATGGCCTCCTCCTCTTCTTGGACCGTCAATGATGGAGGCTGAGACATATCAAGAAGAGATTCGATCATTTGAACTCATAGACAATGCATTAAGGATGACAGTTATAAGATGGCAAGGCTTAACACACTGCTGAGAAATGTGGATGAGACCAAAAGAGTCACACATCGAAAGTTGAGGATAACAAGCCTTAGTATATAAGTGGTGGACTTAGACCCGGGAAAACACGGACGCGGGCTGGGCTTGGGACAGGCTTTACCCGAGATTTTATCCCGTTGTTGCGGGCGCGGGCCGGACTAAGCCCGCTTAACGGGTTGGAAGTCGTGTCCAAGCCCGTCCGCGAATGTGTGTGCGGGTAGCCCGCGGGTACCCGCAAACCTAATATATTTTTCTTATTAAATCTTTACTAATTAGGTTTTTATTATATATAGTATATATATAGTTATCGTTTTTATTTTATTTTATTTAAAAATGAATAATTACTGTTTTTATTACATATATAGTTATTGTTTTTATTACATATATAGTTATTGTATATACTAAAGGTATATAGTTACTGTTTTCTGTATATATGAAAGGTAATTCTATATATTACATATATAGTTACTGTTTTTATTTTATTTAAAAATGAATAATTAATATTATTTATTACATATATATATATATATATATATATATATTAATTTTAATAAAAAAGGCGGGTACCTGTTACGGATCGCTAGGCCCGTAACGGATTGATTGATATGTCCAATCCCGCATCCGTTACGGGCGCGGGTCGGGCCTAGCAGCCCGCATGTTCTTTTTCCCATGTCCAAGCCTGCTCGTTAATGCGGGCGGGCGGGACGGGCCGAGCGGGCCCACCCGCGTTTGCCCAGGTCTAGGTGGACTACTCTCATTACACACGACCCACATCAAAAGAGATGTGTTAGACTACTAGTGCATGTACGCCTTACACACGACCCCAGTCATGGTAGCTCATCTCAACCTATTTCATTACAAGCATTCCACACATCGCACTAAAAGACTCGAAAAGCTTTAATAGAGTTGGTAGTTGTCTTGAGGTCATTTTCTCACTCTTCATCTTCTCGCTCAAACGGAAGCTATTTATTCTCTATAAGTCACTCTTCTCCCTCTCCTTAGATTTTTTTTTCTTCACTTGGTCTTTATTTTCTTCTTGCCCTATCGATTCAGTTCACCTTCGCATTCTATTTGGTTTGAGTTTGCAAAAGATTTCGGTTTGACGTTCCGTAAAGGAAAATGATAGGGTGTAGTGGTGTACCATGAATCCGGCCCAACTTCAGTCAATGTTGTGTATTCTGTCAAATTCTGAGTATCGAAGTGATAATTTGAAAATTCATGTCCTTTTGGCCTTTCTTTTATATCCGTTCTTAAATTGTTTCCCTATACACTTCTAGGGTCCTAGTTTATTGGAAAATTTGGTAAGTGTCCATATTTTGGGCAAAAATTAAGCCCTAGGACAAAAGGGGAATAAATTAGGAGGGTGTCCATATTTTTCAATTTTGCCCCGGCCTTTTGCCTCCCTATTCTCGTTTCTTTCTTCATTTTCACGCAACCTCACAAACGCAGCGCACTGCTCGGCAGAGGCGAGACGCGATTTCGATCTGGATTCCAATCTCGAGCACAACTGTTGATTTCAGCCCCAATTATCGACGATTTCGAGCTTTTCAATCAAATCTGAAGAGAAATCTGTTCGACCACACCACTGTCACCCAAAAATCGATTTTCAACAGGTAACTTTCTTATAATCTGTAATCTGGTGTAATACGAATGCGTTGATTATAGTACTGTAATTGGGAGCACAATTGTTGTCTGAGTTGCGGATTTGGAGAACAATTTGGAGAACAATTGATTACATTAGCAGAAACTGAACAACTATCATCGATTTTGACATCAGATGGGGATTTTGATCTACGTTGCTGATGTTGTGATTATAGAACTGTAATCTAGGTTGCATTGTTGATGTAGTTACTGATCTAAGATGCTGGTTTCGTGATATAAGGAGTTGCTGATTTCGTTACTCTCCTGATGTAACCAAAATTACACTGTAACAAACATGTTGATATCTGAGTTTGAGTGCATCTGTGTACCTGTAATCACTATATTTCTTATATTTAATCAAAAGTAATGCACTTCAATACTCTACTATAGATATATAAGAATAGGTATCTGAGATAACAAAAAATAGTTTTTGTCATCAAAGTATATTTCTGAAATTTAATACGTGTCACCAATGATCAGGTACAATGGAGGCCAATCTGTTAACAGTAAAATTTGGAGGAGAATGGAAGTTGGAAGATGGTGATTTAGTTTTTGCTAGGGATGTGTCATCAAAGGTAATTGTCATCAGGCAGACTGTAACCCTGGATGAGATGAAGTGTGAGATACTGAACGGATTCACAACCAGTGACAATTTGTCTCCTACTCTTCAATTCAGTCACTTGCATCCATTCAAGAAAACTACTGAGCCGTTTTCAATTGAGAATGACACCGATTTGAGGAGTTTTTTGCAAATTAATGAATTGAAGGAAGTGAATTGGACATTGCCTTTATATATTACAACTGTGAAGGAAATCACTAAAGAACAGGTTACAGAATCTATACATGATGAAAATCAATTGGCATTACAGGCTTACAGCTCTGCCAAGGTTACAAATGTCATGGAAGATGACTTTGATGTACAGGATGAAGATGTAGAATGCATAAATGATGGCTGTGATATGGATGGTAAAGGAGATGACACAGGGATTGAAAGTCACATCAGTGGCAGTACAATGTCCACAAAATATACAGCACCACCTATAAGTGAAAGAAATGGAGAAATTCTTATATTTTTGGGACAACTGTTCCGAACAAAGGAAGATCTCAAAAATACTGTTGAATTGTTGGCTGCACAAGAGATGTTTGCTTACAAAGTGAAGAAGTCAACCCCATGTTATTACAGAACAGTTTGTGTCGATGGGAGCTGCACCTGGAAAATTCATGGCGCCATAGTGGGTGGTTCAACTGTATTTATAATTAAGAAATACTTTAAGGAGCATACTTGTAGCATGGAAGTACGAATAGGAAAGCAACGCCCTATAAATTACAGAATCATAGCTGAAAGGATCAAACACAAGTGACATAGACTACAATCAATTCTTCATTACATATTTTATATTTTTATTCACTGTAATCATGCTTCATTTCATATTTTATTCACTGTTTTACATAATATATACAGTTTTGTAGATGAGAAACAGGGTCCAACTCCAAGACACATTAGAAACACGATGAGGAATGATTTCAAACAGAATGTTAGCTACTAGAAATCTTGGATGGCTCGTGATTTTGCAATGGAGATGACAATGAGGACAACAGAAGAAAACTATAAATTAGTGCCATCATATTGTTGGGTCCTGAAGCAAGCAAATCCTGGAACTGTCACCTTCATTGAATTTGATAGCAACTCAAAGTTCAAGTATGTGTTCATTGCCTTTGGACCATGTATCCGAGCATTTCCAATCCTACGAAAGGTACATATTCATTTCATAAGAAAAAATTAATGTCACCAAATAATTACTGAATACAATTCAATTGTACAGGTGCTTGTGGTAGATGGTACATTTCTAAAAGGAAAATACGGAGGGACTCTTCTCACAGCTTCTGCACAAGATGTAAATCATCAAATATACCTTATTGCCTTTGCAGTGGTTGACTCAGAAAACAATGCCTCTTGGGAGTGGTTCTTCAACAAGCTAGCAACAGTCATCCCATCAAGTGAAGAGCTAGTTTTTGTTTATGACCGTCATCAAAGCATTGCGAGAGCTTTAGAGTTGATTTACCCAAATGCTAAGCATTATTATTGCAGATGGCACTTGAAGCAAAATATAATGGCAAAATTCAAGAAGAATATACTCTGTCAGTGGTTTGAAAGCGCAGCAAACAGTAACACAGAAGATGATTTCAACAGCTACTTTGGTTGCATCAGTAATACAAACAGCAAGATGGAGAAATATCTTGAAGAATTACAGTTTGAGAAATGGGCAAGAGCTTATTCAAAAGGTGACATGTACAATATGATGACTTCAAACAATGCAGAATCATTAAATAATGTCTTTGGTTTGGATAGATCATTCCCAATTATAGGCTTACTGAATGCAATCAGAGAGAAGATAACAAAATGGTTCAATGAGCGCAGAAATGAATATGAAAACAACAGCTTTGAGCTTCCAAATAAGATAAGTGATATAGTGTACATAAGATGCAGTGATACAAGCATGTACACTGTCAAGCACCTCAATAAATTCCAGTTTGAGTTTGTTGGTGTGATGAAAAGGGTTATGGTTGATTTAAAGGAGAACTCTTGTTCATGCAAGGTATTTGATTATGAAAAGATACCTTGTGTACATGCTCTTGCTGTCATCAGGGACAAAAAACTGAGTGTTCTGAGGTATATTAGCAGCTACTACAAAATTGAAGCTTGGAAATTGGCTTATCATGAGACAATATATCCTGCTCTAAATGAAGAACAGTGGGTTGTACCAGAGGACATCAAAAGACAGAAATGTCACCCACCAATGATACGTAAAAGATGTGGTCACCCTCAAAAGAAAAGAAAGCCTTCAGCTAGAGAATCAGAGGCAAAGCATCAAAGAGGATACACAATAGCTAGAGATCAGAGGCAAATCAGAGGCAAAGCATCAAGGAAGACAAGAAGTTTTACTTTATCGTTTTCTTATATTGAATAAATTGTTCACTGTTAACAGGTCACTAGACAGAATGTAAACTGTCACCATATTTCAGTTTCTTCTTCTTCTATCATTAAAGTTTTGCAAAGATTTATAAATCAATGACTAACAGAGTCATAGACACTGTAATCATCATTTTCTTATATTGAATAAATTGTTCACTGTCAACATTACACTAGACAGAATGTAAACTGTCACCATACTTCAGTTTCTTCTTCTTTTATTATTAAAGTTTTGCAAAGATTTATAAATCAATGACTAACAGAGTCATAGACACTGTAATCAAAATGAACACAGGGTAATAAATGCTGTAATCACATTAATAAAAGGTTCCTACACACTGTAACCAAATTCCTAAACCATAAATCAAAAGAAAAGGTAATGAACACTAAGGTTTAGGGTTTAGGGTTAAGTCATTAGGGTTTAGGGCCAAGGCCCTAAACCCTAAATCCTAACCCTAAACCCTAAAATGTTAAGGACAGTATGTAGATAAGAGATGATTGATGTCACCAAATGAAAAAACATAGGACAAGGTAAGCAAAAACCCTATAGGGGCTAATGAGAAGCCAAAAGACATGCAGTAGACAGTTCTCCTTCAATATATAAATGGGCAAGAGAGTCACAGACATTGTAACCACTGTTAAAACAGGGACATAGATATTGTCACCACTATGGAAAAAGGGGAATAGACATTGTAATCAAAGGAAAAACTTGTAGATGTTTTAAGAACTGTTAAAACAGGGACATAGACCCTGACATATGCACTGTCACCACTTTGAAAACATAGCCATAGACACTGTAACCAAAAGGAAGACCCTATGAGCAAATTCAAAAACAAAAAATACAAGTCTAGTGTCACCACTACTTGTAACTGATATCAGTGTCAGCACTATGTCATACTCAACCATTAGGACAAATATGATAGAATAGAAATCACAAACAAATATAATAAAACACAAATTTCATTCATATTATGCATATACATACACCAAGTACCCCCAAAATTTACAAAATACACTGGTATGATTTGAATGGAAATGAGATACAACCATTGTCAAACACAAAATTCCATTCATATCCTACATTTGCTTAAATTAAGTCCCCCAAAAAAGTTGCCACTACACTGTCTTTTCACATCGGATATACAAGAGAACTATGACTAAATTGCTGATCGACAAAGCGGACAAATGACTTGAACTGTAAGCCAATTTCGGAGACACTCTGGGTGGAAGAAATGTGCACATGGTGTGGCAAGAACATGCATCGATGCCAACATCAGGTCCAGACAGATTATGCATTTCTCTCCATCCTGTTCAAGATGATATATCTCTTTTAAGCTGTCAATGTGTTCTGTAATTGCTGCTGGAGGATCTGGGTGGTCGACATCCATATCAGAGTCAGAGCTCATGTCAAATTCAGAGCTTGAATCAGAGCCTATGTCAGATTCAGAATCTTCAATGAAGTGTACATCCACAGTGATGTCAGGGCAGAGACCATATTCAACAAACTCAGCGTCGCCCGAAAACCAACTGTGAGTATATTCCATTAAGAGTTGGTTGGCTACCTGATTTCGAACCACACTGGTGATTCCTGCTTCAGTTAACACTTCATTGCATTATGCTAAAGTCATTGGCACACGGTTCCAAGCCGAGCAATTATTAATGGTCAGTAGAGGGAGGCTATCAGAATGGATGGACACTACCAGTTGGCTCGGTCCATAGCAAAACGACTAACTTGCTGAGATTACCACTTCAAATGAACCAACAGTGTAGTCATACCCTACTTCAGTTACAGTTAGAAATGCCATTGAAGGATAGAAGACCTACACAGACAAATAAACATACACTCATTTAGTATCCAATCACTTAATAATCAAGCATTACAGGAAAGGTAATGGAAATATTACAGTAACAGAAAGAAGAAAAAAAATTTTCTTGAAGAGTGCATCAACAATAACCGACTACGTTTATTTTCAGTCGAAAACAAACAACAATCAAAGAAAATAACGCAGTAGCAACTCAGCAACACAAAAACACCAATATATGCGTTTAATCGACTGAAAGATAATGGAAAGGTAATATAAAATCGGAAAAAACAACAATAAAAAATTTGATTACATCAGGATACTGTAACCAATATGAAAAGAAGGACGTTATAGTGTAAAAACCCTAACCGATCACTTTTATTTTAAGAGGAACGAAAGGGAGAGGGCTACATACCAAAAGCGGAGTCGCAAATTCTGAAGAGAAATCCGGAAGAGAGTGGAGGAACGAAAGGGAGAGGGCTACAGCAGTGAAAGGAAGATGAACAGACTTGGGGATACACCAGTGAAACGAAAGGGAGGGAGTTGAATTGCCGTGGGAAGTTGCTAAAGTTCAAAACATATATAAAGTAAAGAAAATGGGCCGGGCCTCTTGGATCATGAATCTTACACTAAGCCCAACACCAATGTTGTCCAATTTTATTACACTAAGCCCAACAGTGTATATGACCTTGTTGTAACCACTGTTAAGACAAGGTCATATATACTGTAGCCACTATGAAAAGAAGGACGTATACACTGTAATAAAAGGAAATCCTATAAACGTTGTAACCAACATAAAAATGGGGTACCCTAAACTTTCACCACTATGAAAACATGGCCATAGGCACTGTAACCAAAAGGAAGGCCCTATGATTAGGGAAGCACAAACCCCAAATGGGCTAATGAGAAGCCAAAAGAACATGTGATGTACAGTATGGTTTAGGGTTTAGGGTTAAGTCTTTAGGGTTTAGGGCCAAGGCCCTAAACCCTAAATCCTAAACCCTAAAATGTTAAGTACAGTACGTCGTTAATAGATGATTGTTGTAATCAAATGGAAAACCCTAGGACAAGGTAAGCAAAAACCCTAACGGGGTTAATGAGAAGCCAAAAGACATGTGATGGACAGTCTCCTTCATCATATGAATGGTTAAGATAGACAAAGATGTTGTAACCACCATTAAAACTGGGTCATATATACTGTAACCAATATGAAAAGAATGACGTATACACTGTAATCAAAGGAAATCCTATAAACGCTATAACCAACATAAAAAATGGGGTCACATATACTGTCACCACTACGAAAACATGGCCATATGCACTGTAACCAAAGTGAAAACTTTGAAGATGTCACCAGAAATAATAAAACCTTGACATTAAAGTGGAATTATAGAGTGTTGTAACATATAATAGGGATAAAACAGTAAAAGATTCAAAAGAACATATAAATTACTAGAGCATTAGCCTACAAATACACAATCTAAGTGTCACCATGGGCTGGCACCACGACTTTTACATCAACAAAATATACAATAACCTGTAACCAATTCAAGTGTCACCAGATAAATAGTCTAACTAACACAAACTGAGTGTCACCATGGGCTGTCACCACGACTACTACATCAACAAAAATATAAATTAAACTGTCACCAAATCAACTGTCACCACATAGTCCAACTAACACAAAATTAAAGTTCATAACTAAACAAATGTCCACTGCTTCTTCATCAGATCATATGCAATCTTCTCACGATAAGCATTAACATACTCATCATTCACAAGCGTAATGTCACCACCAAAAACCAGAGACTCAATGTGCTTGATGATGTAGACACCACAGCTACCCCTACATAAGAAGCAAAAAATAAACAAAAGAGACAAAAGGTGGACAGATAAAATGTCACAAAACAAAATACAACAAGATGGAAAAGAGAAGGTACCCGTCTTCATTTTGAGGCAAGTTATCTACTCTGTCCACTTCAAAGGGAGTGTCATCCATCTTAGGAAAAAGACTACACTTGCTCAACAGAATAGCAAGCGATTCACACGTTTTAGCAAACTTCGAAACCAGCTCTTCATTTTTAGTGAAACCACATTGGGAGTCATAAACAAGAATAATCTTTGAGTCCAGCTCAATTTCAACAGCTACCCAGTGCACGTTGTCAAGATTGAACGGAGCGTAAACCTTCTTAGCACCTTCCCAAGTCTTCCCATAATTGCCAGGATAAAGACCAAGTAAATAGTGGAAGAATTCCTCCGGAATTGCATCACCATTTTTAAAAAGATCAACATCACAGTTCACAAGCTTGGGGAAAAAAATGGTGTCTAATACAACACTGTTGGGATTTAGATCAGGACAATCATGAAGACGCTTTCTAAAATGATGAAGTGCTTCGTCTATGTGCTGTGAAAGAAAAAGAATAAACCCTAAATGTCACCAAATTGATGGCACCAAAATATAAGCAACAAGAAAAGACATGTAAATATGAACTTACAAGATCACGAAGCCATTTTGTCCTCCCCGATAATTCAGTGAAAAACAACTTGTTCATATCAACCTCACAGCCACTGACTTATTCATCACGCCTACAAAGTAAGATAACAAGTTAAATAAACTTATTATAAGAAGTGGTAGTACGAAGAAGAAAACACATATCAAAAGTGGATAATTACCCAAGATCTCGAAAAGTGGTATAAAATTCAACACGCTCCTCGGGGCTGAGAAAGGAATGTTTAGGTACTCTAGGAAGGCGAGGTTTCTTCGGTTTACAAGGATTGGTGTAAGGAGTCTGGGCTGCAGGAGCAGATTTCAACGCCCTATGAGAACGCCTTAGCGGAACGTCATCATCATCCTTAGCATCTGAAGGAACAAGGGACCCGACGTCAGTGATATTATGAAATAGACTGCATTTATCATCAATATCACCAGTTGCATCACCACTATCAACAGACACATCCTCTGGGACATTAGAACTGTATCCAAGTATGATGCCAATACCATGATCAAATTTTCCACCAACAACTTCAGGAGCAGGGCAACTACTAGCATCATTCAAATTAGCTGTAACCACAACTTTGGGACCAACAGCACCACTATCATCAGGTGCATCAGTCAAGCAAGGAAGCACAAGAGTTGCAACAGCACCACTGTCATCTCGAGAATCAGTAGGGCAAGGGGAGATTAGGAGTGTGAACAGGACTGTCACTAGGAACCTCTTTGGAAGCAACCATGTCCTCATTGGTTGGATGTGAATCAAGAACTTCAGTAGGAGCAACTGAGCTAGCAAAAACAGTCTCAACTGACCCAATTACTTCAGTTGGAGCAACACTCAAATCAACAGTTTCATCAGCCGAAGGAAGGATTTCAGTAGGAGCAGCAGAACAAGTCTCAACAATTTTTTCTAAAGTGGATGCACTAGAATTGTCAATTACTTCACATGAGGGAACAACTTCGGTAACAGGGATATCACTATTAACAGTTACATCATGTGATACAAGGACTTCAGTAGGAGCAACAACACTGTCATCAACCTTGAGAGAAGGAGAAGCACAGCCAGAAGAAGGGACAACACTGTCATCAAGTGTTTCCTTTGAACCCACAAGACCAGTGTCAACATCAGTGCAAACAACATCAACATCTATTGAAGTTGACTCCTTAGTTGACCTAACAACAACATACTCTGGAGTTGGGGAACCATTAGAAGAATCGGTGTCATCACCTTCATTGTCATCAACTCGATTCAAACCCTCAAAAAGATGCCCATGGTCAGACAACTGAGAGCAGTTATCCCTAATACCAGGCAGCACATCCTTCAAAGAATCATCCAATGCCCGACGTTCCCTTTTCAGAAAAGCCTCACCGTCATCACTGGGATGTAAGATATGTGATTCTAGTTTATGCACTTTCTCCTCAAGGACAAGAATCCTAGAAACACAGTCTTTTAGTTGAGCTTCAAAAGACTCAAATGATGCCTTAAAAGAACTAATAATTTCTTCAAAAACAGCTTTCCTAACAAAATCTTTTCCCAACCCAGGAACATCATCACTTGTAGGAAGCTCATCACCTTTTGGAGGAATAGATCTAGGGAGCTTAAACTTAGATCTCCTGGGCTTGTCACCATGATCTAAACCTTTGTCACCACACGGTGCTTCTTCTTCACTCTTAGCAGGAGCTTCACTCTTTGACAATTTCTGAGATGGCACCACCTTTGCCTTCTTCTTGATAGGCTCATCTAGAGTAGCAGAACTTCTCAACACTCTCTTCTTCTTGACAGAATCATCAGCAGCAGCATTACGTCTCAACACTTTACCCTTCTTCACAGGAAGAGGACTGTCACCACTACTGATTGACCGTGTAACCAACCTCTTCCTTGGATGGACAGGACTCTCAAAGTCAGAACTGCCCTCAGTGATGACTGGTGGTCTCACCACCCCCTTTTTTCCCAAAGTTGGGGTTCTAACTATTTCCTTCATCCTAGTAGGAATATTCGTAGAAGGGATATGAGGTTCCACACCACTAGAAAGAAGACGACCACCTGATTGCCTGAGCCGATACGCTTGGATGCGTAAATTCCTTGGACACACTACATCACTGGCATCAGCATCCATACCAACAAAACAGGAAACGTAAGAATCTACACTGTCATCAGCAACTTCATCAGAATGTAAGAGGCCAGGGCAATCCATAAACGAGGCATACAAAGAGTAGACAGTCCCCTAGCAAGAGAACAAAAATTACAATTAAAGGACAACAACTATATAACATGGAAGAGGGAAACTGGGATCAGCATAATAAAAGCTGAGACAAGAAAGAATGCTTACCAAATCTTTAGAGAAATTTTCAGAACACTTATCATAAGTAATGTTGTAATCACGTTCACTAGTATACCAGACAAGAGATGCTGGTAATCCATCACAGAATGCAAAGTGACAATTTGAGATGCCAGCAATCTTAGGGATTGCCTCTAAAATCCAAACCTGAGAACAAAGCAACATTAAGAACAGAAATAGAAGCAAATAACAATAATAAGAAGAAAAAAGCATTGGAACATAAAAGGAAAGGAAAGGGAAATACCTGGAATGCAACAGGATATCCGAGCAAATTATAACCAAACCTTGGACCCTTTTTGGATTGATTAGACCTCATAGATTTCTTCAAAAAACCAAGTGTTTTCAGAAACACAACCCGACCAAAAGGATACAATTTTAAATGATCAAAATCACAGACAAGGTCCACAAAAGATTGACGTACAAGAGCTTTAGAACGCTGAGGGAGCAATACACCCTCAATCAGTAACAAGTACGCCATGGAAAGTTTCTTGGGAGACTGAGTTGGCTCCTTGAGGAAAATTTGGAGAAGACCAATAAATGTGCAGTTCCGTACACCCAAAAACTCCTCCATATCCATATGAGGAGAAGGAGACATGTCATCACCAGGTTCTTTCCAACTCAAACCGGTTACACAACAGAATTCAGCTAGAGAAAACCTAAACAAACGTTGCCCAACTTGGAACCACATCTCATTAACTTTAGAAGTTTCAACTTCGTGTAGGAGCATCTGATGCACAAGTTGATGATAAAAATAAAGATGATCACCAACCCGTATAATTGGACCTAAACAACCATCTATAAGAGAAACCCGGTCATCAGGAGACGGACCATTCTTAAGAATTTTGATCAATGCAGGCTTTGAATACACATTAATGTGCCCGCGAAAACGTCGTTCTTTGGGAACAACAAACTTGAAGGAAGCAGGTTGAATAATTGATGGTGGATCCACAGTAGGAATTTCTTGTTGGACAACAATTTCTTTACCTAAATAGCATAGAAATAGTGTCAACATTAGGTTTCACAACAAATAAGATATTGTCACCAAAAACCAGCAAACAACAAATTGAACAACCACATAAACTAATGTTGTCACCACACCAAACAATACAAACACACAACACGCAGAATGTCATATGGAACCCTGTCACCACACACAAGTAACAAACTGTAACCATAAATCACTTGTAACCCTGTCACTGGACTATAACCAAACATAAAAACAAGTAATGAACTATAACCCTGTCACAAAACAATTAATAAACTGTAACCCTGTCACAAGACTGTAACCAACCATTAAAAGAAGTAATAAAATGCAACCCTGTCACCAAACAAGTCATAAACTGTAACCCTATCACCAAACAAGCAACAAACTGTACCAATGAATCAACTGTAACATTGTCACCAGATTGTAACCAACCATCAAAACAAGTAATGAACTGTATCCATGTCACCAAACAATTGATAAACTATAACCCTCTCACAAAGACTGTAACCAACCATTAAAACAAGTAATAAAATGCAACCCTGTCAACAAACAAGCCATAAACTGTACCCCTAACACCAGACTGTAACCAACCATCAGAAAGCAAAGAGAAACAACAAATGCGGTAATGGAAACGAAATCAGAAGAAGGGACATTAACCATAGCACAAACTGATCATAGCCATTAGACAACAACTGAACTACAAACAAACCCTAAACGGGAGGAAATGGCTAAACTAACGAAACGAACATAAGAAATTGCATGAAATGAAGGAAACTACATCTCCACAACTCAAAGGAAACAACAGGCGAGGTTGTTGTGGAAACATTGAAGCAGAAGAGTCGAAGAAAGTACCTGATGAAGCCATTAGAAGAAGGTGATCAGAAAACCGAAACGAAGAGCAGAAAATGCAGAAACGACGAGGAGAGAAAGTCGAACAGCAATGCCGATAGCAAGTCAGAGAGCACGGCGTAGAGCAAGTCGAAGATCACTGGGGAACCGTCGGGAACGAATCGCAAGGAGAGAGAGACAGGAAGATCATTGGGACAAACTGCAAAACCGTAACATTTTTGGACAGAAGAAGAGAAGCGCGAGGAGAGAGATGGGGGAGTATAAGGCAAGGGCAAAACCAGTATTATGAAAATATTTTGGCCATTTACTACCAAAGCCCAATCCGTGGGACATTTTTTATTTGGTCCAAAGGCCTTCAGCCTTTGGGCCAAATTTCTTGCTAGTTTATCTGGGATCTAAATGATTGGAATTGGAACTCAACCCAGCTAGAGGAACAGTGGCGGATCCAGAAATTTTGTTGGGGGGGGGGGGGGGGGCTAAAAAAATTTCAGAAATTTTTTTATTGCATGTATTATGTATGTATGAAAAATACTTCTTTTTTGTTTAAATATATTTGAAAAAACCTTAATTTATGATTTATATAGTTATTTTTGGTAGAATTTTTTTTAAATAAAAATTATTTTAAAAAATGAGGATTATATATATGTATAAAAGAAAGTTTTTGTTTAAGTATATTGGAGAAAACTTTAAATTTGGCTAAATTTTTTTTTTGAGAAAATTATTTTTGCATGTATATATGAAAAATAATTTTTTAATGTATTAGAAAAACCTTAAATTTTTTTATTTAAATAGTCATTTTTAGTAGGAAAAATTTTAAAAAAATAAACAAAAATTATAAAATAAAAAAAATTGAGACTTTTTTATATGTATACATAAAAAGAAAGTTTTTTTAAGTATATTGGAGAAAACCTTAAATTTGGTATTAAATTAGGGCATTTTTAGTAGTAGCAAACTAATAGGGAAAAAAATTATAAAAAAGTGAGGGTAATGGGAATTGAACTCATGACCTCAAGGTAATAAATACCACTCCTTTCCAACTAAGCTAATCTACCTTTATAATTCATTACTCTTTTTATATTGCTTTATCTCTAAAATTAGTAAAAATTACCAAAAAAATCCATATAAAATTTTTTTTCCTACGCTTTTCGTCCAAACTACGGGGGGCTTCAGCCACCCCGAGCCCCCCATAGATCCGCCACTGTAGAGGAATCATTCCAACCTAATGCTAAAATGAAGGGATTATCTAGGAAACCTAATTTCAGAATTCTTTTTCTTTTATTTTACGGTTATATGTCTTCTTGGCTTTGCAAATCTGGGTATTTAATTTATTTTAATGAGTTAATGAGTTTAGTACTATATCCTTAGAAGCATTGCTATCGTAATTTGCACTCTTGTGCAATTTTGCAACATATTAAGCTCTAACCTTTAGCCAGATCTTTTAAGATGAAAATTGAGGTGATGTTGGAGGTGCTACATATCATATTCATGTGTTGATTCTATTGCTTGCTCCTAATTTCTTACTGTTTTACTTTGCCAGAGGTGTCAAACAAATAAATTGAGTTAACGCTGGTGGCGGAGGTGTTCTATTTTAGATTGTTGAAGGTGCTACATATCATAGGATTCATGTGTTGATTCTATTCATGTCTTTTTTTCTTCTCAGATCTCTGCATCTACTTATTGCATTTTGTTTTTCATCCTTTTTACCTTTTCTTTACAATATGTGTAGCAAGTTTTGATGTGATTCAAATCGAATGAACTTTGGTCTCATATGGGCAAATGAAAACCTCACCACATTAGGTTGGTCTTCTACAATCTTCTCTACTCAGTGTCTTTGGCATGTGTCATTCCCTCTGTTTTGCTATTTAGGCGCGAGTACTGCCACCGCTAGTTCTCCTTTCATTCAGTTGTTGTATCTATAATGTTATATATATACCACATAAATTATTGTTCGGTAATAGTCCAGTTGGTTGGAAGGTCTAAGAAAAATTATTGTCCATTCATTCTGTTGTTTGCTGTATCTGTAATGTTATATATACCCATACATTATTGTCCCGAGGTATATTTTAAATTCATTCACCCATGAATATTATATCTGTAATGTTATACTCCGTATAAACACATATTGTAACTTTTTATGCCATTCATTCGGTGTTGATGCAACGTTGTTAACATGTTGTTGTACGCAGGGGCGGAGCTAGGGGGTGCTCGAGCACCCCCGGCCCGGAAAAAAATACAAAATTTTTTTTTTTTTACATATATTTAGTATTTTTAAGGTAATATAAAATCTTTAAAGGATAGTTGAAAGTGTTGTCTAGCTCAAGTGGTAAAGGAAAGAAGGAGAAACAAAAGTCTTAGGTTCAAATCCCAAATGCTTCCCTTTTTATTTGTTTTACTATTTCATTAATTCTTCTTCATTTCTATCTATATTTTTTTTTGTTTCCATCAACTATTTCATTAAAAAAATGTCATATTTATGTTTTACTATATCATTGATTCTTTTTTATTTTTCTCTATATTTTTTTTTCTATTGACTATTTCATTAAAAAAATATCATATTTATATTTAAATAAAAAAATCACAATTTTAGTGTTTTTTCATTAAAAAAGTCATATTTATGTTTTAATATATCATTAAATATTCTTCTTGATTTCTCTCTGTATTTTTTTGTTTCTATTAACTATTTCATTAAAAAAATGTCAAATTTATATTTACATTAAAAAAATCACAATTTTAGTGTTTTTTCAATATTTTCTTAGAAAAAATCTTCTTAATAAGTATACACCAAAAAAAATATTTCACGAAATTTTTTTTAGCACCGCTCGAAAATAAATCCTGGCTCCGCCACTGGTTGTACGTCATGATGTTTTAAGCTACACGAGTGTGGTCAAGGTGCGTCCGCAAAACAAATGAGATAGCTTCATTGCACCGGGTATTGACGGGTGGAGATCTAGTGCCGCGTGTCGCCCTAGAGTGAATGACATCCCAACATCAACTAGTGGGGCCCAGCTAGCATTGTTCCTATTGGAATTTCCAATAGTAGTTCATTAGTGCAAATTTATAGTTTAGTTGAATTTCAAAGTTCTTTATTACTTTTCATGTACGTAGATTTATTAGTTAGAAGTTGTTTGGTTTGGAATCACTTTTGTTTGACGTCCTCGTTAGAATACTTTAAAAGTGCAACTCTATATGAAATGTTTATTTTTATCTTCGCTAGCTTGCATGTAATTTTTGTATGTCGATCGATGACATTATGTTTTCTACTAATTCTTAATTATGAGTGTTAAAAATGGCATATAGCTTGTGCAACAATTTCGTTGATAGTTAATAGGCTACTAGCTACTAGCTATAGCTTGTGCAACAATTTCACACGTACATGATACTAACCAAATTCTTAAACATATATATGAATTAATCAAGCCAAGCTGCTGATATATTTCTCAAGGACCCCTTGGGTCAGAATCTGGTATCCTTTCTCTGTAGGATGGTAGCTATCCCAGAACAGATACTTGTGTGCATCCGCGCACACCGGCTCGAGCTTGTTGCACAGCACCGACACCTCCAACAACCCCGTTCCGCAACATCCCTTGTCCACTTCTTCAATCCCTTCATCAATGTACATTTATATGATGCAATGCCTGATACGTATATATATAGATATAGATATATATAGATATATATACACTTACCATACTTGAAGGGGAACATGATAATGTCAAGAAGTGGATTGTAGACGTCGACAAAGACGATCCTAGAGTTTGGGAGCTGGGATTTGAGGGTAGACAGCTTATCGGATAGCTTCGAGTTGAACATTTGGGCTACTTGGTTGTAGTTATTTGCGCAAACCCTGATTGGACCTCCGCCTAGGGTTCTCTGTGATGGCACACACCCTATTGGTGGTGCACTAAACACCGCGATCCTCCTGGCTCCTAGTCCATACAACTCCTACACATAACATATATGTAAATCGCCTACAATTCAATAAACTTAATTATACAAAGTCTGAACAAATGGCTTAAGCTTTTGTATTAGAAAGTGGATCATGACTTTATAAAAATAGATATATATATTAAACCTGGACGAAGGTTGAAGCAGAGTCGAGCATGAGGTCGGTATAAGCATTGAAATCGTACATCTTTCTTCTAAAAGGCGTTCCAAAATAAGTGTTGGCGATGTCATCGCTTCCTGCAACCACTACAACTATGCTATTCTTTATAATGAAATCCGTCTTCTCCTCTCCAACCATCGTCTTCAGCTTCCCAATGTACTCCTCGAACATTTTCAGTTGTTCTGCCATTGATATCACTGACTGCACACCGATGCAATTTCACAAAGGATCAAATCTTATATATAAATCGAATTTTGCAATACATAAAATATTTATATAGGATTAATCAATTAAGATGGCTCACAACGATGGTGGGAGTAAGAGGATCATAACCAGAAGCCCCGGAAGCAAAACTGACTCCTGTTAGAAGCTCTTCTGGCTTCAGTTGTGGATCCAGGTATGCTGGTAGATAGCTTTTTATTCCCAATATCTCCACTGTTAATTCAACCAAAATGTATGTTAAATTATATAGGAGTTTTAAAGTGTACAATGAAATATATACGTAATGTACGTACCGACAAAGTCTGTGGGAATCTTGCCGTTGCTAAATCGTCCGGTGGAGTGACCCCCGGCGAAATCTTTACCATAAGGAGAGAAATTACACTTGATCAAAGTTTTGATGTTATTGTTGTTGCCTGGGTCGATGATTGAGTCTCCAAACCCTATGATTGCCGGGATTGTAGTATTTGGCGGAAGCTTAATCTGAGCATCCGCAATGACAAACAAGGCCTGCAGGATGAAAATGATGATCAATGGAGAGGATAGAGCTAGAGGTGATGATGATGGCAACGCAGACGACTTCATCATATTCAACTAAGTACTGCTTTTCAAGTTAGATGAGGGAGGCTTGGAAAAAAAATAGGAATGAAAAAGGAAGAACCAGAGAAAGCTAAGTGATATAGTTGCTTTGATAGTCTAGTGATTTATATACAGTTTTTGTAATAGGGCATATGTATAGGTTCAAAGAAGCTTCATTAAAAAAAACAAAATAAAATAATTTTTATTTTTCTTAATATTGCTTTTTTATAGTCGTTTTTTTATTTACTCTTTTAATGGTCACATATTGTTTACTTGAAAGTAATATAGGATATATCTTGATTGTGAACTCCGGACATGTGACATAGCTGATGAGAGTCATGCATTAAGTAAATCGTCTCACATCGATCGGTTAAACTCAATGGTAAAAAACAAGGTAAATTTTGATAATTTTTATTCAAGAGAAGGGACGAAAGTAGGGATGAAATCCGAATACACTAATTAAGTGCGGTTACTTGGCGGTTCAGGCTAATTAATGATCAAATGATTTACCTAAATGTATATATATAACCATAAATATTTGACAAATTTCGGGCAAAAAAAGGGAAAATCAATTGACATCTAAAGTGGGGAATTTCTACTTTCTATATTTGTGTAAATAACTATTAATATATGTGTTTCCTATATAAATAAATATACACATCGACCATGTTAGGTTTAGATGGTTTGAAAAAGGGCAAAAAATGAAGAGATTTAAAAAAATGGTTTGGGGAATTGGACAGCCTAATATCAACAACATAAAAAATGAATTCAAAAATGACAAAAAGGATACAAATGAAATGGTTAGTTCAATGAGAATCTCTCATAAATACTCGAGATTTAAACTCTTGGCAAGATATTGGTATGAAATTAAGACTTTAAAGGATGAACTGCAATTAAAATATGTGAAAGAACACTAGCTAATTAATTGAATATTATTTGGCTCCAACAAGAAATATGGACTATCATGGATTATTGTTTCAAAAAATTTAAAATTTTGATAATTGGGTTTCAAAATCATAGTTATTAATCATCCCAAGTTCAAAGCATCAATTGTCAATTTTTGGTTAAAGCATCAATTGTCAATTAGTATTATCAAAACAATAAAAAAAAAAGGGAGAATTGTGCTATAGGCCATAATTAGGGCCTTTATTAGGAAATTGTCCACCCTTCCCTTCCAAATTGGCAAAATGTCCACCTTCCTTCCCTTGCCCCCTTTGCCCCTTTGCCCCCCCCCCACGCGCGCCCCCAGTGCCCCCCCTCCTGTTTCAGCACATTTGATTTCAGCAACTCCTATTTCAGCGTTTTTTTTTTCTGCGCGTTGCTGAAACCTAAGTTGCTGAAACCGAAATTACTGAAACCAAAGTTGCTGAAACTGTTGAAAATAGTTTTTTTTTTTCGCGCGTTGCTGAAACCTAAGTTGCTGAAACCAAAGTTGCTGAAACTGTTGAAAATAGTTTTTTTTTTCGCGCATTGCTGAAACCTAAGTTGCTGAAATCGGAGTTGCTGAAACCAGGGTTGCTGAAACCGGAGTTGCTTAAATTGTTGTTGCAATTGCTAAAATTAGTTTTTTATTTTTTTGCGTCAGCGCTTCGATATCGGAGTTGCTGAAACCGTGTTGTTGAAACCGGAATTGTTTTTTTTTCTTCTTTTTTTCTTTTTCGCGCGTTGTTCAAACCGAAGTTGCTGAAATCGGAGTTGCTGAAACCAGGGATGCTGAAATCGGAGTCCGCACTTCAGCATAACGAATTTTGCTGAAATGCGGACACCCACTAACGCTCAAAATACCGCTGATGTTAAAAAAATTTGCAGACACCACTAACTTTTTTTTTATAAAAAATAGATATTCCTAAAAGTATTGACATGGTTAAAAGTGCTGAAAGCAAAATGTAATATTACTAAAAAATTACGGATATAAAAAAATTAAGATATTAAATTGCCATAACAAATTTTGGTTACAAAATAGAAAAATATATAAATATATTAACAACTTTCCTTTTTTTTGGTAAGATTTTGACATCTTTCCCCCTGTTAATAAATGGATGCATGTAGTACAGTACAATAAATTGTTGGCTTCAAGGGCCTCCACTAAATCCCACAGTTGTTTCCCATTCAGAACCTGTAATATAATCTTTGCAAATTGTAGATTTTAATCAACCCGATGAAGAATAGATGTTTGTATGTATTAAGGTTCTGGAATCCGGAAGCATCTCAATATTGCATCCACCAAAGCCTAGTAAACGCAAGAATTTGAAACCAGATATTATATCATTTACCAATCCTGCTGAAGCTTCCGGTCTTCATCCGCATCATCGCCATCGCCATTGAAGATAGCCACTGTCAACACAGGAAATCTGCTTAATTAATTCATGTTCATCAGCCAGAGAAAGAAATCTCAGTTGGTTGCCTCAGACAAAGAGATCTCAGCCACTGTCAACACACCGGCTCTGTTTCCTCCCACACCCTTCAAGCAGCTTTTATAGACAATATATAAACACTAAAACTTACAGGATAATCGATTTCTAGAGAGGCTTTGAGCTGTCGGAGATCCAATCGCCCTGAAGATCTCCCTGGAGATCCAATCGATTCCAGCACCAAAAGAAATCCAATCGCCATGGAGATCTCCGATCGCGAACGGAACGAAACCCTAGCCTGTACAATGATGAAATCGGAGAGATCGGAGGGAGGCGGCGGTGTCGGAGCTCGGTGAATTACAGCAGCAGATCTCTCCCTCATCTTTCTCTCTCACTCGTTGCTCCCATGGAGATCTCAGATGGAAGCCAATGGGAAGGGGGCACAGGTGAGGCGAGATAAGGGTTAAAAATAAAGGGATGGACTTTTCCCTAATTTGGATTTATGGGTGGACAATTGTCCAATTTGGACCCAAAAAATGGCCTACTTGGCAAATTATTTCTAAAAAAAATTGTGGGTTTTTTATTTTAATTTTTACTATTTAGAAGTATAATAGTTTGAAAAGAGTAATAAATTATAAAGCATGTGTTTAACTTAACTATTATGGATTGAGAATTTAAATTATAAGGGTTTGAGTTCAAAATCCATATAGCTTTTTTTAGGAAAATTTTATTTCTCATAACTTGTTAAACTTAATTAAAATGACTATCTAAATCACATATTTAATATTTTTTCTATATATTTTTTACAAAAAAAATTGTAACCCATACATATTTTCAAAAAATAAAATCCTAATAAAAGATAAAACAACCGATACAAAGGAAAAGGAAGCACTTGAGATGGAAAAAACTGGCAGAAAGATCTTTTAAATTGAACTTTGATGCGGTGGTGAGTTCTTCGGGTGGGGCAACTACTGGAATTCTGATTCGAGATCATTGTGGCTTGGTAGTTTTCTGCCAAGGCTCGCACTGTGGGGAGATGTCCGCTCTTAAGGTGGAAGCGCTGGCTTTTCACCAGGATTTAGTTGCAGCCTGCTAGCTCGAGATTTTGAGGCTCGAGGTTGAAGGTGATTGCCTAGCAGTTATTAACGGTATCAATGATGTCCGGAGTTGTTCTTGGGAGATCGAGATCATCATGGTCGATGCTCGGAAGTTGCTTCAGGACTTCCTTGTGGTTTCTTGCGTCCATATTTTGAGGGAGATTAATCTCGTTGCAGAAAAAGTGGCGCATCTTCGGCTCATCCTCAACCATGACCCTCCCGTGTCTCATCCGGAGATCCAAATTCTCGTTCAAAATGACGTTTTTGGATACGTGGTGGGTCAGCAGGGTCTGACACCACCCAAACTCTTACCTTGTATTAAAAAAAAAACAAATCCGAATAACAAAACATTCAACCTCCATTAATTTTTTTCTAGTTCCACCACTAACATCAATAATTGAATATATATATATATATATATATATATATATATATATATATATATATAGGACAAACACATATATATTGTCAATTATTATGAGATTTACCCATTAACAATCCATTAGATGTTTTACACCAATCTCTCTCGCGAAGCATATATAACTTTAGGTGGGTGAACTACCTACACTTAATGTTTTGGCCAAAAGCCACGTGGGAAAATTGTTAAGCTGAAAGCAACGGGAAACTGCACAAAATCGCCAACACAAAGTTCTAATTGATAATTAAACAAATTAACATTTTCAATTAACCACTTATTATTTACACCTTACCCATTGTTATATATATATATATATATATATATATATTAGTTTGTCCACATCATGTATATTTCAACTGTGGATAAAAATATTCAATGTATTGCGGAGTAACGACACATGTAAAATTTATTATTCATGGGTGGCTAAATGCATACCGCAACCATTCAAGACAACTGAGTAGATGTTCTTTGAGCCGAACGAGCTGAGCTTAACGTGTTCAAGTTTGGTTCATTTGTTAAATGAGTTCGAGTCAAGCTAAGCCCAATTTTTAAACGAGCTTTATTTTTGGATCAAGCTTTGTTTAAGAAATGAACAAGTTCGAATCGAGTTTTTTTCGAGCTTTATGCAGTTCTACTTGGTCATAACATAGAAAATTTTAGAAATTCAATAAAATTCGAGTTATTCAAACTTAAATCAAACGAATCGAGCTTTAAACCGAGCTTAAAATCTTGTTCAGGCTCGCCTTGTTTAGGTAAGCGAATGAGATCGAGTCGAGCTTTTTTCGAATTGATCCCGAGCTGAGCTTGAACTATTGAGTTCATTTAACAGCCCTAGGAGTAGATATCATCACCGGTTTATATTTTAAGGCCTCGTCTTTTAGATATTACTGCCAAATTATCTGGATGCCAAATTATCTGGATGCTTGAAGGTTTTTTTATATAAAAAAGAGAGTTATATATCCTAAATATTTTTTTTGGTGGGCTATATCCTAAATAATAATTTGTAGGATACTTTGTTAATTTGCATCTTATAAACAAATCTTTTCATATAAAGGGATAATTTTGCAAATGAGTTATATCTAATGGATAATTATGTATATAAATATTGTTTTAAGTAGTGGTTTGTGTAAATTCATACTTTCAAGGATAAATAATTGTGTAAATTCATACTACCATATCGATCATGATCACGCCGTAAATATATTAAGAATTAAAGTTTTTTTGTTCATACTTTAGGTTATTAATTAGCAAAATAAATAAAAATGAACACCAAAATAATTTAAATATATAACTAATAATAAATTTAGAAAGGCGCCCACAAAAGGAGAGGAAGCTGAAAAGGAGTATATAAGCTATAGAGCCGAGGCAGGAGGATTGAAGCATGTGTGTGCACTTTGAAAGGCAAGTTGGTAGATCGATCTTTGCATTAAATTCATTGCTTTCAAATTTTAATTAGTTTAGTTTTTTTTTAAATTAGATTCCTATGATCGCTTATTTTGTTTGTAAGAAATCTTTTCCAATTTAGGTTTATTCTATGTTCTTAGAAAATAGGATAGAAATACCGCTTTTTTTAAAGAAAAATATTTATATGAGGATATATAACTCACTTTTTGATACGGAGTAGTAAACCTCATGTACATGCAAACTAAATATATCAACTTATGTCGATTCACTTGACCCATTGTTTTTGTGAAAACATGATTTGATTGATATAAAACTGGTGAAAATGGAAGCAAAATCAAGAACAAACATGCTAAAAAGGGCTGCTTCATCAGCAAAATTGGCAAGCATAAATGACATTCATGGCTTTCATTCATACGGTTGCAATCCTCAAACCCTACTAAATGGGAGTGAGTGCATCAAGCTTTTTATAGGAGGTCTTGGCATGACACATGTGCCTTGCACATGGAAGAGCACATGAGACAAAAGAGACCTTATTACAGAAGAAGACAAAAGCTGAAAATGAGAAGGAAATGCATATATAGGAAATGCAATGAAATGCAGCAGTAAATGCAGCTAAAATACAATCGATACACAACATTTACCATAACTGAGTCTACATTTCCATCTCCAGCATCTTCATCCAAAGGATTGCTCTACACCTGATTACCTATTGATCTTGCAACATATGCAGATTCTCTACTGGTTGTCCCATTCTTCTCTTTCTCCTTCAGTTCCTTGAACCAATCTAGAACCCTATGAAGTTTGAAACATTGTTCTACCATGTGACCCTTCATGTTGCAATGTGAGCATTTAGAATTGGCTTTGATCCTCTTCAACTCTTGCCAATCCTTCCCATCCTTCTTGATCGACATGTTTATTTCCACCTCCAGATGGCTTATACTGATATGAATTTCCACCTCAATTAGCTGCCATTGCACAAGAATCAACATTAATTCCCTAAGATCCAGATGTTCCATTTGAAGCTTCATTACCCCGCTCCACCTACTGCAAGATGTAATATGCCTTGTTGATACTAGGCAAAGGATCAATGACTAGTATAAAATTTCTCGCAGCATCATAGCCATCATTTAAGCTGACTAAGAACTGCATAAGCTTGATTCTGGATTCGATTTCAATGAACTTCCTTTTCAAATCACAAGTACACGCAGTTATAGGACCACACTTTCAGGCACACTTTCACACTTTCTAACACTTGCGGCTCATCCCAATTTCTCTTGAACATATTACATAAATCAACCAAACTCATAATGGGTTCGTATGGGGCGGGGTTAATAAACTGACTAAAATTACAAACAGGGCAAAATTTATAAACAGTTAGTAAAAGTAGTTAAAAATTTAAATAACAAGATAATCTCCGTATGGGGCACAAAGGTGTTTTAATTGTGATAAATAAATAAACAATGCAAAAAGAGTGTGTTGATTTTTGTAGTTAAAAATTTAAACACCAAAAAAGCACTTTCCATTAGCTTTTTTTTTAACTCAAAATTTTAACTACTTCTACCTATTTTTTTCCATCCATACACTCTTTAACCTATTTAAAAAAAACTTCAACTTCTATTTATTTTTACCTGTTTATTTTTTGCAACCATACATACCCATTACCCTGCACAATATTCGCAAACCTCTTCTTAATCTGAAAAATGAGGCGTGCATTTGACTGGCCAAATCTTTCAACAATTTCCTCCCACAAGTGCTTAGACGAATCAACAAACATAAAACCTTCAACAACACTCTTAGTCATAGTTTAAAAGTCAATAACGCACCATATAATCAGCTCTTATCCATCTTTCTATATCAGCAAACCCAACAGTAGGTTTAGCACATGATCCATTAATAAAGCTAAGTTTACATTTAGCACCAAATGCCATCATAACACCACGACTCCATGTCATGTAATTAATTACTACCATCAAAAGGGATTGCAACTAAATGAGCACCTGGGTGACCAAAATTTGAAATAAACAAAGTATCTCGAAGATTACATTGTGTGTTCATATCTTCAAGTGGTCTGTTCCTTGAATTTGATCCTCCACTAGTGGAGAACATAAACGCAAAAATGCACCAAAATCACGAAACGACTTTTAGGAAATCGACCTCAAGATCTGATATCATGTGAAAACATGATCTGATTTATATAAAATTGGTGAAAATGGAAGCAAAATCAGGAAGAAACAGGTCAAGAATGGCTACTGTTTCATCAACAAAATAGGCAAGCATAAATGGCATTCATGGCCTTTATTCATATGGTTGCAATCCCCAAAACCCTACTAAATGGGAGTGAGTGCAGCAAGGTTTTTATAGTAGGTCTTGGCATGAAACATGGGCCTTACACATGGAAGAGCACATGAGACAAAAGAGGTCTTATTACAGAAGAAGACAAAACCTGAAAATGAGAAACAAATGCATAGAAAATGCAGCTGGAATATAATTGAGCCAAACATGTAGGCATAATCTTCATAGAATTGATATTAGAAATTCATCACGTAAGTACAATAATGTTTCATAAAAAATCAATCGATAATAGAAAGAGTAGTTCATCGATTTATATATACACTAAACTTATATTATTTAAAGGTTTGATGTGTCACTTTTTTTCATTCTATTCACATCCCAACATACCAGCCACAAGAGTAAACCATGTATTCTTCTTCTGGTTTTCAAGATCAAGAAGAAAGGGTTACGCAATGAAAAAGGAATTTTTTACTTTTGGACCCCAAGAACGCAGTCAGCCAAACAACGTTTAATGTAATTCAAATGGATATACGTACATGAGTATGTATACAAAAATTACTCAATTCACTTAACTTAGATTTAGTTTTATCAAATTTGGGTAAGGTGATATGTAGCTAGTAGAAGAAGTACTTAGTTTAACACTGTATAAGGTCGATGAAATGCTTCTCATATTGCCATAATCAATTAATTTTAATATGGAGTCTAACTGAGCTTATATAATTTTTAACGTGCACTTTACGTAAAAAAAACCTCCTCTAATAGTAAACTTGAACTTGCATTATGTAGAAATGTAGTAACCAAATGTCGACCACTTGGTATTTTCCTTCAAAAAAATAAATATAATTGTTCCATTAATAAATCCCTTAGAGCATGCATATCATAGGGCTCGGGCCTCGGTCCCTTAACTTACTTTTTCTATGTCACGTCAGCTTAAGGGCATCATTTCATCTTTTTATTATTTACACCCTCATCAGAGAGCCCCACTCTCGGGCTCTTAAGTTACTTTTTACTATTTACATTTTTCAATTACTAAATTATTATTATTGTTATTATTATTGTTGTTGTTGTTGTTAAATTGTAAAATGGAGAAAAAAATAAACGTTACACATATCATTCAATGACACAAACCTTACCATACAATGATCCAACACGACCCTCGTAGTTACTACCAACAACAGGGTCTCATACCCGTAACGGTCAACCATTTCCCTAACCATAATGGTGACCCTCTCAACGCTGGCACAGAACTCGACAAAAACACTAATAAAATCGCCCGTGTCCTCAGCCCCAGGGATGTGACATCGCGTTCAGACTCCCCTGGGGCACCCAGGCAAACACACAAAAATGAACCCACTTTCCCATCAACTTTCTGCAGGGAGATACGTGAAGTACCGGTCCCCAAGAGATGGAGGGATATCTCCATTGCCAAGTACAAAGGAGATACCGATCCCAATGACCACCTCAACCAGTTCACCACAGCCATGGGCATGAACGAGGACAATGACGCCATGTATTGTCGCTCGTTTCCATCCACACTAAGCGGTGTAGCATTGACATGGTTCACCAATTTGGCTCAATCCTCCATCAACAACTTCGCACAACTAACAGGCACATTCGCCGCCCACTTCGGCAGTGCTCGCACAAGGAAAAGAACCATGATGGACCTCAATTCCATCAAACAAGGTGTGAATGAATCACTGGGGAACGTCTTCAGTCGATTCACCAACATGGTGGTTCAAATCCCAATATTCAATCAAGAGTATGCAAGCACAATACTAATGGGCAATTTAATTGAGGGCGATTTCAAGATCTGCCTATTTCGAAAGGAGCCAAAAAACTACGATATCCTGAGAGAGCTCGTAACCAAGCAGATCCACGCCATGGAGGCGGCAAGCTCTAGCTCGAGACCCTTTGAATCAAGGCCGCCAGCTTACCACCGAGCACCTAACAAACGTCAAGGGAGAGAGAATTTTGGGGATCAACATCACCGCAATCCTCCCTGGCAGTACCCGATCATTCCCCCGCGACCTCAGATCCAGGAAGTCCAATACAATCACAGGTCGATTCCAGGACCTCTTGGTGCCCCGGCAAATGCGATGATGGCTCATCCTGACTACATAACACCTCCTGTGTATGGGATCCCCCCAGCCCTCCCTCAGAAAGAAGTACCCCTTCATATTTGTGCACCATCAACGAATTTCAATCATCCCATCGCAACGCCACCACAATGCTTACCCCCTGTAGTCCCTTCCCAGCAATATAAACCACCAAATGCTCCACCAAGGCCTTATAATCCTCAGTATGCCGCCAGAGGAAGAGGTAGGGGAACTTACCCCCAGAATAGGGGAGAGAGGAATGAAAACAGAGGTGGAGGCTATCGACCCCCTCCGAGGGACATGAAGAATGCCCAGGAAGCCAGGTCCTCATCCAATCGACACGATCACCCTAACCAAGATCATCGAAAGCCTCCCTCACCTGATGGGTGCATTAATACTATCGCGGGGGGGCCTGCAACGTCTGGTGCCAGCAATCAAGAGAGGAAAAATTATGAAAGAGAAGCTAGATATCCTCCATCTGAAGCCAGTATCAAGCAAGCATCCACCGCACATGCGATACTCAGTTTTTCTGTTTCGGACACTCGTGATGCTCGCGATATAAGAATGCCACACTCAGATCCCATGGTCATTCACGTACAAATAGGAACCAAAACTGTTAAACGGGTCATGATCGATACAGGTTCGTCTGTGGACGTCCTTTACTGGGACGCTTTTGAACAACTCGGGATTGCAGAAAGCGCTTTGCGCCGGTACTTTGGAAAATTGGTTTCCTTCTCTGGAGACGAAGTTGAAGTAGCTGGAACCATCGAATTGGCCCTGACGCTAGGGACCGAGCCAAACAGGAGAACACACATGATCGAATTCACTATAGTTCGATTGCCCTCCATCTACAACGCAATCATGGGGCGCGTAAGTCTATTCAAATTCCAAATAGCCTGCTCCATATATCATTTCAGCATTAAATTTCCATGTACCAACAGAAAGGTGGGCGAAGCACGAGGAGAACAAGTGGAAAGCAGAGTCTGCTACCTGTCCTCGCTAAGAAAAGGCCACAACCGGATTCTCGCGATTGAGGCAAACGCCCAAGGATCATTAAAAACAGAAGCAATTGATGAAAGCAAACAAGAGGCAACATCCGAACAACAGCACGCGGATTTAGAAGTTCGACCCGAAAAAGTAACTGACAAAATTGTGGAGGAAAAGATCGCTTTCTTTCCTTTCCCAAACAAGGCCGAGGTCTTATACCACGGTCACAGTTTGACTGGCCCTGCCTTGGAGCGTCTCAAAGACATGTTAAAGAGGTCACGAGATGTTTTTGCCTGGTCGCCTTAAGATCTGAAGGGACTCCCCCGAGAAATCGCAGAGCATTCGTTAAGATTAAATCACGATGCAAAGCCTGTATGCCAAAGAAAGAGGAAAATGGCCGCCGAAAAATCAGAGGCAGCGAAACAAGAGGTACATAAGCTTCTTCAAGCTGGATTTATTCGCGAGATTAACGATTCGACTTGGTTATCAAATGTGGTGTTAGTCAAAAACAGTAGCGGCAAATGGAGAATGTGCGTCGATTTCAAAGATCTAAACAAAGCCTGCCCAAAAGATAGCTACCCTTTGCCATCCATCGATGAGCTAGTCGACACAACAGCAGGGCATGCCACTCTAAGCTTTTTGGATGCTTATTCCAGCTGCAATCAGATTAGAATGAGTCCTCGCGATGAAAAAAGCACCGCCTTCATCACCAACCAGGGAACTTTTTGCTATAAAGTAATGCCGTTTGGGCTAAAGAACGCGGGTGCAACCTTCCAGCGGATGATAGAAAAAGTATTTTCTGCTCAAATAGGGAGGAATGGGGTGGTCTATGTCGATGATATCGTAATCAAGAGCTTCAACAAAGAGGATCATTGCAAAGATTTACAAGAAACCATCGATACACTTAGGAAAAATCGTGTCTGATTGAATCCAGAAAAGTGTGTTTTTGGAGTGGATTCAGGAAAATTCCTAGGCTTCATGATAAGCCATCGAGGAATAGATGTAAATCCGGCCAAGGTACAAACCATCATCGACATGGCCCCACCAAGGACGTTGAACGACATTCAAAAGTTAAACGGATCAGTCAATTACTTAAGCAGGTTCTGTTCGCGATTAGCTGATCATTCACTACCATTCTTCGAGCAACTTAAAAAGAAGGGCCCGGTCGAGTGGACTGTCGTTTTGGATGAAGCCTTCAAAAGTATGAAAGAATACTTGGCCACTTTGCCCACCCTTCATTTTCCACGCGAGCATGAAACACTGCAATTATACCTCGCTGTCGGCTCCACGACCATTAGCACGGTGCTTACTAGGGAATCCAAGCTTCCTATTTACTTTGCTAGTCGAGTTTTGCAACCCGTCGAATCCAGATATACCCCGATAGAAAAGATGGCACTATCTGTGGTTTTCGCTGCACAAAGATTGAGGCCTTATTTTCAGGCTCACACCATTGAGGTGCTTTCAGATCTACCGCTCCATCAGATCCTACACTCACCATCACTCTCTGGAAGAATGGTCAAATGGGCAGTAGAGCTTTCTGAATTTGACATCCATTTCAGGCCCAGAAAGGCCCGCCTGGCTCAAGCCCTTGCCGATTTTGTAGTAGAAGCCGTCTTCACTGATTCTCAAGATCGCGACGGAGAAGATTGGGTCATAAATGTTGATGGATCAGTATCGACAGGAGGCTGTGGAGTAGGGGTTACCATCACAAGCCCCAGTAGGGAGATAACCGATCTTTCTTTTCAGCTACTATTTGAGGCCACCAACAATGAGGCAGAATATGAAGCTTTGATCGCAGGTATAGAGAAAGCACTGGTCAACGGGGCTAGGCAAGTCCGGATTTTCACAGATTCAGAGGTAGTGGCAAAGCAGGTTAAAGGTGAATATGAAGCAAAAACGGGAATGTCACATGAATATCTAGCGCGAGTGCAAACACTCACTGCCGCTTTCAGAAAATGCTCCATTTCATCCATCCCTCGCAATCAGATTGAACGCACCGATACCTTGGCCAGAATGGGGGCTACTTTACCTTTCGGATTAAGCGATCGCGTAGTGATCGAACAAAAACATGCCCGAGGAATCCATCAAGGGGTATTCAGAATATCCAACCTCGGAGACTGGCGAAAACCTATCTTAGAGTACATAACCGAAGGAGTTTTATCTAGTGACTCACATGAAGGCCAGAGCATCAGAAAAAGAGCAGCCCGTTTTCGAGTAAGAGACGGCCGACTGTACAAAAGAGGATTCAACCTTCCGGATCTCCTCTATGTATCAGACCAAGAGGGCCTTGACCTCGTTCGAGAGTTACACGCGGGTCTCTGTGGCAATCACCAGGGATGGAGAGCCATTGCATCCAAAATCACACATTTAGGCTACTACTGGCCTTCTCTCAGAGCGGATGCTGAAATGATTATTCATATATGTGATCCTTGCCAGCGACACGCATCGCTCAATCATCGCTCTCCTCATCCATTAAAGTGTATTTCTGCACCTTGTCCGTTCGCAATGTGGGGAATGGACATTTTGGGACCATTCCCAAAAGCGCCAGGCCAGCTGCGTTTTATCATCGTAATCGTCGATTACTTCATGAAGTGGGTTGAGGCCGAAGCTATGGCAACCATCACGGCAGAAAAAGTACGCAAATTCCTTTGGAAAAACATGATCTGCCGATTCGGAGTCCCCCAGGCAATCATCACTGATCACGGTCCCCAGTTTGACTGCGAAGCAATTCGTGATTTCTGCGCCGGTTATAATCCTCAGTATGCCGCCAGAGGAAGAGGTAGGGGAACTTACCCCCAGAATAGGGGAGAGAGGAATGAAAACAGAGGTGGAGGCTATCGACCCCCTCCGAGGGACATGAAGAATGCCCAGGAAGCCAGGTCCTCATCCAATCGACACGATCACCCTAACCAAGATCATCGAAAGCCTCCCTCACCTGATGGGTGCATTAATACTATCGCGGGGGGGCCTGCAACGTCTGGTGCCAGCAATCAAGAGAGGAAAAATTATGAAAGAGAAGCTAGATATCCTCCATCTGAAGCCAGTATCAAGCAAGCATCCACCGCACATGCGATACTCAGTTTTTCTGTTTCGGACACTCGTGATGCTCGCGATATAAGAATGCCACACTCAGATCCCATGGTCATTCACGTACAAATAGGAACCAAAACTGTTAAACGGGTCATGATCGATACAGGTTCGTCTGTGGACGTCCTTTACTGGGACGCTTTTGAACAACTCGGGATTGCAGAAAGCGCTTTGCGCCGGTACTTTGGAAAATTGGTTTCCTTCTCTGGAGACGAAGTTGAAGTAGCTGGAACCATCGAATTGGCCCTGACGCTAGGGACCGAGCCAAACAGGAGAACACACATGATCGAATTCACTATAGTTCGATTGCCCTCCATCTACAACGCAATCATGGGGCGCGTAAGTCTATTCAAATTCCAAATAGCCTGCTCCATATATCATTTCAGCATTAAATTTCCATGTACCAACAGAAAGGTGGGCGAAGCACGAGGAGAACAAGTGGAAAGCAGAGTCTGCTACCTGTCCTCGCTAAGAAAAGGCCACAACCGGATTCTCGCGATTGAGGCAAACGCCCAAGGATCATTAAAAACAGAAGCAATTGATGAAAGCAAACAAGAGGCAACATCCGAACAACAGCACGCGGATTTAGAAGTTCGACCCGAAAAAGTAACTGACAAAATTGTGGAGGAAAAGATCGCTTTCTTTCCTTTCCCAAACAAGGCCGAGGTCTTATACCACGGTCACAGTTTGACTGGCCCTGCCTTGGAGCGTCTCAAAGACATGTTAAAGAGGTCACGAGATGTTTTTGCCTGGTCGCCTTAAGATCTGAAGGGACTCCCCCGAGAAATCGCAGAGCATTCGTTAAGATTAAATCACGATGCAAAGCCTGTATGCCAAAGAAAGAGGAAAATGGCCGCCGAAAAATCAGAGGCAGCGAAACAAGAGGTACATAAGCTTCTTCAAGCTGGATTTATTCGCGAGATTAACGATTCGACTTGGTTATCAAATGTGGTGTTAGTCAAAAACAGTAGCGGCAAATGGAGAATGTGCGTCGATTTCAAAGATCTAAACAAAGCCTGCCCAAAAGATAGCTACCCTTTGCCATCCATCGATGAGCTAGTCGACACAACAGCAGGGCATGCCACTCTAAGCTTTTTGGATGCTTATTCCAGCTGCAATCAGATTAGAATGAGTCCTCGCGATGAAAAAAGCACCGCCTTCATCACCAACCAGGGAACTTTTTGCTATAAAGTAATGCCGTTTGGGCTAAAGAACGCGGGTGCAACCTTCCAGCGGATGATAGAAAAAGTATTTTCTGCTCAAATAGGGAGGAATGGGGCGGTCTATGTCGATGATATCGTAATCAAGAGCTTCAACAAAGAGGATCATTGCAAAGATTTACAAGAAACCATCGATACACTTAGGAAAAATCGTGTCTGATTGAATCCAGAAAAGTGTGTTTTTGGAGTGGATTCAGGAAAATTCCTAGGCTTCATGATAAGCCATCGAGGAATAGATGTAAATCCGGCCAAGGTACAAACCATCATCGACATGGCCCCACCAAGGACGTTGAACGACATTCAAAAGTTAAACGGATCAGTCAATTACTTAAGAAGGTTCTGTTCGCGATTAGCTGATCATTCACTACCATTCTTCGAGCAACTTAAAAAGAAGGGCCCGGTCGAGTGGACTGTCGTTTTGGATGAAGCCTTCAAAAGTATGAAAGAATACTTGGCCACTTTGCCCACCCTTCATTTTCCACGCGAGCATGAAACACTGCAATTATACCTCGCTGTCGGCTCCACGACCATTAGCACGGTGCTTACTAGGGAATCCAAGCTTCCTATTTACTTTGCTAGTCGAGTTTTGCAACCCGTCGAATCCAGATATACCCCGATAGAAAAGATGGCTCTATCTGTGGTTTTCGCTGCACAAAGATTAAGGCCTTATTTTCAGGCTCACACCATTGAGGTGCTTTCAGATCTACCGCTCCATCAGATCCTACACTCACCATCACTCTCTGGAAGAATGGTCAAATGGGCAGTAGAGCTTTCTGAATTTGACATCCATTTCAGGCCCAGAAAGGCCCGCCTGGCTCAAGCCCTTGCCGATTTTGTAGTAGAAGCCGTCTTCACTGATTCTCAAGATCGCGACGGAGAAGATTGGGTCATAAATGTTGATGGATCAGTATCGATAGGAGGCTGTGGAGTAGGGGTTACCATCACAAGCCCCAGTGGGGAGATAACCGATCTTTCTTTTCAGCTACTATTTGAGGCCACCAACAATGAGGCAGAATATGAAGCTTTGATCGCAGGTATAGAGAAAGCACTGGTCAACGGGGCTAGGCAAGTCCGGATTTTCACAGATTCAGAGGTAGTGGCAAAGCAGGTTAAAGGTGAATATGAAGCAAAAACGGGAATGTCACATGAATATCTAGCGCGAGTGCAAACACTCACTGCCGCTTTCAGAAAATGCTCCATTTCATCCATCCCTCGCAATCATATTGAACGCACCGATACCTTGGCCAGAATGGGGGCTACTTTACCTTTCGGATTAAGCGATCGCGTAGTGATCGAACAAAAACATGCCCGAGGAATCCATCAAGGGGTATTCAGAATATCCAACCTCGGAGACTGGCGAAAACCTATCTTAGAGTACATAACCGAAGGAGTTTTATCTAGTGACTCACATGAAGGCCAGAGCATCAGAAAAAGAGCAGCCCGTTTTCGAGTAAGAGACGGCCGACTGTACAAAAGAGGATTCAACCTTCCGGATCTCCTCTGTGTATCAGACCAAGAGGGCCTTGACCTCGTTCGAGAGTTACACGCGGGTCTCTGTGGCAATCACCAGGGATGGAGAGCCATTGCATCCAAAATCACACATTTAGGCTACTACTGGCCTTCTCTCAGAGCGGATGCTGAAATGATTATTCATATATGTGATCCTTGCCAGCGACACGCATCGCTCAATCATCGCTCTCCTCATCCATTAAAGTGTATTTCTGCACCTTGTCCGTTCGCAATGTGGGGAATGGACATTTTGGGACCATTCCCAAAAGCGCCAGGCCAGCTGCGTTTTATCATCGTAATCGTCGATTACTTCATGAAGTGGGTTGAGGCCGAAGCTATGGCAACCATCACGGCAGAAAAAGTACGCAAATTCCTTTGGAAAAACATGATCTGCCGATTCGGAGTCCCCCAGGCAATCATCACTGATCACGGTCCCCAGTTTGACTGCGAAGCAATTCGTGATTTCTGCGCCGGTCTCCACATCGATTTTCGTTTTTCATCGGTAGCATACCCACAATCCAATGGACAGGCTGAGACCACGAATCGACAAATTCTTAATGCCCTCAAAAAGAGACTAGGAACAGCAAAAGGAGAATGGGCCGAGATCTTACCTTTGGTGCTATGGTCATATAGAACTTCAGCAAAAAATCCAACAGGAGAAACACCCTTCGCAATGACTTTTGGTGTTGATGCGATCATCCCTGTCGAGTTACTCATCCCATCGGCTAGAATTGTTGATTTCAGTAAATATACCAACGATGAAGCCCTCGAGTTAGAACTCCACTTACGCGAAGAAAGAAGAGACACAGCTTCTCTTAAAGCGATTGAATATCAGCGCCGATTGGCTGAGGGATACAACAAGTGCGTCTTCGTACGCCCACTACAAAAAGATGACATGGTCCTCCGACAAGCCACAACTGGGGGAAAACTTGAACCTAAATGGGAAGGACCCTACGTCATCCATAAAGAAGTAGGCCAAGGCTCTTTCAAGCTTCAAAACTCAGAAGGCGCCACCCTTGCAAAGGCATGGAACGCCAAGAATCTCAAGGCTTATTTTGCATGATAACTTAGACATAGAAAGAAACTTGATGATTTAGATTTTCCATGTATAGGGGTCATCAGGGTTCCCGATTGGGTACACCACTTCATATATAATAAATGAATGTTCCAAACCCAACCTCATCGATTGCCAACACAGAATAAATTTAGCTATCGCGTGTGTTTTAAACACGGATATGCATGGAAGTAAGCCTCCAAGGAGTATAAATTTAGCTATCGCGTGTATTTTAAACACGGATATGCATGCAAGTAAGCCTCCAAGGAGAATAAATTTAGCTATCGCGTGTGTTTTAAACACGGATATGCATGCAAGTAAGCCTCCAAGGAGAATAAATTTAGCTATCACGTGTGTTTTAAACACGGATATGCATGCAAGTAAGCCTCCAAGGAGAATAAATTTAGCTATCGCGTGTGTTTTAAACACGGATATGCATGCAAGTAAGCCTCCAAGGAGAATAAATTTAGCTATCGCGTGTGTTTTAAACACGGATATGCATGCAAGTAAGCCTCCAAGGAGAATAAATTTAGCTATCGCGTGTGTTTTAAACACGGATATGCATGCAAGTAAGCCTCCAAAGAGAATAAATTTAGCTATCGCGTGTGTTTTAAACACGGATATGCATGCAAGTAAGCCTCCAAGGAGAATAAATTTAGCTATCGCGTGTGTTTTAAACACGGATATGCATGCAAGTAAGCCTCCAAGGAGAATAAATTTAGCTATCGCGTGTGTTTTAAACACGGATATGCATGCAAGTAAGCCTCCAAGGAGAATAAATTTAGCTATCGCGTGTGCTTCAAACACGGATATGCATACAAGCAAGCCTCCAAGGAGAATAAATTTAGCTATCGCGTGTGTTTTAAACACGGATATGCATGCAAGTAAGCCTCCAAGGAGAATAAATTTAGCTATCGCGTGTGCTTCAAACACGGATATGCATACAAGCAAGCCTCCAAGGAGAATAAATTTAGCTATCACGTATGTTTTAAATACGGATATGCAGGCAAGTAAATCTCCTCGTATACCGTTCGAACACAGGTTCACGAGGATGCTTTCATTGACCTCTGAAAGCTTAAATATAAATGATATATCTTATACAAACATTCCAAATAACAAAAACGTTTGAACATAACGGGAGTTGCACAAAGGTGGCAATAACGAATACATAATACAAAGTTCTAGGCTGATTCTCACAAACTGATCTACGCAAACTCACTCATTCGTTTCTAAGACAATTATGGTAAACCGACTACTCCCCTCATATTTGAAAATAATAAGGGACTCCCTAACACGTAAACCACTGTCTATGGCAAAAGCGTGCCAACCTTCGGTAAGGATGTAATGATCTTGACTGTCTCGAAAAAACCTTACTTGAAACTCTCGCCCAGTTGGAGACACCAAGCACACATGAGTTAATCCATCACGAACATACTGTGCGGCAAAAGATTCAGGCAAAAGCTGCGAAAAACTAAAATTAGATATCAGTTACGCAAGAGAATCACAAACAGAAGTATAGAGACGATTACCATATATTCCATCTTTTCCTCAGAATCGATGGAACGAAAAAAATCACGCCGACGGGGATGAGGAGAAGTCATTATTACTCACTTCGCTCCGCGAACAAGTAAATCAAAGTACAGTTTGACAGAAGGAGATGCATGCCAAAGCAAGTGGCAGAATCACAAAGTGCACCTTTGTAACACGAAACCACAGTGTCAGGCTAGCAATGGTCACATCAGAGACAGAAAGAGAGGGTAGGGAGACCCAAACCAAAATTTTAAAACAGAGCTGAGAGAGGATTACTTAAATCTTTGCGATTACACATAAACAGACTAAATTAATAAAGTTCACAAAAGCATAACGAAAGACCAAACATCTTATAGTGCCACCATTACATTTCAAATACCCTATTCATCCTCATCCTTAAGAGCAAGAACTTTAAAGCGATGCCCTCCCATGTATTGAAAAAATACCATCGATGCTCCAACCTAAACGTCGTTATTAATCGTGAATCTATTCCAACCTTCAGACAGCCACCAACGATTCAAACCATCTTTGGAAACCTCAACGCGAAAGTTTTCACCAGCCGCAGAGACCAAACATACATGGTCAGACACAACATGACCATACATCCTCTCAAAAGCATCAGGAAGAGGCTGCAGAACAAAAGAGCATTATTTCATAAACAAATCAAGCTCAAACACAGATCATAACCAATATATAAAACTTACAAGACGATGCATCCTCCCCTCTACATCAACACAACGAATAAAATCTCGCATAACAGGGTTAGGAAAAACCATCTTCTATCAGAATAATTACAGTTGGATAAAATAAATAAATGATCGCAAATATTGCAAACACCATACCCTTTTATATCCAAAACAAGACTGTACATACTTTGATAATTCTGTAGGGGCATTTATTACATATATCGGAACCAAACAGAGAATCTGAAAAGTAAAAATTCACACTCTGCATGTATTACACATGGCATCAGTCATCTCAAAACCCGACCAAATGCAGAGACATTTCAAATCCAGAAATAGTCATTTATTACAAGATCTCATCTACAAATCAATACCACAATAAGAAGATCTTTTTTCTCTCTACAAAACATAGTTTTCAAACTTTCCTCTTATCAGAAATCTTTCCAAAAAGAATCATGCCAACAGATGCTAGCGATCAAAATCCAAATAATCCCTTCGTTTTTTATATCTATTTAGTAGGGAGCGAGCAAAACATACGCATGATGTTGCCCTACGAGTTCGCAGAACATTTCCAACCTCATGTCCCCGACCAAATCCTATTATCAACTCGCGTCGTCAAAGACTTCCCTGTCCACATTGTAGGGGGCAGTTACGGATCTCACTGGGTAGCACGCGGATGGAGGGACTTTGTTGAAACACACGGACTTGAGTTGGAAACATCAATAAAGTTCACTCACCTAGGGGAAACAAGGTTTCAAGTCCATTTTTTCGACAAGGAAGGTTACTACATCGACGACGAACCTTACAATGACGATTACAACGGTCCAAGATCAAATGGTTTCCATTAGATCCCAAAAACGATGTGGTAAGCAATTTTCTAAATGTATTTCCTCTCTTTAATGATACTCAGATCATCAATAAAAACCCGTCTTTCCAGGATTTATGCTATTGCTACCCTACAAAAATTGAATGATGGAGATGCACTTATCTATATCGCGATCCATTCGCTGGAGATTACATGGTTATCAAATTAATCTCCTTAACATTCGAAAAATGATGGAGATGCAATTATCTACATCGCGATCCATTCGATGGAGATTACATGGTTATTAAATCAATCTCCTTAACAAACGAAAAATAATGGAGATACACTTCTCTCTTTCGCGATCCATTCGCTGAAGATTACTTAATTATTAAATTAACCTCCTCCACATCCAAACATGCGTAATACGGACATCCTTATATCACGACCAATTGTCTAAGAGGTGGTTTCATCTTTAGTTTAATCTCTATAGCATCCGATAAATGTTGAAAATGAATATATACTACATCGCGAATAAATAACCGTATATTTCTTTACATTTAATTAAATCTCTTCAGACATCCGGAAACAATAGGGAACAACGTCCCTCTATCACTAATATCACACCCAAGGCATTAAAGATTGCTAGGTAAGTATCCCCAGCATGAGCAAACATATTTCTCAGTTTCTTTTACTTCAAAAGGATAGTACAAACTATCAAGAATATATCATCCGCGATCAAAAAATGATATATTGTTTCACTTTTAACGACAAGCTCCACCAACATATTGGTTTATTTATCATACACCAAACTAAAATATCCGACAACAGATAAACGATATAACGGCGAAAAAGATACAACCTCGACAGTATCAAACCCAAACTGTGAAATCTACATCACCATTTTCATCAGGACCATGACTCATGGCAACAACATCAAAGCAAGAGTTTCCTTCATACTCAAAAAACAAGCGTGTCCCAATTCGGAGCTCATTCGAAACGACAAACACGGGCCACCCACTGGTAAACCAATAGTTATTAGGCCCTAACGGTTCCACCCTGACCACAAATTCCTCTTCCGCGCGCGTCCACAGATGGACTAAACCAAGTACATCATATCCATAATTGCGATAAATAGAGGGTAGAGGCTACAACAAAAACAAATACGTCACAAACGCTCTACTTATCAAAGAATAAAATTGCATGATATAACTTACCAGCCTGTATAAATGCCCCTCGACAGTAATATCTCAAGAAAAACCTCTAACGCGAGGATATACCACACCTGGAATATTGACTGGTATCGCAGCCATCATTTCCCGCAAAAAATAAAAACAATAAACCTTTAATCTTCTTACTTGTTTATATCAATCTATACAAGGGAAACAACAAAGTACACTGCAGGTCTACCACGAGGTTAACATATATCAACAAACACAACAACCAATGTCAGATAAGCGTTAACCCCTCACCAAGCAGTAAGGAAAATTACAACGAAAACATCATACATCGATGTACGCGAATAACATAGTGATAACACGCACCACCCTGCTTCATGGTAGTTCAGATGACTCCACAAAAACAACATCCATATCCACAATATACAAAACTAGTATAAAAATGAAAACATAAAGCAAAGTACAATCAAAATCAATCGCAACACAATGCCAAGCTTTGACATGGCTTCAGGAAACCATTCCCCACCACAAACCCCACCACCGATCTTTGTAATGAACACGATGTTTTTTCCAAATCCGAAATTCACCAAAACAATCCTTAGGGAAAGCCAATTACATAGACTTCCCCTACCATACATCTTTGTAGAATTCGGGGAAGAAGTTCTGGAACAAATCTTTCTATGCTCTCCTTCAAACCAAGAATTTCTAGTGCTAGTCGAGAAAGATGAAGGGGATTGGTTCTCTCTCTCGGAAGGATGGAGATCATTCGCGAATATTAACAACCTTAGAATAGGGAGCCACCTTACATTCGAATAACAAGGAGAATCCCACTTTGACGTAGCAATAGAGCAACCAGGCCCACAAGAAAACGGAGATGTTTTGCCCGAATACCTATGCTACGAATAAATATAACTACGGAAAATAATAATCCATATTTAGTATATTTCGTTACTAAATATTTTTTATGTTTAATTATCAGCAGTATAATATATAATAAATCCGTGAACCCTACTTTTTGTCATCTCACGATTCATTTCATAAAACGATCAATGACAGGAGATAGGTAAGGGTATCGCGAATTCAAGCATCTAGCAAAACAAACTATTTAAGGAAAACAAGCGAAAGACAAGCAAAAATATGTTGCATATCAAACATAAAATATTCATACCACAACAAGACATCGCTTCCCATGGACCATAATGTCTAAAGCATCCAAAAAAATTACCGCATACACAAACCATGGCAAAACACAAGGTTTTCACCATGGGTAAAAATGTTCACAAATTCCCAAACACAAAATAAAACTTCGCAAAATATTCATAAAACGAGGAGAGGCGATTAATTAAGCATCAGTGCAAGGGTTGTCATCACGAACTAGCTGGGGGTTTTTTCACCAACAGAAGGAAGATCGAGGGCAGCGGCGTTGTCAGCTGAAACATCAAGGGAGGGAGGTTGTCCGCGTTTAGGGTCTTTGAGTCTCATATCCTCGTTTTCATAACTAGGAGAAAAGACTCTTACGTTGTAACCAAGGTGAGCAAAGCGATTAACACTTTGGACAATCCCACCTTCAACCCCTTCCATAAACGCGTCAGAAACCCTGTCATACAGAACATCCTCCCCATCCATCTCAAGGTAATGGATTAACCATTCTCGACCAGCGTTTCCCAGAAAGTTAGATAGCCACCCCTAGCCATCATCACTGAGCATGAATTCGCGAAGTGACTTCCTGGAAAGAACAACATCTTCCCCAGAAGTAAAGCGCTCCAACTGACTATTTGCACCATTAAGCTCTTCGCGAACTCTTTCCAACTCGCGCTCAACATCCGCCAGTTGACCCTTCAAGGACAAGGCCTCTGATTCGTGTTTGGCCCCTACTTCTTGAGCCTTCACAATTTCAACTCGCGATAGGTCCAGCTCGCCCTTCGCCGCCTCTGCGTCCTTCTAGGATTTCGCCAACGCCTCTTTAAGACTCTCGATAGTTACTTCCTGAAGCTCTGCGTCCTTCAGCTTTTCCACCTTCGCCTTCAAGATAGTAACTATCCCTCTTAACTCCCTCACTTTGTCATTATACTGCCTCAAACGCCCAGTCATTTCGGACCATTGCAAATTATCCTACAACGATGCATAAAGGATAACAAAACATATGAAAAAACAAGAAGAGAAAAGAAGAAAGAGAATTTATATCGCGAAGGAAATTACCCAGCCCCTGCTCTTTTGGCCTTGCTCCACTAGTTCTTCGTCCGTCAGATGATGAAGATAATCTCGCTCAGCTGGACAGCTCTTCTTAGGAATCTCCAGTTTATGAAAATCAAGAGGGCCGAATCCAGGCAGATGGTAAGCTGTCATGGAAATCCCCGCCTGGGTGATTGGCTCAGAACTTAAGAGCATGGTGGCCCCTGCCCCTTCCCTTGGTCGCTTCTGCCCGCGATTAGCCAGTAGCTGCTCATCTGATGATATGCTTTCCCGATCATCAACCGGTTCTTTCCCTTTAGAACTCCTATTCACAGGAGGAGATCTGCAGGGAATATTTTGGCGACCATCGCCCGATCGCGGGGCAATGGCAAGAGCAGGTCTGGATCCCCCTCGGACAGCACTTTTCTTCTTCGCGAGTGCAGCAATCTTCGATTTATCAACCAACATATCTGCAGAAAAAGTTTGAAACAAGTCAAGATAAGAGAAAATTACGATTAAAACACTAAGAGGTTTGAGAAACTCTTGGACACCGACCCGATCGATGTGGAAGACTAAGTCCGGCCATCTCTAAACGAACCGGGGTAACAACTGTTCTATAACCCCGTACCGACACAATCCCTTCCCCAAATGCGGCCCTCCATCTCTCCGCCTCAGCATGCTTGACCCTGGGTGCAATATACTTGCCAAGCTTAATCACAAAATTCAAAATAGACTTTGAGGGATCGCGAACCAAAAACCATTTCCTTCTCCATCCCGGACTGCTGGACAACCTCTCAACAATCTTTCCAGCCAGAGAAGCGGATACCAATCCCTCGCTATGTCTCAAAGAAAGAACAGATAAAAGATGATCTAACGATGGCGTTTTGTTAAGAGTAGCCCAACGCATGATGTATACCGCCAAGTACATCCATACGTTAAAAGCAAGCTGGGCTGGACATTGATTTATGTGGGCCAGAAAATTTGAGTATAATGGGGGAAGAGGAAGGCGAAATCCTTGTAGCAAACTGCCCAAATGAACAACTACATGGTCTTTGTATTCGTTCAAACATCCTCCATTCGCAGTAGCTAAACCTAACTCTACCCCAGCCGGCCATGGATAAAGTATCGCCACCTCTTCCAAATGCTTGGCGTTCAACATCGATTCCTCACCCAATGTCTTAACTACGGTAGGAGCTACGCGTTCCGAAAATATCGGTGGTGGTGGAGGAGGCTCCGCAAAGGTATAACTTTCACAAAAGCTGCAATCATCCACCTCTGACCGATTGTAAGGAGGCAAGGCAAAATCACCCGGAACCACTCGTACCGATCTTTTGGCCTCTTTACGTACGCGAGACGATTCGCCTTTTCCCAATTCGTTTATCGACTCTGAGGAATGGTAATACTCAGGATTATCCTTCTTCAAAGGACGTTTTATGGTCCCCGCCATCTTCCTTTTCTTCGTGACTAAACCGGCTTTAGCTTTCACCTTCTCTTTTCTCTCATCATGAGGTCTTTTACTCGGTAGAAGAGGAGCTGGACTTACTGACAAATCCGAGTCCACATCAACCCGGGATCTTGTTCGCGAAGAACTAACCTCTTCGTACCCATAGCTCATACTACGATTCTGACTATCACTCGCTTGCGACATTTTAATTGTAAAAACAAGAAGGAAGCCCCCTGGAAAAATGCAGCAAGAAGAAAATTCAGCAAGGGGGAACTACCTTTTCAACATCGCGATGAAGCAAAAATTGGCGCCAAAAAGCCCTCTTGTGGGCCCAAGTTGGCACCTCACGCGCCTCTCAAAGAGGCGTTGAAAAGACATCTCCCCCCCCCCCCGCCGGATGACGGTTAAGAGACGCCTTTTCGTCTCCTCCATAAAGATTTCTCGATTTTCGAGAAATCACCTTTGGAGAAGGCATCAAGAGGAGACGAAAAGGTTTCTTCCACCCAAGTCGTCGTAGGTTTTTTCAGAAAGGTCCAAATAAACCACCATAGGTTTTTCTAGGAAAAAACCAGAAAATAACACTACCCCCCCCCCCCCATAAGGAACAACCGTCACTGAGAAAATAAAAGAGAGAATAAGGGATGAAATGGTGGAATAGTGGAGGAGGCGGGGAAGGGAACGCCGGAGCGCCCCTCGTTCCCCACCCTTTAACCACCAGAAATTTCACCTAAAAGGGGTAATTTTACCACTAGTTTTGATATCTCTGACTGCCCTAAAAAACCCCAAAAGGAAATAAACGCAAAACCCAGAAATTAAAAAGATCAGAAGAGAGACCGAGAATAAACTTACTTGAGAAATAAGGACGAAACACGCCGGTAAACACTTGGAGAACTGAAGAAAAAACTGCCACCAAAGCTCCGATCCCGTCTCTGAAAAACACATAAAACCCTTGGACTCTCTCTCTCTCTCCTCTTTAAGTTTCAGAAATGAAGAATAAGAAGATGGTAAATGAAAAACCTCACTTATAGGTCTCTGTGGGACCATTTCGCCCAATGGGCCGAAGACGCACGTTAGGCCCAACTAAGGCCCAATCAAATGAACTGATCTTTTTATAGGAATCATCGTATTTGTCGAAACCTAATCACAAATGAGGTATCACTCGCGATCAGGTTACGAGGAGATATGACGATGCCGTAGAAAATAGACCAATCAATTAGCACAAAGATAGCGTCATAAGTAGGTCACCCCAACGCAAGAAGGCATCTGGCCCACTATAGGTCCCATCGCGTGCAAGGTACCCATTCGTTCTCCCAACCAAACCCTCCTCGCGACTTAAATACTTAGCTATGACCGCGTAACGACCAAGGAGGGCCCCTTAAGTACCTCGTGGGTCTCAAGAACCCTAAGTAAAGCAGCTCACTAGTTCTAGCACCTCACCTCTAAACAACGCCACGTGTATTATCTACCCCCCTACACACGAAGGCATGCCTTACACGTGTCCTAAGTAGAACCACGAGGTCGCCAGCCAGCTGCTCGCTTAGTCTTCCTATAAATACCCCCTTCCAAACACAAATGCGGGATCCGATTGAAAGATAACAAAGAGGAGCTCCTATAAATCCCTGGAGTTGAGTTCTTGAGATCTGCGATCGGAGAAGAACGTTCCTGGAATAAGAACATCATCTGACTCCCATCCCAATTCGCGATAGAACAGTTCAAGTCCTCGCGAGCCGAACACAGCACCCCACCGCTTGAATCAATAATCTGTTCATAAACCTTCTCAATCAAGGCTTGCAGGTATTTCTAGGTCATTCTATCGTCATAATGAGGTAATAAGTATAGATGAAATTCCATGATCGCTTCAATACCCATAGAATGTTGTTTAATTGTTAATATACCCATTCAAATTTGACAATTGGCTATATACCCATTAAAACATAAAGATCTTGTCAAATTGCCCAAGATAAGATATTTTGTTAAAAAAATAAATTTTTATTCCATCTTTCCAAAAAAGAATTATAATTATTCAATTTTTTTATTCTCCTCCTTCCCATCTCTCAGTTTCAAACCCTAAAACAAATTGGTCATACGGTTGTAGTTTTTAGTGCATATTTCAACTTGAATAAGTTATTTACTGTGATTAAAATTTTTTTTGACAATTTTGTTGCTGGCAGAACTAGTATGTTGTCAAAAACTCACTAGTTAATTCCATTATTTTTTTTTGCTTACTTTGCATTTTTTTGGTATTACGTTGTTTCAAGAAATCTTCAATTCAATTGTTGTAAGGGATCAATTACTGTGAAATTACTTTACCGATTGGATATTTGCAATGAATTCAGCATTGTGTTTTTGTAATCTGTACGTATGTTGTACTTGTATTACTAATTTCAAGAGAATTAATTTGATTTGTTTATTATACCAAACTAAAATTCAACCTCTATATCGATGAATCAGATTACTTGGCCATAAATCAGGAAAATTCATGGAATAAAGGTATCAGGATTACAAAAAACAGGTGCATTTCACTATTTCACTGTCAGAACAGAGGATTGTTCTTCTTCCGTAGCCTTTTAATTTGTAATTTAAAAGAAAAATTATGTTCTTGGGCAATTTAACAAGATCTATATATTTCAATGGGTATATAGCCAATTGCCAAATTTCAGGAGATATATTAACAATTAAACAACTTTCTATTGGTATATAGCCGATTATGCCTAGAATGAACCTAAAATAGCCCTTCAATAAGGAAAAAACAAAAAAAAAAGACTACTAAAATATACTTCGAATTTAAACTAAAATTAAATTAGATTATGTGGAGACTTAAGACCTTATATGTTTGGGATAAAATTAAGGGTTAATTGCACTAAATATCCTGACCTTTGTAGATAGTTGCACTTAATGATCCAACCTTGTAAGATTTTGCGAAATATCCTGAACTTTGTTGTTAGTTGCGCTCTCTACCCTGGATGAGTTTCTTAAATTAATAAAATCACTAACATAATATGAAAATTACACAAAACACCCATAGTTTTTTTTAAAAAATAATAATCCCCCATTTTAATCAAAATAGAAAAGGAAATTTATGTCATACATATAAAAATGTGTGCTCTAAAAATATTTAAATAAAATCAATCAATTAAAAATAAATTTATGCCTTATCATATCTTCTTTTCCTTAAAATTATATGTTATAAAGCCATAGTTTTAATTTACGTAAGATTAATATGTAAGTACCATATTATATGCCTAATTAATCGAGTTTCTATGAGTATATACCCAAATTTTCCTATTTTTAATATATGTTTATCATATCTTTATTAATTATAAATAGTTATCATATATTTTAATATTTCTTTTTTAAAAATATATTTTATTTTATTTTTGTAAAAATATTATATTTCATTTATGTATAGTTAGCATTTTTTTATAGAATATTTTTTTAATGCTATGGAATTTATATGAAAAATATTTTCTTAAGATTCAATCACAAGATACCACATAAGATGTTATGTATTAGTTTTAGTATATATAAAATAATAAGGACCAAAAAATATATATATATATATATATATATATATATATGTATAATAATATAGAGAATAGATGTACAAATCCACATGTATAGATAGGTATATATAAATTTATATTTTTTTATAACATATGTTATCAAGAAAAATAATTAAAATTAATTATTTTCAATAATTATACTCCCTCCGTCTCAAAATTTAGGTCGTTTGACTTTTGGCACGCTTTTTAATGTGTTCAAAACTCTATGAAATATTATTTTTTTCAAAAATTTTAAAATAATTACTAACTTATAAATAATAAGTTTGAAATTATTTTAAAAATTTTGAAAAAAATTTAATATTTCATAGATTTTTTAACACATTAAAAAGCGTGCCAAAAAGTCAAACGACTTAAATTTTGAGACGAAGGGAGTATTAATTATTTTCAATAATTATATTAATTATTTAAAGGAGTAAATTTGCTATTTTTCAGTTTTAAATTATATTAGGGGTACATTGAAAATATTTTATGAATATGGGTGATTTTGTTTAATTTTTCCATCATCTGTGTAATTTTTTAATTTAAAAAACTTATATAGGGTAGAGAGCGCAACTAACACCAAAGTTCAAGATATTTCGCGAAATCTTACAAGGTCGGGATATTAAACGCAACTATCTATAATGGTTAGGATATTTAGCACAATTAACCCTAAAATTAAAGATGTAACTAACATATTAAACTAAAATATATATTATGTATAAGTATATGGTGATATGGAATTAATCGGCCTCGGTGATGTCAACACCAAAGAGCCTCATAGTCCGCCTGAAATGGATCACAAACCGCACTGCGTTATTCACCCCGCCTTGATCACCATAAAAGATAACCTTATCCTTGATTTTGAGTCCATGGTGGGCAACAAAATCCATCCACCCTCCCGTAATCGCAGGCTTGATCGCGAGGTCGCCAACCTCATAGCCGGTGAAGCACCGAAGAGGCCAGGCCATTTGCTCTTCGTCCATCGCGAAGAAGTCCACATAGCTGTTGGCATTGTTGAATTCGGGCACACCGGCCAAAGAGCCCGCCTCCAAAACTAGCCCGCTTTGGACATCCACCTCGATGAGCCTCTTCTCCAAGAGCTTCACTCGAGCCATATATAGTTTTGGTTACTGTTTTGCGTTGTTGTTCGAATAGTACGTGTTGTCTGCTGGCATGATCGAGTTGATCTTGAGATGGATTTATAGTGTCCGCGTACAAACAGAGGGAATTTCTGAGATAGATAGGCGTGCGTTCGATCAGTTTGAGTTTTGACAACCGCGGTGGCGGGGAACGGTTTGAACCAGTCTAAAACTTACCGATAGGTGACTTTGACCATGGTCTTCGATTGTTGCTTACCCTATAGAAGCTTCTTACTACCTCCTAGGTTGCTAATAACTTAATACTATTATAATATGATGATTGATTATAATAGCACTAAGCCACCCACCCCTTAAATTGAAAATTTCCTAAAACTACCATTTAAAAGAGGTTTACAAAAGATCACTCACTTCACCTTTTACGTTAAGTTTGATGTTAAAAATACAAAATTATTATTTTGCCCCTTCATCACCAATAAATATATACTATCATAGTTCATCTTTTGGCAATTTTCAGGTGTTTTATTCTTGATTTAGTTGGTTCGAAATTGGTCATCCTTGATTTAGTTGTTTCGAAATTCTTCAAGGTGTTCATCATTCACCTCTTGGTCATCTTCTCAAATGAAAAATAAAAGTTATTGAAGGGCGATCCCCCTTTTTTACCCTTCAAATATATTAAAAGTATAAAGACAAAATGGTAATTTCACACATTTAAAAACAATTTTAACGGAAAAGGTGAGATGAATGTTTTTTTTGCAAGCATCTAGCTTTTTTAAAAGTGGTTTACTAAAATTTTCAATTTAAAGGATGGTTTTGTGCAAAATGATGTATTCAGATTTTTCTATAACTAGTTTTATTACTCGCCCGTTGGGCGATTTGTTAAAAGATTTTATTATATAAATCATCTTTGAATTAATATAAATTACTACTCCATATAAAATAAATATATAATCTTCAATTGTGTTATTTTTTTAGAATGTAAACAAATGTTTTAGTCTAAATTAATCATGTTTGTTCAATTCTATTATTAAAAAATAATTAAAATATATTTTTATTAAATTAAAACTTTATTTTAAGCGGACTTGTTGCCCAATATTGATTATATTTGATTATTAAATTCATTTATATAGTATAATATGAATATTTTCAAGTGGATAGTTCAGATTGTATGATTTCATAATCTCTTTTCTAACCCATTTCTAATCAAACACAAAACCTAAACAATAACGGGGAGATAATGGATTTGATAAAAAAAACCATTAGATATATAATAACGGGGTGAGGAATTTATATATATGCCACGTTCCTTTTTTTTTATTTACTACCTACACATTTTTTTTATCATTAGATATATTTTATTCAATTTTGACCAAATATTGGATAGATTATTTGATTTGAAAAGATAAGTTTTCTAACTAATATAAAGTTGAATATTTATAAAAAAAAACTAATTAAGATATAAGGTTATATTGGATAGATTATTTTATCTAAAAAGATAAGTTTTTTACCTAATTATATTGGCTTATTAATTAACATGGCTCAAAAAGATAATAGCATTTTAATTCAAAATATGACACGTAAGCAAAAATAATCCCGTTTTAATCCAGAAAATTTCATGGATGCGAAATCGCACCAGAGCCCATTTCAGGCCTCTGCTTTAGTATTTTACTAGTTTTATTACTCGTCCGTTGTGCGATTTTTTTAATAAATTTTATTATATAAAATATCTTTGAATTAATATAAACTACTACCTCATATAAAGTAAATATATAGTTTTCAATTGTATTATATTTTTTAGAATGTAAACATATTTAAATCTAGATTAATCATATACGTTCTTTATCAATGATGAAGTATTTCCTAGTGACTTTTAGAAATTGCACTTTGGGGGTGTGAAAAATATAATCTATCCATTACATTTAATTATAGAAATTTACCCAATCTTTATCATTTTAAATAATAAATTCACGAAACAAAATATTAGAATTTCAGAAGTGATTAATTAGTTTAGTAGATTCATTAGTAAAGGAACAGGGCAAAACAAATATATTATTATATTTTTTGGTCCAATATATATTATTATATTTGATTAGTTAGTTTGGATATGTTTTCGACCATAAGTGTATTACGTGTATTATATATATTAATTGATGTGGGCAAAAAATATAATACAATTTTATTTCAGAAAATGACACGTAAGCAAAAATAATCCCGTTTTAATCCAGAAAATTCCACGTAAGCGAATTGCACCAGAAGCCGTTTCAGGCCGAAAATGACACATAAGCAAAAATAATCCCGTTTTAATCCAGAAAATTCCACATAAGCGAATTGCACCAGAAGCCGTTTCAGGCCTCTATTTTAGTATTTTACTAGTATTTGTTACCCGCGCGGTTGCGCGTTTTGTTAATAAATTATATTTTATTATATTAATTATATTAAAATATTAGATTAGATAATTAATTGACGTGGCTTAAAAAAATAAAATCAAATTGATGTGGCTCACAAAAATAAAACCATATATAAATATATTATATTCAATTTGATCTAAAAGATAGAATAACGCACCAAATATTCCTTCTTCATCTTTTAAAATAATAAATAATATAGTTTATTAACAAAAGCATGAAAATAATAAATATGTATAACAACTAATTCAAGTTATATTGGATAGATTATTGATCTAAAAATATAAGTTTTTAGCTAACTATATTCGTTTATTAATTGATGTGGACCAGAAATATAATACCACTTTAATCCAGAAAATGCCACGTAAGCAAAAATAATCCCGCTTTAATCCAGAAAATTCCATGGACTCGAGATCGCACCAGAGCCCGTTTCAGACCTCTGTTTTAGTATTTTATATAGAAGATAGATATAGATATAGATTTGACCTTTATTTTGTGCTCTTTTGCGTAGTTATGCTTTTTAAGTTGGGCTGGCCCATTATTTGCATCTGGATCAACCAATCAAAACTCAGTTGGGCTGGCCTAATGCCTCTGTTATCTAAAGACGGTTCAGCAGTAGAACAAACAGAGGCGAACCGTTCAATTAGGGCTAGGTCGATTGGTTTGCCGCCGGACGGACTCGGATTGAAGCACCGCGCATTTTCCCGCCGTTTATAGCCTCATCAGGTGAATCTCGAATCCGTTTTTGTCTTCTGTTTTTCATATCGACTGTTGTGTGTCGCGTTGCTTGTTTCTATGAGCTCTGTGACATCGATTGGTCCGACGGTCGGCTCCTTTCAACTCTCAAGGGACTCAATCGCTCAAGCTTGTTTGTCCTCCTGTGTTCTAATTGCGTTTTAGGTTTGTGTTGAATGTGTTCATTAGGGGCTGTTAGGGTTCTTGAGATTTGTGAGAATTGAAATTGGTACCATCTTGGCATTTCCCTCTCCTAATTATACTTAGCTGATGCATTTGTCATTTGGTTTGCTCATAATTAATTGCGTCTCTTTAACAACCTTTTTCCATGGGATTTTGCAAGAATATTATGTAATTATGATTATGATGTACCTATCTTTTGAAGAATCTAGGATCTGATAATCATGTGCTGCTAAACTCAATAGCTTGGGTGATCGAAAACAACACTTCTAAGTTCTAACTGTTTTGTTTCAAGGTTAGAAGTGATAATCTGATTTATTTTAATACTTCCTTGAACTCACCAAATGGCCGATTTGGTCTGAACCAGTTGAGCAACCCGACTTTTCCCTGCTAATTGTTACAATCAGGATTTTTGGATTTGGTTTTACTGATTCTTCAATGATTTTTGGGTGATTTCTTCTTGTGTGGCACACACTAATTTCATGTTGGTTGTGATAGGTCATAAAATCGATTCTGATTGCATAGAGCTACTGATTTTCATCCATCTACTTCATCGGTGAAGTTCTTCAATGGATTACAGCCGAAAGCGTGATTTCATGTTTTGTGAGTTATGTGGGACGATGCTCTCATTGAATTCAGTGAGACATGCTCGTTGTCCCTTGTGTAACTCCAAGAAAAGTATAAAAGGTGCGTGCTTTTACTGGTCCTGATCCTTGTTTTGAAGCCACCGATTACTAGCGATTCCTTTGTGCTCTGAAAATCTCTGTATCAACCCATAGTTTTGATGCTGGCATTGTGTGAGTCTGGATATAACCTTTCTTATTGAGGCTTTACCTGTTAATTTTAACCCTGTTGGTTTAGCATGTCAAGTTGATTGTCTCGTTTTTGCTGGGGATTGGGGTATTCACCTGTTTTTCTTTCTTGTTGTCAGAGATTGTTAATAAAGAAACAAGCTACACAATGTCTGGAGAGGTATGATCGCTTTTAAGTTGAAATAACTATCTGTCATGAATTGTTCTCCTTCTAGTGTAAATCTTTGGGATTTGATTTTGAATTAAAAAATGCATATGATTGGACATTATGTAAGTAATGTTGTTGAATGATCAGTTTTCTTTCATCAAACTTGATGGAAATTGAAATTTTGAAGTTGCTCCTATAAGGTGGCACTTACAGATTTTTTTTTTTATTTTTTTGTTATTAACTTTAGAATTGTCAGAAGATACTGCTTTAATTAAATCCAGAAGTGTTGTCGCTTAATGAAGGAATATAGTTTGAAATTATAGAACTAACAGTCTTTGCAACTTGGTAGAAGTTTAACATGTTTTTATGCAATCTGTAGTCAGAGTGTTCAAGTCTGTCTGTCCCGATTATTTTTGTAATTGCAGATCTTCCAGCATGACCTTGAATACGGAAAAATAAAACATAGAAATTGTTGCCTGTAGAAATCTCATCTAATGTATTGGTTTGCATAGCCGACTTAGTAACATGTATCATAGATTCATAGATATATGATGTATATGGTATAGTGTTGCATTTTTCTTCCGGAAATTGTGAAGCAAAACAAGATTGATATGAAGAGTTGAATATAAGTTGGTAATCTGATCGTAGTTCAACTGATGTTCGCTTTCATTCCTACCATGCAGTGTTTCACGTTTAGACCAATGGAGATTAACCCTTGCATCACTAATTACAACTTCTTTTACTGACATTTGAACTTATAAAATTGAAACCGTCATACAGTTTTCTCTTTCAAATTTCCTGCAGCACATTGCCATTCATGAACTGGTTGTTTTGTAGGTTATTAGACGAGCTTTGAAGATGGAACCTTTTGTCAAACTTGCTGGAATGATATCGGGTGAAGTGAAAGTACAAAGACAACAGGTGAGATCTCATACTTACCATTCAGTAGGCTTGACTCTTGAGGCGTAGGCCTGTGTTCTTGCTATGGAACTGCTCTACAGAAAAACCTCGATAATTTGTTGATGTGGTCTCCCTCCCAACAGTTCTTTTAACTTTTTTAGATGTGAAGTTCAAAATGTTTATTCTCTCAAAATGCGTATGCAGGTTAATCAGCCATGTGAGAAGTGTGCCCACAGTCCCGTGGAGCTTGTCGATTCTAGACAAGTAAGATTTCAGGCCTTTCAATCCATACATGTTTTTACCTGTTACACCCCTTGTAATATTCATTCATATCCTCTTGCAGACAAGATCAGCAGATGAAGGGCAGACCAATTTCTACGAGTGTCCGTCATGTAGGCACAGATGGAAGGAGAACTCTTAAGCATTGGGTCCGCGAGATCTTACATGCCATGATGTCAAATCATTCGGAAAAGGTGTTACCAGAAGAAACTCCTATAGACTATCCTTGGACTTGTTTTTTGTACTTCCAACCATTTTTGCTTCGTGTAACAAATGATTTCGTACCGATATATTATGTGCTAGAGTATGATCCAAACATCTCCCTCCTGCTAGTTTGCTTAGTTAAAAGGTAGATGATTCATTCAAGTGACTGGAAAAACAAAGTGACAGATTTTATTCAGAAGAAAAGATGAAACAGATGGGAAAAAGTTTAAGGCACCCCAAGACTAAAAAATAAGGGGGCAAAACTCAAATTACAACTTCCCAAACCCTCAAGCCATAAGAAATTAAGAACTTAGAGGCATTAATTTAAGCTTTGAAAATTCAAACACTGGTTTCACACCTATTGAGCAACTTCAGAATACGACACCATCTTCACCGGAGATTGAGAAGCCGGCATAAATTATTGGTGGCACCAGCGGTATCAACACGACCAACGCCACCAGCACTGGTGGCTTCAACCTTGCAGCTCACCTTAGGCTTCAATGAAAAAGTAGGCATAGGCAAGCTGCTCGGAGGAGGAGCCTGAGGGAAATCAGAACCCAGAATCGCCTTTGTGAGATCTTTCGGAAGACTCTCTGGATCGGGACCTAATCTGCTGACATCCGATTTTCTAGCCGGATATTGCCTTGTATTATTGGCGTATGTCGCCTTTGATGGCTTGGCGTTTGTTTGGTGCTTGTTACCTTTGTTTTGCTTCTTGTGGCTCGGAGAGGTGCCATTGCCAACAGATATAGGAAGAGATCGGAATTGCCTAGAAGGCGAAGGAGAAGCCATGGGAAGAGGAAGAAGAGGTGGCTGATGAAACTGAAGTGGGTAAGGAGATGAATTGAGACGAGGCAAAGACGAAGAGAGTACTGGGAATGGAGGGTTCAAAAACACACCCCCGTTCTCCATTTTCGGCAAGCTTTCGGAGTAATACAAGCTGCCAATATTGCTGTTAGTTCTTGATGGGATGAGGGAACGAGTTTGGCTGTTCCTCTTTGGGTTTCTCACCCTTTTGCAAGGCGACATCGATTCATGGTGATTCGACGACAAATGTAACAGTGCTGCCTCCATCACTCTTAACCCTAATTGATTTCAAGAAAACTTATGCTATATATTTTTTTTGGGTAAGATCTAAATAAAAAAACAGATCAAACCTCGATTTATGATTTCTACAAAGATTGATGTAGATGACTATATATGATTATCTATACATGAAAGGAAATCTCAATAGAAATATATATACATTTGTGATAGTAATCTACCGAAAGGCGGAAAAAGAAAAGAAAATAAAAGAAATCGAGATCGAGATCGAGATCGAGATGGAGGAGGAGATTAAGGAAGAGATAGAAGAACCCTAATTTCTCAAATCAATGGGGATTCTAAGAGGTTCCTTCTTTAAATAGAAAGAGACTCCAACGACTAATTCCAATTCTGAATTTTGGTTATAGGAATGTTGAATTTTTTATTAAAATTATTTTAATTTAGATATTAATGGGATATTCAGAATTTGTTGTAATTTACCGACAAAAGATGGGGTCGGTTGCTTCATTGGTCCAAAGCTGCGGGGGCACAAAGCTGTTTGGACGGTTGCCGCCGGTTCGATTCTGACCGTTGGATTGAGAGCCTATGGGATTTTATTACTTGATTTTTTTTGTTTATTTATGGTACCTATGGCATTACTTAAATTGGACGTAATCTCATGACGTTGGTCTAACACATCTCCAACAATCTTTTTTATTTACTAGGTTGGTTCAAGTAAATAAAAAAGATTTTGACCAAAAAAAAAAAGTAAATAAAAAAGATTGTTAGAGATGGGTTAACACATCTTAATACCTTCAGTTTTATACGACTAGAAAATTTTTAAAAGTCTCTAAAAAAACCAAAAATATCTAGAATGAAAAATTATTGAGTACTCCCTTAATTTGTATCCGTATAATTGGCCTTTTGACCACTTTTTTATGAAATAAAATATTTGTAGTTTGAACAACTTTAATGACAATTTTTTTTATTTTTTTCAATTTATCTCATTAATTGTATTTGATTTCCAATATATTCTATTAATACTCCAACTTCCCATGCTATTCTTTATTTTTCATTGGTCTATTTTTTCACATTATTTATTTGTTAAAATTTTAGCTATTCTTTTTTATATTTTTAGTTTTCTTAAAAAGTGGGAAATTGTTCAAAAAGCCAATTATACGGATACGGAGGGAGTATGGTCTAATGAATCGATGCAATTTAATCTTTTTATTCCTTTTTGTGTTAATTTGAAGAAATTTGCATGTTTTAATTTCATTGTTATCTTTGAATGAAGGAAAGATATTGAGTTTTTTTTTTGTTTTACAAAACTTCTTAGGTTTGAATATAGAAATTTTGTTATTCTCTTGAAAATAAATTAAATTAAGTGAAGAAAAATTCTCCTTTGCCGGCTTGCCCTAATCTTATGCTAAATACTAAAGTTTTTTATCCAAAAAAGAAACCCTGGAAAGGAAAATTTCTTCTAGTGATCCAAATATATTGCAGTTTTTTTTAATACCCACAATTTTTTTTAAAAAAAAAATTGCCATTATATATGTATAAATCTAAATTTATTTTGAAAGTCCATATGATAATTAACCCCGATATTTTTTAATCAATTCCCCTTCTTTTTTAGGTTAAGTTTAAAGTTATATAGATCCATTTTCGCATTATGAATCTTTTCATAGTCCTATATTTTTGGTTTTGTATTTTTCCTTATTTTACCATCTTTTCGTTTACTACTTTATTAAAAAGAAGAAGCGTATAGTGTGTTAGTTTCTATTTCCATTTTTTGGGATTAATAATGAAGTTTAATATGATAATTTGAAAATACACAATAGTTTGTTGACACATAATGAGTTTTTCGTGACAAATAACTAAGTTAAGTTTATGCAAAAACATCAACATTATTATATAATCTTTTAAAATTACTGTAAAAATTGCGAATACTAAAAAAATAGAGAATCAATGGAAAAAAAAGTCTTTCTCAAAATCTGCATTAGGGTACGTGTGTTTGGATTCCAATGCATTATGTATTATAATTATAAATACTTGAATAGTGTTTGACTACATATTTTATAATGTGTTTAAAATAACGTAAATTTTAAATAAAATATCTTATAAATTGGTTCAATTAAACGCTCACTATTCCATAAAGTTTATAATTACATTGTAAACTTAATGTAATTAATTGACATAATTTATAAAGTATTTTTATTTAAAATTTACGTTCTTTTAAACACATTGTAAAATGAGTAGCCAAACACTATTTAAGTGTGTTTATAATTATAATTGCATTGGAATGCAAATCCACCCTAATCTAAAACTAAATGATTCTCTAAATCTTTAAAATAAAGAAAATGTTGGAGTTAAAGTAAAAATAAAAAAACGTATATTTTCTGCCTTTTATAGGGTGGTTCAATGGTAAAGAGTGAGAGGTTAATGAGAGGTTCCAAGTTCGATTAATTCTTGCCACCTCCGTTTCTCTTGGGTAAAAATTAAGTTTTACCTCGCTTCTTAGTATCGAGTCTAAAGCGCAATAGCTATTAATTGCCAGTTAGGTCACATGCCCGATATTTACTACCAAATTGAAATTGAATTACCCTAGTTATAAAAAAAAAGAGAAGAATTAAGAAACTTGAATAACACGTTGGGACAGATGTTGACGGTTGGATGTTTCTCGTTGGGTTCCCGCTGGAATCGGGTAGAGGGTTACGCCAAACCAGCGACGAATCCTGGCCATGCAAATAATTAATTTTATTTCCCATAAATTAAGAGTAAAATAATTATGAGTCTGACTAATCATGAGATCTTTCTACGATATTCTAACTTTATTTTATTATTAATATATAATTTCATGAAGTGCTAATTACAGTATTTTATTTGAACGGAGATTTGAGCTGATCGACTTTATCTCGCTGGCCAGGCTGAGTGTTCGATCATTCATGTCTCATGAACTCCCTCATGTGCAACCAATTAAGGAATACCTACTCCGCCAATGGGGCGTATTTTGGGACGACATAATATATATTTTTTATAATCCTCATTTTTCAAAATATTCTCCATGTTCTTATGATCTTATATTTACTTAGCTTAGACATTTCTAATCTCCTTTCATTTGATATAATTTTTCATGGATATTTTCAAATACGTAATACTCTCTTCATTAATTAAAATATGTTATTTTAGAATTTATATATTTTTTTAAAAGTAAATAAAATTACATTTATACCCTACTTATTACACTTTAATTATTATTATTGTTATAATAAAATGTGATACAAAATATCTAAAATTATATGTTTTTTTTTAAAAAGATTTTCTTAATTTACTATTTTTAATGGATGGATAGAGTATATGTATATTACAGTTGCAACAAGTTTCACGTTGGGATTCATTTGTTAGCAATGAATCCGTCCATTAATTGTTTTTATATATATATATATATATTATATATATCCCCTCTCATTTGATTTGATATTGTTATTCTAGTAATGGATTTCTTATTTGGATGTAAACAACTTAATTGCAATGCCCGCGATAGTATACGAATAAAAGTTAGTGAACTAATTTTGTTTTTTCGTGCAATTAAACAAGTTAATAATTAATCTCTAATAATTAATTATATATTCATTATTTAACATGGTATTAGGGTAGGATATGATATGATCCTCTTCTACTACCCACATGATCCTATTCCTGGGATGGTCATGGTTTATCAAACTTTATTATGGTATCAGATCATTTAACTTAACAAGCCTTTCGTACTCATCTGTCCAAATGTTGACTAGTATCGATCGATTATATAAAGAGATTGAGTCAATTTATTCTCAATTGATTTTGTAATATATGAAATTAAACTTTATTGAGTTAATGTGTTAAACTTATACTATCATATATGATTTCGTATGCACCCGATTTTAGTCATAAATCTGTGGGACTAGTAATTTTCTAAAATATCCGACGGGTCATTAACAGAAGGTAAACACATGTCCGGTTACATTGATTTATTATTATTATTTCTGTGATTATAAGGTCGAGATCCACTAATTTAACACAAAATTAACAAACCCATTCCGGATCTAGCCGAACTTGGATCTGATACCATGTGAAATATCCGACGAGCCGTTAACGGGAGGCGAACACGTGTCGGGTTACATTTATTTATTTATTATTATTTTTGCGATTATAAGGTCGGGATCCACCAATTTAACACAAAAGCTTAAGCTATTGTGTAGAGTTTCACTCTTCCTTATAACTCATTATTTTTAATCTTTTATAATCAATGTGAGAGGGACGACACTCCATACCAAACCTCTCAACAAATTTCGCGGTATCATTTCGACTAAAATTCAATTCTCAACTCGATCGTGGCCGTTAATTGAGTTGAATTGATAGATCAATGTATCTCATTATCACGCACATGAATCAAACATGAGTGTATACTATTACTTGATGCCATATGGGCACACACAAGCACCCTATTACACGAAGTGCAAGTTCAATGTCTTACGTTGCAAGGCGTTCAATCTCCGCCACCCCAATATGTCAATCCGTTAGGCACCACCCAGTGAATAAGTAATCCAAAATGTAAGAGGTACCCATTAATGATTAATCTATGTTTGATCTTCTCTAATCAAGATAAAGTTGATAGCAATTTTGTGAAATTCCAAGAACACTTAGTACTACAAAATTGAAAACAATCTAATGATCCCGAGTTACCAGTGGTAAGTTTTGTATACATCTGCAATCAGGAAGGTCTATATATGGAGATACTTTGAAAGCTGTTTGTGTGAATTGTAGTTCATCATTAGTAGTGCAATTTCATAAAATTGAAAAGGAAGAAGAACAAAGGAAATTTGTATTCTTTAATCCGAAACCACAATAGATCATAGAGAAAGAATATTAATTGTAACTCTAGACAATTTACGAGATGACAAATTGCATGAACCTGTGATTGAAGAAGAAGCTTCTGTGCAAATCAATAATCCGAATAATTTTCCTTTTTAAAATATAAACAAATCTTGTAAACAATCTTATATATAATATAAACAATCTTATCTATATCTATTTTTTTTAATTTTAAAAAGATAAAAATTCTACTCTAAGGGTATTTAGGTAAAATCTACCCTTATAGTTTAAAAAAAAAACTGAAAAAGGTATATCCCCTCAAATTTTCACTTTCTTAATTCAACCATTTTCATTTTAAAAAAAAATGAAAAAAACTTAAGAGAAGCTAGTCCACACACATGAGCAGTGATGGCCCAACATCTCTTCCCCCTAGCTAACAAACAATCGAGCTGGGCTTGTGAGGGATAGATTTTTTGGAACAATTATAAATCCCATGTCGAAAGTGAGAGGGTTTCTAGCGTAGTATATATAAGTAGATGAGTTACTTCAACTCATACCAATTAGTTTTAAGTCAAGATATCAATCTAGTATATATAAATGGATGATGAGGTTTACATTACTCCGCCTAACTAATTGGTATCATTTTAGGTCAAAATGTCAGTCTAATATATAAATGGATGATGGGTTACTCCACCTAACTAACTAGTACCATAATCGAGGAATTCGTGTGAGGGAGATTTGTTGGCACTACAAAAAATAAAGAAATTTGTCACGCTACCTAGCTTCGACAGGGGCTTGCCATGACAATTGGTACCCTTTTACCACCGATGGTAGCTTCAGCAAGGGTTTCCTTGGCTACTGGGTCAATTTTGCCACCCTTGGTAACAACGACAGAGTTTGTCGTGGCTAATGAATATTAAAAAAAAAAAGAAAGAAAGGAAGAAAGGAAGCGGGCCTCAATTTTCCTACTTTCTAATCCCTAACCTAAAACTAAACCCTCAAAAGCACTGCCTCCATCTCCATTTTAGATCTGAGCTCGTCTTCATCCATCTCCATCGTTTTCCTCCTTCTCCATCCATCTCCGTCGTTCTCCTTCGTCTCCATCCATCTCCGTCGTTCTCCTTATCCTCTCCATACTAGAAGGAATCCGCACATGAGGTTATCCACTTAACCCTTTTCAGTTCTCTCCCGTAATCGTTGGCGATGGCGGATCAACAAAGGAAACCAAAATTTTTCGACCTCGGCAATTGAACAATGCACCTCTAGCTCTCTCCAGCTATGACTACACCATCACTTCTCTCTCCATCCCTAAATTAAACGGTTATGTTTCTTCTTTCATTTCTGTCCTTTTCCTTTCCAAATTATATGTGGATTGTGGACATTCAGCTTCTCAAATTTGACCTTCTCCCTATCTTCTCCGTCTCTGTCCATCTAAGTCGTTCGTTTGATGCAATATCAGGGGAGAATACAAGGCCAAGCCCAATGGTCACCGCCAGATCTCTACCCCCAAAGAGATTTGTAAGCTCTTTCCTTTTTTTTGTTTTCCCCTTTGTTTTAAATTAAGGATCTTCTTTGTTCTCAATTTTTTTGTTGCTTTAATTTTGAATAGTGTTCAATTTTAGGGTTTATCACTCATTTTTTCTCTTGATATCTGTGTATGTATTGTGGGAGAATTGATTGTCTTGTAGTATGAGTAGGGGATTATATCATATACGCTAGGTTTTTTTTAATTAGAAATCCGATTCTTCTTTAGAGAACTTCCAGATATAATTAATGAAATTGTTTCTTTTAATGTGAAGAGTTTTAAAATTATCGGTGAAACAAAAAAAGTTTTGTTTGATAATCAATATTTTTCACGAGTTTATTTGAAATGAATAGAGGTTGACTTTGTTTCTGTTTGCACTTCAAATGATTGTAGTTGTTGGAGGTCTTCTCGTTCTCTCTCCTTCAGCCGAAAGGTAGTTGAGGAGTAAGATTTGTCACTTTTGTATAGTCCCATGCATGTTTTCATTCTTGTAATTAAAATGCTTCACCTAGGTTTTAAAAACTTAATCTGTTTGTGGAGAATAGGTAGAATCTCAAGCTGTTACATTGAATATTTGAATATCAAATTCTTAATTTAGTTTTAGTATATTTCGATCCAAGTATCTGGATCTATTCGATTTATTTCACGAAATTAGGACTCAGAGTGCGATTGAAGAAGAAATTTGAGATTGTGAAGCTTGTAGTGGCTTTCACTTTTGGCTCTTCATGGACAGTTTGATTAGTTTAAATTCAATGTTAGATGGTTTTAGATGTTTTACAACTCACAATAGTGATTAGTCAGAGAATTTGAAGATTTTTATTTGAATTAATTATAAAAAGATGAAAAATAATTTTCGATATTCGAATTCAATCCACATTGGGCTACTCTTTGTTGGTACATGAATTGTCATAGTACAACTAGTATTTCATTAGTTGGCACTAGGCTGGCTAGATTTGAAAACTTAGAAGGATCTGTATTTTTGTAAACGTAGAAGGATCTGTATTTCTAGTACCTTGCTAATGCCTTAATAGCTGGGCTTGTTATGGTCTTGGAGCTTTCTTTAGTGACACTGCTTGGACAATCATGCAGAAGGTTTTCTCTTGATATGCTAATACGTATAATTATAAATTTATAATGTTGTTTGATTTTTTTTAATTCAAAGAAGAGTGAGAGAGTTATACTTTTATGCATTACCTTTATAAGATGAGAGGTGTGTAGTACAACCTCTATACTAATGTGAATTTTTACCATTAACAAGGGATTGAGAAGAAGACTTAATTCCAGATTAAAAGGAAACGAGAAGGTTGTCATTATGCGTCATGAATTAGGGCATGCAATTGTTGGAACTACAGTTACTAACATCCTTCCTGGACATCCACGAGTTAAGGTTAGGTTCTCTCACCCAATTTTCTCTACACTCTATTTATCAAGTTTAATAGATTTAAATCACTATATATGTAAAGTATTATGTTGCTCTTTCAAGGGAGGTGATATGTAGAACATGGTTGTAGCAGGTGTATTTTAATCACTTGCCCTTAAAAGAAATCATTAAAAAAATTCGTTGGTGCTGGGAACATGTTTAAGTTGTAGCCAGTTGATTTATCAAGATGATGAAGATTGAGTAGGATTGATTAACATGTCTAATTAATGTCATGGATATGAAGTTGAATTAGGAACCTGTTTTTATTTTGATGATTGTAATTCATCATGGTACTTTACTGTAAATAAAAGAATGTTTCATGTTTAAGTATTGTTGCATCCTCATCAAAATTCTATTTACATTATTGTATAATGGATCTTTTTTTTAGCGGCGTGGATCGATCTTCTATATAGGATAGCCTAAATGGACAAATAGATGAAGTACTTTACATTGTCCATTGTTTATTTTCTCTAGTTAATATTTTACCAGAAGTTGAGCATATTACCGAGGTCTGGAGGGGCATTGGGTTTTACCTACACTCTCTTTTTAAGCAGGTACACGTACTTATTTCTTAGGTTATTCACTGGAAGCATTTATGCACATTTGGGATCTGTTGCACTTACATGAGCGCTAATAAGCTGTAATCTTTCCTTCCTTATCAAAATAAAGAATTATACTTTCGTGGTTCCTAGAATCTTCTCTGATCAGCATAATTTGTTGTTATTGATGTCAGCGTTGAACATGCATACCAATCTTTAAAGCACAAGGTTGATACATCTTACAATCGTGTAGGGCCTTGTCACATTTTATTAGTGGCAATTAAGTTATAGTATCCTTGACAATGTTTGTCAAGCAAGAATATTAGCACATGGATACGTAAGCTGAAATTATATTATCATAGGAGACAAAAAAAAATATCATAAGAGACGCAGAATTTCATTAGTGGCAAGTAATAATCCTCTTTTTTTTCCATTTTGCTTAAAATAGAGCTTCAATCTCGAAAGCAGGACACTGTAATATAGAGTTTGATGGGAAATTTCAAGATGCAAAGGCTCCAGAAAAAAAAAAGCTAAAGCTAAGGGAAACACTATCTTGGGTGGCAGCAAAGCTGGAGACAATGGAAGGGCAGCTTCAGGTTTAGGAAATGGTGGTGTTTCATAGAGGTAAATGATTTTGAATAATATTTATTTCATAGAAAACCGAAGAAACATATTTGGAAACTTTTTAATTTGGACATTTTTAGTATTTCATGGTATTTGCATTTTTTTTTTGTTTAGATTTTTCTTTTCCACCCAGAACCTGCCAATAGTAGCAAGAAAGGGAGTTTTAACCAAATGCTTGCAGTGTCTTTTATTCTTTAATAAATGTGACATATTTATGATTTTGAACTACACCTTCCTAGTGTCTTTGCACTCTTAGCTTCAGTTAATTCTCATTTGAGCTGGAAGCTAGGTCTAATTCTCACTGTGACATGGTGTCTTACATGTCCCGTCCCCGTTTTAGTATGTTGACATCTTCACCAAGGGTTTGCCTCGCCAACTATTTCTTGATTTTAGATCCAGTCTTACTATCCGCTACCCTCCTGTTTCGACTGAGGGGTATGTTAGATGTAATATAAGCTCATAAGGCCCAATTGTAATTAGGTCATGATGTAAACCTCATATATATATATATATATATATATATATATATATATATATATATATATATATAGAGAGAGAGAGAGAGAGAGAGGATAGATCATGTGTAAGCAAGCCTTACTGTGTAATTTGTGAGCAAATCTGGAGCGTCGGATTAAGAAGATCAAATGGATGAGATTAAAAGTAACTTGTGAACAGTGATATTATTCGTAGGTACCAAGTGATTATTCGTATGTACATACATATGAATAATCCTTTGTTGCATACGAATAATTACATTTGTTCATACATACGAATAATTACATTATTATACACGAATAATCGCTTGGTACCTACGAATAATTTCTCTGCTCACAAATTATACCTTAAGGGTCGCTTACACGGGATCCAACCTCTCTCTCTCTCTATATATATATATATTGATAGCGAAGGCAACCCCTGCGGGGATTATTCACTCTGACAGCCACCCCCCATATTTGTCGTATTTAAGCCGAAGCTAAATGCATTTTACTACCCCTAAATACCTTTTGCCACGACTTTTAGCCGAAGCGAATTTTTTTTGTAGTGTGGGAAAATTTCACATTCTTGAACCTCAGTGAGGGAGATTTGGGAAAATTGTGAAATCGTACATTCTTGTAATCTTATTAGTACTATATAAGATTAAGATTTTAAGCCAGCTTGCTAAACACTACTCAATCCGTCTCACAATAATTGTCTTTGGACTATTTATGCACGTTTTTTAAGGAGCTAAAAACTATATAAAATATCCATTTTTTAATTAATTTTTGAAAATAATTCTATACTTATTAGTAATATGTATGATATTATTTAAAAATATTTAATAAAATATTGATATTTTATATAGTTTTTAATTTCTTAAGAAAACGTGCATGAATAGTTAAGAACATTCTTTGTGGGACGGAGGGAGTATAATTATATACCAATGGTTTGATGGTATATTAATGGGATCTTGTCCCAACTGTAACAAGGTGGGACATTCGTCTTAATATTGTTGGATATGCTATTTTTAATTATGGTGATTTAAGATATTTTTGAAATACTCTGTGTTAAGTGTAGACAGCCCGGGTAATTTAATTACTTTGAAATATTATTTAAATGTTGTATGTTATATATGTTATTTATATTGTATTATTTTAAATATTTTTAATTAATTGAATTTTTATTATATTTTTTTTTTCATATATAGTTCAAGACTCTACGACGAGCCAAAATGTGGACGACGACATATAATCGATGATCACAAGGGAAGACAGGCCATGTCTATAGAGACTGTCCTGTCCTAAAAGGGCTTGATGCACTACTTGTGATGCCTTACGTCTAGGGGTGGGCACAAATCCCGAAAAATCCAGGTCCCGTTCCGGTCCCGGTGGAATTTAAGGGAAAAAAAGTGAATCCCGTCCCGGTCCCGTCCCGCAAAAATTATGCGGGACGGGATGCGGGACAAGACTATGGGATCCCGCAAATCCTGGTCCCGTCCCGCATATATATATATTATATAATTTATATATATAAATACAAATTTATATTTATATTTATATTTATATTTATATTTATATTTATATTTATATTTATATTTATATTTATATTTATATTTATATTTATATTTATATTTATATTTATATTTATATTTATATTTATATTTATATTTATATTTATATTTATATTTATATTTATATTTATATTTATATTTATATTTATATTTATATTTATATTTATATTTATATTTATATTTATATTTATATTTATATTTATATTTATATTTATATTTATATTTATATTTATATTTATAGGGGACAAGAGTTTTAATTTTGGTAGTACTAAAAATTTTAATAATTTAGTGATTTATATGATATATTTAGTTATTTTAAACACAAGTTACAATAATACTGTAAGACTTGTAAGCAATTTGAAAATAAAAAATTACTATGGGCTTGGAGGGCTAGGGATTTGGGCTCCAGGAGGCAAACAAAACAATTATTCTCCATTTTGAAATAGTGAAATCTCTATTCAATTCTAATCGGTTAGGGTTACAGGAGGCTTGTGCTGCTGACAATGTTTTTTTGTATGAAATTGTGCTGCTGGGAGTGATAAATGGTGATATCATTCTATGAAGCATGAACTATGAAAACAATTTTTTTTTATTTTTCAAGTTTTATAATATTTTATTATTTTTATTTGAGGGACAAGTCCCGTCACGTCCCGGTCCCGTCCCGTCCCGTGTGGGATAAGGCCCGTGTGAGATTAAAAAAAAAGATGAATCCCGTCTCGGTCCCGTCCCGAAAAAATTAAAGCGGGACGGGCCTCATCCCGGTCCCGTCCCGTTCCATCCCGTCCCACGCCCACCCCTACTTACGCCAGTGGTGACCTCTTTAACAGAAGGTCACCTTGCTTTTAAGAAAGCAGAGCAGGGCTAATTTATCGTACTTGCTCAGTTCCTTTCGTCGAGTGCTCTCCCCTTTTGTTTTAAGCTCAATCCATTCGAGTAGTTATAAGTATCATTTACCACTTGAGCTAGATACCACTTTTGTTTTAAGTATCATTTAAAGATGTTATATTATCATAAAATACTAAATATATGCAAAAAAAAAAATATTTTTCTTTATATTTTTTTGGCAAGGGGGGAGCTCGAGCACCCCTGAGCACCCCAGCTCCGCCCCGGCCATGATAGTAATTTATTTTACAATATTTTAAACAATTTTCTAATAAAGAAGATATGTATAGAAACTTACATGATTGTAAATATGTGACATCATTTAATGAGATGGAAAAACCTAATTGGATAAATATTTTGGAGGAAAATATTTTAACTAAAAGATGACATGTGACAAAAAACAAGACTTCGTTTTTTAATGCACTACGTCATATTACATCTCATGAGACAGACTTTATTTAGTCGCCCAGACATTCAAGTGACAAATTATCATCACTTGAAAAGTTGTCGCATGGACGCCATCCTAGAGTATTCAGGTGACAGAATGTGTGATGTTCCTCACTTGAGCCACTTCAAGCAACGAACTTTTATGTCATTGCTTGACCTGCAATCTGGCGTAGTGATATATACACCGGTGTGCACAAGCTTTATCATGTATGTAGGAATTTGAGTTTGGAATTGTGTTTGAAGGTGAAGAACAATCAAGGAAACATCAGATCTCGAAATCTTTCATTACTCTCACTCTTGAGAAAGTAAATTACAGCTGGTTCCTATTTATACAAGGAAGAAGGTGCTCTACTACTTACTTCTAACAAAGGGTTGTGATTAAGCCACGTCAGCTATCTTGTAACTAACTACTCGACTGACTTTTATGTGAAACTACATACAAATGCAATACTGTATAAACCTATATACAATGTGTAATGAAGCTATTTACAATCTGATAATGCTCAGTACTCGTCACTCTATAATATATACAGAAATTATTCATCTGTAATATATATGAAAAGTTAAAAATAGAGTAATTATTACAATCGAATTTTTAACAATAGATCATACACAATAAATGAACTATCTTGCTTTCGTTTTTCTTTATTTTTTCAAATCTTATGTTGAACAAGCCTTAATCTTTAAAGTATCATCATGTCCAAAGTTTAAAAAGTTATTTTATATATAGATCGATATTAAACAAATTATTGTTTGAAAACACTTTTCATTTTTCGACAAACTATTAAAAGGTCAAAATATGTGAAAGAAACTTTGAATTGTAAATAATTAAATATATACTCCTATATCATGATTTTATTATTTTTAACCCCTAAATATTCTTTTTCATTTTCTTTTTCTATTTGCACGAGGTATCCAAAGCCTTACATATTGACTCATCACTTGTCACCACGGATTCAACACTATAGTTGAAATTTTATATACTTAATGTTTAATTTCTTATTTTCAATGGCGTATAACAATTTTCTATAGCTTGAATATATATATATAGATAATAGATATATAGATGTAGCTTGCCTAATTTAGTGTAGATGAGTGGCGTGAAAATAAGAGGTACCAAGTGCAACTTAAACAAAGCGTCAACTTCATTATATCACCGACCCTAATTATATTATTAATTAATTCTTCTTCCACTTTCCTCCTGACAACGACTTATGCCTCTTTTTACACTTGATTTTTCTTAGATACTTCTTTTTCCAAAACTTCGTTATTCGATCACTTAACCCCTTGTAATTATCACTCTCTTCGTCCGTCAATACATGTCCTTTTAGCTCATACGGAGTACAGTATAATTTTGTCAAAAATACATATCTTTTTAGATTTAATCATTACATATAAACTACTTTTTAAATTTAATCATTAGTCTAAGTTTTACATCACCCCTAATCTCCTCTTTACAAATTAAAAAAAAAATAATTTTAATTTATTATATTCTACTAATACTTATAAGATTTCTTAATTCCCGTGCATAGGCCTAAAAGAACATGTATTCCAAACGGATGGAATACAATATTATTATTGGTTGTTTTTAATACTCCAGTATAGTGAAAAATAGTACTCTTTTTTTTTAAAAAAAAAAGCATATCATTTTATTATTTATATAGTTTTTTTTAAAGTTAAAAATTATATAAAATATTTAAATTTTATTAAATTTTTTAATTGATATTTTATGTAAATTTTATTATTCTTAAAAAACATACACAAATAATGAATGACATATTTTTTTTAAACAATGGTAATACATAACAATTAAGATTATAATGGTATATATATGTGATAGTAATTTCATAAGATTTAATTTTAAAATCCAACTATTGCAATGTGGAAGGTGTATAAAACTATAAATTTACATGATTATATCTATTAATATTACTAATTCTGTTAGCATTTTGCTGACGTATCACATCCACAATTAAAGTTGAATTTTTTAATCATAAATCTTTTTTTTTATTAGTCGATAGTATTTTAGGAAGGTTTCAATATATGTTTCCTATATTAAATTTATCACAATCATCTCCAAAATATCTACATACATTGAATATAATAGATTTAACTTTAGTCTGATTTTATGTATATGGAAGTAATCATATTAGTAGAATCTATAACTTCATATTCTACATTATTCAATGCTTTTGGCCAATTTTTAATTATTTTTTCCATCGATATATGCTTTTTTGATGTGGATGTATATTATCTATATATCTAATAATGTATAATTCTATATATAATAACACTAAAGAAAGAGTACATTGCACACACGTCGTCTTCTCCATAAGTTTCGACCATGTTACATTCTTTCATTTCACTATGCTTACGTGTCATTTTATGCTTTTTTGTATTTTCTTTTAATTAAGTTAACTATATTAATCTATAATTTCTTTTTCCGGTTAACTCTACCAATTATCCTTCCATTGTATTACGACGGTATATCATTTAGAGCTCGCCCTATCGACTTGCCAGACAACTCTATGTCTGGTATTTCGAATGTTTACTTGATAAAAAAAATCTACCAATTATCCCAATCACTATAAATTATCCCAATAACTGATTTATTGCTATTTTTATTATTAAATAAATCAATTTTATCTTCCATTTTTCTAATTTACATAAATATCTTTAATGTGAATCTATAATAATTATCCTACTCAACCATTTCTTTTTTTTAATGATTCAATCAAGCATCCATGGTCGATTAGATTAATAGTATGTATCTTTATTTTCATATTTTACCTATTGAACCTTAATGAATTCTAATTTTAAAAAATAAATCTTAATCAACCATGGTTCTACCTCCAGTTAATTTAATTATCAATTTCACTTCAGCATTTAAATTAAGGAAATTTTGAGAGTTTATATATGATTTGTTGTTATTTGTTTCTCTCTATTTGATTGATTTACTTAAATGGTTGATATATGAAAGAGTGTTTACCTACTTAAGTTTAATTACCCAATGTATCATTTGATTGATTTAATTAATTATCAGATTTTTTCACTTTAAGATTTTAAAACAGTATAAAAATACTTTAATTAATGGGGGAATTGGTGAAATGTCCAAAAAAGTTGTCCTAATTGGTGAAACGTCCACATTTTGGGACAAATTGGTGGAGTGTCCATCTTGCCCGTAGCAATTTTATCATCTTGCCAATAGCAATTTTATCATCTTGCCTATAGCCTAACTCTTCTTTTTTTTTTAACATTTTGTCGTGCAGAAATAAGAGTATGTTGAGCATGTGCAAAAATAACCGCATGTTGAGCAAATTAGACCCAAGTCTAGTTTTTTTTATTTATTTTTTTTTTACATTTTGTCGTGCAAAAATAAGAGTATGTTGTGCATGTGCAAAAATAACCATATGTTGAGCAAATATGACCCAAGTCTAGTTTTTTTGTTTTTTTTTTTAAATATTTTGTCGTGCAAAAATAAGAGTATGTTGTGCATGTGCAAATATAGCCGTATGTTGAGCAAATAAGACCCAATGCTAGTTTTTTTTTTTACATTTTGTCGTGCAAAAATAAGAGTACGTATGTGCAAATATGACCCAAGTCTAGTTTTTTTTATTTTATTTTTTCATTTTGTCGTGCAAATATAAGAGTACGATGTGCAGATACAACCGTATGTTGAGCAAATATGACCCAAGTCTAGTTTTTTTATTTTTTTTTATTTTTAAAATTTTTTTTTAACATTTTGTCGTGCAAATATAAGAGTACGATGTGCAAATATAACCGTATGTTGAGCAAATATGACCCAAGTCTAGTTTTTTTTTGTTCTTTTTTTAAATATTTTGTCGTGCAAATATAAGAGTACGTTGTGAAAATTTAACCGTAAGTTGTGCAAATATGACCCAAGTCTAGTTTTTTTTTTTTTACATTTTTCGTGCAAATATAAAAGTACGTTGTGCAAATATAACCGTAAGTTGTGCAAATATGACCCAAGTCTAGTTTTATTTTTTTTAAACATTTTTTCGTGCAAATACAAGAGTACGTTGTGCAAATTTAACCGTAAGTTGAGCAAATATGACACAAGTCTATTTTTTTATTTATTTTTTATTTTTTTAACATTTTGTCGTGCAAATATAAGAGTACGTTGTGCAAATATAACATTTTGTTGTGCAACAATAAAAATAAAAATATAGATTATGGATCACATAATAAAATATAGATAGTTTTTATAATTTCTCATATTCGTAGGGTGATTTTTGTAATTTCATAGAAAAGTCCTTCTTCTTGCTTCCGCCGCTCGACCTCGCTCTGCCAGGAACTGCGGCCGCTCGACCTCGGAAACCTCCAGTCCCTCGCCGGATCTCCGGCGGCTCGACCTCGCTCCGGCCGGATCTGAAACCTCCAGTCCCTCACTCGCTCGCTCGACCTCGATCGCTCCGCCTCGCTCGGCCTCGCTCGCTCACGACGCCGCAACTCCAATTGATCCACCGGTTTCAGATCGGCTTCGAATTAATTGATTCCGACTCAATTGATTTGCCGAATCAATTAGTCGAATTGAATTCAGATCTGGAAGAACAATCGGAGAATGCGAGATCCGGCGATGATCTGGAGGATGCGAGATCCGGCGACGTCGAAGCTTCGCCTCCAGATTCGGCGACGAGCGAGGGCGAGGACGAGAGAGCGAGAGGGCGAGCGAGCTCGAGGGAGCGGCCGGAGAGATCGAGATAGCCGGAGAGATCGAGAGAGTCGAGAGATCGAGAACCTATTCAAGGCTCGATGGATCTGTTTGTTTTGATATATAATTGGGGAATTAGTATATATAGTGGACAATTCACCAATTTGTCTAAAAAGTTGGACAATTCACCAATTTGTCCAAAAAAGTGCCTGTTTGGCAAATTTTTTCTTAATTAATTGTGTTATCTAATAGTCGCTATCAAATATAAAAATACTTTATAAAAAAAGATTGTGTGGCCCACACAAGGTGCGGGTTATTAAACTAGTAGTATAACTAATTTTAGACGACCTCTTCATGTCGCTGGACTTGTTTCTCATATATATATATACATCCAGCTGTGATCTATGCTATTGTATAGGCCGGTTATACCAAACCCATATATATATATTGACCAGATTATTATATTAATATATTAGGCAAGTTTCACAAAATTGAGATAAATTATATATATATATTATATCATTCCGTAGGTATATCATGGGATTCATGTCTAATTAACCCCTAATATTTTAATTATTCAATTTTCTAGGATTTGCCCTTTTTTATGCTAGGATCTGGCCATCTATATAGTTCGATATCTAGTGTACATGGTGCTTTATTCACATAATCACATTTGTGTATTTAATTTAGAAAACCTAATGGAAATTCATTCTAACTCCGGCCTCACAAAAATTTCTTGGGGTTAAAATGTAAATAATTAACGGATAATAAAAAAATTGCAATAAATTGAAGAGTTTCATATCATACTGTTATATCTCACGCCGATCGATTGTGATGAATGGAAAAACACCACAAAATATAGAATAAGATAAAGCCTCTTATAATTAAAAATAAAATAATTTAATTTAATTTGACTGTTTTTTATACTGTTTAATTTGGACCGGTCTAACACATATATATACTATGTAACTGGTCCCTCTAATCGGAGATTTTTTTACTTGTAATTTAAAGAGTTAAAAACTATATAAAATATTTAATTTTTTATTTAATTATTTTATAATTTAATACGTATTAGTAATAAATATTAAATTGTAAAAAGTATTAATAAAAAAATAATATTTTATATGTTTTTATTTCCTTAAACTACATGTTAAAAAACAAAAAGTCATATATTGTTGATCGGAGGAAGTATATGGTAAGTCCTATTTTTAGTGTATGTAAAGAGTAAATGATGTTTAAAAAATGATGAGGCAGTAAAAATATACTTCTCTATTTACTTTTATAAGTCATTTACTATATATATATACGGAGTATATTTAAAAAATGATAAAAACTATCTAAATTTTTTTAATTTAATTTTTTTTAATAATCTCATACTTTTTAGTAATAAGTGAGAGATTATTATAAAAATTAATAAAAAATTAATATTTTATATAATTTTTATCATTTAAAAAAAATATGTGTACATATTGAATGACTTGTAAAAGAAAATGGAGAGAGTATATATAATATGATATAATGATGAGTGTCATGTCATCATTTCAATGAAAAGATGATAGCATACCCACCTATGAAGGAAAGAGTAAAATTATTATTTGAAAAAGGTAAAGTTTTATGATATGAAGATTTAAAAAGGCTCAAGTAACCAATGTTAATTAATTAAAGGGATGACTACGACATCAACAAGCCCTAATGGAAATAAAAGGAGAAAGTAGGTTTGCTCCTCTTGGACCTCGATCTTGTATTATGGTGCTTGCATCATTAACTTTAAAAGTAAGTTAACTTTTTCTTAATTTTTAAGTGGAATATATACTTCATATGATATTTCTACTATGTTTTTGGTACGATTATTAATTTTGGGTGTTGTTATTTACACCCAAAAATTTTACTATTTACACTCAAAAACTTTTTTTTTTAAATAAACCCTACGCATTTGTGGCTCAAGAGGAGTAGGGTATGTATATAGAAAAAAATAGTTGCGCCTCTTGAATCACACACTTATGACTCAAGAGACATATTGTTTATTTTAACTATGTGCTTTTTTTTTATTCCCATATATATAAATTGTGGTGGTTTGGTTCAACAAGGTGTACGTATTTGACAATGAAGATAAAAGATAATGGTTTTTTAGGGGTATAGGTTAAAAAAATTGACTTTGAGAAAAATTATCCTAGATTTATAACTTTAGAATTTTTTTAGTCCAATTGTAGGGTTTATTACTTTTAACCTTAGGCAAATAATTATCAATTTTGGATTATTAACTTACCTCTTAAGAACATACTAGTATTTTAAAGACCAATATATATATATATATATAGTGAAAAAAAACTCTTGATTTTAATGATGTTAGGCATTTGGAGTTGTCTCGGAAATTCCAATGATCATCTCATACTCATTTGGATGTGTTATTTTGATGCACTACTAAGTGCTAAATATACGATAAATTCTTAGTTGGCTAGTTGCTATAATGGAAGGATTTCACTTCAGATAATAAGTATTGTAGTTGACATTCGTGTGAATAGTTTGGTAGGCATTTTCTTATACTCCTTTGTTTCAAAATACATGCGGTTAATAATTAGTATAATATTTTTTAAAAATTAATTAAAAAAGTTAATATTTTATATAGTTTTTAACTCTTTAAAAAACGTATTAAAAAAAGTCAAACAATCTATATTTTGAGACGGATGGAGTATTGTTTTATTCTTTTTTTTAGTCAGGGGAGAGTAAATGTCCAAGTTTTGTACATTTTTTTAAGTGAATTGAGCAGTTGACTTATTGGCCGATCTTTAACCACTCTATTTATACAATTAATTTTTATTTTATTTAGAACTATAAGTTCTCATCCGAACAAATGATGTTGAATGTAGCACATTGATTGAGGGCAGATTATGTTTGGTAAAAGGGTAGCTGATGAGATAGCTGAAGTTGATTGAGTAACTGAAGTTGGTGAATTATTTGTGTTAAATATATATTAATAAGCATGTTTGGTAAACCTAACTATTATTGTAGTTGATGGAACCTAACTGTTATGATAGCTATTGAAAAGTTTCGATTTCAAAAGTTAATTAAATTAAAATCTTAAATTTATTTTATTTAAACAAAACCTAGTTGACAGTGTCAAATATAGCAGTCTTTTCGAATTCTCCCAGGTTATTAAGGGAAAACAAAAGTGGCAGTAATGTTAAACAATGGGTCGGCCCCCACCAGGAAAAAAAAAAGAGAAATGGGCCAGTTAACAACCAAAACATCCTTGAATTAATATACTACCTATCAAGCAGTGGCCCAGGCTTATTAAATGGGCCCATTTGTTCATATTGGGCCTGATATACTCTGTTTTTGAATTTTTTTTTATGACGAGTAACCTACCCGAGCACGTGACCCAGCCGACAAGAGCCACGTATCAGGTAAACCGGCTTGCGCCGACTGGTTATACCCAATAGTTTTTGTTTTGGGTTTTGATCTGATGAGGGGACCGAAAGATATTTTACACATCTATATCTATATATTGGAGTATATTAAAAGAGAAGCATTAATACCATAAGTCCTTTCCTCATACAATGTTATTTTTGTAAGGTTTTATTTACACAATATCATTTAATTATGATAATTAAATTATCTAAAATTATTTATACAATATGATTTCTTACTACGTTTTTTAACCAATATATAACTATCTGTATCTATATACTATATTAAAAGAGAAGCATTAATTTCACATGTCCTTTCCTCATGCAATGTTTTTTTGTAAGGTATTATTTTCATAATATTATTTAATTATGGTAGTTAAATTATTTGATATTATTTACATAATATCATTTCATACTACATTTTTTCACCAATCTATATCTATATCCCTTAAACCCATTCCACTTACTATCACGTGTCATTGTATTGTGCTTAAATATTTTAGGTAATTTTATTTTAAATAAAAATCAAAATTTCTTCTATATAAACGATCGAATAGAATTTAGCTCAAAATGCAAAAACAAATTAAGCAAAATAAAATGAACAAAGGAAAATAGAGCCAGCCAAAGAACAAGGGAGTAGACAATGTCAAAGCCAAGGGCAAACCCTCCTTCCGATGGGGTTAAAATAGAGGGTGGTACCAAACTACTTTATTCCTCCCCATAATAACCTACTTGGAAAAAGTCATTGTAAACTCAAATTCCCTGCAACATGTTGGGCTAGGGCTGAAACGAGCTGAGTATTGGTTGTTCATATTCAGTTTATTTAGAAACGAGCCAAATTCGAATAGAGTCTAAATTTGAACTCGAGCTTAAAAATGTGTTTATACTCGGCTTGTTTAGGAAATGAATGAACTCGAACTGAGCTTTTTTCGAGCATTAAGATACCCTATTCGCTCAAAACATAGTAACATTTTAAATTGCCAAAAAATTTGAGATATTCAAACTTAAATCAAGCGAGCCGAGCTTAAAAATTAATGTGCTCATACTCGGCTAGTTTAAAAAATAAACGAGATCGAGCTGAGTTTTTATCGAGTCGAGCTCGAACTACTCATCTCATATAACCGTTCTAGTTGGGATGTCATGTGGATCCTCTAGTTGTTAAGGTTTTTTTCCCCTTCCCATGCTTTAATATTTTATAAATCAAGTCAAATTTTATATTAAAATTAATTAACAATAAGAGAAATAATTCATCGGCATCAATCTTGTACGATATATTAAGATTTTTTTTAAAAAAAATTCAAATCGACGTAAAATAACGTAGTATCTCAATATTAAGAATGACAGTGTTGATAGAATGATAGTTTTGTTTTCTTTTATTTTAGTCGAAGTCGAAGTGTTGAGATTGGTTTAAAAATTATGTTGCACGTCAACAAAAATGCATTGATTGCAAAATGAACTAACTCGCCTAATCTATTCCCAAGTGTTGGTTCCAATTTGTTCATTAGCAATCAAATTTGCAAAATGCAAAGGTCCACTTCTTCACTTGTCACCATCTCCGCTCAGTGTGACAACCAACAATGTCTCATATCCTCTATTTTTCCCAACCCATATGAAAGACATTAATATATTGATGATTGTCAAAATGGGTCATTTTGTAACGCAACACAAATTACACAAACAAACAAATTAAAACACGAATTATTGTACATTAGAAGAGAGACTTAAGTCCATTTTTTTATTAGGTAAAATTCGAGCTCAAGCAAACCTGAAATTCGAGAGGCTGACAAAACAACAGACGGATTAGTCGTCAACATACATCATACTAAACACACAAATAACACATATGAAAGAAACAACCCAAAAAACTCATATAAAGTATAAACCATCAGTTAGTGGAGGAGTCGAGGGATATCCAAGGCGAGCCACTAATACCAAGAATACGGGAGAGTGCGACGACTCACTATGCGTCTCGATACCAAGAAGGCGGAGAACAGTAACCCATTACTAGAAAAGGTGAAATCTAGTTAAGTGTAGATTACCGACATTATCCCCACTTAGAGGAGAGATCTTCGAAAACCACGAACATCGCCACGATCCACTCAATCATCCAGAACGCCCGAGAGACTTTAGTCTTGTTTTAAAAAGAGAAATACAATAGCAAAACCAATTACAAATATCTCTCACACACAAACAAAAAAATACGTGGTCCAATCCAAAATTGGCCAGCCTCAAGACAAGCACCGAATAATTTTTTGATCAACCCCACCACTTTAGGTTGGACCTGCCGACAAATATTCCGTAATTTATATTTATATAGAACCTTAAACGGGTAAAATGTTTTTAAATTAACTTACCTTTTCACATTATATATATGTGCTTTTATTCCTTATAATTATAAATAAGTATCGTCCACCTAATGTCAAATAGATTGAATTCAAAGATCACTCTCATCCGGATTGAGATCAAATATAGTTTATTGGTTGTAAAATAGTTACAAGTTTAGATGTTTAGTTCCTTTTATTTATTTCATCGTACACATTTCAATAATTTATGAAATTATAAAGATTAGAAACTTTAGGGGTGTGGTTTAATCCCTTTTTTATTGATATATATAAAATTAGATTTGACAATCAGATCATCTAGGTTGAATTTATTTGGTTCAATAATGGTTCTATTTATCATCGAGTTTGATCGTGGTTGGGATCTAACAGTTATCAGTTATTTTGGATTAACTGATTTATAAAATAAGGTTTTAATTGCATTGGTTATTTTGGATTCGCTTATTTAAGAATTATAATTTAAAAACAAATTATTGAAAAAAAAAAGAATTTTATTATGAGCTCATATTTAGGTTATTTAGGATTTGTTTCTTGTCAAATAATTACAAGTTTTTTTAGTGAAAAACAATTTATAAAAGGGTTAAAGTTATTCCATTATAAAAATATAATTTATATCTAGATTAAAAATTTTTTTATCCGTATCTTAGGATGTGTTTGGATTCCATTGCATTTTAATTATAATGCAATTATTTTGCTTCGTTTTATATGAGTGTTTGGTTGTACAAAAAAATCTCATAAAAACCGAAGTAAAACGGCAATTTAACCGAATAATCACATAAAGCGATATAAAATAATTGCATTATAATTAATACATTGTGGAATCTAAACATACCTTTAATTAAACACCTTAAAAATTGTGCTAATCAAACACCAAATTTATCTATTTGCATTATAAACATAATACAATTGAAATCCAAATACACCCTTAGATAATCCTATACAAAAGCTTAAATTGGCTTTTTGTGAGGCCGTTAAATAAATGACTGGGTTGTTGAAGAGCTTGGTCCTACTCTATACTTAACCAATTCACCCGTTTGAAGTGAGATTCAAGCCACCTCTCGCCCAATCTTCAAAATTCCCCCCTTTTATCCGATATTTTACCTTTCCCTCCTTATCTAATCTACAACTAGAAGCTTCTGATTCTGATCATCCATTACAGTTAGCTCCAGTTATCGTTCTGAGTTGATCCCTTATTGCAAATTTCAGAATTCAAGATGAGTTCTTGATTCCCTTCTTTTTCTCCTCCCTTCAATTGAGATAAAATTCCAGGCTTCCAGTTGATAATCCTCCAATTGTGAGATGGGTTTCATCAGTACTCTTACGGGTTTTGCTGGATTTGGGATTGGGAGTCTCATTGGGTTGGTGATTGGCTACTATTACTTCTTCTACTTCCTACCCACACATGTCAAGGTCTACCCTCTTTCCATTAATGTAAATCAGATTATGTGATCTTATCCAATTGCACTCACATGAAACCCCTCTTTGTTGTGAATTGATTGATATCGAGTTTTCAGGATCCCGTTGTTCATCCTTTGGCGATGCACGATTCGAGCTCTATACTGAAGTTGCTTCCGGAGCTACCACTTTGGGTGAAAAACCCGGATTTCGATCGTGTATGTCAGGAGTTTTCATTGCTAGAGTTTGTTTCATATCAACAAAAAATTTGGTCTTCTGGTAGCTAACTATGCATTAATGTTCTTGAAGATTGACTGGCTTAACAGATTTGTAGGCTACATGTGGCCTTATCTGGATAAGGTAGTTACTCCCTTTTATCAAATAGTTTTGCTATTTGGTTTGATGTTTCATATGGTGTGTTGATGATTGCTTGATATGTGGACTCCTCAATCAGGCAATTTGCAAGCAAGTGAAGATCATAGCAAATCCTATAATAGCTGAGCAAATCCCAAAGTACAAAATTCAATCAGTTGATTTCGAAGTGCTTTCTTTGGGGACTCTACCACCCACCTTCCAAGGTTCAAAGCAGTTCTTTATCGGCACAAATAAGTACATTTTAAGAGTTATAGATCTTAAGGTGTGAATTTCTTGATGTCGATAGGGATGAAAGTCTATGATACCGAAGAGAAAGAGTTGATCATGGAAGTATCAATGAAATGGGCTGGCAATCCTAACATCCTTGTTGCCGTCAAAGCCTTTGGATTGAGAGCCACGGTCCAGGTAAACCGGCAATCTAAATCAAGATGAGATTAGGCAAACAAAGAAAGGTAACACATTACATATAGCCATCTTCATCCTTCAAATCTTTGTATAGGTGGTTGACTTGCAAGTGTTTGCGCATCCCCGAATCACATTGAAGCCATTGGTACCAACCTTTCCATGTTTTGCCAAGATTTGTGTGTCTCTTATGGAAAAGGTTTGTTCAATTCAGAAGCTCTACTTCAATTTCAGCTTTCACATCTTTTGTTTAAGTTTGCCTTTGAATTTTGCAGCCTCATGTCGACTTTGGACTGAAATTGCTCGGTGCAGATGCCATGTCCATCCCGGGACTCTACAGGATTGTTCAGGTTGTTTTAGGCATTTTGCAGCCATTTCGTTCCATATCAAGAGTTTAGTTGTTCATGCTTACTAAAGTCCGTTAGGACTCGTGAACAGTTCTAAAACCAATTGGCAATAGAAGGAGTAGCCCATTAGCTTATATACTAAAGCTTGTTCATTCATATTTTCAATGTGCGGCTTTTTAGTCTCTTCACATCTCTCAACAATGCTTGAGAAAAATGTCCCTGGATTGCTTGCAGGAACTCATAAAAGATCAGGTTGCAAACATGTATCTGTGGCCGAAAATTTTAGAGGTGCCTATATTGGATTCCTCCAAGTAAGTAGCTTAAATTGATTGCTGTATTGTTAGTTTTTGGCTATGAAACACATTATTGTTTGAATCAATTCAAATTGTAGAGCTATGAAGAGACCTATTGGGATCCTCCATGTGAAGATTGTGAGGGCTATAAAGCTCAAGAACAAAGAGTTAATCGGAAAATCGGACCCTTATGTGAAGCTAAAGCTTACTGAAGATAAGCTCTCAAAGAAGACCAAGGTGAAAAACAACAGCTTGAATCCTGAATGGAATGAAGAGTTCAACCTTACGGTCAAAGATCCGCAAACACAAGCCTTAGAGTTTCATGTTTATGACCATGAGCCGGTACCTTTTCTCTTCTCTCATCAGCATTTCTTCGCAATTGTAATCCGACTAATGGAAAGCTCCGAAATGTGTCTCTTTCGTATTAGTTCGGTAATCATCTCAAGATGGGGATGAATGTAGTCCCATTGAATGTGCTTGTTCCGGAGGAGACGAAGACTTTGACAATAGACCTCCTAAAATCCATGGATCCAAATGATGAGCACAACAATAGGCCTCGCGGTCAGCTCGTTATGGAGCTCACCTACAAGGCTTTCAAGGAGGATGAAATGGGCAATGATATTGAGGACTCAAATGAAGTTGAGAAAGCACCCGAAGGCACGCCTTGTGATGGCGGTTTGCTTGTCGTGATCATCCACCATGCCGAAGATGTTGAAGGAAAACACCACACCAATCCTTATGCGCGCTTAGTGTTCAAAGGAGAGGAAAGAAAGACTAAGGTATAATGTATAAGATACACATAGATTCAGTGCATTTCTTGTCTCTTAGAAATAGTACATCATCTATTTCGTCGGTTGATACAGCACATAAAGAAAAACCGAGACCCGCGATGGGAAGAGGAGTTCCAATTTGTGCTTGAGGAGCCACCGCTTAATGATAGGCTCTATGTGGAAGTGCAGAGTGTGTCGTCGAGGATAGGCATTCTTCATCCCAAGGTACGCGGATTTCCCTCTTTCTTGCATTCGAACCGAACCTCCCAAGACATGAAAAGTTCATTCCTTCATAAAAAAATCATGTTTTGAGTGATTGATGCATACAGGAAAATCTTGGGTATGTGGATATCAGTCTTGCTGATGTTGTCAACAACAAGAGAATCAACCAGACCTTCAATCTGATCGACTCGAGGAACGGGAGGATTCAATTAGAGCTCCAGTGGAGAGAGGCAGTTTGAACATGTCATCAAGAATTTGTATGGGTAACGAATTTGTTCATGTTAGACTGACATTGCAATACTAGGGAATGTTATGTCACTTATGTGTATGTACAATGTAATAGTTTGATGTTTAGTGTTGAATAAGACAGTATCCAGATTTAGGAGTTGAACATCTTTCAGGATGTTTCAAAGGAGTTTGGGCTTAGCCCATCAGATATACGGGTATATGGGTCGGAGGCCCATTGGTTTTTGCAGTTTGGCCCATGTATAAATATTAAATACTCATTCAGAATACCGTTTTTAAAAAAAAACAAAAATTGAGTTATAATTTATAATGCATAATATTGCATTATAATGTAATACTGTGATTATAAGCTATAATTCATGGCTATCCAAACATACTTGCATAAGTCTGTTTAATATTCTGTCGTGATGGATTATTAAGTTTTCTAATTAAATAGAGCCTAAAAAAATAATTCTACAAAAAAATATTATATTTCAATGGTAAGAAAAATATTCATCAGCAAGTCTGTTTGCAGTCTTGCTGATGTTGTCAACAACAAGAGAATCAACCAGACCTTCAATCTGATCGAGTCAAGGAACGGGAGGATTCAATTAGAGCTTCAGTGGAGAGAGACAGTTTGATCGTGTCATCAAGAATTTGTATGGGTAGTGAATTTGTTCATGTTAGATTGCCATTGCAATACTAGCCTACACTAGGGTATGTTATGTGTATGTACAATGTAATAATTTGGTGTTTGAGTTAGTGTTGAATAAGACAATGTATCCAGATTTTGGAGTTGAACATCTTGCATGATGTTTCAAAGTAGTTTGGGCTCAGCCCATCATACATACGGGTCTATGGGCCGGACGCCTATTGGTTTGCTGTTTGACCCAAAAATAAATATCTAATTAGATCACCCTTTTAAACCTTCTATTTACCAAACACACACTTAGATTAAATCATATTATCACATATTAATTGATCATAATTAATTATATTATAATATAAAAAATTATTGGTACTTTATTTTTTTTATTGTTTGATTTATTAACACTTTTGTAAGTACTAGGTATCCAACACGGTGATTAATTTAGTTTTTTAAATTATGTATATACGAAGGATATTAGACAAATCATAAAGAATAGTTGTAAAGGAATACAATCTCCTTTACTGACAACTTGAAGAAAACAATTCAGATTTGCTTTCTGATTGTTTTAGGGCTTTGTTGTATCCTTAAGAATGAGTTTGTCTGTAACCCAACAACAACTAGTGGGGACAAATATCACTTAAAAAAAGTGATCTTTTTCATGCCTCAAAGCACTAAAAACCCCAATGTACCAACAATTTTTACGTGATATTGGTAATGGAGGCAAGATCACAAGTTGCAGCATTAACCCTAATGCATCAAGACTTCTTCAAATTGGATCGTTTTGATGGATCCAATTTCAATAGATGGAAGCAACTTCAATAGATGGAAGGACCGGATGATGTTTCTACTCACTGCGCTGAAGATCTCCTATGTTCGGGATGATAACCTGTTGGTTATCCCTGATCCAGAAGATAATGAAGAAGAGGAAATCAAGGAGAAGCGAAAGAAAATAGAGGAAGATGAAGTGTTGTAAAGAGGAACACATCCTAAACCGCCTCTCAAACCGTTTGTACAATTTGTTCACTACCATCATGTTGAATAAAAATGCGCAAATAATTATACAACACATTTTATTTAATTTTTTAATATTTGAGTTCGACCCCTTTTGGTTATCCTCTTGATTCGAAGTCGTATCGATACCAAGATTTGAATGGTTTTGGTGATTTGGGCTGCACCCGAATTTTAGCGGGTTGCCTACGTATCTCTGGGAAGAGAATCAAGCCTTACGTAGTTCAGAGTAGAAAACCAATTTGATCTTTTTGATCGGCGATTGTACCCGACAAGCTTAAGCTTTATGTCGAGCTACCTACGTACCCGTTTGAACGGGATCAAATCACCCGTAGTTCTTTTTAAAATGTCAATTTGATTTAATTTGGAAAAGGTGACTGAATTCGGTATATGTTAGATTTTACACCGAATTTCCTACGTAACTCTTAAAAGAATATCAAGTCTATACGTAGTTCTTTATAAAACCCGTTTGATTTGGTTTTGAAAATTTGATCGTTTGATGATCGTGTGATTGAACCCGACGAGCTTTAGCTATGAATCGAGTTTCCTACATATCCGGCAAAACGGAATCAAATCTTATGTAGTTCTTTTGAAAATCAAGTTTATATTTGGTGAAACTTGATTCGAGATTTTGGCTCCGTTTTTTTTATTAGGAGCCGATTTGAGATTGACCCACTCGAATTAATTGGCAAAGAATATTTGACGAGTTTAATTTTTTTTATTTTTTTTTTATCAAACTCAAATTCTTAATTTGTGCCAAAAATAATTCTTATATTTTAGTGGGATAATTTTGTAATTAAACCCATTATTTTTAAAACCAGGCCGAAGGCATATATATATACCTGTATATATATCCTTTCCCTTCAACTTTAATTTGTGTTGTTGTTGTTTTTTTTTAATTATTCTTATTTTTGAACCCGAGAAATTGATGTTCCCCTTTTGAGTTTTTGATAGGTGTTAATACATATTAACCCATCGTTCATCATTTTTTTTATTTGTTTGATCGAAGGGCTCACTCGGCCCAAACAAAAGAGATCAGCCCAACCCAAATTTCTTAGTTGATTTGTTTTCTAGCCGACATTTCTCTTTCGCTTCTGTGTAATACGCTGCACACAACACAGGATAGGGCAACAGTAGAGCGGCGATTTTTGACGATCGAAGACTGCCGTTGCCGAAAGTGTTTTTTGTTTGGGCTTCGAAAAGAGCTGGGAGGCCACGATCAAGAGGGTCAAGGTGAACAACAGATTTGTCGACTCGGGGAGTAGAAGAAATCCTACGGAGGTCGCATAGGTTTGGATTCCTTGCTTCCACTAGGACATCCAATTTAGGGCTTTTTTTTGTTTCGTTTTGAGACAATTTTGCTCCTCCAGTGTGTAATGCTCACCAATCCAACACCCTGTAAGTCTTGAATTAAGTTTTGGAATATTTGTAACCGTTTGGGAAATTTCAAATAAGAGGAAATTCCATCTGATATGGGGGTCTGTATAAATTTACATCAATTTTAATTTGATGCGTTTTTCTTTCTTTTAGTTGAGTGAAATCCATTAACTTGTGTTTGTTTACTTTAAATTTCCCAATTTCATTTTTTTTTTGCGTTCACCATTGTTGGCCCGAGGATCTATTTGGAACCAATTTGGTCAGGCTCATTGACTGTCATTTTTTTTTTGTGAAGCATTGAAACTAGTGGCTGCCTCCTTCCCCTTTCCTTGTTTTTTTTTCTTGATCATAAACAAGTTCTCAATGAGGGAAGTTTTGATGAATCAGTTTCCCTCTGACCAAAATTGGGCAGCATTTCAGCCCTGGTTTAGAGCAATTCGTTGATTCTCGAACCCAGGCCACATGAAAAGCTCGTAAGGTTTTCATGGGCGGGGTTACAAGAATCGAAAGGATATATAGCGGAACTTCGACAGCATTTCGGCATGACTTGAGTAATTTGGTGATCCCGGAACCCAGGCCACGAGAAAAGCTCGTAGGGTTTTCAAGGGCGGGGTTCCAAGAATCAAACAAACAGGGAACAACACTACTACCTTGATTGCTTTCTGCTTACTTTGCTGAGATTTTTTCTTCTCTGCTTTTTCTTTCTTTTTGATTGCCTGTATGCGTGTGTCACCCATCAAAATAAGTAGCTTTCCCCTTTTATAAGCCAAGTTTGAACAGTTATTGGAATAACTGGCTCCATCACCCCACTCCACCCCCTTTAATTAATTATTTTCTTTATTCATGTTTTGTAGGTGGGGAAAAAACGGGAGCAGTTGTGGTTCAATTTAACTTCCTCATTTGACAGTTCTCCATTTTTTAACTGCTCAATTATTTAAAGGCATGATTGACCACTCACCCACATATATCTTATTCAATTTTAATTCCATATTTCTTAGTTGCATGGAATTAAATCTGGACCAAAAATTTGGGCTAGTCTAATCATTTTGGGGGCTTGTATTTATGAAACCTGATTTCATCATTTTTATAAAAAAAATATTTTTAATGAAATTTAAGTTATGCCACATGATGAACATTCCCCAAATTTCAAACAAATAGGGATAATTTAATCATTCGCCAAAATTTATCATTCAACAGTTGCCCCCGAACTTTGAATTTGTAAGGAATTAATCGAACATATTCAAAGTTCGTCTTTGTCTTTGTCTTCTTTCCTCTCCTTTTCTTTAACTTGACGCTTTGCTTGCTTGATTTTCAGCTTATCAGAATGAACGTTTATGGAGGTGTTCATTCTCAGAGGGCGTTGGGGAGCAATGGTCAGGAACTTGAACATGGACCCCTTTACCAGAGATCGCTCTCCCTTCATGAGATCGATGTTCCTCAACTTGTTCCATCGCATCGAATTTGGACCGAGAGGGAAGATGCTTTTTTCGGTTATTTGACATTTTCTGGTGAGGATGTGCGGGGTTGTGTACAAACCAGTGTGGGGAATGGTAAATTACTCAGCGGTGTCTTCCTCAAAAAGTTTCAAGCTGATAGGGAATTCACTAACAAGCTTCCTGAGAGTGACGAGTTTTACCCAATTCTCAAGAATTTGTTGGAAAAGAAGCTGCATTGGGGTGTAGATTTCAGATTTAGCGGAACCGCGAACTTCATTTCTGGTTTGTCAGATTGGACTGAGAAGATGATGAACCATCATGAAGATACCCTGCGTCGTACCAGCATATTTGGTCTTGTGGCAGTTTCACGCTTTCCCTACATATATCACAAGGATGTATGGAGAGCCTTTTGTGAACTTTGGAGCCCTTTAACGAACACTTTACACCATGGAGGCGGTGAACTTGGGATTTCACTCAATGATTTAAAGCAGATCGCAGGTTTGCCAATACTAGGTAACCCTTATGAGGAATTCTTACCACTGAACGAGCACCTTTCTGATGGGAGTAAGTTCCCTCCCACTGTTTTAGAGCTTTTGCGAATCCATGCTGATATTTGTAACTATCGCAGCAGAGATCGGGTTTTTTGGGAGGATTGGATAGATTACTTTTATAGGGATGAATGGAATATTGCTTCCATCAAAGACCAATCTGGTATTGGGTTGACAAGGAAGCAGGATATCCGCGATACCTCTATACGCTATTTTGAGAGATCGCGTATGACAGATTTTCCTCCCCTTATTGTAAGTAGCCAAGGAGAGTTGGCCGCGTTTTTAGCTCTTTTGCTTAGCAGATTTGTTTTGCCACAGAGTCCTCGAGTAGTTCGTCCTGAGACCTTTGTCATGGCGTGTTTCATGGCGCAAGGTACGCAAGTCTCTTTGGCTCCTACTGTCTTAGGCCACATTTATCATGGCCTTAATGAAATGGCCACTCATCCATCGCATCCTGGTAGGGTTAATCCTAGCTTCGGAATTCATTTTGTGATTGGCTGGTTGTCAGAGTATTTCCCCTGCCTATATAAATGTCATGACTACAAAGACTTCCCTCAGGAACTCCCTCTTCTTATACGATGTGCTGGACTCCGGCCTGAAGACCATGATATTCATCATGCTAGGCTGATATTGAGGCATGACCAGTTTGTTCGATACCGTGTTATACCTTTTGGCGAAAGAACCAGTTTAGACCTAGTTGATAATGGAGAGCTCTCAGACATCAATTTTGAACGGCTTCTTTGCATACGCTCTGCTAGGCTGCCTATTCGGATGGGTCAGACTTTGACTCTAGAACCCTATTACCCTAACAGGTTTGCTCGCCAATTTGGCTATGATCAGGGTGTTCCTGCAAACGCTTTGACGTTTGGTTTTGCTAACAGAAGCAGAAGATCCTTGAAGGATATTGCTGAGTGCTATGCTCGTTTTTTTCAGAGTGGTACTAGCGAGGTTTTCCATATACCTGACTGGAGTAACCTTGGAGCATGTACTCGGAACTATTGTGCCTGGTGGGTTGGAGCTTCAACACCTTATTTGAGTCAATCAATTCGGAAGGTTAATGCAACTCTGACCGATAAGGATACTCATTTGCGAGAGCCTGTTTATCTAATTACTGATGTGAGGACAGTGATTAGTGGGTTCCATAGTATTAGGAACACCTATAAGACAGTCGAACCTTCTAGTGGCATGTTTTGCTCGCCTATCATCAGTCCACCAGCGCCGTCGGAGGTAGCAGAAGAAGACTTAGGAAGTCTCCCAATTCCTGAAGATGTGTTGGACAGTTGTCCGAAACACATCTCAATGCCTGATGAGGTAGCAGAGGGCAACCAACGAAGTCCCCTAGTACCTGCAATGATGATAAGGGAAGACTCTAGCAGCTCCTTGAGTAGTGATGTAAACCCTAAGAGGAAGCGGTCGAGACATAAGAGTCCCGTCCCTTTAGAAGATTCCAACGCTGGAAACAAAGGTGCAACATTTTTCTTTTCACATTGCATCTCTTTTATCTCCTTTTCTTTCCCTTTTTTTTTATGCTCTTGACTCTGTTTTATAATTTTTCCTTTATGTTAATGCAATAGGGAGATCGATTTTTCAGAGTGAGCACCACTCAGATGAAGAGGATGACGATGATACTGATCTTGATCTCGATTTTGATACTGGCGAAGCGACTTCTGCCAATTTGGAGATCCTAGTGCCAGTAACCACCCAGGCCAGTGATACGCTGACTGCTGGTTTACAACATCGACCTCTTGAGCTGATACAAGGTTTGCCAGACTTTGCTCCTCTTATGGATGCACCCGCTTCTTTAGACAGTCTATTTCCTGGCTCGGTGTATCCCTACCTCCGCACAGCAGTTATGGAAGGTATCAAAGCCATTGCTAAAATTATTCTAGCTTCTCAATCTGCTTTGACTTTGTGGTCTACTCGAGATGAAGTTTTTAACCACTTGGAGGCATTGAAACTTACTGCCAAAGCTGCCCAAGTGGATGATGTGAGTGTTTCCTGGATAGTTTCCCAAGTTCGCAATCTTTTTGAGAAGATGGAAGCTATAGCTGCAATAGAGAGCACTATCGATTCTGCTGCTTGGAATAAGGTATCTACCAATCTTTCTCATTGTAATGAAGATCTGGCCTCCGAAGAGAAGGCATTAGCCCAGCTGAAAGAAAAGTCTCTTGCTATAGAAAAGCGAGAAAGAGAGGTCACGATAATGATGGAGAAGTTCCGAACAGAGAAAGAAAGCCTTGCTAGGGACAAAGAGATACTAGCAAAGAGTACATCTGAGGCTGAACATCGTATCCAGCTTACCACACAGAGACGGCAAGACCTAGAAAAGCAGGAGCAAGAAGGCAGAATGAAGCTAGAGGATCTCAATTTGAAGAAGGCTCACCTCCAAACTTTAGTTACCACTTTTACTTCATTTGCCTCTATTTAGTTAGTGGATTTTTTTTTATCATCATTTTTTTTATGCTTTAGGAACTTTTAGACCTCTGTTTGATTTTGCACATACATTTTTCATGGGTACATGCAAACATTTTTTTTTAGATACAAGAGCTCTGCGAAACTTAATATTGATAAGAATTGTGATACCAAATATCAAATCAACGCAACTTATTGCAATTTCATTAATATGACATAATTCACTCTTGCTTCTTGGATAAGGTAAGTATATGCCCCTGCATGTATTTTGCATGTACTCAAAACAGTTCTTCTCCATACTCTTCTATCGATCACCCACATTCACCCACATTCAACTAAGAAAAATTAGGCTTACACACTCGTCATGACAACACCTTTGTATTTTGTGAGCCAAGCTTTAGAACCAATTAGCTGACTTCCAATCTCACTATATTTTATTTGAACAATATTTCAATACCAACATGAACTTGACCAAAAACCACTGGTCTACTCTTAAGAGTGACACCTTATAAAAATGTATTCACTCTCCTTTTAAGAGGACAATTGGTATTGTGTTTGTTTTTTGGGGCTGCATCTAGCGTTTTTTACTAGCTAGACTGCCTACGTACCCTCTTCATGAGGGATCAAGCCGTTCGTAGTTCTTTCGGGCACCCGTTTTGTCACATATGCTCCAGGGTGCCTCATTTTGGACTAACTTCAAGTCCATACCTTCATTTCATTCATCTTTTTTTTTTTTTACCGGGATTTTTTTTCTCTTTTTTTTTATAATTTTTTTTTATTTTTACCGCATCACTCGGATTACCTGGGCCCACCTTCTAGGAAGGGTTTCCCAAATGACCCGACTATCATATGCGAACCCGATTTTTTTTTTTTTTTTGCGACTGAATTTGACAAATGCTTTGATGTCAAACGTCCTACGTACTCCTTGGTTGGAGATCAAGTCTTAACGTAGTTCTTAACATTTTAACTCTCAAACTTCATGTGAAAAACTTCTTCATAAATTTTCCGTTCACACATGAGTATACCACTTCGCCTTCGGTATTTGAGAGTTCATATGCACCTTTGGGAAAAACTTTGGTCACTACATAAGGACCTTCCCATTTCGATTCAAACTTTCCTTGTGCTTTTCGATTGATGATAATCGGTCGTCGAATGGTAAGAACCAAATCACCAATAGCGAATGAACAAAACTTGACCCGCTTGTTAAATGCCCCAGCCACTTGAGCTTGATAGATTTCAAGCTTTTGTTGTGTTACTAGCCTAAGCTCATCCAATGCTTCAAGCTCAGCCAAACGGATTTTGACATTCTCTTCGGGGTCGGTAAGTTGAACCGCTACTCTAAGAGATGGCAATTGTATTTCTAATGGCAAAACGGCCTCGGATCCAAAGACCAGGTTGTATGGTGTACAACCAGTCGAGGTTCGTGTTGTTGTTCGATATGCCCATAATGCCTCCGGTAACCGGTCATGCCAATCTCTCTTCGATTTTGAGACCATCTTCTTGAGAATTTTACATAGCACTTTATTAAATGCTTCAGCTTGGCCATTTGATGACGGATTATAGCTAGATGAAAAGCTATGCTTAAACCCGAATTTCTCGCTCAACTTCACCAACATTTGATTCTTGAAGTAAAGAGCATTATCGGAGATGATCTTTGAAGGAACTCCATATCGATAGATCAAGTGAGTCCTTATAAAATTGGCTACTTCTTTAGCTCCCACTTCCTTCAAAGGTATAGCTTCAGCCCATTTGGAGAAATAATCTGTAGCCGCCAAAATATATTGGTGACCTCGGGAAGAAGATGGCTTTATACTCCCTACCACATCAAGACCCCATGCGTGAAATGGCCATGATAAAGTAGTAGGATGTAGCATTTGAGGAGGTTGATGTATGAAGTCGCTGTGAATTTGGCAAGCGTGACAAGCTTTAGCAAAGTCCATAGCATCTTTCACCATAGTAGTCCAATAGTAGCCTAACTGTTTGATTTGATTAGCCAATTTAGGACCTGCTTGATGCGCTCCACACACTCCAGCATGAGTTTCGGCTAGAATGTATTTAGCTTCCTCTTTGGACAAGCATCTTAGCAAGATTCCAGCAAATGTCCTTCGATACAACGTATCATTCTTAAGCAAGAATCTTGACACTCGTCTTTTAATGTCCACCCTCCTTTTCGCATCGTCGGGGAGGATTCCATGACGAAGATATTCGATAAATGGTTGTCTCCAATCCATTTCCTCCTCAATTTCATAAACGGAAGCTACCTCCACGTCTTCTTTTGGCTCATCTCGCTCCGAAGATGGTATAAGCAAATGGCGCTCACCGATGGCAACCTGAATTTCTCTTTCATTTGGTAACGTTAACGATGAAGCCAATTTTGCCAATGCATCTGCCTTGTCATTCTCGGACCTCGATATATGCACCACTTCAATTTGACGGAATTGACGTGTGAGGTATTTAGCTCTTTGATGTAAAGGGATCAAGTTTGAGTTTTTGACCTCGTATTGCCCATTTAATTGTCTAATGACTAATTGAGAGTCACCAAACACCTTTAATGGATCAACACGCATTTCAAGAGCTATCTCCAAGCCGATAATGAGTGCCTCATATTCTGCCACATTATTTGTGCAATTCTCCAAAAGAGAAAATGAATAAGGCACTATTCCATCACTTGGGGTAATGAACACAATACCCACACCAGCCCCTCTTTTTGTTGCAGCGCCATCGAAATATAACTGCCAAGACTTTTCTTCCGTCATGAAGACTTCTTCATCCGGCAAATCATCCGACAACTCCTCATTATCCGGAGTAGGATGGGCTGCTAGAAAATCAGCTATAACTTGCCCTTTTACTGCCTTTTGAGGCACATATTTGATGTCAAAAGGAGCTAGAAGCATAGCCCATTTGGCCAATCGTCCCGACAACACAGTTTTTGATAAGATATACCGTAGAGGATCGGCTTTGGATATTAATGTAATTTGGTGGGATAAAAGGTAATGTCGTAGCTTTTGGATGGCAAAGATCAACGCTAGACATATCTTCTCCATAGCGGAATAATTTTGTTCTGCCCCCACCATTGTTCGGCTAATGTAGTACAAGGCATTTTCCTTTCCGTCATCATTATTTTGAGCCAACATAGCCCCTAACGATCGCTCAAGACTTGCGATGTACAAAATCAAGGGCCTTCCTTGAACTGGCGCCATAAGAACTGGCGGATCGATCAAATATTTCTTGATGCTTTCAAGGGCATTTTGGCAAGCTTGATCCCAAACGAAGGGAACATCTTTCTCATCAACCTTAGAAAGGGTTGACATCTCCCCGTTAGGTTCGAAATGAACCGTCGGATATAGGCAAGCCTGCCTTGCAAGCCTCGCAGTTCACGGAGATTCCTCGGAGCTGGCATTTCCATGATCGCCTTAATTTTATCGGGATCAATTTCTATTCCTCGGCCTCGAACAACGAAACCAAGAAACTTTCCCGATGTTACACCAAAGGCGCATTTAAGAGGATTCATTTTCAACTGGTGCTTGCGTAATCTTTCGAAGATAATTTTAAGATCATTTATATGATCCTCCCTCTTCTTCGTTTTCACCACAAGGTCATCTACGTAACACTCAATGGTATTGTGAAGGAGATCATGAAAGATGACCGTCATAGCTCTTTGATAGGTTGCCCCGGCATTCTTTAACCCAAAAGGCATCACAGTATAGCAATATGTGCCTAATGGGGTACGAAAAGCCGTTAGTTCTTCGTCTTCGGGATGCATTTTGATTTGATTGTAGCCCGAAAATCCATCCATAAAGGACAAGGCTTGGAACCCTGTAGTGGAATCAACCAAGAGCTCGGTTATGGGAAGAGGGAACTCATCCTTGGGACATGCTTCATTTAAGTCCCTGAAATCAACACAGATGCGCAGTTGACCATTTTTCTTCTTCACGGGAACAATGTTAGCCAACCATATCGGGTATTGGACCTCCCGAATGAATCCGGCCTCAATGAGCTTATTGACTTCAACTTTGATTTGTACAGTCAACTCGGGCCGAAAACGGCGTTGCGCTTGCTTCACTGGCTTTTCTTCTTCCGAGATGGACAACTTGTGCATTGCCACCTTAGGATCCAACCCAGGCATGTCTTGGTACCCCCAAGCAAACACATCTCGATATTCATGAAGAAGCTCCTCATATAATCCTTTTTCCTTGTCTGTTAGCAAAGCACTAACAAAAACAGGCTTAGGATTCTCTATACTCCCCAGATTGATCTCTTGCAGTTTATCGACCGTGGCTTGACCACCATCTTCCATTTCCGGTGGAGCCGGTTGGATTATGTTAACAAAATCCTGTAAGTCTTCGGCCAATTCACTCTCGCTAGAGGCCAATACCATGTTCACCTCCTCCATTTGAGTATCCATTGGATCCTCCGACTCACAAGTGGGAGCTCTCGACTTCTTTTTCTTAAGCTTCCACTTTTTGTTCTTCTTGTCGTTGGCCTTCTTGTTCTTGGACACACTACCTTCTCCAAGTCTCTCAAACACAGACACTTTTGGAGAACTTGTGCCTAATCTTCCAAAAACCGAGACTCGTGGAGCATTTGTTGTATCCTGCAAGAACATACTTTGCTCCTGGCTTGTAAGAGTCATAGGCTCTAAGACTTTGGCCGACAACAATTCGCCTTCTTGTGAAAGTTGCAAATCATCCATTGAGATCTTGCTGGGGGGATTTTGTTGGTTTTTGCATTTCCACGAGGGTTTCGTCACTTTAATTTTGACTTTCTTGTCAAGCTTTGAAGAAACCTGTTCATCGGGCAAATGAGACGGCTCGCCCTTGAACACCACCCTCGTGTCTTCATTTCTTTTCTCTCCATAATGTCGATGAATGACCAACTTCTTCTTAGGCACCGATTGGTCAATCTTGCGGAGAGGACAAGTGTAACTTGTCATTAAAGAATGCATGGCTTTCTCCGTTGCACTTAATGGCTTTTGACCGGGTTGGCGCTTGTCTTTAGGTGTGTATTTGAACAACACCTTCGGACGCGTCCCTTGCACCTCCTTCTTGCAAACAAAAGAGATTTTAGGAGGTGAAGACTCCTTTCGGCCAATCTCTTCTTTTTGAGGACTTTCACTTCTACTGTCCTCTTTCGTTTCTGAATGAGTGCTAGGACTACAATACACCGATTTGTAAAATTTAGCGTCCGCGTAATTAACGCTTTCACCTTGAAATGGATCACTATCACCTCGGATAGTCCTCTCATTCCCGTTCTCATCGGTGTATTTTAAGCACTGATGAAGTGTAGAAGCGATTGATTTGCTAGCATGAAGCCAAGGTCTTCCAAGCAAAGCATTATAAGAGGTTCCAGCATCAATCACATGGAAGAGTGCATCTTTGTAGAGGTCATCCAGAACCACTTTTAAGGCGATAGCACCTAGTGCCTTTTGCCCCACTTGGTTGAATCCTTGAATCGTGAGTAACGTTGGCGATAGATGGTCAATAGTCAACCCCATCGCTTCCAAAGCCCGCAAAGGCAATAAGTTTACTGCGGACCCACAATCCAACAGGATTCGATTCAATTTTGTCTCCCCGATCATACCCGTTACATATAACGGCCTGTTATGGTCATTGCTCCCCAATTGGAGATCTTCATCGGAGAAAGTTATACACGCCATGCAAGAAGCGCAATGAACCGGAGGAGATGATGTGACTTCATCGACCTCTACATGATCAACTTGGTCCTTATAATCCTCCGGATCCATGAGAGCTTGAATTAAAGCCTTCCTTAGGTCGGTCGACATTTGCAAGGCATCATATACACTTAGACGCGCGGGAATGCGCTTCAAGTGACTGATAACATCGTACTTCACCTTCTCTTTACAAGAAGTTTTTCGAAACGACATCGGCATTCGCGGCGCAACATCTTTTTGATTAGATGCCCCAACCTCCTTGCCTTTTTGGCTCGGTATAGAAGCTTCTTTGTCAACCGCCTCCTCAAAATTTGTCGTCTTTGAGGTTTCACCAATGGGTGACTCCTTACCCATTTCTTGTTCCATGGGTTTAGGAGAAGACAACTTTTTTCCCGACCGAAGAGAAACTTCATCGACCTCTTCTTCCTCGACCATATCGGCCCATGAGGTCATACAACATTGGACAACTTTACCCTCCCAAAATGATTCTTCATCGGAAGAATCATCGACAACCTCACCTTCCCGAAACAATTCTTCCTCGGGAGAGTCATCCTCTAAGAGCTCTTTTGGAATATAATCCATAAGAGTGAACATTTTACGTCCGGGTTGAGTATACTCTTCGTCGGACTTACTCTCGGGCTTCTTATTCTTCTTACCCTTCTTCTTGTTTTTCTTCTTCTTATTTTTCTTTTCGGGCTTTCTACCGATCATTCTATAGCCCGTAGATCCGGCTCGTCGGGTTGTCTTTGAATGAGACTTTTTCCGACTCACACAAACCTGCCACTTGGAACCATTCTCGCTATCACCATCTAGCGGAAACGATTCTTCGACGTTTGCTTGCATCAATACGTCATATAAAGACATGCCACCTGGCCCATCTCTCGGCATATCTGGATAAGCCCATACAGTACGCACCTCATTGCGCATTTGAAACTGTACAGGGACTGCCTTCGGAGGCAACGATACTGTAGGAATGGCATCCTCTTTGACCACCTCCGATGAAGGGCTGCTCTCTAACTCCTCCGCTATCGATATAGGATTTGACGAAGCAGTTTGGTTTTTAGAGCTTACCCCCTCAATTTCAATTTCACCCTTGTTGATCATCCTCTCGACAATATCTTTGAAAACATAACAATCTTCAATTGGATGACTAACAATCCGGTGATAAGGACAATACCTCAGATCACTCGTCTTGTTGGCCTCATTTGGCCTCTTTGACTCCGGGAGAGATATCATTTTTTCCTTCATCAATTCGCTGAATATACCCCTTACATCTTCATCATCAAAGGGGTATTTCTTTTGCTTCCTCTCTTCGAGAGATAGCCTTTTAGTATTCTCTTTGGCTTGACCCTTCTCATGTGCCCTCGAAGTACTCCCGGAGGGTTTTCCTTGGGGCTTAATGAAGGTAGCCATCGATTCTCCTTTTTTTGCGGGTTTTCTACCCTCATCTTTCCTTACTTCGTTAGCTTGAGGCCGACTCACCCCGATTTTACGCCGAGCCAATTGGCGCTCAACATTGCAGGCCTTTGACACTAAAGCATCGAAAGCTTTAGGTTCCGCACTGCCTACGTGCACCGCTAACTCGGGAATCAAGTTGTTAGTGCACATTTGCACACATGCTTCTTCACTCAATTTTTCCGGGCATTGAAGTCTTAAGCTTCTCCACCTTGCAATGAAATCATTTGCAGACTCATTTGGCCTTTGATGAGCATTTGCAAGATCCATGATGGAAACTTTGGCCTTTGAGCTCACAAATTGAGCCAGAAATTCCTTTTGTAGGTCATCCCAAGTATGGATCGACTCTGGCTGAAGCTGTGTGTACCATGTAAACGCGGATCCTCTTAACGATTGCACAAACTGCCTTATCAACAATTGATCGCTTAAAGCAGTTTCTCCGCACGCGGAGTAAAAATGGGCGAGATGCTCATGAGGTGAACCATGAATGCCGTCAAATTTATCAAAAGTCGGCCTTTGATAGTTCGGAGGGAACGGAATTGCATCATAATCCGCAGGGTATGGCTTTCTGTAGCCAATCACTGGCAGACTTTGGGAGATCTTAAATTCCCGGATCCCTTGAGCGATCAACTCCTTTATCTCTTGGGGAGAGATAGAGGAGCTGCTTTCCTCTCGCCTTTGCTCTTGCCTATTTTCGGAATTTTGCTGTTGAGCTTGAGCTATAAGGAGTTGGATTTGAGCATCCCTTTCTTCCAGTTTTTTCTGTAATTCCTGAAGTTGTTCTTCAACAGTTGAGGCACCGGTAACCAGCACTGACATGCTTTCAACTTCCTCTTCGGATCCATAATTTGATCCAATACCGCTGACAACTGCCATCGGGAACTCATCTTCATGAAATAACGAGTTTAAATCTCCATACAAAGGAGAGCTTTGTTTCTTTCTTGGTATAGCTGGCGGACTTGGAGATCGAGTAACTGCGCCGGCGTATGACGTGGTCTTAGACCTCGACCTTGTCATTGGCCCCTCATACCCCTCCATATAAATAGGGAGTGAGGTAGCTTTTCTTGGCACCACTATGCTCTTCCCTTTGTCCTGAGCCTGAAAAGATGCTTGGACATTCTTCTGAGGCTCCGTAGGCTTCAACACTTTGACCCTCGGAGCTTTGACTTTCTGATCTCTCATTTTTAAAGATCCTTCTTCAACCTCCCCCTCCGAATAGGAGGTAACCATGACTTGTTCCACATGGTTCATATCCCAAGGAATCGAACCAAAGAAAATATGGCTTGAGCTCGCAGTTTGAGGTGCGATGATAGTCTTGTTTACCTCAAGGAGGTCTTTGGCAGCCTTCCATAGGGTTGCGTTGGCCAGGTCCAACGCCGGGGATGGGGCTAACTTGCGAAGTGCCCCAGCTTTCCCGCGCTGGGAGCCGCACTTTCGCCCCCTTCTCCTCCGGGACTTGTTCTTAGTCTCAACCACCGGTGGAATGGCTCTCTTCACCGAATTATCACTTTTCTTGATAATTCGAATGATAGGCCTCTGGGAAACAGCACGGGTCGGCTTGCTCTCACTGCTACTGGCCGTACTAGCTTCTCCGACTCGGATATAAGTCGGCTTCCTCTTGACGAACACTTTGGCGGGCCTCTTGTCACTTCGTCCCGAGGAAGGGACGGATGTTCTTGGGACCCAAGTCTGCACCGCTGCGTCCTCCTGGATGGCCTCGAACACATTGCTTGTTGGGATCTCTGCGGAGATGGAGTCCCTGGTCACTTCAAACTGCACCTTGAAGGATCTCTTCCTCAACCAACGACCACCCTCCACGAGGAAAGTCGCGGGTAGCTCATTGAACTTCACAATTGCTGTTGGTGCCATTTGTACCTTTCAAAAAGATATAACCATGTATTAGTATAAATACAACTAAGAGATGAAAAGGCAGAAAGGGTCCCACTGGGCGTGCCAAAAATATGTTGAATAAAAATGCGCAAATAATTATACAACACATTTTATTTAATTTTTTAATATTTGAGTTCGACCCCTTTTGGTTATCCTCTTGATTCGAAGTCGTATCGATACCAAGATTTGAATGGTTTTGGTGATTTGGGCTGCACCCGAATTTTAGCGGGTTGCCTACGTATCTCTGGGAAGAGAATCAAGCCTTACGTAGTTCAGAGTAGAAAACCAATTTGATCTTTTTGATCGGCGATTGTACCCGACAAGCTTAAGCTTTATGTCGAGCTACCTACGTACCCGTTTGAACGGGATCAAATCACCCGTAGTTCTTTTTAAAATGTCAATTTGATTTAATTTGGAAAAGGTGACTGAATTCGGTATATGTTAGATTTTACACCGAATTTCCTACGTAACTCTTAAAAGAATATCAAGTCTATACGTAGTTCTTTATAAAACCCGTTTGATTTGGTTTTGAAAATTTGATCGTTTAATGATCGTGTGATTGAACCCGACGAGCTTTAGCTTTGAATCGAGTTTCCTACATATCCGGCAAAACGGAATCAAATCTTATGTAGTTCTTTTGAAAATCAAGTTTATATTTGGTCAACTTGATTCGAGATTTTGGCTCCGTTTTTTTTATTAGGAGCCGATTTGAGATTGACCCACTCGAATTAATTGGCAAAGAATATTTGACGAGTTTAATTTTTTTTATTTTTTTTTTATCAAACTCAAATTCTTAATTTGTGCCAAAAATAATTCTTATATTTTAGTGGGATAATTTTGTAATTAAACCCATTATTTTTAAAACCAGGCCGAAGGCATATATATATACCTGTATATATATCCTTTCCCTTCAACTTTAATTTGTGTTGTTGTTGTTTTTTTTTTAATTATTCTTATTTTTGAACCCGAGAAATTGATGTTCCCCTTTTGAGTTTTTGATAGGTGTTAATACATATTAACCCATCGTTCATCATTTTTTTTATTTGTTTGATCGAAGGGCTCACTCGGCCCAAACAAAAGAGATCAGCCCAACCCAAATTTCTTAGTTGATTTGTTTTCTAGCCGACATTTCTCTTTCGCTTCTGTGTAATACGCTGCACACAACACAGGATAGGGCAACAGTAGAGCGGCGATTTTTGACGATCGAAGACTGCCGTTGCCGAAAGTGTTTTTTGTTTGGGCTTCGAAAAGAGCTGGGAGGCCACGATCAAGAGGGTCAAGGTGAACAACAGATTTGTCGACTCGGGGATTAGAAGAAATCCTACGGAGGTCGCATAGGTTTGGATTCCTTGCTTCCACTAGGACATCCAATTTAGGGCTTTTTTTTGTTTCGTTTTGAGACAATTTTGCTCCTCCAGTGTGTAATGCTCACCAATCCAACACCCTGTAAGTCTTGAATTAAGGTTTGGAATATTTGTAACCGTTTGGGAAATTTCAAATAAGAGGAAATTCCATCTGATATGGGGGTCTGTATAAATTTACATCAATTTTAATTTGATGCGTTTTTCTTTCTTTTAGTTGAGTGAAATCCATTAACTTGTGTTTGTTTACTTTAAATTTCCCAATTTCATTTTTTTTTTGCGTTCACCATTGTTGGCCCGAGGATCTATTTGGAACCAATTTGGTCAGGCTCATTGACTGTCATTTTTTTTTTGTGAAGCATTGAAACTAGTGGCTGCCTCCTTCCCCTTTCCTTGTTTTTTTTTCTTGATCATAAACAAGTTCTCAATGAGGGAAGTTTTGATGAATCAGTTTCCCTCTGACCAAAATTGGGCAGCATTTCAGCCCTGGTTTAGAGCAATTCGTTGATTCTCGAACCCAGGCCACATGAAAAGCTCGTAAGGTTTTCATGGGCGGGGTTACAAGAATCGAAAGGATATATAGCGGAACTTCGACAGCATTTCGGCATGACTTGAGTAATTTGGTGATCCCGGAACCCAGGCCACGAGAAAAGCTCGTAGGGTTTTCAAGGGCGGGGTTCCAAGAATCAAACAAACAGGGAACAACACTACTACCTTGATTGCTTTCTGCTTACTTTGCTGAGATTTTTTCTTCTCTGCTTTTTCTTTCTTTTTGATTGCCTGTATGCGTGTGTCACCCATCAAAATAAGTAGCTTTCCCCTTTTATAAGCCAAGTTTGAACAGTTATTGGAATAACTGGCTCCATCACCCCACTCCACCCCCTTTAATTAATTATTTTCTTTATTCATGTTTTGTAGGTGGGGAAAAAACGGGAGCAGTTGTGGTTCAATTTAACTTCCTCATTTGACAGTTCTCCATTTTTTAACTGCTCAATTATTTAAAGGCATGATTGACCACTCACCCACATATATCTTATTCAATTTTAATTCCATATTTCTTAGTTGCATGGAATTAAATCTGGACCAAAAATTTGGGCTAGTCTAATCATTTTGGGGGCTTGTATTTATGAAACCTGATTTCATCATTTTTATAAAAAAAATATTTTTAATGAAATTTAAGTTATGCCACATGATGAACATTCCCCAAATTTCAAACAAATAGGGATAATTTAATCATTCGCCAAAATTTATCATTCAACACATCAAATCACCGAATGAGATATGGGCCACACTGGTGACGAGATACAACAATGACAAACAAGGGACATAAGTTTTTTTTATCATGAAATACTTTGAATTCTCAATGACTATTGACAAGCCTGTCATGGATCAAGTTCATGACTTGCAGAGTATCTTTAATCGACTCAAGGAGTTGAAGGTTGAGATATCTGAATCACTACAAGTAGGAGCAATTGTTGCTAACTTGTCAACTACTTGAAATGATTATAGAAACACTACTAGAAAAGCGTAATATAGCCTTGAAGTTATTGGCAACGAAATACTTCGAGGGTACGTTTGTAGCTATTACCCCCAAAGATGCCCTCGAAAAAATATTTCGGGTGTAAATACCATTGAAATAAAAACGAGACTATTTTTCCATGCTAAATACCGTCGAATATATATTTGGAGGGCCAATTCGAGGGTAAATTAGGCACGAAAAAAAAAATCAAGTGCACTTTTTTAAGGCTATGGCGAAGAGATTTTACCAATGAGTTTGATAGATGGTACACTCGAGGCTACTGTCGAGGGTATACAAGATCAAATTTTATTACGAGGTAAAAACGAGGGTATAATCACTCAAATTATTTATGAGGCTAATTTTGAGGGTACATTTGATACTAAATGGTGGCGAACAACGTGGCTAGATAACCTCAAAATATATGGTCGAGGGTAAATTCGTTGGCGTTTAACCATCCAGGTTACCCAAGTGGTAAGGAAAATATTTTATGGATGAATGATGAGAAAGAGTTGCATGTGTCACATACATACATCTTGCTTAATTGCCCAGAGGTTGAATTATATGTCAAGTAAGTCTATAAATACAAAAATACATTCATTCATATGATTTTGAGCTTAAATTGAGTATTTATATATAAGTTCATATGTATATATGCAGGCTATTTATAGAAGAATGTGGTGTGGATGCTCTTTCAAAACATTTTCTACAATGGTTCAAAGATTATGTAAGTATTCATACGTCTTTTATACCCAAATATGATGTGATATTTTTCTAATAATTTTTATAAATTGAAATAAAGATAGTTTTATAGACATGCGACATTTGATTCATTTGTAGGTTTTCAAAGCACCCCAACATACTATTGATCCTCTCATACTTAGTCTAGCTTATGGACCAAGTAGAAAGGTGCTGACATGACCTGCATACTACATAAATGGTTACAAATATGAAACCTTGGAACGTGGTAAAGACAAAGTAACCATGAATAGTGGTGTGTGTACACGCTTCAATTTGTGAAACACAATCAAATTTCTTCGGGATGATTGAAGAAATTTTGGGATTTGAGTTCACCGGTTTTCCATGCAAGAAGATTGTGTTATTCAAGTGTTTATGGTATGACCATAGTATTAGAGGGACAAACATCCATGCACAATACCGATTGTAAGAGATTAATGTGAGAAGACGGTACACCAATTATGAGCCTTTTGTTCTAGCCCAACAATGCATTCAAGTGTACTATGCAAGTTACCCTGGAGCAAGTCGTAGTCGTGCAGATTGGAGAGCTGTGTGCAAGATAAAGCCTCAACGCAGAGTAGAAGAGAGATGGACAATGAAGAAAATTCCTGATGAGCTGTTGCAACAAGATGGCATTGAGGTCATCGGGGAACAATTTGTAGGTGCAATTGTTGATCAGTTACCGACAAATCTATCAGTTTCAAGTGAACTAGATGAAGGAGCATATAGTGAAGATAGTGATAATGATAATTTTGAGCTCGAAAATGAGAATGAAGAAGAAGATTTTCCTTCCGAGTCTGATACAGAAGTAGAGTACGTGGACAACGATCATATCGTTGAAGATGATGATGATACATCCGATTAGAGTAAGTCAATTTATTTATTTCTGAAATTTATTTTGGTTAAAATTTATTTCTTAAATTAAAATGAGCGGTACAACAAAATTTCAATCAATGTAATTTCCCGGCTTATAAAAATTTAGGAGGCGAATGTGTGCGTTTTTTTTAAGTAGTAGGTGGTGGTATAAAAGGAACTGTTCACCTTTTCTAACCCTAGATCTATTCACTCCTCTCGCTCGCCTCCTATCAGACATTGTCCTTATTCTCGCATGAGAGGGGCGGCGCCTCTCGCTTCTCGCTTCTCCGCGCGCTGGTGGCTTGAAGACAGGTCCGTCTGCTGCTCGCCTCTCGCCTCTCGCTTCTCGCTTCTCCGCGCGCTGGTCCCGCTGCTGCTCCCTCCGCGCGCGCTGCTCCCTCCTCCCTCCGCGTGCACTGCTCCCTCCTCCCTCCGCACGCACTGCTCCCTAGTCTCGCCGTTCGTCTCAGCCGCTTCCACCATGGTAAGCAATAATGCTTGGTTAGAACTTCGATTAGATTGCCCCAAGAATCAGTTAGTGGCTACAAAAAGAGTGTATTCTCTCACATTAGGGGGCAATATTGAATTGCATCTTTTGACACACGATTGTTGCTTTACTGTTTACTTATGGAAATGCATTGGCCTTCTTGTAAAAATAGTTTGTTTATGAGATATCCTCCCAAATCTGTGAGGTTGATATTATTTGGTCTTCTATTATATTTTTGCCTTGCCTTGCATTTCTGTTGAAGCCGAGATCCCGACATCCTGTTTTGTTGTGTCATTTGCAGCCTCCTTTTACATCTCTTATGTCCTCGGTTTACCGATTTCTTGCCACTCGTAGCCACGGAAACAAGGGTTTTTGTTGGAACGCAAATTGGAGCCCTACTTCTCCTACTGGTTTTGCATCACCCTCAAATAGGTTTTTTTTTAAATTTCATTTTCTGTTCTTGTAGGGTTGTGCAAAGGGGCTGCTTGAGGCTTTGTTTGTTTCAAGATACCCTTTTGTACATAGGGGCTGTGTGAGGCTTGATTTCATTGCTTCAACATTATTTTAATTTCATTTTAGGGCTGTGCAAATAGGCTTGTAGGGCTGCGTGAGGCTTGATTTCATTGCTTCAACATGTTTTTAATTTCATTGCTTCAACTTGTAGGGCTGTGCAAATAGGCTTGATTTCATTGTTTCAAGATACCCTTTTAATTTCATTTTCTATTTCAAGATACCCTTGTGTGTTGGTTAAAAGTATTGTGTTAAACAAGATTAAAAAATGTGTGATATTATAGTTGAATTTAATTGCAAATGTGTGTTATTATAGTTGAGTTTAAAGTCTTGTGTTTAATTAGGGATTATAAAAATTGTAAAGGCCAAATATATTTTAGATATCATATTAGTAGTATTTTAATTTAAAATGTTATTATTTATTTCAATTTATAGAAATGGGAGAAAAATCGTCCTCGAGCACGACTTCAAAATTTAAAATCATTCCGGCATCAATTTAAATTAGGATTTTTGACGGGATTTGATTTTCGACTTCGAGTCCGAGTATTAATAAAATTCAATTAAGCTCCGAATTGATTGAAATTGTTTAATTATGATTATCTTGAAATTTGATCGAACTTTGATTTATTAAAATTGTTTTAGTCGGGATTCGATCGGGCGAGCGGGATTCGGGTCTTTTCCGCTAATTTGAATTGGGTATTGTTGGGACCACATATATTTTAATTTCTTTTCTTTTCCTCTCTCTCTCTCTCTCTCTCTCTCTCCCCTCTCGGATTTCTGTTGAGCATTTTGCTGGTCCCCTCTCCCCATTGTCCTCTTCTTCACCTTGCTTGTCCTATTATAGTAGCAGCTCATCTCCCACACCAAACTTCTGAAATTTCACTTCAATTGGGATCCAAACCCACGCCAGAAAAGACTGCGGAGACCAACACCGGACTACCACACCTCCTCCTTCTCGTCTTTGTGAGCCACCAGCAGACACCACACAGCAGCTTCCTCCCACCGCTGCTGTGCTCCTCTACCCTCGTCCTCGCACTTCCTTGCTCTGTTGGAAGGAAGCAGCCACCGCAACCTCCCACCGATGGCTAAGGATGAGCCTGAGCCGCCCAGAATCACGCCGGAGCTACCGCCTGTTCAGCCCCCATCTCCGAGCACCCGTGCACCCCTGCTTTCACAACCGAGCCAAGCACCATCGAGAGCTCTCCTCGCCTCTGTTTCGAAGCCAATGAGACAAAGCCGAGCTGAGACGAGCACCCAGAGCCACCGATGTCGTCCACCCTCCACCTCCTTCCTCTGTTTTGGCCCGATTTCCACCCTTGGTAAGCTTCCTCTTCTTCTCTCGAGCAGAAACTCACAAAGGGGGCACCTTTATGACTGTTCTCCTCCGACCCAGGCCCCAGAAGCCCTCTCGCATCTCTGGAAAACTTGTATTGAACTCCGATGAAGCCCGACGACCGTGATCGAACCCCATCCCTCGGTGAGTTTCTCTTCCTCCTTTCTCTCTAATCTCGTTTCGGTTTTCTGGGTCGGTTGAGGTCGGAAAAGGGAGATGGTGAGGAGGAGAGTGGGTCGGGATTGATGGCCGCCGGCGAGCCTGGGTTCAGCCCTCCTTCTTCTGCTTTCTTTCCGCTTAAGCTCTGTCCCTCTGATGTAGGAGAAGAAGCTCCAGAACCCGGTTCCCCTTCTTTTCTTTTCTTATTTTTCTGTCCGGTATAGTCTTTCCTTTTCTTTTTCCGGTTCACTAAAACGGTGAGTTTTGGGTATCCGGGTTATGGGCTTGGGTTTGGGTTTGTCTTCCGGGTCTGGGCCTCTCTCGGTTGGGCTGTTTGGTTAAGGTTGTGTTGGGTATTTAGGTTATATATATATATATATATATATATATATATATATATATATATATATATATATTATATGTTTTTGTTATTCTGATTTTAGGAAAAATGATTATATATATATTTATATGTCCTGAAATTATTAATATATATTTAAAAAGGTTTTAAAAGTGATATTTATTGATATGGAGTTATATATATATATATATATGTATTTTTAGATTGTTGTGAGCTTATATGGATAGTAAGTGTAAATTATTTGAATATTATTATTATTTTGGGATGGGTTATAATTATAAATTCTGGAAAATTAATCGTTATATATTGTATATAGATTTTTATTGTTTGGCTTATTTAATTGATACATTTTTAGAGGATTTAACTATGTGAGCTAGGATTTTAAAGTAAATTGCTGGTTTTGATTTATAAGTATTATTTGTGAGCTTAGAATTATTTTGATGATTTAGTATTGAGAATTATTTATATAATGTTTTGAAATAAGAAACATGCCGGAATGATTTCTATAATGTGCTTTGGAGAGAGTTGGTTTTAAAGTTAAATGTTTAATGTCGGAATTTGGCCAAGTATGAGCTGAGACACCATTTTGAATATGAGTTGACTTAATTTGGGATTTATGAGTTCAAAAATATGGTTGGTATGATTTTGTCAATGGGTTTGATTGAAAGAATGAGTTTGATCGAGTTGGTCGTATCGGAAAGATTTTGGAAAATGGTTTTACTATCGGTCGGTTTTGAGGATGTTGAGAACTTGGGTTCGTGAGTATGAATGTTGATCTGGTAGCTTATGAAAATGGCTTGATGATAGGTGTGTATTGCTTTTGGATTGCTTTGGACTTGCATTTGGGCCCTTACTTGTGTTATCTTGCTGTTCTGCATCTTCAGGTAAGTATCCTACGGGACTTACTCAGTAACCTGGACCTCCTGCCTGATGTGTCATGTAATGTGTAGTTTTGTTCCATATTAAAGCATGCCATGTAGTATCATGCTAGGATTGCATTGAACTGAGCATGTGTTTACTTTGTGTGTTTGAAACAGAACGGCCATTATCTGTGATAGTCCTAGAGTCTTTGCTGGGGTCATAGGGTAGCCCAGCCCCATCGGGTGCCCTGAGTCTATCGAGTCGATATGAGCATGATGATAGACCAGCACCATCGGGCATGTTTAATTTATATTTAATTTATGTTATGATGATGATACCGTGGGTGAGTGCACCACCACGAGGATATGCTATGCTATAGCAACGAACTGGCCAGTCTCTGCACTAACGGGAAGGGGTGCAGAGGTAGGAGAGGGATATGCCACTTGACATTGTTTTGGGCCCTTTACAGTTCTTTTCCGCATATTATATATACTAGGGGCATGATAGTGTGATTTAAATCTTGTACCGCATTAGTCATCTTTTATTTAGGCATAGGCATGTTATGTGGCCTCAGCGCGGTCAGAGGACCCGCAGGCGATCACCAGGCCTGACTTCATGGATAGTGTTAGGTACCGCTCTTGTTGCTCCATGCTTCTGTGACGGGGAAATCTTTTGGCGAATCGAAGAATCCGGCTAATATATTCTAACTTGACAAATGGCAAATCACCCACCTTGTTTTGGTTTTGACCCGGCTCTGCCGTGGCTTTTGTATCTAAACCGCACTTCCGCTTTATTTTCGTTTAAATTGTATTTCTGAGACTTCGACTGATTAGAGGTTTGAATCCTCGACCCGTACCTGAATTGCAACATTCGAACGAAGGTATCCGACCTTCGAAACGTATATCCCGGATATTTATATCCGGGCCGTTATAAAGTTGGTATCAGAGCCAGGTTGTGCAATTCGGGTACGCAAGGGTCGGGTGTATGTTTTGGAAAACCGCCCATGGATTTCGAAGATTTAAAAGCGTTTTAAAGGGGAAAAATGAACTTAATATGTCTAACTCAATTGGACTAAGTATGAACTTGGCTTATGATAAAAGTGGAGAACCAACTAATAAGGGATCGAGTGGGTAGAAAAGGCGATAGACCATCCCTATTGGATGTAGTCGGAAACGGGTAGGTGAAATACTAGCTTGTTCTTTACAGATGGGCCGGGAAGACTCCAAGGAGATCATTGCAATTGTCATTAACTGATTCTATGATTGAGTGCTTGATATGCTAAAGATTTGATTGTTATGTTCTAACTATTGAATGAATATTGAACGATTTGTGCGAACGGAATAGCGGGAGTACCCTTCTTCTTATATGGTCAAGCTCAGCTTTTGTGGAACCGCCCCTTTCCTTATGAACCCTTTTGACAATTCAATAGAGTCCTCCCTTCGAATATCGGTCTTCCACGGGAATTGGGTTGGTAAACACATGGTGTCGGGAATCATGATTGAATATAGAGGTTGTCCGAGAGAGTATTGGAAGACGGTCCTTGATGAAATTCCGAGCTAGAGAGTGAGATGTTTACGAGGTTGTCCTTATAAATTCTTATGACAATCCATTAGTGTCCTCTTGTCACGAAAAGTCGTATCCGAGTTTCACGGGAAAGATGGGTGATGAGTCAGTTAGGAAGAGTCAATGTTGCCCTTATGGATCTCTATCGGGTTATCTTGATTGCTTTGTCCATTGTTGCGTGATACTATATGGTACTACTCCTTGACCTACAATTGATCCTTAGTGTGGAATTATGCTTATGTGCTTTAATATTCATAATGACTATTGTATAAGTTTGAGCTATATTTATCGTATCCATATCATCCCGACATGATCTACTTAGTATATTACATTGTCATACTAGGGCACGAATAAATATGTCATATGCTATGAAGTTGTATAATTGATGTCCTCTCTGTGAATAGGTTCATGATAGTGTGATCGACTCTTCCTTATATGAATGCCTCATAAGATGTGCTCTTTAGCATGCTAGCCGATGATGCCTCGATGCTTATCGTTCATTTTGTGACAAGAATCTATAGCATGCCCATCCATTCCAAATTCGTCAGATTAACTATTGTTGATTATTTTGCAAGTTAATATTGTGTGTGATTGGTTGTGTTGAACGGAGAATATGTGTTATAATTGAACCTTGAGGAATGCATGTTTTGTCATATTATGTGTTGATTCGAGCTCATGTCCCCATCTTCTAGTCATGTCGCCATGTTGCTTAGACTTGCTCTATACCTCATTGCGTTTTCCTCTCGTGCCACTATGTCGTTGAGATGTGATTGAATGAACTCTTGCATACCGTCGTATTAACCAGTCGAGTGCATGTATGTACCATATGTCATATTGAACCACTAGTAACATGTTGGGCCCTTGGTTGTGACTTGTGTGAATTCTACTTTGCCTAAGTTGACTTGTGTGAATTCTACTTTGCCTACGTTATTGTTGATTCACTCTTGAACTAGGTACCTGATAGTGTGGCTCGTTCCTCTTTCTGTTCTATTAATATGTTTCACTCGTCCTGATGAGTTTAATGTTGAATTCGATGATTGATTAGCTTTCCGTGATGATCAAACCTAGCATGCTTACATGGTAAAGATGTCTATTACTCTATGATGGCTCCTCGTGCTTGCATGAACCTATGAATTGACACCTCGCATGATCACGCACCACCCTATATCATGATTTTGCATCTGCATGACGCATGAATATCGAAATGAACCTAGTTGAATTACTCTAGTTGTACTCATGTTCGATGTGTGCTATTAGTATCATGTGGAGCTTATGACTTCCAATATGACCCGCTGAATGATTTCATATCATGCTTGTTCTATAATGTGACAACTATTGTACCACACATGTGCTCTATGATGGTTCGTTCTTAGCATTATTATAATCTAACACCCATGATGTTCTTCTAGTTACTCTTGATGATGCCTCATGTTTCGTGAATAATATTTTGAACTCCTCTTAATGACTCTTGTCTATGCTGGTATCACATTATGTATCGCTAGTATCATGTAGGATCTATGCTCCCTAAATGTATCTCGTCGTATGATTACATGTCATCCTTAACTTACTATCTGATCATTGCTGTTAGGTGTGATAGTTACTATGCTGTTCTTATGAGCCCTCGTATGACGCTTCATCTGATTATTATAATATACTTTGCCATGATATATTTGGACTCATTTGTTGATGTGTATACCATGCTCTTACATTGATCATATGCATGATGCTCGTTATCTTCACTAAATTCCGCATGACTTCGAATCATATATGATCATGGTTGGTTCCGCCTATCTTGCTCGAAGTTACTAGGCAGATCTGTTTCCATGGAATACTAGAATGTTAGCTTGATTCACATACATCAGCGTAGGACTTCATTGTGTCTTTGATATGAATACGAATATTTCCCCCGAGATAGGTACATGTTAGTATGGATTGATGTGATGGATATGCTCCATAATGAATTCGTGCGTGTTTGTCACAATTGTAACCTAATAGACTTTCTTAAGGGCATCGTTACTATTCCCGGGTCAGAGTCTTGTCTCTAGTCGTGTCATCTTTAACTTTGGTCCATTTTGTCTCCGAGAGGAACATTGGGTCGTCCGCTCTTGTCACTCCCCTATCTCTGCAAACTTAAACTCCTACGCGTTACCTTGGATGAGAGACCGCATGGAAAAAGGGATCGGGAAGTCGAATAGCGATAGAGCAGCGCAGCGGAAGCGTGGGCCCATAACCCACCGGCCTCAGGATCGACAAGGTCGACGGAACAAGCTCGCTTCGAGGATTGCGATTATTGAGTACGATATGACTTGCAGGTGGGAGCGTCCTCTATTCGAATTGCTAACCCTTTCTGAACTTGCTGATGGTGTATTGCACTGACTTGATGTGGAAAATTGCGTGTTGATGTGATGACTTGGTAATGATTATTGTCTGATTATCCGGTGTCTATGATGATATATATGATTCGGTGCCTTACAGTCCTAATGTGCTATGATGATTTGACGTGATGTAACTCGGAGTTGCTAAACATGATCTAAATTCACTTCTTATATAGTATGAACTGCAAATGCTGAGAACCTGAACTGTTTATTAGATATGGTTATTAGGAGACGTGCTAGCTTGATTTGATTAGGTTCATATATGATGTTTTGCAATATTTGTTGAGCATGACGGTAAATTAAGACTTTTGATGCATGTTGCAATGTTTAATGATGAACTAATGATGTTGTTATAAATGCGAGTTGATATGATGTGATCATTATGTGTAATAATGTCCATGAATGCTTCTTCTTTGAACATGTGAGTGAGGTCCTTTGGTAGAGTGGTCGAAGAGTGGAGAAAGGTTTTGATCGATTAGAATGATCGATAGTGGTAAGGGGAAGTTGCCGAAGAGAGGTGTTGACTTAGGTTGGACCGAGTGGGTTCGGAAATTTTAAGAGGTAATGCTTGATGATTTTCGATGAGCTTCTAGGTGAATCTTGGGTGAGAGTATGGTTAGGAATAGGTCGGCTAGGCAGTGATCGAGGAATTTTACTAGAGAATGTGCGGTTAGCAGGGCATGATGCTTGTGAAATCTTAGGGAGTGTGGAGGTGTAAGAAATGGCTTTTAAGAGTACGAAGGATATAGCATGAGAGGGCCCTCGAGTGTGAGGTTAGAAATAGTAGTTGGATTCTTAGAGGTGGATTGCTAGTGAGAGCGCCTAGTGAAAGGAGGGGTGAGACGGGAGTACCAAATTGAGTTGGGGTTCTTTGGGGATTTTATCCGAGTTGGTGAGTTTAGATGAGGATTGATTTTGGCTTGAGAGTTGGGGACGAGCGAGCGGGGTTTGCGTTTTATTATAACTGAAATAATGTGCAAAACTTTCTTGATGATGTGATAATGACCTGACATGATATTAGATAGCGACCATGATAAACCTGATATGACCTGATATTACATGTTAATATGGAATATTTGAAATCTAGTTGACGGTGACAAGTATTATCATGAAATAGTGATACATTGCTATCCTACTATGTTGTTCTAGAAGCATGTTATGATGTGTTGTATGAATCATGAGATGATGATATTTTGCTATGTGAGAGCATGATGTTATATTACGAGCAGGAGATGTTAAATGATGAATATTGATTTGGATCATGAATCTGACTTATATATATGAGATAATGGTGCGTGATTGCTAAGTGATTGTTATATGACATTGTATGAGTTGAGATGATGTTTTGCGAGTATGCTGACGTTTTGGTGATTCACATATTGACTGACCTTCCCCTTTGCTGAACCTTAATAACCTGACCTTGTTGTGTTGATATGTCGACAATTGGTTTTGGTTAATTGATTCTGTGATGAGAGATACTTTTATGACTTCTGGTGTGATGTTGAGACATTGTGATGATTTTGTTATGTCATCGAGATGCATATTATGACCTTTGCCATGATCTGGAGATGTTGATGTGACCTTGTGGCACTACTCTGGTATATGTTGAGACTTGTTGTGCGATGTGTGGATTGGAGATTGGATGGTTATACAGTTATACATTTCTTATGGCTTATGCATCTTGCTTGAATTGAGACTGATGGATTGATTCGATTTTGGGACCTAGGAAGAGAATATGGGATTAGCCCTTAGAGGTGGATGATTCCACCTCCTACCTTCTAAATTTGATTGATTGGTTGCAAGAAGCTGATTGGGTTTTAGGAGATTTTGACGAAATCTTGATTTGAAAGGATCTGACTTGTTTTGGTGTGAAGTTGCTTGATTAAACATCGGATTTGAAGATTTTGAGCGGTTTAAAAAATGGCCAACTTGGGGTTTTAAAGAAGTTGAGAGTTTCAATGATTTGTATGACAACCTTTCCATTTGCAAACGCTTTGAGAATTTACGAACTGGATTTACATTATGACGTCTCACGAAGTGGATACAAGCATTGTATAGGGGCGCTTATAGATTGCTTGCTAACACCTAGTCGGACGCTATAATTCTTTTGGAGTTGTGATACTTCCGAAAAGTCGAAGCGAGAATGTGATAAGGGCGCTTATTACACACTTGACAAGACCAATTGGAGATGTCACGGCCGTGACTAGGATGTTGTGAGAATCTCGGAAGACGCAACCGAGGCGATTACAAGATCCTTGGACATGGTCCTCGGACTCACCGATTTTAAAACTTCATTCCCTTTGCTTTAAAATAATTTTAGTCTCGGGGACGAGACTTGTTTTTAGAGGTGGATAAATGTAAAGACCAAATATATTTTAGATATCATATTAGTAGTATTTTAATTTAAAATGTTATTATTTATTTCAATTTATAGAAATGGGAGAAAAATCGTCCTCGAGCACGACTTCAAAATTTAAAATCATTCCGGCATCAATTTAAATTAGGATTTTTGACGGGATTTGATTTTCGACTTCGAGTCCGAGTATTAATAAAATTTAATTAAGCTCCGAATTGATTGAAATTGTTTAATTCCGATTATCTTGAAATTTGATCGAACTTTGATTTATTAAAATTGTTTTAGTCGGGATTCGATCGGGCGAGCGGAATTCGGGTCTTTTCCGCTAATTTGAATTGGGTATTGTTAGGACCACATATATTTTAATTTCTTTTCTTTTTCTTTTCTCTCTCTCTCTCTCTCTCTCTCCCCTCTCGGATTTCTGTTGAGCATTTTGCTGGTCCCTCCTCCCCATTGTCCTCTTCCTCACCTTGCTTGTCCTATTATAGTAGCAGCTCATCTCCCACACCAAACTTCTGAAATTTCACTTCAATTGGGATCCAAACCCACGCCAGAAAAGACTGCAGAGACCAACACCGGACCACCACACCTCCTCCTTCTCGTCTTTGTGAGCCACCAGCAGACACGACACAACAGCTTCCTCCCACCGCTGCTGTGCTCCTCCACCCTCGTCCTCGCACCTCCTTGCTCTGTTGGAAGGAAGCAGCCACCGCAACCTCCCACCGACGGCTAAGGACGAGCCTGAGCCGCCCAGAATCACGCCGGAGCTGCCGCCTGTTCAGCCCCCATCTCCGAGCACCCGTGCGCCCCTGCTTTCACAACCGAGCCAAGCACCATCGAGAGCTCTCCTCACCTCTGTTTCGAAGCCAATGAGACAAAGCCGAGCTGAGACGAGCACCCAGAGCCACCGATGTCGTCCACCCTCCACCTCCTTCCTCTGTTTTGGCCCGATTTCCACCCTTGGTAAGCTTCCTCTTCTTCTCTCGAGCAGAAACTCACAAAGGGGCACCTTTATGACTGTTCTCCTCCGACCCAGGCCCCAGAAGCCCTCTCGCATCTCTGGAAAACTTGTATTGAACTCCGATGAAGCCCGGCGACCGTGATCGAACCCCATCCCTCGGTGAGTTTCTCTTCCTCCTTTCTCTCTAATCTCGTTTCGGTTTTCTGGGTCGGTTGAGGTCGGAAAAGGGAGATGGTGAGGAGGAGAGTGGGTCGGGATTGATGGCCGTCGGCGAGCCTGGGTTCAACCCTCCTTCTTCTGCTTTCTTTCCGCTTAAGCTCTGTCCCTCTGATGTAGGAGAAGAAGCTCCAGAACCCGGTTCCCCTTCTTTTCTTTTCTTATTTTTCTGTCCGGTCTAGTCTTTCCTTTTCTTTTTCTGGTTCACTAAAAGGGTGAGTTTTGGGTATCCGGGTTATGGGCTTGGGTTTGGGTTTGTCTTCCGGGTCTGGGCCTCTCTCGGTTGGGCTGTTTGGTTAAGGTTGTGTTGGGTATTTAGGTTATATATATATATATATATATATATATATATATATATATATATATATATATATTATATGTTTTTGTTATTCTGATTTTAGGAAAAATGATTATATATATTTATATGTCCTGAAATTATTAATATATATTTAAAAAGGTTTTAAAAGTGATATTTATTGATATGGAGTTATATATATATATATATATATGTATGTATTTTTAGATTGTTGTGAGCTTATATGGATAGTAAGCGTAAATTATTTGAATATTATTATTATTTTGGGATGGGTTATAATTATAAATTCTGGAAAATTAATCGTTATATATTGTATATTGTTTTAAGATTTTATTGTTTGGCTTATTTAATTGATGCATTTTTAGAGGATTTACCTATGTGAGCTAGGATTTTAAAGTAAATTGTTGGTTTTGATTTATAAGTATTATTTGTGAGCTTAGAATTATTTTGATGATTTATTATTGAGAATTATTTATATAATGTTTTGAAATAAGAAACATGCCGGAATGATTTCTATAATGTGCTTTGGAGAGAGTTGGTTTTAAAGTTAAATGTTTAATGTCGGAATTTGGCCAAGTATGAGCTGAGACACCATTTTGAGTATGAGTTGACTTAATTTGGGATTTATGAGTTCGAAAATATGGTTGGTATGATTTTATCAATGGGTTTGATTGAAAGAATGAGTTTGGTCGAGTTGATCGTATCGGAAAGATTTTGGAAAACGGTTTTACTATCGGTCGGTTTTGAGGATGTTGAGAACTTGGGTTCGTGAGTATGAATGTTGATCTGGTAGCTTATGGAAATGGCTTGATGATAGGTGTGTATTGCTTTTGGATTGCTTTGGACTTGCATTTGGGCCCTTACTTGTGTTATCTTGCTGTTCTACATCTTCAGGTAAGTATCCTACGGGACTTACTCAGTAACCTGGACCTCCTGCCTGATGTGTCATGTAATGTGTAGTTTTGTTGCATATTAAAGCATGCCATGTAGTATCATGCTAGGATTGCATTGAACTGAGCATGTGTTTACTTTGTGTGTTTGAAACAGAACGGCCGTTATCTGTGATAGTCCTAGAGTCTTTGCTAGGGTTATAGGGTAGCCAAGCCCCATCGGGTGCCCTGAGTCTATCGAGTCGATATGAGCATGATGATAGCCCAGCACCATCGGGCATGTTTAATTTATATTTAATTTATGTTATGATGATGATACCGTGGGTGAGTGCACCACCACGAGGATATGCTATGCTATAGCAACGAACTGGCCAGTCTCTGCACTAACGGGAAGGGGTGCAGAGGTAGGAGAGGGATATGCCACTTGGCATTGTTTTGGGCCCTTTACAGTTCTTTTCCGCATATTATATATACTAGGGGCATTATAGTGTGATTTAAATCTTGTACCGCATTAGTCATCTTTTATTTAGGCATAGGCATGTTATGTGGCCTCAGCGCGGTCAGAGGACCCGCAGGCGATCACCAGGCCTGGCTTCGTGGATAGTGTTAGGTACCGCTCTTGTTGCTCCATGCTTCTGTGACGGGGAAATCTTTTGGCGAATCGAAGAATCCGACTAATATATTCTAACTTGACAAATGGCAAATCACCCACCTTGTTTTGGTTTTGACCCGGCTCTGCCGTGACTTTTGTATCTAAACCGCACTTCCGCTTTATTTTCGTTTAAATTGTATTTCTGAGACTTCGACTGATTAGAGGTTTGAAACCTCGACCCGTACCTGAATTGCAACATCCGAACGAAGGTATCCGACCTTCGAAACGTATCCCGGATATTTATATCTGGGCCGTTACAAAAATCAATCTGATTTGGTTAAAAAAATCAATCAGTGATGAATATGTGTGTGTTTATGTTTTTGGTTGTTTATGATTTTGTAAATATCCAATCTGATTTTGTATGATTTGGTTAGGTTATATTATAGTTTTGGTTAGGTTATATTATATTTGAGTTTAATTGCAAATTTGTGTGATATTATGTTCCTACATGAGGCCTATTCATTTTGTTTACATTTACATGTCTTTAGGAACAATATGCAGCCTAGTGAGACAGGAAAACATTGTATTCTTCTTCAACGCAACCTATTTTCCAAACCTCCTAGTGTCCCACCTAATGCTCCTGCTCTCACCCCGACTCCTAGTGACCAGTCTAGTGCTCCTACCCTCGCCTCAACTCCTTCTGGCCAACCTAGTGCTCCTGCCCTTACCCCGGCTTCCACACCTACTGATGGTCAGAAGCGTAATATTCCGATAAATGAGGACGAACACGACTCTACCCAAACTCCTGTTGCTAGCTCAGTTTCTGGATCCAGTGCTCTACCTTTGGGTAGTGGAGAGAAGAGGGAATACGTAGGACTTTCTGGGCCTGATGTCTAGTAAGTGTTGAATTATAATTTAATTAAAGCTTTATTTAATTTGATATAATAGTTTCTTCCACCTTTTTTTCTCACTTTTATATGTTTCTTATTCGTATAGTTGCTTTGAGCCCCATCAACCAGCATATAAGAAGATGACTGAGATCGTCCGTGGTTACTACAAGGGTGATTGGACGAGTGTGAACAAAGTTCCCGTAGATGTGAAGAATGTATGGTTTAAAGAGTTTGAGGTGATGTGTTATTACATGTTTTTTATTTTGAACAATTAACATGCTTCAAATTGACTTTAACAATATAATTTATATCTTTACTGTTTGAATTAATATAGAAGCGTTTTTATTGGGATGTTCTTGATGTGCAAATGAGAAAAGAATTTCTCCATCAAGCGGCGAAACACATTTCGATCCAATGTCTTTAAGGGACATCGCCAGAGGGAGACCATTCTTGATTTTGTGACTGCAGAACAGTGGGCCAAAATGGAAAAGAAAAGAAAAGCATATCCAAATATGATCAAACAAGATGAGGCGAATAAGCGAAACAAGGCTTCTCAAAAGGCGATTGATTCTGGTGTCTATCATGGGGGTTCTCGAAAGTTGACAAAGTGGCTCAAAGTAGTTGTAAGTTTACAAAGTTTCTTATTTAATTTACTATTGTTGTTCAGTTTTGCTTCTCTTGATTAATATATGTGTGCATTTGTTTCAAGCTATTGGTTCTTATTATGGGGCTGCATGAGGCTTGATTGTTTCAAGCTACTGTTTTGTTGGGTGCTTAGAGCTACTGTTGATTTCAAGCTATTGTTTTTAATTTCATTTGTGTTGATTTTAGTTTGTTTAATTGCTTGATTTCATAATGTGTTGGTTAGGTTATATTATAGTCGAGTTAACTTTTAGCTACTGTATTGATTGATTTTAACTACTGGTGTACATAATTGCTTGATTGATTTTAGCTATAGTCGAGTTGACTTTTAGCTACTTATTTGATTGATTTTAGTTTGTTTAATTTCATAATATTTTGATTTCATAATTGCTTGATTTTAGCTACTGTAAACATGTTACTGTTGACTTTTTCTTTTTTTTTTTTTATTTCTTTTACATTTTTGTGTTTTTGTAGGAGGAGAAAGAAAGGAAGAGGCCAAAGATTTTTGAAATGGTGCAGAGGTTGTTCCCAAAGGATGGGGTTTGGACGGGATCTCGACCTGCCGCCATTGTGGTGAGTTTTCCTTAATAATACTATTGATTTAAGTTATATGGAAAATGAAAATCTCTTAAGTGATGAAATGGCTTGAGCTTTTTCCTATTCTAAACTATCAGTTCAGTGCTCACTTGTGGTTGCTAAAAATGCTTATTGATTTGCTTATTTGAATCTTTGCATCTATTGCTGAAAAACAACTTATTTATTGCAACAAAATAGTTATTTGCTGCTGCAAATCATGCATTGCCTTGTTGAATTTTTGAAATTGTTTATGCTGTTGAATTGCCTATTTCAGAAGATGGTGTTGAATTGCCTATTTTAGAAGATGCTGCTGAATCTTTAAGTTATTTGTTGTTGTTGCAAACAACTTGTTTATGCTTTGCTGAATTTTTTAACATGTTTGTTGCTAGTGCTGAATTGCCTATTTGTTGTTGAATATATAGGAGAATTATGAAAATCTAGTTGCTACTCAGCCACAAATTGATCCGATTTCAGAAGATGGAGTTGAATGTGAATATCAAGATAGAGAAATTGAGAAGCAAATGTGGATTCAAGCGTGTGGTGGACCTAGTCATGGAAGAATATATGGATTAGGGGAAGAGGGTACAACCCTTATTCGCACTAGCAAGGTGAGTGCTCCGTCCATCCAAGGCCAATCTTCGCAAGCTCGTGATGAAACTCGTGAGCAAGCCTATCGAGATGAGGTAAAAGAGCTACGGAGTATTATTGCCGATCGTGTGAAGAATCCACAAGAATTTCAATCCACCATTATTCATCTACTTCAAGGAGGTCAAGTTCCACCATCTACTTCTGGCTCTTAGTTCTTGTAGGTAGGTAGTATGTGCAGGTTGTGCAAAACTCTAACCATTACACTAATTCATGTGCAAATATTTTGGAATCGATTTGCACCTTTTGTTTAGGGAGTTGGTGGGAATATATATGTTGGTTGGGATTATGATAGGCCATTTTAGGTAGTTGAGTTTGACTTGTGAGATTGTGGATAATTATTACCACAGAGGGTTACTGTTGGCCATTCAAACTAGCATTGGAGTTACTGTTTGCCATTTAAACTAGCATTTTGTGATGACTTTATTATGAAATTTAGGATTTTTCTATAATATCTTGTTTATATTTGTTAATTATTGTCATTTAAAGTAAAATTCCCATTTTATATAGCCACAAATTTAAGAACAAAAAGAATTCGATGCTAGTAAATTTAACCTCGAATTCGGTAAAAAAAAATTAATGATTAAATAAATTTAACTTTAAATTTAGGAAAGAAATTACTAAACTTAACCTCCGAATTTTTTTATGAAATAGGTCATTTCGATATGTTGCACCACCCTTTAGCGTCGTTACTACCCTTCAAAAAATCGGTAGCTAAATTGGATGCTATTTTACCCTCGAATTTGTCCTTATTTTCTTTAGAAGCTATATATCGATCCTACTTAGCCTCGAAAGCTATAACCTCGAAAATACACACAAATTCTAGTTTAAGGCAATTTGAAGGCTAAATAGCATTAAATTTAGTTTTGAAATAGTTCGAGGCTAATAGTCTAGAAATTACCCTTAAATGTATTTTGGGGCTATTTTACCCTCGAAACAATATTTTTGAGGCTATGTTCGTGGCCGCATTTAACCTTGCTCTTCTAGCCCTCAAATTCTATTTCGAGGGAAAATCCGGTGGCATTTTCGAGGGTAGCATATTTTCGAGGCTATATCCGAGGTTGTATTCGATGTGAAATTCGAGACTATAGAAGCGTTTTCTAGTAGTGAAAGAAACTCATACACACCACAGAAGAGTTGTCCTTGGAGCAATTATAGAAACATTTGCGGATAGAGGAAGAAACAAGAAATCAATACAAAAAGCAAGTGGATTCTCAATCCGACTCTAAGATGAACCATGTTGCTGGAGATAACTCTAATAGAAATACTGGCCAGAACAAACGAAAGAAGGGCCAGGAAGGAAACTCCAACAACAAGAGTTACAAGAATGATGAAAAGGACACCAGACCCAAATGCCACTATTGCCACAAACCATGGCACTTTAAGAAAGAGTGCAGATTCTAGAAGAAGAAACAAGAAGAGATGAAGAACAACCAGGCTAATATGGCAGAGAAGGAGACAAACCAAGGTACTTTAAGAAAGAGTGCAGATTCTGGAAGAAGAAACAAGAAGAGATGAAGAACAACCAGGCTAATATGGCAGAGAAGGAGACAACTTAAAGCGAGAGAACGAGGATGAATAACAGGTGCCATTGTAGGGGATCTGAGGGAGACGATTTGCAGAACTGAACGAAGGGATGAGAAGGATATGAGAGAAGGGGGCTAGGGTTATCTAGAGGTATTTGTGTCTTTAAAAAAATATTGTCAACTTTTAACCAATTTAAATTCAGTACTGTCAACTTTTAAGCAATTTGATTTAATAATAGTAGACAGTTGCTTAATTGGGTTAGGAAATTGGGCTTAACGGCCCAATTTTCTCTTATATCTAATGTCTAATGATCAACTAATATATATAATCAATCTTGATTACCAAAGATAAAATAACTAAAGGTAAAATGATAGATTTTGATATGAAATTGAGTTCTTGTATTGAAAATAATTAATTAGTTATCAATTAATGTTGACATATAGGATGACACCCAAAGAAAACAAGTGAGTCATTATTTGACTTGACTTGAATATATTAGATCATTATTAACTGACGTGTTAAATTGCACTAGAAAATGACACATAGGTGAATCACACAAGATGAGACTTCAAGTCTCTGTTTTACTCCCTCCGTTCGGCAAAACTTGTCATTTTAGTTTTTTTTCACAAGTTTTAAGACAATTAACAAATGTACTAATTTACCCTGAATTATTACCCTCCTTTTTTACTTTATCCAAAACTACAACTAACAAACCATCAATCATATCAAGGGCATTTTTGTAAAGTGAAGGGCAAAATACCTACAATGACAAGTTTTTTTGAACAAAAATAATACCCTAAAATGACAAGTTTTGCCAAACGGAGGGAGTAGTATATTATATATAAATATTTTGTTGATAAAATTTTATTGTTCAATAGATAAATGCTTAATAATAAAATCTTATCATTAGATATTGTAAACTAAAATAATCATTCTTATTGACTAAAGATAAAATAATTCAAAGTACAATATTGATAAAATAACTCAAGGTAAAATTATAGATTTCGTAACCACTTAAGATATGAAATGGGTACATAGAATGACACGTAGATAAAATAAATGAGGTCATTATCTAACGTGACTTATATATATATATATTAGATTATCCTTAATTGACGTATCAAAAAACTCAGGCCAGTTTGCACCAAAAAATGACACATGTGCAAATTGAACGACTTCGAGTCTCTGTTTTAGTTTATTAGACCATGAACAATAGAGAGTCTCACGACTCTTAACTCATTTCAGCCACATCAGCAATTATTCCTATCACGTCAGCTTTCCACTAACTTTTCAGCTTTTTACTTTTTCCATTCACAATAGAGAGTCGCACGATTCTTATTTTACTTTACACTTTTTTTTATATTTATTAAGCTAATGTTGATTTATTTCACTTAAAATTTTTTTTAATGATATTATTAATATTAATATTAATAAGTTTAATTAAAATAAAAAAGGCACACAATTAAACTTAGAAATATTTTATTAAATTGATAAATTGGAAAAACACGAAAACAAAAAAATTAAACAACTTAAACTTGCAAACAACATATTAAATTTGAAACAACACACACTCGTACAATAAAATTAAACTTCCAGGTGTAGTGGGTACTATTATTTAATGTTCAAATTTATGTATTTTTATGGTGTAAGTTTATGTTGATTTAAGTTAATGTTGTTTATGTGACTAAAAATCTTTAACATATGTTAAACTTAGCGAAATTTTTTTCCCAAACATATGCAAAATGGGTGTCATTGAATAAAGAAAAATAAATCCAATTCAAAAATATTTTTTTTTTAAAAATATATATATATTTAGCTAATAAATGGGAGGTTTTTAATTTAATTAAACCTCCCACCAAGTGGCACATTTCCATTGGTTGGCAAAAAAAGGTGGAAGATGCGGCTCAAAAAGAAGTGTCTTACCCCTCTAATAAAAAAAAATGATTTTGTAAACAAAATCAAGCAACCATACAAGACTGAAATCACAATTGATGAATTCAAGACCAAATATATGAGAGAGCTCTGAATTCTCTCTCATCGGAAACCCCTCTTCGAAAGTTCACCACCTTCGACCACCTCTTCGGAGGTCGAATGCCAACCTTATCGGTCCAAAGCTTTGGGCTTGCTCTCTGCTTTGTGCCGTCGGCTTCAATTCGTTCCCGTGGTCGGCGCCGTCGCGCTTTCCATTGTATTGCCCTCTTCGGTGGCTACAAGCCACCACCTCGGAGGTCTTGAAACCCGCCTCGCCGGTCCTAGATCTGTGGGTCGTTCCACCTTCTTCTCCTTCCTCTTCCCTTCTCCTGGGTCGGCGGTGAACATCTTCTTGATTGTTATCCCGGGTTGCCATGGTGGTCTGTTTATCCCTTGCTTCGATTATTAATCTTTGATTTTCATTCAAATCCTCAATTGATTTGGGGATTTCATCAATTTGTGTCTTCTTCCTCCAATTTTCGTTTTGGGTGGTCTGATTTGTGCATTCCGCCCCTCCCCCTTCACTTTGGTTTGGTGGTTCGGTGGTGCTTCGTTGTTCGCCGCCACCCTCCGACCTCCGATCTACCCAATCTCCTTCATCGTCCTGTGTCAGTCTGGAGCCACCTCCCTCCTGTCCTTGTGGGTGCTCCCGTTTCAGCCAGTTGGGGCGACGACTTTGCTTCCCTCACCGGTCGCCGTCAGTCAGCTGGTGGCTGTCGTGCTCGCCCAGGCCGGTGACGTCAATTGCTGCTTTCTTCTTGGCGAGCCGTGCACGAGTATCTTTGGCTGATGGGATTAGTTTCCTCTTCCTTGCATGGCAAGAAGGGGAAATTAAAACTATAATTAATAAAAATAAAATTACAATTCTGAAATGGATTTACCTAAACCCCGAAAGGGTTTGACACATACATACTCAACCACCCGAAAGGGTTCGAATAAAATCCCAAAAGGGCCTTTATTCAAATCCTGAAAGGATCGGAAAAATCTCAAAAGGGATTGGAAAAACCATATTTAAAAACAAAATAAATATTATATAAGCCTTTTGGAAATATGATCTTATCAATTTTTCTTGAGAAGAAATAAAATCCCAAAAGGGTTTGACCAAAATCCCGAAAGGGTTTGATTAAAATTCCCGAAAGGGTTGCACAATCCCGAAAGGGCCTAAAAAATAAATTTATTGGCGCTTTTGAATGAGTGGTGTGTGGCTCTACATCCGACATCTCTAGGAGTTCTTCTGTTTGGTTGGGGTCGTGGAGTCCGGGGTCGGGACTGGTTGGGGTCAAGGTGGTGCATTCAGGGCGACCCGTATCCAGGAAGGACCTTCCTTGGAGTCTCGTCCGTACTACCCATATGAGATAGCTTCCTGTAGTACCTTTGGCCCGCGGTGCTACTGTTCGGTGGTGCTTGGCTTCGTTCTTCGACGTCATCCTTAACTTTTCATTTGTAGTTCTACTTAGGTCGTTTTTGTTGTAGAGTTATTTCTGCTTGTTTTCGTTGCGCCTGTTTTTATTTGTATTGTATGTTTTAGGCGATTTCCGCCTGCCGACTCGTCGGCCTATCAAGAATCAGACTTGTCTGATCTCGAATCTTTACTTAATAAAAAAAAAGTACCCCTTGAATCAAACACTCTCTCTCCTCCCTATTTCCAAAATTGCTCACATGGCCCCAGGTTATGATCCGAGCGGATCTCCGTTGCCAGTTTTCTTAGACCATGTTTATCAAGGGATACTAGGAATACTAATATTTTATTATTCTCTTTCCGCCACAACATCTTACCATCTCATTCTCATTTTTTCCACTTTATCAATTGTATCCCTAGTATCCCAAAACCCAACTTTTCATACCAACTCAATTTACAAGTATACCCCTCTTCAACAATTATTTCCATTCTCGATTATATTATTATATTAATTTATTATTATTCAAATATTAATATTAAATTAATATTATTTATAAACTACATAGTGCAAAAGAGAAATAAAAAAAAAGGCAAAATTCAAATTATTCCATAATTATAATTCAATTTTTCGGATTATATTTTGCATATTTATAATTAAAGAGAAATATTTTTTTAAATATAGGCAAACATATTCAAAATTGGTGTCTACATATAGATAAAAATGAATCCAGTATTGTGGTAAAAAAAAATTTACATTATGTAGATAAAAATGAATCCAGTATTTTAGTAAAAAAAATTTTACATTTTTTATTGTGAAAATATTAATTTTAATATGAAAATATTGATTTTAATATGTAAAAACAACAATTATTTCATATCCAATCTCTTTCGTCCAACAAGCTCCACGTGTCCTCCATGTGGCAGTATTGCAACTTGTGGAGTTTGTGCGTCAGCTAAAATCCAAAGCAAAATGGTGAAAGAAGTCGTAGCACAACAGTATTGCAACTTGTGGAGTTTGTGCCCACTCGGCGAAGACTTGCACGGTCGGAGTCTTCCCTCCACTTGAAAGTATCTTCTCAATTATTTCCATAGGGCCTGCCAGTAACTCTGTTTCTTGATTTTCAGAAATAAAGAGTAATCGTATATAGGTATCGAATACTACCCTCACATCCTTTCCGGCTCGACCACTGACCTGATTTACTGAAACTCTATTTCGTTCTAGAAATAAAAACTAAAACCCTAAAAATCCGCAGCGCTAACCCCAGAAAGATCACCAGCGGTCCAGCACCATGATCCTCATCCTCATTCTATCTACAATTGGAATATGTGGGGCCTTCACCCCCAAAGATCACTACCTCCTCCATTGCGGTCTCTCCTCCAACTCAGCCGCCGGCTTCGACGGTTGTGTCTGGCCCCACGACGAAAACTCCACCTTCTCCTCCCATTCCTCCTCCACCTCCACCGTTACCGCCTTGGCAAATCACGACCTAGGATTTGGAAGTCCCTTCACCGCTGCACGCATCTTCAACTCCAGCTTCACTTACACCTTGCCAGTCTCCCCTGGCCCCAAATTCCTCCGCCTCTTCTTTTACCCAACCGTCTACTCTCAATACAACGCCTCCCAATTCTTCATCTCCGTCCAAGCCAATGACCACCGCTGTAAGTGTTTAGATAACTGAGTCCTTGAAGGATCTCAGAGGAGCCTACTCCTATATATATATATATATATATATATATATATATATATATATATATCATTGGGTGAAAACCCTGAGGGTACAATCGTAAATATGTACAACTCTATCTATAAAATATATACTGCTAACATCCTCCCTCAGTCGCAGCTAGAGGTGAGCGAATAGCAAGACTGGAACGAAAAGAAGTAAAAAGAGGAGTAGGTAATCCTTTTGTGAAGATGTCCGCATACTGATAGGCAGAAGGGACATGTAACACTCGAACCTGGCCTAGAGCGACCTTCTCTCTGACGAAATGTATATCAATCTCGATGTGCTTGGTCCGCTGGTGCTGAACCGGGTTCGATGCGAGGTAAACTGCGGAGACATTGTCGCAGTAGACCAATGTAGCGGCACGAAGTGGAACGCGAAGCTCGCAGAGGAGGTTGCGTAGCCAGCATGTTTCCGCCACGGCGTTGGCGACACCTCTATACTCAGCCTCGGCACTGGAGCGAGATATGGTTGCCTGACGCTTGGAGGACCACGTTACCAGATTGTCACCAAGGTAGACGGCGAAGCCAGAGGTGGAACGGCGGGTTTCCGGACAACCCGCCCAGTCAGCGTCTGAGTAGGCTGTGAGAGTGTCGAAGCGGCCGTGACATAGGTGCAATCCCAGGTCACTGGGGCCCTTGATGTACCAGATGATCCGCTTGAGTGCCTGTAGATGATGCTCATAGGGATCATGCATGTATAAGCAAACCTGTTGTACGGCAAAAGCAATGTCTGGCCTAGTGAATGTCAGATACTGGAGGGCACCTGCCAGACTGCGATATGCGGTAGGGTCATCAACCTTGGGATTGGAGGCAGCATCGAGCTTGGACTTGCAGTCGACAAGAGTGGTAGCGGGCTTGCAAGATGTCATCCTAGCCTTGTCGACAATCTCAAGGGCATATTTTTTCTAATGAAGAAACAATGTATCTCGAGTGCGAGTCACAGAGATGCCGAGAAAATAGCTCAGGGGACCAAGATCCGTCATGGCAAACTCTGAATGCAGCAGTCCCATCAGGTGAGACAGTAACGATGGAGAAGATACAGTAAGCACAATGTCATCAACATACAACAATAGATACGCCGTGTCAGACCCTGAATGGAAGACAAATAGGGAGTGATCTGACTGACTGCTCCGAAAACCAATTGCACTGAGGTACGTGGCGAAACGCTGATACCAGGCGCGGGGCGCCTATTTCAACCCATAGAGAGACTTCTGGAGAAGGCAGACGTGAGAGGGTCGCGAGCGATCATAGAAGCCTGGAGGCTGATGCATATACACAGTTTCCTGAAGGTTACCGTGTAGAAAAGCGTTCTTGACGTCCAGCTGGTGAATAGGCCAGTCCTTAGAGAGAGCGATGGTCAACACAGTGCGTATGGTAGCGGGTTTGACGACCGGGCTAAACGTTTCGTCGCAGTCCACACCAACCTCCTGAGACTTGCCATTGACAACGAGGCGAGCTTTGTGTCGTTCAAGTGACCCATCAGACCTGTACTTATGTTTGAATAACCACATGCAGTTAATTATATTAGAGTCCCGAGGCCTAGGAACGAGGTCCCACGTGCCATTTTTAATTAAAGCACTAAACTCATCGACCATGGTGGCATGCCAGTTTGGGTCCTGTAAGGCCTTTTGTGGTGACTTAGGTATAGGTGATATGGGAGTGGATGGGGTGAGGAGGTTGTATTTGGGGTTGGGTTTGATGATCCCAGCTTGAGATCGCGTAGTCATGCTTGGGGCGGGCGCTGAGGGTGGCGGCGGCCGCGGCACTGGGGCGGCGGCCGCAGCAGGGGCAGGTGCAGGAAGGGGGGGTGCGGCGGGGGCAGCGGCGGGCGCAGCGGGATGCGGCGGCCGCGGCATGTGGGCGGCGGCTGCGGCATGGTGCATAGCTACGGCGGGTGGTGCGGCGGGCGCAGCGGGATGCGGCGGCCGCGGCATGGTGCATAGCTGCGGCGGGTGGGGCGGCGGCCGCGGCATCGGTGGTTTGCTGCCAAGTAGGAGACGTAGGAGTGGTGGGAATGAGGCCGAGTTGCTGGATTCTTGGGGTGTGGGGACTGTGGGTTGATGGTGGGGGGCAAAGGGGAAGGTATGTTCGTCGAAAATCACGTGGCGAGATGTCACAACCCGATTGGTATCCAAGCGAAGACAACAGTAGCCTCGATAGTGTGGGGAAATTCCTAAGAAGACACATTTTGTGGACCGTGGGGAGAGCTTATGAGGAGCGGTGACACTCATATTGGGAAAGCAAAGGCATCCAAACACTTGAATATGATCGTAGGATGGGTAGCGATGGTAGAGTGCCAAGGTTGGGTTAGAGTTGCCAATGGCCTTTGATGGTAGGATATTGTGGAGGTAAGTGGCCATGTGAAGAGCTTCAACCAAAAATGAGGGGGGTAAAGAGGCATGTTGAAGGAGAGTTCGGGTTTTGTCATTGAGCGTGTGGAGAATGCGTTCCGCTTTGCCATTTTGAGGTGACGTTTGTGGACAAGAGAAGCGGAGGGCTATCCCTTGTTGTTGACAAAAGGAGCGGACAATGTTGTTGTCGAACTCGCCTCCCATGTCACATTGAATGGCCTTGATAGGCAAACCAAACTGGGTGTGAATAAAGCTGTGGAAGCTAACAAGGTGGCCCTGTGTTTCCGATTTATGGCACAGTGGAAAGACCCAAACAAAATTGGTGAAGTCATCAAGCACAACCAAATAATAACGAAAACCACTAGCACTAGGAATAGGCGATGTCCACAAATCGCAATGAATAATGTCAAACAGTGCAAAGGTATGAGAATGGGAAGTGCTAAAAGGAAGTCTTTTGCTCTTGGCGATCTCACATGAAGTGCAAACGCCCGAGGCTTTATTACAAGAAATGAAATTGCTAGAGCGGAGACTTTGAAGCACGTGATCGCCAGGGTGGCCAAGACGAGCATGCCACAAGTTGGAACTAAGGGTGACTAGGGCGGTGGGGGCGGCAGGGGCGGAATTGTCCGCTGGAGCGAGTGGATAGAGGTCGCCGGAACTATTGCACCGCATGATTGGGGTCCCCGTGCGAAGATCCCACACAAGGAAACCAAAAGGGTCAAATTGGACAGCCACGTGATTATCAATGGTAAATTGACGAACAGAGATAAGGTTTTTGACTATGTCAGGGGCAAGTAGGACGTTGTTAAGGCGGAGGGGTGGGCCAGTGGGGAGGGTTGCTTGACCTGAACCGACAATGGATAGTGGGGCGCCATTTCCGACATAGATGGATGGTAGAGTGCTAGAATTAAAAACAGTTTGTAGGTTACCTGGCGTGTTCGTCATGTGAGAGGAGGCCCCGGTATCCATATACCAGTTGTTGTCCGGCTGCTGAAGTCCCATGGTGGAGAAAGCGGCGGAGAGTATCGGCGGCGGTGGGTAGCCCGTCCACGTCGGATAGGGGGAGGGCGGCGGGGGGGCATACGACGGATGTTGCGGGTAGGGCGGCGGGGGCTGCAGCGAACTATGCGGCAGCTGCGGCATGGTGCTGCGGCCGCGGCATGATGCTACGGCCGCGGCATGTTGTTGCGGCCGCGGCATGTTGCTGTGTCCGCCGCTGTGGCCCCGGCGGGTATTGCTCCCTTGGTCATGGCCTCCGCGTTGGTTGGTCGGCCTGGGCTGGTTTGTTGGTGGGTTTCGTGGGTAAAGTTTTGTGGCTGCGGTGGGGGTGGGGGGTTGACAACGTCAGCCATCTGGAAAGGAAGGTAGGTAGCGGCGGCGGCAACAAAAGAGGCGGCGGCGGCTTTAGGGTTTGGCGGCGGCGGCAGGGAATGCGGCGGCGACGGCGGCTGGACTGTGTGGGGCAGCGGGTGTGGAGCGGCTGCGGCTCTTGGAGCGGCGGCGGCTCTAGGGTTTGGTGGCGGCTGTGTAGGACAGCGGATGTGGAGCGGCGGCGGCTTTAGGAGCGGCGACGGCTAGATCGATTAAATTTGTGAAACGAAAAAATTTATGGTTTCACAAAAGGCTGTGATACCATGTAAGTGTTTAGATAACTGGGTCCTTGAAGGATCTCAGAGGAGCCTACTCCTATATATATATATATATATATATCATTGGGTGAAAACCCTGAGGGTACAATCGTAAATATGTACAACTCTATCTATAAAATATATACTGCTAACAACCGCCTCCTCCACAACTTCAGCGCCCAACTCGCCGTAGACTACGCGCTCTCCACGCTTCGACCCGGCTTCAATACTACAGATCAATACGTCATCAAGGAGTACTACATCCCCATTGGCAGTGGGGAAAGTTCCCTCAATTTAACCTTTTCCCTGACGCCACAGAGCTCGCACGGTTTTATCAACGGGATTGAAGTCGTCTCGGTGCCGGACAGCCTCTACATATCCGACACTCCCCCCACGGACGTTGACTCCCCAAATAATGAGTTCCAGATTCCGAACACCTCCGCGCTCGAGACAGCCTACCGACTCAACGTCGGCGGCGGTGATGAACCTGACGGAGAAGTACCCGGAATGTACCGGCAATGGAAGACTGATGACCCGTACACTTTCTTAATTTTTGGTCAGCCCGGGGAGACGACCCTGCCAATCAACTACACAGAGAAGGTGCCCAACTACACGGCGCCTCAAATAGTTTACCAGACCTACAAACAATTGGGCTATGGTATTTATGAAGAGAACCGGAAGTTAAACCTCACCTGGAGGTTTAAGGTAGATCCAAACTTCATTTACATGGTGCGGCTGCACTGGTGCGAGGTGGATGTTAGAGTAGGACCCATGGCTGATCGGATATTTGACGTTTACATCGATAATTCGACGGCTGACATTGATGTTGATGTGCTAGCCATGACTGATATGGTAAGGTTTGTTCCGATCTACAGAGATTATGTTGTGTATGCTGGTGGAGATGGAACCGGCAGCGTAGATCTTTGGATAGCGCTTCACCCTAGCACCCTTTCAGTAGCGTATGTTCTCTCAAACTTTCTACGTATACATATGCTTAAATTAGTTCTGGTTTGGTTGCCACTTAATAAAAAAAATTACAAGAAAGGGAGATCGGTTGTGTATAGGGTTTGTTAATATTGGGTTTTTTTAAACTATTTGTGAATTTTTTTGAGTGTTTTTAGTTTATTTGGTTTGAAATTACTATAATACCCCTAATAATAACTAAATAAACTCCACTTTTTTACAAATAATTTTTTTTACGCCTTATACCGAGTTTATATTATTTCATAATTTTTCAACATTTATTTTACACAATTTATCAATTTCAACTTGGTTATAATTTTAGTCATTTTTTCTACCTCACCCCATACGTACCCAATATGTATTTTTTTTAACTAAAGTTTTTTGGGGTTCAAGAAAACCTCCATAAAATCGAAATAATTAGAATTTACCTTCCCTTGTTTTACTTTGGATTTTAATTAGAAAATTTTTAGTTCTCTTATTTTAATTCATGTGATCCAAAATCCAATGAAACATATTTTTTCAATTTTTATGTTTTGTAAATTTGTAATAATGATGTATATAGTTGTAGTTATTAATTAGTAGATCTTCGAATCTAGTAAATGTATATAGTGAAGAACGAAGTAGGTAATGTAAATAACAATAATGTAAATACTCTCGAATGGGTCCGGGTTGAATAGAGTATGGGTAATTTTCGCATGCTTTGAACAAACGATACTTCAAGGGCTTTAAAACGGATCTCAAGGCCTTGAACTGGACTTCAAGAGTCTTGAGGTTGAGCCAAAACCTGTTGAAACTACGAAAATTGAAAACGAAATTAAGTAAGGAAATAAAATATGAATGACACACGAATTGTTAACGAAGTTCGGCTCTTAACCAGCCTACGTCTCCGCCCAGGGTTATCCGACCCGTAGGATTCAAACAACTTTTATTCTTCTCTTCCTTATGAGTCCTAGATACAATCTAGAAGACCTTCCTTTCTTCTATCACTTGAAGCCTAACCCGCTTCTATCTAGTCAACCCAAATTTCAGCGAAATAAAAGTCACCTTGTTCACACCGAGGTGTGATACGTTTGAGTATATGATACTCTTAGTATAACAGGGATTAACTTATACTATAACGCTCGAGTATTTTTCTAACTCTCAAAACATAAAACATTTACAACAAGAGTGAGAAAAATAGTAGATCAGCAAATGACGATTTAGAGCAGAGATGGGAGCTTTGTGTTCGCAATGAGAGCTTGGAAAGATATGTGTCGATGGAAGAACCTCTCTTCTGAATTTATAATGCAGCTCCACCTCCTTTGATGCTGATCTTCCTCCAAGAATCTCTCGCCCGTTTAACGTCTCTCCAAATTTGAATTTCTTGGAGCGCTTTGAAATGAAGATTAGGAGGAGCCTTCTCTTCAAATTCTTTTCCCAGATTTTCGGACCTTGCTGCTGAGATTTGTTTGCAACAGGCAACAGCTGCTGAAATGTCGGACTGCTAAGCTGTTTGAATTCGAATCCTCCTGCACAGATTAGTTCTATAGAAGCCTACCATATTATATGAACCGTTTTGAATTCTAAATATAATATAGAACCGAACAGAGATTACCTAAATGAATTAGATTTAAATAATCCTTTAAATCTAATCTCAACTATATCCAAGTTATCATGACTAAGCTAATTTGTATGAAACACCTTACCTTTCATATTTGTCTTTCATCATCCTGCAAACCACATATTATAAACATGAATTTGATCAAGGGAGTTATCATATAGTTGTAGTTATTTGACCACTGTACTAACCTTTGAAAAGATCATATCTATATCTATTTATATACCTATACTAAAGTGGATGTAGTGTAGATCCCGTCTCATGCACGAAAAATACATTAATATAATATTATAAATAAGTTAGATAGATTTTAATAAATAATAAATATAATAATCTAAAGATAAATCCTTAACAATTTTGATTGATAGCATTCTGTAAATTAGTACGTAATTCCTTCACAATTACACATTTTGATTAAAAGAATATTTTGAAAGATGGTTAGCACAAGTATTTAAAAGAAATCCTTTATTTACTCATAAGTAAACATATATTTCTTATACGAATTATGTAAAGACCGAGATTTTTAAATGAATATTTTTATAGTTATAAATTTAATTTTGATAAGAATTTATTCAATTTTCGAGACTCCGAAAATTTTCAAAAATTTCCGTTCTCAAGCCAACGACTGATTTAAATTCTTTCGAATAATTCCGGCATAAACTCGTTACTCAAATTTGGAAACGAAATAATTCCACTTTATTTTTCCAAGGCTTAAAAATATTTTCCGCTTTCGTTATTTATTTCGAATTCGATTAATTATTTTAAAACGTGTTGGGTTAAGGTCGAAAAGCGGGTTTCGGGGTTTATTACTGGGTATTATAGTTGACTTTTACCCTAGCCACCTTAGACCCCTACCCAATAGCCCTTAGACCCCTCCTTTCCCACACCACCAGCTGCCTAGCCTCACCCCTGTTCACCCGACAGCTCCCTCTGCACCTCCATCTTTACACCCCTAACCTTCACCTCCAGCCTCTTTTTTTACCTTTAAACATCCAATCTCCTGCAACTCCCACTCCTCACATAATCCTCCAAACTTCCCACACCTCTGCTTCACTCAGCAGGAGCCGCCACCCCCTACTTCAGCTCCCATTTCCCCCATCGCATCTCTTACCTTCAATACTTCGGGCGCCTTACCCGTTACTTTGTCCAGCAACATCTGGCACCACCATCCTCCTCCTCCCTTCCATTTCTGAAGCGGCTCAGCTCCTTTGTCTCCCTCGACGTCCATCAGTGACCCAAGGCAGCTCAGAAGACTCCCGGCGCCACCAACAAGCCATCAAGGCTCCGTCGCCCTCGTTCGAACACAAACAACCTTCCGGTAAGCCGTTCTCCTTCGTTTCCGATCCAAACCAACATCGAGCCCTACCACCACACTCACCCACGTCCGTCGCAGGTTCGAGGAGCCATCGAAAGCGTCCGAAGACGCCCAGAACTCCGATCGGAGCTTCGACGTTCGCGAACTTCCTCGGTGAGCTCCGCCTCTTCTTTCCTCTATTTGTTTCAATTTCTGAGTTGGGTCGGGTTGTGGGCGAGTGTCGAGGGTTTGTGAGGTGAGTGGGGGGCTGCGTACGAGAGTCGGGTGAGGTTCGAGAGCTCCGACGATCGTCGACGGCGAAGAGAGATTGAGTTGAGCGCGAGAGCGACAATGGGCAGACAGGCAGCGACAACGGATAGGACGGGCTTGGCAATCGCTGGGCAGGAGTGCAGGGGCGGACGAGCAGCTTCAGCGGGAGCAACGAGCCGCGGCAGCGGATGCGAGCGAGCCGGCGATCGTGAGCGAGCAGAGGCGAGGCTGGGCTATGGCGGGCGCAGCTTCCATTTGAATCTGGAGGAAGAGGGAGGCTGATGTGGCCTTGTGGGCCCCCTCCCTTTACTAACTTACATATATATATATATATATATATATATATATATTATAATATTTAACCGATTTGGGGTTTAACGTTATGGGTTTGGTTCGGTTGGGTTAAAAACGTTAGTTCGGTTTGAGTTATCCGCTATTTATTTAATTATTTATTTAATCATTTATTTAATCATTTATTTCTTAAGAATTATTCGGTATTTAATTATTTATTTAGATATTTAATAGATTTTCGATAAATGATTATTTGAAGGTTGATTTATACGCATCAGTTGCCGATATTTTAAAAAGGGGTCGGTTTTAAAGTATATAAATTGAATTATTTCTTAAGTGTTGAAAATTATTTAAGTCCTTAGAATGATGATTTTAATTAAAGTAAAGTATGCCGGAATTATTTAATTGGATTTTGGAAGTAGTTTGAAGGTTTAATATTTTATGGACTAGAAATTGGCTAAATATGATTTTGAGATAAATTGATTTGACTAACCACCGGACTTGTGAGATTATGTGGATTGAAAATATGATTTCGTTAATTATGGAAATGAGAATGGAATAAGATGGTATACGATGTTGACTTGAGACGAGATAAATGATGATGATAATGTTATGGCTAACGATTGATCGTTAGATTTTTTATAGTGGTAGATGGATCCCGTTCTGTGCAACATACTTATATATATTCATTAATGATTTCTAGGTGATCAGTGACCTGCTTGCTTGTCTCTTGCTGCTTCCCTTTTGCTGCTCTACTACTCCAGGTAAGTCCTCCGGGGCTTACTCAAGTTAGAACCTCATGCCTGATGTGTCATATAGTGTGTAGGTGTTGCATCCCGCATAATCATGTAGTATCATGCTTAGGTTGCACAATTAATCGAGCATCCGTATTCTCTTTGCGTATGGTAGAACGGCCGTTAAATTGTGAGTCCTAGAGTCATTTGCTAGGGTCATAGGACGGTCCAGTCCCATCGGGCTTAGTCCTCATCGAGTCAGACTGTTAAATTGACGAGCATGACTATTGATACGATTGATGATGTTATGATATTGAACGCGACCGGTTCCCGCACTAACGAGCATGGGTGCGGGAGTATAAAACGCGGTCGGTTCCTACACTAACAAGCATGGGTGCGGGAGTAGGAGAGAGACATGCCACTTGGCATTCTATGCGGGATCCCATTTAATCGCTTTCTGCATATATATACAAACTGCTAGCATGCTTGAGTGGTTAATATTTTGTATTGCATTAGAGCATCCTTTATTTAGGTATAGGCATATTATATGTCCTCAGTGAGGTCTTCAGGGCCCGCATGAGTGGCTCGACCTTGACTTCGTGGTTAGTTTCAGGTACCCGTACCCTTACTTGATCATGTGCTGATGTGGCGGGGAATATCTCATGGCGCAGTGAGAGGGAGAGAAAGATCAACTTGAACTCCACACTTTTGCTACTTATTTCCTCATATTTGGTTTTGACCCGGCCCTGCCGTGGCAACTTGTATTATGATATTTCCTTCCTTATGCTTTCGAACTTAAAACGTTTTGAGCGACTTAGGCAAGTAGGACAAGTTCGGATGACCTAACGGCCCATCGCGAGTTTTAGGGTGCGAAATCCCTTCTTTGATCATTACAACTTTGTTTTAAAACTCAACCCGTACTCGAATTGCAAGATCCGAACGAAGGTATCCAATCCTTCGAAACGTAACCCGAATATTTATATTTGGGCCGGTACAAAGGTGGTATCAGAGCTGGGGTTGCGCGATTCGAGTATAAATGAGTTGAAGTATGATTTTTAAAGCCGCCCAACGTTTTAAAGGATTTTGAAGAGTTTTAAAAAGGGCAAAATGAATTTAATATGGCTAAATTGATGAACAAAGCTTAATAAACTCAACTTAAAATAAGGAAAATCGAAAAAAGGGAAATCGAGTGGGTAGAAAGGCGATAGACCATCCTATTGGATGTAGACTTGGGAAAGGGTAGACAAAACTTAGCTTTGTACTTTACAGAGGGCCTGGAAGACTCCAAGGTGTTTGCACCGTGGTGGTTGGAGTAGCGGGGTTAGGATGTAGAGGTCGAGAGGATAGTTGCCCCTCCGGTCAGTTGCCCCTCGAAGGGCATCTTGTAGATAGATTCTGTGATTTTATAAATGGGGCATGAGGGCGGTCCCCCTCGAAGGGGATCTGATAAATTTCTGTTGATTGCTTCTGTGCTGTGTGTGAAGCCCCGCCCTTCTATTGCAGCCACTATGGCCGATACACGAGGTGGACGGATCGGGCGTGGGGGCCCAGTGCGTAGAGGTAGAGGGCGACCCCGTCGCAGGGCAGCTACTGTTACGACCGACGATGACACTCCGACACCTGAGGGCGGCGAGACTCAGGTCCCCATCCAGCAGACCACACCGGGGCAGATAGACCGAGCTGCGATCTTGGAGGTCTTGCGAGAGTTTCTTAGGGAGTCACAGTCTGCAGCACCCGGGGCCCAGATCCCGATCGAGCCGCCTATAACACCTGAGCCCGCTCGAGCTGTTCCTATGGCCGTTGCGCGACCCGAGAAGCGCATCGACTGGGTGAAGGTCATGGGACAGTGTAGGCCGCCGCAGTTCTCAGGAGGCGTAGGAGAGGATATAGAGATGTGGTTCCGTCAGCTAGACGGGATCTTCGACCATATCGATGTGCCACCTACAGAGCGACAGAGGCTAGCAGCAGGACATCTACGGGGGGACGCCTTTGATCCCTGGTCCGTGTACAAGACGGACCAGACTGAGTGGAGTTACGATGCTTTCCGGACTTTGATGCTGAAGGAGTATAGTCCCCCGGGGACCCAGATTGCTCGCGAGGTGGCATTTTATCATGGGACCTACAACCCGTCTCTCTCTGTTGTTGATGTCGTCCGCCAGTTCAAGAAGGAGTTGGTTTACTGCGCACACCTGTGTCCCACTGACGAGAGTCGCATTCGATTGTTGTCGATGAGGTTGTCACCAGTGGTACTACTGCATGCTTCTAGTCTGGGCGCAGTCTCGTTCGATCGTTTCCTGGAGGTGGTTCTTCTATACGATCAGCAGCGTATCCTCTCCGCGACAACATATGCTTCATCCCGCTCTGAGGGGAAGAGACCTAGACCTGCTGAGACCAGATGGGAGACGAGACCTAGAGGAGGGTTCCGAGGAGGATTTGGAGGAGTATCGAGGATTCCATCAGCACCGTCTGCTCCGAGTAGGGAGGTTCGAGTTAGGAGCATTACTTGTCACGGCTGCTACGAGGAGGGTCATTATGTTGCTGCATGTCCGATGAGAGATACTAGGTGTTATTCGTGCGGACTTTTAGGGCATAGATCTCGCTACTGCCCCAGAGCGGAGGGACTCCATCTGCACCCGCTCTCCGACTTTCAGAGGCTCCCAGACCCCCACAGCTGACTTACCCCCAGGGTCAGGGGAGAGGTTCTGCTCCTAGTAGAGGCCGCGGAGGATTGAGAGGCGACAGAGGTTCTGGCCGTGGAGGTAGAGGATCGACTTCAGCCGGGCCATCTGGGTCGAGTTATGGCAGAGGACAGACTTCAGGAGGCCGTGGTTCCGCATTGCCCCCACCGCCCCGCGTGTTTCAGATGCGAGTTGATGATCATTCCGCTCCGACTGCAGCAGGTACCATCTCTCTCTATGATGTGTGTTTGCGTATGCTGTTTGATACTGGTGCTACACACTGCTTTATAGCAGAGACGTGCGTTGCTAGGCTGAGTCTTAGCTGCACGAGTGGTCCATCCCTCCTAGTAGGCATGCCGGATGGATCTAGGGTTAGGACTAGTCGAGAGATCCTAGGATGCCCTGTCCGTATAGGAGAGCGTGAGTGGCCTGTGGACCTGATTGTGATGCCTCTGAAGACGGATGACCTCATTCTCGGCATGGACTTCATGGGACGATATGGAGCGATCGTCAACCTTCGGACGAGGACTGTGACGCTTTTAGCTGATGACGGGACCGAGCACCAAGTTTAGGGGAGTGACCCCAAACGGAACGGGGCGCTTATCAGCGCAGTTCGAGCAGCCAGACTATTGGATCAGGGATGCATGCGGTATTGGTGCTATGCCTTAGAGGTGGATCGTGAGCAGCCCAACATGACCGATGTACCTATAGTGCGGGAGTTTACGGACGTGTTTCCTGACGAGCTGCCAGGACTCCCTCCGCAGAGAGAGATCGATTTTGCCATAGAGTTAGAGCCAGGCACGAGGCCGATTTCATGAGTACCGTACCGGATGGCGCCGACCGAGATGGCAGAATTGAAGGCTCAGTTGGAAGAGTTGGCCGAGAAGGGCTACATCAGACCTAGTGCGTCACCGTGGGGAGCACCGATCCTCTTCGTTAAGAAGAAGGACGGATCGTTGAGATTGTGTATTGATTATCGGGAGTTGAACCGGGCGACGGTGAAGAACCGTTATCCTCTCCCTCGGATTGATGACTTGTTGGATCAGCTTCAGGGAGCAGTTGTGTTCTCTAAGATCAATTTGAGATCCGCTTATCACCAGCTTCGAGTGAAGCCGGAGGATGTACCAAAGATCGCCTTCCGGACTCGTTATGGACATTATGAGTTCGTAGTGATGCCATTTGGGCTGACCAATGCACCTGCAGCTTTTATGGAGCTCATGAACCGAGTGTTCATCGATTACTTGGATCGATTCGTCGTTGTCTTCATCGACGATATTCTGGTGTACTCGAGGAGTAGGGAGGAGCACGAGGAGCACCTGAGGATCGTGCTAGACACGCTGAGGAAGCACCAGCTGTATGGCAAGTACAGCAAGTGTGATTTTTGGATCTCTGAGGTGACCTTCTTGGGTCACGTGATTTCAGCAGAGGGTGTCGCCGTGGATCCGGCGAAGATAGAGGCTATAGTAGCTTGGGAGGTGCCCAAGAATGTCAGGGATATTCGCTCCTTCCTTGGCTTAGCGAGTTACTACCGGAGATTCGTTCAGGGATTCTCGAGTATCGCACGACCGATGACACAGCTGTTGCAGAAGGACGTTCCTTTTGAGTGGAGCGTGTAGTGTCAGGCCAGTTTCGAGCTTCTGAAGGAGAAGCTGACCACTACACCAGTTCTAGCCTTGCCAGATGGGACTGAGGATTTCGTTGTCTACACTGATGCATCCAGAGCCGGATTGGGGTGCGTGCTTCATCAGAGGGATCGAGTTATTGCCTATGCTTCACGTCAGCTGAAGCCTGGGGAGTTGTCTTACCCCACTCACAATCTAGAGTTAGCAGCTGTAGTTCATGCTCTGAAGATCTGGAGGCACTATCTGTATGACACGTCGTGCAAGGTGATGACGGATCACCAGAGCTTGAAGTACATCTTCACGCAGAAGGAGCTGAACATGAGACGGAGGCGCTGGTTGGAGTTGCTCAAAGACTATGATCTGGAGATTGTGTATCACCCTGGGAAGGCCAACGTGGTCGCAGATGCGCTCAGCAGGAAGACTCATCAGGAGGTGACGGTAGCTAGGCTCACCACTCAGGAGCGACTACAGTCAGATTTGAGATCGAGTGGTATCGAGGTTTGGATTCAGCGAGAGAGTGGATAGCTGACCTTCTTAGAGGTACAGTCAGATCTGTTGGAGGAGATTCGCAGAGCCCAGACAGATTGCCTAGAGATCGTAGCTCTTAGAGAGCGGATGGCTCAGGGACGAGCCAGAGAGTTGTCAGAGAGGGAGGACGGGATGCTGACCTTTCAGGATCGCGTTGTGGTACCATCTACTCAGGATCTTAGACAAAGGATCATGCGAGAGGCGCACACCACTCCTTATTCTGTCCATCCCGGGACGAATAAGATGTACCAGGATTTGAGGAGGTCTTACTGGTGGCAGAGGATGAGAGCAGACATCACTGACTTCGTAGCTAGATGCCAGATTTGTCAGCAGGTTCGTATTGAGCACCAGCGGCCAGGAGGACTTGTCAGGTCACTTCCAGTCCCTGAGTGGAAGTGGACTGACATTTCCATGGACTTTGTCACCGGACTGAGGCGAGATGTTAGAGGGTTCGATGCCATCTGGGTTGTGGTCGATAGATTGACCAAGTCCGCACATTTTATCGCCACACAGGAGACATGGCCAGTATCTAGACTAGCTGAGGAGTTCATTCGACAGATTGTTCGTCTGCATGGAGTGCCAGAGAGGATTGTTTCTGACAGAGATGGCCGCTTTACTTCACGATTTTGGCAGCAGGTGCACGAGGCCCTAGGGACCAGATTACAGTTCAGTACTTCCTTCCATCCGAAGACAGATGGACAGAGCGAGAGGACTATACAGACATTGGAGGATATTCTACGATCTTGTGTGCTAGAGTGGGGTGATAGATGGGTGAAATACCTACCGCTGGTCGAGTTCTCGTACAACAACAGCTATCATTCTTCGATCGAGATGGCTCCTTATGAGGCGTTGTACGGGAGGCGCTGCAAGTCGCTAGTTTGTTGGGATGAGCCCGCAGATACAGTCACATCCTTGCCAGAGCTAGTCCGCGAGACAGTGGATCAGGTTGGCCGCATCAGAGAGCACATGAGGATCGCTCAGGACCGCCAGAAGAAGTATGCTGACCGACGGAGGACAGAGATCGTCTTCGATGTGGGAGCTCATGTTTGGTTGAGAGTGTCACCCACCAGGGGAGTCCGACGATTTGGCATCAAGGGCAAGCTGAGCCCTAGGTATATTGGACCCTTTGAGATCCTAGAGCGTGTAGGTGAGGTGCCCTATAGATTAGCCCTACCCCCGTCTTTAGCTGGAGTTCATTATGTGTTCCACGTGTCTCAGCTCCGTAGATATGTGCCCGATCCTAGCCATATCCTCGATCATTCTGACCTCCATGTTGAGCCCGACCATACCTTTATAGAGCACCCTATTAGGATCCTTGACCGTCGTGTCAAGAAGCTCAGAAACAGGGAGGTTCCTTTACTTTTAGTTCAGTGGTCTAGGCGGGGTCCTGAGGAGGCTACCTGGGAGACCGAGGAGAGCATTCGGGCCAGTTATGGGGGAGTGTTAGACGAGTTACTTGCATCGTATGTGGAGCCTAGCGTGGACATTTCTTTGACCTCATGAGTTAGTTGGTGAGTATTGCCCGGTCCTTGCTATGAGACGTGCCTTATCATTGTATGATTATGTGATTGTGCATATCTGATTGATAATTATGCACCATTTCTATGAGTATATGATATGTTGATATCTTGATGTGCTATACCTGGAATTAAGAATGCTGAAACTGACTTTGAGAATGAACCTAGGAAGTGGAATATGGGATTAGCCCTTAGAGGTGGATGTTGCCACCTCTTGAAATTCTTGAAATCTGGTAGACTTAAAATAAGAGGAATGACTTGGATTTTGAAAGATGAAACGCGACCGAGAATTTGATTGATTAACTTGAATTGAGAACCCTTTTGAAACTTTTTCAACCCAAGTTTACATTATAATGTCCCACGAAGTGGATACAAACATTTATAGGGGCACTTATAGATTGTTTGCTAAGACCTAGTGGAGATGTTATGGTTCTTTTGAGTTATAATGTAACCAAGAAGTCGGGGTAAGGTTGTGATAAGGGCCCGTATCACCTTCTTGCTACGACCAATTGGGAATGTTATGATCATGAGGAAGATACTGCGAGAATCTCATAGGGGCACTTGTGGGGTACTCACGGGATCAATGGCGTGATCATCGGACTCACCGATTTCGAACTTCATCCCCTCACTTTTAAAAGGATTTTAGTCTCGAGGACGAGACTTGTTTTTAGAGGTGGATGATGTAAAGACCGAGATTTTTAAATGAATATTTTTATAGTTATAAATTTAATTTTGATAAGAATTTATTCAATTTCCGAGACTCCGAAAAATTTCAAAAATTTCCGTTCTCAAGCCAACGACTGATTTAAATTCTTTCGAATAATTCCGGCATAAACTCGTTACTCAATTTGGAAACGAAATAATTCCACTTTATTTTTCCAAGGCTTAAAAATATTTTCGGCTTTCGTTATTTATTTCGGATTCGATTAATTATTTTAAAACGTGTTGGGTTATGGTCGGAAAGCGGGTTTCGGGGTTTATTACTGGGTATTATAGTTGACTTTTACCCTAGCCACCTTAGACCCCTACCCAATAGCCCTTAGACCCCTCCTTTCCCACACCACCAGCTGCCTAGCCTCACCCCTGTTCACCCGACAGCTCCCTCTGCACCTCCATCTTTACACCCCTAACCTTCACCTCCAACCTCTTTTTTTTACCTTTAAACATCCCATCTCCTGCAACTCCCACTCCTCACATAATCCTCCAAACTTCCCACACCTTTGCTTCACTCAGCAGGAGCCGCCACCCCCTACTTCAGCTCCCATTTCCCCCCCATCGCATCTCTTACCTTCAACACTTCGGGCGCCTTGCCCGTCACTTTGTCGAGCAACATCTGGCACCACCATCCTCCTCCTCCCTTCCATTTCTGAAGCGGCTCAGCTCCTTTGTCTCCCTCGACGTCCATCAGTGACCCAAGGCAGCTCAGAAGACTCCCGGCGCCACCAACAAGCCATCAAGGCTCCGTCGCCCTCGTTCGAACACAAACAACCTTCCGGTAAGCCGTTCTCCTTCGTTTCCGATCCAAACCAACATCGAGCCCTACCACCATACTCACCCACGTCCGTCGCAGGTCCGAGGAGCCATCGAAAGCGTCCGAAGACGCCCAGAACTCCGATCGGAGCTCCGACGTTCGCGAACTTCCTCGGTGAGCTCCGCCTCTTCTTTCCTCTATTTGTTTCAATTTCTGAGTTGGGTCGGGTTGTGGGCGAGTGTCGAGGGTTTGTGAGGTGAGTGGGGGGCTGCGTACGAGGGTCGGGTGAGTTTCGAGAGCTCCGGCGATCGTCGACGGCGAAGAGAGATTGAGCTGAGCGCGAGAGCGACAATGGGTAGACATGCAGCGACAACGGGTAGGACGGGCTTGGCAATCGCTGGGCAGGAGTGCAGGGGCAGACGAGCAGCTTCAGCGGGAGCAATGAGCCGCGGCAGCGGATGCGAGCGAGCCGGCGATCGTGAGCGAGCAGAGGCGAGGCTGGGCTATGGCGGGCGCAGCTTCCATTTGAATCTGGAGGAAGAGGGAGGCTGATGTGGCCTTGTGGGCCCCCTCCCTTTACTAACTTACATATATATATATTATAATATTTAACCGATTTGGGGTTTAACGTTATGGGTTTGGTTCGGTTGGGTTAAAAACGTTAGTTCGGTTTGAGTTATCCGCTATTTATTTAATTATTTATTTAATCATTTATTTATTCATTTATTTCTTAAGAATTATTCGGTATTTAATTATTTATTTAGATATTTAATCGATTTCCGATAAATGATTATTTGAAGGTTGATTTATACGCATCGGTTGTCGATATTTTAAAAAGGGGTCGGTTTTAAAGTATATAAATTGAATTATTTCTTAAGTGTTGAAAATTATTTAAGTCCTTAGAATGATGATTTTAATTAAAGTAAAGTATGCCGGGATTATTTAATTGGATTTTGGAAGTAGTTTGAAGGTTTAATATTTTATGGACTAGAAATTGGCTAAGTATGATTTTGAGATAAATTGATTTGACTAACCACCGGACTTGTGAGATTATGTGGATTGGAAACATGATTTCGTTAATTATGGAAATGAGAATGGAATAAGATGGTATACGATGTTGACTTGAGACGAGATAAATGATGATGATAATGTTATGGCTAACGATTGATCGTTAGATTTTGTATAGTGGTAGATGGATCCCGTTCTGTGCAACATACTTATATATATTCATTAATGATTTCTAGGTGATCAGTGACCTGCTTGCTTGTCTCTTGCTGCTTCCCTTTTGCTGCTCTGCTACTCCAGGTAAGTCCTCCGGGGCTTACTCAAGTTAGAACCTCATGCCTGATGTGTCATATAGTGTGTAGGTGTTGCATCCCGCATAATCATGTAGTATCATGCTTAGGTTGCACAATTAATCGAGCATCCGTATTCTCTTTGCGTATGGTAGAACGGCCGTTAAATTGTGAGTCCTAGAGTCATTTGCTAGGGTCATAGGACGGTCCAGTCCCATCGGGCTTAGTCCTCATCGAGTCAGACTGTTAAATTGACGAGCATGACTATTGATACGATTGATGATGTTATGATATTGAACGCGACCGGTTCCCGCACTAACGAGCATGAGTGCGGGAGTATAAAACGCGGTCGGTTCCTACACTAACAAGCATGGGTGCGGGAGTAGGAGAGGGACATGCCACTTGGCATTCTATGCGGGATCCCATTTAATCGCTTTCTGCATATATATACAAACTGCTAGCATGCTTGAGTGGTTAATATTTTGTACTTCATTAGAGCATCCTTTATTCAGGTATAGGCATATTATATGTCCTCAGTGAGGTCTTCAGGGCCCGCATGAGTGGCTCGACCTTGACTTCGTGGTTAGTTTCAGGTACCCGTACCCTTACTTGATCATGTGCTGATGTGGCGGGGAATATCTCATGGCGCAGTGAGAGGGAGAGAAAGATCAACTTGAACTCCACATTTTTGCTACTTATTTCCTCATATTTGATTTTGACCCGGCCCTGCCGTGGCAACTTGTATTATGATATTTCCTTCCTTATGCTTTCGAACTTAAAACGTTTTGAGCGACTTAGGCAAGTAGGACAAGTTCGGAGGACCTAACGGCCCCATCGCGAGTTTTAGGGTGCGAAATCCCTTCTTTGATCATTAAAACTTTGTTTTAAAACTCAACCCGTACTCGAATTGCAAGATCCGAACGAAGGTATCCAATCCTTCGAAACGTAACCCGAATATTTATATTTGGGCCGTTACAAATTATGAAACCAATAAGAGTTTTTTTATGAGTATGTAAATAATATATTCCTAATATATAAATTTATAAAAATTAAAATTGTTTATATATATATTATTGTTTAACCTTTATTTTGGACAGTTGAAATGAACTTAAATTAATTCAATTGAAGATGGAGTAAACAAATAATTAGCCACATATAACATCTAGATTGTTTTCATAGAGTTAATGAATGTAGAAAAAAATTACTACTCTAAATATGAAAATTCATATTATTCTGATATTCTCATGGATTTTAAATTTGAAATTTTAAAAACTATTTGAGCATTTTAGATATTTTTACAACTTTACATAACTCAACCATTCCAAAATTTCATTGTCAAATTAACACACCATTAATTAAGGGCAATATAACACTTGATATACAAATAAAATATTTAATAATATTAAATTTAATTTATTATTAATTTGATCATAAAATAGTAAATATTCAATTAATTTAATTTATTATTATTGTGCCAATAATGTCTTCAATTTTCACAACTAGAGTTAAGTTGATTGTTGACTAGTGATTTCGCATACAACACCCACTTTTTAAATAATATAATTTTTATCATAATTAGTAAACTTAAAGAGGAGATTCGAAAACAAACTAATAAATATAATCTTATGATTATAATACACTGGAAATTTCATGAAAAGATCATAAATTATCTTTCCGTTAATAAATTTAGTTATATTTTTATATGTTGGATAGAATAAAATTTGATATAATAGGGTACTCCCTTATATGTAGGGAGGGGTGACAAAAGATTAAAATGAAAATTTTATTTTAAAAAAATTGATATAAAGTAGAATATATTTTATGAAATATAAAATAATTCAAATAAAAAATAAGGAACTCAATAAAAGTTATTGATAAAATTAATTTATTAGTACTTTATTATAATATAATAAAATATTAATCTAATCAAATTACACATATACACTGTGCCTTTAAGGCACGAAAACTAAGCTAGTACAATACTAAGACAATAGTTGTTTTGCCACGTGTCGAAGTTTGGTGACAAATTTTGCCTCCAATTTTTTAGTCTATAAGATTATGTCATGTATCAATCTAATTCCACATATTTATTATTTTATTTTGTTTTAGAATGCATTTTCATGAAAATAATTATTTTTGTTAAGTATATATTTTTATTAATTAAGCTATTTACCTAATTGAATATTTTAATAACTTTACTTATACCCTTTCCTTGCATTTTTTGTATCCTCTTATATTTATTATTTTATATTCCATTTGCTGAAAAATGATAATGTATTTTTTAGTAGAAAAATAATATTGGATAATTGATAGCTAAAATTATATGTAATTATTTTAAAATTATAAATAATGTTTTTTATGTACTCTTTTATTATATATATTTGAAAAGATCGATATCACATTAATTATTAGTCTAATTCTTGTATGCTAATATATTATCACACTAGTTTTACTTTACCCGCCCGTTGTGCGGTTTCTTAATAAACAAAATGATGATTAATTTATATTTTTTTCTAAAATTTGAAGGTTATATCTATTCAAATTAAACGTAAGATTTTTTAAAATATAATAAAAAAAATTGAGCAAAGGTATGTAGTTGTATTATAAAAAAAGCATACTAAAATAAGTGGTAATTTAATTTGTGGTTAATATCCTTATGACCCATTAAAATAAAAAGAGAAATATGTAATTATTATTTATAGGTTTGATAAGATTGTTTATAAAATACGTACTAAAACATATGATTATCAACAAGTTTATTATACGATTAAAATATATAATATTAGATAAATTTATCTAATTAAGATATAAGGTTATATTGGATAGATTATTTGATCTAAAAAGATAAGTTTTTTACCTAACTATATTGACTTATTAATTGATGTGGCCCAAATAAATAATACCAATTAATTTAGAATATGACACGTAAGCAAAAATAATCCCGTTTTAATCCAGAAAATTCCACGTAGGCAAATCGCACCAGAAACCGTTTCAGGCCTTTGCTTTAGTATTTTATATAGATATATAGATTTTAAATTGTTTTATATTATGCTTATTATCACATTTTAAATAAGTTTTTATAGATAGTTAATACTCCATCCGTTAAAAAATATCAGTCTTTTTAGGCTAAAATTTTTGTTTGAAAATATAAATCTTTTTAAGTTTTCTAGGGATTAGATATGAGAATTGTTATTTTTTTTACTTTTTTTTCTCAAATTTTATTGGTTGATAAAAATTGTAGATAATTAACGAAGGGTATAAGAGGTAATTAATAAGGTTATAGTTTTCTAGCGTGGTTTCTTATAAAATTTTAAGATATAAATAGTTAAATACAAACAATGTCCTCCGGTAAGTGCGAGATTCACCGTGTTTGGATTCGTTCGAGTTCGTCTTGTTCAGTGCGCTGGGATAGGTCATTGTAGAGATGGGAAGCAGAGGGAAAGCGATTCACTTGACCGACGAGGAGTGCACGCCGGTGTTTGGGGATGAAGCAGTTAAAGAGGAGAAGTCAGTCCATAGTAAACTATCGTTGATAGGGTGTGTTCTGTCGAAGAAGGTTCCGAACGCTCATGCCCTAAAAGCTACTATGAAGGGTGCGTGGAGAACAACAAAAGGTTTCTTATTCCGGGAAATCAAAGAAAATCTATACAGCTTTCAATTCAGTAGCGAAGAGGATAAGGAGAAGGTCCTTAAAGGTGGGCCTTGGTCTTTCGATCGATCTCTGGTGATGTTGAAAGAGCCGGGCATGGAGCAAATTTCTGCCATATCCTTCACGAAAGCGGCTTTCTGGGTAAGGATCTACGATCTTCCTCTAGTTGCCTATACCAAACCAATGGCAGTGAAGCTAGGGCAAGTCTTTGGTGGGATTGTGGAGATGGACGAGGAAGAACTATTGACGTGTAGTAGGTTCCTCCGAATGCGAGTCATGATCGATATTACTAAGCCATTGCGGAGGGGAATTATGATTACCATTGAGGGGAAGAAGATCTGGGTTGAAGTTAAATATGAAAGAATGCCTAATTTCTGTTACTCATGTGGACGGGTGGGACACTCAGATGCCGAGTGCGACACTGAAGTTGAGGGCGAACAGTACAGGGGAGAGTACAGGGATTGGATGAGGGCGTCTCCTGTCAAAGTCCTTCGGGACAGGAGTAGCTCGGAGAGGGAGGCGGATAGGGAAGTGATCAAAAAGATGAGAGGGAGAGAGGAGAGTAGGACAGATGGGGATTCGGCAAAGGGGAGGAGGAAAACCTTGATTGAAATACTTGAGGAAAGGGAGCTTGATGATGAGGAAAGGGGGAACCAGGTGGGGAAAGAATTGTCTAAAGAGGCGGGAGAGATACTAGAAAGGGTGGATAGGGTTAGTATTATTGTGGAAGAGGATGTTGTTAATGCAAACGAGATAACAGATGAGCAGGTGGGTGGAGTGAATAAAGACAAAGGGAAGGTGGGTGGAGGAGAGAGTAATATAAGGCAAAAGAAGAAATGGAAAAGAGCAGCAAGAGGAGGGAGGGGTTTGACGCCAGAAGTGTAGGTGAGATAGGACCTAAGGGCAGTGGTGGGACCAAGAGGAAAGAGGGGGAAGGGTATAGTGAGGATTTTATGAGTGTGGATCAAGTTACCAGAGGGGAAGGGGTAGGAGATAGCGAAAAGAAAAGGAGGATTGAAGCTAATCCGTCCAACACTAACTTTATATCGGCCGGGGATAATGTCCCCCGCCGGGAGCCATGAGTTGTATAAGCTACAACCGCCGGGGACTGGGGAAGGCCCGCGCAGTTAGGAAGCTCGCTGAATTGGTGAGCAGAGAGGCCCCGAAAGTTTTGTTTCTTATGGAGACAAAATGCAATAGGAAGAGAATGGAGGAGGTTAGGGTGGAGTTGGGGTTTAAGGGAGGTTTTATGGTTGAGAGCATCGGGAGATCGGGTGGTCTGGCACTTATGTGGGAGGACGGTTGTGATGTCAGAGTGATGTCGTTTACCCAACATCACATTGATAGCCAGGTGATATTCGAGCCAGGGGGTGTTTGTAGGCTGACAGGGATTTATGGATGGCCGGAGGGCAAAGACAAGCATCTCACATTGAGCCTAATGAAGCGTTTGTATGAGGAACCTCATGACAGCTGGCTTTGTATGGGTGATTTTAATCTCTTCACCTCACTGGAGGACAAGAGAGGAGGTAAGCAGACTAGCTTGGACAGAATAGTTGAATTCAGGGAGACCATTGAGTATTGTGGTTTGAGGGATATCCCTTTCACGGGGAATAGATTTACCTGGGATAACAACAGGGAGGATGCCGAATTCATTCAGGAGAGGCTCGACATGGCCTTTGGCAATGACGCCTTCTTGGATCGAAACCCGAACACTCTTGTGGTCCATCTGGGCAAGTGCGGGTCTGATCATCTCCCCATCCGGATCGGGTTGGAAGGTGAGACAAGGGGGAGACGAGAGGGAGGCAAAAAACCCTTTAGATTTGAGGCAATGTGGCTTAAGGAGGAGGACTGCATTGAAATCATTTCAAACGGATGGGGTAATCCGGGATCCTCCCAAGCCACGGAGGGGGTTAGAGGAAAGCTTGAGAGATGTGCGGGGGATCTGAGAGACTGGGACAGAAGTGTGTTTGGGAATGTTAGAGCTGAACTGGGGGAGATCAGACGTAAACTTGCGGAGATTGGGAGGGCTATGAATGGGGGGCGTGTTAAGGAGAGGAAGGAACTTGAACAAAGAGAGAGGGAGCTGGTGGATAAGGAGGAAATAATGTGGTTCCAGCGAGCTAGAGCTAATGAGTTCCGGTGTGGGGATCGCAACACGAGGTTCTTTCATCAGAAAGCTTCGGGGCGTCAGAAAAGAAATAAGATACAGAAGTTGGTTGAGGATGACGGGACTGAAAGGAGATCTTTTGAGGGGATGACTGCGGTGGCAATGACCTATTTCGGTAAACTGTTTCAGACTGAATCTTTGATGGATCCAAACACGGCTACTCAAGGAATCGAGCCCCTTTTATCGGCAGAGGACAACCAAGAGCTGTCGCGTCCCTTTACTGCAGAAGAGGTAAAATCTGCCCTGTTTTCTATGCATCCCACAAAAGCTCCGGGCCCCGATGGTATGCCAGCTATCTTCTATCAGAAGTGTTGGCATATAGTCGGGAAGGACATTACTTCTATTGTGCTTGACATTCTGAATGGTGGTTCGATACCGGATGGAATGAATCACACATTCATTACCCTAATTCCTAAGGTAACGGCACTATCCAGAATGAAAGATCTTCGCCCTATTAGCCTGTGTAATGTGCTATATAAAATTGTGTCAAAAGTCCTCACAGTCAGGTTGAAGAGTGTATTAGGGAAGCTGATCGCACCTAGTCAGAGCGCTTTTGTTCCAGGTAGACTCATTACAGACAATGTGTTGGCGGCTTTTGAGATCTTCCACTACATGAAGACCCGGAGAGGAGGGAAGAAGGGTTACATGGCGTTGAAACTGGATATGGCCAAAGCCTATGACAGGGTGGAATGGGGCTTTCTCGAGCATTGCATGAGGAAGTTCGGCTTCTCTGATAGGTGGGTCTCGTTAGTCATGAAATGCGTAAGAACAGTGAGCTTTTCGGTGCTGATGGATGGTTCACCGTCACCGATCTTCTATCCACAGAGAGGGCTGCGCCAGGGGGACCCACTGTCTCCGTATCTCTTTCTCCTCTGTGCCGAAGGATTTTCGGGAATGATCCGAGTGAGCGAGGCTCAACATAGACTGACGGGCATCAAGATAGCGCCTACCGCACCGCCTATATCGCATCTCTTTTTTTGCTGACGATTGTGTCTTGTTTCTTGGAGCAACCTGTCAACAGAGCACGGAAATTATACACATTCTCCATACTTATGGAGCGGCATCCGGTCAATAGGTTAACTTCACGAAATCTGAACTATCGTTTAGCAGAAACATTGAAGAGGATAGGAGGAAGGATTTGCAAGAGATTCTGGGGGTCCGGGAAGTGTCGAAGCATGAGCGATATCTTGGACTGCCCACCATGGTGGGGAGGTCTAAGAAAGTTATTTTTGAGCAGCTCAAGGAGAGGATTTGGAAGAAGATGAAAGGCTGGAAGGAGAAGACGCTGTCTAGAGCGGGAAAGGAAATCCTCATCAAGGCGGTCGCCCAGGCTATACCTACATATACGATGTCATGTTTTTTATTGCCGACGGGGCTATGCCGCGAGATTGAAATGATGTTGTGCAACTTTTGGTGGGGAGAATCCGCAGGCAGAAACAAAATCCATTGGATGAAATGGAAGAAGATGTGTCGATCCAAGGCAAGGGGCGGCATGGGATTCAGAGATTTGGAGGTCTTTAACAAAGCCCTTCTTGCTAGACAGGCATGGAGGATACATCAGGATCCAGAATCGCTACTTGCTAGGTTACTGAAGGCAAGGTATTTCCCTCGGGGTTCACTACTTCAGGCCAGAACTGGGCACAATCCCAGCTACACCTGGCGCAGTATTGTCAGCGGCAGAGACGGGTTAGTGGAGGAGCTGATTTGGAGTGTCGGTAATGGGGCTGATATTAAGGTCTGGGAGGACAAATGGATTCCAAGGCCTACGAGTTACAAGGTCATTGGGAATTTTTTCGGAGGAGACCCGGATATGACAGTGCTTGATCTGATAGACTGGTCGACTGGGCGATGGGATGACGAGCAACTCCAGAGATATTTGTTAGGAGGAGATATAGAGGAGATCCGTAAGATCAGACTGGTCGACGCGATGGACAGGGATCAATTGATTTGGAGCCACACTAATAATGGCATATTCACAGTGAGATCGGCGTATCATGCATTCTTAGAGAAAGCTTTTTGCAAGGGAGAATCAACAGGGGTTTCTGATCATACCCAACAGGAGAAAGCGTGGAAAGCCTTATGGAAACTCAAGGCCATCCCGAAGGTGATATCGCTAGTTTGGAGGGCGGCCACAGGGATTTTACCTTGCAAAACTAATCTTACACGGCGTCGAATCACGGATGATGGGTGCTGCGAGCTGTGTGGGAAGGAGGAAACGTCTATCCACGCACTTTTAGAGTGCAGACCGGCGAGGAAAGTGTGGAGACGTATCCCCAGAGTCGAGCGATTCTGGCTACAGTCGACGTCGGTGCAGGAAGCGTTTGAACGGGTCTTCACCACCGGGTCCGTTGAGGAGAAGCAATGGTGGGCAACAACTACATGGGCAGTCTGGAGGGCATGTAACAAGCGGCTCTTCGAAGGGGTGATGCAACAACCGGATGAAGTAGTCCAGGGGGTCGAGGAGCTGCTGTCGGAGTTCGCGGCCAATATAGACGTACTGTCACAACCTCGGCACGAGCTGCAACAGATTGGTGTGTCCCACACATGGTCCAAGCCTCCGAGCGGGTTTTTGAAGCTTAATTGCGACGCAAGCCTAACGGGAGAAGGCCAAGCGGCTGTCGGGATAGTGTGCAGAAACCATTCGGGCGAGTTCTTATTTGGGGGACAGAGAGGAGTCCAGTGTACTGGCAATGTTGAAGAAGCAGAGGCAGAGGCGGTGAGATGGGCTTTACAGATGATCAGGGAGAGAGGAGCACCGAAAGTTCAGATAGAGTCTGATTGTTTGGCTCTAGTGTCGAAGCTGAGGAATGGAGGGCAAGGGAAGGGGGCGCTGTACAATCTCATTGCAGCAATTAAAGGACTGGCGAGGGGATTCGAGTCTGTAACTTGGAGTCATGTGAAGAGAGGAGGCAATAAGGTCGCTCATGATTTGGCGGCAATTAGGCCTGTGAGCCATATGCTTTTCTTTGATTTTTATGCACTTCCAGACACTGTAATTTCAAGTTTACTTAAGGAAATGGAATGAGTTGGTTGGTTATTTCTCAAAAAAAAAAAAAAAAACAATGTCCTCCCTCAGGTACAGCGACGTCCTGTTGAATGGATTGGAGATATTCAAGATAAACAGAGCAGACGGTAGCCTTGACTCACCAAACCCTCGGGTTCATCTCACTCGAGATTCCACACAAGTTGGGACTACTATCTCACCAAAGCGATCCCATCTTACAGCCATCATTGGTGGGACGGTTGCCGGCGTCCTCCTCATTACATTACTGGCATGCTTCCTCTTTTTCCGGCGGTACTTGAACGGAAATAATGAATTGAATCAGCAAGTGAATTTGACACAAGCAGCAGCAAGTCAACATGGTTACCCCCTTCCTTCCGACGGGGGTCTAAAACAAGGGCATCTTTGTCGTCGATTTTCGCTTGCCGAGATCAAGTTGGCTACAGATGACTTTAGTGAAGACCTCATTGTTGGACACGGAGGATTCGGAAATGTGTACAAGGGAACGATGGAAGGGGAGATCAATGGGACGACCCTTGCGGTCGCAATCAAGCGGTTGAAGGATTCTTCCAAGCAAGGGGTCCGTGAGTTCGCAACCGAGATTGATTTGCTATCGAAATTTGGGCATGTCCATTTGGTCACGTTGATTGGCTTTTGTGACGAGAGTGGAGAGATGATCCTTGTGTACGAGTACGTGGAACGTGGGACACTCCGCGATCATATCTACAACAACATTAACACGGACAAATCACCCTTGTCGTGGAACCAAAGGCTCAATGCTTGTATAGGAGCTGCAAAAGGACTTCATTACCTGCATAGCCAAATGATTATCCATCGTGATGTCAAGTCCACCAATATCCTCCTAGATGACAAATGGGTGTCCAAAGTGTCTGATTTTGGCCTCTCAAAGATGGGGCCTATGGGTGGTGACCATAGCCATGTAAGCACAGCTGTGAAGGGAAGCATAGGCTACCTGGATCTAGAATACTACAAGACCAGACGACTTACACACAAGTCAGATGTGTATTCACTTGGAGTTGTGTTATTTGAGGTCTTATGTGGACGACCTGCAATAGATGTCAGTCTACCAAAGGAACAGGTGAACCTTGCAAAGTGGGCACGAGGCTGTCAACGTAAGGGAACGCTCCATTTGATTGTTGACCCCAATATAAAGGACGAGATTGCATCTGCATCTTTAAGTAAGTTTGGAGAGATCGCAGAGAGGTGTGTCAGTAACCATGGGAGTGACCGACCCTCCATGGCTGATGTTGTTTGGAGCTTAGAGTTTGCACTCGACCTCCAACAAAAGGATGCAGAAGGCATTTTGAATAGCAATAGAGGGGGGCTCGGGCAGTCCGGATCATCTGCACCCTAGGCAGTGGCGGCCGCAGGATCCTCCGAAAGGTGGGGCGAAATCTCTAGTGTGTACTGAGATATTGACCTTGAATAAACTCCTTTACCTAAGTTACGACTTTCAACTTAACAATGGATTGTAGAAAAGTAGACTTACATTTGCTTGATTGCTATGGTAGTGGTTTCTCGTCATTCATTGGAAATTTAGGCATTTGTCATATTTAGGAGTGTAAACTTATCGAAATTCAATCATGCTAAATTCAAGGCTTTTGCATATTATCTAGGATTGTAAACTCATCAACTTTATAATATCTTTTGGTTCCCAAAGACATGTAGGGTACGAAAATATAAATATTGCATAAAGCTTCACAAATTCAATTAATAAATTTCATTATCAAAATCATATATACAAAATAATTAAAACACAAAAATTTATTCTCAAAATCACAAACTCTAATGAAAATTTCACAAAATTTATTCTCATAATCAAATCCTAATTTCACCAATTTTGTGGGGTTTAATTAGTTTATAGCTAGATAATTTATACTCCCTCCGTTCGGCAAAACTTGTCATTTTAGCTTATTTCACAAGTTTTAAGGCAATTAACAAATGTACTAATTTACCCTCAATTATTATCCTTCTTTTTTACTTTATTGAAAACTACAACTAACAAACCATCAATCATATCAAGGGCATTTTTGTAAAGTAAATGGCAAAATACCTATAATGACAAGTTTTTTTGAACAAAAATAACACCATAATATGACAAGTTTTGCCGAACGGAGGGAGTATATAATAGGGAGCTCGGTAAGTGGGAATATAATTAAATAAGGAGGTAGAAACATAGAGAGCGGGTGAAAGTTGAACAAAGAATAAAAAAAAACTTTTTTGAGGGAGGTGAAATTTTTGTTTTTTAAAAACAAAGGCTAATTTCACCAATTTTATGGGGTTTAATTAGTTATAGCTAGATAATTTGTATCTAATAGGGAGGTCGGGAAGTGAGAATATAATTAAATAAGTGGGTAGAAATATAGAGAGTGTGGTACAAGTTGAACAAAGAATAAAAAGATTTTTTGCGGGAGGTGAATTTTTTTTTAAAAAAAAAAGAGGCTAATTTTACCAATTGTATGGGGTTTAATTAGTTATAGCTAGATAATTTGTATCTAATAGGGATGTCGGGAAGTGAGACTATAATTAAATAAGTGGGTAGAAACATAGAGGGTGAGGTGCAAGTTGAACAAAAAAAAAAGTTTTTTTTAGGGGAGGTGAAATTTTTTATAAAAAAGGAGACTAGTAGGAATTGAACCCCCAACCTTTTGGTCTTACTTTACTTTCCTTCCTTCCCACCAACCAACTACACAAAATATATTAGTTGATTCTATATTCATCATAGTTTTACTTATTACAACACTGCTATATATATAAATAATTTTTTATTTTTTTTCCAAAGTCCGGGGACACATAGGTCGAAGGGTGGGGCGGCCGCCTACGCCCGCCCCACCCTAGGGCCGCCCCTGACCCTAGGATGCAACCTTCGGTGCATCATAAAATTATTTCGGGTATAAATAAACATTGAAAAAAAATTAAAAATATTTCTAGATTCTACATACTTATATTGATATGTTTATAAAATTTTATTATGAAAATTCATGTTTTAAAAAATAATAAAAATTATTTTCTAAAATAATCGATATTTTAATTATCTATATTTTTATAACGTGAAATTTCATAATAAAATTTTAAAAACATATCAATTCATGCGGATCAAGATGGCCTTTTGTGGGTCAAACAATGATCTTGATCCAGGTGAGCTCTCAAGACCTATTCGAGGGCTATTGATGGCGAAGAGTGTCGTCCTCAAGAGGAAGAAGAAGGCGCCACCATGGCTTGAAGAAAAGATATTTTGTTTATTTAATTATTATTATTATTATTATTATTATTATTATTATTATTAGTTTTTAGGTTCTTTCCATATTTAGTAACTCCTATGTTACTTGGAGCTATTTATGGAATGTCTTATTTATAGTATTACTTAGTTAGGCTAAATAAGATGGTTAGGAGAGTCTATCCTTAGGCTTTCTTTATTATCATCTTTTTATGATTTATCTAGTTAGGATTTTAGTTATATTATTATATTAGAATTAGGTCAGCCAAGTCTATCCTTTTGTAAAGGATGGACGGCCACATATTAGGGTTTATAGAGATTATGATTCTATTTAAACGTTCTTTGGCATTCAATAAAAATCAGATTGGAATTAATATTGATGAAACCTTTTTGGCTAAAAAAGGTTCTTCGATTCCCCAATCCAAAAGCTTTTGCCTTCAAGTTATTGTTCGATCAATCATCCGATACCAAACCCTAATTCCCAAACACAACCCATAAACACAAACACAAATTCCTGCATAATACCGTCGCAAATAAACCCTAGGCGCCACCGTCGCAAGGAGAAGGAACGCCGTCGCTGCTCGTCACCCACAGCCAGGCGGCGGCCGCCCCCTATAGGCAGCGGCCGCTGCATCCAGTTGCCGCCCCGTCGCTGCATAACCGCTGCCTACCCGCCGCTTCTGGTTGCTCCCCTGCCGCGGCTTACCTTTTCCGTCGTTGTTTCCTTTGTTGGTTTTTGTTGCTTGGTTGTTTATTCTTACTTGTTTCCGCTGCAATAGTTCAAAGCCTTTATTGTAATTGATTGTAAACATCGAGAATATAGCAAGGACAATTGCAAGATCGGGACAAATCTAAGTCGTTGTTCTTGATTCCGAGCCCACAGGCGAAGGATCGGGAATAGCAACGCATCATCAATATAAGGGTATAGAATCTAGAAATATTTTTAAAATTTTTTTTCAATGTTTATTTATCGTCAAAATAATTTTGTGATGTACTGAAGGTTGCACTAGAGGATGCAGGTGATCTGGACTGGGGGCTCGGGGTAGCTGTAGTTCCCCGTAATATAAAGAAAAAATATTTTTTTTAATTTTTTACTAATTTTAGGAATAAAAAGGATAAAATGGGTAATAAATCACAATGATAGCTTATATTAGTTGAAAAGAAGTGATGTGAAATGGGAGATCATCCATCAGGTCGAACGTATATTAAGTTTAGCTTCCTCATTTGTTTACATAGAATTCGCTCATTGTTATAGAGAAGCAAACAGAGTAGCAGATCATATAGCTAGTAGGGGTATTATTTGTAACATCTCAACAATCCCTTATAATAGGGAACTCTATTCCATCATCCTCCACGATGATCAGGGTGCTGTCTTACGCTGCGCGTAAAACATGCCCATTTTTTGCCCACTGAAAAAAAAGTGGTTTTATTACCTTTATGTCAAAACTAGTTCAGTGACCCGCAACTTGTGCGGGTCTTTCTCTACTTTAATATTGTGTTCGACGTCTATATATATACACACAATCCTTAAACTTTAATTACCACTACATATCACTAAGAATTGCTTAATTAAATGGATCACAAATCTTCATTATCATATTATCGATGTTGAAATTTGATTTTGAATTAGATAGTTTAAGTTGATATACATAAATTATCAAAATTGAAATTTACATTATAGGAAAAATATAAATCACACTATCATTAACAAAATCATATAAATAAACAAAGTTATATATACTAAAATTTAAGGGCGTTTTATTAAAAAAAAAATTAGATTAGTTAGATATTATATTTATTTTAAAATTTCAAAAAATAAGAAATTATATATACTAAAATTTAAGGGCGATTTGAATAAATAAATGATATTAATTAAAAATATTTTCTGAAAATAAAATATTTTTAACTGAGTATATTTACATTAAAAGATTATTGCATCATTTTAACTAAGTATATTTGTAGATTTCATATAACAAGGAAATTAAAGTTTATATAAATATATAGATCGATATACGGATTGACTCCGATGAAAACCTCAAATTGTGATAAAAAAAAACCGTGAGGACTACTTTATAGCTTGGTTTATTTGAAACCCGTGCTAAAAACCTCAATTACACAGTGACTTTACAACTCAGTTCAACCTATAAACCGTGCTAAAAACTCCAATTTTAAAATAACACATGACTTTATATCTCGGTTGAACCTAAAAACCGTGCTGAAAACTCATGTTTTAAAATTACATAGTGACTTTATAGCTTGGTTTTATTCAGAACCGGGCTAAAATATGTGACTTTATAGATCAGTTTTATTCAGAACCGGGCTATAAAGCTAGTGAACCGGGCTAAAAAGCTGGTCCTCATAAATATATAGGTTTTTATCGCAATTTTGGTTTTCACCGGAGCGCACCCTTATAGATATAAATATATAGGTTTGAAAAGGCAAAATAAGATATTCAAATTGATGGAGATGAGCAACAATAGGTAAGTCATTGGCAAGTTTAAATCCTTTTTGTGAGAAATTAAAATGTGAGGAGATTCAATAGAAGACTTATGGAAATTAAAAGAAAAACTCAAATTAGCATATGAATTGATGATAGTGATCATACATAAATAAGATATAAATATATAGATTTATAAAAGCAAAATAAGACATTCAAGTTGTTAGAGATGAGCAATAATTAGTAAACTGCAAGTTTAAAGTTTAAACCCTTTCTGATGAGAAATTGAAATGTGAGGGAAAATTTAATAAAAGACTCGTAAATTAAAAGAAAAACTCAAATTAACACATGAATTGATGATAGCGATAGTAAATAAAAGCAATATTGTTAGGCAAAGAAATTGGAGTAGAATAATTGAAATTATGAAGGTGAGGCAATAAATAGTCATGTACGTGAAAGAGAATGGTGTAATAATTACCTATCGTGATTCCGTGATAAGGAGGACAATCAACCGAAGTCATTGATTAGGAGCACAATCAACAAAAGGTGTGCAACGGTAAAATATAAGCCGCAAAGTGTAACCGAAAACACCTACAAATTACAAACAAAATCAAATTTGTGAGAACTAAGTGATAACTCTACCAAGTAAAAAATTTGAAGACAAAGCTTAATCAAAGATGTGAGAACAATAATAAAATCAAAATAACAAAAACAAAGCAAAACAAAATAGAAATCTAATAGTAAAATGCAAGAGAAAGTTGGGAAGAAGCAATGTAATTTTAGTGACCGAAGAAATGAAACACGATCTCAAACTTTAGACTTGGTTAAATAACCTACACCAATTAATAGATAAATATTCATTAAGCCAAAAAAAAAAAGATAAATACCCCTCTAAAAAATATTCTAGTTAGGATAATCATATCCGAATCAAGAAAATCATATAAGTTTTTTTAGCAATATCCTAGTTATTGAATATTTATTTTAAAAAATAATAACAAAATGTATTGATTTTCCCTAAAAAAAAAGAATATTGGTTATGTAACAACCAAACAATCCTTCAGTCCCGGGAGCAGCCCAGTCCGGGGCTGAAGGATCGGCTAAATCTGAGTCAGGCAAGTGTAAACTCGGAGTGGAGGAAGGTGAGTCTGCTAGCTCCGAGCTGATGGGTGGCTGCAGCAAGCGCGGTAAGCATGTTGAGTAAAACTCCTAGGGGTTGGCATACTTGCTTTGGCTTTGGCTGGGGTGTTTGGTATGCAGTTGTGTCGATCATTCCAGCTGGGTTATTCTCTTTTGGCCAATCTTTTCCCCTTTTGTGTTGTTGTATTGGCTTATCTTAGTTTATGGGCTGGTCTGATCAATAATATTGATGGTCAAGTAGCTATGGTTAGTAGAAGGACGTATGTCTTGCGAGTCCATTATGTATGCTTGTATGTTGGAATCGTGTCTTGTAAAATAGGTCGTCTGTATGCTGTCTATTTTGCGTTCTCTTGGTTTATTCATGTCTTTGCAGCTGACCTGGGTTCCAAGGAATTGGGTTGTGGTACCAATGTTGGGTTTTATTTTATTAATGTAATGTAATGTATCTGGTTGGTTTGTGTTATGAGATGTTTTATTTGGATAAAAATGATGAATTGTCTGTCCCTCTGGATAGGGTTAGTGTCTTTCGTTGCCTGCAGCAGCTATTGCTTGGGGTTGAAATGATCTCCTTTGGCCTGTTATGGGTTATTATGTTACACGGCCACAAGAGTTTTTGCTCCTGTGGTGTTTGGGTGATTAATTCCTCCTTGTTTAACCGGCTTATCGATAGGAAATTGACCATTTTTCTCTACCTCTGTTGGCAATTAATCTTTTATAGGTGGTTGTTACCTACTTTCATACTAGAAAACTCTCCTTGGGCAATCAACTTCACAATCTACTCAATGTTAAAACTTAATGCTCAGGTGAAATGTTTTTTGCTTCTTGAATGCTCGTTGCATGTTCTATCTCTTCTTTTTGCCGTCAGCTTATTATTTGTCTAAATTGCTTTGGATTTGGAATTTTTCCTTTCCTCTGTTATCTTTTAGCATCAAGCATTATGGTTGCATCTTCAAATTCTATCAGTTAACTATTCTTTCTACTATTCACTTTTGTTGTATGGTTGTTAAGAAAGCGAATGTTTTTGGTGTAAGGTTGTTGTGTAAGTTTGATATCTACCTATCTAAGTTTTTATTGATGTTGTTCTCAAATTTTGCCTATACAGAATTTTCAATTATCCTACTTTTGCTTTCCATGATGACTTCCTTGTACTTGGCAATAGGCCTTTGAGTGGAATTTCTTACTGCTTTGGGATTCATTCTAATTCAGTAATTCATGTGTTCATTCACACGTCCTTAGGAGGATTTTTAAGCTTTTTTTTTTTTAACCGGAAATAATTTGGCAATAAGGCGGACCTTATATGCCAAGAGCATCCAAGCGGATGAAATCACGAACCAAAGAATCGTCAGGTGTCGTAGAGCCAGAGAAAGCGAAATTGAGGTGCGATAGTCGGTTCGCAACTCGGTTAGCCTCCCTAAAGACGTGACGAATCTCAAATGATTGAGGTTGTCACCCTCGATTACCAGGTTGGTAATGTTGAGTTGTCGTGCGGCGTTGATACCATACCAGAGACCTAGGCCCTCAGCACGAGTGATTGATGATATAGAAGACGGGCCCGAGCGATAGTAAACCAGTTCGCCTGTATGGTTTCTGATGATATATCCAAAGGAGCCTACCGAAGAGGGGGATAAGGCTCCGTCAAAATTAAGTTTGTATGTGCCTTAAGCCTGTTAATAATGGTGAGGTTGTCACCCTCGATTACCAGGTTGGTAATGTTGAGTTGTCGTGCGGCGTTGATACCATACCAGAGACCTAGGCCCTCAGCACCAGTGATTGATGATATAGAGGACGGGCCCGAGCCACAGTAAACCAGTTCGCCTGTATGGTTTCTGATGATATATCCAAAGGAGCCTACCGAAGAGGGGGATAAGGCTCCGTCAAAATTAAGTTTGTATGTGCCTATTGCTGGGGCATGCCATCTCGCATTTCTCCTGGCCCTAGCAGATAAAGCTCGAGTCTCCTTATTGTTATGGCTTTGTGTAAAGGCCGAATATATTTTAGATATCATATTATTAGTATTTTAATTTAAAATGTTATTATTTATTTTAATTTATAAAAATGGGAGAAAAAAAAATCGTCCTCGAGCACGACTTCAAAATTTAAAATCATTCCAGCATCAATTTAAATTAGGATTTGATTTTCGACTTCGAGTCCGAGTATTAATAAAATTTAATTAAGCTCCGAATTGATTGTAATTGTTTAATTCCGATTATCTTGAAATTTGTTCGAACTTTGATTTATTAAATTGTTTTAGTCGGGATTCGATCGGGCGAGCGGGATTCGGGTCTTTTTCGCTAATTTGAATTGGGTATTAATGGGACCACATATATTTTAAATTCTTTTCTTTTCTTTCTTTTCTTTTCTTCTCTCTCTCCCTCTCTCCCGGTTGCTGTTGGAATTCTGCTGCGCCCTGGTCCTTCACAAGGACCACAACACCTCCCCTCTTCCATTACTGCACACCCAGGCCTGCCTCCTCATTCAGAAACAACCCACAAGCCTTCCCCTCTCTCTCTCTTTTCTTGCCGCAGGAGCTCTCCTCCCTTTCCCCTTCATTTCCAATTTCAAAACAACCTTCCCCAAGCATTCCACTTTCTTCCTCCTCTCTGTTCTCCTTCTTGTTGCCGAGGACACCACCACCACCACATCTCCTCCCTCTCCTATTCTCACAGCCACCAGGAGGCGCCGCCATCGCCGACACCATTGAACCGCATTCCCGAGCTTGGAGCTCTGTTTTGCCGAGGGGGGACACCCAAAAGAACCCACGGCCTCCTCCTTCGTTCTTCTTCCTCGAGATGCCATCAGAAGCTTCCTCCCACCACCATGGCGTCTCCGAGCAGTGACGCCGCCCAGAAGCAGCCCCGGAGTCACCACCAAAGCCACATTTGTCCCCTCGGTAAACCCCTCTTTCTCCCTTCCTTCTTTCTTTCGTTTCGATGTTACGGGGTGGGTTGGGTTCGAAATTTCAAAGCGTGTCTCTGGGTGAAATCTGAGGCCAAGCGGCCGCCGGAGAAGCCTGCATCCCGCCACCCTTCTCCGTCTTTTTCTTCCGTCGGAGCAGAGCTCTGTTTTGTGATTTGGGGAAGAAGGTGGTTCTGGGCCTAATTCCACGGGTCTGGGCCAGATCCACTTCCAGCCTTTCCGGGTCGGGCCTCTGGATCCGGACTGGATCCGTTTCATTCTTTTCCTCACGCCAAGGGAACCGGGTTGGGCTGGGCCTTTTGATTCCTCTTGGTTGGGCTGGGTTGGTGGTAATATGTGTATATTGTTTTGATTATATAAAAGATACGTATATATATATATATTTATATGTTGTGTTTACTAATTTATATATTTTGGAGGATTTTAAAAGTAATTTTAATTGAGAGAAGTTATTATATTATGATTTGGATTTTTAAAGAAAGTTATATCGGAATTATTTTAAATGGTATGATTTTATAAGTTACTTAGGGATTTAAATTGTATATGTTGATTATATGATATGTTATATCCTTATTTGAATATTATTATAGTTTTGGAATTTGGTTATAATTATAATATTCTGGGAATTAATCTTTATATATTATTCATTGTTTAAAGATTATATTGATTGGCTTATTTAATTGATGCATTTTGAGAGGATTTAACTATGTGAGCTAGGATTTTAAAGTAAATTGTTGATTTTGATTTATAAGTAATATTTGTGAGCTTAGAATTATTTTGATGATTTGGTGATGAGAATTATTTATATAATGTTTTGAAATAAGAAACATGCCGGAATTGTTTTATAATATGATTTTTGGAAATTGGTTTTAAGGCTTAAGTGTTAATGTCAGAATTTGGCCAAGTATGAGTTGAGAAATTATTTTGAATATGAGTTGACTTAATTTTGGATTTAAGAGTTTGGAAGATATGGTTGATATGATTTTATCAATGAGTTGAATTGAAAGAATGATTTTGGTCGATTTGATCGTATCGGAAAGATTTTGGAAAACGGCTTTACTATCGGTCGGTTTTGAGGATGTTGAGAACTTGGATTCGTGAGTATGAATGTTGATCTGGTAGCTTATGGAAATGGCTTGATGATAGGTGTGTATTGCTTTTGGATTGCTTTGGATTTGCATTGGGCCCTTGCTTGTGTTATCTTGCTGTTCTGCATCAACAGGTAAGTATCCTACGGGACTTACTCAGTAACCTGGACCTCCTGCCTGATGTGTCATGTAATGTGTAGTTTTGTTGCATATTAAAGCATGCCATGTAGTATCATGCTAGGATTGCATTGAACTGAGCATGTGTTTACTTTGTGTGTTTGAAACAGAACGGTCGTTATCTGTGATAGTCCTAGAGTCTTTGCTAGGGTCATAGGGTAGCCCAGCCCCATCGGGTGCCCTGAGTCTATCGAGTCGATATGAGCATGATGATAGCCCAGCACCATCGGGCATGTTTAATTTATATTTAATTTATGTTATGATGATGATACCGTGGGTGAGTGCACCACCACGAGGATATGCTATGCTATAGCAACGAACTGGCCAGTCTCTGCACTAACGGGAAGGGGTGCAGAGGTAGGAGAGGGATATGCCACTTGGCATTGTATTGGGCCCTTTACAGTTCTTTTCCGCATATTATATATACTAGGTGCATGATAGTGTGATTTAAATTCTTGTACCGCATTAGTCATCTTTTATTTAGGCATAGGCATGTTATGTGGCCTCAGCGCGGTCAGAGGACCCGCAGGCGATCACCAGGCCTGACTTCGTGGATAGTGTTAGGTACCGCTCTTGTTGCTCCATGCTTCTGTGACGGGGAAATCTTTTTGGCGAATCGAAGAATCCGGCTAATATATTCTGACTTGACAAATGGCAATCACCCACTTTGTTTTGGTTTTGACCCGGCTCTGCCTCGGCTTTTGTATCTAAGTCATGCTTCCGCTTTACTTTCGTTTAAATCGTATTTCTGAAACTTCGACTGATTAGAGGTTTGAAACCTCGACCCGTACCTGAATTGCAACATCCGAACGAAGGTATCCGACCTTCGAAACGTATCCCGGATATTTATATCCGGGCCGTTACAAAGTTGGTATCAGAGCGAGGTTGTGCAATTCGGGTACGCAAGGGTCGGGTGTGTGTTTTGGAAAACCGCCCACGGATTTCGAAGATTTGAAAGCGTTTTAAAGGGGCAAAATGAATTTAATATGTCTAACTCAATTGGACTAAATATGAACTTGGCTTATGATGAAAGATGAGAACCAACTAATAAGGGATCGAGCGGGTAGAAACGGCGTTAGACCATCCCTTTTGGATGTAGTCGGAAATGGGTAGGCGAAATACTAGCTTGTTCTTTACAGACGGGTCGGGAAGACTCCAAGGAGACCATTGTAATTGCCATTGACTGATTCTATGTTGAGTGCTTGATATGCCTAACTATTTATTCAATATTGAACGATCTGTACGAACGGGATAGCGGGAGTACCCTTCTTCTTCTATATGGTTAAACTCAGCTTTTGTGGAATTGACCCTTGCCTTATGAACCCTTTTGACAATTCAATCTAGTCCTCCCTTCGAGTATCGGTCTTCCACGGGAATTGGGTTGGTAAACACATGGGGTCGGGAATCTTGATTGAATATAAGGGTTGTCCGTGAAAGTATTGAAAGACGGCCTTTGATGAAATTCCGAGTTAGAGAGTGAGATGTTTACGAGGTTGTCCTTATCAATTCTTATGACAATCCATCAGTGTCCTCTTGCCACGAAAAGTCGTATCCGAGTCTCACGGGAAATCTGGGTGATGAGTCAGTTGGGAAGAGTCAATGTTGCCCTTATGGACTTCTATCGGGTTATCTTGATTGCCCTGTTCATGATTGTGTGATTCTGTATGCACTACTCCTTGACCTACAATTGATCCTTAGTGTGAATTTGCGCTTATGTGCTTTGATGCTCATGATGACCATTGTATAGGTTCGAACTGCATTTATTATATCCATATCATTCCGACATGATCTGTTTAGTATATTGCATTGTCATACTAGGGCACGAATGTATATGTCATATGCTAGGATGTCGTCTAATTAATGCCCTTCCTATGAATAGGTTCATGATAGTGTGATAGTTCGGTTCTAGTATCATGATAGAAGTGAGTCCCTTACTTGATGGATACATGTTATAATTTCATGTCGACATGTCTTGTATGCTAAGTAATCCTCAGTACCTTTATGATGATAATCCGTAATGTAAATTTGTGGTTGTATGACACCTTGTATCCATACTGGTCATATTGCTTAAGTCTCGTGTTGTGTCTTGCCCTCTATCAAGATTTTATGTTGTTATAGCATGTTTACTGGGCATATTGATCGTATGATTGATCGAAAACATGAATCACATGATATGAGTCTATATGATTGTTGCTTCTTTTGAATTAGGTCCATGATAGTGTGATCGACTCTACCTTATAGGAATGCCTAATAAGATGTACTCTTTAGCATGCTAGTCGATGATGCCTCGATACTTATCGTTCATTTTGTGACAAGAATCTATAGCATGCCCATCTATTCCGAATTCGTCAGATTAACTATTGTTGATTATTTTGCAAGTTAATATGGTGTGTGTTAGTTGTGTTGAACGGAGAATATGTGTTATAATTGAACCTTGAGGAATGCATGTTTTGTCATATTATGGGTTGATTCGAGCTCATGTCCCCATATTCTAGTCATGTCACCATGCTGCTTAGACTTCCTCTATACCTCGTTGCGTTTTCCTCTCGTGCCACTATGTCGTTGAGATGTGATTGAATGAACTCTTGCATATCGTCGTATTAACCAGTCAAGTGCATGTATGTACCATATGTTATATTGAACCACTAGTAACATGTTGGGCCCTTGGTTGTGACTTGTGCGAGTTCTACTTTACCTACATTATTGTTGATTCTCTCTCATGCTAGGTACCTGATAGTGTGGCTCTTTCCTCTTTTTGTTCTCTTAACATGCTTGACTCATTCTGATTAGCTTAATGTTGAATTCGATGATTGACTAGCTTTCGGTGATAGTTAAACCCAACATGCTTACATGGTTAAAATGTCTATTACTCTATGACATCCTCTCGTGCTTCCATGAATGTATGATTTGACACCTCGCTTGATCACACATCACTCTATATCCTGATTTTGCAAATACATGACGCATGAATATCGGAATGAATCTAGTTGAATTACTTTAAATTCTACTCATGTTCGATGTGTGCTATTAGTATCATGTAGGGCTTATGATTTCCAATATGACCCGCTAAATGATCACGTGATGTACTTGCTCTATGATGCGGCAACTATTGTACCATATATGTACTCTATGATGGTTCGTACTTAGCATAATTATAATCTAGCACCCATGATGTCCTTCTTGTACTTTTGATGATGCCTCATTTTTCGTGAATAATATGTTGAACTCCTCTAAATGACTCTTGACTATGCTTGTATCACATTATATATCGCTAGTATCATGTAGGACCCATGCTCTCTAGATGTATCTCGTCATATGATTCCGTGCCATGCTTGACCTAACATATGATCATTGTGAGATAGTTACTATGTTGCCCTTTATATGATCTCGTATGATGCATACACCAAACTTGTACATCGTTCATATATGTGATAATTGCTATGCTACTCTTATGTGTTCTCGTATGACGCTTCATCTGATTGTTATAATATACCTTGCCATGATATATTGGACTCAATTGTTGATGTGTATACCCTGTTCCTACATTGTTCATATACATGATGCTCATTATCTTCATTAAATTCCGCATGACTTCAAATCATATATGATCATTGCTGGTTCCGTCTATCTTGCTTGAAGAATGCTAGGCATATCTGTTTCCATGGAATACTAGAATGTTAGCTTGTTTTACAAACATCGGCGTAGGACTTGATTGTGTCTTTGATATGAATACGAATGTTGCCCCGAGATAGGTACATGTTAGTGTGGATTGACGTGATTGATATGCTCCATAATGAATTCGTGCGTGTTTGTCAAAATAGTAACCTTATAGACCTTCTTAAGGGCATCGTTACTATTCCCGAGTCGGAGTCTTGTCTCTAGTCATGTCGTCTTTAGCTTTGGTCTATTCCGTCTCCGAAAGAGACAATGGGTCGTCCACTCTTGTCACTCCCCTATCTCCGCTAACTTAAACTCCTACGCGTTACCTTGGATGAGCGACCGCATGGAAAAAGGGAACGGAAAGTTGAATAGCGATAGAGCAGCACAACAGAAGCGTGGGCCCATAACCCACGGGCCTCAGGATCGATAATGTCGACGGAACAAGCTCGCTTCGAGGATTGCGATTATTGAGTACGATATAACTTGCAGGTGGGAGCGCCCTCCATTCGGATTGTTAACCCTTTCTGAACTTGTTGATGGTGATATTGCACTGAATTGATGTTGAAAGCTGCTTGTTAATGTGATGATATGATTCGATGCCTTGATTCGATGCCTTACAGTCCTAATGTGCCATGATAAGTTGATGTGATGCTATTTTGAGTTGCTAAGCATGATCTAAATTCCTTTCCTATATAGTATGAACTGCAAATGCCGAGAATCTGAACTGTTATTAGCTAAGATTATGATGATACTTGCTAGTTTGAATTGACCTTATTCATATATGGTGTTAAGTGATAATTTTGAGCATGACGGTAAATTGAGACTTTTGATACTTGTTGCAATGCTTAATGATTCTAGTCGATATGATGTAGTCCTTATGTGCAATAATCTCCATGATTGCTTCTTCATTGAACATGTGAGTGAGGTCCTTTTGGTTGAACGGTCAGAGAGTGGAGAAAGGTTTTGAGTGATTAGAATGATTGACGGTTGTAAGGGGAAAGTTGCCGTAGAGGGGTGTTGACTTAGGTTGGACCGAGTGGGTTCGGGAATTATAAGAGGTAATGCTTGGTGGTTTCGATGAGCTCCTAGGTGAATCTTGGATAAAGGGTATGGTTAAGGATAGGTTGGTTAGGTAGTGGCCGAGAAGATTTTATTGAAGATGCGTGGTTAGAAGGGTTCTACGTTGTGACATCTTGGGAAGAGTGAGAAATGTAAGAAATTACCTTTGGGGGTATCGAGAACATAGTATGCAAGGGTGCTCGGGTGTCAAAACAGAGTTAGGTGTTGGATTCTTAGAGGTGGATTGCTAGTGAGAGTGCTTGGTAAAATAAGGGGTGAGGCTGGAGTGTCAAAATGAGTTGGGATTTCTTTGGGGATTTTATCCGAGTTGGTGAGTCTAGATGAAGGTCGGTCTTGGCTTGAGAGAGGGAGACGAGCGGGTGGGGTTTGCGTTTATTTTACCTGGTGGTGATGTGAAAGCTTTCGTGATTATGTGTTTTATTAAAATGACCTGGCATGATATTAGATAGTGGCCATGATAAACCTGTTGTGGCATGATATTACATGTTGATATACAATACTGAATCATAATTGGTAGTGACAACTATAATCCTGATATAATGATACATTGCTATCCTACTATGTTGTTCTAGAAGCATGTTATGATGTGTTGAATGAATCATGAGATGATGATACGTTGTTATGTGAAAGCATGATGTTATCCTATATGGTTGATAAGCCTGATTATGAAAAGATAAGTGATGAAAATGACTTGGAGCATAGATATGACTTATGTGTATATATGAGATGATGGTGCATGACTGCTATTAATTGTTATATGACATTGTGATGAGCTAAGATGATGTCTGGAAAGCATGATGATATTTTGATGTTGATATACTGTTGATCTTCCCTTTTTGGTTGAATCTTAATAGCATGATTTTGTTGGATTGATGTGATAATATGTTATGATAATGCTGGACAGAAATTGGATAGGATGACTATGTGAATTTATGTTTTACATGAGATCCCTTGTTATGACTGGTTCTACTAGTGTGCGATGTTGAGATGCGATCGTGAGATTTGACTTGTAGTAGTGTACTGACTCCATGACACCTAACCTCCTTGATCTCTTGACATGTGTGCTTGCGTGATTTATGAGAATTCGATGATGCACTTGTGATGCCTTCGGTATGAGGTAGATACACTTTATGACTCGTGATATGACGTTGAGATGTTGTTGTTGCTTTTGATGTGTTTGAAAGAATGGTATACTTTATGCTATGGGTAAACATGTTATACGGTTACGATGTCGATTGGTTGAGATTATCATGATTGATGTTGAGGATTGCCATATGAGAGGTGGTTGATGATGTTATGAGTTGATGAGTTGTTTTACTTTGGTTCATGTTGAGTTGTGAATGATGAAGAAATGATTCTGGAAACTAGGAAGAGAATATGGGATTAGCCCTTAGAGGTGGATGACTCCACCTTCTACCTTCTGAATTTGATTGATTGGTTGCGAGAAGATGATTTGATTTTTGGGGGATTTTGACGAAATCTTAATTTGAAAGGATTTGACTTGTTTTGGTTTAAAATTGCTTGATTAAACATCGGATTTGGAGATTTTGAGCGGTTTTAAAAATGGCCAACTTGGGGTTTTAAAGGAGTTGAGAGTTTCAATGATTGGGATGACAACCTTTCATTTACAAAACACTTTGAGGTTTACGAACGGGATTTACATTATGACGTCTCACGAAGTGGATACAAGCATTGTATAGGGGCGCTTATAGATTGCTTGCTAAGACCTAGTCGGACGCTATAATGTTTTTTAGAGTTGTGCCACTTCCGAAAGGTCGAAGCGAGGATGTGATAGGGGCGCTTATTACACACTCGACAAGACCAGTTGGAGATGTGACGACCGTGACTAGGATGTTGTGAGAATCCCGGAAGACGCAACCGAGATGATTACAAGATCCTTGGACATGGTCCTCGGACTCACCGATTTCAAATTTTCTTTCCCTTGCTTTGAAATGGTTTTAGTCTCGGGGACGAGACTTGTTTTAGAGGTGGATGAATGTAAAGGCCGAATATATTTTAGATATCATATTATTAGTATTTTAATTTAAAATGTTATTATTTATTTCAATTTATAAAAATGGGAGAAAAAAAAATCGTCCTTGAGCACGACTTCAAAATTTAAAATCATTCCGGCATCAATTTAAATTAGGATTTGATTTTCGACTTCAAGTCCGAGTATTAATAAAATTTAATTAAGCTCCGAATTGATTGTAATTGTTTAATTCCGATTATCTTGAAATTTGTTCGAACTTTGATTTATTAAATTGTTTTAGTCGGGATTCGATCGGGCGAGCGGGATTCGGGTCTTTTTCGCTAATTTGAATTGGGTATTAATGGGACCACATATATTTTAAATTCTTTTCTTTTCTTTCTTTTCTTTTCTTCTCTCTCTCTCTCCCGGTTGCTGTTGGAATTCTGCTGCGCCCTGGTCCTTCACAAGGACCACAACACCTCCCCTCTTCCATTACTGCACACCCAGGCCTGCCTCCTCATTCAAAAACAACCCACAAGCCTTCCCCTCTCTCTCTCTTTTCTTGCCGCAGGAGCTCTCCTCCCTTTCCCCTTCATTTCCAATTTCAAAACAACCTTCCCCAAGCATTCCACTTTCTCCCTCCTTTCTGTTCTCCTTCTTGTTGCCGAGGACACCACCACCACCACATCTCTTCCCTCTCCTATTCTCACAGCCACCAGGAGGCGCCACCATCGCCGACACCATTGAACCGCATTCCCGAGCTTGGAGCTCTGTTTTGCCGAGGGGGGACACCCAAAAGAACCCACGGCCTCCTCCTTCGTTCTTCTTCCTCGAGATGCCAGCAGAAGCTTCCTCCCACCACCATGGCGTCTCCGAGCAGTGACGCCGCCCAGAAGCAGCCCCGGAGTCACCACCAAAGTCACATTTGTCCCCTCGGTAAACCCCTCTTCCTCCCTTCCTTCTTGCTTTCGTTTCGTTGTTACGGGGTGGGTTGGGTTCGGAATTTCAAAGCGTGTCTCTGGGTGAAATCTGAGGCCAAGCGGCCGCCGGAGAAGCCTGCATCCCGCCACCCTTCTCCGTCTTTTTCTTCCGTCGGAGCAGAGCTCTGTTTTGTGATTTGGGGAAGAAGGTGGTTCTGGGCCTAATTCCACGGGTCTGGGCCAGATCCACTTCCAGCCTTTCCGGGTCGGGTCAGTCCTCTTCCTCCTTTTCTTTTCCGGGTCGGGCCTCTGGATCCGGACTGGATCCGTTTCATTCTTTTCCTCAGGCCAAGGGAACCGGGTTGGGCTGGGCCTTTTGATTCCTCTTGGTTGGGCTGGGTTGGTGGTAATATGTGTATATTGTTTTGATTATATAAAAGATACGTATATATATATTTATATGTTGTGTTTACTAATTTATATATTTTGGAGGATTTTAAAAGTAATTTTAATTGAGAGAAGTTATTATATTATGATTTGGATTTTTAAAGAAAGTTATGTCGGAATTATTTTAAATGGTATGATTTTATAAGTTAGTTAGGGATTTAAATTGTATATGTTGATTATATGATATGTTATATCCTTATTTGAATATTATTATAGTTTTGGAATTTGGTTATAATTATAATATTTTGGGAATTAATCTTTATATATTATTTATTGTTTAAAGATTATATTGATTGGCTTATTTAATTGATGCATTTTGAGAGGATTTAACTATGTGAGCTAGGATTTTAAAGTAAATTGTTGATTTTGATTTATAAGTAATATTTGTGAGCTTAGAATTATTTTGATGATTTGGTGATGAGAATTATTTATATAATGTTTTGAAATAAGAAACATGTCGGAATTGTTTTATAATATGATTTTTGGAAATTGGTTTTAAGGCTTAAGTGTTAATGTCGGAATTTGGCCAAGTATGAGTTGAGAAATTATTTTGAATATGAGTTGACTTAATTTTGGATTTAAGAGTTTGGAAGATATGGTTGATATGATTTTATCAATGAGTTGAATTGAAAGAATGATTTTGGTCGATTTGATCGTATCGGAAAGATTTTGGAAAACGGCTTTACTATCGGTCGGTTTTGAGGATGTTGAGAACTTGGATTCGTGAGTATGAATGTTGATCTGGTAGCTTATGGAAATGGCTTGATGATAGGTGTGTATTGCTTTTGGATTGCTTTGGATTTGCATTGGGCCCTTGCTTGTGTTATCTTGCTGTTCTGCATCAACAGGTAAGTATCCTACGGGACTTACTCAGTAACCTGGACCTCCTGCCTGATGTGTCATGTAATGTGTAGTTTTGTTGCATATTAAAGCATGCCATGTAGTATCATGCTAGGATTGCATTGAACTGAGCATGTGTTTACTTTGTGTGTTTGAAACAGAACGGCCGTTATCTGTGATAGTCCTAGAGTCTTTGCTAGGGTCATAGGGTAGCCCAGCCCCATCGGGTGCCCTGAGTCTATCGAGTCGATATGAGCATGATGATAGCCCAGCACCATCGGGCATGTTTAATTTATATTTAATTTATGTTATGATGATGATACCGTGGGTGAGTGCACCACCACGAGGATATGCTATGCTATAGCAACGAACTGGCCAGTCTCTGCACTAACGGGAATGGGTGCAGAGGTAGGAGAGGGATATGCCACTTGGCATTGTATTGGGCCCTTTACAGTTCTTTTCCGCATATTATATATACTAGGTGCATGATAGTGTGATTTAAATTCTTGTACCGCATTAGTCATCTTTTATTTAGGCATAGGCATGTTATGTGGCCTCAGCGCGGTCAGAGGACCCGCAAGCGATCACCAGGCCTGACTTCGTGGAGAGTGTTAGGTACCGCTCTTGTTGCTCCATGCTTCTTTGACGGGGAAATCTTTTTGGCGAATCGAAGAATCCGGCTAATATATTCTGACTTGACAAATGGCAATCACCCACTTTGTTTTGGTTTTGACCCGGCTCTGCCGCGGCTTTTGTATCTAAGTCATGCTTCCGCTTTACTTTCGTTTAAATCGTATTTCTGAAACTTCGACTGATTAGAGGTTTGAAACCTCGACCCGTACTTGAATTGCAACATCCGAACGAAGGTATCCGACCTTCAAAACGTATCCCGGATATTTATATCCGGGCCGTTACACTTTGTGTTTGCCTATCTGTAACATCGTCATTGTGTTTGGTGTTGTTCCACAAATAGGTTTGGTCTTTAAAGAAAGATATTATTCTCTGTATGTCCGGTTTTGCATTGTCGAAGAGAGGATTTTTAAGCCCTTTATCTACTCACTTTCCCTTCTAAAAATAATGGTCAAATGTTTCTTTCACTTTAATTGTTTTCAAAATCCTTGGAGGAAAGCGGTTGTGGGTAACGGTTCGGTTAGCTTTTTTAGTTTGTGGGCTAGTTCTTATCCCTTTATGTCACCAATTTTGGTGGACATAGATTTGATCATCCAAATTTTGTATTTAATTGCCTCTTTTGACCAAAGAAAATCCACCAAAAGCCTTGGTGTAAGATGTTTTTTTGATCGATATGATCATCTTCCCCCTATCGATCTAGGTTCATGTTCTGATGAAAATCGCCTTTTGGAAGTGTAGAGGTATTGGAAAAAAAACTATTTGGACGCAAATCAACATATACAGATTCTTGCGTTGGCTGAAACTAAATCTGAAATAATTCCAAATGACAATGTATGGAAAAATGTGGGTTTCGACTATGCTATTTGGTCTCCTGTCGTCAGCCGTTCGGGGGGAATTGCACTCTTGTGGAAGTCCTCTAATCTCATTAACATGGATGTTTCTGTTTGCATCCACCTGCCAAGAATTATCGGATTACATTGCAAATTTTTAGATGACAACTTTTCCTTTTCAGTGTTCTGTGTGTATGCCCCTCCATCGGAGAAGGATAAAGAGCCTTTTTGGGCCGAGCTACGTACTCTCATTTTATCTAACCCTTTCCCTTGTTTAGTTATCGGGGATCTGAATGAGATAAGTGAGAATTTTGATAAATTAGGAGGCGTAGACACTTCTTTCAATCGATTTCGAAGGCGTGCCCAATTTAAAAATGACTGTGCTATGTGTGATATCTCAGCTTTTGGTAACCCCTTCACATGGAGGAAAAGAAGAGAAGGGCAAGGTAATATTTTTGAGAAAATTGATAGAGTTCTGGTTCAACACCAAATTTTGCAATATATTCCGGAGTTATGTACCAAAAATGGTGCTTTCTCTACATCTGATCATTGCCCAATAACTATTAATTTAGATAAAAGTGTTGGATTTAAAGCCCCTCCATTTAGATTTGAAAATATTTGGACACATCGCAAAGACTTTCGAATCATTGTCAAACATGCATGCCTGGCTTGCATCCTGTGTGGGTTCTGCAATGTTTAAACTTATGTATAAAATGAAAATTTTGAAGCAAAAAACAAAAGAATGGAATAGGAGTATGTTTGGGAATATTTTTAGACAATTACAAGTAGTAGAAAATGATTTATTAGAGTTACAAATGCAAAGATTTAACAATGGGGAAAGTTAAACCAATAGTCGGGAAAGAAATCCTCTTAGGAAGAAGGATAGATTATTGCTATTCCAAAAACAATTCTGGGGTCAACGGGCTAAATCAAAACATCTTAAACTTTCAGATTCAAACTCCTCTTATTTCCATAGAGTGGTTACCGGTAGAAGGAACAAGATGGCGATCAGGTCAATCATCACTGCAGAGGGTACACATATCATGGGAGATGAAAATGTAAGAAATGAAATCAGAAAAGACTTTGAACTTAGATTTAAAAAAGAGTCAATACAGGAAAATCTTCTAAATGAATACTTGGATCTCATTAACCCTGATGTTTCAAATACCGAAAACCGTGAATTAGTCAAAATTCCCTCTAATGGTGAAATAAAACTTGTTGTATTTAGTCTAGGAAAAAATAAGTCCCCAGGGCCTGATGGTTTTAGGACGGAATTTTATAAATCCTACTGGGATTTAGTGGGACCTAGTGTTACTAAAGCCATCAAAAGTTTTTTCTTATCGGGAAAATTACTTAGACAAATTAACCATACTTTTATTTCATTACTACCTAAACGAGACAATCCTTCATTGACAACACATTATCGCCCAATCAGCTTATGCTCTACAATTTATAAGATTATCTCAAAAATCCTCATTGAACGACTTAAGGGCGTTCTTGGCAAATTGATTCACCCACTTCAGGGTGCCTTTGTATCTGAACGTTATATCCAAGACAATATCCTGATAGCCCATGAAACATTTCATGCCTTTAAGAGTCGTAGTGGTAGAGACGGCTGGTTAGCGATAAAATTAGATATGGAAAAAGCCTATGATCGGGTGAATTGGTTGTTCACTGGAAAGGTCATGGAGAAATTTGGTTTCCACCCAACCTTTATAAATTGGATTACCGAATGTATCAGCACGGTTTCTTTTTCCGTGCTTGTAAATAATGGCCCAACAGATATCTTCAAACCTTCCCGAGGAATCAGACAGGGTGATCCTTTATCACCTTTCCTATTTATCTTAGGTGATCCTTTATCTTAGGTGGGCCTTGTATTCCCTTTCTTTCATTTGCCGATGATATCATTATATTCTCAAAAGGTAATCTTTCCTCCTTTCAAAATATTAAGAGTATCTTGCAGGAATACTGTTCAACTTCAGGCCAAAAAGTTAACTTCCATAAATTTGCATTTCAAGCTACGAAATGGATTACGCGCTCTAGAATTCAAATAATAGAGAATTGTCTTCAAATTTCAAATGAAACCTATTTGGATAAATACTTGGGGTGTCCTACTATTAATGGACGAGTTAACAAAAAGACCTTTGAGGAAACTATTGGAAGAACTAGATGTAACGGCCCGGATATAAATATCCGGGATACGTTTCGAAGGTCGGATACCTTCGTTCGGATGTTGCAATTCAGGTACGGGTCGAGGTTTCAAACCTCTAATCAGTCGAAGTTTCATAAATTCAGTTTAACGAAAGTAAAGCGGAAATATGATTTAGATACAAAAGCCACGGCAGAGCCGGGTCAAAACCAAAAGAAAGTGGGTGATTGCCATTTGTCAAGTTAGAATATATTAGCCGGATTCTTCGATTCGCCAAAAGATTTTCCGTCACAGAAGCATGGAGCAACAAGAGCGGTACCTAACACTATCCACGAAGTCAGGCCTGGTGATCGCCTGCGGGTCCTCTGACCACGCTGAGGCCACATAACATGCCTATGCCTAAATAAAAGATGACTAATGCGGTACAAGATTTAAATCACACTATCATGCCCCTAGTATATATAATATGCGGAAAAGAACTGTAAAGGGCCCAAGACAATGCCAAGTGGCATATCCCTCTCCTACCTCTGCACCCCTTCCCGTTAGTGCAGAGACTGGCCAGTTCGTTGCTATAGCATAGCATATCCTCGTGGTGGTGCACTCACCCACGGTATCATCATCATAACATAAATAAAAAAACGTAAATCTTGCCCGATGGTGTTGGGCTATCATATCATGCTCATATCGACTCGATAGACTCAGGGCACCCGATGGGGCTGGGCTACCCTATGACCCTAGCAAAGACTCTAGGAATATCACAGATAACGACCGTTCTGTTTCAAACACACAAAGTAAACACATGCTCAGTTCAATGCAATCCTAGCATGGTACTACATGGCATGCTTTAATATGCAACAAAACTACACATTACATGACACATCAGGCAGGAGGTCCAGGTTACTGAGTAAGTCCCGTAGGAGACTTACCTGTTGATGCAGAACAACAAGATAACACAAGCAAGGGCCCAAATGCAAGTCCAAAGCAATCCAAATGCAATACACACCTATCATCAAGTCATTTCCATAAGCTACCAGACCAACATTCATACACACGAACCCAAGTTCTCAACATCCTCAAAACCGACCGATAGTAAAACCGTTTTCCAAAATCTTTCCGATACGATCAAATCGACCAAAATCATTCTTTCAATTCAACTCATTGATAAAATCATATCAACCATATCTTCCAAACTCTTAAATCCAAAATTAAGTCAACTCATATTCAAAATAATTCCTCAATTCGTAATTGGCCAAATTCCGACATTAAACGTTTAAGCCTTAGAGTCAATTTCTCAAAACCATGTTATAAAATAATTCCGGCATTTATCTCTTTAAAATCCTCATCTTAAAATCATCTTACAAATCATTATATAATAACACATCTCAAGGAATATTTAAATATGATAAAATGGCCAAAATCACTTCATTTTAATAACCCACATTTATAAATCAAAATACTAATTTACTTTATAATTCTAAAACATATATTAAACACCACATTATATCAATATAAGATATATCAAATAATACCAATTTTAAACACTTTTAAAGTATATAAAATTTTCAGAAATATGATAATAATAAGCTAATAATTAAATACTAACATATACTATGACATATAATATGTATATATATATATATTTAACATAACACAAACCCTTATGAAAACCCACCCAAAAGCCCAACAAAAGGAGCCCAGACCCGGAAGAGGGTCCGAGCCCATGACCCAGCCCACACCCCATTTCCCAACTCACTCCCCGCTCTTTTTTTAATGACCCGGACGATTTAAAGGCCTGAACCGGACAAAATAAAAAAAAAGAAAGAAGAATGCTGAACCGGCCACATTGAACCCTCCCTCTTCAGTTCAATAGAACAGAGCAGGGGAGCGGCGCCGCCGAAGTGAAGGAAGAAGAAGAGGAAAGAGGGCTAGCCGGCGGCCTTCCGGCCTGAGACTCACCCCGCCTGAACTACAAGCTTCCCCGACCACACTCAACACGGAGATAAAGAAGCGAGAGCAAGAGGGAAGCGAGAGCAGGCGGCTGCCAAGGGAGGAGGAAGACGGTTCCTCGGATCTGGGTTTCTTGAAGAGGAGGCAATGGATGAGAGAGAGAGAGGGTGGGTTTCCTTTGGTGAGTGGATGAAGGGGAAAGTGTGGGCAGAGGTGTGGGTGGAATGGCACAAAACAACAAACGTTGCAAGCTGGATTGAATTTCAGATTGTGAGGAGGGAGGGGGACCACAGGGGAGAGAGAGAGAGAGAGAGAGAGAGAGAGAGAGAGAGAGAGAGAGAGAGAAGGAATAAAGAAAAGGGAAAATAAAATAGGATTTACCACAATACCAATTCAAAATTAGCGGAAAAGACTCAAAACCCACTCGCCCGATCGAATTCCGACTAAATCAAATTAAATAAAATTTAATTTACTAATTACAAGATAACGGAATCAAATTAATTTTATCAAAACTCGGAGCTCGAAGGCGGAATTAAATCCGTTATAATCTAATTTCTCAAAACGATGCCCGAATGACTTTAAAGTCAAAACTTACGCTCGAGGACGGGTTTTCTCACATTTCTACCGATTGAATAAAATAATCATTTATTTACTCAAATATAATAATATAATAATATAAAATACATTCGGTCTTTACATTTATCCACCTCTAAAAACAAGTCTCGTCCCTGAGACTAAAATCATTTTAAAGCAAAGGGGATGAAGTTTTAAAATCGGTGAGTCCGAGTACCATGTCCAAGGATCTTATAATCGTCTCGGTTGCGTCTTCCGAGATTCTCACAACATCCTAGTCACGGCCGTGATATCTCCAATTGGTCTTGTCAAGTGTGTAATAAGCGCCCTTATCACATTCTCGCTTCGACTTTTCGGAAGTATCACACCTCTAAAAGAATTATAGCATCCGACTAGGTCTTAGCAAGCAATCTATAAGCGCCCCTATACAATGCTTGTATCCACTTCGTGAGACGTCATAATGTAATTCCAGTTCGTAAATTCTCAAAGCGTTTGCAAATGGAAAGGTTGTCATACAAATCATTGAAACTCTCAACTTCTTTAAAACCCAAAGTTGGCCATTTCCAAAACCGTTCAAAATTTTCAAATTCAACGTTTAATCAAGCAGCTTACCCAAAACAAGTCAAATCCTTTCAAATCAAGATTTCGTCAAAATCTCCCAAACACCAAAACAGCTTCTCGCATACCAATCAATCAAATTCAGAAGGTAGGAGGTGGAGTCATCCACCTCTAAGGGCTAATCCCGTATTCTCTTCCTAGTTTCCAAAATCTTTTATCATCATCCTCAACTCAACATGCACGTAAGTAAATCAACTCATCGACTCATAACATCATCAACCACTTCTCATATGGCAATCTCAACATCAATCATGATAATCTCAACCAATCGACATCTCAACCGTGTAACATGATTACCCATAAAATAAATCATACCATCCTTTCAGAACACGCCAAAAGCAATAACAAAGTCTTAACGTCATACCATGAGCCATAAAGTATATCTACCTCATACCGAAGGCATCACAAGTGCATCATCGAATTCTCATAAATCACGCAAGCACACATGTCAAGAGATCAAAGAGGTTAGGTGTCATGGAGTCAGTACACTACTTCTAGTCAAATCTCACGATCGCATCTCAACATCGCACACTAGTGGAACCAGTCATAACAAGGGATCTCATGTGAAGCATAAATTCACATAGTCATCCCATCCAATCTCTATCCAGCATTATCATAACATATTATCACATCAATCCCACAAAATCATGCTATTAAGATTCAACCAAAAAGGGAAGATCAACAGTATATCAACATCAAAATGTCATCATGCTTTCCAGACATCATCTTAGCTCAACACAATGTCATATAACGATTAATAGCAGTCATGCACCATCATCTCATATATGCACATAAGTCATATCTATGCTCCAAGTCATATTCATCACTTACCTATTCATAATCAGGTTTATCAACCATATAGGATAACATCATGCTCTCACATAGCAACATATCATTATTTCATGATTCATACAACACATCATAACATGCTTCTAGAACAACATAGTAGGATAGCAATGTATCGTTATATCATGATAACACTTGTCACTGTCAACTAGATTTCAAATATTGCATATCAACATGTAATATCAGGTCATATCAGGTTTATCATGGTCGCTATCTAACATCATGCCAGTACATATTATCTAATCACATAATCATGAAAATTTTGCACATCATACAAGTTAAAATAAACGCAACCCCGCTCGCTCGATTTCAATTCCTACATCAAAACCAGCCTCATCTAGATTCACCAACATCAGCTCAGGTAACATGCTCGAAAGAAGTCCTAATTCATTTCAATACCCTAATCTCGCCCCTCATTCCACTAAGAACTCTCACTAGCAATCCACCTCTAAGAGTCCAACCCCTAACTCTGTTTTCACACCCGAGCACCCCTGCATACTATGTTCTCGATACCCCCAAAGGTCATTTCTTACATTTCTCACTCTTCCCAAGATATGACAATGTAGAACCCTTCTAACCACGCATCTTGAATAAAATTTCCTCGGTCACTACCTAACCAGCCTATCCCTAATCATACCCTTATCCGAGATTCACCTAGGAGCTCATCGAAAACCATCAAGCATTACCTCTTATAATTCCCGAACCCACTCGGTCCAACCTAAGTCAACACCCCTCTTGGGCAACTTCCCCTTACCACCGTCAGTCATTCTAATCACTCAAAACCTTTCTCCACTCTCTGACCACTCTACCAAAAGGATCTCATTCACATGTTTCAAAGAAGATGCAATCATGGGCATTATTGCACATAACGATCACATCATATCAACTAGCATTTATAACAACAGCATCATTAGTTTATCATCAAATATTGCAACATGTATCAAAAGTCTCAGTTTACCATCATGCTCAAAATTATCACATAACACCATATATGAATAAAGTCAATTTTTTTAGCAAGTTTCATCATAATCTTAGCTAATAAACAGTTCAGATTCTTGGCATTTGCAGTTCATACTATATAGGAAAGGAATTTAGATCATGCTTCGCAACTCAGAATAGCATCAAATCAAGTCATCATGGCACATTAGGACTGTAAGACATCGAATCACATCATCACATCAACAAGCAGCTTTCAACATCAAGTCAGTGCAATATCATCATCAACAAGCTCAGAAAGGGTTAGCAATTCGAATAGAGGATGCTCCCACCTGCAAGTCATATCGTGCTCTACAATCGTAATCCTCAAAGCGAGCTTGTTCCGTCGACATTATCGATCCTGAGGCCCGTGGGTTATGGGCCCACGCTTCCGCTGCGCTGCTCTATCGCTATTCTTCTTCCCGATCCCTTTCTTTTCCATGCGGTCGCTCATCCAAGGGGAGTGACAAGAGCGGACGACCCAATGTTTCTAACGTGTAGGAGTTTAAGTTAGCGGAGATAGGGGAGTGACAAGAGCGGACGACCCAATGTTTCTTTCGGAGAAGGAATAGGCCAAGGCTAAAGACGACATGACTAGAGACAAGACTCCGACTCGGGAATAGTAACGATGCCTTTATGGAAGTCCATTAGGGTACAATTGTGACAAACAAGCATGAATTCACTATGAAGCATATCAATCACAGAAATCCACACTAACATGTACCTACCTCGGGGCAACATTCGTATTCATATCAAAGACACAATCAAGTCCTACGCTGATGTATGTGAAACAAGCTAACATTCTAGTATTCCATGGAAACAGATCTGCCTAGTAACTTCGAGCAAGATAGGCGGAACCAACAATGATCATATATGATTCGAAGTCAAGCGGAATTTAGTGAAGATAACGATCATCATGCATATGAACAATGTAAAAGCATGGTATACAAATCAACAAATGAGTCAAAATATATCATGGCAAGGTATATTATAACAATCAGATGAAGCGTCATACGAGAACATATAAAGGGCAACATAGTAACTATTTCACAATGATCATATATTTGGTCAAGCATGGCACGAAATCATATAGCGAGATACATCTAGAGAGCATGGGTCCTACATGATACTAGCGATATATAATGTGATACAAGCATAGTTAAGAGTCATTTAGAGGAGTTCAACATAATATTCACGAAACATGAGGCATCATCAAAAGTACAAGAAGGACATCATGGGTGCTAGATTGTAATCATGCTAAGTACGAACCATCATAGAGTACATATAGGGTACAATAGTTGTCACATCATAGAACAAGTACAACACGTGATCATTTAGCGGGTCATATTGGAAATCATAAGCCCTACATGATACTAATAGCACACATCGAACATGAGTAGAATTAAAATAATTCAACTAGATTCATTCCGATATTCATGCGTCATGCAGATGCAAAATCATGATATAGGGTGGTGCCTATATCATGATTTTGCATCTTTTACAGTATATTAAAAATAATTTAATCATCAAGCTTTCATTTTTTTTAATAAATAACAACCTTATATTTTAAATGATTACAAAAACTATCATTTTAACTAAGTTATTTGATGATAAGATTTTATTATTGAATAAATGGATTATTTTTACCCGATATATGATTTATATAATAATAAGAATATACATAGTAATACACATACATTTTCTTAATCAATATACATTTTATTGTTGATCCAATTTCAATCGGTCAAATTCCATTAGATTGGTAGTTTTACGATGGGTCACAATTCACAAAACACATAAGCAAATTACATCACCAAGTAACCAAATAACGCGAGGTAGGGTTTGGAAGAAAATATATAGATGGATAAATAATTTACCAACTTTGATAGACTATGATATTTCTTTAATAGTCAATTTATGAATCTTCATCGTCATCATTATTATTTAAGTAAAAATATTATTTAATTTTTTTAATATACTGTGCAAGAGCACATGTAGTATATACTAATTTATTAAAAAAACCACACGATTCCTTTTTAACTTGTTATTTTATTTTATTTTATTATTATTTTTTTTTACAGTAGGCAAGGTTTAGGATACTTCTAACACTAGTAGAAAATAGGCTTTTTAGCACGGGCGTTTCGAATAATAGAGCCCGGATATATAGGAAATGGGGTCCGGGCATCAGCTTAATGTGATAATAGGTAAAGAGCCCGGACCCAAAAATCACACGCCCGGGCTAATAGAGTCCAGTCCAAATGTGGTTAAAAATCTCACAGATTTTATAGCCCGGATTGTATTTTAATATCCGGGTTATTTGGGTATCAAATATCCCGGATATTAGTACTCCGGGTTATTTTCCCTATCAATAAGCCCACGTATTGGAGGTTATATAGCCCGGACATTGGTAGATCCGGGCTATTTGGTACATAAATTTTACAGCAATTTTGCATTGGTTATATATCCCGGATTTAATTGTCCGGGCTCTTTTATATACATATTTTTTTAATTGCCATTTTTGGTAGGCCCTATTCCACCTGTACGTTTTTACATTGTTCCTATTCACCTATTTTACAAATATATTCCGCACATACAAACACCAACACAGTGCAAGATTGATTATAAACAAAAGAGTAAACATGTTCTCATTAAGATAAGCAAAAAACTAGTCAAATCCAAATCGATGTCCATGAACATGCTCAGTACAAGATCTTGTCTCTCCTTTGCATAGTAGAACCAATAGTCTGCTAATAGCTACAACAAAACATAACTAGAGTTCAGAAGCCAAAAGACACAAATGATATGCTAGAATTGACCAGCAATCTGGGTGAGTTCTTCGTCTGACATGAAGCGCAACCTGCTGAAGCTAATATATCCTTCCATCCTGCAAAAATCAGCAGCAATAAGCACAACAAAAAAAGCTAAATAAACCCAACTAAGGTGCATTTGAATCATCTTTCGTTTCTACCAATCAATATCAATTCAGCCTTGACAAATCGACATTGAAATTGTTCGAATGCCTTTTTATGTAGCTGGATCAAATAGGGAGAGAATTCCAACGGAAGCAGCAGTCAACATGGGGAGGTAGAGACCAAAGCTAACTAGGATCAAATTACTAGGATCAAGTTCATAAAATTGCACTTCAATGAGGGATTCTTCATTTGGGTAAATTGCACAAACACAGCAAGGATCAATTCCAAAATGAAGTGTTTAAAAAATACGTACCATTTTATACTCTACTTGTACGTGCAATAAACCGGCCGACTTTAGGTCCTGCATTTTTTTTACCAACAATCAACAATATCATTTCCCGGCTGCTTCGGCCCCGAAATTAAGAGAGACAACATCATGTATTTGCGCTTCATACATATCCATGGAGGAAGATTGTAAATCACCAGTACAACCGGCCATGTGCTATGTGTACTACTTAGAGTGCCGTAAGGACACATCCCATCTGTAGACAGAGCAAGGCCAAGGTTCCTATCTTCATTTCAAAATTGGGGATACAACTCATCTATTTTTTTCCATTGTAGAGAATCTGCTGGATGTCGAATCTTACCATCTTTTTCTCTACCATTTGCATGCCAAATTAAATTTTTAGCATCTTCAAGGTTACCAAAAAGACGACGAAACCTTGTTCTTATTGGAAAATACCACACCACCTTAGCAGGAGCTCCGTTCTCCTTGTAGCGTGGTTCACAACAATCAGGATTTGGGCAACTCTCCAAGAATTCATTTTCCTTCCGGTAAAGAACACAGCTGTTTGGACAAGCATGTATCTTCACGTAATCCATACCCACGGAGCGTATAAGCTTCTTCGCCTCGTAAGTACTACTGGGAAGGGAATTCTCATCCGGAAGCATTTCTGTCAAAAGCTCAAGCAATGCAGTGAAGCTCTTATCGGTCCATCCATTGCCCACTTTTAAGTTATACAACTTTAACACCGCACAATCTGGTAAACTTCTTACACTCGGGGTATAAGGGCCTTTGGGCATCATTAACGAAATTGTCAAACATCTCTGGACGATCAATCTGAATTTGCTCAATATCATGAATCATATCTTCTACTCGATCCCCTTCATCGGTGTCAAACTTGTTCAAGGTTGATGTCTCGCAACTACCAGAATGAGCAGGTGCTTTCTCTCCATGAAATATCCATATCTTGTAATCAGGATTTATTCCCTCACATATCAGATGATCCATTATCTCGCTGGCCATATATGTCCTAGAAAAATCACAACTTTTGCAAGGACAAATAATTTTCATTGGATCCACGCCATGATCGAGTACAAAGTTGATAAACTCTTTAATCCCTTCCACATATTCCTCCGACATTCGACTAGCTAACATCCATGACTTATCAATCATTCTACAATATACACAAAATAAACAAAGAGTGATATTCAAATCATCCCAATGATTTGATAGATATAATCAAGTATAACCATGTACACTTGTGAATATTCAAGAATTTATACCCTATATGTCTAAATTCCAACACTATAAGTTCAAGTTATAAGAAAATACAAACATGCTTAAATTCCTAACTCCTACTGTATTTGCTTGCCGTTTGTCATCTTTTGTGTTATTTGCCTTCCTTTTTGTGGTGATTTCTCACTATTTCAGGGTTGCTGAGTTTGATGTGATGCAATCTAGCCCCTAGGTGTCTTATAAATTAGTGATTTTACTAGCATGGAACTTACTGAATCCCTAAAAAAAAAGGAACACAAATATTGGAGGAAGTGTAACTGAGCCTTGTGGGAAAAATCTTGATATTCTTGCTTTTTTATAATCTTTGGATTTTATAGAAGTTACTTCTTTTTGTAATGGTACAGACAGTAAGGTCCATGTTATGTTTATGAGTGTTATGAATGAAGTATATGAATAAAAGAAACTAAGAAACTAGAAAGAACATTGCTGAAACTTGCTAACCTTTTTCTTTAGGGGGTGGGATTTATCACATTCTTTTATAGGTACTTGCTTATTCATTGGGTTTTCTTCTTCTCTCTTTCTTTTTCCCTGACTGGATACTTGTAAAGTAATATAAGCATCTTTTCTTTCTCTTTTTCCCAACTGAATGATATTCTATTTGGTTCAGGTTATTCATTGATGTTATCTATTATTAGTGGACATTGTTGTGGTTACATTCTAGTGACAATGGTTTTATTTTGGTATACATATTACATTACATATGAATTATACGGATCGGAGTTAGATCCATTGAAGTTTATGTATCTCATCATCCGGGCGGTTAAAACGTATAGTTCACTTGAGTCTCCTGGCCCGAACTATCACCATGCCATCTGGTCCATGGTCCGTGATCGCACATGAATCAGTAGAACAAACACTCTCCAATTAATATGCCCCTTTCTATTTACATGGAAACTGGAGAATTTTAGTCTAATAAACATTTTAATCCACCCACATTGGCAAGCAAATACACTATATGTCTAAATCTCTCTATTCAAATCATCCCAATAAGTAAGCATATTTTTATTATCTTAGCAATTAGGACCACTGTATACTCCACAAAAATCGAACGAATTAGCAGCAATTAGCAGCACAAATAACATGCAAGCATACAATAGAAATAAACAACATGCAAGCATACAAAAATCGAACATATTTTTATTATTTTAGCAATTAGCAGCACATTGCGCAAGCATACAAAAATCGAACGAATTAGAAACCTGAAATTGGGCATAACATGCAAAATTATCTGACAGAACAATAAATCGAAGGCAGTAAGCACAACTTATAAATCGAACAACAGAAACAAACCCCAACAATCGAACAAAACAACCAACAGACTTGGAAATATGAAAACAATCGACAAAACAACCAAGCAACTTAGAAATCTGAAAACCAGATTAGCATCTCAAACCAAGCAACTTAGAAATATAAAAAAAAACTGAACAAAACAGCCAACAGACTTGGAAATCTGAAATCTCATAAATCGAACAGAACATAAAACCAGAAATCGCATAAACCAAAAATCAAACAACTTAGAAATCGCAGAAACACACAAGCATACAGCAACTACAAATCGAACAGAACATGCAAGCATACAGCCAACAGCAATTGAAGTTATCGAATGAATTAGGGAGAGAGAAGACGAGAGAGGAAGACAATTTCTGGCAGCGGATTAGGAAGAGATCGAGAAGGAGAGAGCAAGAGACAAGGCGAGAGAGCAATTACCTCGCTGAGACAACCAGATACGAAGATGCCGACGTTTATGGCGAGTGAACAGCGAAGACGGCAGACGACGGGCTAGACGGCGAGAATTAGGGCATGCTCCCTCCTCTGCGCAACTGAGCTTTGGCGGCGGGCGAGGACAAAGGTGGACGGCGAAGTTGGTGAAGACGGAGAGAGTTAGGGCGCCGAGAACAGAGCTCCCTTCGTGATTTCCCTTCGGCGGCATGCGAGGACGAAGCTCCCTTCGGTGGCAGGCGAGGACGAAGCTCCCTTCGGCGGCAGGCGAGGACGAAGTTGGTGAAGACGGGAATTGAATTCCAAGCCAATTAATTTCAGATTTTGCGCTTTTTTTTTCACTTTCGCGCCCCTGTTTTAGGTCCCGGATGGTCATACGGGCTTTTTTTTAATATTGGTTAATTGGGTACATATTAGCCCGGACCTAGAGGATTGAGGACACGCCCGGGTCATTAGATTTTCATAATAACCCGGATATGTCTGATCCAAGCTATTTGATTTAGGTTGTGGGAAATTCACCATGACATTTTAACCCAGGTGTGCCATATATCCGGGCTATATACTCTATAATTTTTTTTAAAAAAAAAAGATAAAAGATTGGATGCATATTATAGCCCGGATTTCTCACATCCGGCCTATTATGTAGCATGCTATATTCACATTTTTCTACTAGTGTAAGTATCCATGATCATCAAGCATGATGATGTTTTGGAAATTACAGCTATAGTTAAGGATAGAGTTACAACTCAGTTGAGATGTTGGTGAATCTGGATGAGGCTGGTTTTGATGTAGGAATTGAAATCGAGCGAGCGGGGTTTGCGTTTATTTTGCCTGGTAGTGATGTGAAAGCTTTCTTGATTATGTGTTATTAAAATGAACTGGCATGATGTTAGATAGCGACCATGATAAACCTGTTGTGGCATGATATTACATGTTGATATACAAAATTGAATCATAATTGGTAGTGACAACTATAATCATGATATAATGATCCATTGCTATCCTACTATGTTGTTCTAAAAGCATGTTATAATGTGTTGAATGAATCATGAGATGATGATACGTTGTTATGTGAAAGCATGATGTTATCCTATATGGTTGATAAGCCTGATCATGAATAGGTAAGTGATGAATATGACTTGGATCATAGGTATGACTTATGTGTATATATAAGATGAGGGTGCATGATTGCTATTAATCGTTATATGACATTGTGATGAGCTAAGATGATGTCTGGAAAGCATGATGATATTTTGATGTTGATATATTGTTGATCTCCCCTTTTTGGTTGAATCTTGATAGCATGATTTTGTTGGATTGATGTGATATTATGTTATGATAACGCGGGATAGAGATTGGATAGGATGACTATGTGAATTTATGCTTTACATGAGATCCCTTGTTATGACTGGTTCCCCTAGTGTGCGATGTTGAGATGCGATCGTGAGATTTGACTAGAAGTAATGTACTGACTCCATGACACTTAACCTCTTTGATCTCTTGACATGTGTGCTTGCGTGATTTATGAGAATTCGATGATGCACTTGTGATGCCTTCGGTATGAGGTAGATATACTTTATGGCTCATGGTATGAATTATTTTATGGGTAATCATGTTACACGGTTGAGATGTCGATTGGTTGAGATTATTATGATTGATGTTGAGATTGCCATATGAGAAGTGGTTGATGATGCTATGAGTCGATGAGTTGATTTACTTACGTGCATGTTGAGTTGAGGATGATGATAAAAGATTTTGGAAACTAGGAAGAGAATATGGGATTAGCCCTTAGAGGTGGATGACTCCACCTCCTACCTTCTTAATTTGATTGATTAGTATGCGAGAAGCTGTTTTGGTTTTTGGAAGATTTTGACGAAATCTTGATTTGAAGGGATTTGACTTGTTTTGGTGTAAAGCTGCTTGATTAAAAATTGAATTTGAAGATTTTGAGCGGTTTTAAAAATGGCCAACTTGGGGTTTTAAAGAAGTTGAGAGTTTCAATGATTTGTATGACAATCTTTCCATTTACAAAACACTGTGAGGTTTACGAACTGGATTTACATTATGACGTCTCACGAAGTGGATACAAGCATTGTATAGGGGCGCTTATAGATTGCTTGCTAAGACCTAGTCGGACGCTATAATGCTTTAAGAGTTGTGGTACTTCCGAAAAGTCGAAGCGAGGATGTAATAAGGGTCGGGGACGCTATAATGCTTTAAGAGTCGGGGACGAGACTTGTTTTTAGAGGTGGATAAATGTAAAGACTGAATGTATCTTTTTATGATTATATTGTTATTTTGAGTAATAAATTATTTTTTTATTCAATCGGTAAAAAAAAAATGTGAGAAAACCCGTCCTCGAGCGTAAGTTTGATTTTAAAGACATTCCGACATCGTTTTGAGAATTTAGATTTTAACGGATTTAATTCCGCCTTTGAGCTCTGAGTTTGATAAAATTTATTTAATTCCGTTATCTTATAATTAGTAAATTAAATTTTATTTAAATTCGATTTAGTCGGGATTCGATCGGGCGACCGGGTTTCGAGATATTGTCGGGTATTCAAAATATCTTGTGGGGACCAATTCTATTTTTTTTTATCATTTTCCTTTTATTCTCTCTCTCTCTCTCTCTCTCTCTCTCGGGTGACTGTAGCAATGGTCCTTCCCTCACCCTCTTCTCTTCTTCCCCCTCTGCACCCCACACCCCTTTCCATTACCCTTCCTCAATACCCCTCTGCAGCTCTCCTATCTCTCCTCCTCTTATCTCCTTCCCGAGCAGCCCACCTTCTTCATCTTCTCCTTCCCCCCCCCCCCCCCCATTGAAGCCAAGGCAGCCTCCCTTTCGTTTCATCGTCCGACCACCACCACCACCACCACGGCCCTCCCCCCTTGCTCCCCTGTTTTGTCGAGCTGCAACATCAGCTTCCATTCACCCTCCCCGTTGAGCCCAGCAGCAGATCCACCTCACCTCCCGAGCGCGGCCGAGCCTCTGCCACCCAGGAGCAGCTGGAGACGTCGACGCCGAGCCGCCTCCCTCCTTCTTCTTCCCCTGCCTTCGCTTGTGCAAGGTTTGTTCGATTGGAGCTCCGACGAAGCTCGATTCAACCCCGACGAACACTTCCGGCGAGCACATTGGCTTCTCGGTAATCTCTCTCTTCCTCCCTCCTCCTTTACCTCGTTTCATTTTTATTGGCCGGGTTGTGGTCGGAATCGGGGTTCGGTCAGGATGGGGAAGTCTGAGCCAGGAAGGGCCACCGGAGGCCTGGGAAATCCACATCTTCTGTCTCCGTCGTCCTCCGTCGGAAGCAGAGCTCTTGGTTGATTTGGGGGAGACGGGTTCGGTCCTCCATTTTCTTTTCTTTGAACCGGCCCGGTCCTCCTCTTTCCCTTTCTTTAAATGGTGACCCGGTCCACCTCCCCTTGCCACATCGGATGCCCCGTCAGCACACCCGACCCCACCTCCCTGCCTTCTTTCTTTCCGCGGGTACAGGCTCGGATCCGGGTCTCTTCTTCTATCCGGCTGGGCTGGGTTTTGGTTATTGGGTTGGGCTGAGATTTGGGTAAGGGTTTGGGTAATATATTTATGTGTTATGTTTTATATATTTTGATATATATATATATATATATATTATTTGATTAAATTATTATTGTTATAAATTATTCTGAGATTTAAGAGAAATAATAATTTCTAGAAAATTTAATATATATATATATATATATATTATATATATTGTTTTGGAAATAGATTATTGGGATGTATTATGACTTGTTATATAACTTATGTTCCTATATACTAATATGATGTTATATGATGATTTTGAGCTATGATTTAAAATATGTTAAAGAAATTTAGTATTTTGATTTATAAATGTGGGTTATTAAAATGAAGTGATTTTGGAAATTTTATTATATTAAATATTCCTCGAGATGTGTTATTATATAATGATTTGTAAGATGATTTTTTAAGATGAGGATTTAACTATGTGAGTTAGGAATTTTAAAGTGATTGTTGGTATTGAATTATAAGTATGATTTGTGAGCATAGAATTATTTTGATGGTTTAATATTGGAACTTATTTTATGTTTTTGAAATAAGAAACATGCCGGAATTATTTTATAACATGATTTTGGGAAATTGACTTTAAGGCTTAAATGTTTAATGTCGGAATTTGGCCAAGTATGATTTGAGAATTATTTTGAATATGAGTTGACTTAATTTGGATTTAAGATTTTGGGAAACGGTTTTTACTATCGGTCGGTTTTGAGAATCTTGGGAACTTGGGTTCGTGCGTATGAATGTTGGTTTGGTATCTTATGGAAATGGCTTGATGATAGGTGTGTATTGCTTTTGGATTGCTTTGGACTTGCATTTGGGCCCTTGCTTGTGTTATCTTGCTGTTCTGCATCAACAGGTAAGTATCCTACGGGACTTACTCAGTAACCTGGACCTCCTGGCTGATGTGTCATGTAATGTGTAGTCTTGTTGCATATTAAACCATGCCATGTAGTATCATGATAGGATTGCATTGAATTGAGCATGTGTTTACTTTGTGTGTTTGAAACAGAACGGCTGTTATCTGTGATAGTCCTAGAGTCTTTGCTAGGGTCATAGGGTAGCCCAGCCCCATCGGGTGCCCTGAGTCTATCGAGTCGATATGAGCATGATGATAGCCCAGCACCATCGGGCATGTTTAATTTACATTTAATTTATGTTATGATGATGATACCGTGGGTGAGTGCACCACCACGAGGATATGCTATGCTATAGCAACGAACTGGCCAGTCTCTGCACTAACGGGAAGGAGTGCAGAGGTAGGAGAGGGATATGCCACTTGGCATTGTCTTGGGCCCTTTTACAGTTCTTTTCCACATATTGAAAATACTAGGGGTATGATAGTTTGATTTAAATCTTGTACTGCATTAGTCATCTTCTATATAGGCATAGACATGTTATGTGGCCTCAGCGCGGTCAGAGGACCCGCAGGCGATCACCAGGCCTGACTTCGTGGATAGTGTTAGGTACCGCTCTTGTTGCTCCATGCTTCTATGACGGGGAAACCTTTTGGCGAAACGAAGAATCCGGCTAATATATTCTAACTTGACAAATGGCAATCACCCACTCTGTTTTGGTTTGACCCGGCTCTGCCGTGGCTTTTGTATCTAAACCGTACTTTCGCTTTATTTTCGTTTAAATTGTATTTTTTAGACTTCGACTTATTAGAGGTTTGAAACCTCGACCCGTACCTGAATTGCAACATCCGAATGAAGGTATCCGACCTTCGAAACGTATCCCGGATATTTATATCCGGGCCGTTACACTCATCATCCACCAACAAGGTATAAATATAATTATCCAACTACGTACAACTTGCAATTCATCATAGAAATTAGTACTTTATTTTTATAAACTTGATCAAATATTAGATAGATTATTTGATTTAAAAAGATAAGTTTTCTAACTAATTAAGATATAAATTTTATCTTAAAAAATTTTCAAGATTTTTATTTATTTATTTAAGAAAATTTTAAGTATACTAATTTCAATCAAACATAATTTATTTATCTATTATATATATATAATATGTTGTACATTGATATGAAGTAACATACTCTTAATTTAGTTTATTTTTATTAAAAGATCCAAACATCTCAACGAAACTATTATAACCTTCAAATTTTAGAAAGAAAATATAAATTAAATATCGTTTTGTTTATTAAGAAACCGCACAACGGGCGGGTAATAAGACTAGTACTAAAATAGAGGCCAGAAACGGCCTCTGGTGCGATCTCGCATACGTGGAATTTTCTGGATTAAAGCGAGATTATTTTTGCTTACGTGTCATTTTCTGGATTAAAACGGGATTATTTTTGGTCCACATCAATTAATAAGTCAATATATTTAGGTAAAAAACTTATCTTTCTAGATCACATAAATTAATTATGACTATATTACAAAAGAAATCTTTATAAAATATATTTATATATTGCACCGTTAGTGGATCCAAATCCGAGAACTATAATCTATTCAATATATCCTTATATCTTAATTGATTTTTTTTGTATAAATATTTATCTTTAACAAAGTCTTACAGTCATTGGTAAACTAAAAAATCATATAAATATATCATAAAAAAAGCAGTAAAATTTTACACACACAATTCATTTTTTTTTTATTAGGTAAAAATTCGACGCACCGGACATACCCGGTGGATCGATAGGCCGAATAAATCGGCGACGGACAAACTGTCAATACAAGAAAATTGCAAAGAAACACCAAACCAGATAAAATCAAATTACAAGAGTGCAGTTACAGACACAGGCTAGTACTATCAAAGAAAGAATAGAAGCAAAGTGCAACAACTCGACTGTCAGTTGGTAGAGGCGACGCAGGGAACCCCTGGGGAACTAAGTGAAAACCTCAGATTTGGACTCTACCGACGAGCCTTCAGGTTTCGATCACGTCCACGACCTCTCGCACATTGACAATTGAGAAGAACACTACTCTTATACTGCTAGCCTCAAAGCCAAATAACCACACAACCAAGCAATTCGGCAAACCTAGCCAATCCACACTTTTTTCTTTTTTCTTTTTTTTTTTCCTCTTTTTTTCCCAACGGGCCGCTTTGGGTCCAAGGCAAAAGCCTTGGGCCCAAACGAGCTGCTTTGGGTCCAAGGAAAAACCTTGGGCCCAAAGGAAGGCAATCGGGCCAAGGCTAGGAGGCCAAACCCAAGCCAGCAACCAACGATCACCAACCACAACGCCGAACCCGTGAATGGCTAGCCACCAGCAACCAACGACAAGGAGAAGCCACCAGCGCCGGAGGAGAACACAAGAGCCCAGGCGAAGACGGGGAATCGCAACACCCAGACGAAGCAACAAGGAGGCGGATTGGACATCAATAGGGGATAAAAGAGATACACCAGCAGGCCGAAGGTGGAGAGGAGCACCACCAACACTGGTGATGACCATGAATAGGAGGATGACAAGTGGCGGCACCACCCTTACGGCGATGGACGGTAGCGGCAAACGGAGGCCACGGCGAACACCGACGAGTACGAGGATGGAGAATGTCAATTATAGTAGAAATTGGAGAATGGTTAATAGGATTTCCGATGGAAAATTTAGGACAAAAATAGGGTTGAGATTGGAGTTTTTTTGACAAGAATTCTAGAAAGAGGGCAGAACCCATCTCTCTAGAATTGGGTTTCCTCTAAAACTTGTTATTACACACACAATTCATAACGAACTTGAATTATCTCTATCCAAAATAAATAAAATATCCCACTTTAAAATCTTAAAACTTCCGTACTAATTACCAACTACTATTAAAAAAACCTAATATAATATAATAAAATAATCTATATAAAATACTAAAGTCTATCTAAAATGCTACTATGTACAATAATCAAATCATTCCTCGAAAAAAAATCAAGTCGTTCAATATATTATAATAAAAAAATATTACAAATTAATAAAAAAAATTAATAAATTTTACCATGTTAATTTAGTTTATTAATTATTAAAATATCATCTTTTCGAAGTATACCGAGTCTGATTAGATTTCTACTAAATCATATCTAGTGAAGATTGTGAAGATATATTAAGATGCCAAAATATTTTAATTTAATTAAATTGATAAGAGATGTTGTACGTTATGACAGAGTTAGTAGATGTAACTGACCCAATTTTATACTCCGTATTTATATAAAATTTGTGAACTGTTTGCAGTCTAAATATATTTTTTATTTTATATATACTTAATAAAATTATTTATAAAATCAATATTAAAATAAAAATTAACAACCATAATTAATAGTACAACATTATCATTTATGTATAAATTCAAGTATGGCTCAAAAGCTAACATTACCAATTGATGTAGATGCATGTCTTCTTGCAAACCGGACTTTGATATATCTAATCTAATATAAGTAATTATTTAAAAGAAACTATTTTAATATATAATAATTTAATCTTCATACTTTAATATAATAAACAACAATTAAAATATGATTATTATTATTAAAATAAAAATACGTATTACAGTTTATTACGAAACCGCGCAGAAGCGCCGGTAATAAAAGATAACATTTATTATAGTCATTGGATTAAAGTTGATGGGTGGTTTACCATTCTCACCCCGTTACATGTTAAGACCCGTTTCAGGGGAAAACTCCTACACACACACTAAAATAGATGTCTGAAACGGCTTTTTGTAACGGCCCGGATATAAATACCCGGGTTACGTTTCGAAGGTCGGATACCTTCGTTCGGATGTTGCAATTCAGGTACGGGTCGAGTTTTCAAACCTCGAAGATCAGCATTCCAAAACGGGGATTTCGAACCCCAAGCAATCAAAGTCGCGGAAATTCGATTCAAATGAAAGTAAAGCAGAAGCAAGGTTTAGATACAAGTGCCACGGCAGAGCCGGGTCAAAACCAAAACAAAGTGGGTGATTGCCATTTGTCAAGTTAGAATATATTAGCCGGATTCTTCGATTCGCCAAAAGATTTCCCCGTCACAGAAGCATGGAGCAACAAGAGCGGTACCTAACACTATCCACGAAGTCAGGCCTGGTGATCGCCTGCGGGTCCTCTGACCACGCTGAGGCCACATAACATGTCTATGCCTAAATAAAAGATGACTAATGCGGTACAAGATTTAAATCACACTATCATGCCCCTAGTTTATATATAATATGCGGAAAAGAACTGTAAAGGGCCCAAGACAATGCCAAGTGGCATATCCCTCTCCTACCTCTGCACCCATTCCCGTTAGTGCAGAGACTGGCCAGTTCGGTGCTATAGCATAGCAATATCCTCGTGGTGGTGCACTTACTCACGGTATCATCATATCATATCATATCATCTCATCTCATATCTTGCCCGATGGTGCTGGGCTATCATATCATGCTCATATCGACTCGATAGACTCAGGGCACCCGATGGGGCTAGGCTACCCTATGACCCTAGCAAAGACTCTAGGACTATCACAGATAACGGCCGTTCCGTTTCAAACACACAAAGTAAACACATGCTCAGTACAATGCAATCCTAGCATGATACTACATGGAATGCTTTAATATGCAACAAAACTACACATTACATGACACATCAGGCAGGAGGTCCAGGTTACTGAGTAAGTCCCGTAGGATACTTACCTGAAGATGCAGAACAGCAAGATAACACAAGTAAGGGCCCAAATGGAAGTCCCAAGCAATCCAAAAGCAATACACACCTATCATCAAGCCATTTCCATAAGCTACCGGATCAACATTCATACGCACGAAACCCAAGTTCTCAACATCCTCAAAACCGACCGATAGTGAAACCGTTTTCCAAAATCTTTCCGATACGATCAAATCGACCAAAATCATTCTTTCAATCAAACCCCTTGATAAAATCATACCCACCATATTTTCAACTCATAAATCCCAATTTAAGTCAACTCATGTTCAAAATAATTTCTCAAATCATACTTGGCCAACTTCCGACATTAAACATTTAAGCCTTAAAACTAGTCTCTCAAAATCACATTATAGAAATTATTCCGGCATGTTTCTTATTTCAAAAACATTATATAAATTCCAACATTAAATCATCAAAATAATCCTATGTTCATACCTCATATTTATAAATCAAAACCAACAACTCACCTTAAAATTCCTAACTCACATGTTTAAATCCTCATAAAATGCACCAATTAAATAATCCAATTAATATTATTTTAAAAAATAAACAATATATAAAGATTAATTTCCAGAACTTATAATGATAACCAAATTCCAAAACTATAATAATATTCAAATAATTACACTTACTATCCACATAATCTCAAAACAATCCACAATATATTTAAAACACCATATCAATTAATACCCTTTTTAAAAACCTTTTTAAATATAAATATTAATAATTTCAGAACATATAAATATATAAATTCATTTTCCTAAAATCAGAAATAATAAAACATATAACATATATATATATATATATATATATATATATATATATATATATCTAAACACTACCGAATTAATAAATAACAAAACAACAACCCACATACCAGAAGCCCATGACCCGGATTTGAGCCCAACCCGGTGGCCCAAAGAAAAGAAAAGAAACGGATCCTCCTCCTCCTTCCAATTCGATAGACAGAGCTCTGAACGGGAGAAGGAAAAGGGAGGAAAGGGGCGGCCGGCGGCTTTGTCGGAGTTGTTGGACTCCGATGGGACTCCTTGTCGCTTCTTCGAGGACTTCTGGAGGAGGAGGTGAAGGAAATCGTTGGAGCTGCTGCTACTCCGATCTTCAAGGATGCGAAACCGGGCACTCGGGGTTGTTGGCTTCGAAGAACAGGGAGTTCGGAGGAGGGGGCTCGAGCTCGGCGACACAGAGGCGTTTGGTGGCTCGGATGTTTGACGACAAGAATGGAGGAGAGGTGATGGTTGCTCTGCTGCTGAGTGTACATAAAAGGGAAGAGAGGGTGGTGGGTGTCTGTTCGGGTGGGATTCCGAGAGTAGAGGTGGGGTGTTGGGTTCGGTGGCTCGTCGGCACGAACAGGTCGAGGCTTAGGAAGACAACAGGTGGTTAAAGGTGGATTTTTGAGGTTTGTTGGAGCCCAAATGAGAGAGGGTGAAGCATGATAAAAGGGAAGACGTGTGGTGGTGAGCTCGGTATAAGGAGGATGAGGACAAGGGCCGGGAGGGTGAGCTGCTGAAGGTGGCAGGAGGGCTGCGTTTGGGGAGCTCCAATGGAGAGGGTCCTATGGTGAATGAAAGAGAGGATAGGAGAAGGATTGAGAGGAAGAGGCTACAGGTTCTGAAACAATCAAAAAGGGGGTAATGGGTGTGAGGGTTGATAGAGAATAAGACAATTTGAGGTGAGCTGCAACTGGTGAGGCAAGGGACCTCACGAGAGAGAGAGGAGAGAAAAAAAAGAAAGAAAGAAAAAGGAAAACAATTGAATATGTATATATATATATATATATATATTTATGTGTGGTCCCAATATAAAATGTAAGGAGGATATACCCGATATTCAAATTCGAAACCCGCTAATTCCGACTCTACCAATTCCCGACTAAATCGAATTTAATTAAAATTTAATTTACTAATTTCAAGATAACGGAATTAAATTAATTTTATCAAAACTCGGAGCTCGAAGGCGGAATTAAATCCGTTAAAATCTAAATTCTCAAAACGATGCCGGAATGTCTTTAAAATCAAACTCACGCTCGAGGACGGGTTTTCTCACATTTTTACCGATTGAATAAAATAATAATTTATTACTCAAAATAATAATATAAAATACATTCAGTCTTTACACTTTTAGTGCACTCCGCATAGTGTAGTATTCTGGTTTAATATGGTGTTATCTTTTTAGCCACATCAATTTATAAGCCAATATAATTTTGACATCTTAATAATTTGTAACGGCCCGAATATAAATATCCGGGATACATTTCGAAGGTCGGATACCTTCGTTCGGATGTTGCAATTCAGGTACGGGTCGAGGTTTCAAACCTCTAATCAGTCGAAGTTTCAGAAATACGATTTAAACGAAAGTAAAGCGGAAGCATGACTTAGATACAAAAGCCGCGGCAGAGCCGGGTCAAAACCAAAACAAAGTGGGTGATTGTCATTTGTCAAGTTAGAATATATTAGCCGGATTCTTCGATTCGCCAAAAGATTTTCCCGTCACAGAAGCATGAAGCAACAAGAGCGGTACCTAACACTATCCACGAAGTCAGGCCTGGTGATCGCCTGCGGGTCCTCTGACCGCGCTGAGGCCACATAACATGCCTATGCCTAAATAAAAGATGACTAATGCAGTACAAGATTTAAATCACACTATCATGCCCCTAGAGTGTATAATATGCGGAAAATAACTGTAAAGGGCCCAAGACAATGCCAAGTGGCATATCCCTCTCCTACCTCTGCACCCCTTCCCGTTAGTGCAGAGACTGGCCAGTTCGGGCTATAGCATAGCACTCTCTTCGTAGTGGTGCACTCACCACGGTATCATCATATCATATCATATCTCATCATCATATCATATCTTATCAACATATCATAAAATAAATAAAACATGCCCGATGGTACTGGGCTAATCGTATCATATCGAATCATCTCATCTCTTGCCCGATAGTGCTGGGCTATCATATCATGCTCATATCGACTCGGTAGACTCAGGGCACCCGATGGGGCTGGGCTACCCTATGACCCTAGCAAAGACTCTAGGACTATCACAGATAACGGCCGTTCTGTATTCACACACACAAAGTAAACACATGCTAAGTTCAATGCAATCCTAGCATGATACTACATGACATGCTTTAATATGCAATAAAACTACACATTACATGACACATCAGGCAGGAGGTCCAGGTTACTGAGTAAGTCCCGTAGGATACTTACCTGTTGATGCAAAACAGCAAGATAACACAAGCAAGGGCCCAAATGCAAGTCCAAAGCAATCCAAACGCAATACACACCTATCATCAAGTCATTTCCATAAGCTACCAGACCAACATTCATACACACGAACCCAAGTTCTCAACATTCTCAAAACCGACAGATAGTAAAATTGTTTTCCCAAAATCTTCCCGATACGATCAAATCGACTAAAATCATTCTTCAATTAAACTCATTGATAAACTCATTCCAACCATAATTTCAAACTCATAAATCCCAATTAAGTCAACTCATATTCAAAATACTTTCTCAAATCATACTAGGCCAAATTCCGACATTAAACATTTAAGCCTTAAAGTCAATTTCCCAAAATCATGTTATAAAATAATTCTGGCATGTTTCTTATTTCAAAAACATTATAAATAAATTCCAATATTAAATCATCAAAATAATTCTAAGCTCACAAATAATACTTATAAATCAAAACCAACAATTTACTTTAAAATCCTAGCTCACATAGTTAAATCCTCTTAAAATGCACCAATTAAATAAGACAATCAATATAATCTTAAAACAATATTCAATATATAACGATTAATTTTTTTCCAGAATTTATAATTATAACCAAACCCAAAATAATACTAATTTTCACAAAATTTAACACTTACTATCCATATATTCCTAAAACAAGCCAAAATTACATTTGTAACTCCATATCACTTAATATCACTTTTAAAACCTTTTTAAATATAAATATTAATAATTTCAGAACATAAATATACATATTCATTTTCCCAAAAATCAGAATAATTAAAAATCATATAACATTTATGGGTATATATATATATATAAATACATAACACAATATATATATATATATATATATATATATATATATATATATATAACATATCAAAAAAAGTAACAACCCAGCCAACCCAAACCGAGACCAACCCGAAACAAAACCCAGCCCAAGACCCGGATACCCATACCCGGATCCGAATTCGGGTCCCGAACCCCATACCCAATACCCAGATTTTGTAAAAAAAATAAGCTCACTCCCCCCTCTAAATAAACCCAACCCAACGGCCCAAAAAAAAAGCCCAACACTCCCTTTATGTAACCCAGCCCGACAGATAAAAGAAAGGAAGGGGACCCAGCTGACTGGGCACCCATGTGGCAAAGTGGCGCCCACGCCTTCTCCTTCCTTGGGCTGTCGACAGAAACACAAGGGGGAGGGACGCAGCTTGCTGCGCTCGGAAATGGAGGAGGAAGAGGGGAGGAGGACTTCCGGCGGCGGTGGAGCTGGGCTCCGGCCACTCGATCCGGCCATCCGAAACACAAAATTGACAAGAAGGAAGAAGAGGAAGGGGAGTGCTCACCGAGGGAGGGTTGTCTCGCCGAAACGCTCGGAGCTTCGATGTGGCTTCATCGGAGTTTGGACGGCGTTGAAGGTGGTCTAGGAAGAACGGGAGAGTTTCAAATACTGGTCTATACACTAGATTGAACGAAAGGAGGGGAAGAGGGGTCCTCACCGGGTGTATCGACCAAACAGGGGAGGGCTCGGGTTCAGAGACGGCAATGGCAACCTGGGCGGCCCTGAGGTACCGTTGCTGCTGGTGGTTCCAAGGGCGTCGCGGGTGGTTTTGTTGGCGGCCTTGTGTAGAAGGAGGAAGAAGAACAAGGTGGGGGTGGTCGGTTTCTAGGCTCGGCAAAACAGAGGAGGAGGTGGGGGATGGAGACTGTGGTGGCGGCGGTGACGACGGTGCAGCGAGGGATGGTGGCGACGGTAATGCAGTGGGAGGTGGTGGAAGGGTGGGAGCAAGGAGGAGCTCCTCCTCGGTAGTACAAGTGGAAGAGAAAAGAAAAGGGGTTTGGATTGTAAGTGAAATGGGAAAATGGGTGTTTGTATTTTGGAATGGAAGTGGGGAATGGGTTGTTTGGTGGGGGGAAATCAGACCTTCAAGAGAGGAAGTGAGGGGAGGCTTCACTGTTGTAATCGATCAGTGATGTTTGCTGAGGATTTTGGCATTTTTCCATCTTTGGTGGGCAAGAGGAGAGGGGGAAATGCAGAGGACAACAGGGGTGTTGATCTAAAAATGGAAAAGAAAGCATGCTGAGCTGCAACCGAGAGGATAGAGAGAGAGAGAGAAAGAAAGAATAAAGAAAAGGAAAAAAAATATATAAAATATATGTGGTCCCAACAATACCCGATTCAAAATAGCGGAACAGATCCAAAACCCGCTCGCCCGATCAAAACCCGACTAAAACAAATTCTATCAAATTTTAATTAAATCGCAAGATAACGGAAATCAAATAAATTTCAATCAAAAGCCAGAGCTTAAATGAATTTATAAATGCTCGATCTCCGAAAATAAAAATCCATTTCTAAAACCCAATTCAAAACTATATAGAAGTTCGTGTAAATAAAATTCAGTTGCTCGAGGACGGAATTTTAAAATTTCTAGAATCTTAATTTTAAAGTCGAACATAATTTAATGTTGTAAGAAAATAATATTATAACTTTTTCGGTCTTTACATTTATCCACCTCTAAAAACAAGTCTCGTCCCCGAGACTAAAATCATTTTAATGCAAAGGGGATGAAGTTTTAAAATCGGTGAGTCCGAGGACCATGTCCGAGGATCTTGTAATCGTCTCGGTTGCGTCTTCCGAGATTCTCACAACATCCTAGTCACGGTCGTGACATCTCCAATTGGTCTTGTCAAGTGTGTAATAAGCGCCCTTATTACATCCTCGCTTCGAATTTTCGGAAGCACCACAACTCTAAAAGCATTATAGCGTCCGACTAGGTCTTAGCAAGCAATCTATAAGCGCCCCTATACAATGCTTGTATCCACTTCGTGAGACGTCATAATGTAAATCCAGTTCGTAAACCTCAAAGTGTTTTGTAAATCAAAGGTTGTCATCCAAATCGTTGAAACTCTCAACTCTTTTAAAACCCCAAGTTGGCCATTTTTGAAACCGCTCAAAATCTTCAAATTCAATTTTTTTTTAAGCAACTTTACACCAAAACACGTCAAATCCTCTAAATTCAAGACTCCGTCAGAATCTCCCAAACACCAAAACAGCTTCTCGCATACCAATCAATCAAATTCAGAAGGTAGGAGGTGGAGTCATCCACCTCTAAGGGCTAATCCCATATTCTCTTCCTAGTTTCCAGAATCATTTATCATCATCCTCAACTCAACATGCACGTAAGTAAATCGAATCATCGACTCATAACATCATCAACCACTTCTCATATGGAAATCTCAACATCAATTATGATACTCTCAATCAATCGACATCGTAAACGCATAACATGTTTACCCATAGCATAAAGTATACCATTCTTTCAAACACATCAAAAACAACAACCACATCTCAACGTCATATCACGAGTCATAAAGTGTATCTATATCATACCGAAGGCATCACATGTGTATCATCGAATTCTCATTACTCATACCAGCACAAATGTCAAGAGATCAAAGAGGTTAAGTGTCATGGAGTCAGTACACTACTTCTAGTCGAATCTCACGATCGCATCTCAACATCGCACACTAGTAGAACCGGTCATAACAAGGGATCTCATGTAAGGCATAATTTCACGTAGTCATCCTATCCAATTTCTATCTCGCATTATCATAACATATCATCACATCAATCCAACAAAATCATGCTATCAAGATTCAACCAAAAGGGAAGATCAACAGTATATCACATCAAAATATCATCATGCTTTCCAAACATCATCTTAGCTCATCACAAAGTCATATAACGATTAATAGCAGTCATGCACCATCATCTTATATATACACACAAGTCATACCTATGATCCAAGTCATATTCATCACTTACCTATTCATAATCAGGTTTATCAACCATATAGGATAACATCATGCTTTCACATAACAACGTATCATCATCTCATGATTCATTCAACACATTATAACATGCTTTTAGAACAACATAGTAGGATAGCAATGGATCATTATATCATGTTCATAGTTGTCACTACAAATTTTAGCTCAGTATTGCATATCAACATGTAATATCACGCCATACAGGTTTATCATGGTTGCTATCTAGCATCATGCCAGTACATATCAATAAATCACATAATCAAGAAGACCTTCACATCATACCAATCACTCAATTTCCTTAACCGCTCTCTAACCATTCTAACAAGGGACCTCACTCACATGTTTTCAAGTAGAAGCAATCATTAACATTATTACACAGAAGGACTACATCATATCAATCAGCATTTATCAATAGCATCATTAGCTCATCATTAAGCATTGAAACTGTGTTTTTAAAGTCTCAATCTACTGTCATGCTCAATAAGTATTGCAAAACGTCATATATGAACCTAATCAAGTCAAGCTAGCACATCTCGTCATAGCCACATCTAATAAAAGTTCAGATTCTCAGCATTTGCAGTTCACATTATAGGCAAGGAATTTAGATCATGCTTGGCATCTCAGAGTAGCATCACATTAAGTCATCAAGGCACATTAGGATTGTAAGGCATCGAATCATATCATCATAGTCAACAGACAATCAAGCAACAGTCATCACATCAACAAGCAGCTTTCAACATCAAGTCAGTGCAATATCATCATCAACAAGCTCAGAAAGGGTTAGCAATTCGAATAGAGGACGTTCCCACCTGCAAGTCATATCGTACTCAACAATCGTGATCCTCGAAACGAGCTTGTTCCGTCGACATTCTCGATCCTGAGGCCCGTGGGTTATGGGCCCACGCTTCCGCTGCGCTGCTCTATCACTATTCAACTTTCCGTTCCCTTTTCCATGTGGTTGCTCGTCCATGGTATCGCGTAGGAGTTCAAGTTAGCGGAGATAGGGGAGTGAGAAGGGCGGACGACCCAATGTTTCTTTCGGAGACGGAATAGACCCAAGCTAAAGACGACATGACTAGAGACAAGACTCCGACTCGGGAATAGTAACGATGCCTTTATGGAGTCCATTAGGTTACAACTTGTGACAAACAAGCATGAATTCATTATGGAGCATATCAATCACATCAATCCACACTAACACGTACCTATCTCGGGGGCATCATTCGTATTCATATCAAATACACAATCAAGTCCTACGCTGATGTATGTGAAACAAGCTTGTAGTATACGATTTCATGGAAGCAGATATGCCTAGCAACTTCAAGCAAGCTATGCGAAACCAACAATGATCATGTATGATTCGAAGTCAAACATAACATTAGTAGTTTAGTTTATTGTTATTAAAAATCCAACGCTTTCAACCAAGAATTTTTTTTCAAAATATTCATTAAAAAATAACTATTTACGATAATATTCACATGTTCAAACTATTTACAAAAATATTCATTTTTTGCAGGTTGCACAGAGAAACGCGGTCTGAGGCCGCGTTTCATTTAGAAGCCCTAAAATTTGAAACGGAAATAAAATCAAAAAAAAATAAGTTAAAGAAACGCGGTTTGAAACCGCGTTTTATAAATAAAAAGAGGTTTCAAACCGCGTTTATATTATATTATATTTTTAAATATAAAAAAATTAAAAACAAAAAAAAGACAAACGCGGAATCGTTCCGCGTTTTATTGTTTCTCCCTCCCAAATTCAAATAGCTTCTCCCTCTCCAAATTCACAAAGTAACAGCCCACTACCGCCCACCCTGCACACACGCCCGCCCGCCCGCCCGCCACCGACCACCACCATTCCACCACCGCCTCCCCCTCGCCGCCACCCACCTCCGATTCTTCACGACGAAGGACCACACGCCGGATTCCTCATCGTCGCCGAAGATTCTCCCCCGAGCGCGGCTTCCTCGCCGTCGTCGTCTCTTTGGCGAGCTGCCTCCATCCACCGAGCCAGAAGTTGCCTGTCTGCGTCGCTCTCGTCCTCCTCCCCGTCAGCGTCGCTTTCGTCCTCCTCCCCGTTGGCGTCACTCTCGTCCATCTCCGGCATGTGGTCCTTCATCGTGAAGAGTCGGAGGTGGGTGGCGGCGAGGGGGAGATGGTGGTGGAATGGTGGTGGTCGGACTCGGTGGCGGGCGGGCGGGCGTGTGTGCAGGGTGGGCAGTGGTGGGCTGTTACTTTGTGAATTTGGGGAGGGAAAAGCTATTTGAATTTGGGAAGGAGAAGCAATAAAACGCGGAATGATTCCGCGTTTGTCTTTTTTTTAAAATTTTTTTATATTTAAAAATATAATATAATATAAACGCAGTTTGAAACCGCGTTTTATTTATAAAACGCGGTTTCAAACCGCGTTTCTTTAACTTATTTTTTTCTGATTTTATTTCCGTTTCAAATTTTAGGGCTTCTGAATGAAACGCGGTCTGAGACCGCGTTTCTCTGTGCAGCCTGCAAAAAATGAATATTTTTGTAAATAGTTTGAACACGTGAATATTATCGTAATTATTTATTTTTTAATGAATATTTTGAAAAAAAATATTCTTGAACCAAACTATATATTATAACCTTTAAATTTTAAAAAGAAAATATAAATTATATATCATTTTATTTATTAGGAAACCGCACAACGGGCGGGTAGTAATACTAGTATAATACTAAAACAGAGACATGGAAATCCTATGTGGCGGGTTCTGGTGCAATTCGCTTACATGTCGTTATCTGACGCAATCTGGGCCGAGTTTTTTGCCACGTCAATTAATGACGATCCACCAAATTCAAGTCACGTCACACAACGATCCAATCTATTTATCTGCATGTCATCCTAGGTGTCTACCATAACCGATAACCGTAATTAATTTTTATCAGTTGAATAATAAAATCTTATCATCAAATATATATATATATTCATTTTTTATTATTATTAATGTAACAGCCCGGATATAAATATCCGGGATGCGTTTCGAAGGTCGGATACCTTCGTTCAGATGTTGTAATTCAGGTACGGGTCGAGGTTTCAAACCTCTAATCAGTCGAAGTCTCAGAAATACAATTTAAACGAAAATAAAGCGGAAGTACGGTTTAGATACAAAAGCCACGGCAGAGCCGGGTCAAAACCAAAACAAGGTGGGTGATTGCCGTTTGTCAAGTTAGAATATATTAGCCGGATTCTTCGATTCGCCAAAAGATTTCCCCGTCATAGAAGCATGGAGCAACAAGAGCGGTACCTAACACTATCCACGAAGTCAGGCCTGTTGATCGTCCGCGGGTCATCTGACCGCGCTGAGGCCACATAACATGCCTATGCCTAAATAAAAGATGACTAATGCGATACAAGATTTAAATCACACTATCATGCCCCTAGTATATATAATATGCGAAAAAGAACTGTAAAGGGTCAAAGACAATGCCAAGTGGCATATCCCTCTCCTACCTCTGCACCCCTTCCCGTTAGTGCAGAGACTGGCCAGTTCGTTGCTATAGCATAGCATATCTGTAAAGACCGGAAAAGTTAAAATATTATTTTCTTACAATATTAAATTATGTTCGGCTTTAAAATTAAGATTCTATAAATTTTAAAATTTACGTCCTCGAGCAACTGAATTTTATTTAAACGAACTTCTATATAGTTTTGAATTGGGTTTAGAAATGGATTTTGATTTTCGGAGATCGAGCATTATAAAATTAATTTGAGCTACGAGTATTGATTGAAATTTATTTAATTTTTGATTTATCTTGAAATTTAATTAAAATTCGATTAAATTTGATTTAGTCGGGATTCGATCGGCCGAGCGGGTTTTGAGTCTTTTCCGCTAATTTGAATTTGGTATTGTTAGGACCACATATATATTAATTCCTTTTTCTTTTCTTTTCTTTTCTCCTCCTTTCTCTCTCTTTCTCTCTCTCTCCCGAAGTTCTGTCCAAAGAGGGGACCAGCCCCACGCCACCACCCTCCCTCTCTCACCATGCTCCTCTTTTATCAGGCATAATGCCAAAATTTCCCCTGCAGCCATCTCTTCATGTGTAGCACAGCCCTCATCCTCCATCTCTCCCCCTCTCTTTTTCGATTCTGCAGAGACCAACACCACCTTTTCACTCCAAAATTTCATCCAACCCAATCTCTCCTCAGCTTTGGTTGATTTCCTTTCAACCCATAACTTCCTCCTCCATTCTTATTTCCTTCTCCAAAGATTCAAATCCTCCTATCGTCGAATCTTGACAGTCGAGCACTCCGACGTCTGCACATCTCCGAGCACGCCGACATTCCAGGTGAGGCTGAGCTGAGCCGAGCAGCCCCGAGTCGCCGCCGACGCCACCTTCCCCTCCGTTTTCCCCTGTTTCCATTCGAGTTTGGTAAGCTCCTTCATCCTCCTTTCAGTCAAAAACAGTAAAGCTTTGCTTTTGACCTCCCATTGCCGACCCAGGCAAGATCAATTGATTCCGACATCGACGATTCCCGAATCGAACCCTGGCGGATTTCCGGCGAACATTCCCTCCCTAGGTGAGTCTCCTTCCTCCTTTCTTATTCCTTGGGTTGTGGGTCTTCCTGGGTAGCGATGGTTGAGAGAGCGGGAGTGGTCGGGGAGAGCGAGAGACCGCCGGAACCTGGGATTCCTCTTCTTCTCTCCGTTTCGTTCCGTCGTCGTTACTGTCCGTCGTCGCTCTGCCAAGGTTGAAGATGGCTCCTGGTTTCTTTCTTTAACGTGGGCTTGGGCCTATTTTTGGTCCGGGTCTGGATCCCCTTCAGATCCCCATCCGGATCTCTCCTCTCTCTTTTCTTTCTTCCTTGGGTCTGGGCTGGGTCTTGGTGTCGGGCAGGGCTTGAGTTTTGGGCTGGGTTTGCTTCTGGGTTGGGCTTCCCTATTCAGTTTCTTTTTTTGGGTTTTCTGGGTTGTGGGTATATATATATGGGTTGTCTTTTTATTTATTTATTTCGTTAGTGTGTGTGTGTATATATATATATATATATATATTATGTGTTATATGTTATAAGTTTTATATTTTATTGTTGAACAGTTTATTAATTATTATTATATTTATATTATCCTGTTGAGAAGATATATTACTGAAATTTTGATATATTTAAAAAGGTTTTAAAAGTGATATTAATTGATATGGAGTTATAAATACATCTATGGATTGTTTGAGATTTTATGGATAACAAGTGTTGAATTATTTGAATATTATTATTTTGGGATTTGTTATAATATTCTGGAAATTTATCATTTTATATTGTGGTTGTTTTAAAATAATATTAATTGGATTATTTAATTGATGCATTTTATGAGGATTTAACTATGTGAATTGGGAATTTTTAAAGTGAATTGTTGGTTTTGATTTATAAATATGAGGAGTGATGAGGATTTAAATATGGCTTTTGGAAATTGATTTTAAGTTTTAAATGTTTAATGTCGGGATTTAGATAAGCGATTTTAAAAGAGTTGTTTGATTTTCTAAGTTGAATTCTTTGAGAGGTTGTTTTGAAAATGAGATGATGAGATGAGATGGACATGAAATGAGATATGGTTTGTGATGAAATGAGATGGAATAATCTGAAATGAGATATGAAAAGAGATGTATGATAGTTAGGGGCGCCTTGTGTGAATTAGATAGACTTATGCATTTGTATGTTATTAGGTGATTGTGATATATTGGACATTGCTTGCTATTGGTGACTCTTACTTGGATTCTGCTTCTGCCTTGTTCTCTGCTGTTCGGCTTATTCAGGTAAGTTCCTTTATGGGCTTACTCAGATTCGAAAGAGATTACCGGCTTGTAAATGTATGACATACTAAGTGTTGCATAAGCATTAAAGCATGCCATGTAGTATCATGCTAGGTTGCACTTGTGATTGAGCATTCTATTTCTTTATGCGTATGAAACAGAACGGCCGTTATCTGTGATAGTCCTAGAGTCTTTGCTAGGGTCATAGGGTAGCCCAGTCCCATCAGGTGCCCTGAGTCTATCGAGTCGATATGAGCATGATGATAGCCCACCACCATCGGGCATATTTATTTTAATTTATGTTATGATGATGAGACATGATATGATAATGAGATATGATACGATGATGAGATATGATATGCTATAGCATCGAACTGGCCAGTCTCTGCACTAACGGAAAGGGGTGCAGAGGTAGGAGAGGGACATGCCACTTGGCATTCTTTGGGCGCCTTTACAGTTATTTCTCGCATATTGTAAATTAGGATCATGCTAGTGTGATTTAATTTCCGCATCTGCATCATCTTTATTATTAGCGTATGTGTATGTTCGCTTGCTGGACAGAGTGTGTTGGGGCTCGGTCTGATCCCGCTCGCACCAATTGTTTTTAGGTATGATTGCTTCCTATTTATATGGCGTGGGAATGTCCCCCAGCGATTGCAAAGAAATCTGTCTAACCCCGCTAATCTGGCCATACGACTTTAGAATTTTGTTTTGGTTTTGACCCGGCCTTGCCGTGGCTTTTGTATCTAAATCGTATTTCCGCTTTACCTTCGTTTAAACTGAATTTATGAAAACTTCGACTGATTAGAGGTTTGAAACCTCGACCCGTACCTGAATTGCAACATCCGAACGAAGGTATCCGACCTTCGAAACGTATCCCGGATATATCCGGGCCGTTACAAAGTTGGTATCAGAGCGAGGTTGTGCAATTCGGGTACGCAAGGGTCGGGTGTATGTTTTGAAAAACCGCCCATGGATTTCGAAGATTTGAAAGCGCTTTAAAGGGGCAAAAGGAACTTAATATGTCTAACTCAATTGGACTAAATATGAACTTGGCTTAGGATAAAAGTGGAGAACCAACTAATAAGGTATCGAGTGGGTAGAAAAGGCGATAGACCGTCCCTATTGGATGTAGTCGGAAATGGGTAGACGAAATACTAGCTTGTTCTTTACAGATGGGTCGGGAAGACTCCAAGGAGATCATTTTAATTGTCATTAACTGATTCTATGATTGAGTGCTTGATATGCTAAAGATTTGATTGTTATGTTCTAACTATTGAATGAATATTGAACGATCTGTGCGAACGGGATAGCGGGAGTACCCTTCTTCTTATATGGTTAACCTCAGCCTTTGTGGAACTGTCCCCTTCCTTATGAACCCTTTTGACAGTACAATCGAGTCCTCCCTAGACTATCGGTCTTCCACGGGAATTGGGTTGGTAAACACATGGTGTCGGGAATCATGATTGAATATAAAGGTTGTCCGTGAGAGTATTGAAAGACGGCCTTGATGAAATTCCGAGTTAGAGAGTGAGATATTTACGAGGATGTGCTTATCGATTCTTATGACAATCCATCAGTGTCCTCTTGTGACGAAAAGTCGTATCCGAGTCTCACTGGAAAGATGGGTGATCAGTCAGTTAGGGAGAGTCAATGTTGCCCTTATGGACCCCTATTGGGTTATCTTGATTGCTCTGTCCATTATTGCGTGATACTATATGGTACTACTCCTTGACCTACAATTGATCCTTAGTGTGGAATTATGCTTATGTGCTTTAATGTTCTTAATGACTATTATATAGGTTTGAACTATATTTATCGTATCCATATCATCCCGACATGATCTACTTAGTATATTACATTGTCATTGGGCACGAATAAACATGTCATATGCTATGAAGTTGTATAATTGATGCCCTCTCTGTGAATAGGTTCATGATAGTGTGATCGACTCTTCCTTATATGAATGTCTCATAAGATGTGCTCTTTAGCATGCTAGCCGATGATGCCTCGATACTTATCGTTCATTTTGTGACAAGAATCTATAGCATGCCCACCTATTCTGCGATTAACTGTTGTTGATTATTCTAGTAACTGCTATGCGTTGATTGTGCTAAGTGAGAATATGGTAGTGTGAACGAGTCTTGATAAATACATGTTCTATCCTAGTATACATCAATTTGAACTCATGTCCTCATATTCTAGCCATGTTGCTTAGACTTGCTCTATACCTCGTTGCGTTTTCCTCTCGTGCCCCTAGGTCGTTGAGATGTGATTGAATGAACTCTTGCATACCGTCGTATTAACCAGTCAAGTGCATGTATGTACCATATGTTATATTGAACCACTAGTAACATGTTGGGCCTTTGGTTGTGACTTGTGCGAATTCTACTTTGTCTACGTTATTGTTGATTCACTCTTGAACTAGGTACCTGATAGTGTGGCTCTTTCCTCTTTCTGTTCTCTTAACATGTTTCACTCGTCCTGATGAGTTTAATGTTGAATCCGATGATTGACTAGCTTTCCGTGATGATCAAACCTAGCATGCTTACCTGGTAAAGATGTCTATTACTCTATGATGGCTCCATGTGCTTGCATGAACCTATGACTTGACACCTCGCATGATCACGCACCACCCTATATCATGATTTTGCATCTGCATGACGCATGAATATCGAATGAACCTAGTTGAATTACTCTAGTTGTACTCTATGATGGTTCTTTCTTAGCATGATTATAACCTAGCATCCATGATGTCCATCTTGTTACTTTTGATGATGCCTCATGTTTCGTGAACATTATTTTGAACTCCTCTTAATCAATCTTGACTATGCTTGTATCGCATTATGTATCGCTAGTATCATGCAGGATCTATGCTCTCTAAATGGATCTCGTCATAGGATTCCGTGCCATGCTTGACCTAATATGTGATCATTGCTGTCAGATGTGATAGTTACTATGCTGCTCTTATGTGTCCTTGTATGACGCGTCATCTGATTGTTATAATATACCTTGTCATGATATATTTTGACTCATTTGTTGATTTGTATACCATGCTTTTACATTGTTCATATGCATGATGATCATTATCTTCACTAAATTCCGCTTGACTTCGAATCATATATGATCATTGTTGGTTCCGCCTATCTTGCTCGAAGTTACTAGGCAGATCTGTTTCCATAGAATACTAGAGTTTTAGCTTGTTTCACATACATCAGCGTAGGACTTGATTGTGTCTTTGATAGGAATACGAATGTTTCCCCGAGATAGGTACATGTTAGTATGGATTGATGTGGTTGATATGCTCCATAATGAATTCGTGCTTGTTGTCACAATTGTGACCCTATAGACTTTCTTGAGGGCATCGTTACTATTCCCGAGTCGGAGTCTTGTCTCTAATCATGTCGTCTTTAGCTTTGGTCTATTCCGTCTCCGAAAGAAACATTGGGTCATCCGCTCTTGTCACTCCCCTATCTCCGTTAACTTAAACTCCTACGCGTTACCTTGGATGAGCGACCGCATGGAAAAGGGATCGGGAAGACAAATAGTGATAGAGCAGCGCAGCGGAAGCGTGGGCCCATAACCCACTGGCCTCAGGATCGATAATGTCGACGGAACGATCTCGCTTTGAGGATTACGATTGTTGAGTACGATATGACTTGCAAGTGGGAGCGTCCTCTATTCGAATTGCTAACCCTTTCAGAGCTTGTTGATGATGATATTGCACTGACTTGATGTTGAAAGCTGCTTGTTGATGTGATGACTGTTGCTTGATTGTCTGTTGACTATGATGATATGATTCGATGCCTTACAATCCTAATGTGCCTTGATGACTTGATGGGATGCTATTCTGAGTTGCTAAGCATGATCTAAATTCCTTTCCTATATAGTATGAACTGCAAATGCCGAGAATCTGAACTGTTTATTAGCTAAGATTATGATGGAACTTGCTAATTTGATTCGATTAGGTTCATATATGATGTTTTACAATACTTGTTGAGCATGACGGTAATTTAAGACTTTTGATACTTGTTGCAATGATTAATGATGCTAGTTGATATGATGTAGTCCTTATGTGCAATAATGTCCATGATTGCTTCTTCTTTGAACATGTGAGTGAGGTCCTCTGGGTTGAGCGGTCAAAGAGTGGAGAAAGGTTTTGAGTGATTAGAATGATCGACGGTGGTAAGGGAAAGTTGCAGAAGAGGGGTGTTGACTTAGGTTGGACCGAGTGGGTTCGAGAATTATAAGAGGTAATGCTTGATGATTTTGATGAGCTCCTAGGTGAATCTCGGATAAGGGTATGATTAGGGATAGGCTGGTTAGGTAATAACCGAGGAAATTTTATTGAAGATGCATAGTTAGAAGGGTTCTACGTTGTGATACCTTGGGAAGAGTGAGAAATGTAAGAAATGACCTTTGGGGTATTGGGGACATAGAGTGAGAGTGTGCTCGGGTGTGAAAACAAAGTTAAGGGTTGGACTCTTAGAGGTGGATAGCTAGTGAGAGTGCTTGGTGAAATGAGGGGTGAGACTGGAGTGTCAAAATGAGTTGGGGTTCTTTGGGGACTTTATCCGAGTTGGTGAGTCTAGATGAAGTTTTGATTTTGGCTTGAGAGTTGGGGACGAGTGAGCGGGGTTGCGTCTTATTATAACTGAAATAATGTGCAAAACTTTCTTGATGATGTAATTAGGAACTAGCATGATGTTAGATAGCGACCGTGATAAACCTGATATGGCCTGATATTACATGTTGATATGCAATATTGAAATCTAGTTGACAATGACAAGTATTATCATGAAATAGTGGTACATTGCTATCCTACTATGTTGTTCTAGAAGCATGTTATTATGTGTTGTATGAATCATGAAATAATGATATGTTGCTATGTGAGAGCATGATGTTATATTATGATCATGAGATGTTAAATGATGAATATTGATTTGGATCATGAATCTGACTTATATATATGAGATAATTGTGCGTGATTGCTAAGTGTGCGATGTTGAGATGCGATCGTGAGATTTGACTTGTAGTAGTGTACTAACTCCATGACACCTAACCTCTTTGATCTCTTGACATGTGTGCTGGCATGATTATGAGAATTCGATGATACACTTGTGATGCCTTCGGTATGATATAGATACACTTTATGACTCGTGATATGACGTTGAGATTTTGTTGTTGCTTTTGATGTGTTTGAAAGAATGGTATACTTTATGCTATGGGTAAACATGTTATGCGGTTACGATGTCGATTGGTTGAGATTATCATGATTGATGTTGAGGATTGCCATATGAGAGGTGGTTGATGATGTTATGAGTTGATGAGTTGGTTTACTTTTGTTCATGTTGAGTTGTGAATGATGATGGAATGATTTTGGAACCTAGGAAGAGAATATGGGATTAGCCCTTAGAGGTGGATGATTCCACCTCCTACCTTCTGAATTTGATTGCTTGGTGTGCGTGAAGCTGATTTGGTTTTCGGAAGAGTTTGACGAAATCTTGATTTGAGAGGATTTGATTTGATTTTGGTGTAAAGTTGCTTGATTAAAAAAAATGAATTTGAAGATTTTGAGCGGTTTTAAAAATGGCCAACTTGGGGTTTTAAAGAGGTTGAGAATTTCAATGATTTGGATGACAATCTTTCTATTTATAAAACGCTTTGAGGTTTTTACGAACTGGATTTACATTATGGTGTCTCACGAAGTGGATACAAGCATTGTATAGGGGCGCTTATAGACTGCTTGCTAAGACCTAGTCGGACGCTATAATGCTTTTAGAGTTGTGATACTTCCGAAAGGTCGAAGCGAGGATGTGATAAGGGCGCTTATTACACACTTGACAAGACCAATTGGAGATGTCACGACCGTGACTAGGATGTTGTGAGAATCCTGGAAGACGCAACCGAGACGATTACAAAATCCTTGGACATGGTCCTCGGACTCACCGATTTTAAAACTTCATCCCCTTTGCTTTAAAATAATTTTAGTCTCGGGGACGAGACTTGTTTTTAGAGGTGGATAAATGTAAAGACTGGAAAAGTAAAAATATTATTTTCTTACAATATTAAATTATGTTCGGCTTTAAAATTAAGATTCTAGAAATTTTAAAATTTCCGTCCTCGAGCAACTGAATTTTATTTAAACGAACTTCTATATAGTTTTGAATTGGGTTTAGAAATGGATTTTGATTTTCGGAGATCGAGCATTATAAAATTAATTTGAGCTACGAGTATTGATTGAAATTTATTTAATTTTCGATTTATCTTGAAATTTAATTAAAATTCGATTAAATTTGATTTAGTCGGGATTCGATCGGCCGAGCGGGTTTTGAGTCTTTTCCGCTAATTTGAATTTGGTATTGTTAGGACCACATATATATATTAATTCCTTTTTCTTTTCTTTTCTTTTCTCCTCCTTTCTCTCTCTTTCTCTCTCTCTCCCGAAGTTCTGTCCAAAGAGGGGACAAGCCCCACGCCACCACCCTCCCTCTCTCACCATGCTCCTCTTTTATCAGGCATAATGCCAAAATTTCCCCTGCAGCCCTCTCTTCATGTGTAGCACAGCCCTCATCCTCCATCTCTCCCCCTCTCTTTTTCGATTCTGCAGAGACCAACACCACCTTTTCACTCCAAAATTTCATCCAACCCAATCTCTCCTCAGCTTTGGTTGATTTCCTTTCAACCCATAACTTCCTCCTCCATTCTTATTTCCTTCTCCAAAGATTCAAATCCTCCTATCGTCGAATCTTGACAGCTGAGCACTCCGACGTCTGCACATCTCCGAGCACGCCGACGTTCCAGGTGAGGCTGAGCCTGAGCCGAGCAGCCCCGAGTCGCCGCCGACGCCACCTTCCCCTCCGTTTTCCCCTGTTTCCATTCGAGTTTGGTAAGCTCCTTCATCCTCCTTTCAGTCGAAAACAGTAAAGCTTTGCTTTTAACCTCCCATTGCCGACCCAGGCAAGATCAATTGATTCCGACATCGATGATTCCCGAATCGAACCCTGGCGGATTTCCGGCGAACATTCCCTCCCTAGGTGAGTCTCCTTCCTCCTTTCTTATTCCTTGGGTTGTGGGTCTTCCTGGGTAGCGATGGTTGAGAGAGCGGGAGTGGTCGGGGAGGGCGAGAGACCGTCGTCGCTCTGCCAAGGTTGAAGATGGCTCCTGGTTTCTTTCTTTAACGTGGGCTTGCGCCTATTTTTGGTCCGGGTCCGGATCCCCTTCGGATCCCCATCCGGATCTCTCCTCTCTCTTTTCTTTCTTCCTTGGGTCTGGGCTGGGTCTTGGTGTCGGGCAGGGCTTGAGTTTTGGGCTGGGTTTGCTTCCGGGTTGGGCTTCCCAATTCAGTTTCTTTTTTTGGGTTTTCTGGGTTGTGGGTATATATATATGGGTTGTCTTTTTATTTATTTATTTCGGTAGTGTGTGTGTATATATATATATATATATATTATGTGTTATATATTATAATTTTTATATTTTATTGTTGAACAGTTTATTAATTATTATTATATTTATATTATCCTGTTGAGAAGATATATTACTGAAATTTTGATATATTTAAAAAGGTTTTAAAAGTGATATTAATTGATATGGAGTTATAAATACATCTATGGATTATTTGAGATTTTATGGATAACAAGTGTTGAATTATTTGAATATTATTATTTTGGGATTTGTTATAATATTCTGGAAATTTATCATTTTATATTGTGGTTGTTTTAAAATAATATTAATTGGATTATTTAATTGATGCATTTTATGAGGATTTAACTATGTGAATTGGGAATTTTTAAAGTGAATTGTTGGTTTTGATTTATAAATATGAGGAGTGATGAGGATTTAAACATGGCTTTTGGAAATTGATTTTAAGGTTTAAATGTTTAATGTCGGGATTTAGATAAGCGATTTTAAAAGAGTTGTTTGATTTTCTAAGTTGAGTTCTTTGAGAGGTTGTTTTGAAAATGAGATGATGAGATGAGATGAACATGAAATGAGATATGGTTTGTGATGAAATGAGATGGAATAATCTGAAATGAGATATGAAAAGAGATGTATGATAGTTAGGGGCGCCTTGTGTGAATTAGATAGACTTATGCATTTGTATGTTATTAGGGGATTGTGATATATTGGACATTGCTTGCTATTGGTGACTCTTACTTGGATTCTGCTTCTGCCTTGTTCTCTGTTGTTCGGCTTATTCAGGTAAGTTCCTTTATGGGCTTACTCAGATTCGAAAGAGATTACCGGCTTGTGAATGTATGACATACTAGGTGTTGCATAAGCATTAAAGCATGCCATGTAGTATCATGCTAGGTTGCACTTGTGATTGAGCATTCTATTTCTTTACGCGTATGAAACAGAACGGCCGTTATCTGTGATAGTCCTAGAGTCTTTGCTAGGGTCATAGGGTAGCCCAGCCCCATCGGGTGCCCTGAGTCTATCGAGTCGATATGAGCATGATGATAGCCCAGCACCATCGGGCATATTTATTTTAATTTATGTTATGATGATGAGACATGATATGATGATGAGATATGATACGATGATGAGATATGATATGCTATAGCATCGAACTGGCCAGTCTCTGTACTAACGGAAAGGGGTGCAGAGGTAGGAGAGGGACATGCCACTTGGCATTCTTTGGGCGCCTTTACACTTATTTCTCGCATATTGTAAATTAGGATCATGCTAGTGTGATTTACACACAAAGTAAACACATGCTCAGTTCAATGCAATCCTAGCATGATAATACATGGCATGCTTTAATATGCAACAAAACTACACATTACATGACACATCAGGCAGGAGGTCCAGATTACTGAGTAAGTCCCGTAGGATACTTACCTGTTGATGCAGAACAGCAAGATTACACAAGCAAGGGCCCAAATGCAAGTCCAAAGTAATCCAAAAGCAATACACACCTTTCATCAAGCCATTTCCTTAAGATACCAGACCAACATTCATACACACGAACCCAAGTTCTCACCATCCGCAAAACCGACTGATAGTAAAACCGTTTTCCAAAATCTTAAATCCAAATTAAGTCAACTCATATTCCAAATAATTCTCAAATCATACTTGGCCAAATTCCGACATTAAACAATTTAAACCTTAAAACCAATCTCTCAAAATCATATACTAGAAATCATTCCGGCGTTTTATCTCAAACAATATATAAATAAATCCCAATATTAAATCATCAAAATAACCTAAGCTCACAAATAATACTTATAAATCAAAACCAACAACTCAATTTAAAATTCCCCACTCTCATACTTAAATCCTCATGAAATGCATCAATTAAATAATCCAATCAATATTATTTTAAAACAATATATAAATATATAAATATTAATTTCCAGAATATTATAATTATAACCAAATTCCAAAACTATAATAATATTCAAATAATTTAACACTTATTATCCATACAATCTCAAAACAATAACCATAATTATATTTATAACCCAATAGCAAATAAATATTACTTTTAAACCATTATAGTATATTTGGAATATATTTTCAGAAATTATATATATATATTGAGAAAACAGAATAACATATGATAATAATACTACTAGTAATAATAACTAACAATTAAATACTACACATATAATATAAGTATATACATAGATGTAACATATATAAGCAAAGCAAATAACCCAGCCCAAAATCATATAATCCGGAAGAAGAACCCGAAACCAAGCCCAGAATGAAGGAAAAAGGGAGGATCCGAATTGTATATGGCATAACCCGGATCCGAGGTTAAGGCCCAACAAAATAGGCCCAAGGGGACTCCCCTTGTCTTCAACCCCCAGCCGAAGCAAAGGAGAAGCAAGAGCGACGGAGGCCTTGAAACGAAGGGAAGAAGAAGAGGAGGACAGGGCCTCACCGGAGCTCCTTTCCGACCCAGGCTTTGCCCACTCAACCGCCACGATATTCCGACCATGACCCACGGGAGCAAAATCAAACGAGAGCAATGAGGAGGGAGGGAGAGGGAAATTACTGAGGTCTTTGAAAACGGATTCCGGCGAAAGCTCCGGCTGCAATGGCGGACTCCCGGCTGCGATTGACGAGGAAGGAGCCCTAGAAGGAGTAAGGGATGAGCAAAAGAAATGGTTTTTGACAAGATTTGAACCGGATTCGAATAAAAAAACGAAATCGACCTTAAGGATGAAACAGGGGAGGGGGATGGTGTCTCGTGGCTCCGACGGTGGCTCCGGCCTCCTGGGTGGCTCCTTGGGTTCGTCGAGGCTCCTGGGTGCTGCTGCTACTGCTCGGAGGAAGGAGGAGGGAGTGGAAGCTGCTCATTGTGGCTTGTGAAAGCAGGGCCGGAGTCCCTTGTTTTCGGCTTCAATGGAGCTGGACGACGACGAGGGCCTGTGGAGGCGATGATGGTGTTGGTGGTGGAAGGATGGTAGTCTGGTGGTCAGGCGAGGTGCAAGGAGGGATTGGGCTTTGTTTGCTGGGTTACAAAAACAGAAAAGTGGGAGGGAGAGGAGGAGATAAGGAGGGAGGAAAGTGATTTGTTTGTGTGAATGGGTGAAGGAGGGAGGCAGTGCTGCAGTAATGGGAAGGAGGACGTGAGGAGGGGACCAGCTCCCACAGGAATCCGAGGAGGGAGAGAGAGAGAGAGAGAGAGAGAATGGAAAGAAAGAAAAAAAATTATGAGAAATTGGTCTACTAAAAATTCAAATTAGCGGAAAAGATTCGAAACCCGCTCACCCGATAGAATCCCGACTAAGTCAAATTTAATCAAAATTTCAATTACCAAACTCAAGATAACGGAATTAAATTAATTTTATCAAAAATCGGAGCTCGAAGGCGGAATTAAATCTGTTATTATCTAAATTCTCGAAACGATGCCGGAATGATTTTTAAAGTCAAAATTTACGCTCGAGGACGAGTTTTCTCACATTTCTACCGATTGAATAAAATAATAATTTATTTACTCAAATGTAATAATATAATAATATAGAATAAATTCAGTCTTTACATTTATCCACCTCTAAAAACAAGTCTCGTCCCCGAGACTAAAATCGTTTGAAGCAAAGGGGACGAAGTTTGAAATCGGAGAGTCCGAGGACCATGTCCAAGGATCTTGTAATCGTCTCAGTTGCGTCTTCCGGGATTCTCACAACATCCTAGTCACGGTCGTGACATCTCCAATTGGTCTTGTCAAGTGTGTAATAAGCACCCTTATCACATCCTCGCTTCGACCTTTCGGAAGTATCACAACTCTAAAAGCATTATAGCGTCCGACTAGGTCTTAGCAAGCAATCTATAAGCGCCCCTATAAAATGCTTGTATCCACTTCGTGAGACGTCATAATGTAAATCCATTTCGTAAATTCTCAAAGCGCTTTGTAAAGGGAAAGGTTGTCATCCAAATCATTGAAACTCTCAACTTCTTTAAAATCCCAAGTTGGCCATTTTTAAAACCACTCAAAATCTTCAAATCCGATGTTTAATCAAGCAACTTTACACCAAAACAAGTCAAATCCTCTCAAATCAAGATTTCGTCAAAATCTTCCGAAAACCAAAACAGCTTCACACATACCAATCAATCAAATTCAGAAGGTAGGAGGTGGAGTCATCCACCTGTAAGGGCTAATCCCATATTCTCTTCCAAGTTTCCTGAATCATTTATCATCATCCTCACTCAATATGCACATAAACAAATCAACTCATCGACTCATAACATCATCAGCCACCTCTCATATGGCAATCTCAACATCAATCATAATAAACTCAACCAATCGACATCTCAACCGCATAACATGATTACCCATAAAATAAATCATATCATCCCCTCAGAACATATCAAAAGTAGTAACAGAATCTCAACATCACACCACGAGTCATAAAGTATATCTATCTCATACAGAAGGCATCACAAGTGCATCATCGAATTCCCATAACTTATCATGCAGCACACATGTCAAGAGATCAAAGAGGTTAGGTGTCATGGAGTCAGTACGTTACTACAAGTCGAATCTCACGATCGCATCTCAACATCGCACACCAGTGAAACCAGTCATAACAAGGGATCTCATTTAAAGCATAAATTCAAATAGTCATCCTATCCAATCTCTATCCAGCATTATCATAACATATTATCACATCAATTCAACAAAATCATGCTATTAAGATCCAACCAAAAAAGGGAAGATCAACAGTATATCAACATCAAAATGTCATCATGCTTTCCAGACATCATCTTAGCTCATCACAATGCCATATAACGATTAATAACAGTCATGCACCATCATCTTATATATACACATAAGTCATATCTATCCTCCAAGTCATATTCATCACTTACATATTCCTAATCAGGCTTATCAACCATATAGTATAACATCATGCTTTCACATAACAACGTATCATCATCTCATGATTCATTCAACACATTATAACATGCTTTTAGAACAACATAGTAGGATAGCAATGGATCATTATATCAGGATTATAGTTGTTACTGCCAACTGGATTTCAATATTGCATATCAACATGTAATATCAGGTCATATCAGGTTTATCATGGTTGCTATCTAACATCATGCCAGTTCATAATCACATCATCAAGAAAGTTTTGCACATTATTTCAGTTATAATAAAACGCAACCCCCGCTCGCTCGTCCCCAACTCTCAAGCCAAAATCAATCCTCATCTAACTCACCAACTCGGATAGTATTCCCAAAGAACCCCACTCATTTTGATATTCCCGTCTCACCCCTCATCTCACCAGGCGCTCTCACTAGCAATCCACCTCTAAGAATCCAACCCTCGTCTCTGTTTTCATGCTCGAGTACACTCTCACTCTATGTCCCCAATACCCCCCAAAGGTCATTTTTACATTTCTCACTCTTCCCAAGATACCACAACGTAGAACCCTTCCAATCACGCATCTTAAACCAATCTTCTCGATCACTACCTTACCAACCTATCCTACCCATATCCCTTATCCAAGATTCACCTAAGAGTTCATCGAAACCACCAAGCATTGCCTCTTATAATTCCCGAACTCACTCGGTCCAACCTAAGTCAACACCCCTCTTCAGCAACTTTCCCTTACCACTGTCGATCATTCTAATCGCTCCAAACCTTTCTCCACTCTCTGACCGCTCAGCCAAAAGGACCTCACTCACATGTTCAAAGAAGAAGCAATCATGGATATTATTGCACATAAGGACTACATCATATCAACTAGCATCATTAAGCATTGCAACAAGTATCAAAAGTCTCAATTTACCGTCATGCTCGAAATTATCACATAACACCATATATGAATAAAGTCAATTCAAACTAGCAAGTTTCATCATAATCTTAGCTAATAAACAGTTCAGATTCTCGGCATTTGCAGTTCATACTATATAGGAAAGGAATTTAGATCATGTTTGGCATCTCAGAGTAGCATCACATTAAGTCATCAAGGCACATTAAGATTGTAAGGCATCGAATCATATCATCACAGTCAACAGTCATCACATCAACAAGCAACTTTCAACATCAAGTCAGTGCAAATCATCATCAACAAGCTCAGAAAGGGTTAGCAATTCGAATATAGGATGCTCCCACCTGCAAGTCATACCATACTCATCAATCGTAATCCTTGAAGCAAACTTGTTCCGCCGACATTATCGATCCTGGGGCCCGTGGGTTATGGGCCCACGCTTCCGCTGCGCTGCTCTATCGCTATTCGACTTCCCGATCCCTTTTTCCATGCGGTCGCTCATCCAAGGTAACGCGTGGGAGTTTAAGTTAGCGGAGATAGGGGAGTGACAAGAGCGGACGACCCAATGTTTCTCTTGGAGACAAAATGGACCAAGGCTAAAGATGACACGACTAGAGACAAGACTCCGACTCGGGAATAGTAACGATGCCCTTAAGAAAGTCTATTAGGTTACAGTTGTGACAAACACGCACGAATTCATCATAGAGCATATCCATCACATTAATCCACACTAACATGCACCTATCCCAGGGCAACATTCGTATTCATATCAAAGACACGATCAAATCCGATGCTGATGTATGTGAAATAAGCTAACATTCTAGTATTCCATGGAAGCAGATATGCCTAGCAGCTTCAAGCAAGATAGACGGAACCAACAATGATCATATATGATTCGAAGTCATGCGGAATTTAGTGAAGATAACGAGCATCATGCATATGATCAATGTAAGAGCATGGTATACACATCAACAAATAAGTCCAAATATATCATGGCAAAGTATATTATAATAATCAGATGAAGCGTCATACGAGGGCTCATAAGAACAGCTTAGTAACTATCACACCTAACAACAATGATCAGATAGTAAGTTAAGGATGACATGTAATCATACGACGAGATACATTTAGGGAGCATAGATCCTACATGATACTAGCGATATATAATGTGATACAAGCATAGACAAGAGTCATTAAGAGGAGTTCAACATATTATTCACGAAACATGAGGCATCATCAAAAGTAACAAGAAGAACATCATGGGTGTTAGATTATAATAATGCTAAGAACGAACCATCATAGAGCACATGTGTGGTACAATAGTTGTCACATTATAGAACAAGCATGATATGAAATCATTCAGCGGGTCATATTGGAAGTCATAAGCTCCACATGATACTAAGAGCACACATCGAACATGAGTACAACTAGAGTAATTCAGCTAGGTTCATTCCGATATTCATGCATCATGCAGATGCAAAATCATGATATAGGGTGGTGCGTGATCATGCGAGGTGTCAAGTCATAGGTTCATGCAAGCACGAGGAGCCATCATAGAGTAATAGACATCTTTACCATGTAAGCATGCTAGGTTTGATCATCACGGAAAGCTAGTCAATCATCGAATTCAACATTAAACTCATCCTTAAGAGAACAGAAAGAGGAACGAGCCACACTATCAGGTACCTAGTTCAAGAGTGAATCAACAATAACGTAGGCAAAGTAGAATTCACACAAGTCACGACCAAGGGCCCAACATGTTACTAGTGGTTCAATATAAATATGGTACATACATGCACTCGACTGGTCAATACGACGGTATGCAAGAGTTCATTCAATCACATCTCAACGACATAGTGGCACGAGAGGAAAACGCAACGAGGTATAGAGAAAGTCTAAGCAACATGGCGACATGACTAGAATATGGGGACATGAGCTCGAATCAACACATAAATATGACAAAACATGCATTCCTCAAGGTTCAATTATAACACATATTCTCCGTTCAACACAACTAATCACACACAATATTAACTTGCAAAATAATCAACAATAGTTAATCTGACGAATTCGGAATAGATGGGCATGCTATAGATTCTTGTCACAAGATGAATGATAAGCATCGAGGCATCATCGGCTAGCATGTTAAAGAGCTCATCTTATGAGGCATTCATGTAAGGTAGAGTCGATCACACTATCATGGACCTAATTCAGAAGAAGCAACAATCATATAGGCTCATATCATGTGATTCATGTTTTCGATCAATCATACGATCAATATGCCAAGTAAACATGCTATAACAACATACAATCATGATAGAGGGCAAGACACAACACGAGACTTAAGCAATATGACCAGCATGGATACAAGGTGTCATGCAACCACCAATGTACATTAAGGATCATCATCATAACAGGTACTGAGGATTACGTAGCATACAAGGCATGTCGACATGAAATTATAACATGTATCCATCAAGTAAGGGACTCACTTCTATCATGATACTAGAACCGAGCTATCACACTATCATGAACCTATTCACAGGAAGGACATCAATTAGACGACATCCTAGCATATGACATATTTATTCGTGCTCTAGTATGACAATGCAATATACTAAGTAGATCATGTCGGGATGATATAGATATGCTAAATGTAGCTCAAACCTATACAATAGTCATTATGAACATTAAGGCACATAAGTACAACTCCACACTAAGGATCAATTGTAGGTCAAGGAGTAGTACCATATAGTATCACGCAATAATGGACAGAGCAATCAAGATAACCCGGTAGAGGTCCACAAGAGCAACATTGACTCTTCCCAACTGACTCATTACCCATCTTTCCCGTGGGACTCGGATGCGAATTTTCGTGACAAGAAGACACTGATGGTGCTGGGCTATCATCATGCTCATATCGACTCGATAGACTCAGGGCACCCGATGGGGCTGGGCTACCCTATGACCCTAGCAAAGACTCTAGGACTATCATAGATAACGGCCGTTCTGTTTCAAATACACAAAGTAAACACATGCTCAGTTCAATGCAATCCTAGCATGATACTACATGGCATGCTTTAATATGAAACAAAACTACACATTACATGACACATCAGGCAGGAGGTCCAGGTTACTGAGTAAGTCCCGTAGGATACTTACCTGTTGATGCAGAACAGCAAGATTACACAAGCAAGGGCCCAAATGCAAGTCCAAAGTAATCCAAAAGCAATACACACCTATCATCAAGCCATTTCCATAAGATACCAGACCAACATTCATACACACGAACCCAAGTTCTCAACATCCTCAAAACCGACTGATAGTAAAACCGTTTTCCAAAATCTTAAATCCAAATTAAGTCAACTCATATTCCAAATAATTCTCAAATCATACTTGGCCAAATTCCGACATTAAACAATTTAAACATTAAAACCAATCTTTCAAAATCATATACTAGAAATCATTCCGGCGTTTTATTTCAAACAATATATAAATAAATCCCAATATTAAATCATCAAAATAACCTAAGCTCACAAATAATACTTATAAATCAAAACCAACAACTCAATTTAAAATTCCCCACTCTCATACTTAAATCCTCATGAAATGCATCAATTAAATAATCCAATCAATATTATTTTAAAACAATATAACAATATATAAATATTAATTTCCAGAATATTATAATTATAACCAAATTCCAAAACTATAATAATATTCAAATAATTTAACACTTATTATCCATACAATCTCAAAACAATAACCATAATTATATTTATAACCCAATAACAAATAAATATTACTTTTAAACCATTATAGTATATTTGGAATATATTTTCAGAAATTATATATATATTGAGAAAACAGAATAACATATGATAATAATACTACTAGTAATAATAACTAACAATTAAATAATACACATATAATATAAGTATATACATAGATGTAACATATATAAGCAAAGCAAATAACCCAGCCCAAAATCATATAATCCGGAAGAAGAACCCGAAACCAAGCCCAGAATGAAGGAAAAAGGGAGGATCCGAATTGTATTTGGCATAACCCAGATCCAAGGGTAAGGCCCAACAAAATAGGCCCAAGGGGACTCCCCTTGTCTTCAACCCCCAGCCGAAGCAGAGGAGGAGCAAGAGCGACGGAGGCCTTGAAACGGAGGGAAGAAGGAGAGGGGGACAGGGCCTCGCCGGAGCTCCGTTCCGACCCAGGCTTTGCCCACTCAACCGACACGATATTCCGACCATGACCCACGGGAGAAAAATCAAACGAGAGCAATGAGGAGGGATGGAGAGGGAAATTACCGAGGTCTTCGAAAACGGATTCCGGGGAAAGCTCCGGCTGCAATGGCGGACTCCCGGCTGCGATTGATGAGGAAGGAGCCCTAGGAGGAGTAAGAGATGAGCAAAAGAAATGGTTTTTGACAAGATTTGAACCGGATTCGAATAAAAAAACGAAATCGACCTTAAGGATGAAACAGGGGAGGGGGATGGTGTCTCGTGGCTCCGACGGTGGCTCCGGCCTCCTGGGTGGCTCCTTGGGTTCGTCGAGGCTCCTGGGAGCTGCTGCTACTGCTCGGAGGAAGGAGGAGGGAGTGGAAGCTGCTCATTGTGGCTTGTGAAAGCAGGGCCGGAGTCCCTTGTTTTCGGCTTCAATGGAGCTGGACGACGACGAGGGCCTGTGGAGGCGATGATGGTGTTGGTGGTGGAAGGATGGTAGTCTAGTGGTCAGGCGAGGTGCAAGGAGGGATTGGGCTTTGTTTGCTGGGTTACAAAAACAGAAAAGTGGGAGGGAGAGGAGGATATAAGGAGGGAGGAAAGTGATTTGTTTGTGTGAATGGGTGAAGGAGGGAGGCAGTGCTGCAGTAATGGGAAGGAGGAGGTGAGGAGGGGACCAGCTCCCACAGGAATCCGAGGAGGGAGAGAGAGAGAGAGAGAAGAAAAGAAAAGAAAATGGAAAGAAAGAAAAAAATTATAAAAAATTGGTCTACTAAAAATTCAAATTAGCGGAAAAGATTCGAAACCCGCTCACCCGATAGAATCCCGACTAAGTCAAATTTAATCAAAATTTCAATTACCAAACTCAAGATAACGGAATTAAATTAATTTTATCAAAACTCGGAGCTCGAAGGCGGAATTAAATCTGTTATTATCTAAATTCTCGAAACGATGCCGGAATGATTTTTGAAGTCAAAATTTACGCTTGAGGACGGGTTTTCTCACATTTCTACCAATTGAATAAAATAATAATTTATTTACTCAAATATAATAATATAATAATATAGAATAAATTCAGTCTTTACAATTAATAATATAAATATTATTGTTTTGATTTTTATTACTAATATAAATAATAAAATATTATCATATTTTTGTTAGTTATATTTTGATAAAATTTTATCACTTATTTGAATAAATCTTACAAACGATAAAAATCAATTTATACATTTTCCGAAATCTATATTATATATATCAATATATCAACTCAAGTCTTACGTGGTTAATATGAAATTGATTATATTTTCCGATTTCAAAATAAATGCCAACCCTTACGTATTATATGTTGATATGCTAAGGAAGGAGATTGATTCTATTAATATAAAGATATCTTATTTTCGAATTCAACTCAGTAGTTGATTTGTTCATAACTTAATTCTTAATGTAGTTTATGATTACTTTATAATACTTCCATATAAATTTTTACTACTTTAATATTTACATTTAATAAAAAAATTAAATATGACTAATATATAGCGTAATAATAAAATATAAATTAATTTATTAAGAAATCACGTAAATACGCGGGTAAAATAAAACTAGTAATCTAATAAAATTGTCATCAAATCTTAAAATACCTTTAAAAATAATTTAATATAATAAAAAAGACTTTTGTGAGGAAAGTGATGTATTTTTATAAAATCAAAAGATCGAGTTTTGTTAATAGTTATAGTACTCTTGTTGAAAGCAAAGCAATGTTTTCTACGGAGAGAAAAAACAAGTACTGTTCCTATAATTAGTTAGAAAGTTAAATACTGATCCGTAGTACTCCCTCCGTTCGGAAATAAATGATGTTTGAATTTTGTGCACGTAGTTTTAAGAGCTAAAAACTATATAAAATTTTATTTATTTTAATTAATTTTTTTGATAGTTTAATATCTATTAGTAATAAGTATTAAATTGTAAAAAAAAGTAATTAAAATAAATAAGATTTTATACTGTATAGTTTTTACGTGTATAAAAGTCGAATATTATTTATTTTCGAACGGAGGGAGTATTCACAAATAAAAAGAAGGGAGGAAAGAGTAGAAGGCGAAGAGACATGTGCCACCAAGGCGCAGACCTACAAATATTGGCCTACTAAAGTAAATTAAAGGGGGGAAATTTTAATGTGTGGAGACTGGCAATCCAAATCCTCTACAATACTTCCTATAACACTTCTTACATCACAAAATTATATTTACACTTATTTAATCTTAAAAAAAATTATAAAAATTATATACATATTCTAAACACCTATTTTTATATGTTTATAAATTTTATTTTTGAAAAATCATGTTTTGAAATTTTTTATAATTATATTTCATAAAATAATACTTTTTGAATTTTTAAAAATTTTGAAAACATGATTTTTTAAAATGAAAACTTATAAACATATTAAAATGGGGGTTTATAATATGTATGTAATTTTTATAATTTTTTTAAGATTAAATAAATGTGAAAATAATTAAGTGATGTAGAGAGTGTTATAAGGAGTGTTGTAGAGGATTTGTATTGGGAGACTGGAGGAGTAGGGGAGTACTGTAAGTTTAGGAAATGCAGGTGCTGAACAAATTAATGGAGTACTTTGAAACTTAATTATAGGGAGAACCATTTTCAGGAGAGCTAGCAATTGAAGTACTATAGGTGGTAGGTACAGTAGTAGGTAGGGGAAGGAATCATGATTCATGATTGAGTTGAGCAAGTAAAAGTGACTGAACCCACCCATCAATCACTTCACTTCCCCACTTCTCATCTTCCCAGATTTGCTCTACGTACGCCCTCTACCATCACCACCGAGTTTTACTCAGGACGGGAGCATGCTCATTGATGCGTCGGAGGGTTGTTAAGAGCTGCCACCTAAGGGGGAAAAAAAGAGTTAAGGTTCGGGGGAGGGGCTCGTCATAGCGCATGGAATGAGGTGCGGAGGTCGTGGCGTAAGTGGCTGGGAGCAGGCAAGTCCAGGGGCGGAGCTAGGGGGTGCTTGGGGGTGCTCGAGCACCTCCCGGCCCGGAAAAAAATACAAAAAAAAATAATTTTTTTTACATATATTTAGTATTTTTAAGGTAATATAATATTTTTAAAAGATATTTGGAATAAGAGTGTTGCATAGTTCAGGTGGTAAATGAAGGAAGGAAGTAAGGAGAACCAAAAGGTCTTAGGTTCAAATCTCAAATGCTTCACTTTTTATTTCTTCTTCATTTCTATTTATATTTTTTTGTTTCTATCAACTATTTCATTCAAAAAATGTCATATTTATGTTTTACTATATCATTAATTCTTTTTTATTTCTCTTTATATTTTTTTTTGTTTCTATCAACTATTTCATTAAAAAAATGTCATATTTATATTTAAATTAAAAAAATCACAATTTTAGTGTTTTTTCATTAAGAAAATGTCATATTAATGTTTTACTATATCATTAATATTCTTCTTGATTTCTCTCTGTATTTTTTTTTGTTTCTATCAACTATTTCATTGAAAAAAATATTATATTTATATTTAAATTAGAAAAATCACAATTTTAGTGTTTTTTCAATATTTTCTTAGAAAAAATATTCTTAATAAGTATACACAAAAAAAAATATTTCACGAAATTTTTGTTAGCACCCCCGGAAATAAATCCTGGCTCCGCCACTGGGCAAGTCGGCGTCGTTTCATCGCCAGAAGACCCAAAACGCCGCATTTCAAACTTGGTTGGGTGAAAAAAAGTTTTGCGGTGCTGCCACGTGGCCGAATGGTTGCTGCCACGTTATATTTTTTTTAATTTTTTTTTTGCATTTTTTAAAATTTAAAAAAGTGAACATAATTTAATTTTATCTATCTATAAATATCTATATTGTACATGTTTGAGAGGAAAACAATTGAATAAATAATACCCATATATTATTTATGGAACATTAAAAATTTATTTTTTCCCTCGCATTTTATTATTAAATAAATACAAAAATAAATAAATAAATAATAGAATAATTTATTCAATAATATAGTAGTAGTAGTAGTAGTAATAATAATAATAATAATTGACTAAATGAAAAGCATAAATACTCTAGTAAAAAGTAACTTAAGGGTTTAAGACTCGGGCTCACGAATGAGAGTGCAAATAAAAAAATGGAATAGGGCCTTTAAGCTAACGTGGCAGAATAATAGTAAGTTAAGGGTCTGGATTGGAGCTCACTGATGTGTATACTCTTACTCTTGTTATACGACATGGTTAATTTTTCGTCAAATGTATGGTCAATTTTTCAATTATGAATGTTAAATAAGTGTTTTAGTATAAAAACAGCTTGTCAACACCAATGTTGATAAAAATGTATGTTGATACGAGAAATCAATGTCAAGAAATTATTTTCAAGTAAAAACACTTGTCGATACCAAAAGTCCGGTGAATTACTATGTGTTTGGTGAGAAATTAGTTGTGCGTATATATACATGGTGTTGGTGCACCACGTAATTATTATTGCTATATTTATGTATTGAATATATTTTAAAAAGTGTATTTATCTTAGACAAACTTATAGATATGTTTATAAAATTTTATAATAAAAAATTTCATCATGAAAAAAAATCATTTTCTTAGATTATTGATTTTTTAGTTAACTATATTTTTTAAATGTGATTTTTTTTTTATTTTTTTGTATAAATATATAAATTTAAGTGTATAATATATATATTATTTTTTATAATATAAATATGGAGAATTAGTAGTAAATACCACACTTCCATAATTGGTTTGTAAAAATACCTACTTTTGAAAACAATTGCACCCACATATGAAAATTTGCAATAATACCCTATTCAATTAGCAAAACTAGAGCCTATCACCCAAAAAATCAGAAAATAAAAAAAGGTAAATTTTTTTTGGTATTTATCTTTTTTTCTTCTATATATAAATTATATTAAATAATTAAAATCGTATCTTTACCCAATCTCCCACCGATTATTGCATACATCATGTCAATGTTCATAGTTGACATTATCAACATTGATATTTAGCCTGTCAATGTAATAATGGTATGATTTCTAAATACATATTGATATTCCTTTTCTAAATATCGTTAAAAATCAAGTAGATATGATTTATCGTATCTTTAGTCCATCTCTTCCCGATTATAACTTCAATCCTGTCAATGTAAACTTATAGCCTTGTCGCTATAAACATTAATCCTATCAATGTAAATAAATAACTTTGTTATCTTGGACATGCCTTTAATTTCTAATTATGGTTAATAATCTATTAGTTATGGTATGGATAAAATCGTATCTTTTAACTCTTCCTGATCATAGATTCCATCCTCTCTGTATTTATTCTCAACTTTGTCACGATGAATATTTATTCTGTCAAAGTAAAATTTTAATAGTGTGGATACGCATGTATTGACATTGCTTTTCTAATCCCTAATTAAGACAATATTTTTTCATCCGGTTAGTTTTATTATTTTTATGTTTTTGAAAAAAATATTAAAATCATTATTTTAATATATATTTTATTTCTAACATTTCTTTTAATTCATAATTCTCCTTTTAAAGTTTTTGACATTTAAATTTAAAGGTAAAATCATTCCTTATTTTTTAACACAAATGACCCACCTATCCTATTTTTGCTATTTTCACAAAATGGTTATATTTTTTCAAACAAAACACCAATTTGATGTATTTCCACAAATCAGCCTAAATAATTACGTGATACACCGAGTGGTGCAGTAGATGTACCGATGGATCCTATCTGAGTTTTACTTCCTCCGTAAAACCATTCTCCGCCTAAAATATTGATCATTTTATTATTTAAAACATCTTTTGAATATCATAGAAACTAAATAAGACATTGAAAAAAATGTATTTAAAATTCTCATATAGATCTATAATCTTTTTATATTGTACGATTTCATATATATATATTGACACACACACAGTATACATACATACCTACATAAATATATGTGGGAAGGGACATAATTTGCGGGATAAGAAATCATCTTCCTGCGTTTCGTCCGACATAATTTTAACGAAACAATATCTAGAGATTCACTATTTTTTTTTTCAAATCCCACTAAAATCGGAACGAGTATGGGATGGGATCGAAATTTGTGATTTTTTTTAATGTGGGGCAAAGATATTAGGTTGATCAACTGCGGTTGACCCATCGTCGCCAAGGGCATCCTCACGGACAAAAACGACGATTTGTATTGGAACGTGCTCCTCAACGAACCTTGAAAAAATCCCAATATGCGACAACTGTTCCGCAACCCGGTTCCCCTCCCTAAGGATGTGCGAGAAAATAATCCTCTCGAATGCACTACAAAGGTCTAGAGAATCCGAAAGCACCAACTCGATCTCCCACGGACACTTCCAAATCCCCTTTAAGGCATTGATCACGGTCAAGCAGTCACCCTCCACATCGAGAAGAGGGAAACTCCTCTCCGTAGCTTCTCGGAGACCAGTCAAAAGTCCAAAGCACTCCGCTTGTAAAGCGAAAATCTTCCCATGTCAAAGAGCTCCGCAACACAGGACCCCCCTACCATCGCGAATAACGAAATCAGAAGCAGCAAGACCAGGTGCAACCATAGCTCCGTCGAAATTTAGTTTCATGTGGCCTTCATTGGGTTTTTCCCATTTTAAAATCTTTTGTCTTTTAATCCTCTTGTGGTGGATATTTGATCTTGTAGTTCCCATGTCATCTTCATGTTCCTCCGTGTGTGCTTTTCTTCAACTTATCCTGTATTGTTTTATAAATTCTATCCAATCTTCCATTTTCCTGGTATCATTATTGTCGAAAAGAATTCTGTTTCTCATTGACCAAATTCCCCATAGGAAGAACGCAATGATTGATTTCTGCATCGTAGAAAGGTTTGTAAAGATCTTCGTTATAATATCCTTATATGTTTTTATTATTTTTGTTCATGTTTTGTATTATTCGTTCAGTCTGTTTGTCCATTCTTCCAAAGAAAGATAAAGTTATTTGACATTCTGTAAATATATGAGTAGCGTCTTCAAGATTATGGCTACAGAGTGGGCATTCCAATGGTACATGTACTCATTTACTTTGTAATTTGACTTTCGCCGGTATTCCGTTTAGTAGGCTTTTCCAAAGGAAATTTTTTTATTTTTGGCGGGCAGTCGATTTTGCATATTCAGTCGAGTGGAGCGGAGTTAATTCTTCTATTTCTGGTGATGTGGTCTATAGCTAGCACTAGCAATTGAGAAGCGCCCGCTTCTACTTGGTTTCCAATACAATCTATCTTCAATTTCAATTGTCGAAATATGAACTTCAAGGATTTTTTCCAATCGGGAGGGAGACTTTTAATTTCACTATGTTTCAGGTTTTATTTGGTTTTATGAAATGGTCAACCATTTGTTGTTTTTTAATGTGGTTCTGGATACTCTTTTCTTGAAGGTTAGTGTCATTGTTTAGTCATTTATCCTTTCAAAATCTTATAATTTTCTCATTTCCTACCTCCCATATAAGACCAATTCTTCTCTAATCTCCATTAGTTTTGCCTATTGCCAAGAAGTGTTCTTTTTTCTTTTATAGTCCCAACTGTTCTCATCATTCATATATTTTTCACTAATAATTTTCACCCATTAATTATGAGGTTCTGTAATGATTTTCCAAAATAATTTCATTTTGCAAAGCTTTCTTCACATCTTTTGTCTTATGTAGTCCTAATCCACCTGACCTCCTTGCTTCTCTCATCGTACACTCCTCTTCACTTTTCGGTCTACACACTTTATCCCAACATATTAGTTGCTTGTATCTTGGATCTTTATTCCAGGAAAAAACATATGTTGAGCCGGTTGAGGTCATTATGTAAACCCGTAGGGAACATGAAGTTTTGTATAATCAAGTTTGGTTTGGCAACTAGGTTTGCTTTTACTAGTATCACTCTTCCTTGTTGGGTTATGTCATTTGTTCTCCATTTTGTTAATTGGTTTTTTGATTTACCTAGAACATCTTCAAAAGTGTTCTTGTTAACTCTATCATTAATAATAGGACAGTCGAGATATTTTTCTAATGTAGTTTGACTGGATATTTGTAAGCAGGCTTGGATTCGTTGTTTTTAGTCGTTTGTAATCTCTTTTGTGGTATGGAATGTGGATTTTTTAAAATTAACTTTTTGTCCAGAAATCACGCAATACTAATCGAGTATAGTTTTTACAGTGTGGCATGCTTCTGGGGTCGCTTTAGAAAAAGTCATTATATCATAAGGGAAAGATAGGAATGGGATTATAGTTTCATTTATAGAGATCTTGGATCCAATTATTTTCCTTGATAGTTCACTTTGTTGTTAGAGCTTTCTTACGAGGATCTCAACACCTATGATAAAGAGGTAGAGTGATATGGGGTCGCCTTGTCTTAGGCCCTATTGATGGCGAAACATCTCAATTGGTTCATCATTGACCCGAAATTTGCAAAATTTGTTTCCATGCCAGCAGCCATTTGTAAAGGCTCGGATTTTAATATCCTAAATTTTCGGAAAAAGAGAATATAAAATGAAATTAAATCGGTTTTAAAACTCGTTTAGTGGATTCCGGCCGGAATATAAAATTTAACAAACGATTTCCGTCCTTTTGCCTCGAAAATTTAAAATAAAATCGGATGGTGATATCCTTTTAAGTTTTAAAAATCTAATTGATCGGGAAAGTGAGAGTCGGGGAAACGAACATTCGGGGATTAATTTCGGGATTCAAAATTCGCGTATTCGGGATTTAATTCCGGGTATTTTTTTTACCCAAACCCACACTCCACCCTCAACCACTCTCACCCACTCCCCCCTGTAACCCGAGCCCATCCCCCTAGCCCCTACTCCCTCCTTCCCTATATCATCGTCATCACCATACCCACATCACCATCATCACTCTCCTGCTTCTTTTTCATCATCAACGTCACCCGCTCCCCTCGGCTTCACCTTACCCACGCCTCACCACCCCGGAGCTCTCCACCATCACCATCATTCACCATTTCCGCCACCTTGCCGCCACCACCATCACACCATCGTCATCGCCGCACCACACACCACCATCACCACCTTGACGTCGCACCAACACCACCACACGCACACCCCTTCCGCATCTAGCAGCTGCAGCACCACCTTCCCGACGTCCCCCGCCGCCCAGGAGCCGCCAGCACCACCACCGGAGCCGCCGCCGCCGCCGACGCACACCCAACCTTCTCCTCCTTCATCCCCTCGCGAAGCTAACTTCCGGTAAGCGTTTCTCGTCCGTTTTCGATCGGATTTGTTCCTGAGCTTCACCATCGCGCTCACCTCTGTCCGGTGTAGGTTCGACGAGCCATCGCGAGCCACCGAAGGCGCCCAGAACTCCGATTGAGAGCTCCGAAGTCGCGAAAAATCCACCGGTGAGCTTCCACTTTCTTCCTCGTTTCGATTCGTTTTCGAGCCTATTGGATGTTTAGATTAGTCGGGAGTGAGTGAGGGCTGAGTGCAGGTTGAGAGGGGGTGGAAATGGGGGAAAACCCCGAGCTCCAACGACCAGGACGAACCAGTCCGTCGGAGGTTGAAGACGAAGGCCGCGGGCGCGGCCAAGCAAGCCGCGGGCGCGGCACTGTTCTCTTGGGCGGTTTTGGCGCGACTTCTTGGGCCGGTTTTGTAATTTAAAATTATTTATTTAATTAATTAATATTATTTGAAGACTAAAATATATAATATTATTTAGGGTATTTTAAATAAAATATAATATTATTGGAGGTTTAAAATATAACATTATTTGGACTTGGAGGTTTAAAAAAGAATTTGGAAAAGAATTTCAAGGTCGAAAAGTGATTTAATAAATAAATTGATAAAGGGAATTTAGCGAGTATTTTCAAGGGTCGGAATTCTTAACTATTTAATTCGGATTTGAAACGATTTTGGAACTAACTTGGGGATAAGACTTATTCGATGACTAACTAGCATGATAATAGAATCGTTTGACTAACGGCATGATATGTGTGTCTAATAGCATGACTTGTGGTGATTTATTATAAAGGATTAAATATTGGTAACCGATGATGATGATATATATATATATATATATATATATATATCCTTATGGAAAGTATGAGTATGAAATCGTAATATATGCGAATTTAGCTAAGTAGGATATAGAGATTATCTTAAGCTGATGAGATGGCGGATTATATATGTTGAACGGTATGAGATGGGAGATGATTGATCAGGATGAACTGGAAGTATGATGGATGCGAGCTTGTTTATCTATCTGTTTGTATGAGTGTGTGATATGTGTGTTCAGAGAGATTGTAGAAGTTTACTCAGTATATTCTCGTTATGTAATTAGGTGATATTCTGTGATCGTGACTACTGTGTGCTGGATTCTTCTTTTGCTGATCTTCTAGCCAGGTAAGTACCTCCGGGGCTTACTCAGTAACCAGGACCTCCTGCCTGATGTGTCATATAGTATGTAGGTGTTGCATATGCATAAAAGCATGTCATGTAGTATCATGCTTAGGAATTGCACGTACGATTGAGCATTCTTATTCTGTATGCGTTTGAATGCAGAACGGCCGTTATCTGTGAGTCCTAGAGTCGTTGTTAGGGTCATAGGACAGCTCCAGCTTCATCGGGTGTTGTCCTCCTTGAGTCATTTATATATGTATCACGAGATACGAGATGAGCATGAGATACGATATGATGATGAGATGTGATATGCTATAGCATCGAACTGGCCAGTCTCCACCCTATCTGGAAAGGGGGTGGTGGTAGAAGAGGGATATTCCACTTGGTATTCTTTGTTAAGGCCTTACTTCATATTTTGTATATATGCATTAGGAGCATGATAGTGTGGTTAACATTTCAGTACTGCATGAAGGCATCCTTATTCTAGGTATAGGCGTATTATATGTCCTCAGCGCGGTCACAGGACCCGCAGGCGAACACTTGGCCTAACTTTGTGGTATAGTTTCAGGTACCCGTTCCATTACTTGATTTCGTGTTGTTATGACGGGGTCCATTCATATGGCGGAGAGTGAGTGTTTGAACCCTGACTTCACCAAATTCACACTTTTGGGATTTCTTCCTAATTATACTCTGTTTTGATCCGGCTCTGCCGCGACACTGGTTGTATTGTTTAAGAATTTATGTCCTTTGCATGATAAAAGATTTTCCGCTTTGTAGACTTAGGATAGGTACAGGGGTTACCTCGGGGTCTCCAGCAGACCTTCCGAATTTGGGTACGAAATCCCGCTTTAAACTACAAATCCTTGATTTCAAACCTTCAACCTGTACTCGGGGCGCAAGATCCTAACGAGGGGTTTTATCCCTCGAAACGTAACTTGGGAATCATAATCCCGGGCCGTTACACCATTCCATTGGTTTATTAACTTGAAAATGAGATTTATCTTCAAATTAATTAGGGAAATTAACAATAAATTAAAGCAATCATGATTGACGTCCATTCCATTGTTTGTAGAACATTCCTTAGCATAAAAATAGCAGACATTAGGAAAAGTATAGTATTAGAACCAAAAAGGAAAAGTGTAGACACCCGTCTAATAATGAAATCAAGGCTGCTGTTTTCAGTCTTGGCAACAACAAATCACCAGGCCCAGATGGTTTTACAACCAAGTTTTATAAGAAATATTGGGACATTGTTGGCATATCCATCATTAGAGCAGTAAAAGGTTTCTTCCACTCTGGCAAACTTCTTAAACAAATAAACCATACATTTATCTCTCTTCTTCCTAAGCGAGATAACCCGACCAATACTAGTCATTACCGGCCAATTAGTCTTTGTTCAACGATGTATAAGATAATCTCAAAAATCTTGACAGAAAGAATCAAAACAGTCATTGGCAGACTAATCCACCCTTTACAGGGTGCGTTTGTCACTGATAGGGCCATTCAAGATAATGTATTGGTTGCACATGAAATATTCCATTCCTTCAGATCCCGTAAGGGCTGTGAGGGGTGGCTTGCGATTAAAATTGATATGGAGAAAGCGTATGACGGAGTTGACTGGGGTTTTATGAAAAGGATTCTGGAAAAATTTGGGTTTCACAACACCTTCATTTCTTGGGTTATGGAATGTGTTACATCCGTATCTTTCTCAGTCCTGGTGAACAACGGTCCCACGGACATGTTTTTTCCCTCTCGTGGGCTTAGGCAAGGAGATCCCCTATCCCCGTTCTTGTTTATCCTAGATGCCGAAATATTAGCACGGAAACTCTCAGCAGAAACAATTCTGGATAGTAGCCCTATTGGTTTCTCGTTCAGTAGGAACGGTCCCCGCGTCCCTTTCTTATTCTTTGTAGATGACATTATCATTTTCTCAAAAGGAAGCTTGGATGCTGCCCAAAGAGTCAGAACAATAATTGATTCGTACTGTAAAGTTTCAGGTCAAAAGGTGAACTATCATAAGTCGAGCTTCCAAGTAACAAAAGGAATTTCAAGCTCCAGGATTGCCGAGCTTCGTAACTGCCTTAATATTACAAATGAAAAATCGTTGGAAAAATATCTCGGTTGTCCTATTATTAATGGTAAAGTTAACAAACAAACATTTGAAGATATCATCTGTCAATCTAAAGAACAACTAAGCAAATGGCGTGCAAATGCTTTATCACAACAGGGGTGAGCAACCCTTATTAATACAAACTTGTCAGCTAAACCACTATACATAATGCAAAGCTTTATGTTACCCAGTTCAATACACAAAGAGGTTGACCAAATTAATAGAATGTTTTTCTGGAACAAAGATCTTCAACATCGGCCTCTCATTAGTTGGGATAGGATTTGTAGACCGAAAAAATGCGGAGGACTAGGACTTAGGAAATCAAAAGAAATGAATGAGGCGCTCCAAATTAAATTACTTTGGAAGATTTTGGCTGAACCAGATAATATCTTGGTTAAACTGATTAACTATAAGTACCTACGATCTTCTAACATCCTTGAGTACAAGAAACATGGCGACTCGTCCTGGCAATGGGCTAAAATGGTTACTCTCATTGATAAATTTAAATCTGGCCTCATATAGTCAGTTGGGAATGGGAAATCTATCAAATTTTGAACAGATAATTGGATTACAACTTTCTCTTTTCGATCTAGGGACGACTGCCCCCTAGGTGGCAATGTAGAGGAGACAGTTAGTGATTATATTTTAGGAGGGAGATGGTGGACGGAGAAACTCAACAGCGTGCTTCCCTCCAACATAGTCACAGAAATAACGGACATTCAACTGCCAATATCCTCGTTCGAGGATCGGTTATATTGGTGGCCTAATAGGGCTGGTTGGTTTACGACTTCAAGTGCATACAAGCTAATCACATCACGTTCATCCTTTAACGTTGACACCAACGCCTGGATTTGGAATATTAATGTTCCGCCTAAGATAAAAAATTTCTTATGGAAAATATGTCAGGACAGCCTCCCCAATGCCTCTAGATTATCCTCTCGCGGGGTGTCTATACCTTCCACCTGTTGCCTATGTGATGGGGCAGTTGAAGATGAGACTCATCTTTTGGTTGAATGTTCTTACGTACGCTCGCTTCAAAAGCTTCCTTCCCCAATTGACTCAACCATTTCCAACATGACAAACCAATCTCGGGATATTAAACCTGTTTTAGCCTTCCTTGGAAATAATCTTACTCCCACGGCCAAGATGGAGCTTGCCTTTGTTTGTTGGACAACTTGGTACACGCGAAACCAACACATATTCAGACAGACTCCCGTCCCAGGTAGGGACGCTACAATACACGTACACTTGATTAACACTCACATGCACAATTGGAATAAAACATTTCAGATGGAGAGTGATTTTGATGTAGACCCTCCCCCCCTTCGCCCGCAAAATCCTACACGACCAAAACAGAAACACATAAACCAGAAAACACAATGGCGAAAACCCCCAACGGGAACTCTAAAATTAAATTTCGATGGGTCTACCTTGACAAATTCGGACAGCTCAGCTGGGGCTATTATTAGGGATTGGGAAGGTCGACCAATAACCATATGTTACCAAAAATTGGGAAAACAATGCGACATCAAAGCTGAAGCGCTAGCCTTAAAAATAGGAGTCCAACACCCTATCCGACTCCGAATCGACAAACTCCATATCGAAGGTGACTCCAACATAATCATAAATCATCTAAACAACCACGCTAAATGCCCTTGGGAAATTGAGCTTATTCTGTCAGATGTTAAAACGTTACTATCGACTATGAAAGAAGTTTCCTTCTTTCATGTTTCCCGGATTGGCAATAGGGTGGCTAATAAGGTTGCACACCTTTGCCACTCTGCCAGGGGGGTCGATATCTACAACAATTCTGGTCTTTCAGACCTCATCCGTAAGGATGCTGTCGGGTAGAGCTTGCTCACCCGAATTCTTTCCTAATAAAAAAAAAAGGAAAAGTGTAGTGTGTATATATATAAATACTTAAAGAGTTGAGAAAAGAGGGAAAAAAAGAGCTTTAATTTATATGTGGAGAATTTGTAAGATGCTTTAATTTGTATAAAGGGCGCCCTATATTATTTGTAGGATACATAGAAAACTAAAGATGCACGTACAACATTTAACGGCCATGGAGATTGGAGAGTCAATTCACAAAAACACCTGTCTTGCACCTTAAGCTCACTGACACTCACAAAGATGCCCATGATTGTTTGGGGAGAAAAAGTTGCCCTTTTGTAAGACTTCATCCGTTCAGTAAAACATGTCGTTTATTATTAATACCGATGAAATTATATTTAAGACAAGTCCAACGTATAAATCAATATGGGATGTTATTTCAATGTCAATCGACAATGATATGTCACTCAAAGTCTTTCATGAATTCAAGATATAACACATATATTTCCACACATACGATAATGTCGTTATACATTTGGATTGATTTGTCTATCGAGAAGATCATATTCTACATCGCTGGAGTTGTTGTATTCATGGGGAGTTTAATTTGAGCCTCTTTGAAAATGCAGTTTGATGAGGTAGTTTGTAATTAGAGAGGTCGTAGATATTTCGATCATTGACTCCCAATGATCTTTTGAGAATCCAAATATGAGGTGTTCAAAAGTTGTTTCTCGTTTGTTCTCTCTATCCAATCTTTGTAAGTAGATTTGTGTTCTCACATTGTAATTCTTAACTTTGATCACCTCCCTACCTTAACTTTCCCACATTCATGCTTATCTTGTCTCAGTTTCTTTCGGGTTCGGGTTCAAATACGTCATTTTTAGTATTTTGTCAACTCAGGGCGAGTCGAGTCAATTTCAATAAAGCTTTGATTCGGATGGGATTTTCAACTAGTTTAATTTATTCATGTTAGATTTTTTTTCAGATCAGATCAAATTTTACCAACTTTCATTCCAATAAATGATTCAATTTCTATAAAAAAAAAAAAAGTAATAAAAGTTGTACTTAGAATAGCCTTAAGAATTCCTTGTTCTTTAATTTATCTTGGGTCCCCTTTATCTTAGATGTGAGGCATGTATGTAGTTTTTATATTTAACACGATTGAGAAGTTCATTGGTAATTATCATCAGGTGTGGTATGGAACGTGTAAATAGTTAAACTTGACGATCCAACATCACAATGTTGGATAATGTGATTAGTGGAGAAATAAATAATTAGTGGTGAAATTAAAATAGCTTATATATTATTCAAAAACAAATAGACTCTCTCTCTCTATATATATATGTATATATATATATGTATATATATATATACTCCCTCCGATTTTTAATATAAGACATTTGACTTTTGTGCACGTGGTTTAAGGAGCTAAAAACTATATACAATATTAATTTTTTTAATTAATTTTTTTTTACATTATAATACTTATTACCTTAAACTACGTGCACAAAAGTCAAATGTCTTATATTAAAAATCGGAGGGAGTATATAATAACAAGAATAATTCATAATTAATTAGTATACTAACACGGAACAACTTTAAATTGCCATAAAAAAGAATGGCATAAAAGAGATGCCACAATATACATAACTAACAACCAACCAAACATTGATTGATATATCTTAATAAAGCACTAAATACCGAATAATTAAGGACATGGTTGACTCTTTATATATACAAATGAAGGAACATTTTTTTGTTGGAATTGAAGCAAGTAAAAGTAAAACTAAGGAATATATGCTGTAAAAATGTGATAATTGGATAGAAATGAAATGAAGCTGGTCCACAGGGCTTTGACCAAAAACCAAACAACCACCTTTCATATAGTATCAATCTTTTCATATAATATGCCCTTCAAAAAGAGGTCTTCCCACTTATCCTTTTCTCCTCTTAAGAATACGATTCCTCCATCTCCCCCATTCATGTCTTAATTCTTTTGCACGATCATTAATTGGGAATATATGCTGCTCTTAGTTTGTCACTAATCTATCAATCAATTAAATAATTATCTCGGTTTAGTATCTCATCCTCTTTTTGTTCGTATATAATATCGATTCTCGAGAGGAATCCACTTTATAAACAAAACCAAACAAATACCATTTACATTGTTGTGAATATCTTGTGATATATATATGTGCCATATATTCCATTTTATACCGCACTAGCTTGATCGACATTGTCCAACCAAGAAAAGGGAAAGCAATAAAGCAATGCCAATGAATGTTACATTAATAATATTGTGTGTGGTGAACAAGTGACAACCCCTTTCGGGGGTAAATTAGTTTAGTTCAAATTACTAGGGTTAATCTCCAAAACGGTCCTAACTATATTGAATTGGAAGAAGTGGTTCATTCCACTTTAAGACTGTCCTAAAGCACTCATAAGGTGGTGTATTACTTGTTTTTCCAAAGTTTCTACTGACAAGAAATAAAAATTTGACATAAGATACTCAAATTTGGTTTTCCTTTTTTTAAAATAGTAAGACACTCAATGTGGGTGTCTTTGTTGTGGATACTGTTAGTTAGACGATAATAGAGAGAGAAGTGGTCAATAGACCCCTGATTTTTTTTTATTTTTTTAATACAAGGCAATAGTTTGGGTAGTGTCAGTTTTGACATGACCACCACCCAAGAGTGTCATGGATGACGAGAACACGCATTCTAAGCTTGAAGCCACTGCATCATGATCTAGCGAATGACGAAGACGTGTCACACAATCCGCAACCCTATTACTTCCCTAAAAATGTAGAGACACTCCTCCAACTCGAAGTTAAGGGCTGCATCATGAAAAGCGTGTCTGGGAACATCATTTCGATTCCCAGGAACATCTCCACAGCCTGGCTATAGCATTCATGATGACCAATATTTCTCCCTCAAGCCTCAACCTCAATTCTACGTAGGCCAAAAACCCTTAGCTTTTGCAATTAAAAATATGTTAACAATTGAAAATATTCACCTACATGCAAATCTTTATATACTATAGTAAATTAAAAGTATGAGAATATCACATGTTACAATGACATTATTATTTTTTCTTTCCAATTAGATTATTTTAAAATATCTATACCTATATACGTATATCTATCTATATAATATATTAAAACAGAGGTCTGAAATAGGTTCTAGTGCAATTCGCATACGTGTCATATTTTGGAGCAATTTACATACGTGTCATATTTGGAATTAATATGGTGTTATCTTTTTTAGCCACATCAATATAATAAACCAATATAATTTTTTCATCTCAATTAATGGTCCCACTTATTCTTATAAATATTAAACCTTATATCTTAATTAGTTAGAAAATTTCTCTTTTTAGATCCAATAATCTATCCAATATTATATCAATTAATAAGTTATTATCATATCTTACTTAGTTATATTTTGATTAGAAAATAACATGCTTTCTAAAATATCTATCATAGCTTAATTCATCTTATCTTAACCCTACTATATATTTAATCAAGAAGATTTCTATCAAATTTTAAATTATATATATTTTTATAAATATAATCACCCTTATAATTATTTTTAACCACCCTAAAAAAAATGAATTATTTTTATTTACTGTTTGCTTACATTAAATATATTCAGTAAAATATTATTCATTCATCTTAAATACCATCGAGGTATATACACCATTGTTTTGTAGCATGTATAAAATAATTTTATTAATTTATAGAGGAAATTGCACAAAATGACCCTAAACTCGAAACACTTTGCGCCCATAACTCGCTATCCAAAGTATTTGCAAAAGCTAACCCTCCCCCTCAAAAAATGGCAGGTGTAGGCGGTAAAAAAGGGAACTGCAACCGGGGAGAGAGGAAGTTAATGTAGAGAGAGAAACCGGGGGAAGTTAATGAGGAGAGAGAGAGTTTTATTTCAAAAAAAACTATCAACTCAACTACAAGTGAGAGAGGCTTAGAAAAGGGGAAGAGAGAGAGCAACAGTCGCTCATCAAAACATGAGGAAAACAAAAACAGAAAGAAGAAGAGGAAGAAGATGACACTGCAAGAGAGGAGAAGAAGAAGACGACATCGAACAAGCCACGGACAACGTTTACAAGGCGGAGACCTTCGATTTTGAAGTAAGTAAACCCAAACTCGGCCGATTAATTACCTATTGCTTGGATTCGTAGGGGAGGAACCAATTAGAAGAACCTAAATTGTTTGTCATTGTGTGAAATGGGATGAAGGGGGGGAATAGGTTGATAGTTCGCAATTTCCCCCTGTCATGTAGGAAGTAACCGGCGTCAAGTTATAAACAAAGGGTGGAAAGTTTGGGAACGGTGATGTTCACGACGGGGAGAGAAGAGAATTTTGGGAATGGTGAAATTGGAGAACATTTATGTCGATTCAAAATTTTCAGGAGTAGGGTTACTGTAGACACGTTTAGTTTAGGGCGAAATTGGGCCAAAATGGGGCGAATTAGGGTTAGGGGAAATGTTAGAAAGGGTGAGTTTTCATATGTGTAGGTTGAAATTGGGCAGGGGAACTGAATATTTATGTTAAAAGGTCGAAATTTCAGATGAATATTTTTAAACTCGTGTACAACTGGAGATGTACAAATTCAATAAGTCAATTGTCATGTATGAATATACAGGTGACGTGTTTAACTGTCTTGGTGTCATGTAAAAAGGGAAACTGGTGGGTTGGAGATGTGGAAGGGAAACTGCATGGTTGAATATGGAAGCATTTGTTGCATTCAATATTAAGATGAATATGTTTGACATCTGATATGCATCGGTTCTAAATCGGGTGAAATTTGAAAGGAATTGGTGCTAAGTTGGTTTCTGTCATGTATGAATATACACGTGTCATGTCAAAAGAAGTAACTCTCATGTATATATTGACTATTGGAATGTTTGTGGGATTAATATGAAGGGAACTGTGAGTTAGAAGACACGAATTATTTTCGAGATTACTGATTTTTGGTCTCCCAACATGAAGGATATCTGGCGAAGCACAAAAATGTCGAAGCGGAGTGGAAAAAAGTTTGTCAACCCTAAAAGTCAAACCTCCGGCGCGGTATGATGGGATTTCGTTCGAGTAATGTAAGTTGTGATTGTTGTGCAGTGTGGCTAACATGTTGAAGTCTGTGCAGGCTGTGTACGCTGTCGATGAAGACTACCACTTTAAAGCGCGATGTAACCAATACGCCCGGCCGCAGCTCCTAGCTAACATGGACGACCGCTTGAGCCAAGCCGACTGGAAGCGCCTGATGGACAGCCCGTTGGGGGGCATTGCAAGACTGGGCACAAGGGTCCATTTCTCCACGCAGCTTGTACACTACATCCTCCAACGACAACTGAAGACGAAAAAGCAGCACGAAACGTGCTACAAGATCGAAGATGCGGTCGTGAGGTTCTCAATACTTGAGTTCGCCCTTGTCACTGGCCTGAACTGCAACTATGACGATCAACATGAGGATGACTCGGCATGCAAGACTGCAGTCTTTGATTTCTTCGGAGTTGAGAAGTTGAGGATGTCCGAGTTCAAGGTGACGTTCCATGTGGCCATAAAATTTGAGCGATCGTCAACCAGAAAGTTTAAACTTCTCCTACTGATGCTGGTCGATGACGTATTGTTCGGGAAGGAACCCCGAAACTACATACAAGGGTGGGTTGTCAACCTCGTCACCGACGTTGAAAGGTTCCTGGGGTACCCGTAGGGTCGGCTTTGCTACCAGCGAACCCACGGGTTCCTCAACCATGCAATCGAGATAAAGCTCCAACACAACGGCATCGCCACTACACCACGCCCGACCTACTGTCTGCTCGACTTCCCCCTTGCCTTCAAGGTTCGTACACAAACCTCATTGGACGCCCTATGAATTACTACTAGACAGCCAATGACTTTATACTGGTCAGTCTATGATTTTATACTGGACACCAGTTGACTTTGTATTGTACAACCGATGTTTACAAACTAGAAGGCCTGCAAGTCTTCGTTATTCCCAATGGAAAAAGGCATGCACCCTTCCTTCTTCCGCTTTACATATGTTAGCTCCACTTCATGCCTCCTCCTATCGACATTAAACTTATCCATCAATTGTTACTTCAGTGAGACCTAGTTAATACTTTTGTCTACCAAGACGGTCTTCTGGCTCCTTGACCCCTTGACGACCCAAGTGCCCCCTTCAGAAGCCCACCATCCTCCAAACAATACAGTCATACAGATGAACGATTTATCCCCTGTTCCAGTAGATAGAGGGGAAGACAGTCAGTTTTACAGGAAGATGAACATATTGCATAACCTAAATAGAACGAAGACTTACTCATTTTCTATCAGAAGTCGGTGGCGAGTCTGTCCAGTAAAACCCAATAGTTGACAAACGCTTCAATGGTTATATACTTTCCCCCTCCTCCCTCCTCTCCCTCTTCTTCCGTTTTGGCGCTATTGCCTGGGCGGGAAAATTGGCCTCCCCACTCTGTTCCTGTAGCTATACTGTGCGATTCTCTCTCTCTCTTATCCATGTCCTTTCTCACTGGTTCTCTCTCCTCTACAGGCTTTCCCTTGCTTTTCTCTCTCTCCCCCGGTGCATTAATTATAAATTGGGGCTTCTTACAAACATTGAAAGAGGAGGGGGGTCATGTCATTTTGCTCTGGGTATCCAGTTAAAACTTACTGCTTATACGTCAACTTGCAAATAACTCACGCCCATTTAAAACCTAAGATTTAATTAAAAGTATATTTATGCTCCCTCATTGTCACTCTTACTGATCTCTCTCCTTTCAGACTGCACTTTTCTTTTTCATCTCTCTATCTTTTCTTCTCTTTTCCATCTCACAGCTCTCTCTCTCTCCCTCCAACTGTCCCCCACAACATTAGTTGCTACCAGCTTACCCCTGAAAGCAAATATCTGGTTTTTAGCACATTTTTTTCAGATTGAGTTAGGCATGCAAACAAACCGGATAAAAGGGTTAGTTTAGCAAATCGTCGTAATATATATATATATATATATATATATATATATATATATATATATATATATATATATATATATATATATATATATATCATAGAGTCTTATAAATAAAGGACAAATCATAAAGAATTAATAAAATATTTTACTGAATAGTTTTAGAAAATAGTTCAAATATAAAATATCCAAGTTGAAATCTATCCCAGCTTTTTAAACCAAAATTATTTTAAAATTCTATACTATATAATTTTTTCACAATTTTACAAAATAACTATATTTTTTGTAAAATATTTTTAACATGTTAAAATATAATATTATGGGGCAACGGTTTTGAATTGTCTAACATTCCCTCCCTTAGTAAAAATATACATTTTCATTTTTTAAAAAACTATAAAAAAATATCAAATTTGTTATTAATTATTAATAATTTTTTACTATTTAATACAGTAACAATTATAATAAAATGTATAATGAAATTATATATAATTAATTAAGAAATCGGGTAGTACGCGGACAATAAGACTGTACTTCTTTAAATAAGAATAAATTTTTAGGTGATGTTATCACCACATTAATTGTGGGTTTTTAAACCAATCAAATAATACATTTTTAATCTTATTATAACTTTTATTAATGTTTTATTTTATTTTATAATATTAATTTATTATATTATCATAATTTTATCCAAAAAAAACTACTCAATGGCATGAAGAATTTATTAACTATTTTTTTAATGACGAGTAACCCACCTTCGATATTCCCCATCGTAGAATATATCTAGTCTCCAATGTCATCTCTAACTACATTCGTGAAAGTTTAAGACTAATATCGCAATTACTCTAAAATGTGGGGGTGGATTCTAGGAGTATCCTCAAAATTAATAACTCCGTAGTACTCTAATTTTCATTTAAAAATGCAGAAATGGCCGCCATGCAAACTTTGGACTGCCTAACTTTTAAGCAACTTCCACCCTCTATATATAACACATTCTTCCCCCATTATCTGATGATCCCAAAGACGAATTAATCACAGCAACGAATTCCGATGGAGAGTTCTTTCTCCTCATACCGATTTATGGTTCTTGTTCTTCTCCTATTCGTTTGTCTTCCGATCAATCCCCACACATTTTGCATTGCTCTGTCCGATCTGCAGGTGCTCCTGAAGCTCAAAGCCTCCCTCAGATCGTCCATTAATGGCGGCACCGGCCTGGACGACTGGAGAAACCCCTCCTCCCCGAGCAACGACGCTCACTGTAGCTTCTCCGGCGTAGAGTGCAACGCTGCGTTTCGAGTGGTGAGGCTCAACGTCTCTTTTGTCTCGCTCTTCGGCACCATAGTGCCGGAGATTGGGATGCTGGACCAGCTCGAAAGCCTCAGCCTCGTCGCCGATAACATTACCGGTCCGATTCCGGCGGATTTCGCCAATCTGACGTCTCTGAAGTATTTGAACATCTCCAACAATGTCCTCACCGGACAGTTGCCAAGTTCCGTCTTCGCTGGCATGGTGGATCTTGAAGTTGTCGATCTCTACAACAACAATTTCAGTGGACCGCTGCCGGTGGATGTGGTTGGATTGAAGAAGCTCTGGCACCTCAATCTCGGCGGAAATTACTTCTCAGGAGAGATTCCTGAGAGCTACTCTGATATTAAGTCCCTGAAGCAACTTGGACTGAACGGAAACTCTCTCTACGGCAAGGTTCCGGTAAGCCTTTCTCGTTTGCCGAAACTTGAGTATTTGTACATTGGATACTTCAATACTTTCGTCGGAGGGATTCCGGAGGAGTTTGGTAATCTGACGGAGCTTATACGCTTGGACATGGCGGATTGTAACCTCACCGGTGAAATTCCGGCATCGCTAGGGAAGCTGAAGAAGCTAGATACTCTGTTTCTTCAGAACAACAGTCTCACCGGTACTATACCGTCCGAGATAGGCGACATGCCGAGCTTGATGTCTCTGGATCTGGCGTTTAACGTCCTCACCGGCGAGATTCCAGAGAGCTTTAAAAATCTCCGGAATCTCACTCTGCTTCATCTTTTCCACAACAATTTCTACGGCCAGATACCGGCGTTCATCGGCGATCTTCCGAACCTGGAGGTTTTGCATGTATGGGCGAACAATTTCACCATGGAGCTGCCGGAGTCTCTCGGCCGCAGCGGGAGGTTGAAGAAGCTCGACGTCACGTCCAATCACTTCACTGGGACAATTCCGAGTGATCTTTGCAAGGGAGGGCGGTTAGAGTTGCTTGTGCTGATGGATAACTACTTTTACGGTCCGATTCCCGACGGACTCGGAGAATGCAAGTCGTTACAACGGGTTCGGATTGGGAGCAATTATCTCAACGGCACGATTCCGGCTGGTTTGTTCAACTTACCTGTCGGGGAATTGCTTGAGCTCTACGACAATTACTTCACCGGCGAGCTTCCGATGGAAATGTCCGGCGACAAGCTTAGCTCGATCGACCTTTCCAACAACCAGATCACCGGTGGAGTTCCCGTGGCAATTGGAAAGTTCGCCGTCCTTGAAAAGGTCTCTCTCCAACTGAACCTATTCACGGGAGAAATTCCGCGGGAGCTCTTCCTGTTACCGCATTTATCTAACCTGAATTTGAGCCGGAACAACCTGTCCGGTAAAATTCCTCCGTCGATCGGTGTTTCCACATCGCTTATTTCAATTGATTTCAGCCAGAACCAGATCTCCGGCGAAATACCGAGATCGATCGCGAATATGGATGTCCTGAGCGTTCTGAATTTGTCAAGAAACTCTTTGATCGGCGAAATCCCCAAGGAGATCTCCTCCATCCGCACCCTCACAGTACTCGATCTATCCAACAACGATTTCTGCGGTAAACTCCCCACCGGCGGCCAATTCTCGTTCTTCAATGCAACTTCGTTCGTAGGAAACCCTAACCTCTGCTGGCCGACTTGGAAAAGCTGTCCTCGCTGCCGCAGCCAATCCCCCGGAAATTCGGCATCGTGGAGGTCCGGATCAAGGCTGATCGTCTTAATCATCGCTCTGATTACCTTGTTCTTGATCTCGATTCTCACACTGGTAATCCGCCGGAGGAAGAATCTAGAACGTTCGAAGACCTGGAAGCTCACTCCATTCCGGCGCCTGAGCTTCAACGCGGAAGACGTGCTCGATTGCATCAGAGAGGAGAACGTGATCGGAAAAGGCGGGGCTGGGGTCGTCTACAGGGGAACCATGCCTGATGGAAACGACATCGCAATCAAGAGGCTGGTGAACCGCGGTGGCTCACACCACGATCATGGCTTCTCAGCCGAGATTGGGACCTTGGGGAGGATTCGACACCGTCATATAGTCCGATTGCTCGGTTACGTGTCGAACAAGGACACGAATCTTCTTCTTTACGAGTACATGCCGAATGGGAGCTTAGGGGAGATGCTCCATGGCCCCAAAGGCGGGTATTTGCAGTGGGATTCAAGGTACAAGATCGCGGTTGAGGCTGCCAAGGGACTGTGTTATTTGCACCATGATTGCGCCCCGTTGATCCTGCACAGGGATGTGAAGAGCAATAACATACTGCTCGATTCCGACTACGAGGCTCATGTAGCGGATTTCGGCTTGGCCAAGTTTTTGATCGACTCCGGGGCATCGGAGTGCATGTCTTCAATCGCCGGTTCCTACGGCTACATTGCCCCTGGTATGGTTCTATGCCGGTCATTTTGTGAATTGATAGGGTGTGAACTTGATTATGATTGTTTGTTTGTTGCGGTACAGAGTATGCGTACACGCTGAAGGTGGACGAGAAGAGCGACGTTTACAGCTTCGGAGTCGTGCTGCTCGAGCTGATCACGGGGCGAAGGCCAGTGGGTGAGTTTGGGGACGGAGTCGATATAGTGAGATGGGTGCAGAAGACGATGTCGGAGATCGCCCAACCGTCCAATGCGGCTTATGTGCTGGCTATTCTAGACTCGAGGCTGAATGAGTACTCGCTATCGAGTGTGATCAACATGTTCAAGATCGCGATGATGTGCGTCGAGGACGAGAGCTGTGACAGGCCAACCATGAGGGAAGTTGTTCACATGCTGACTAACCCTCCAAAGTGCTTTGAATCTGAGCAGCATAAGCTATAAACCAGGCACACTCCTCTCCTTGCACCTGGATATCTATGGTTAAATATAGTTGTAGTGTTTGTGGGGTTTGGAAGTAAATAATTTAACAGGTCTAATTGGTGATGGTAAATAGCTAATGCCCAGCCAGGAGGGTGATGGGTGAAATCCCCAAAGCCATCAAGGGTTGAACTTGGACCTAATGGTAATTAACTAATTAATGAATGTTTGCTTGTAATTGTAATGTCTTTGGATTGTTGAATAGAATTCAGACTTGTCTGTTTGAATTTTTATCTAGTTAAAAAAAAAAAAAGTAAGTAAGCCTTTGAATTGCAACAACATAGTGAACTTCACTAAGTGAAGTATATGGACGAACATAAATTGGAAAATATTTGACAGTTGTAATTCTACAACAATTCAGAATATGAAAATGTTTACGAAACAGGTTTTGACAAGTTGGGAAAGAACCAAAACTATTAATAAGGATAATAGGAAAACTACAAACAATACAATAACACCTAGAAAGAAAAAAAATTTGAGATGGGAAAAACCACCTGCGGATACGTACAAACTAAATTTTGATGGAAGTCTCACCTCTTCTGGAGTTTCTTCTACTGGCTTCATCATTCGGAACCACCTGGATTACCCGATTGAGATCGGTGGTGCACTGATAGGGCCTAAGAATGCCTTAGTGTCTAAAGCGCTTGCTCTGAGGCTTGATCTACTAAAGCCAAAGGAGCTTTGTATTTCCCGCATCATGGTAGAGGGCGACAACCTGGTGGTTATTAATGCTCTTAATGGAGACTAGCTATTCTCTTGGGAGATTGAAGTCCTCTCCGACATTCGGCTTTAGCTCATCCAGTTCGAGGGTGTCTCGATTTCCCATATCTTCAGGGAAATTAACTAGTGTGCAGACCGTGTCGCTCGCTTGTTCCAAAGTTCGCCCGTGGCTGATCCGATGCAAAATAGGAAACTTTGTATTTGCATCCGCAAGGATGCCATTGGTTGGTGAACTAGCATAGACTAGCCTCTTCCAAAATTATACCTGTATCAAAAAAAAAAAAAGAATGGAGAATTTGTCCTTCCAAAGTTAGATTGCTATTTTTTTTAAATTTTATAAGGTAAGAATTCGAGATTAGACAAGCTTGAATCTCGATAGGTCAATAAGTCGTTAGGCAGAAGACTGTCAAACATAAAATATAAAACCAGGAAAAAAACGCAATAGATCAACAGGTAGCGCATTTGTGAATTGTGATTGCTATTCAGTAAAATATTGCCTCTTCAATCTTGAAAAATAACTTTTGATTATATAGTTTTTACAGTAAAACTAAAGAAATTCATTTGAAATTTCTTAGGTAGGATTTAAACTTCATCCAACTTTTCATGGTATCCATTCCTATACAGAATGATCAAGCATAATATAGTGAGTTCTAGTCAGGGTGTCCTAGTGGTATGGAGCAAGGGGTGGTAAGAAGGTCTCGGGTTTGATATCTGACACCACCCCTCTTTTTGGATGAAAATTTAAGGTTTTCCAACTTTTATCGGCTGGATCACGTGCTCATGGTTTAGCACCAAAGGTGGGTTCCTCGTCATTAAAAAAAAAAACCTCTATATGACTTTAAGGTGCGTTAGTATTTATAAGTTATAACTATGTTAGGCAAAAGTACATATAAATATGACAAATTGACTACAATGGAAATCCTCAATTACAAATAAATAGTGCGGGGTGAAAATCATTAACTCCTTTCAATAGATACTTACTTTTATTGATGGAAATCTAAACACAATAATACAACTCGTGGTATTAGTTGTTAATCACAACATTCTCTTCTTTCAGCTCGGCAACTAATAAATTCACCTATTTGAGTAGATAACCATACGAGGTGATATCCTAGGATATACGGAGTATTTGTTATATGCAATTTTTTCGAAAAAGCTCGATGGACTATTTTCATGGGTGGTGAATTGGTAACACCGTATTTAATAGTGAATTTTATGTAATTTTTATTTTAAACGAGTGGTAAGTTAAAAAATTGAGATTATTAAAAACTATATAAAATATTAATTTTTGTAAAGTAATAATTAATAACATACTTATTACTAATAAGTATGTTATTTTTTTAAAAAAAAATTAATATTTTATACAAATTGTATAATCTTCTTTTGCCTGTGTCTAGGGTCGTCCCCCGCTCCTTTTGCCAATGCTACTAAGTGAGTGCTAGCACGTTGCTCACGGTTTAGGATGCTCCCATTTCGTTGCCGCTATGCTCACCCGACTAGAGGGATGAAGAAATTAGACCCTGCCAAGAGAATTTTTTATCCCTAACTTTCCAATAACACTAAGGAAAACTCGTTGGTGATAAATGACCGAGTGGTAACTCTTTCATGATTCGCCGCATTTATACCTCTAATCAACCTGAATATGAACTACGATTCAACACGAACGATAACTCCACACATCACATATCTGCCGCCTATCCACGGTTGTTCAATGGTCGTAATGTAATTGGTTAGTGAGGTTATGCGAGGAAATCGATCCTAGTCTTTTCAAGTGAGAGCTAGAGCGCTTCTTTTCCAAAAAATATATTTTCATAATAAATGATACTCCCTCCGTTAAAAAAATATATTTCGTTTGAGAGAAAAGATTTATTAAGAAAAAATTTCATTTTAGATATTTTGATATTCAATTTTCAAAATTGCCTTTATAATGATTAGGGGGATATTAATGGTATTTTATATCATATGTGAAAAGTAACGAAATACTCCATCCGTTCGGCAAAATTTGTCATTTTAGGGTGTTATTTTTGTTCAAAAAAACTTGTCATTGTAGGCATTTTGCCCTTCACTTTATAAAAATGTCCTTGATATGATTGATGGTTTGTTAGTTGTAGTTTTCGATAAAGTAAAAAATGAGGGTAATAATTGAGGATAACATATTTTAATTACAAGAAAGTGTATATTTTATCGAGCAAAGTAAGTATTTAGGTGGGTTTGTGCAATTTATGCTACAGAAGAGTTCCGTAAAAAGAAAAGCAGAATGCGAGTAGAATCTTATCTTTAAGCTAGCTGAACTAACTGAACTGGGGAGGGCTATTCAGTAGTCACATTGATTGCAAGAGCACCAGAGAAGATGACTTCAGTCTACAGTGTGAGTATGTGTAGGTCTGCATCGTCTGCCTTAACCTCTGTTTAACGTGTTCTACAAGATCAAAGCTAAAGTGGGTTTCGGTTGATTGATTTGATTTTTAAGAACAAACTTCTCCATATATCATCCTTCATTTACGCCTTTTTACACAAAACGTACTGTTTAAATATAGAGATGTTCACATTGAAAATACTTGTATTGTGTTGAACAATACTCCCTCCGTTTATTGTATCAAAAAAAAATGCTCCCTCCGTTTACATTTAAATGACATTTTACTATTCATACACGTTTTTTAAAGATTTAAAAAACTATATAAAATAATACTTTTTAAAAATAATTTTTCCAATAATCTTATACTTATTGGTGATAAGTATAATATTATTTGGATAGTTTTACACAAAACAGAAACACTAATCATGCAAACACTTCAAATTTTATTTTCTTAAGACAAAACTACTGATTTAATAAAGGGGTTAAAACTTTAAAGTGCTCCTTCACAGCCATCTCAACGTTCTAAAAACCTGAACATTGGCAATCCTTCATCACCATAAAAACCATTTTGTCTATGGTTCTTGAAACCATAGCCGTTATTGTGCACCTAGTGATATTTTCAAGAACCATAGACAATTTTTTTTTATGGCGATGAAGATTGCCAATATTCAAGGTTTTTGGAACTGTGAGATAACACAGAGAATGGAATACTTATCTGTAAGCGGCACTTTAACCCCTCGTTAAATTACTGAACACTTTTTTTTTTTTTGGTGCTAAAGGTGGGCAGAGCCCAATCTTATTTAGAATAAAGCTAGGTAGTGTTCCCCGAAAGCGGGGTTGAGTACAAGACACCCAGAAGATCACCTGGGCTATTATCAAATATAGTAAACGACTCTGTCATTAGAAATGACTTATTAGCAAGCACATCAGCGGCCTTGTTCGCCTGTCTTCGCACATGATCGATCTTCACTTCCCATCTTGTTGTTTCGATGATTAGCCGACACTGATCAAAGATGTGCCGGTTAGCATTGGCGGATTCCTCAGCCTCTAACAGTCTCCTCCAGGTGGTTGCACTGTCTGTCTCAACCTCTAGTTTATCGATCCCTAAGTCCCTAGCTAGCTTCAACCCATACAACATGGCCCAAGCCTCCACTCTGTCCGTTGTGTAGTGCCCACACTTTGCTGCAAATGCCCTCACGAACGCCCCCGAGTGATCTCTCAGAATACCACCAGCCCCCGCCAAGCCCGGGTTACCTTTTGATGCGCCATCCGTGTTGAGTTTAATCCATCCAGGCTCGGGTGGCTTCCACTCTGTAGGGGTATCTCTCTGAGGACCGGGGTCTAAAGATGACCTCTTTCCCTTGTTCTTCACATGTATATATGTTGAGACTTGCTTCCAAACTCTCTCCGCGATCCCCTGCACCTGATCCTCCCCTTGAAAAACCAGCTCGTTTCGCGCCTTCCATGTTGCCCACATCATTGTTACAAAAACCGAACTCTACCTGTCATGATTTTGAACATTCCGAAATACCCATTTCTGAATGTCCTCAATCAAAAAGAAGTCTCGCTGCATATTCTGGCACCCCAGTTTCACCCACGCAGCCCTAATCACCTCGCAATCTCTCAAGACATATAGCCCCGTTTCCTCGCGACTACACCGAGGGCAGGCCACAAAGTTAGAGGTGTCTTCGTACCCGATTGGCATTACACAACATGGCATTGTGTGCTGCTAGGTAAGCGAAAGTACGCCCTCGCTGCTGTGCAGTTGCCCCCCAAATTCGCTTCCATTCAGGTGCAGTTGGTAGACGATTCTCATCCCTGATTCTTCCAATCGGCAAGCTTGTCGTGAAGGTCCCAGAGGCAGTGTATTCCCAATACAAACGTTCTGGCATATCCCCAGTGTTGGTGACTCTAATAGATTGTAGTTTCTGAGCTGTTAGGTCCGAGAGGTAAGGGATGATGCAATCCAACCTCCAATCATCTGCTGCCCACATTTCTCCCACTGTGTTGCTCAATAAATCTCCCGGCACCACCAGCGATGCTTCATCAATCAAAGGAGTAGCCTGTAGCCACGAATGGAGCCAAAAAAGTGTCGCCCTTCCATCTCCGATGTCCACCCGGAGTCCCTGTGCTAGCACCTGAGCCCCGTGCACTACTCCTTTCCATAAAAGAGAGCTTCTCGGCTTAGCTTGGAACATATCGACATCCAACCTACCCTTGCAGTACTTTCCTCGGATAACTCTGCTCCATATCGAATTCGGGCATTGAATCAACCTCCATCCCAGTTTCGCTAGTGTGGCCTGGTTAGCTTCTCTCATAGGCCAAATCCCCATCCCTTCTTCCTTCAAAGGAGCATAAATGATGTCCTTTTTCAGCAAGTGTATCCTTTGTTTGTCTGAGGTTGACCCCCAAACGAAACTCCTCACAGCTTTATCCATGTCTTCGCAGACGCCTCTAGGCACAAGAGTGGACTGCATCGTGTATAATGGAAGACTAGTCAGGACCGACTTGGCAAGGGTGATTCTTCCGGCCAACGACAACGATCTAACTTTCCATCCGCTCATTCTAGCCTTAACCTTTTCTAGCAGGTAGGAGTACCTGTCAGTAGAGAGACGTTTACACACAATGGGTACCCCTAAATAGCTCCCAAACTCCTCCACAATGGGCATCGACAATTCCCTGCTTATACTAAGCTTGTCCCTTGCATGAGCATTCCTTGAGAAAAAGATGAAACTCTTTTCAAAGCTCACCTTTTCACTCGACGCCATACAAAATTGGTTTAAGCAATCCTTAATGACTCCCGCCTGGTCCACTGTAGCCTCCCCGAACAGTACGAGGTCATCGGCAAAGAACAAATGGGACAGCTGCACTCCTCCCACCATGATTGGCTTCTACCTTCCTTCCGAGATCGCATCTTGTATAATGTGCGCCAAGTACTCCATGCACAACACAAAGAGATAAGGCAAGAAAGAGTCTCGCTGTCGAATACCCCGTGAAGGTTTAAAATTCCCCGCTCTCTCACCATTCCAAAGCACTTCCATACGCCCCGCTATTTGGCAGCTCATAATTGTCTCAATTAATCTCGGTGGAAGCTGAGCCTTAGCTAGGATTGTACGGAGGAAGCCCCAGTCGATTCGGTCGTACGCCTTCTCGAGATCGCCTTTGATTAGCATCCACTTCCTTCGCCTCCTTTTTGCCATAGAATGTAGTACCTCTTGGACGACCACGATGTTGTCGATGATTTGTCTTTCCGGAATGAAGCTCGATTGAGCCGGGGAGACTAAAAGAGGTAGCACCAGCTTCAATCTATTCACCATCATTTTTCTAGCAATTTTAAAAATGACATTGAGCAATGATATAGGTCGGAGCTGTTTCGGGGAGGAAGGTGCCGCCACCTTTTTAATTATGTACAGAGTGCCTAATTGCATTGTTGATTGCTATATGGGCCCTTTGAAATCGGCCCATACAATGTGTGGGCCTAAATGTATTTTAATTATTCAAGTGTTTATTCTCACACCAACAAGAATGGTTGGTTCAGGTAGTCTTGCAGTTTTACTGCTTGATGAGGCTAATGGATTCCTTGAGCTTTTTTTCGGAATTTTTGCCAAATCCCCCTAAAGTTAAGGTTAATTCCATTCGCATGGTATACGAAAGTTTGACATATTTTGCTAGGTGCCCCTAAGATTTTCATTTTTTTCGCCAAATGCCCCTCTGTCGAAGTTGTTAACATTTTGGATGAAAATAAAAAGAAAAGAAAATATTACTTCATTATTATTTTTGTATGGTATTATTTGAACAATATCATTTAATTATGGTAACTAAATTATCTAATATTATTTACACTATCATTTCATACTACATTTTTTAACGAATGAGATTAATTCAAAACTTTTTTTAATTAAGTTAATATTAACTATACAATATTATTTCATTATGTATTAATTACACAATATCATTTCGTGATATTTTTTTATAAAACAATGGGATTAATTCAAAAGTTTTTTTAAAAAATAAAATATATAGTTCCAAATATACGAATTCTTTTTTTTCGGAGCAACCAATCTCTCTGTCTGTATATGTGAGGAAAACTATTTTTATATATAATAATCTTAATTTTTGGATTTTCACCTAATCAACCTAATCTACATAAATTTTCAAATAATAAATTTTTAAAATATTTTTTAACCAATGAGATTTACCTATTCTAACTATTAAATGAGAAATATTTTTTCTTAGATTTCATAATCATTTTAATTTTACAATTTTCTCATAATCAACTAAATCTAGAAAAAAAAAAAGCAAACTAATGAAATTTGTATACATTTCTTGAATCAATCTAGTTATATCAAACTATTAAATCATAAGCATATTTTTTTTATTAGGTATTATAACCACATTTATTTTAGGATTTTAACTCAATCAACCTATTCTACTTAAATATTAAACACATGTGTATTTTACACATTTTTCATAAATATGTTTATTACTTTTTACTTATTTATCAAATCTTTTTGTCATAGTAATTTTTTTATACTTATAAAATTTTATTTATCTTCTCTAAAAAGAAAAATATGTGTCATGGCGCGAGATTGTACTAATTTTCATCCAAAATGCTAACAAACTCGACAGCGGAGCATTTGGCAAAAAAAACATTGAAAACCTTCGAGGCATTTGCCAAAAAAAAAATGATAACCATAGGGGCATATGGCGAAATATGTCAAACTTTTGTACACTACACGAATTAGCCTTTAACTCAGGGGCATTTGTCAAAAATTTCGTTTTTTTTTTCTACTCTGTCATGATTGAAATGATTCCTAAACGGAGACATTGGTTATTTACTTCTTTTTCCATGAATTTGGTATATAGAGAACGGTCATCCGGGGTTCGAACCAAGTACCTTTGGTACTACCCGTAAATCCTTTCCGACTGAACCATTCTAGAATGGTTCAGCCGACTAAAGCGATTGATGAACTTGCCATCTAGTCCGTAATCGGACCTATCGTTCGTTATTTCCAGAGGAACTAAACAGGCTGCTTATAGGTTTCAGCTTCATGGAAATCACCCAAGTTAAATGTCTCGACACTTTGGAACTAATTAGACACAGATTTTGCTGTACAAGGATGGTATGCTGTCACATTCACGACAGATACTGACCACAGCAAACGTCGTTGATAGTTCTCTGCATGTTTTGCTTCTCCAGCTCTTGAGATTAATACAGCTGCATAGGAAGAACCTAATTAACTAATCTGCTGAGAGATTAGTTCTTCACTGTGACAAATTACCAGCTTAGACAAAAGAGGTTAATGAACAAGTCATACTATTTCATCATATAGCATATATGAGGATTTATGAAGCACCGCCTTCAGGGAGATGTTGGAAGATGAAAACGCTACTGTCAATGCGAAGGTAAGCATTTCAATTTGGCGCGGTTCAGATTCAGATATCTTTTTTTGTAGATGCTCTATAGAAGCTCTGATCAAACTACACATACTTTTTTGCTATCTGCTATATATTTTTCTGTAGTTGCCTCTACTGAAATCCCAACTTGAATGCATTCCTGGACTTGGCCTATCGTCGAGCAAAAGCAGTACATGCACAACATACACAACCAAGGGCATAGGAGGTGCATGAAAAGCGTATGGGTCGAAAACTTAAGACAGGAATGATGAGAGAGACAGAGTTCTTTCAAGAGCAAATCAAGGCAAGTACTTAGCATCATATGCAACTATCTATTTTTGAGTGTACTGTTTCCAGGATCCACCATTGATGCTTTGGATGACAACATTTTTATCCAAACTTTAAATTTTCTGTATTTTTCGATAACTGCAGCTGAAGCTTGAATTAGTTATGTTGTATAACATGCTCTCTCAAGTCTCAACTACAGTATATCTGAACAAATCTCTACCTTATGCAGGTTCATTTGTGATTATGTTAAGTTAAAGGAGTGTGATATTGTGTTCTAATGTTGTTGTTCTTCTCAGCAACTACTGAGGAAGGAGTTAAATTAAAGTATGGCCAAATAAGTTACACTTCAAAAGCTAAAATTTCAAACATCAAATCGACTTGGAAAATGAACATCTTCAATAATGTTATCCTTTCCGCTACCCATAAAATGATGTCCTCTGACTTGTCCAATATATATAACAAGAGGGTCCCAAGATAAAAACTACTTTATACCAAATAATAAGTAGAGGAAGTTTCCTCTTCAATTACCAAGCCATCATCTACATGAATAAAGGCAACACCATAGAGTTATGAATTCCTTTACTTGGAGGCTCATCAAATTAAGAAAACTCAGAGCTGCTGGGGATGTCAGCATCAATTTCTGAATGCTTTGAGATTTTCATTGTTCAAATTACAAAATGAATAGATCCAAGTTTAGATCAACAACAATTTGATCAATGTGTTCAGGAACTCGGAATGCTATCCTGATATTATCCCAATGACAGATATTGTGACACTAAATCATTCTACACCTCCTTGCTAACTATAATGAGAATATTTACAAACCCTTAAATGAGTTAGGTGTGGAACAATTGGAATTAGAGACAGCAATGGGGAAGGAAGGGATTCCCCGTCATGGGGATGGGGACAGGGATAATGACTCCTCCCCCAATCCCTGCCCCGCCCCCGCTCCTATTGTGGAACCCTGTGGGGATCCCCGGCGGGGAGTTTAAAATCACCATTTTTAATTTAGATCATGCATAATATCATATAGTTATTATAATAACTTTTGCTTCATTTTCAAATTTATGTTTATATGATATTATATGCAACATTAATGTTATATATTTGATTTTTCATAATATAATTTTCTAATAAACAGGGAAATACATGGGTTTCAAATGGGGAAATCCGCGGGGAATATAAATGGGGAAAATTAAGCAGGGAAAGGTATTCCCCGATCGGGACGGAGAACCGATGGAGATGGGGACAAGGGTAGTTTTCAATCCCCAAACAGAGATGGGGACGGCCGGATGGGGATATTATTTGTAAACGAGGATGGGAACGGGAGGGTACTTCCCGCTCCGAACCTGCCCCATTGCCATCCCTAATTGGATTTGCCATAAAATATCCTCAAGCTCTACAAGGAGACGAGGTATACGCTCATTTCCCTACTTGGTGCTAAACTAGCTCAACACTTCAATCTCCTTGTCATAATTTGCACTAAAACTATTTCAGTGGTGGTATGAGGTGTCTACAGGCTGATTTGCACAATGATAATTGATAATGAACATGTGATCCACCTACCTTCCCCATGAGTTCATAAAACCAAAGGATTCAGGCTCTATGCAATAGTGAATTGCTTTGCAACCAGATTTCACAAAGAGCCAAGCCTAATTCATTACCCAAGGAATGCAAAATCTATGGAGAGTGGGACATTATTCACTAATCTCATTGGAAGACAAGACTGAATATCAAATGAGCACTTCAATTGTAGTTCTAATACAGGTACCAGTACCATTTCACCTTTTCAATGGCATTCAACTTATAGTTCATAAGCAAGAATTTCAATCTTCAAACTGGCATCAATTTTTCACTGAAACCAGTCCAAAATGAAGCCCTAAACAAATCATGTCTCATAACATCTTCAGGGCAACCAGTCATAACAATCTGATCTTTTAGGAGTAGATATTTGCCAACTTTAAAATTTATGCCAAGCCAAGTAATCAAGTATCATATGACGTTCAATTAAAAACAAATTATTTACATTTTGATTTTTTGAAATTCTCAAAACAAACCTGTCTTCCGAGTTCCGATTGACAAAAAAAAAAGGAGGAACAAGATATTCTGAAACTATCTCTCAGATCAAACTGAAAAATGAGGGGTGAAAAACAACTTACAACGATGAGAGAAATCAGCTTAGGTTCCCTCCAGCTGAACCAGATGGTGCCCCTGCTGAGGTTGAAGCCGCTCCTTTCTTCTTGTCTTCTTCATATTCAGGATCATCAGTTGCCAGCTCGAATCGACACACAGGGCATGAATTTCTAGCTCCCAGCCAAGGTACAATGCAATCCCCATGGTAACCATGTCCACAGGGCAATTCCTTTGTCAATTCTCCAACGCCAACTGCATCTTTACACACAGCGCAAACATAACTCTGCTCCTCGGATTTGATCTCCACGGTCTTCAACGCTGCAATGGCCGATTTCGAGGCTGGTGGAGCTCCTCTTTTCCCTTCTGTTTCCGCTAGGTTCTGCAACAAAGCTTCGAATTCAGCGGCATTAACGTAGTCTCTAGGATCACCGATGTACCTTTCTGTCTCCGGCATCTCAAAGCGGAACTCGATCGAATTGTCCTCTAATCCCATCAATATCTCCGCCCAGTCAAGAATCCGGTTCCGCCCCTCGCTCCCGGTGCGATTAGCGAAATCGCGGAGCCGCAGGCGGAGAACATCACGACGCCTTCGCCGTATATCCTCTTCTCTCTCTTCAGGATTATCGGACTGTCTCTCCTCTTCGTTCTGGTTCTCCGACTGATCCTCGCTCTCCCCGTTCCTGATCTCAACGCTATGCGCGTCGTCCTCATCCTCATCCTCTTCCTCCTGATCCTGATCCTCCTCCTCAAAGTTATCATTCCCGTTCCCCCATCCTTCGAGCTCGATCCGGAGGAAATCGTCATCGGACGGCGGATCCACAGGATTCTGGGGAGGCGGAGGGGGAGCACCGTCCTCACGCGCCACGTGACCGAGGAGGCGAAGAACCTGAAGGAACTGACTCCCCAGCGCTAGCTCGTCGACGAACCCGGAGCCTAGCTCGTCGACGAATACGGAGGCTCCGGGTGTCGGCGTGGGTGAAGAAGCCGGGATCAACGAGGCCAGCGGCCCCGGGATGGTCTCCACGAACCCGAACTTGCAATCGCAGCAGACGACGTCAGGGCGATCGGCTAGGGTTTCGACCGAGACGCGCTTATCGCAGTGGTGGCACCAATATTGCAGCTGATCGGACGGCTCGAACGGAGCCGGCGTCGGAGTGCGCGGTGGAGACGGGGTTTCGGCCATCGCAAATCGAATAGGGAGGGGGAGGGGAACGGGGAGGGGGGGAGGAAGGTGTAGGGAGCGTGGCCGGCGACCACGCGATGAGGAGGAGAAAATAGGAAGGGGGGAGAGGGGGGGGGGGGGGAGGGGAAACGGAAATGGGTTGGATGGACTCCACTCTCCACACAAGTCCACATACATGGTGGTGGATGGTGCTGTTTAATTCTCGGCCGTTGATTTGTATATGATGTCAAATCACTTGTGATCCGACGGTGTGGAGGATATCTTTTGAAATTTTTCAAATATCTTGTAGGGTGATGTATGAATGAGTTGAGTCCTGGTTCGAATCCCATTTGAATACACAATTTACATTTTTGTTTGAGTTTGTGTGTCAGTGTGTGTTTGAGTTTGTGGGCTTTGTTCTGAATCGGTAATTGTGGGCTTTGTTCCTTTGCAATGTGAAGTCCATGAAGAGCTACAAGAAACTTTAGAGCATGTTTGGTTGCCAAATAGTGTTGGATCGTGTACACCGTACAGTGTCGATGGCGGAACTTTGGGGTATTGTGGATGGACTCTGAGTAGGGATGTTCATAATCGGGTATTCAAAACGATACGGGTAACCGTGTTGAATATTCGAAACAACTAAGACTCAAAACGCTAATATGAATACGGACCAATAAGCGATGGGTATTCGACATAGATACACAAAACGAATTCGTGGGTATCTTCAAAGTTAGGCCTGTCCACGGGTCACGGGTCAACCCATGACCCGGCGGGCTTGGCGGGTCGTAGACCTGGCTGATCCGGGTCAAGCGGGTCAAGGGTCAAGCCGGGTTACGGGTGCGGGTTAGGGTCGAGTTGTTTTAAACCCGGCGACCCGACGGGTCGACCCGTGACCCATGAAATTTAAAAACACTTCCAACGACTAGTTTTTTTTTTACCGTTGTTATTTCGGACTGTTGTGGACTTGGGGACCTGAATTTGTTGTCTATAAATACCTAACCCACTTATCACATTTGTACATCTTTAACATTTTCAAACATTCAATACTCCAAGTTCAATGGCAAATCGAAATGAAGGAGGATTTGCGACAAAACTTTTTGAAATTTTGTACAACACGCATTTCCGACGAGAAGAACAAATCTCAGGTAATGATTACTATATAGTGGTTTGTAACTATTGTTCAACGAGTTTTAAAATGAAGAGAGGTTCGGAATATGACAATCTAAAAAGGCACATTTTGAAGAATCATCCGGACAAGTGGTCGAGAGAATAAGGCGAAGCAAGGTTAGCAAGCCCTCATGAAATTGAGAAGATGAACGTTTGTGTTTGTATTTGGGTCTGACTATCATTTTCAATCTATCAACTATAAGTCTATAATGTGTGTAATGCGTAGTTTTATTTTGTGAAGTTGTTGATTATTTGAGTTGTTTCTAAGTTGAAAATTTTAAATTAATGTGTCGATTAATAATAAAAGACCCATGTCACCCATGTGTGCTCATTGTTGATTTTTGTTGTTGAACAAATTGTGTAGTTACTCATTTCTATTTTCATTTATTTGACTATAAATCTATAATTACTCATTTCTATTTTCATTCATTTTTTAAAATTTAACTCCCAACAAATTATAGAAAGTGAAATTATTTTTATCACATTTGTTTGTAATTTTTTTTTATCACATTTATGTTTATTTTATTTCTTTTATATAAAATAAAAGAGGATTAAAAAGAAACATATAAAAAATAGAGTAGCAGTCGAGGACAATTAAAAAGAAAAGAAACCAAAAAATAGTCGTTGGACCCGCCGGATCAAATTCAAATCCGACCGTTGATCAGATGATCCAACGGTCGGGTGAAGGTGGAGCCAAGGTGTTGATGGTGGCATTGATGATGGTTGAGGCAAATGCAGGGGGGGAGAGCGCTGAAATCGAGAATGAAATGAAAGGGAGTGAAGGAGGATGGGGATGAAATTTGAAAGTGAAATGGAGGAATGGTGGTGATGGTGAAATGAAAGGTGAGGAGAGGAGATGGAGGGATGTGATGGAGAATGAAAGGAGAGATGGAGGGATGGTGGTGACGGGGGGTGACTGATGAAGAGAGGGGGGAATGGGCTTGAGAGTATAAATAGGTGGGTTGTAGGGGTGAGGGAGTGGGTGTGTAATTGGGTAAAAAATATGTCAAAATTAATACCCAAAAATAAATTTCGAAACCCGCTTTTCGGCCTTCACTCAACGCGATTAAAACAAATTTAAAATAAACATTCGAATCCGAATTAAATAATGAAACCCGAAAATATTTCCAATTTAAATAACAAATTTATGCCAGAATTTGGTCGAATGAATTCAAACAAATTGTTTGCTCGAGGATGAAATTATTCAAAATTTTCCAAATCCTTGGGAATTAAATCGAAACTAAACCAATATTAATTTGAAAATTAAATTTTAATTTAGAAAATAATATTTTTAAAATTTCGAGTCTTTACAAGTAATGAGTCCCAATTAATTTTAGTATGTTATTTAAGCGGTAAAGCAAAAAGTTCGGCTCTCGATCATGAGCCAGCTAAAAGAAGACTGTTAGACATATACATTGTCCAAAGTTCTAGCTAGATGAGATAATTCTAGATGCACTTGAGAAGGCGTGCTAAGATTTGAAAAAGACCAAAGAGTCTCATATTAGAAATTTAAACATTGTAAACTAAGTATATAAGTCGGTATTGCCAACTAGTTTTAATATAAAATCTCATTCTTATGTGCTAGATTACTATTGTGCACTTATACACATGACCCTCGATTGTAAATTCCAATGGACTTCAAAGGTGAGGGGTGATGAATAAATGAATAATGAAGTATCAATTCAAAAAATTTCCTACAGTTATATCCAAGCACCGAATATTTAAAATCTATACGAATATCATTGTTTGACAACCTACATTATGTAATTACCACAAGTCCACAAAACCCGCACACTGCTTCTGTTCCTTCTTCGTTTGTGCTAGCCTGCATCTGTAACTGCACCCTTGTTATTTGTTTTGTTCTTTGTTGTTGTTTATATCTTTAGCATGTTTTACGGTTTGTCCATCGTTGATTTTTTGGCTTATCGACCCACTGGACCTATCCGATGCATCGAATTTTTACTTAATAAAAAAAAGTCCACAAAACCCTTTTGGCGATTCCTTTCCAAAGATTAAAATTTACAAGACATTTAGAAGACCAGTCTATAGAGAGAGAATGAATCATGTGTACACACCGCTTAACATGTATCATGTTAACAAATCCTAACTGTTGATTTATTGTAGTTGAATGACTGAGATTAATCAATAAATTAGATTAATTTTTTTAAAAAAATGGAAAACTCCAAAGCTCACCTTACAAGCAGCGCGTGTTATCAAACCCAAACCCTACAAGACAGATCTCACCTTTTCAACCATTCCCCTTTTTCAACCATTAATGAGATTAGGGATGATTGACGAACGGGTAGGCCGAGAATGAGGGCACTTCGAAGGAACAAAAGTAAAAAGCCTTCATTGCAAAGAAAAAAGGTCTTGTTTCATGGCAAATTGAAAAAACAGGCTCAGAAATCCTGCATTGATTCTCCTCTTGTCAGGTGATTTACTTCAATCTTTATCACACCAGCAACCTCTAATTCCTGTTACTGCGAACATTTTTCTTAATGGCTTTTTCTTTAACCAGTATTATATTTTACATTTGCACAAATAGTATGAGGTCTGAGTTTTAGTATCGGTGTATGAATATTTCATATTGGGGGCTTGGTTTGAGTTTTGATATGAAATTAGGGTTACCACTGCACCACCACAACTCTTCTTCTTCTTCTTTACTCCTTCTAAAATGGCTCATACCTTGGTGTTCTGCATTAATATCTAGCTGGTTGAATTTGACTTGTTCAATATCAAATTTCCCCTCATGGTATTGTTTCGTTAACTGCTCAAAGTTAATTGTACTAGTTGTGCATAGAAATTTCTATTTTAAAGTATCCATTCATGTCTTGCTATTGAGTGGTGGTGTGGCGGTGGTGGAAATTTTCATTGTGATCATATGAAAAACTTATTTGATATTGTTGCATTTGGTAGATTATTTGAGTGGCGGTGGTGGAACGAAAAAACTATAAATTTGATATTTTTAGAGATGAATGGTCGATTGGACCAAATTGTTAGAGATGAATGGTCGATTTTGTGTGTTTTCATGCGATTTAAGAGGTATTCGGAGGAAAAGACGAATTATTCATGTATGGACCGATTTTGTACTTCATGAGATGATTTTTTTTATGTTAGCGGTCATATGAATGAAAATGCATCGATATTATCGAATAATCATGTGGTACTATCGAATAATCTAGCGATATCATCGAATAATATTTAGTTATTTGTTAAAATGACATAAGTAATCGAATAATATTGTAACACCATCGAATAATCAAGCGATACCATTGAATAATTTTTAGATAAAAGTTAAGGGCGTTTTCAGGGTGCTAGCTGATTAGAATAATTCATCGATACCATCTTATAATTCATCGATATGATCGAATAATTCTGTGATACCATTAAATAATTGAAAGAAAAAAAGGGCCCCACATAATCCCAAATAAACCCAAATCCACCCACCCGTTTCAAACGTTTTACCCCACTGTACACGCGCCATGAGAGGCAAGTGGAGTAGAATAAATGAAACCATTCCGGAATAGCTCAACCAGAAAGAACTAGTGAGTAGTACCCAAAGGTTTCCGGTTCGAACCCCGGATGACCGTTGTTTATTTACCAAATTGAAGGAGTAGAATAAATGAACAATTCCGAAATGTTTCAACCGGAAAGGACGTGTAGGTAGTACACAAAGGTTCCTGATTCGAACCCCGAATGACCGCGCTTTCTATTTACCAAAATCAAGGAGTAGAATAAATGATGGGACCCATCACTTTCTTAATTAAAAAAAATTGCAAAATTCTCTATTAAACTCAGTCACTCATTTCATTAAATCAATGGTCCTGATTTTTTAACATAATACATCATATAAGTTAAGAGGTGTGTACACCGGAACTAAATCTACCCACCTTCGGGTTTTCATGCCCTGCCTACTTGGCTACACTAGAAAATCTAGAAATCTAGAAACTATATATAGAGAAGAAGGTCAAAAAGAGAAAGTTACCAACTCATTCAATGCATAATATCAAAACTATCATTGTGGGTAGGTGCACCACCTATAATAAGACTGATCTCCTACTCCAGCCCTTCCACGCCACATTTAATTTATTTGTTTAGTTTTTTTTTTCGGTTTGTTTATTGTGTCCAATATATAAGATAAAAATACTTTATTGGTAAAGAAAAACTTAAAAAAAAAATAAGTAAACCTTATAATTTAATTTAAAAATGACTAAACCGTCCGTTTTTTTTTTATGTCGGGGAAGTTTTGACATTGTCGTGAGAGTCGAACCATTTACCTCTATTAAAGGATAACTTTTTATAACCACTCAAATAATGGGTCATTGGTTAACCAAATTTATGTATTACAATATGTATCTATCTACTTTCAATGTAATGCAAAGAGATAATGTTTGTTTTCTCCTTTACATAATGTGGCCATTGCTTCCAATCTAATCTAATTTCCATCATTTTAAATGATGGGAATTAGGTACAAGCAATGACTATTGGCTGCATTTCTATTCCATAGATCATTTGAACAAAATTCGGTTATTTATATTCTAATAATGTGGGTAAAATTATTGGTCTATCGTATTTTTAATCTATGTCATTGAAACATAGATTAAGAAACTCGATCGGAAAAAATTCTCAATTTAGAAATGATCCAAAGAAATCAATATTAAAAAATAATAATTTAAATTTGAAAATTCTTTACCAATTAAGCATATTAACCTAAGGCTAAGAAAAAACATTTATATATACAAAATGAATATATTTTTCTAATTTAGAAATAAAAGTAACAAATTTTAACTATTGATTCTTATAATTGGGTAGACATATGACTTGCAAACAAAACATCAAGGATTAAAATGTTAGATGGCTCATATAACTATATAAGTGGTGGGTAGTTAATTAAGTCAAGTTTTGGAAAATTATGCGACTTTTAGCATTGCAATTTAATAACTTATCATGTCAAAAAGAGGTGGGTGAATCGTCATCAGCCTTCACGATTAGTATTTAAAATAAAATAAAATAAAATAAAATGCAAACGCCAATTTCGGTGCACACTCAATTCAGGAAGTCCGACGAGTGATAGAACCAACCCCACGTAGCGAGCGACCAACTAAACAAAATAACAGTAAAGTCAGTAACAATACATTTAAATTATGTATATTAGGACAATATTTATTCACATAATTATTTCACTTCATGTATGATTCTATATGCTTTTCAGTTTTCACACTCCAAAAGAAAAAGAAAAAGAAAAAAGAAAATGTGATAAAGAGGCAAGTTAGGTCACTCATGGTGATGGCGGTGCAACTGAATCTCATTACGCAAAACACAACAAGCAAAGAAGAACAAATTAACACCACAAACCGTTTGCAGGATGATTGAATTCGATATCGACCGCCTGAAATTCGGCTAATCTTGAGGAGGCTGGTGTTGAGGGAGTCGGAACCGGACCTGAGAGGCCGGCGATTTGACGGAAACGCCGTGCCAGCAGATCCCGCCGCTGCACATCTCCGGAGCGTGTTCGCGGGAGAGGACGTGCGTGGCCTTGCGGGAGACGTCCCACGTAAGCGCGGCGATGAGCGCCGCCCCGACCAGCGCGGTCGAATACGCCAGGACGAGGACTCCGGTGAAGCTACGGCCGGTGACGAGGCCGTACGCCTTCATCGCGGCGATCACGCCGAGGTAAATCGTGGTGAGGTGCGCCACCAGCGCGTCGGAAATCGCCATCCCTCCGGCGGTGGAGGGGGAGAAAGGGGAAAAATTTACGGTTTGTGGAATTGGGGGGGATTGGATCGAGAAAGACAACAGATGGTGGGGGTGGGGTGCTCTGGGAGTCTAGTTGGGGAGACAAAGCTTGGTGGACGGGAGGATGAAGTGGGGGAGGGAGAAAGAGGGAGCCAATTTTCAGAGATCGAATCCCATGGGATCGGAGATAGAATGGGCTTTTTGGTGTTTTTTTCTCCCCTTAACAAGCCAAACTAATCACGGGCCCATAAAACTTCCACTATGTTCTGATTGTTCTCTATCTTTTTTTTTTTATTAGTTAATAATTCGAGTTTAGACATATCTAAAACTCGACGGCAGGACAAATCAACAGACGAGAGAACCGTGTAATTTCCACTATGTTCTCATTGTTCTCTATCTTTTTTTTATTAGTTAATAATTCGAGTTTAGACATATCTGAAACTCGACGGCAGGACAAATCGACAGACGAGAGAACCGTGTAAAGATCAAACATACAACAATATAAACCGAACAGAGTTAGACAAACATACTCTATAAATAAATCAAATAAATGAAACTAAGAACGAAGACGAAAGACGAAGTCAAATTGCTCTCTCTCAATTTATCAAAGGACTTGCTAACGTCTATAATATTAAATACATATAACTTATATATGGTGATTATCTTATTATATATTTTATTTATATTTTAATCTTAGAAATAGTGTTTTCTTTAAATTATTTTAGATAGAGTTGTATAGATCTTGAAAGTCGTCAAAGATCTTGAAACGTGCAATAACTCCATATGATCTTATTATACGTGTTTTGTATCCTTATAGTTGAAGAGAAGGCCTTAAAACTTTTTTTTGTTAATGAGGGTAATCCATCATGGTAAACCCCGGGCACATGATCCAACTGGCAAGAGTCACGCGTCAGGTAAACCGGCTTGCGTCGTCCCATTAACCCCCTTATTCCTTACCATTGAGACATCCCATTAGGGGCCGAAGGTCTTGAAAACCTAGGTTAGAAACAATGTTGGCGTGGTGGATGCTAAGTCGGTTTGATTTTAGAGTGAATTTATCGAAGAATAGGTTTCTTTGTGTATGAAAAAGTGAATTCTTAAAAAAGGGAAGTTGTGCTTCCAAAAAAAAAATTGTTTCCTTGTACATGTGATTATTACAACCAGGGCCGTCCAATGAGTTTTGGAGGTCCGGTTCATAAGTTTATTACTGATAATTTTAATAAAAATAAATTCATTGGAGGCCCGATTCATAAGTTTACTACTGATAATTTTTAATAAAAATAAAATTAAAAATATTTTTTTGTATCATAGTACGTATATCATTGTATTAAATTATTTGTATTATATTTTTGTATTTGAAGTAAACTTTAAGTTATTAACAAATTTGTTTTAACTTGTTATGGATACTTAGATAAATTATTTTTATCTTCTTTTTTAGAAAAGCGAGTTTTAGTTTTGAAAAATATAAATTAGACACAATTTTAAGTAATTATTGTGAAATCAAATATATGGGTGAAGGGTGTTTTGATCAAAATTGTATAAAGTTTTTTTTAAAATCAAATACGTACAATATAAATCTAGGTGATTGAATTTATTTCAAAATATTATATAAGATGGTTTTATAAAGATAGTTTGTTAAAAAAATAGTCTTATCTAAAAGTGATTTGTGAGAAATAACCCTAAATTTTATATAATTTTTTTTATTTAATCATCTCTCGTTGGAAAACTAATATAAATTTTATTAACATTTGAATAATTGTTTTGATCAAATTTGTATTATATTTTTGTATTTGAAGTAAACTTTAAGTTATTAACAAATTTGTTTTAACTTGTTATGGATACTTAGATAAATTATTTTTATCTTCTTTTTTAGAAAAACGAGTTTTAGTTTTGAAAAATATAAATTAGACACAATTTTAAGTAATTATTGTGAAATTAAATATATGGGTGAAGGGTGTTTTGATCAAAATTGTATAAAGTTTTTTTTAAAAATCAAATACGTACAATATAAATCTAGGTGATTGAATTTATTTCAAAATATTATATAAGATGGTTTTATAAAGATAGTTTGTTAAAAAAAAATAGTCTCATTTAAAAGTGATTTGTGAGAAATAACCCTAAATTTTATATAACTTTTTTTTATTTAATCATCTCTCGTTGGAAAACTAATATAAATTTTATTAACATTTGAATAATTTACTACATTTTATTTTATTTTTTTTGGTGGGAGAATTTACTCTATTTTTTTTTAACAATTATTAAAGTGGAGATGGAAAGATTCAATGAACCACCAATTAATGACTAATACTCAGTTATCAAGAACTAAACAATTAAAAAGGAAAAAAAAAAGAAAGAGGAAAAGGAGGCAAAGTAGTAGTAGATGGGAATCGAATTCCTGCCAAGCTGATACATGCGCCCGTGCCCACCCCCGCTAGCCAGTATAGCAGGGAAGATAGTTTGATACTTTTCAAAATATTTTATTATATATACTAAAACTGGCTAAATGAGGCCCCGAAAAATCGGAGGTCCCGTGCAATCGCTCACCTTGCACCTGGGCATGGGCCTGATTACAACTGAGAAGATATGTTGCGAGGCTATAAAGGAAATGGTTGAGGATTGTAGCTAGTGTGAAAGACGAGAGAAGAAGACGACAAATCAAGGAGAGGATCAACATCGCATTGCCTTAGAGCTCATTGGTGCAACACGATGCTTCAATGAGTATAGATTTGCGTGATATATACTTGTGTTTTTTTATTGTCTTATTTTTTAAATAGAAACTAGTATGATTCTCGCGCCATGGCACGTTTTTTTTAACTAAAATGTTATATATAAAAAGAATAATAAATGTTAAGATAAAAATCATAAAAAAACTTTACAATAAATGTATCTTACAATTATCTCAGAAAATTATTTTTTAAAAATCTTATGTAAAGTATAATACATAAATATAGATATTTTAAATTACTCAGGAATAATAATATCAATATTATTATAATAACATTGTTTAAATGTGATGTGTCATAATCAATAGTTATATTCAATGTTTTGAATTAAGCTCAACAGTTAGTAAATAAATTTGAATTAAGTCCAATCGTTATATTAGATTGAATTCAATGTTTTGAATTAAGCCCAATAGTTATTAAAATTAAAGAAAAGAGAGAATTAAAGGAATAAAGAAGAAAAAAAAAGAGAATTAAAGAAAATCAAAGAAAAATGGCAAAAAAATATGATTGGTTAAAACTCCTAAAATACCTCTAAGATTAACACATCATCCTAAACTCTTCTAAATTAAGAGTTTATATAGATAGTTATTAAAATTAAAGAAAAGAGAGAATTAAAGGAATAAAGAAGAAAAAAAAAAGAGAATTAAAGAAAATCAAAGAAAAATGGCAAAAAAATATGATTGGTTAAAACTCCTAAAATGCCTCTAAGATTAACACATCATCCTAAACTCTTCTAAATTAAGAGTTTATATAGATGGTTATATTAGATTGAATTCAATGTTTTGAATTAAGCCCAATAGTTATTAAAATTAAAGAAAAAAGAGAATTAAAGGAATAAAAAAGAAAAAAAAGAGAATTAAAGAAAATCAAAGAAAAATGGCAAAAAAATATGATTGGTTAAAACTCCTAAAATGCCTCTAAGATTGACACATCATCCTAAACTCTTCTAAATTAAGAGTTTATATAGATAGTTATTAAAATTAAAGAAAAAAGAGAATTAAAGGAATAAAAAAGAAAAAAAAGAGAATTAAAGAAAATCAAAGAAAAATGGCAAAAAAATATGATTGGTTAAAACTCCTAAAATGCCTCTAAGATTGACACATCATCCTAAACTCTTCTAAATTAAGAGTTTATATAGATAGTTATTAAAATTAAAGAAAAAAGAGAATTAAAGGAATAAAAAAGAAAAAAAAGAGAATTAAAGAAAATCAAAGAAAAATGGCAAAAAAATATGATTGGTTAAAACTCCTAAAATGCCTCTAAGATTGACACATCATTCTAAACTCTTCTAAATTAAGAGTTTATATAGATAGTTATTAAAATTAAAGAAAAAAGAGAATTAAAGGAATAAAAAAGAAAAAAAAGAGAATTAAAGAAAATCAAAGAAAAATGGCAAAAAAATATAATTGGTTAAAACTCCTAAAATGCCTCTAAGATTGACACATCATACTAAATTCTTCTAAATTAAGAGTTTATATAGATTGTGTAATATATTCTTCAAATCTTTTGTCAGAGGGGATGTGTCACCAACTTGTAGGTTTTTCGATTAATAAAATAAGTATATATACCTGTTGAAAATCCTTTCGAAAGGAAAAGAATGTGGTAATTTTTATTCCAACTAACTTAATTAGCAACGCTAACACAATTCAACTAATCAGTAATTACAATAGAACAAGAAACTCAAATAATCTTGTTTTAAATTACATCTTGATGTTCAAAAGAAAAGTAAGGTGTTTTTTTTTTTGGATATGATGGTTATATTATTAAGTTAATTAAAAATAAAGAAATATAATATGATGTAAGAAAAATCGTCAAGAAAATAGGAACAACACTAAAAAAATTATTTTAAAAAAAACCTCAAAGATGTACATGACTGACAAAACGCTAGCTAGCTCCATGATATTTAATGAAAATTATTAAATACAACGGTAATTTTTAATGTGTCTGTAAATTGTTGAGTACCTATTAACAAGGTCTACCCATGTTCAAAAAATTAAAAAAAAAGCATGACTATTGACTAGTGAATCCACAACTTAATTATTACGGTCCTGTTATCCAATAAAATTTATTGGTGTATTTAGTTTTACCATAGTTAATTGAGCGAAGAATCTAACACATAACTTGAGATTGAAAATATAAATTAGGATGGATCACTAGTACGTGATACCGTACCGATAATTGTAATCGTTTTGATGAATACCTTTGGAAGATCCAATATGCAACAGATTCCATAGCATAAAGCCAAAAGTTGATCACCCAATCGTAAGTACAAATTCATTTGTGAAACATTAATTAACCACCCGGATATTTCGACCGCTAATTTTTACTATATCCACCCCTAATCACCGTAGCTAGTGACGGTGACTCTAATGACGATTAGTGACACTCACCGTTGTATTCAGCGGTGACGTTTACGTTAACGGATATTAAGTGTAAATGCCACCGTATGTGTCAACGGTGGGGGTGCCCCTCAGAATTTGAAAATTACTAACCCACCGCAAACTATGGCATTGGGTTCAAAATTTGAAATTATCCTGCAGAATGTGACGGTGGATATCCAAACGCTACGCAACGGGTGGATATCCACCGTGGAGGGTTACGGTGGGCTCCAAGCCCTATAAAAAGGCGTTAGGGGCCCACCGTATCCTCACAATTCCGCTTCCCCCGTTTCGTTCTCTTGTCGTTTTGTCTTTTTTGATATTCCCAACCTTTTCGTCCTATCCGACATTCCCAGTCTTTTGTCCCATTACTTTTTCTCCGTTGTTTGTTTGATCTTTTTGTGCTACACAATGGTGAGTGAGAGTATTCAGGATGGTGCTCGAGGGCGAGGTCGTGGTGCGGGTCGTGGACGTGGTGATAGAGATCCGTAATATCGTAAATATGAAAAAAGCGTAATTTAAAATTTATTGACTGAGGATAAGTAATTGATAAGTAATTTTTGATTTGTGAAATGTAGCCGACTCCGATTATTCAGAGACGTGGACGTGGTCGTCCTCGTGGTGGGAGAGGGACGGTGGGTATACCGGCGGTGGGGCTACCAGAGGTATGAATAACGCTATAATAAAGTTAAATTTTCTAATAGAGTTTAGATTTTATAATAGAGTTTAGTTTAGTAATATGAAATATGTGTGAATAATGATATAATATAAAAACATAAACGTTAGAATAGAGTTTAATGTTATAATTGAATATGTTGTCGTTATATGTGTGATATAATATGATAAACGTACCATAGTTATGTAGGTAATGGAAAAATTGAAAGTGAAAATAGTTAGCATAATTCAAATCTGTAGTAGTCGAATGTTTATGGGATTTTAGGTCGTAAAAATATTTCGATATTTGATCGATAGGAATTAGAATTTGTTTGTTAATCATATACAGACCTTATTGCGTGGATTAGAGTATAGGGTGGTGTTGCGGACTGCCCGTAGGCTCTTTCCCTTAACAGCAGCCTACGGGTGCTTCAATACGCCCGTAAGCATCTGCCCCAACCGTGTAGCCTCGACATGTTGCTCGTGTTATCGCCGTTAAAGTTTTCGGAGGGGGCTCTTGGTGACTGTGGCGGAGAAGGCCCTTGGTGACTGTCATATATAGGGTCTTCTATCGTACCTTATGGCGGTGGCCACCGCTACATATGACGGTGATCACGGTTCACTGTCGCCCTCAACGGTACTCACCGTATAGGGTCACGGTGAAGACCGTCGCCATCAACGGTACTCACCGTTTTGAGTTACGGTTAAGACCACCGCATCGGAATGCGGTGTGGAGGAGCATATGTTGGTGGTGTCCATACCCACGCGGACCCAACGGTCATATTATTTCACCGTCATGTGTAACGGTGGAAACCCATCTCTATAAGAATGATCATCGCATGGGTCCTCCCTATCCCAGCCATGCCGAGATAGTTATTGGAGGATCGTCTTCGGTCTGCCCTGCACACATGAAATGCAAGTTGCTCGAGACGCGCAGATACCGATAAGGCCGTCCCAGATTCACATATTTTGGAAGCAATTGGATTATGATCATCCCTATGTTGCCCATGTTGATGATAACACGCCGCTCACAAGAACTGATATAGACATCTCGCGCTTAATCACGTTGTTCCAAAGTGGAGCCATGGACGACGATACTCGTTGGAGGATCGCCTCAGCATTCAACGATGGCGATCGTCCCTCCCACACACAATTGACTCCACCTGACCCCGAGGACCGTAGACCGACCGGGAGACCAAGGACTCGCAACCCTTGTCGAACGAACCCTTTGCCATGGGAACGGGAGCGTGCTCGGGCCTAGCGTAGAGCCGCTAGAGATGGTGTTCGTTAAGGGGAGGTGATTCGCTTAAACAAAATATTCAAATAAATATCACAACTAAGCCAACTCCCTGTTCAAGCAAATAAATACAAGAATCCCTCCCAATGTAGTGGTAGGGTAATTCAGGATCGAATCCACGAGGAGCTATGTCAGCGCTTCCTTAGTTGCAATCACGATCAAGCTTTCGACTCCAGGAGACACTCGATATCGAGGTGTCTGGTCGATATCGACCTCAGTTCTGGTCGATTTCCAGTAAGTTTCCCGCAAAAGACAAAAGCAAAGCAGTCGACGTCGAGATAAACCTCGATATCGATGTTAGTGCTCGATATCGACCTGGCCAGTCGATTTCGATGTCTGCAACAGAAACTGTATTCATAACCTATTTGTCGGAAAAGTAGTCCGAAGAACTTAGAATGGTTATGGAAAGATGGACAGAAATAAAAAATCAAACTTTTTATATGAATTCAATAAACTAAAATCTTCCAAGGTCGGGGATTCATGCCACAACGATATTCTTGTAAGTATGATGCTAAAGTTATGAAATTTAATGTCTTTCCGTCAAATAACTCTCGTTACCAACTTTTAGATGATTAGAGGCTCTCGCATAAAACCTAAGAGTTACTATCCAATTCATGAGTAATCCAAATTCACAATATGATTGGCTTTCGCTTCAATAATGCAAATAATGAATCTCCCTAACTTTCGCAAAGGATCATGCATAGGATAGAAGACGGAATCGCATAAAAATCATACCTTTGATGCACTTACCATACATTGCTGTCGTCAGGCTCACCCCGACCCCGGAAGTGGGTTGACTACACACGCTTCATCGTTGAACTCATCATCATAATGGAAAAGAAACTACTTTGTATTGCAAAAGAAAGAAAGTACAACCGAACAAAGCCAAATCTCCGCTCTCGCTTCCCTCCAACCTCACTCGACCTCTTCTCTCTCTCTCTCTACAAATCTCTGCGTGTATATTGTAAAAACTGATTGCTTGGATGATTAAACTCAGCCCTAATGGCCTCTAATTATAGATCTCAAATCTTGCTAGCCAAGGATTCGAAAACCTATCTTTATTCTCTAAGATAAAACTTAATAAAGGTAAAAACTAAAAACTTCTTGGTAAAACTCATAAAGTGATAAGGTCTGGCGCTTAATGATAGAAGATCTCGACTTTAGGATTATCTCGAACGTTCGGATATAATTCTATCAAAAACCGAGTCGAATCTTTTTGCTGGCAACATCGATATCGACCCTGGGACCTCGATATCGACCTCTCTTTATCTTATCTCGAGCACTCCTTCTCTTCCTTGGATTGTCACTCGACTTCTATCAATATGCTCAATTCAGGCCACTCGATATCGACCTTCAGACATCGATATCGACTTCTTCTGTGTCGACATGCTCTGCTCTTCCTCTGCTCGATTTCTGGTGCTCTGTATCACTCGATGTCGAGGTTCATCATCGATTTCGACCTCTTCAGTAGACTTCGAGTTCTTTTTACGCTCTTCTTCTCTTGTCCAAATCTGTCCATTTTCGTCTTGATTTCTGCGAAATATCATAAAAACGCGTGCAAACCTCTATATTTGACAATAATGCATAAACTACACTAATCTTATGATTTCCCACTAATATTATGCAAATAATGATAAAATGGACGTAAGACCACCCACAATGGTTTTGGGTAAAATGTACACATTTGCACAAGATGTGTAAAAATACACATCACTTTTTAGTCATTTGCTCCATTGGTGAAATGTGCATTTTTTACACACCATTCAAATACAATTCAATTAAAACAAAAAGGAAAATAAAATTATAAAAAAATAAACCAATGAAATGGTCTTGCTTTTTGTAAAAGTTTTTGCACATGGGGGAGGTGGTGTGCTCAAATTTGCACATTACATGCTCAAATGTGTACATTTGCACACACCCAAAACAACCAATGGAGCTAAAAAAAGTCTAAAAAATACACATTTGCACACCACCATTGTGGATGGTCTAAATGTGCATAGAAAATATGGCAATTTGCGCGCACATCAGATGGCAGCAGTAGATCTGTGAGGGGACAAAGTCGAGGGTGGGGTCGATCTTCATCTACGTACGCTGAAACAGTTGCACAAAATGAAGAGGGCACTAGGTCCAATGCACTTCACGGCGACAACTCTCCTACTGGCCATGGAAGAGGACGAGGAAGAGGTCGTGGGCGCAGTCCTTGCCGGGGACGTAGCCGAAGACGATCAACGGCAGAGTCTAGAGGGGACATACCATCTGCACCACCTCATACACTTCCGCCTCAGAATCTCCCTCACCTACGTTTCGATTGGGGAACATGCAACATCGACGACTTCATGATTACTTTCATTCGAGCCGTAATGAACGTTGTAGGTGATGGTCATTGTGGATATAGATCGTTCGCTTGTCTTCTGAACTTTAGTGAAGATGCATGGCCACAGGTTCGACGGAATTTGGCCATTGAGTTACAGTTGCATGCAGATCGCTACCATTACTACCCTGCCTTGGATGAGCTTCTCATGAGGGTCAATTACTTTTGTGCATGTCATGATGCTACGTATTGGATAGAGATTCCGATAATGGGCGAAGTGTTTGCCACGCTGCACCAACGTCCGTTGGTGATACTGTCACAGATGATGCCGATGTCGTGCCTCCCTCTTTACGCCACTGGAGGTCCGTTCGTATCGTCGTACGACGAGTTAGATGGGATAGCTTTAGTCGGCAACAGCAACCACTTCGTACCGGTATGTTTCGAATGTCATTTGCATTTCCTTCTTCACATTGAGTTTTTCCCTTCTCATTTCGTTTTTTCCATACGTTTTACGCATATTTGGTTATTTCTTGGATCCCCTTTACCTCCCGTGTACTCTACGTGGACGCAACACCACCATCCCACAGTCAATGGGTGGGACGAGCAGTTCGCGGCCAGGAATGCACGGTACAGAGCCTACCGCCGGCGAGATGGTGGTCGTCAGCTGCGATATTAGCATTTTCATGTTTCCTGGACTTGCAGCCTCAGTCTTTCTGTCTTTCATTTCCCGACATATATTGTTCAGTGTATCTTATTGTCTGAACTACGTTTGTTTTTTATGACATTCTTCAAAAATTGGTTTTATCCGTCTCCCTTTTAATATACTTAAATATGCTCGTTTGTCCAGACCGGCCCGACCTATCAATGTACGCTGTTCTTGAAATTGTGGATGGTGATTGTAAATTTCAAGTTCGGTTAGGGGAGTACGAGAGCTACAAAAAATGAGGTTATCCGGTCCGGAAAACAATTCATTTCGGACATTTTTTCGAATTATTAATGTTCTTCGGGAGTACAAGAGCTACAAAAAATGAGGTTATCCAGTACGGACAACAATTTATTTCAGACATTTTATCGAATTATTGATAATCTTCGGGCCAGTACGGGCCGGGATACCGTTGCTGCTCGGGCCGGTCCGGCCCGGCCCCATGTCTTACTCTCCCCCTACGCCACCGCAGGCTTGTAGAGGGGGTGCTACCGTATACTGCTACGGTGGGTTACCCCCTTGTAACGTCGTCTTCCCCCAAACGGAGTTCGCCACCGCCTTATACATCGGTGGTTGAACTTATACGGTCCCCCCCACTGCTACATACAACGGTGGCTTTCCTTAATCGTCATTAAAGCCACCGTCACCTGCTACGGTGATTAGCGGTGGACATAGTAAAAATTAGCGGTGCAAATAACAACACCCCATATTAAGCATGCGGGAACATCCTATATATTAACCTAGGGTATGTCATCCCCTTGCAACACATCTTGACACTAAGGCCATGTTTGGCAACGGAATGGATTTTAGTGGATTGAGATGGATTTTGGAGATAGAAGGGATGAAGATTATTTTTGTGGATGGACGAGATGAAGTTTTTTGATAAAATTAATCCCATTTATATTTGGTTGTATTTTAATTGTTTAGAAGAAGGAGAAACAAAAAAAGTCCAAATTACCCCCTAACCCACCCGAGATGACGAAAATGCCCCCAATTTCATACCCCTTATCTCCTTGGCCAAGGAACAAAGAGGAATCGTGACCTAGCCGACGATGACGTTGATGGATGTCAATCGGCGTGTATAAGTTCACACCTCTGTATGGATGTCAATCCGCCTTCGCCAGCGGCGATGTGGTGCCAAAACCTCGTAGTCCAGTGAGAGCTGATCAGCTCTAGTAATAGCAGGGGGCCTCACTTCCACGACACCGAAGATTCGGGACAGTGGGTCGCCGGCGGCGGGTTTCGGCTGGCGCTGGAGGAGGCGGAGGAGGTGATTTTGAAGGTGGAGCTTTTGGGATTTCAGGAGGGCATCGTCTCGCTCTGTTGGTCTCTCCGTTTGAGCTCCTCCTGAGCGGCCAGCCTTGTCGTCTCCAACTCCATTGCAGTGTAAAGGAGAGAACTCCGGTGTTTATCCATGAATTAGCAATTCTGAATTACAGAGGTAGGATTTGGGGGTTTTGGAGGTCTTTGAAAAAAGGAAGGGGCAAAACGGGGCTCTTCACCTCCCCCGTCCACTCCATCCTCCTCCTACAAGGTGGGGAAAAATCTCCCTCCCACCCCGCCCATCCCGTTTCCAAACATACGGGCACAATTCCCCAAAACTCACCCCCATCTCTTCCACCCCTCCCACCCCACAGCCAAACAAGACCTAATTATCCTATGGGTGTGGAATATTCGACGATAACCCCGGCCACAACGGAATCACATATGTGAGCTGTATTCGATCGAATCCATTATCCATATGACAAGAATTAAATATCAGGATAGTCTCTAGTCTCTACTCGATAGAAAAAACCCACTTGCAACTTTTCACAAATATCAAATGGTACATGCATACATCCAAACAAAATAGCCCATTCTTTGCCAACTTAATTTCACATTCATGGGCAACCGTATATATATGATTGCACCTCCAACGCAACGCACGATTGTATGTAGATAGCTCAATAGGTTTTACTTTGTTAGAGCATGGACAGAAAACGTGCTAACAATTAATGTAATATTTATGTAATATTTGAAATTTGTTAGAGGAGATAATTTGTGTTACTAAAAAGGAAAGATTGAAATCTTCACTTGGTGTCTTTCGACTGGTCTTCTTTACTGAGATCTTTTGCATTCTGGTTTTTCCTTTGTATTTTGTTTTTTCCGGGTTGTATCATGACGGATAGTCCGTCTGCCGTTCACTTGGCCTCTCGTTTTCCCAGATTTTTTTTTATTGGGTAAAAATTCGGATGTGAAATCGCTATCCGATAGCATCCTTACGGATGAGGTCAGAAAGACCTATATCGGTGTGTAGGGATTGGTTACCGGCAACATGAGCAAGGTGTGCAACCTTATCTGCCACGCAGTTGCCATTACGAAGAATATGAGAAAAAGAGACTTTGTTAAACCCTATAATTAGAGAACTAATGTCCGACATGATTAGTTCGATTTCCCATGGACACTCAATACCATTCTTGAGATAGTTAATGATGATAAGGGAGTCTCCTTCAATAATAAGACTATTAATCTTCATTTCAAGTGCTTTTAAGATACCAGCTCTAAGAGCCAGGGCTTCAGCCATTAGAGCCGTTTGTTTCCCCACTAAGCTACATCCCATTGTTTCTGGTAGTCCGTTATCATTACGAATAATGTAGCCAATAGAGCTTAATCGACTTGTGGAGGCCGGCCCATCAAAATTGAGTTTCATTCTACCCGTTGGCGGTTTTTTCCATTTGTAGGTCTTCCTATGTGCACACACTTTGCCGTGGGGTTTTTTGTGGTTTGTTGATCCATCATCACTCCTCAAGCTATATCTTTCTGTTTTGCTCCAGGCATTTTGTCTTGACTCAACTCTTTGTAAAAACCCCACAATATTAGGAGGTTTTTGCTGTTGAAAAATTAGATGGTTACGAATAAGCCAGATCGTCCACCAGTGGAAAGCCAATTTTTCTTTTTCTTGAGGGGTTAAATAGGAATCCAGAATTGCCATTATTGGCGCTATGTCCCTAGATGCTTTGATGTTATTTGATATTGTGTTTTTTTTACCATTGGGGAGAGACTAGAGTAGAACACCGAATATTTACATTCGAAAAATAGGTGTGTAGCATCTTCCTCATGATGGTTACAGAGGGCACAGTACGGAGGAATAGCAGTGCCCCTTTTTGACAATCGAGCCGCGGTAGGGAGCCCGTCTTGACAAATTTTCCAAAGAAAATTCTTTATTTTCGGAGGAATATTAATTTTCCAAATCCAAGCATTTTCACTATTAATCTGACTAAAGGTTTTTGTGTTATATTTATAGGCACTCGTTGTCGTAAACCACCCATTTTTATCCGACCACCAATACATTATGTCTTGTAAATGGGTCTTTGGAAGCGGAATATGAGCAATTTTTTTGGGCAATTCCAACAGGCAACACTAAACTAAGTTTCTCCATACACCATTTATTATTGAGGATATATTGATTGACAGTTTCATCTGGATTAATCCCATCTGGATCTAAACACACATTTTGTATCGCAGAAATCGGTGACCACTTATCCTTCCAAAATTTGATGGTTTTACCATCTCCCACCGACCAGGCCAGTCCTTCCTTAAAAGGCTTGATTAATTTTCTTAACTGTGTCCATTGCCATGATGCACTACCTCTACCCACATATTCCAAAATATGAGAAGTTTTTAAGTATTTGTAATCAATGATTTTTACCCAAATATTGAAAGGTTCCGCTAGAATTTTCCACAAGAGTTTTGATGTGCGCGCAAATTGCCATATTTTCTATGCACATATGAATTCATTTTGTTGTCTTTTGCATGCACATTAATGGGAAAACATGGGAATAGTGTAGTTTATGCTTAAATGTCAAATATATGGGTTTGCACGAGTTTCCATGTGATTTCGCAGAAAACAGGATGAAAATGGATGAATTCAGAAGAGCGGAAAAGGAACTCGAAGTCTTCTGAAGAGGTCGAAATCGACTGAAGAGCTCGACATCGAGTACATCGAGACATAGGAATCGAGCAGAAAGGAAACAGAGCATCTCGACACAGAAGAGGTCGATATCGACGTCTGGGGGTCGATATCGATGCTGCCAGATCGACCAAGTTGATAGAAGTCGAGTAGGAGAAGGAGAAGCTCGAGATAAGATTTTGGAGGGGTCGATATCGAGGTCCAAGGGTCGATATCGACCATGCCAGCAGAGGAATTCGACTCCGATTTTGATAGAATTGTATTCAATGCTTGCAATATCTATCCAAAGGTCGAGATTTCCTATCATCAACATCAGATTTATCATGAGGAGGCTGATTTCACCATGAAGTTTTAGCTTTTACTTTTTAATTATTTTATTTTAGTTATCATAGAGAATAAAGATAAGGTTTCGAGTCCTTGTCGACATCTACAAATAGAAGCCAATAGGGCTGAGTTTGGGTATTCCGAATTCAGTTTGAGACATAATTCAGTTGCAATAGAGAGAGAGAGAGAGAGTGGCTGAGTGGAGTTGTAAAGCGAGAGCGGAGTGGCTTGTTCGGTTGTACTTTCTTTCGGAGTTTTAATTCAAAGTAGCTTTCTTTCAATAACAATGATGATGATGTGCATGATGAGGAGCGAGTAGTCAACCCACTTCTAGGGTCGGGGTGAGCCCGACAATAGCAATGTGAGGTAAGTGCATCAAAGGTTTGACTTTTATGCGATTCCGTCTTCTACCCCATGCATGATCCTTTGCGAAAGTTAGGGAGATTCGTTATTTGCATTATTGAAGCGAAAGCCACTCATATTGCGAACTTGAATTACTCATGAATTGGATAGTAACTCTTAGGAATTATGCGAAAGCCTCTAGTCACCTAAGTGTTGATAACGAAAGTTATTTGACGGAAAGACATAAAAGTTCATATCTTTAGCATGAAACTTGCATTGTTATCGTTGTGGCATAAAACCCCGACTTTGGAAGCCTTTTAATTTATTAAATTCTTCATAAAAGTCTTAGTTTTGCTTCTGTTCATCTTCCCTCTCCATTCTATTTTCTTCGGATCCTTTTCCGACCAATTGGTTACAAAAACAGTTTCTGTGACAAGCATCGAAATCGACCTTAAGGGTCGATATCGAGTACTAACATCGATATCGAGGTCTCTGCTCGACGTCGACTTGCTGTTTTGTCTTCTGCAGGAACTGCGCTAGGAAATCGACCAGAACTGAGGTCGATATCGACCAGTATACTCGATATCGAGTGTCTGCTGAGGTCGAAAGCTTTGATCGTGAGTACAACAAAGGAAGCGCTGACCTACCTCCTCGTGGATTCGATCCTGAATTACCCTACTACTACAAAGGGAGGGGATTCTTGTATTATTTGTTTGGGACAGGGAGATAGTCTAGTGTGCTTTATTTTATTCTCCTATTTTACACCCCACCTCCCCCTCTACCGCGAACAAATTGGCGCCGTTGCCGGGGAGGCAATCAATCGCCACCTAAGTTAATCACGATCTTTTTCTAAGCTTATTTTGCAGGTTTATGCGATGTTCTGATCGCGGACCTATCCTGGAACCAATTGACGAGCCTGAACGTTTCTACCATCTTCGTAACAAAGCAATTCGCATCATGGCTGACAACGAGACGCAGGCTGAGATCATAGAGCGGTTGAGAAAGGAGATCGAGGACCACAATGCTACAATCGCTGCTGAAAGGGCCGCTGCTGCTGCTGAGCGAGCCCGTGCTGATAGGGAGGAGGATGCGCGCAGACAAGCCCAAGAGCGGCTAAATCAGTATCCACAGACGGCGATGCAATACATGCATCCGCCCCTTCATGTTCCTGAATCTGCCATTATAATTCCTCACTCCAATTATGAACTGAAAATTAACTTCCTATCTGAGATTAAAAGAAATACTTTTGAAGGAAGACATAATGAATGCCCCCTACAACACATCTCTACTTTTATGGACTTATGTGAAACAGTTGCTGATGGAGTAAACTTAGAGTATGTGCGACTAAAATCTTTTCGATGGTCTTTGGCAGGAAAGGCATTACAATGGCTTGAAAGTTTGGCTCCACGATCGCTAAGGACATGGGCGGAAGTGAAAGATGCATTCTTGAACAAATTCTTCCCACCTTCTAAAATGGCAATGCTACGACAAAGGATCACGGCTTTCAAACAAAAGCCAGGTGAAACCCTAGCACAGGCGTGGGAGCGCTTCAAAGACTTGCTGAGATCATGCCCGATGCATGGGCAACTTCCATATGTCATCCAAGAGATTTTTTATAATGCCCTTGATGCGCCGAATAAGGAGAGGATCAATTCATATACCTCCTATCGGTACATTGAGCTTACACCAACGGAGGCATGGGAGACCATTGAGAGGCTTGTGAACTTTGACAACACCTATGGGGCTGCTGCGGCCTATGATCCAAGGCCTGCCCCATCTATGCCACTATATGAGCCTCCAAGGGAGATAGATCCTGAAGTACGGCAACAATTCCATAACGATCAAACACGCCGCCTTCAAAAGCAAGTAAGGTTCCTGAGCAACAATCAACCTTGTCAGGAGTGTGGTTCAATAAGGCATAACACCAGTGCCTGTCCACATACTGAGCAAGTATCCATGGCGGAACAACATGAGGAGGTCAAATGGACGAGAGGCCCCTATGGAGGGGGCAATCAACAAAATTGGGGTGATCAAAGGTTCTATCAAAGGGATCCCCCAACCTATAGGGCACCAGGGCACCCTGAGCGGGAGACTAAGAAAGATGACCTGCAAATCATCCTTGATGAGATGCGAAGGAACCACGCTGAGTTCAAACAAGCCAATAACTCCGTCCATACTCAGCTGCAGGGCATCAATTCTAGACTTGGGGAGATCGACGTTTGGAAGCGCAACATGGAGACTCAAATGAGTCAATTGGCGGAAGCAATGCCCAAAGCGTCCGGATCACTCCCTGGATCCACTGTGCCCAACCAAAAGGGCAAAACCACAGGTCATATCGCGGCAGTAAACCTAAGGAGTGGGCGTCAATTACAAACGCCCGAGCGAAAAGTGGAGGAGAAGGAGCCAGAACAGACGTCGATATCGACCCCCCCTGTCGATATCGACCAAGGTGACATCGATGTCGACCCTCCTGTCGATGTCGACCCTAATTCTGCGTCACCACAGAAATCGACTCTTCCAGTTGATATCGACCCTACTGCTGCCGATATCGACCTCACTACAGCTGCAGGAAGGAAGAAGGTGTTGCCATTCCCAACTAGAAAGGTGACTAAGGACCCAGCGGAAAAGAAGTTCCAACGGTTCGTGAAGATGCTCCAAGGGCTTAATGTCTCTATACCATTCACAGAGGCACTTCACGAGATGCCATCTTATGTGAGGTTCCTTAAAGATATCTTGGGTAAGAAGCGATCGCTCTCTGAGATCGCAGAGGAATGCAACAGGTTGGAGTTACCACAAAAGCGGGCGGACCCAGGTAAGTTTTCTATCGCTATAGGTCTAGGTCAATTCAAATTTAATGCTTTAGTTGACTTGGGCGCTAGCGTTAGCATGATGCCACTAACCATTTGGCACAAGGTAAAGATAGGTCCTCTGGAGCCCGTGGATGCAAGATTATACATGGCTAACAATACCGTAGTTATTCCAACTGGGATAGTGACAGATGTGCCAGTACAAGTAGGCAAATTCTTTGTCCCCGCTGATTTCCTAGTTGTTGACATAGCGGAGGACCCTGCTTGTCCAATTATTTTAGGTAGGCCATTCTTAGCAACCGTCGATGCCAACATTAGCGTGAAGAAAGGATTGCTCTCACTCACAATTAGTGATGAAGTAATAGAGTATTCCTTCAACAAGACGGTGCAAAGTCAAGGGCCAATGGAGATAAAAGCCATCAAAGAAGCCCAAGTAGAGGAAGTTGAAGCAATCTTGAACGAAGGAGCTCAACAGGACATCGAAATCGACCCAGGTAAGTCGATATCGACCACTATTGTTCAAGATTCTGTGACAGGTCATAAGTATGGGGTCGACGGAGGAAAAGAGGAAGCATCGAAATCGGGGTCAAGGGTCGATATCGACCACACCCTATCGAAATCGACCACCATCAGCGCTGAGAAGAGAGGCGAGGAGACCTCGATATCGACCTCTGAGGGTCGAAATCGACATGATCATATCGAGTCAAAACTCCCCAAATCGACTGATCCTACAGGTGTACAACAGGGATCGATATCGACCTCTGCACATCGACATCGACCTGAGCCACAGACGGAGAAGAAGGTAAGTCAAGGTACGGATTCCTCTTGTTCAATTACCCATTTTTATCCGACCACCCATTTTTATGTTATATTTATAGGCACTCGTTGTCGTAAACCACCCATTTTTATCCGACCACCAATACATTATGTCTTGTAAATGGGTCTTTGGAAGCGGAATATGAGCAATTTTTTTGGGCAATTCCAACAGGCAACACTAAACTAAGTTTCTCCATACACCATTTATTATTGAGGATATATTGATTGACAGTTTCATCTGGATTAATCCCATCTGGATCTAAACACACATTTTGTATCGCAGAAATCGGTGACCACTTATCCTTCCAAAATTTGATGGTTTTACCATCTCCCACCGACCAGGCCAGTCCTTCCTTAAAAGGCTTGATTAATTTTCTTAACTGTGTCCATTGCCATGATGCACTACCTCTACCCTCATATTCCAAAATATGAGAAGTTTTTAAGTATTTGTAATCAATGATTTTTACCCAAATATTGAAAGGTTCCGCTAGAATTTTCCACAAGAGTTTTGATGTGCGCGCAAATTGCCATATTTTCTATGCACATATGAATTCATTTTGTTGTCTTTTGCATGCACATTAATGGGAAAACATGGGAATAGTGTAGTTTATGCTTAAATGTCAAATATATGGGTTTGCACGAGTTTCCATGTGATTTCGCAGAAAACAGGATGAAAATGGATGAATTCAGAAGAGCGGAAAAGGAACTCAAAGTCTTCTGAAGAGGTCGAAATCGACTGAAGACCTCGACATCGAGTACATCGAGACATAGGAATCGAGCAGAAAGGAAACAGAGCATCTCGACACAGAAGAGGTCGATATCGACATCTGGGGGTCGATATCGATGCTGCCAGATCGACCAAGTTGATAGAAGTCGAGTAGGAGAAGGAGAAGCTTGAGATAAGATTTTGGAGGGGTCGATATCGAGGTCCAAGGGTCGATATCGACCATGCCAGCAGAGGAATTCGACTCCGATTTTGATAGAATTGTATCCAATGCTTGCAATATCTATCCAAAGGTCGAGATTTCCTATCATCAACATCAGATTTATCATGAGGAGGCTGATTTCACCATGAAGTTTTAGCTTTTACTTTTTAATTATTTTATTTTAGTTATCATAGAGAATAAAGATAAGGTTTCGAGTCCTTGTCGACATCTACAAATAGAAGCCAATAGGGCTGAGTTTGGGTATTCCGAATTCAGTTTGAGACATAATTCAGTTGCAATAGAGAGAGAGAGAGAGAGTGGCCGAGTGGAGTTGTAAAGCGAGAGCGGAGTGGCTTGTTCGGTTGTACTTTCTTTCGGAGTTTTAATTCAAAGTAGCTTTCTTTCAATAACAATGATGATGATGTGCATGATGAGGAGCGAGTAGTCAACCCACTTCTAGGGTCGGGGTGAGCCCGACAATAGCAATGTGAGGTAAGTGCATCAAAGGTTTGACTTTTATGCGATTCCGTCTTCTACCCCATGCATGATCCTTTGCGAAAGTTAGGGAGATTCGTTATTTGCATTATTGAAGCGAAAGCCACTCATATTGCGAACTTGAATTACTCATGAATTGGATAGTAACTCTTAGGAATTATGCGAAAGCCTCTAGTCACCTAAGTGTTGATAACGAAAGTTATTTGACGGAAAGACATAAAAGTTCATATCTTTAGCATGAAACTTGCATTGTTATCGTTGTGGCATAAAACCCTGACTTTGGAAGCCTTTTAATTAATTAAATTCTTCATAAAAGTTTTAGTTTTGTTTCTGTTCATCTTCCCTCTCCATTCTATTTTCTTCGGATCCTTTTCCGACCAATTGGTTACAAAAACAGTTTCTGTGACAAGCATCGAAATCGACTTTAAGGGTCGATATCGAGTACTAACATCGATATCGAGGTCTCTGCTCGACGTCGACTTGCTATTTTGTCTTCTGCAGGAACTGCGCTAGGAAATCGACCAGAACTGAGGTCGATATCGACCAGTATACTCGATATCGAGTGTCTGCTGAGGTCGAAAGCTTTGATCGTGAGTACAACAAAGGAAGCGCTGACCTACCTCCTCGTGGATTCGATCCTGAATTACCCTACTACTACATAGGGAGGGGATTCTTGTATTATTTGTTTGGGACAGGGAGATAGTCTAGTTGTGCTTTATTTTATTCTCCTATTTTACACCCCACCTCCCCCTCTACCGCGAACAAGTTTCATTTGCAATGCTTCATTCATCTCTTTTGTCTTTCGCAGACCCATTCCTCCGATTGCTTTAGTCCTGCATACTTTGTCCCAACCTATTAGCGGTTTATATTGTAGATCTTTATTCCAAAAGAATGTTCTATTTATTTTATCTAAAGTTGAATGTATTGAGACCGGAAGCATAAAGCTTTGCATTGAATATAGCGGTTTGGACGCCAAATTTGAATTGATTAGTACTGATCTCCCATGTTGGGAAAGAGCGTTTTCTTTCCATTTTGTCAGCTGGTTCATCGTTTTTCCAATAATTTCCTCAAATGTTGTTCTATTTACTCTTTCGTTCACTATAGGACAACCCAAATACTTGTCAAGTTTAATCTGTTTTGAGATATTCAGGCATCCTTCAATAACAGAAATACATGAAGCAGGAATGCCAGGCGAACATTGAAAAGCCAATTTATTATAGTTAACTTTTTGCCCTGAGATTTGACAGTAATTATCAACTATAGACCTCACCTTTTGGCAAGCAGACATGTTACCTTTTGAGAAAATAATGATATCGTCAGCAAACGCAAGAAACGGAACTCTAGGACCTGAGTGTCCAAACCGAAATCCAATACCCGACTGATCTATATTGGACTCTAAAGTTAATCTTCTAGCCAACACTTCAGCACCTAGAATGAAAAGAAACGGAGATAACGGGTCACCTTGTCTAATCCCCCTAGAGGGTTTAAACACTTCTGTCGGGCCATTATTGACTAATACGGAAAATGACACCGTAGTTACGCACTCCATGATTAGATTAATAATTTTTTTTATCAAAACCAAATTTACTGAGAACCAATTATGTGAAACACCAATCAACCCGGTCATAAGCCTTTTCCATATCCAATTTTATAGCCACCCACCCCTCCGAACCCTTTCGGGATTTGAAGGAATGGAAGATCTCATGAGCGATAAGAATATTGTCTTGAATGGCTCTATCAGAAACAAAGGCTCCCTGGAACGGATGAATCAGCTTTCCTATGACCTTTTTAAGATGCTCAGTTAGAATTTTAGATATTATTTTGTAGATAGTTGAGCATAAGCTAATGGGTCTGTAATCCGTAGTTTTTCTTGGGTTATCACATTTTGGCAGTAAAGTGATAAATGTGTGGTTTACTTGTCGGAGTAATTTCCCTGAATGAAAATACGCTTTGACAGCTTTTATAACATCAGATCCAATGATATCCCAGTAAGTTTTATAGAATTCAACTGTCATTCCATCAGGACCTGGGGATTTATTCATTCCTAATGACCACACTGCCTCTTTTATTTCTCCATTACTCGACTGCTGACAGAGGATCCTATTATCCTCATTAGATACAGATCGAGGAATTAAACCCAATTGGTTATTAAGAAGACTCAGGTTGATTTGTTCTTTCGAGAATCATTTCGTAAAATCATTTTTAATCTCCATGCGAATATTTTGCTCCCCTGTAATTGGTGTTCCTGAGCTAGAGATTATATTCCTTATAATTTTCCTATTCCTTTTCCCAGATGCTACTCTATGAAAATACGCGGTGTTCGAATCAGTTAGTTTTAAATGTTTAGATTTTGCCCTTTGGCACCAGTATTCTTTTTGAAATTGAAGCAAATTTTTCTTTTTTTGTGATTAATTGTTTTTCTTTCGCTTTTTCCTGACAAGAGGAGAGCAGACACGACGATTGAATATGAATGAGCTCTTTTTCAACTTCTTGTATCTGTCGGAAAATATTACCAAAGGTGACCTTATTCCATTCTTTGGCCTTTTCTTTCAGAATTTTGGTCTTAAACAATAGCCTATACATAACCGATCCGTGACACTTGATTCTCCATACTTGTTTTACAATATTTCGGAAATCCTGTCTCTGAAGCCACATATTCTCGAATTTAAAGGGTGGGGGTTTGAAGATATAGTCCGAGTTAAGACTAATAGATATAGGGCAATGATCCGATGACGAAAATGCACCATTGAGGGTGACTAAGTCAGGGAATACTTATAAATATTCATGCTGAACAAGGACACGATCGAGTTTCTCAAGAATGTTGTCCTCCCCTTCAACGTTCTTTCTCCAGGTAAACTGATTGCCTAATGACGGGATCTCCATAAGAGAACATTAATTCTTAAATTGATTTAGTCTTTCAAATCTCATATGACTGTTTATTATTCCTCCCAATTTTTCATTACTACTACAGATTTCATTCATATCCCCTAGCACCAAACACGGCAGGGGCTCATTGACAATAATTGTTGACAGATTATTCCAGAATGAATCTTTCTCAGAAGCATGAGGAGGAGCGTAGATAAAGAAGATCATTCCCGGAAATTTTTTGTCGAAGCAAGAATACTTTGCTCTAATGACTCTTGACATTACAATGTCCACCTCAATAGATTCGTTTAGCAGATCATTTTCATTCCATAAAAGGCCAATACCCCCGCTCTGCCATTCCCAGTTGACCATATCGACTTGTCAAAACCACTAGATTGCCAAATTTTATCTTGTGGAACGTTCTCCATTCTTATTTCGGCAATGGCCATTACAGCCAGACGATTATCAATACGCATCGATCTAAGATCTGTCCACAAGTTAGGCTTACCAATACCTCTGATGTTAGCATTTGAGCATGTAATGTGAAAATTTGAGCACATGATCTGGGAGTAGAAGATCCTACTCCTAAAAGGTCAAAAAATAGGTCTGTTCCACAAATTTTTTCCCACACCCCCCACACACATGCCTATTACGGAATCAGAAATTCAAATTCGGATGAATTAGGTAGACTAAATTTTCTCATACGCATAATTTTATTAACAAAACCCTTAATTTAATAACTAAATTAATAACTTTTTATTAATTTTCCTTAATTTTTTTTCCTATTATGTTATTTTTGTAAAAATGAGGCAGGTTGGAGCAGACCACAACCCGTCCCTCAGTCCGTCCCTAATACGAACAAATATTATAAAGATTGGTACTATTGAAGAGCATGCTTAAAGATGTATAAATCGAGCTCTCTATCAAAAATCAAAGGAGGATGGGCCTGACTTTAATTTTAAAGATTTGCGCCATATAGTCTGTATATATGTTGACTTTCTAGAAAACATGTGAGAAGGAGACCGCCTCAAAATGTTGACGAAGGAAGAGCATATTCGTGATGATAATATCTATTTTCTAGGGGTAAGTTCAACATCTCTTAATAATATTGATGGATGTAAAATTGTCATATTCCACGCGAATCCTTTACAGCCCCAGAGTCTTTGCCTCCCAACTTGAAACCTATGGCCTTTGGACATAATTAGTACGGACTTTTGTCCGAATTATTTTTCACCACATACATCCATTTCACCTTGCTAGTCTCGAATGATATTATAATGGCAAGTTTTCGAATTAAAAGATGTTAGATTTTTTTTAAAAGATTAAAAGAAGAGTTAGGACTTTTGCACAATTTATTAATAATAACAAAAAAACGGAATTTTCGCCAAATGCCCCTGAGGTTAAGGCTAATTCGCATGGTGTACAAAAGTTTAAGATTTGATAATTAAGTAAAAAATAATAAAAATATTTAAATAAAATATTATCAATCGTTAACATAAAATATAAAAAAATAGATTTGATAATTAAGTAAAAAATAATAAAAATATTTATGAAAATGTGTAAAAAATTACATGAGTTTAAGATTTAAGTAGAATAAGTTGATTGGGTTAAAATTATAAAATAAATGTGGTAATAACACCTAATAAAATATATGCTTATGGTTTAATATTTTGATATAACTAGATTGATTAAAAAAACGTGTACAAATTTCATTAGTTTGCTTTTTTTTTTCTAGATTTTGTCGATTGGAAGAAAATTGTAAAATTAAAATGATTATGGCATTTAAGCAAAAATATTTCTCATTTAATAGTTGGAATAGGTAAATCTCATTGGTTAAAAAATATTTAAAAATTTTACTATTGAAAATTTATGTAGATTAGGTTGATTAGGTGAAAATTCAAAACTTAAGATTATTATATATAAAAAATAGTTTTCATTATATATACACAGAGAGAGAGAGAGATTGGTTGCTTCGGAAAAAAAAAGAATTCGTATATTTGAAAATATGTATTTTTTTGAATTTTTTTTAATTAATCCCATGGTTTTTAAAAAAATAGCATGAAAAGATATCATGTAATAATGCATAATGAAATAATATTGTAATTAATATTAATTTTATTACATACAAGTTTTGAATTAATCCCATTGGTTAAAAAATGTAGTATAAAATGAAATTGTGTAAATAAAATTAGATAATTTAGTTACTATAATTAAATGATATTGTGCAAATAATAACTTACAAAAATAATAATGAAATAATATTTTCTTTTCTTTTATTTTCATCCAAAATGTTAACAAATTGGATAGAGGGGTATCTGGCGAAAAAATGAAAACCTCAGGGGCATTTGGCGGAAATAATAAAAACCTCAGGGGCACCCTGCGAAATATGTCAAACTTTCGTACTCCACACGAATTAGCCTTAACCTCAGGGGTATTTGGCAAAAATTCCAAAAAAAAAAAGAAAGTTGAACAGTCCACAAGTGCGGGATACACATACCACCTCTACACTAACAAAAAATTTATAATCCTTGTCTCTCTCCGATATAAAATGTCTTCTTTCTTATATAAAAAAAAATAGGACAAATTGTGAAAAATAGCATGAACTTTAGGGATAGTTGCGTTTAATGACATAAACTTTAAAAATGTTAAAAATAATCACAAACTTTGGTTCTGGTTGCAATAAGTGGCACATCTTTTTTTTTAACTATCCCTTCTTATTAACATTCTTTGTAGAAAAAAAAATCATCCAATTTTCAATTTTTTAAAAAATGCTCATATTTCATTTTAAAAAATAATCCATTTTCATTTTTAATTTAAAAAAATATAATTTATTTTATAAAACACTACTTTTTTCCTTTTTTCTTAAAAGAATACACTCATTATTTACACCCCGTTAAAAAAAAACTAATTTTATTTTCTCCATAAACTCAGTTTTTTTTTCAAAAAAATTAAATAATAAGTAATGTCTTTAAAATGAAAAATGAGTGTCGTAAAAAGATACCAATTAATATCACAATTATATTTTTTTAAAAATGATGTTTTTTTTTGAAAAATTGAAATTGAGTTTATAAACATGAATTTTTTTTTTTTAAAAAAAGAAGAAAATTATGAGTGGGTTTAAAAAAACAATGGAAAATGTGATTTTTTTGCAAACAAAATGTTAATAAGGGGTGTACTTTTAAAATAAAATGGTTGTGCTATTAACCACAACCACCCTTCAAAGTTGGTGATTATTATAGAATTTTTGAAAGTTGGTGTCACAAAACACAACCACCCCTAAAGTTCATGTTATTTTTTGCAATTTGCCCAAAAAAATATGTAAAAGAAAGAATATATAGCCAAGTAGCCAACCATCGATAGTTAGACAATGCCGAAAATATTACTTTCATGCAACGTATGACATATTTTGAATGATTGAAGTGCTTTTAATTATCAATATTTCATCTGGGTTTGCAACTTTGCATGTTTCACAACATTTGGGTTTATATTATATATATGCGAAAATTATATTTGTTTATTTATTCTTTAAGTTGACCTTTAATGAAAGCACCAATGAAGCCACTTTGATTCTTCTTCTTCTTGTAGTACATGATGACATCTTTAAAAATGTCAACTATTATATATCTCCTTTTTTTTTGGTAGTATGTCAACTATGATCTCATTTAATATGGTTTTGGTGGAAAAGATTTGTCTGGTTAGATCCTACTGACCTATTAGCTAGTGGCGGATCTACAGGGGGTTCGGGGTGGCTGAAGCCCCCATCCGAAAAGTAAAGGTTTATATATATGGGATGTTTGTAATATATACAAGTTAAATAGGATGTTAATATAATGACGGCCTGGCTCACTGGTAAAAAACACGGGTTGAAGCCAAAATAGAGCGACTAAACCCAGGTTCGATTTCCCATTACCCTAACTTTTTGCATCTGTTTTTTTTTTTTTACAAAAATCCAGAAACCCACTTTTTTCTGAACACACGGCCAAAGTGTTTGCCGGTTTGGCTTTCACAGACAGTGAAAGCGAAAATCCTGAGCCGCCCGAGTCCCCGATCTGGTCGCCGCCGCCAACTTCACCTCCGACCGACCTTGACACCGGCGCACCGCGCACCACCGCAACCTAACCCTCTTTTTTGCCTACTGTCTCCCTCAGTCCCGCAATCCGTAGAGCCGAAGTGGTTCAATCTTCATTGTTCTTCTTCACTCCTTCGATCTATAGTTAGTTTTGTTCCTCTTTCTTTTAATTTGATTGTTTTTATGTTCAATTGTATGAGATGTGAATCAATTTAGATTAGAATGTATAGATTTGTGAATCAATTTGGGGAAATTTATTTAGTGAATCAATTTGGGGAGATTTCGATTAGGGTTTGTGATTAGTGAGAAATAAATTTGTGGTTTATGATTTGAAATTGTGGTTTGTGGTTGTGATGAGACAGAAATTTGTTGTTTGTGATTTGGAATTGTAGATTGTGATTGTGGTTGTGAGAAATGTATGAGTAAATTTGCGGTTTGTGATTTGGAATTGTGGTTTGTGAATTTATTTTTTTATAGGAGTATAAAATATGGACAAGGATTAATTTAAGTTGAATTTTACTTTTAATTAGATTGTTTTTAAGTTTAATTCGTTGGGATGAGAATCAATTTAGATTAGAATTTTTGGATTTGATAATCACTTTGGATAAATTTCGATTAGGGTTTGTGATTTTGCTAATAAATTTGTGGATTTAAGTAGCAATTTGGGGTAAATATGTGGATTGGGAGTAAGAAGTTTTAAGTTGAATTTTATATATTGATAGAGTTTGGTTTAAATGATTTGTGGAATTTGAAAAATAACATTAGTTATAATGACTTATTTGGTTTATAGGGACAAAAATCATGTTTAATGAGAAGCATCGATCCTACCGTCTTTTATAGTTTTCAGCCCCCTTCTAAGAAAATCCAGGATCCACCACTGCTACTAGCTAATAGTATCATTGCGACGAGAGTACGAAATTCTGGATGAGTCTGAAGAGCAATGTATAGACAAGTGATCAAATGATCTAGTCATAAAAAAATCCGGTAACGCATCTGACTGCAAAATGACCTCCCATGGTCGTATACCACCTCCACTAGCACCAAAAGCTTACAAAGATCTCTATCTACTCGCTTTCTACTCTATGACCCCAACATAACAGGGGATCTAATAACGAGATTGCATTAGACTCCCTATTCACCGCTTCTCCCTTAATGTTCTGCCTTTACATTTAAGAGGAAGCCTCAACCTACACGTCTATATTACGCGTTTAGCCCAACAAGCGGGATTATAGGGACCTCATGGCTAGCCAGGTCGGATCTTCGGTGGTGCTCATTGGCTCGCCCTCTCCAAGTAGGGAGGTGAGTCTAGTGGCTTGGGTGAAGGCTCAGGTCAACATGGCTCCTATAGCGGAGGGCGCAACGTGAGAAGCTCCGGGTGAGTACGAAAACTAGAGGTGATTAACTAAGAATCGTTAATTGTATTGGATCTCTTGGTATATCATCGCTTCTTTTATTCCATATGAGTATATGACCATATCCACTTACAAATTTACTTCTTAGTAGTTTTATGGACTTTTTTTTTTAATAAAAAATGCTATGACTTAAATTCAAACTATATATATATATATCATAATAAAAATATCTTTAAAAATATTTCTAAATCAGGAATATTACCCTAAAATTTAAAAATGCTCCCCACTCCAGTCACAACTCACAAGCCACAACCTTGGTTTTTTCCTATCATGGTATCTCTAACAATTTTGATAAAATATCTCTCAAACAGAGAAGAAAATAGTAAAAAAAAAAAAAGTTCAAAATTTTACACTTCAACGGTTCATTTCGTTTCGACCAATTTAGATTTAACTTGTCTTCATGTGATCAACTGTGCAAGAGGTGTGAAATTCATGTATTAAGGCCAGGATTGGGCTTCTGTTTTCCACATCGCTCCACGCAAAAAACCTCACATGTTGGGCCTGATGTTAATGTCGGCCCATTAGGATCGTCCACCTCAAGGACGACCAAGTTTTTTCCTTTTTTTTTTTAATTTAAAAAAGAGTATATTGCCACGTTATTAAACATCGAAAATCCACCGTTGGATGGTCCACGCTGGTTTTGATCTACCAATCAGAAGCGCCTATACCCTTGCGCTCCTCCAAGAACACTTCGCTCCCGGGAATTCCTCCTCATAAAGAGAAAGAATCATTAAACGCTATAGTGCTATACCACCGATATTGGATTCGAGGACCGGAGAAACAAATCCCTGATTCAGAGAGATAGTGTGTGTGTGAGGAAGTTAATCGAAACTTTGTTGCGAGAACGATGAGGAGGTGGACTCTACCGTCCGCTCTGCTCCTGCTTTGCCTTCTCTTTCTTCTTCCAGATCAAGGTGCGTTTCTCACTCACTTATTTTCATGCCATCGCCCTGTTTTCTGTTAGCTAGGAACGTTGTGGCTCCGTTCATTTTGATCTGTTTGAGATTTCAAAGATTTTGTTGTCCTGTTTTTCGTTTGTGTTTTTCTTTCAGAAAGTATGGCGATTCTAGATCCTGCCGTTTCTCTGATTGTACGTTTTTATTAAACATGATGATTAATTGCGTAGTTGATAGCGAATCGATGAATCGTCGATCGCTTGTGTATCGTACACGAACTTTGTTGGATATGAAATCAAACGATGAGTTAAACATTGCACGATCTACACCGTATAGATTGTATAGTGTTAGTTTTGCGTGTAATTCACTGTTCTCCTCGCCTCTCGTAATCTGTCAGTGTTTTTCATTTAATCATGGAATTTGTTACTGGTAGGTCGGAGGATACAAGTAAATGCAGATGGAAATTCAGATGAGGTAGCGAATCCGCCGAAGGTTGAAGACAAGCTCGGTGCTGTTCCTAGTGGTCTATCCACTGATCCTGATGTTGCTAAAAGGTAATTTCAGGCCACTGTCCCCAAACCTGTTTTGGTAATTATTTTTTGTACGTTGGAAAATTTAGCTTACTATAGGTTTTCCTCGTGTCCAGAGAGGCTGAATCCATTTCCACGAAGACACTCCGCAGTACTGCAGAGAAATTTGAGTTTCAGGCGGAGGTTTCTCGACTTATGGATATCATTATCAACTCCCTGTACAGCAACAAAGACATTTTTCTTAGGGAGCTTATCTCTAATGCTTCTGATGTAAGTATCACGTGAACAGTTTATTGTGATCTATGTACTTCTTTTACTGTCGAGAGAAAAGGCATTGCTCGTTTGAGACCTTTACTGATGGGAAATGGTGCTGTTGTAGGCATTGGATAAGATTAGGTTCCTATCATTGACAGATAAAGAAGTATTAGGTGAAGGGGACAACACTAAACTAGAGATTTTGGTAAGTAACAGTACTTTCAACTCCTATTCATGGATTTTGTTAGAAATGAGTCACTAACTAGGAGAGATTACAATTTGACACCTCCTTGGTGCCAAATTCAATAATGTAACCAATGCAGATCAAACTGGATAAAGAGAAGAAAATACTCTCCATTCGAGACAGGGGTATAGGGATGACAAAAGAAGATCTTATAAAAAACCTTGGAACCATAGCAAAGTCCGGAACTTCAGGTACATCTTTCTAGTAGGTGAAATTGATGTATGCATAGTATTTCCCTAAATTACAAAGTTATTACTGGGTCTCAGATTTTGACTAAAGTTTATGTTGCATCACAGCTTTTGTTGAGAAGATGCAGACAAGCGGAGATCTAAATTTGATTGGGCAGTTCGGTGTGGGATTCTATTCTGTTTACCTGGTTGCTGATTACGTTGAAGTTATCAGCAAGCACAATGATGACAAACAGTATGTTTATTGGATTTATGTTGATTATCTGTCCTAGTTGTCCTAAAAAGTTCAAAAAATTCTCAAGTTTGTGCTATGTTCAGGTATGTATGGGAATCCAAGGCTGATGGAGCATTTGCCATTTCTGAAGATGTTTGGAATGAACCACTTGGGCGAGGAACTGAGATCAGGCTACATCTGCGAGAGGAAGCCGGGGAGTACATAGAGGAGAGCAAATTGAAAGTGAGTGTGTTGTTTTTTTTAATGGAATCCTTTTTGTCCCCTTCAACAATTTTACACTTCTAGTTACAAAATGAATCTTCTTTCTTTGATTCATATTGGATATAATTGCCATCATCATTGAACACATTCTATCATCAGGTAGTAATTTCATGCATGGTGCTTGATGTGTAAATGGTTAGAAATGGTACTCCATGCCCAAGTCACGGGAATGATCATCAGATCATACAATTCCAGTCTTCTACCGTCTTCCGTCTTTTTTAGTTTTAGTGTAGAAAATCCTTGTAATGAATGTGTTTGGTTGTAGTGAACGTGTTCAGTTTTTATTGCCTTTACACAATCTTGTTTCTTAAGCAACCTAAATGTGTGTTGCTCTTGCTGGATTCACAGCTGCTACACTTTTGGAGGTTTATGTTCTTTCTTTGAAATGTCAGCTTGTTCGTGATATCTACTGTTGGTTGGTGGCCTTCTTGTCCCAAGGCTGATTTTTATTGTTGTATACTCATTTGATGTGTAGGATCTGGTGAAGATATATTCTGAGTTTATCAACTTCCCTATATCCCTCTGGGCTACCAAGGAGGTAGAGAAGGAGGTTCCTGCCGATGATAGCGATTCAAGTGATTCCAGTGATGAAGAGGATTCCTGTATGTGAATGAAAATAAGACCACTTTGTTTATCTGATGAAGCTTTGATAGATGTGCCTTTCTAATCTAACACTTCAATATTCACTGTGGATCAGCTGAAACAACCTCTTCTGAAGAAGAATCTGAAGATAAGGAGGACGGAGAGGATGAGAGGAAACCAAAGACTAAAAAAGTCACAGAAAAAACTCAAGAGTGGGAGCTTTTGAATGATGTGAAAGCCATATGGCTACGGAATCCAAAGGAGGTGACAGATGAAGAGTACACAAAATTCTACCACTCCCTTGCAAAGGTGAGCTTCCATGTCTTCCTGATCCTAGGGTCATGTATTGTTTCATATGTCTTCTTGTTAATTTTTATGATACGTTTCTACTGGAAATGGTTTTCTTTAAGTTTTTTTATGCGAGTACGTTGCCTTTTTCTGTATAAATTCTTGTTTTTTTTCCATAATGAAATTTTGTTCTTGTGTTGCTGTAGGACTTTGGTGATGAAAAACCTAAGGCATGGAGTCACTTTAATGCTGAAGGAGATGTTGAATTCAAGGCTGTTCTATTTGTTCCTCCAAAGGCTCGTCATGATCTGTATGAGAGTTACTACAATTCCAACAAGTCCAACTTGAAGTTATATGTCCGCAGGGTGTTCATTTCTGATGAAGTTGATGAGCTTTTGCCCAAGTATTTGAGCTTTTTAATGGTAAGATATGCTTGATTATAGGATCCTGCTGCTATATCTTTTGGAGTTTTGGTTATAACTTTATATTTAATAATACCTTTTGCATTGTCCTAAAAGGTTCATATGTCATGCAGGGGCTTGTTGATTCTGACACTCTTCCTCTCAATGTGTCACGAGAAATGCTTCAACAACACAGTAGCTTGAAAACAATCAAAAAGAAATTAATTAGGAAGGCCCTTGACATGATCCGTAAGCTTGCTGAGGAGGATCCTGATGAGTCTGATGACAAAGAAAAGAAAGGTATGTTCCCTGCCTATTTGCGTTGAGAGGTGTGTTTTTCACGGATGTTTGTGGATTATATAAGTTGACTTACATGGATAATAAAATAACTGATATCGTGGATCTAAGTTAACTCTTAAGCCGTATGCCAACCTAAGCATTATTTGCTAACTGTTGTAATAACTTCAATCATCATGAGATTCTTAGTACATGGTATACTCTGCAGTCTACCACTGTCCAATCTCTTTTTCATCGTATTGCAAATTTCTAATAACCTAAATTCCTTGCTTTTAGATGCTTTCTCTATCGTTATTAGAGCTGGCTTGTCAATTTTCCTTTTTAGTGCTGATATTTTGCTGCTGACTGCAGAAGTTGAAAAGCATGCTGACAGTGACGAGAAGAAGGGCCAGTATGCAAGGTTCTGGAATGAATTTGGCAAGTCTATCAAGCTTGGTATCATTGAGGATGCAGCTAACAGGAACCGTTTGGCAAAGCTGCTAAGAGTTGAAACGTAAGTTAGTTTGATTGTGACAGTCCATAATCATCCATTCCAGTTGCCCAAAGTTATTAGGACGTTTCAATGTTTTCAAGTATGTTCTCTCTATTCATATGTTTTCTTTTTCTTCCTATAACAGATCCAAGTCCGACGGTAAATTAATTTCTCTTGATAAGTACATCTCAAGGATGAAAAAGGGGCAAAAAGACATCTTCTATATAACAGGAAGCAGCAAAGAACAATTAGAGAAGTCCCCATTCCTGGAACGTCTTTCAAAGAAAAATTTTGAGGTAACATCTGGGAAAATCCTTTTAATACATATGGTAACGCTCTCCACCTACCGTTCCAACTACTCATCGCTGTGTTTCATTTATAATTTGCTTCAGGTGATCTTCCTCACTGATCCAGTGGATGAGTACTTGATGCAATACCTCATGGACTATGAAGACAAGAAATTCCAAAATGTGTCCAAGGAGGGTCTTAAGCTTGGAAAGGATTCCAAAGACAAGGAACTCAAGGAGTCGTTCAAGGACCTCACCAAGTGGTGGAAGGCCACTCTTGTCAGCGAGAAGGTGGACGATGTCAAGATAAGCAACCGTCTGGCAGACACCCCTTGTGTTGTTGTTACTTCCAAGTATGGATGGAGTGCTAACATGGAGAGAATCATGCAATCACAAACTCTCTCTGATGCGAGCAAGCAAGCCTACATGCGTGGAAAGAGGGTGCTTGAGATCAACCCACGGCACCCAATCATTAAGGAACTCCGTGAAAGAGTTGTCAACAACCCTGAGGTAAAAAACAGCACAGCTGATGTACCAATTGCCACAGAAGCTATCCAAATTTGAACTGCAATGTTATACTATCTTGGGTTTGATGTGCACGCTGGCCTATTTTTGCAGGATGCAAGCGTGAAAAAAACAGCACAGCTGATGTACCAGACAGCCCTATTGGATAGTGGCTTCATACTCGACAACCCGAAGGACTTTGCTTCTCATATCTACGACTCTGTAAAGGACAGCCTAAAAATCAGCGCAGATGCAGCCGTAGAGGAAGAAGAGATAGAAGAACCCGAGGCTGAACCAGAGAAAAAGGAGGAATCCGCTACAGAGTCGGAACAGGTTGAAACTGTTCTCAAGGACGAGTTATAGATGACCTATATTGTACCAGTCAGCTGCGCAATAGCCATGGTTCTCGTCAAGGGAAAGAACTCACTTGGTGTTTCCATAAACGCAGTTGATTGAATTTTGCCACTGATCATCTTTTAGTTCGAATAGCATTAGTGCAGAAAACGGTTCTCTGTGTTTCAGCTGCAAAGCTTATAGCAATGACCACTTTCGGTCGCCCTCTAGTTCCAAATCCTTTTTATCTTGGCTAATTGTTTTCCAGTGAAATTGCAGTCACAGGTGCGTTTTCTAAAGATGATAAGAACTATAATCAACCAGAAGCAAACTTATGAAAGAAGCCCGAAGTGCTCCGTGATCTGGAAAAATAAGGCCCATGTAGAAGGCACATAACAATGATCTGTAAGTTGCATCTTATGTGTTTCATTACACATGAAACCAGCCTCAAAGCAATTGATTTCTTTTAGGATTGTAAAAGGCAATTGCTTTCTCGTTGTGAAGTTAATTGGTAGTTGGATTGATAAAGAAGTATCCAGCAGTGTATGATGCTTCTTTCTTTAGTGAAGGACACCCAACCACGGCGAGGATCCAGGCAATTTTCGATAGCAGGTTATGCAAATAACCTAATAAATTGTCGCGAATGTGAATGCCACAGTTAAAATGGGTAAAGATGTCGAACAAATGACATTGAACACAAGAAGTGAGTATATATACAAGCAAGTAGATGATCTTGTGATTGAGGGGTGAAACCCAAAGAGCTGATGAGCTTAGAGTGCCTTTAATTAGGTACAACAAAACAAAAATCTTCTGTATAAATAATTCTGTATAAATAAATTATAGTCCTTTCATACACTTTTAACTAATTCAAATGTTCATGATTGATGAATACTCCACCAAATAAAGGGTCTAATTAAATTGGTAGATCCAAATTCCAAATCACATTTTTTTTTTGTATGGTACTACTTTTTTTGACCAATAAAAGAATACATATATACTATAAATTGAAAGGTCCAAATTTAAAGCTAAGACTGAGTCTTAGCTGGTGCAGTCATCACCACCAGATTAGCAGAAACCCAGTCACACACCCTTAATAAAATGAAGTGCTTATTGTTCAGACTAAAGTTTAAACTTTAAACCTTAAAATATGATTTCAATTAAAAGATGAGATTTAATTAATGATTCAAAATAGATTGTACTAATAGCAAGAGATAACTAAAAAATCTTCCAGCCTTGCAATCACAGCAAAGTGAGCTTCTTCTTTTTGCAATCCATACACAACAAATTTAACTGTTACCCATGAGATCATAAAAGCCAACAATTAAAGCAAACACTTTCTTTTTCATTTCCTTGAGAATCAATCAATTTGTAAATTTACATGTATAATAATAAAATACCCAAATTGGGTATAAATTCTTATACTTTGCTACCAATTTCACTCCATTTTCATTGACCTAATTTACAAGTCCAACCAAAACTGTTCCATACCCTGAAAGAGAAAAACTACCTGTATTTTCTTTATAAATACATGAATTAATAATAATGATAATTAATTAAAGAATGATTTGAATTATAAACAAATGGAATGGAGGGTTGAGAAAGTGGCAACTGAAGCAAACAAAGTTAACTGCCAAGCAATGCCGGATAGAGAGCATCCGCCACCAGAAAACAGAATATTCGACAACCACGCCCCATCGCTTCCGCCACCTGTGACTGTCATTGGCCCATTACCCGCCCCGGATCCTGACCCTGACCCATCCGCTGCTTCTTGCATCGGAGCTGGAGGCGCCACGCCTCTCGACGACTTCTGACTGTCGAGATCGAAATCATCGAAAATAATTAGTAGGTAGCAAGAAATAACCAATATCAATCTACATGCAAAATTGCATATTCTTGTAACTCTGACATCAGATGAATTCCGACCTTATAATATAAATATACGAAAACTTAAAAGAAAAATGCACATATATTTTTTTGATAAAATAAGAATTCGAGATAAAACAGAAATGAATCTATTAAAAGAAATGTATATGGAAATAATGGAATAAAGGATGGCATACCACGATACACATAATAGATGATAAAAATTGAAAAGAAAAGTGTAGATAAGTTAAATTGGATTAAAAAAAAAAGGTAAGAATTAAGATAAAGAGTACAATATAGCATAAGATATAGTAATAGTAATATGCAAATATATATTATATATATACACATGAAAGTAGTGTGAATATGAACTTTTGTACTGACCTAGTCGAGGTGGGGCAAAATGTGATGGTATAATCCGCACCGGAGCATGTAAACGTGCTCGTCGGATCGTCGAAAGCGTAGGTATAAGATCTCGGGCACAGCGTCTTAAACGTCTGCGAGTAAACCGACGCTTTACAAGCGTCGGGCGAGCTGTACGCGCCCCTACAGCAAAACTCGTCGGTACCGAAAGCCTCGCACGCGCTCTTACACGCGATGCCGTCGCCTACGCGGAGCTCCGACGGGCACTGCTGGTTCAAGTCCGCGGCGCACCCCGTTGACTCGCACGACCCAGACCCGCCACTCGTGTCCACCACCATGGGCAAGTTATAGCCATCCACCAGGCTGACGTCATAGAAGTCCGGGCTACCCGACCCGGCCCCGGTACCAGGCCCGATGGTGAATTCGGCTAAGGTGGCGGGTGGGATTGCACCGGCTCCATTGCATTGGACCTGGCCGGAGCCGCAGTCGCCGGTGGCGCAGGTGCCTTGGCCTGAGTTAGGGTCGAAGCTACAGCGGGTGCGGGCCCAGACCCGGCCCGACCAGCCCGGTGGGACTTGGAGAGAGGTGGAGGCGCCGGTGGAGAGCTCGAAGCCGGTGGTTTGTAAGGCGGGGCTGCCGGAGCTGGCGAGTACACCGGGCCATACTGTATAGTCGCACTTGTTGACTATTGTGAAGGTAGTTCCTGAAATAACTGTGAAAAAAACATATAATTAATTAAATTAACTTGAAGTGATGAATTCATGATCATGAAAATTGATTGAATGGGATGAAATTAGGTACCTTTGCAAAACGTGAGGAGGAAGAGGAAGAGGGAAACAGGAGAATCAGCAATGTGATCCATTGAAGGAAAAATTAAGGATTATATAAATATATAGTTTTTGTTGATTAAATATTAAGGCAATGCTGAAGATTTTTGGGGTTGATTGAGAAGGAACTAAGTAGGAGGGGTGTTGTAATTTGTATTAATGGAGGAGGAAGAAGAACCAGTAGCAATATATATATGATTTGGAGGTTGGTGACCTGCCATTAAATTAAAGAATAAAGAAAGATTAAAGAGGTGATTATGGAAAGGAGTGGGAAGCTAAGGGATTTTAAGATCAGGACAGTTGAAAAAGGGAAAGATTTTATTTTTTTGTACTTAGTAAATTAATGAAAGTGATATGGTGTCTAGAAGGAAATTTCTTATGATCGGTGACACATAAAAAAAGGCAATTTCTTATGGTGTCTTAAGCATGCATGATAAATACTTTCCTTATATTTTATTATTAGAATAATTTTTAAATTGAAATTTTAATATATACTCTGTATATATAGCTATACTAAATCTGATTCATAGCGTCCTATGCAGCAACGCGTGGTTAATTTTAGAAAGACAAAAAAAATTCCACCAAAAAAATTATTAAAATAATATATTCTCATAATTTATAGAAAGTTATCATAAGACACCATCTATCTATATATATTTTAGTTAATTGATAAAAATATAAATTAAAACTATTTCATAGTCATACTTACCAAAAATATTAATAGATAAATATTTGGAATTTTTTTTCAAAATATTCACTAAAAAATAACTAATTAACAAAATATTCAAACTTTAAAAATATTTACAAAAATATTCATTTTTTGCAGGTCTTGTAGAAAAAAGCAGTATGAGACCGCGTTTTATTCACAAGGTAAAATACTGGAAATTGGAGAAAAATATAACAAAAAAATACAAAAGAAACGCGGTTTTAAACCGCGTTTCTATTCTAATTTTATTTGGCAAAAAATTATACAGTATAAACTTGTCTTTTTTTTTTACACTAGACACACGGGTTCAACCCGCTTCTCTAGTTTTTTTTATAAAACAAACGAAAATTGAAACAGTAGATCGGAGTTTGCTGTGAAGGAGGAGAGGGGAGGCCCGAGTGTAGGCGTGACCACGGGTTACGGGTCGACCCGTGACCCGGCGGGTCTTACGGGTCAACAACCCGACGGGTCCGGGTTAACGGGTCCACGGGTGTAAATGGGTAGTAGGTTAGGGTTAGGGTCGGGAGTTTTAAAACCCGTGACCCGGCGGGTCAACCCGTCGGGTCAACCCGCCATTCCAAAGATTTTTTTTGAAAAAAAATATTTTTTTTTAAGTTTATAATTATTATTATGTATATTATTCTTAGAATAATTCATAATATAAACATATAAACTAATTTGCAATATGCAATGTGAGTCAAAAGCACTCTCACCCTTCCCCTTTTATAGACTTGGAAGTCTTTCTTCCATCCCCTCATTTTCGATGTGGGATGAAGGGACAAAGTTTCATCTCACATTGAAAATATGGAGTTAGAATAAGAATGCATGAGGCTATATATATATATATATATATATATATATATATATATATATATATATATATATATATATATATATATATATATATATATATATATATGTATCTCACCATCCCATTTCTCCCACTTCACTTATTTTTACATTTCCTACATTGGAAATTAAGTTGGAAATGAAATTTGATAAAAATATATTCTCATATTTTTCTCTCTTACATACCACATTATTATTGTGGATGAAAGAATTGATATATATGGAGATATATAATCTTCCCACATTTTTAACACTATGAAGTGGGTGATAAAATGTGTTGTGAAGACACATATCATTTATTTATATATTTTAATAGTCTTTTTTTTAAAAAAAAAAATTTAAAATAATGTAACTCGTTGGGTCAACGGGTCAACCCGGCGGGTCAAAGGGTCGACCCGAACCCGCCAACTCGTGGGATTCCCGAGTTAGGGTTCGGGTCGACCAACCCCGACCCTTGACCCGGCGGGTCGAACCCGTCGACCCGGCGGGTCCGACCCGTGACCACGCCTACCCGAGAGGACTGGGAGGCCGAGGGAGCTCGTCCTCGTGGACTCCAACGGCACCGCGACACCTGCGAGTCTGCGACCACCGCGAGCTCGGACCCCGACACTTGCGAACACGCCCTTCTCAGATCCAAATCCAATTTCAAAATCCTAGCCTGGAGCTCGATAGCGCATTCGCCATGGGGCTCGTGCTCGTTCTTGACCGGCCACTCCCGGCCTCCGCATTTGTACCGCCCAGATCGAAGAGTAAGGGGCTTTCGTCATCGGCGAAAGCTTCGAGGTCGGCAACCCCCCCCCCCCCCCTCCCCAAATCTTCTCGAGCATCTCCATCTTCTCTCTTGCCCGCTCAGCCACGATCTCCGCCTTGGCACCGCCCATATCGAAGCCCATCTCAGATCGAAGAAGAAGGGTCACTGGCTCCGATCGAAGCCCCATCTCAAACGAAGAGGAAGACGAGGCTTCTAGCCTCCTCTTTCAATTTTCATTTTTTTTAAAAGAACAAGAGACGCGGATTGAACCCGCGTTTCTTGTGTAAAATATAACACAAAATTAGACAATTTATTTCCAAATAAAATTAATAATAGAAACGCGGCTTAAAACCGCGTTTATTTTGTATTTTTTTTGTCATATTTTTCTCCAATTTTCAGTATTTTACCTTGTGCATAAAACACAGTCTCATACCGCGTTTTTCTGCAAGACCTGCAAAAAATGAATATTTTTATAAATATTTTCAAAGTTTGAATATTTTGTTAATTAATTATTTTTAGTGAATATTTTTTTAAAAAAATTCAAATATTTGATATGTGTTATTTTATTTATATAGATTTTTTTTTGGTGGAAAAAATTATTTATATCAAAATTAATTATTTAATAACTGTTATTTTATTTATATTTATATCATTTTTAGATAGAATGATTTATATATAGATTATTTTTTATTTTTTATTTCTCGTAAACTTTGATAATTAGTAGTTTAATTCTCACATTGTAATTTAGATTCATTATTTTATCATATTTTTAATACGATTTTTAGAATAAATAGTATATATAATTTTAAAATATTATACTAATATATTCTTATGTACGGGACAAGACATACCCATTATTACATATAAACATATAACTTTTTGTATCTAACTAGCCAAGGCATACCCTGCTACGCACGGGACGTAAATATAAGTTTTGCTATTTTATAAACCTATTTAAGAGCTTATTTTATATCATCTCATTGACTAATCTAAATAGAATATGTGTACAAATAGTAAATCTTGGTTTTATATACTTGATAATTTGGTTTAAGTTGTCTATTAAATCTTTATATTTTTATGGGTTTTTTCTTCAAGAAGACACCTTGTAAAATAATTTTTTAATAAAAAAAACACCTTTTAATTTTTTGAAAACAAAAACACCTTATATAATATAAGGTATTCGATCAATTGAAGCACCAAGTTTTATTTTACAACTAAAATTTCAAGTTTTCAGTGATATTTTTTAATCTATAATCGAAATGCCCTTATTTAACTAACATTTTTTTAAAAGGAATTGTATATAATAAACACTCGATTATATAAGGTGCATTTTCAAAATAAAACCCTATTTTTTTATGTTCAATATTTTATTTTTGAAGAAATAATGTTATTTCTGATTGTCAATGACATATTATGGTATAGATTATGTCTAGTTTGATATCTTATACTTACATGAAATTTAATTTATAATTTTATTATAAATATTGAATCAAAATTAATTGTGTATAGAATGGAGTGGGTTTGAGTTTTTTTTTCTTTTAAAAAATGAATAATGAAATCTTATTATGACCCTTTATTATACCATCCTATTTTTTGTATATAGATGAATCTTGCAAAAGTATACATATAATAATACTTGATATTGTTGAATTGGATCGAGCCGGCCAATACAATGTATTTATCAGTTTCTTCATTAAGTGTCTTAATCTTCGTCTTCAAGGCTTACGATGACTCATTCGAGCACACCATCGGTTTAGCGTTAGTTGTCAGTTTCTTCACCTCTTTTCCGAGCTATTGGTGTTTGAAAATTTGAAGACTTGTCAAAGTAGCTAGTAATGCTAAAATCACATTTCTTATCCATTTGACATAATTGTGTTGATAGCCTTTTTTAAAAAATCAACGATTCCCATTCCAAACTCTAAATTTTAATTTCTTGTTCAGCTCTCCTTTGATTTTTTCATTGTTGATGTTTTTTAAATAAATTAAAGACTAAAGGAATTTACCTTAATTATATCAATAAAAAAAATGAATTTCAAAGCATTTTGTTGGCATATAAAATAAATTCATCGAAAAAGAGAGTATATACGTACCGAGTATCGACCCACTCCAATCTAATTGATTATGTATAGATAAATAAGTAGATTCCAAAAGGCAAAAAAGATCTTTGAGTTTTTCCTTTCCTAGCTCCCCTGGTTTTTTATGAGCTCTTGTTCTTCTATTTTTTGTTTTGGTTTTTAACTTTTAATAAATTTACGGAAGACTCGATCTCATACCCTTTTTCATTGATCAAATATATAAAAAGATATTGAGTAGTCGATGAGCTTGTAACGGTGGTGATTGAATTTATGGCAATCAATTCAATAAAATTAAAGTTAATTAACTATTTGTTTTTTCTTCCATCATTTCATATCCCTTCAAAGTGTCCAAATTAGTGGCCATTGAAGCTTTGAATTTAGCATGGATAATAATTTATATTAATGGTTGCAAGTAATTAACAGTAATTCATCCACGTATAATAGTCCTCCATAATTATATATGATCAATGATATATGGTGATAATCATGATATATATTGGTACCAAAAGTAAAATATTTTTTTATTTAATTTTCACCATGTTTTAGTTAGGAGATTAGAAATACAGAGTATTTAAAAGTGACATAAAAAAGTAATAAATGATTATCCATGCTAAATTTGGATTAACTTATATGTTTTATTACTTATATAATTATATTTTAGAAATTGTTAGGTGAAAATTAAAATTAATTTATTAATTATGTTAAAATCTATTAAGGATTCTAAAACTAACAAAATATATCGATAAAATAGACTTTTAATATTCGGTTTTAACAAAAAAATCCATAAATTGGGATCGTAAAGATGCTTTGATAGGTATAGATATATAAGATTAAGGATTAATTGATTTTTATATGAATATATGTTATTTGGATGATATGAATTTCATAAATATATTGGGGTTTAAAATGATGTGAAAGAGGTCATTATTATTGAGCATAGAAATTTAGGAAAATATAATTAAATTTTCATAAGTTAGTAAGAGTATATAATAAACCATTTATGAATACATTAATAAAATTAAAATAAACCTTTTATGAATACATTAATAAAATTAAAGGAAAAGAAAAGAATTAAAAATGAGAATATCATTAATGAGAGCTATTAAGGGGCCTTGGGACACAATTTTTAAAGGCATATAGATAGATATAGATAGATAGTGATGCATATTTAATAAGTTGAGATGCATTTGATACACACGCTTCATCAAAAACTATAAATAATGCACATTTATAATTAACACAATTTTAGAGTCGGTGCACTCTTTGCTAAACTATAAATGCACTTTTATACACCAACTAATATACTTTTATACATCAATTAGTGTGTATCTCATTCGGTGCACGAAAATATTTTAATATAATATTTTAAAATTATATATATTACTTATAAAAAAAGTATTAAAAATAGGAGAATTTTTCTAGAATATTCATATAGGATTTGTAATTAAATAAATGTCAAATTTTTTTTGGCAATTAAGTAAATATCTATAAATTTTACATAATATTTAAATTACCCTCATTCTAATTTTACTCCTTCCTCTTCCTCTGCTCGCACATCTATTGACATTATTCAAGCATCCCTCGATATCACCTCTTCCATGTATTTCTCATTTCTTTCTCTATCATTTGCAAGTCATCAATCGCATAGTCGTGTCATCGTCTCTCATCCCAAGCCTTTCCCTAATTCTAATGTATGTAGATGTAGAAGTTTTTATTTCTCAAACAATTTCACATGTAAAAGCTTAATTGAAACCAAGTTTGAGAGTTGCATCTCCATTGACGAAGCACCAAAAGCATATTCGAGTGCGGATTGAGGAGTTGAGTAGCGTATGCGCCAAAAATTGATGGAAACTCAACGACGGCTTATGCGCTGAAAATCGATGGCAAAAAAATGAAACTTAGGCTTTGTTGAACAAAATGTTTCTTTGTTTGGCTTCTTTTGGGGCACTTCATATTGACATATTGTTGTCTAAGTATTAATAATTGTTTCCTATTTTCTCTTTCGATCGAACTTACTTGTTGTTTTGACTGCTTGATGATGCTAAGGTTTTTATTTTTTTTTATTGGTGCTATCAATCATAACGGTGTGATGCTTATTGAATTGGAGATAAAATCGATCTTTTGGATTTGCTATTTATGTATGAAATTACTGTAATTTGTGTTGTTCAGTTGAGTTGAAGAAGCAAAGTTCACGCTCTTTGCAATTAACCAATAAGACAAGGCACTTGTTTATAATTGGTGACAATAGTTAATGGTAGTAGTTGGTGACAATGTTTTATAATAACACTTGATGATGTCAAATGTTGATCAATGTAGTGTTTGGTTGTTAATTTGCTATATGAAACTAATCAATTAGTTTGTTTTGTGTTTGATTTGCATTAATTTTATGTTAATTAATGTAATGTTAAGATCTTTCTGCTTGGTTAAAATCCATCAAATGTCTTTGGAATTTGGCATTAATAGTTGATAACAATGTTTATGGATTCAATTGATAACAATTGTGTTTGTAGATTCAATTGAGAGTAGTTGTGTTTGGTGACAATAGTTGATTTTGTGGATTCAATTAACAACAATTGTGTTTTGTGGTAATAGTTGCTAATAGTTGTTGTGATCACTACCATTTTTATTAGGTGATAATTTATTTATACATGTTATACTAACAATACTTGAGTGGTGACACTATTTGATAATAATAGTTTGTGAAAATATTTTGATGATAATATTTGGTGTCACCGGGTTCATTTCAATGATAATTTTTGGGGACAGTCACTGGGATTATTTTGATGACAATTTTTTGTGACATTGTTTTATAATTGGCGATAATGTCTAATAACATTGTTATATAGTTGGTGAAAATGAGATCACTCCCATTGTCATTTGGTAACAATATATTTATACATGTTATCCTGTCAATATTTGAGTGATGACCCTATTTGATAACAATAGTTAGTGACGATATGTGTGTGGGTGGTCATAATTGTAGTACATTTTAATAGTCTTGTGGTGATAATTTTTGGTGATCACGGTCTTATGGTGAATTTTTTTTAGTAATATGTATCATTTTATGATTTTAGTAAAATAAGGTGTATTGCTACTAGACCTGTCAAAACATGACCCGACCCGAAAAACCCGACCCGTACGCCCGGTAATTTTACGGGTTTGAACCCGGTGTTTTAGACCCGGGACCCGAAATCGACCCGAACCCGAATTACCCGGGATTTTTAGGGTCAAGACCCGGTGACCCGGTGGGTCAAAACCAACCCGGTGAGTCAGCACTATCTAGACACCACACAAGCACCAGGTTGACCCCACACAGATTCGTAACGCAATTGTATTCGTTAAAGTCACTCATAAGTTAAATAACATATATATATATTTTATAATTATAGTATGTTTAGAACATTTATTTATATAAATATAAATTTTTATGCTTAAAATATTAATATAATACTCCCTCCGTTCTTTTATAAATGACTTTTTACTATTCAGGTACGCTTTTTAAGGTGATAAAAATTATATAAAATATTTATTTTTTTAACAATTTTTTTAAATAATCTCATACTTATAAGTAATAAGTATAATATTATTAAAAAAGATTGAATAAAAAATTAATATTTTATGTAATTTTTATATTTCTAAAAAAACGTGCAGACTTGAAAAAGTCGAATATTAAGGAACGGAGGGAGTATTATTATAATAATAATATTATAAATTTAATTATAATATTATTATTTAATTTAATTTGACATATTTATATTACAATTTAATATTGATATTATTTTAATATTTTTAAAAATTCTTCAAAAATTTCGAGGTTTTTGACCCGGTGGGTCGACCCGAACCCGGAACAAACCCGGTTTCACTCAACCCGGAATGACCGGTAACCCGATTGATCCGAAACCTGATTTACCCGGGACCCGGATGACCCGAACCCGAACCCGACCCGAATGACCCGTTTAACAGGTCTAATTGCTACACATGTTTTAGAGTTTAGGGTGTAGGATTTAGGGTTTACGGTGGCCCTAAACCCTAAAAATTTCAAGTGATAATATCTTGCTGATATTCTGTGTGGTGGTGGTAGTTTTTTATGGTTACATGGTCGTGGTGACAAATATTTGTTGAAACAATATTTGGTGACAATTTCAGATGAGATAAACTAGTCAATCTTCTAAAAAAATTTAATTGGTGACAATATTTTGATGATATATAATGTGGTGGTGACATTTCTTGTGGGGATAGTATCATGGTGATAGTTTTTTTGATGAAATAGTGTTATAATGACATATTTTTATGAGCGTTAATGGTTCAATATCGTGGTGAAAATATAGTGTCATCAACCTCGCTCGTCATTGAACAACTGTCACTAGAAAAATCATTTATTAGCAAAAAGAATCATATGTCACCGAAAAACGTGTTATTGGCAACCGCCACTAGAAGAAGATCAATCGTCACAAAAAAATCTACGTCACTGGAAAAATTATCACTAGAAAAAATTTCTATTATTGGTGACAAATCATTAGTTAGTTTTCCATATATGGTGACAATTGTTTTGGTGACATTGTTCCAGGTGGTGATAATTTTTTGCAGTTGGTGACATTGTTGTATAGTTGGTGACACTATGTTGGCCTTGTTTGGAGACATTGTTCTGGTTGGTGATAATTTTCTGTAGTTACATTGTTCTATAGTTGGTACTTGGTACCACTATGTTAGTGAGATTGTGTTATAATTGGAGACAATCTATATAGTTGGTGATCGAGATTGTGTTGTAGTTGGTGACAGTGTAAAACAGTTGATGACACTAGGTTGACAACAATGTTGTGTATTTAATGACATTGAGTGTGTTGGTGACAATTATTTCTAGATTAAACAACTTGCAAGTACATGATTTTGAATTCAAATCAACAAAAACTCTATCCACTCCACCCAATATCTCGAACTGGAAGTTATTCAAGTGCTTCACGGTGTACTTTCATGTTTCCTTGCATCTTCCTATAATAATCTCGCTCACATTTGTTGGCAGTTTCATGTTATTTTATTCACACTCATGAGTCATTTCTACGATCACTGAATCATTCTGACAACTTCTGTATGATCTCGATCAGACATGCAATGATGGTGTCAAGATTTGTCGTCCTTGAAAATTGAATTTATAGTCTCGACATTATTTGAAGTCATTAGGTTATACTTTCATCAGGTTTAATTAATGTCACCAAATATACATGAAAAAAGACATTATTATATGTCATCAAATACACATTACATAAATTTTCCAATGATGACAATCATCAAAAGAGATATATGCCACCAATCTCATGCAAATTTCTAATGCATTCAAGTTATTCAACAAGAGTATTCAATATGACCAATTATATATGGAGCAAAAATAAATTAATATATGTCACCAATTACTCATTACATAAAATTTTCAATGATGACAATCATCAGAAGTGATATATGTTACCTATCTCATACAAAGTTCTAGTTTATTAGAACTATATATCATTATTAACAAGTGATATATGTCACCAATCTAATGGGAAAATCTCATACCAAGTTCTAGTTTATTAAAACTACATGTCACCAATCTCATAACATGCAAGTTCTAGTTTATTACAACTATATATCATCATTAACAAGTGATATATGTCACCAATCTAATGGAAAAATCTCATACCAAGTTCTAGTTTCAACTCCCGTTTAGATATCTTGTTTTTTCATAACATTTAAATCAAGAAGGTCTTTAAATAAATAAATAGTGTACCAAACTTGTTAACTCTATTAGCCTACTTTATTTATACTCATTTAAATCAAACAAATCCTTCTTATTTAAAACTAAAAGTTCTCATTCGTAAATATATAATCTTTATTAGACAAACTCGAGAAGTTAAGCCTTCCAAATTTTATCTTGTTAAAAGAAAATCTTATTATAACACTTGCACACTCTTAGAACCCTCAAACAAAAGCCTTGGACATGAAACAACTAAATGCCACCTTAATAAGACAAATGCTAAAGGCATGGGTAAAATGGATTCTTTTGAGCAAGATGGATATACTAACCCATCCCCCGACCAACTCCAACTACTCCTCATCCATTCCCCCCAACCCCCTCCTATTTCTCCTATCCTGGTTAGCAACAGGGCCCCCTCTTCCTCCAACAATATGACCTTTAAGTCTTTTCCTCCCCCAACTCTGCATCCCCCTAATACTTCTAACCCACCCTCCAATCTCCTTCTTATTACCCTGGCTTAACCCCCCCCCCCCCCCCAAATCTGGCCATTCCAAATCCCCCTCTGCCATCTCCACTTCTACTAGGAATAATGTCAAGTCCTCCTTGTTCTCTTCCATCAACAAAATTAACCAATCTTACCAAAAGAAGAGATCCTCCCCCCCCCCTCTACCTCAAGCCCTTGACCATAGTACAGTTCAAGAATTCTATAGGGAAACTTCTCAATGACTACACAAAGAATTGAGAGAGATAGGAAAAAGAAAAAAAGAAGAAGGTTTCTTTTTAGGATAAGAACGGATACCAAGTATTAGATGAGCTGAAAGGTCCATCAAAATCAAGTGCTCATGTTGATCCTATGCAGAGAAAGAGGGCCCAGAAAGATAACGAAGGAAATGAACAGAATGAAAAGCTTGCTTGTAAAGACAAGGAGACCATAGATTCAGAACGGATGGGTAGGGATGAACAAATTCAGGATCATCAACATGAGATGCAGACCTACAAAAACGATGAGAATAGCTCAAAAGAAAAATTAACAGCTAAAGACAAAGGAACAAGTACTTTGAAGCAGACCAACCAAGGAACTGAGCATGTGGAAGTTAGAAGAAGTTGCATACCTAGTAAAAGTATGTATACAAGCAACAACTACTCGTAAAAGAATTCATATGATGGAGAGTTTTTGGAAAAATGAATATAAGAAAGTGGTTTGTGCTCGAAAGCACTGGCCTGGGGAGTGCAAGGAATGAATTGAGCAGATAGACAAAGGGTCAAGCGCCCTTGCAAAAACAAAAAAAAAAGAGGAAATGATAGTTGGCACATGGAATGTAAGGGGCTTTAAAGCTCCCCTAAACACAAGGTGTTAAAGATCTGCTAAGGGAAAATATCAGCCTTTTTTAGGAATTCTAAAAACTAAACTGAACCAAAGGAAATTAGAAGAAATTATGGGAAAAATATTCACAATGGAGTTTTCTCATAATTTTGATCCTAGTGAAGCTGGAAGGATTATGATCATATGGGATTCTAATAGAGTTAATTTTGAGCTAAAAAGCACTTCTCATCAGATGATAAGTGGGAAATTGAAGTATAGGATAACTGGGAAATGGTATTTTGTTGCTCAAGTATATGTTCTACACACTATTATCAGAAGGGCCCTCTGGAATGAGCTAATCCAGTTTTGCAATGATAACGAGGGTCCTTGGATGGTAATGGGTCGGGGACTTCAATGCACTTATGAGATCTTGTGAGAGAAGAAATGGATCCACTGTCTCAGCTTATGAAATCTCTGACCTTTGGGAGTGTTGTGCAGAAATTGAACTCATGGATGCAATGAGCACTGACCAAGATCACACATGGTTTAAAGGAAAAAAATCTACGAAAATTGATAGAGTGATGATAAATGCTTATTGGGCCTCTTTGAATTATTATTGTAAAGCCTCTTTCCTCATCCCTAAAGTATTTTCTGATCTGCCAAGTCGTCGTCCAAATCCTTGAGCAGCAGGTTAAAAAGAAAGGGCCTTTTAAGTTCTTTAACATGTGGACTCAACATGATGCCTTCCAAGGAGTGGTGCAACAGAAGTAGGCATTCCAAGGATGGGGTACTAAGCAGTACAAACAAACTCAGACTCTGACCACCTCGTACAACATATGGATTTTGCAAAGAAAAAGGCCAGGAGATTAAAAGAAGTTGAGTACAAGTTCAACTCCCAACTAGCTAAAGTAACGCATGCTTTTAAAGGGGATAAGTGCAATGCATATTTTCATGGCTTAATGAAGAAAAACACGAGAAGAGACCACACCATCTCCCTCATTACAGAACAAGGGGAGGAAACTACTACTATTGAGGTTGTTGGTCAAGAATTTGAAAGCTTTTAGAAAGGGCTCTTGGGATCTTACAGAGACTGTTGATATTGATCCTAGAATAATTGCTGATGGGGGCCAATTTTGAAGGAAGAAAGAAATCATGCTCTCACCCAACCTGCCACTACAGAAGAGATAAAGGTTGCTCTATGGAGTATAGGGGATGAAAAATCACTTAGACCTGATGGATTTACCTCAAAGTTCTTCAAAGACACATGGAATGTCACTGGGAATCAACTTTGTGATGCTGTCTTAAAGTTCTTTCAAATGGGTCTCCTATTGAAACAGATCAACCACACATCTATATCCATCATTGCTAAATCCTCTAATGCCAACTCAGTGGGAGACTTCAGGTCTATATCTTGCTGCAATGTCACTTATAAAGTTATTACCAAGATACTTGCCCTTAGACTCAGACCAAAATTGCAAACACTTGTCTCTCCTTCACAAATTAGCTTCGTTGAGGGTCGTGTCATGAGTGAAAATGTGATGCTGCTCTAGGAATTAATAAAGAAGTATACAAGAAAAAGGATTAGTCCAAGATGCTTACTAAATCTTGATCTTAGGAAAGCTTATGATACTTTAGCTTGGAAGTTTATTCATCAAATGCTAACCCATTTAAAAAACTACTATCAATTAGGGATAAACCACCAATGTCCATCCTGTTAGATGCTTTGGAGTTGTTCACAGCAACCTCTGGCCTAGAAGTCAGCCCCTTCAAGTCTGCATACTACCTTGCGGGAGTTAAGGTAGATGATAATGATTACTTAGTCTCCAGGATAAGCTTCAGTCAAGGAACCTTCCCTTTCATATACCTTGGAATCCCAATATCTTCAAGGAGGCTAACCATTTCTCAATTCTCTCCTCTTTTGGATAAGATCCTTACAAATTTAAGCTATTGGAGCACTAAAACCCTCTCCTACGCAGGAAAAGTGGAACTCCTAAGAGTTGTCATGCAGGGTATTGAAGCTTTTTGGTTCTCAATCCTACCCTCCCCAGTTGTGCTCGTAGAAAGAATCAACTCCCTTTGTGCAAAGTTTTTTATGGAAGTCTCATAGAGTCAATTGGAAAGATGTATGCCTCCCCAAGGAAAAAGGCGGCCTCGGATTAAAAGACTTAAAGACTTGGAACAAAGCCTTTTTGTCTAGGCAACTATGGAATGTTCACAAAGTAAATGATTCTCCCTTAATTAAAAAACTACTATCAATTAGGGATGAACTACTAACCCATGCAGGTTCACAAAGCAATGCCATTGAACTGCTCAGCTCCTGGAATCTTGGAGGGAATTACAACATTCAAAAAGCTTATGAGCATTTCAGGAGGAAAGGCTCCATAAAGGCCTGGAGCAGTGTGGTTTGGGATACTTTCATCACGCCCAAGCACTCATTCATACTCTGGCTCGCAGCAAAGAAGAGACTGGCAACAAAGGACCTCATTAAGTTTGAAGGATATTTAGATGCGTTAAGCGGAATTTCAGATCATATCTAAGCATCTAATTCATGGAACTTCATGCATAAACGATAGATCAATCATTGTTCATAGGAGATACCTGTTGATGCGTGAACCGGATTGAATCGGGATTGAATCGGAAGAGAACGAAAGCCTCAAATGCGACTTCTCTACTTGGTCCACACGAGCCCGATGTCTAGATCTCTTTAGCCTTCGACTGCTAGGACGAAGGTCGAAAGACTAGCAATCGAATTGCTTGGATGATGATTGTGGGTTAGCAAATCAACCCTTTGATTTGACTCTCCTCTTGCCACTATTCACCGTATGGCCCCTTGTAAAAAAAAATTAGCAAACCTTTTGCCGTTTCTTTTTACTAACTTGCTCTCAGTTGTCCCTAGACCAAATTTGCAACTACTTTGCCTTACGTTTTTATGCTTCATACGGCAAGTTCAAGCCAATTAGTGTGCCTTTAATTAGGATTCAATTAGATCAATTAATTAGGAGGTAGACCAAAGCAAAACCGTACATAACTGGCCGGTAAGTTGTAACCCCCAAATTAATTATATAATTGTGACTCTCTAATTAAATTTGTAATTATTTATTTCCAAAATAAATAATATAACTTATTAATAATAAATCACATATATATATTAATAATCAAACAACAATCTCGTGGATCTAGTCCGTAAACTCAAAGTGTGTGACCTCATAGGACCCGTTTATAATAGTCATGGAACTAAACCGTTTAATCCCATTAATCGCAGTTGGCTTCTAGCAAAGCACTACGACTCCTAAAATAATCGGATTGTATATCTCTATCAATCGTCCTATTCCATGTTTAGTCATTGCACATTAAATTAAAGGACACAATTCCTTCAATCTCCCACTTGTCCTTAAACAAGTGTGCAATATAAGATACCTTTGTCTCTTAGTGTCTTATTTGATGATATGGTGACATTCATATCTATTATCAAATATGTTTCTTGAACTCCGAGTTTGAACTGTCAATTAAACGGATGATTACTAATAATCCATCCGAGCATGGCCATGCATTTTCAGTTCTCGCTCTTCAAGTGGCCTAGACACCATTCCTTTTCGATACATCACAGTATGCACGAAGAAGGAGGACTTCTCCAGTCTTGTATGACTATGACTCCCACTCAACTTTTGGCAATCCCAACTACGACCTTTATAACTCCCTGTTACGGAAAGCGTTTAGCCGTGTCAAAGAAATACCAATCATCAAGAGAGACCATAACATACTCATGTCTAAGGAATCTACTAATCATGGTTTAACTTAAAACTCTGCAATCCCTTTTGTAGAGTCTTAAGGTGGGTCTGTCCTATATGTATCATCCATACATATATGTGTAATTGACTAGACATCTCCATGTCCCTATAGCCCATGAAACCTGGCGCTATCAGTCAACTTACAATATAGTCAATAATAAAATCACCTATGTCCAAGTTGATGATTTCAGACTACGGACTTTGATAATTCATAACTGCATTTCACTTAATGGGGTTTCATTTACCAGAACACTTAAGATAAGCCCATTTGCGAACTACGAATTATTTGGACATTTTATTTATTATCGTTCAACACAATATATAAATAAAGATGAAATATCATATATCATAAATCATCCAATCGAACATAAACTTAGTGTCTAACACTCTAAACATAAAATGTAATAGAAAGCAATCTCAAAGCCATTCTCCAATGTGTCTGAGACCCTTAGCCCTAGTGTGACTATCATGCTTGGGCCTAGGCATAGGCTTTGTCAATGGATCTGCAATGTTGTCATCTGTATGCACCTTACACATCTTAATGTCACCCTCAGTGACTATGCGTCGAATAAGGTGATACTTCCTCATAACGTGTCTGGATTTGGAGCTTGAACTCGGTTCCTTGGCTTGGGCTATGGCACCATTGTTGTCACAATAGATGTCAATGGGCCCTGAAATGCTAGGAACAACACCGAGTTCATCTATGAACTTCCTCATCCAGACAGCCTCCTTAGCTGCTTCATTAGCGGCTATATATTCAGCTTCTGTCGTAGAATCGGCAACTGTGTCTTGTTTGGAGCTCTTCCAGCTCACAGCTCCTCCATTAAGGATGAAAACATATCCCGATTGAGACTCAAAGCCATCTCGGTCAGTCTGGAAGCTTGCATCAGTATAGCCTTGTACGATCAACTTATCATCACCCCCATATACTAAGAAATCATCCTTGGTTCTTCTCAAGTACTTTAGGATGTTCTTAGCTGCACACCAATGTGCCTCTCCTGGATTCGATTGGTATCTGCTACACATGCTCAAAGCATATGCAACATCTGGTCGTGTACACACCATGGCATACATGATAGATCCTATAGCAGAAGCATAAGGAATCTTACTCATTTTTTCTATCTCAGCAGGTGTCTTAGGACACTGCTTCTTGCTGAGATATATACCATGTTGCATAGGTAAAAACCCTTTCTTGGAATCTTGCATTTTGAATCTGTTGAGGATCTTATCTATATAAGTTCCCTGACTCAATCCAAGCAATCTCTTAGATCTATCTCTATAGATCTTTATTCCAAGTATATATTCTGCCTCTCCCAAGTCTTTCATTGAGAAACATTTCTTTAGCCATTCCTTAACGGACTCTAGCATCGGAATGTCATTCCCAATAAGTAGTATGTCATCCACATACAAGACTAAGAAGACCACTTTACTCCCACTAAACTTCTTGTATACACAAGGGTCCTCTTCGCATCTGATGAAATCAAACTCTTTGATCTTTTCATCAAATCGAAAGTTCCAACTCCTGGATGCTTGCTTAAGTCCATATATAGACCTCTTTAGCTTGCATACCTTCCCCGCATTATTTGGATCTTCAAAACCCTCTGGTTGTGTCATGTACACATCCTCTTCCAAGAATCCATTCAGGAAGGCGGTTTTAACGTCCATTTGCCAAATTTCATAGTCATAATATGCGGCAATAGCAAGGATTACCCTAATGGATCTTATCATGACAACTGGTGAAAAGGTCTCATCATAGTCTATACCATGAATCTGTTTAAAACCTTTGGCAACTAATCTTGCCTTGTATACAGATACCTTTCCATCCTTATCTGTCTTAAGTTTGAAAACCCATTTGCTCCCTATGGGTTTTACCCCATCTGGCAAATCTATCAAGTCCCATACTTGATTTTCAAACATTGAATCCATTTCGGATCTCATGGCCTCAAACCATTTCTTGGAGTTTGGACCCGTCATTGCTTGCTTATAGGTATTAGGCTCATCATGTTCTAACAGAAGAACATCAAGGTTTACATTCAAGATGAAATCATCATAACGTCTTGGTTGTACCCTTGGCCTATCTGATCTACGAGTGGGTTCAACTGGTTCAACAACTGGAGGTGGAACAGTTTCCACAACTGTTTGTGGATCCTCTTGTTCCGGTTCTTGGATGATTTGGGGCCCTTGGCCTTCCAAAACCATCAACTCGTCCTCGACATCATCTATGTCATCTCGTTGTTGAGTTTGTTGCTCTTCATCATGAACCAGTTCAAGATGAATATTTCTCCCACTTGACTTGTTGGAAATAAATTCTCTTTCCAAAAAGACACTATCCCTTGCAACAAACACCTTTTGCTCAGTGGGATTGTAGAAGTAGTATCCAAAACTACCTTTTGGATAACCTATAAAATAGCATTTATCTGATTTAGGGGCAAGCTTATCGGTTTGTAAACGTTTTACATAAGCTTCACATCCCCATATCTTCAGAAAAGACAATTTTGGAACCTTTCCAGTCCATATCTCATATGGAGTTTTGTCTACGGCTCTAGACGGAGTCCTGTTTAGTGTAAGTACGGCAGTTGGGAGGGCATATCCCCAGAAGGATACCGGAAGGTCAGCAAAACTCATCATTGACCGAACCATGTCTAACAAGGTCCGATTTCTCCTTTCAGACACACCGTTAAGCTGTGGTGTTCCTGGAGTAGACAACTGTGTTACAATCCCACAGTTTTTCAAATGATGATCAAATTCATGGCTCAAGTACTCACCACCACGATCTGATCGAAGTGCTTTTATTTTCTTGCCAGTTTGAGTCTCTACCTCATTTTGAAATTCCTTGAACTTTTCAAAGGATTCCGATTTATGTGACATAAGGTAAATATATCCATATCTACTCATGTCATCAGTAAATGTGATGAAGTATCTATAACCACCTCTAGCTTCTGTACTCATTGGCCCACAGACATCAGTATGTATAATGCCCAATAGTTCAGTAGCCCTTTCATTTGTTCCTTTGAAAGGTGACCTTGTCATCTTACCCATCAAACATGACTCACATGTATCAATGGATTCACAATCCACATCTTTTAGAAGTCCATCTTTATGGAGCCTCTTCATGCGATCTAAGCTGATGTGACCCAAACGACAATGCCATAGGTAGGCTTCACTCAACTTATTTGATTTTTGCCTTTTTGTGTTTATGTTATAAGATTCTGTTTTAAGGTCAAATACAAATATTCCATTAATATTTTGAGCACGAGCATAGAAGATATCATTCTTATGAATAACTATACCTTCATCTATAGTGCCAAAATTAAAACCTTCAGAATAAATTACTGCAGCCGAAACAAGGTTCTTTGTAATGCTAGGAACAAAATAACAATTATTTAGTTCTAAGATTAAACCAGAAGGAAGAGATAAACTAAAATCTCCTACGACAAGTGCAGCAACACTTGCTCCATTTCCAACGCGTAGGTCTATCTCCCCTTTCTTCACTTGTCTCCTATTTCTTAGTCCCTGCACATTTGAAATAATGTGAGCACCACATGCGGTATCTAATACCCAAGTAGGACCATTATCTAATGTGAGGACATTGGTTGACAGTAATTCAATAACATAAATACCTGAAGTGTTGGAACTCAAAGTCCCATTCTTCTTGTCTTCCAGGTACTTAGGACAGTTTCTTTTCCAGTGTCCCTTAGCCTTACAGTGGAAACAATCATGGTCTGCAGCCACCCTTGGCTTCTCACCACCCTTAGGTTTTGCAACTTCCTTGCCTTTCCCTTGGGTATTGTTCTTGTTCTTGGCTACCTTCTTGAACCCTTTCCCTTTGTTGACATTAAGAACTTCCTTCTTGTTGTCAGTGGGAGTATTCTGCTCAGCAGCTTTGAGCATACCATGGAGTTCATTCAGATTTTTCTTAATACCATGCATATGGTAGTTCATCCTGAATGAGGCAAAGCCATCATGTAAGGAGTGCAAGACGATATCTGTGGCCAACTCTTGGTCATATGGGGTGCCCAGTGTCTCCATACGGCTAAAAAGACCGATCATGTTAAACACATGGGGACCTACTGGCTTTCCCTTCACAAGCTTGCTATCCAATATAGCCTTGTGAGTTTCATATCGTTCAATCCTTGCTTGTTCCTGAAACAGCATTTTCAGGTTGGAGATGATAGTATAGGCATCTTGGTGTTCAAACCTCTTTTGAAGGTCAGGTTCCATGCCTGCTAGCATCAAACAAGTGACAGGCAAAGACTCACTCTTTAACTCCATTACTCTCGCCTTCTCCTCATCTGATGAGTTGTCGGTGATAGTAGGGATAGGTGTGTTTAGGACGTCCTCACGCCCTTCGGACCTGAGAACAATTCTCAGATTCCTTTCCCAATCGAGAAAGTTCGTTCCATTCAATTTGTTTTTCTCAACTATTGAGCGCAGGGTGAATTTCAAGTTATCGTTCGACATAATGCCTATATATAAAAGGAAATAACATGCAAATCAGTTTATGTTCGAAATGCAAATTACTTAAAAAATTAAACACCTTTAAAATTAAGTAAATGCGCATTTTATTCAAGTTGTTATCGTTCCTTGTGAATAAAATGATTCCAAGATCCCATTACAGACAAGACTTAACGTACTTTTGCACTGCCTTAAGTCTTGTGTGCTCAAGGTAAGTAACAATTACTAATTATAACTCCTTATAATTCTTGGTTGATGATCCACATCCAATGTTAAATCATCCCCATGCCTCAAGATCCAAAACTTTGCCTTTTGGTCTCTTGTTGGGTACAACCATATCAAGGTTTATGAATCCCCGTATAGATTCACCCTCATTAGTCCAAGATTATGGAAAGACACCCTCACTTTTGTGAAGCCCATCCAACCAAAAATCCAGAACTTAATGGGTTATGATATGGAAAGGCATTGCCCCAATTTACCTTTGGAACTTAAGCATGCAATTGTCATTTATTTATAAGTGAAAAAAATAAATAAAACAAATGCAAAACTTAAATAAAATGCAAAAGCAGGCATTCAAAATGCAACGAAAATTGTGATCCTAGTATGGCCCCTACGATGCAAAATTTTAAAGATCTAATCTTCATGGGTCTCCACCCTCGCACCATTCATGGATCTCCAACCTTGAACTTCTTATGTCTTCTTCATCTTGTATTACAATATTTCCTAATAATCTAATTACCGAAAATAAAGTACAAAAATACATAACGATACGCAGATCGTGTACAAAAAAACATAACGATGCGCAGATCGTATTTATGGGCCATACTAGTCACCTTATATATGCAAGCAATATATCATAATATAAAACAAGCATAATAATTAATCTCAATTTAAATTTAAATCCTTATATGGCATTAATCAATATTAACCATAAAATGTAATAATTGGATTAAATTGTATGAAAAAGATATAATATCAAATATTAATCTTAAGTGGGATTTCCTAACTTTTAGGAAATAATTAAAATAAAAAATATCATAATATTATCCATCTTAATTTTATGGGTAAAATCTCAATTCACCGGCAAATATTTTACAACCAAATATTTTACGGCAAATATGTTATATCAAATATATTTTGAGATCTAGCCAAATATGGACACGAAAATCATCCACCGTTCCGGTTCCATCACCGAATCGGATCAAATCCGACTCGGATCGGTGGTATTCTATTTTCATGTTAATTCATACAATTTCATCTCTCAATTCATCAAAATCTCCATTTCAATTTTACATTTTATCCATATAAAATTTACCATCAATTTAAATCAAGATCCGCATCAAAAATTAACAATTAATCTATTGATCGTATCAATTTATGCAAGATGGCTCTGATACCAATTGAAGGATATTTAGATGCGTTAAGCGGAATTTCAGATCATATCTAAGCATCTAATTCATGGAACTTCATGCATAAACGATAGATCAATCATTGTTCATAGGAGATACCTGTTGATGCGTGAACCGGATTGAATCGGGATTGAATCGGAAGAGAACGAAAGCCTCAAATGCGACTTCTCTACTTGGTCCACACGAGCCCGATGTCTAGATCTCTTTAGCCTTCGACTGCTAGGACGAAGGTCGAAAGACTAGCAATCGAATTGCTTGGATGATGATTGTGGGTTAGCAAATCAACCCTTTGATTTGACTCTCCTCTTGCCACTATTCACCGTATGGCCCCTTGTAAAAAAAAATTAGCAAACCTTTTGCCGTTTCTTTTTACTAACTTGCTCTCAGTTGTCCCTAGACCAAATTTGCAACTACTTTGCCTTACGTTTTTATGCTTCATACGGCAAGTTCAAGCCAATTAGTGTGCCTTTAATTAGGATTCAATTAGATCAATTAATTAGGAGGTAGACCAAAGCAAAACCGTACATAACTGGCCGGTAAGTTGTAACCCCCAAATTAATTATATAATTGTGACTCTCTAATTAAATTTGTAATTATTTATTTCCAAAATAAATAATATAACTTATTAATAATAAATCACATATATATATTAATAATCAAACAACAATCTCGTGGATCTAGTCCGTAAACTCAAAGTGTGTGACCTCATAGGACCCGTTTATAATAGTCATGGAACTAAACCGTTTAATCCCATTAATCGCAGTTGGCTTCTAGCAAAGCACTACGACTCCTAAAATAATCGGATTGTATATCTCTATCAATCGTCCTATTCCATGTTTAGTCATTGCACATTAAATTAAAGGACACAATTCCTTCAAAGTTTAGGGAAGTTGATCTGACTTGTACCCTTTGCAATAATGCCTCAGAATCCCATGAACATATCTTTTTTGCTTGTAACTTCTCCTCTCAAATATGGATGCAGATCAAGCAATGGTTGTGTAGTTGGAGAAGAATGAGTACACTACAAGGGGCACTAAAAATGGATGAAAAAAAAGCCAAAGTAAAAGGGTGGAAATCCAAATCTAAGAGGTTGGCACTGACGGCTACAACCTATTATATTTGGAAGTCTAGAAATGACCAACTCTTTGAAAATAAAATATGGAACACTGCAGAACTTGTTCACCTAGTCAAAACCCATGTATACTGACCTCTCAGGCATGGCTTCTCAGTGGTTTTCACAAACTCCTCGACCCTACAAGAAACACACATTCAAGGAAGGGGTTAAAATATTAGATGTGTATGAGGCTTGTTTAATAGGGCTTTTTGATTAAAATTTCTGTTTAAAAAAAGCTATTTGTGATAACCTTTTTTTTTGTGTTTTTAGTTTATGTGGTGTGAAACTATCATAATACCTCTAATATTAACCAAATAAACACCACTTTTTTACAAATAAACTCTTTTACGCCCCATACGGAGTTTATATTATTTCATAATCTTTCAACCTTTATTTTACACAGTTTTTCAAATTCAACTTATTTATAATTTTAGTCACTTTTCCTACCTCGCTCCATACGTACCCATAGTGTTACTTTGGTCCAATTTTCGGGTGAAAATGATATGGATCTAAATTGTTATATACTTGGCGCTAAAACACCGAGTTTTTTTTTTGAACAGGAAATAACTCGACTCACCGGACATGTCCGGTGAGATGAGAGGCCGAACAACGGCAACGGATAAACCGTTATGAAAAGAATCAAAAATTACAAGATCAATCAACAAAGATATAAGCACCACAAACAAACTAGAGAGTGAAGGTCAAAACTAACGAACACGGACGGTTTTGGAACAGGGATAATGGGAGTCTATTTGATAAGTTAATCATACATATTCCAAACAATGAATTAGTTAGGGAATATTTGTGGAGACTTGATTAATTAAAATGCAGTAATTTATACAGAATTACCTTAAAGCAAGAGTAAACAAAATATTTTGGAGATTGATGAAAATGTATAATAAAAAGGAGGGCAGTAGACATGGATCATGTTTTTGTTTTTTAATTATGAAGAATAAATATAATTGATATATATATATAATGTTGATGGATGATGAAGTACGTAGCAACAATGTCAATGCACCGCCCCACGACGGTGCTGTCTAATTTGTGTCTCACACTTCACCGCCGTGGCTCTCGGCATCTCCATCGGCATCCTCATTACTTCGGAAATTACTCGATCTATAAATTATTCTGAATCAAGTACTCATTTGAGCGTAAACCCCAAGTGTAACTCAATTGATTGAACTATTGTTTATGTTATTACTTTGGGGGAAAATTATAATAACTGTGTTTTTTTGGGTTGGTTTTACGTACAAAGGATATGATATATATAGATGCTAGATGAGGGTTAGTATATCTTTCCCGGTGAAGGACCGAGGGACGGGCTGAAGTCCAAATAAAAAATTAAGATAAATTAATAAAAAATTATTCATTTATTTATTAAATTAAGGATTTTTTTTAATAAAAATTATGCTTATGATCTTTTTCTATAAGCAGCCAAAGTCCTTCAAGGGTTTGTTTGGATTTCCAATGTATTATATTTCTAATTATTCATTTTCTTTTGCACTCGTTTTAATATGGATGTGTAATAGTGATTAAATATTCAAATTTAACAAATTATACTCCCTTCTTTCGGCAAAACACGTCACTTTACTATTCACGCACGCTTTTTTTAGGGGATAAAAACTATATAAAATATCTTATTTTTTAATAATTTTTTTTTAACAATTTCGTAGTTATTATTAATAAGTACAAACTAAAAAATTTATAAAAAAAATAAATATTTTATATAGTTTTATCATTCTAAAAAAGCATGCGTGAATAGTAAACGACATGTTTTGTCGAACGGATGGAGTATACTCTAATTATATATATATATATATATAGGGAAGGGTTAGGGTGTAAAATTGTCATAGGGAAAGTGTAAAATTTTTGTCTTCTACTGAATTAACACACGCGCTAACCCCGACTTGTTTTCGAAGACCCCATGTGAACACAGCAGCGGCTTCTCTCTCGGCCTCCCACACCCACCTCGAGCCACCTCCGACCACCAGCCCCTAACCGCACTCGAGCCCACCCATGTGCGCACCCCCCGAGCCCTGACTTGGCCTGGTTCGAGCCTAGTTGCACCATCACCAAACCCTTTTCTCTTTATTTGTTGTGCAATCGATCAACCTCTTTCTCGGCCTCCCACACCACCCTCGAACCGCCTCTGACCCACCTGGCCCTACCCACTCGAACGCCCTCCCAAGTGCGACAACCCCGAGCCCATGCTGCCCTTGGTTCGTGCCCATCCGAGCTCACACCGAGCCCATCTTCCCCAACAACATTGTTCGGTTCTTTTGGCTCGTAATACATTCGAAATCCCAATTTTTCTCCTTGTTTCAAATCGAGTTTGGTATGATTTCTAACCCTAAACTTGTTTATTACAATTATTTTGATTGTTTGAATGATTTAGGTTGAGATTGAAAACCTAGGATTTGATTTAGAAGCGGAATTTGGGGCTTTTTGCCAAAAGCCAAAATGATTGAAATTGATGATATAGTTGTGTTGTTGGGTTGATTTGGAGCTAATTTCATGTTCATAGTATTGTCAAATTGTTTATGGATCGTGAGCTAATTGGATTTTAGAATTTTATTGCGATATGCTTTAGAATTTGAGGTTTTTTGCCAAAAGCCAAATTGACTGAAATTGATGATATGGTTGTGTTGTTGGGTTGATTTGGAGCTAATTTCATGTTCATAGCATTGTCAAATTGTTTATGGATCATGAGCTAATTGGATTTTAGAATTTTATTGCGATATGATTTAGAATTTGGGGTTTATTTTTGCCAAAAGCCAAATTGATTGAAATTGATTATATGGTTGTGTTGTTGGGTTGATTTGGAGCTAATTTCATGTTCATAGCATTGTCAAATTATTTGTGAATCATGAGCTAATTGGATTTTAGAATTTTATTGCGATATGCTTTAGGTCGATTATGTTCTTTTATTTTAGCATGAAAATCATAATTTAGCCTATTAGCTCAATTGGTAGAGCAATGTGCGTTTGCACAAAGATGTGAGTTCAAATTCCACATAGGTTACATAATACACAAGAGCGCAACAATCGCAAAATGCTAATCATGCACATCATAATCTTAGTTATGCACTTTTTAACCTTAATTATGCACATTTTAATCTTATTTATGCACTTTAATTTAAAAGCCTATTATATATGCACACCATAATGTTATATTTGCACAACATAATATTATATTTGCACATTTTAATCTTATTTATGCACTTTAATTTGAAAGCCTATTATATATGCACAACATAATGTTATATTTGCACAACATAATATTATATTTGCACAAAATAGTGTTATATGTGCACACCATAATATTACATGTAGGAATGGCAATGGGTCGGGTGGTGGGTGGATGGACCCCCATTTCACCCGACCCACCATGGATGACCAATCACCCCACCCGACCCACCACCCATATCCACTTTCACCCATATCCATCGAGTGAGCGGGTGAAATGGGTGAAAGATGGATGACATATGGGTGATTTTTACTAAATACACATCATTGAATTCCAATAAAACACGTGGAGAAAATATTGACTAAAATAACATTATCTTACACATTAAGTCTTAAATAAGTCATAAGTTTAAATAACATTGTCTTAAACACATAATCTAAGTCTTAAACATACACGGGAATTTAAATAGCATTTTCTTAAGGAAAATAAGTCGCTCAGCAATAGCAAGACAAGAGTGGTAGAGGACAAAGAGGGCAAGAGATTAGCAGAACAAAGTGCCAATTAGAAAGTTAGAGTTTAGAAACTTAGAAAGTTTATAGATTTTTATATAAGATATATAAATAATATTTTATAATGTAGATGGATGGTGGATTGGGTCGGGTGGTGGATGATGGGTCGGGTGGTGGATCGGGTGTGGGTGAAAAAAATATCACCCCACCCGACCCACCACCCATATCCACTTCACCCATATCCACTTTTCACCCGCTTTTTTTCGGGTTTTCACCCACTTTTTCGGGTCGGGTGATTCGGGTGCGGGTGAAATTGCCATCCCTAATTAAATGTGCACTTTATCATCTTATTTATGCACTTTATTATTTATTATTGCACTTCATAATCTTATTCATGAACAGGTACATCACTTTATTATTTACCCTTAAATTAGGCCTATTTTAATTATAAAAAGTAAAATTTTTTATAATTGAAATAGGCTCATTTACCTATTTACCCATAAGGAATTATTATGTTTGCACAACATAAAGTTATATTTGCACAACATAATGTTATATGTGCACAACATTAAGTTATATTTGCACAACAGAAAGTACTGACACTAAAAGTGTTGACACGAAAAGTGTTGATACGAGAGTGCTGACATGGACATTGTTATATGCGCACAACATAATGTTATATGTGCACAACATCAAGTTATATTTGCACAACAAAAAATGCTGCCACGAAAATATATATATATATATATATATATATATATATATATATATATATATATATATATATATATTGTAACGGCCCAGAAAATAAGGATCTTCTTTCCCCTATTTGCCCTCCCTTGGGCCTAGGAAAGAAAACCTAATTATCCGAGTTACGTTTAAGAAGGCAAGGTTACCTTCCAACTAGATCTTACAATCCGAGTACGAGTCACAAGTTTTCGCAATAAAAGAAGCAAAGTTTAAATCAAATACAATCCAAAAGAGTGCCACGACCTAGCCGGGTCAAAACGATGCAAAAGATTTTAAAAGCGAGAAAGTTTAGTGGTCTCTCAAGCTCTTGAAGTAACGCCAAAAGTCTGAACCCGCCAAGCATCCACATGAGCAAAGATAGCGGCTAACGGTTACCTGAATCTAAAAAAAAAGAAGGGGGTCTGGGTCAATCATCGGGTCACTCCTGCGCGTGTGTAAACACTCTGAGCGGCATATAATAAGCATCCTATTCCTAAGATGAAATGCGTAATGCAAAACGGAATTTAAACAGATAAGCATGCGGATAGTAAATGCATAAATAATTAAAGAAGCGCGCCAATTACAAGAAATGCCAAATAGCATGTCCCTCTAGGCTCCTAAGAAATCCTATAGCAACTCACCATCAAAGGAGCTACCTCACCCTACGGTGCAGGCCAACCCCACGCAATGAGCCTACTAACTATGAAAGGAATGCAAGCAATGACACTTATATAAGGCCTAAGGCTCTAAGAGTCCTAATGCACTTATTAGAAAGCCTACCGCATCATCGAGTGCAAGCAACTTTCTATACCAAAAGCCTACCGCATCATCGAGTGCAAGCAACTTCCTATATAAGCGCCGCTAGGATGACAAGAATAAAGAAAAAGGTCTCAACCAATAAACACCTATAACGGCCGTTTCTAGCAAAGACAGATAGCAAGACATATGGTTTCCGTTTTGATCCTAAGCATGATTCTAAGTCGTATGGTGCATGAACACTAGCCTACTATATAACACCCAGTGCATAAAGCGCCCATCATGAGTAAGTTCAAGGAACTTACCTGGAGAAGCGCAGAATCCAAGCAACCAACAAAAGTAATAGCAAGTCCAGACAAATCAGAGATCACCTAGTGATTCAATATATAACATAATAAGTCTAAGTTTAAGTTACACAAAACATATCAAATAGCACACATAAGATTCACATAAAACATATATAAGTTAATCATCCCATCATCATCAACATTAATGTCTTAATTCAATTTCTCAGCTCATCTCATCTCATCTCATCTCACCTCATCTCATCTCATATCCTTTCATAATAAATCATCATATAACATTTCCTATATCATTTCAACATCCTCCATAATCATTTCCATAAATTAACTCGAAATTCCAAAATATCAAATCATCAGGTCAACTCAAGTAAATCAATTCAAAGTTCCTCAAAAGCCCTTAAATTTCCAAGAAGTCGATTTAATGGTCAAACAATTCTTTTAAAATCATACTTAGCCAAATCCCGATATTAAACATTCGAATCCTTAAACCAATTTTCCACAATTATATTATTAAAATAATTCCGGCTTATCGGTTTTAAAACAATAATCCATATCTCAAAATACAAGTCAAATATCACTATCAAAACATAATATATGTCAATAATTCTACTTTTAAAACAACTTATAATATATAAATAATTTACAGAAAATATTAGTTTATTAATAAACCAGAAAAATGATACTAATAATAATCTAATAACAATTATAAACACGTAAAACAATTTTAGTAAACCTTTAACATAATCATATAACTAACACTTTCAAATAGAATCTTAATAATTTAATTATAATAAATATCAACTCAAAATTAACATTATTATAAAAAAATAACATCTAATAAACATTTCTAACATTTTCATCATTAAATCAACATATAATATATAATTAACTAAATAATAAGTAAATAATATGTGTAAAATAAGAATTTAAAACCCTTAAACAATTCCCCCCAACCGGCCCAGAAAACTCAAACTAAAGGCCCAATCCTCAGCCCACCCCATTTCACTAACCCCGGACCCAAACCCGGATCCAAATAAAACCCCAAACCCAAACCTTTTAATGTGAACTGGACCCAAACCCTCCCTTGGACCAAACCGAGCCCAACAACTGAACAAATTAAAAAAAAAGGAGGGGTGGACCCCACCTGCTGCTTCTTCAACCTCCAGACTCGTCCTCCCGCTGCGTTCCCCGGACGTTCGGCCTCGTTCCTCAGCTCCGCCCTTGGCTCTCCGGCGTCACCCTCGTTTGCCCACCCTCTCTCTCTCCTCGACTCCCTTGTGCTCGCACCCGCTCGGACCCTCGCTTGCCACCCTCCCTCACTCGATCTCGTACACGCTTGCCCCCACCTCTCGTCCTCGCCGCTCTCGCACTCGACGTCTCGACCTCACAGCCCTCACAACTCCCTCACTCTCAGGCCAAGCTAAATGAACCGAAGGGACCTAGATAATCGGAAAAGATGAAAAGAAGAAAAGCTTGAAGACCTCATCGAGGGGGATCGACTCGCCGAGGCTTGGTCGGGCTCATCCTTGTCGTTCGTGGCTCACAGGTGCTTCGGGAGGTGGCGTCGAGGGCTCGTCGATGGCCACTTGTGGTGGGGAGAAGCTTCCGATGGCGCCGGAGGGTGTGGTGGCTTCCGTCGGAGGAAAACAGGGGAGGCGAAGGTGGAGGCTGGTGGGGCTTGAAGGTGGTGGCGTTGGCGGGTCAAGAAGAAAAGAATGGAGATGGAGGTATGGTGGTGGTCTGCTGAAAGTTGAAGAGGAGCAGAAGGAGGGAGTGATGGGAGTGACTGGAGGAAGGAGGGTTGAGGTCGTCGGTGATGGGGAGAGTGTGCAGAAGGAAGGTGACTGAAATGGTGAAGGCAGAGGTGAGGGTGGGTGAAATGAAGAGAGGGGTATGGGCTTGTATGGAAAAAGGGGGTTTATCTAGCTAGTGCTAGGGGGTTTTAGGGTGGCTAGAGTATTAATTGTGAAGAAAGTCAACATATATACCCGGAAATAAATCCTGAAACCCACTTTCCAACCTTAACCCGACATGATTTAAGATAACTAATCGAATCTAAATTAAATAACGAAACCCGACTCAATTAAAATTAAACTTTCAAATTCAAAATAATGAAATCCGATAAATATTTCAAGCCTCGGTATAATAGAGCGTAATGAATTTGTTCTCTCATTTAATTAACAAATTTATGCCGAAATTCGTATTGAAGGAATAAAATCAAATCACTTGCTCGAGGACGGAAATTTTCAAAAATTTTCGGAATCTTAGAATTTAAATCAAAACTAATCAATATTAAATCAAAAATTAAATCTTAATTTAGAAATTATTATTTTTAAAATTCCGAGTCTTTACATATATATATATATATATACATATTTAAAAAAAAAACTAGCCCCGAAGGGCACAGGGGAGGGGGGGCACACGCATGGGAAAGGGGGGCCAAATGGGGTTGACATTTTTATTAATTAAATTATGCCCATTTACTTATAAATTAGGCTCATTAGCAATTTACTTACAAAAATTAGGCCCATTAAGAGAATTTTACACCTTAAGCATTTTACACCCTAAGACAATTTTACATTTGGTTTTCACCGGAGCGCACCCCTATATATATATATATATATATATATATATATATATATATAAGTTCCCCGATTTAAATCAACACATATTCTAATATAACATTTTTTTACTTATTTACAAAATAACATATTAGATGAAAATGTGTGAAGAAAATATTAATTTTATACCTAATTCATCCAAAATATGGTACTTAGAAAAATTAAATTGTAAAATATATTTTGTGTAAAAAAAATACAGAATTTTAAACTATGTTGTCCATACAAGGTAGACTCCAATTTATCTGAGGTTTGCAGGTTCAATGGGCCACTGGGATTTGGTGTTGGGCTTCCTGAATTCATCCTTTATTTGATTTATAATTTTAGTTTCGAAAAAGAGAACAAAAAGTCAGGATGGCCGAGTGGTCTAAGGCGCCAGACTCAAGTTCTGGTCTTCGTAAGAGGGCGTGGGTTCAAATTCCACTTCTGACATTTTTCCTTTTTATTTATTTCACTTTCGCCCTCAACACTTTTCTGTAATAGAAATAAAATAACATATATATACTTCAATTGTCTTCTTCCTCCCCAATTTCAGTCATCAAATTGGAATGTCAATATACTTTAAATGTCTTCTTTTTCCCCCCAATTTCAGTAATCAAATTGGAATGTCTCACCTTTTTGAACAAAGTAAAAATTTCCATATCGATTGAGACAGATATATGTAGGATGGATGGGATAAGCTATATAAAAAGAAAACCAGTGATTTGGATATGTATTGATCATCGACGAACAGCTCCCCAAAGCTACCTGTATTTACCACTTCCCTTTACAATGCAAGTTGCTCCACCCACATCATCCACACTTTCCTTCGTCTGTATATATGTGATCAAATAATTACTTTACCGCACACGCTCACAATATTAGACTTCAGCTCAACTTTTAATTTCAGCTGCAGCTAAAACACCACAGTAAAACCCCCACCACCGCACAAACAATATACTTCAACCGATCACTTTAATCACTATCTGTAAATATGGATTGCGTTGCTTGACCCACCACTTTCGACACCCCGATCGAAGGAAGGACAATGGTACACATGATAGAATCAAGTAGTCAAATAATATATAATAGATATATGTATGGTTTGTAAACGACGGAGGCCGGGGGTGGAAGGGTGACATATATAGAGGCATAAAGGTTGATAGGCATCCGATGGATCCCTTTTCGATCAAATTTGACAGGCTCATCCATCGTGTAAAGCTCACTCTCTATATGGATAATCCTCTCTTTTTTCATCTTTATTATTGTATTGTTTGTGTAAAATTAAACTTTTGAATTCTGATTGCATATATGGTCGGGCCGGGACTGGGATATTAGATATATATATATATATATTATGAATTGATAAGCGCGCAATTAAGGGCCTTTTTGTGTGTGTGACGTTCCCACTTTTACCTCTCAAATGAGATCCTCGTCCTTTTCCTTCTTAATCCCTTCCATGCATGCATAGCCTAGCTATTAATATATGATAAAATTTGCGAAACCGGCCCTATTTTAGGATCTAATTAGGAGAGTGTCCACCACCCCTTCCAAATTAGCTAAACGTCCATCCCTTTTTTAGACTTAAATCCGTGCCCCCTCCCCTAAACCAATCGAGCAATACACAGTCGCTCAACTTGCTCTCTCCGATCATCAAACTCCAATTGATCATCATCTTCATCTTCATCAATCAAAGAATCTTCATCGATCTTCATCTTCATCGATCATCTCGAACCCATTCAACGGAATCGAATCGGAGAATCTTCCTCGCAGTCCGCATCGTCGAGATTCAAGGCGGAAACTCCAATCGATAGCCATATCTTCATTGTATTTCGATTTCGCAGCCGGATCTTCCATGGTTTTCGATCTTCCATGCTCACTGATCGATTTCGCCAACAAGATCTCTGCCAGCCAAGATCTGTTCCTCCATGTTGGAGTTAATGCATATAGAAGGTGGGTTTTAAGGAAGGTGCCCTTTGGACTTCCCACATCCCACATGGAAAGTTCAAGGGTACCCTAAAGGGTTTTTAAGGAGTCTCTTCCACTACCTACATTGAGAGGTTGAGGAGGAGATGGGGCACCCACACGCGCGCCCGCCGCCGCCGCCGTCCGTCCGGCTCGTGCTCGTGCTCCGAGATGGGAGTTGGAGTTAATTTTTTGCGGAAAAATTATTCTTTGAGGCCGAAGATATTACGGATTAGCTTGTTCGTGCTTATCCGCGAATATCTGTTTTTCACTGGAAAAAAAATATCTTTTCCGAAATCTTTCCAAACCGTTTTAGATAAACTCGAACCTTCTGTTGATAGACTAAAATCTCTCCTTTGCTTGCGGGCTAAGGAGGATTTCGGAGCCTATATAAGGAGGGTTAGGGTTCTGCTTTGAAACACACAGCGAACACACAATCGCCTCTCTCCCTCTCCTGTTTTCTCCTACCCTTTTCCCGTTCTGAGCGCCTGTTCCAGTTCCAACTTCTCTCCCTCGAGTGCACCTGTGAGAGAAGACGGTGAAATCCTTGGGGGACGTTGCCTCGCATACGATCTGCACCACTGTCGGGGGCAAATACGTTTCTCATTCAGTGGCTCCCATACCACGCTTCACCGCAGTCCAGCCCCTTCACAGAAACGAGGTTCGGCCTACATTCCTAACGTGTTTATTAGTTGCTGTATTCACAGGTTCCAGCAGGGTCATTGTCCAACACTCCACTCCACCTCTGATGTAATTAGTCATGGCCGACACCGGTTCACGCTGCTTCCCTTGATCGATCCCACCTCCCACCGCCTAGAAGACATCGACGCCTTCTCCACCGCATGTGAGGTCGACATCGCTCATGAATGGCTCCAGAGAGCTTCCCCCGTCATTGTTCTACTATTATCACCTCCGTCATCTCCGCCTCCTCCCCCATCGAAGCTACTCCACCGAAAGCTCCAGATCTGGATCTCCGTGCCGGGAGGCGAGGATTGAAGGCGGAGGTAAGGCGAGGGGAGCGGGGGATTGGATGTTGCTGGTGGAGACGAATCTCCGTGTTCAATTATGCGACTTGCAGGTGAGGAATATATTGCTTTATTGTCATTTGTCGATCATCATTCATCAATAATTTATAATACATATACTTGTCTTCTCATTTGCCTTCATTGTTTTTTGCTTGCAATTAAATTGGGTGAACACCAATTCGAAAGCATCTGAGATGTTTAAATGCAGAATGTAACTTCCTAGTGATGTTGAACCATAGGTGAACAACTACGGTTTTTTCACTTTTTAATATCTTCTAATTTTACTTTTTTTACTTTCAACAATTGGTTTTTTCTTTTTTATTTTCTACATCATTGCATTATATTGTTTTGGATTATTAATGTAATGACACCTCATTACAACAAGTAGGTATAGTGTTTTGGATTATCAATGTCAATATGTGTCATTCTTTTGTGAAAGTAACATTTATTTCATGCATTACAGCAAGTAGGTATAGTTTTGGATAATTTCAATTTCTTATTTAATTTTGTTCGGATTGATTTTTTATCGTTTGGTTGATTGGAATTAAAAAAAACGATTTCAGCAACACGGTTTCAGCAACTTTGATATCGAAGTGCTGAAGCGAAAAAAAAAAAGCAACTTCGGTGTCAAAGTTCTGACGTAAAAAAAAAACTCCTGTTTCAGCAATATGGTTTCAACAATGCGAAAAAAAAAAACAAATCTGTTTTCAGCAACACAGTTTCAGCAACTTCGGTGTCCGGTTTCAGCAACTTCGGTGTCGAAGTGGTGACGCGGAAAAAAAAAAGAAAAAAAAGCAACTCCGGTTTCAGCAACTCCGATTTCAGCAACGCGCGAAAAAAAATAAAAATAAAAATAAAAATAATTTCAACAATTTCAGCAACCCTGGTTTCAGCAACTCCGATTTCAGCAACTTCAGTTTCAGCAACGCGCGAAGGAAAAAAAACCCCTGAAATAGGGATTGCTGAAACCAAATGTGCTGAAACAGGGAGGGGGGCACAGGGGAGCGCGTGGGGGGGGGCAAAGGGGGCAAGGGAAGGAAGGTGGACATTTTGTCAATTTGGAAGGGAAGGGTGGACATTTTCCTAATAAAGGCCCTATATGGCTTATAGCACAATTCCCCCCAAAATTAAAGGTACATATTTATAAATATTATATCTCCTTGACAATCATTTTCCACATTTTTCATGAAATTGATTATGGTAACGGATTGTGATTTGTTATGCAGGATATGTATATGTGCGTCGTTTTGAGTTGTATAACAATTAAAATGTTGCGTTTTCGCTGAGGACACTCAATCGGGATATTTCTTTTTTTTTTCGGAAGCGAGGAGGAGGAAGAAGAAAGTTTTGGGTATGATTGTATGAGCTAAGGAAAGGGAAACTTTCGTACCCGTCAATGCGGAAAAAAAGCTCAAACTCATAGGTAATAACTTTTGATAGGAACAATTTTTATTGAATCTAATATACAAGTTTGATGCCCTAATCTTGTATGTAGTAATTTTGCAGACCCATCAAAACTCGACCCGATTCAATTTTTAATGGATATTTTGAGCATTCTGAATGTAGGTCCTTCCGATCGAATTCAAGTAATTCATTGAAGGTCAATTGAATTTTTAGGTACGGTACAAATTATCTAACTGTAATCAATAATTGTAAAGTTTATTTCTTAGATGGGGTCAATAGAGGAGGGGCCAATTTTCAGCAATTGCAACAACAATTTAAGCAACTCCGGTTTCAGCAACCCTGGTTTCAGCAACTTAGCTTTCAGCAACGCGCGAAAAAAAAAAACTATTTTCAACAATTTCCGCAACTTCGGTTTCAGCAACTTTGGTTTCAGCAACTTCGGTTTCAGCAACGCGCGGAAAAAAAAAATGCTGAAATAGGAGTTGCTGAAATCAAATGTGCTCAAACAGGAGGGGGGCACAAAGGGCGCGCGTGGGGGGGCAAAGGGGGCAAGGGAAGGAAGGTGGACATTTTGCCAATTTGGAAGGGAAGGGTGGACAATTTCCTAATAAAGGCCCTAATTATGGCCTATAGCACAATTCCCCCTTAATATAAATGCTTATATAGTTATATTCATACTTATCGGAACTTTGTTTTGTGGAGGGGCTAAATATTTTTTGGAATTAAATGTTTTTGTGGAGCCCCCCCACGATTCGTTTCTGGTTTTGTGTAAGTTATTGAGGATAAATTTAGTGATCTATCGATCTGGTTTTTTTTTTAAAAAAAAAAGTTATCATTTAAACCATAGTTACATTTATGAGCAAGGAGATTCGCACCCGGCCATAACCCCTCCAATTAAAAAAAATCAAATTTATTATATATAGTGGCGGTCGCCCCTTCGGCCCTCCCTCTATCGCAGTCGCCCTAATTTAATATATGTAAAATAAATAATTAAATAAATAAGGTTAAAAAGAGTGAAAAATAGATGATAAAATAACATCTCTCTAGGTTTAGTTGGTAAAATGTGAGTAAATGAGGCAAGAGATGAAGGGTGTGCTTGGATTCTATTGCATTTTAATTATAATACAATTATTTTACCTCATTTTAGATGAGTGTTTTGTTGTAAAAATAAAAATCTCGTAAAAAGCGAGGTAAAAAAATAGTTTAGGGTGTGTTTGGCAAGAGGTGGGGGAGATGGTGGATTTTTTTTGGGATGCGGGTATGCTTGTTTGGGACGGGATGACAGGGATGAGAAAACTGAAGGTGGAGGGGAGATGGCGGGGGTGGAGATGGAAAGATTTTTCCGACCTTGGATTTGGGGGTGGGAGGGGATGGAATGATTTTCCCACCCCGGTGGCCCTTTTTGCCCTTGTGACCCTTCGTCTTCGATCCCACAGAAGATTTGTATATATTCCTTCATTGCAGCTCCTCTCTGGCCACTTCTCTCCATTGTCAAGCTCCGAAACAAAGAAGATCTTCTCTCCATTGTGTGGCTATGGCAAAATTGCAGGGAATCCATCGAATCCGAAAAAGGTCGACCCTTTAGGCCAAAATTGAACGAGGTAATCCCCGAAACTCTGTTCTTCTTCTTTTGAATCAACTGTTTCATGAAGGTTTCTAAACCGAATTTTTTTTCAAAATATTCACTAAAAATATTTATTTACAAAAATATTCACAAGTTCAAAATATTTATGAAAATATTCATTTTTAGCAGGTTAGTCAGAGAAACGCGGTCTGAGACCGCGTTTCTTATATAAATCAGTAATATGAACGTAGCACCATAGAGAAAATTAAATGTTATTATAGAAACGCGGTTTCAAACCGCGTTTCTACAGTAATATTTAATGTCCCCCAAACAAAATATCAATAGGATAAAATTTGAGCTAAAAGCGCGGTTTAAATGCGCGCTTTTTTTAAATTTTATTTTCAAATTAAATATATGTGCTATTTATTTATTTTTTTACGAGAAACGCGGTTTAGATACGCGTCTCTCCTACAACAAAAAAAAAGAAAAAAAAGAAACGCGTCTCTCCATTTACAGGTGCTCGTTCTGAAGGAGGAGAGAGAGGAATTGCAATGGAGGATATATACATAGGAATTTCCAAAGGAAAGAATTTGCAGATGCTTTTTTAGATATACAAGAAATCAAATTGGTGAGATCTATAGCACATTGCTCGAACACAGAATCGGACGCCATCGCCCTTGTCTCTGCTCTCGCCGCTGCAACACGGAATTGGACACCGCCGACCTTGCCTTCTAACATGGAGCCTGATGTCGTTGTTGCCCACGGAATCGGACGTTGTCTCGCCGCCCTTGCTTTCGACCTTGCCTGAACAAATAATCGAACGCCGACCTGCAAAATATGAAGAGACGCGGATCTAAACCGCGTTTCTCGTTAAAATAAATAAATAAATAATATATACATTTAATCTTGAAATAAAATTTAAAAAAAAAACGCGGTACTAAACTGCGTTTTTAGTTCAAATTTAATCCCAATAATATTTTGTTATGTGGAAATTAAATTTTGCTATAGAAACGCGGTTTGAACCCGCGTTTCTATAGTAACATTTAATTTTCCCTTCGCGCCAGGTTTATATTTTTTATTTATACAAGAAACGCGGTTTGAGACCGCGTTTTTCTGAGAAACCTGCAAAAAATGAATATTTCTGTAATTATTTTAAACGTGTGAATATTTTGATAATTAAATATTTTAGAGTGAATATTTTGAAAAAAAATTCTTCTAAACCCTAATCCCAAAAATCCGACAATGGTTCAGATCTGGGGATCCCTAAAACCCCCATCCTTTTTTGACACAATGTAGCATGTCTTCCTTCAAATGTCGTTTTTGGGTTCTTTCATGATCTTCCTTTGTCAGACCTGTTAACAATGTTTTGTCATGTTATGTTCAGATTTGGATTGGTTTTTGCACATATTTTATGTTAAGGTATGTCTTCTTCTGTTCAGATTAGTGTTATGCTTTTGTTTGAGTGTGTCTTCTTCTGTCCGGCGTCATGCGCGGTAGCAAAAAGCAAAGTCCCCTTGAACTTTCGCATGAGGAAGGAACCATCCACAAATATAACCTACCGGCGTTACACCATTACGTATATAAGCAATAATACTGTCAAGCAACATGCAACCATGGAAAAATCCTCTACTTGACACAATATTCCCTATGACTGGTAGAGATTGTTAAAAGCCTGGTCTTGGGACGTACCTTTTGTAAGTGAGGAATAGCCCTCCTTCATACCCCAAAGCTCACGAACTCGTACTTGAACTAGTGGTTTGCATCACACTCAACCCAAGTGTGTGACCCTCGGTAGAGGGTGTCCCTTGCAGTCAACTTTGCTCGACGGGCCTTGCAATAGCTGCAACTAACGCCCAGCTTGGATTTCGATAAGGCTTGGATTTGGGCTGGAGTTAATGGCTTCCGAGCCTTAGTGAAACTGCAGCACATAGAATGGAGATGATGTTGGAAACCGACAAGAAGATTGTCATTACAAACTCTAATATTTATTAAATTGGCACGGAATCCACCGTTAATGGCTAGTAGTACTTATTATTCGTGTCATGACACATACCTTGAGACGAGGTTCTTCCTAAGAAATACGGAGGTGGCATGTCATTGGTGGTTGTGTTTGACGTTGATGTCGCACGTGTGCTCCTTCACATATACTTCCGGACTTTCCACAAACTGGTTTTCAGGTAAATCGATGCACGGCACATCCACTTGCACTTGGGATCGATGCACAAAACGGTATAGACTGATGGCGACGACCTATTCACATGCGTGTCAAAATAGCTGTCCAACGCAGTCCACCATATTCGGTTCTGCACCTTCTCCTTTGACTTCAAGAATAACCCCTTGTGAATTTCGGTGTTGTTGTGTCGAGGGTCCCCTGCCTGCGGTGGATCTTTCTCCAACATTACCTCCACCTCCTTAGTCAACATTTGTGCACCTTTCGGCCTCGAAACCAGCCGTTCGCCCTCCTACATCTCATCGTCGGATGATATTTCCCAACAGCCTCCCAATGACGTTGCCTCCGTAACCTCCAATTTGATTGCTCGGGGGGTGTCATGGCCTTCCTCCGAAGAGCTCCCCGAGTGAAGGAAACTACCTGCTCCCGAGTCCCAACCCCGTAAATAGTATCCTCATCATCACTACTAAAACATATTACCTATTTCTTATGGTCCACCTCAGGCACTTTGATTGTCGTCTCTAGTTCAATGGTTCTCGGTACTGTCCAGGTTTCAGGGTTCTTCATGCCAGTTGTGTCAATGTATATGGCTGATGAATTATTTTCCATACCATCCACATCATTTTCCGGGACAGTACTTCTTGGTATCCAGATCAACCTGTGATGTAGATGCATCGAACACCATACCATCCTTTATTTCTTCCACCATGTCAGCTGCGATGTCTCCTCCGGGTGATTTGGTTGGCCAAGACAAATCCACCATCATGGAGCGACTGCTATTTTGGCTTCCAATTTCTTTCACCAATGCGTGCAACGGAAAGGGCCAAGCCCTATCTCCACCCTTGGAGTTCCAATACTTGAAAGCATCCCAATCAGTGTCATCATGCACTTGAATTGGGTGGCATCCCTCCTTCGTATCGAGTAGGTATTTCAACTATAACTAGTAGCAACTCGAGAACGGTTTGGACTTTGGACTGGGCCAAGGTGTATCATCATGTTTTATAGTTGGACCAATTTTAAGATTTTGGGCCAATTGAAGAAAACAGTTTGGACTTCCTCTACAATTTTGGGGGACAATATTAAGCAGAAAGAAAACCATTTAGCAGAACTAATCAAACAAGCATTTAGCAGAAAGAAAGCATCCACTAATACATTGCCACCAAAAACAATTACTACTCATAACTAATACATTGCCTAAATTAACACACACTAACACATAACTAATACATATAAACCTGCATTAACACACATTAAAACATAACTAATACATATAAACCTAAATTAACACACACTAACACATAACTAATACATTGCCATCAACAACACTTAGACCCATTAATATACTCGCTGATTGCGCCCTTGCTCCAAGATGAAAGCCTGAAAAATGGTGGTCATCATCATGGCTATGTCGGTGTGGGTCTTGAGCTGCAGCGACACCTCGACCAACCAACCCCAGACGATGAAGACAGCTGATATAGCGACTCTATACACGGTTTGGAGAGACGTGTAGAAAGTGAGGCTCATGACGACGACTCTATACACGGTTTGGGAAGATGGTGAAATTTTTTTGGGATGCGGGTCTACTTGTTTGGGGTGGGATGGCGGGGATGGGAAAATGGTATAGACTGACAGCGATGACCTATTCACTTCAGGTAAATCGATGCACGGCACATCCACTTGCACTTGGGATTGATGCACAAAATGGTATAGACTGACAGCGATGACCTATTCACATGCATGTCAAAACAGCCCTCAAACGCAGTCCACCATATCCAGTTCTGCACCTTCTCCTTTGACTTCAAGAATAACCCGTTGTGAATGTCAGTGTTGTGTCAAGGGTCCCCTACCTGCGGTGGATCTTTCTCCAACATCCCCTCCATCTCCTCGGTCGACATTTGTGCACCTTTCATCCTCAAAACCAGTCGTTCGCCCTCCTACATCTCATCGTCATATGATATTTCCCAACAGCCCTCCAATGACGTTGCCTCCGTAACCTCCAATTTGATTGCTCGAGGGGTGTCATGGCCCTCCTTCGAAGAGCTCCCCAAGTGAAGGAAACTACCCGTTCTCGAGTCCCAACTCCATAAATAGTATCCTCATCATCACTACTAACACATATTACCTATTTCCCATGGTCCACCTCAGGCACTATGATTGTCGTCTCTAGTTCAATAGTTTTTGGTACTGTTCAGGTTTCATGGTTCTTCATGCCAGTTGTGTCAATGCTTATACCAGATGAATTATTTTTCATGCCATCCACATCATTTTCCGAGACATTCTCAGTATCCAGATCAACCTGCAATGTAGATACATTGAAAACCATACCATCCCTTATTTCTTCCACAATGTCAGCTGCGATGTCTCCTCCGGGTGATTTGGTTGGTCGAGACAAATCCATCATCATGGAGCGACTGCCATTTTGGCTTCTAATTTCTTTCAACAATGCGTGCAACGGAAAGGGCCAAGCCCTATCTCCGCCCTTGGAGTTCCAATACTTGAAAGCATCCCAATCAGTGTCATCATGCACTTGAATTGGGTGGCATCCCTCCTTCTTTGTATCGAGTAGGTAGTTCAACTATAACTCATAGCAACTCGGGAACAGTTTGGACTTTGGACTTGGCCAAGGTGTATCATCATTTTTTATAGTTGGGTAAGGCCTGTCTACAGGTCACGGGTCAACCCGTGACCCGGTGGGTTTGGCGGGTCGGTGACCCGGGGGGTCCGGGGTAGACGGGTCAAGGGTCATGGCGGGTTACGGGTTTGGGTTCGGGTCGGGGATTTTGTGAAATTGACCCGCCGGGTCGACATTTTTTTTTTGAAAAGGGCTGTTTATGGTAGAATTTTTTAAAAAAAAAATTGATTTAAAAAAAAAAATGAGTCGACTCGTGACCCGCCGGGTCACCTGACCCGCCAACCCGCCTATTCCACGGGTTCGGATTCGGGTCCTGATTTCCCAACCCGTGACTCGTCGGGTCCGACTCGTGGACAGGCCTAAGTTGGGCCAATTTTAAGATTTTGGGCCAATTGAAGAAAACAGTTTGGACTTCCTTTGCAATTTTGGGGGATGATATTAAGCAGAAAGAAAACCATTTAGCAGAACCAATCAAACAAGCATTTAGCAGAAAGAAAGCATCCACTAATACATTTCCATCCGCAACAATTACTGCTCATAACTAATACATTGCCTAAATTAACACACACTAACACATAACTAATACATATAAACCTAAATTAACACACACTAACACATAACTAATGCATTGTCGTCAACAACACTTAGACCCACTAATACACGACTTGTTGAATCTTTTTTTAGTACTCTTCCTCCTGGGTTTCTTTAACTTTCCGGACAATGAAAGCAATAAACCCACAATCAAACCCAACTTCCTCAATCCAACATAGACCGCCAATGGGATCACGATCAAACCAAACTTCCGGGATTGAGGATCCTCAATCCAACATAGACCGCCAATGGGATCACGATCAAACCCAACTTCCTCGCTGATCGCACCCCTGCTCCGAGATGAAGGCGTAGAAAATGGTGGTCATCGTCATGGCTATGTCGGTGTGGGTCTTGAGCTAGAGTGACACCTTGACCAACCAACCCCAGACGATGAAGACTGTTGATATGGCGACTCCATACACGGTTCAGGGAGACGCGTAGAAAGTGAGGCTCACGACGACAATTGCGGTGACGAACGCGAGCAACTCTACCCACAAAACATGCTCCTTGGCTGCTTTGCTAGCTCTAATTGCCTTGAAATGCCAAATCACAACAGCGTTGATGCCGAACAGAATCAGAAATGTCATAATCATACACAACATTTTCCCAACGCAATATGGGGGTTGTTGTTTCGCTCTTCCGACAGCGGGTGATGGCCACATACTTGTTTCGATTGATCGATAGCAGCAAAGATGGCAAGAACGACAATGAGGACAATTGAAACACATAACCCACACACTCTTAGCAATAGCTTACACATTCCATTCGCAATTGAAGCTGAACATTCCTCCAAGTCCAAGCCTTATCAACATTGTACCTGAAAACAGAAAAAAAAAAAAAACAAAGAGCTAAGAACTGCATAATCAAGAACAGAATAAAACAAAGAGCTAAGAACTTCATAATCAAGAACATGAAAAAATAGAGAGATAAAAACTGTGAATGAAGAACAACAACACTCTGTTTGTGAACCGAGAAGAAGAAACCAGTTACTGCTTCGATAACAACCCCAAATGATCAGTATTTATAGTTGGTCGGTTGGCCCATACAACAACATATTACGTTTTTTTATGAAATAACATTTTCTTCAATAAAAGAACATGTATTCAATTAATTACAAAATCTGAACTTTTCTTCAATTGGCCCAGTCCAAAATCTGAACCTTGGCCCAAAGTATAATTTTTTGAAACAACGATAAGGTTAAGATTTTACCCACCTTTATTTGTTTTGGTAAGCATCAGATTTTGCTTTCTAATGTTCAGATTTTGGTTTATAGGAGTGCAATGTAAATTCAATGATTGTTGTGGGATTGTGGGGGCATTAAATTGACAAATTAAAAGTTGGATGGGGCCAACTTTGTTATTTATAAAACGCCACAGCTTGTAGATCTCAATTTAGCAATCCAGTTACTTTACTTATAACCCTTTACATACCAACTAGGCATGACTAAGTTGTTTTGTATCTGATCCGATTCAAGGGGCTAGTGCAAGCATGTTAGGATTGGGCATATTTGTTTCATTGGGCTTCTTGGTCCGGCCTTAGTATATAACTAGGGAGCCAAGATATAGTATTTAGCATTTTTATGATATACATTGATAAAAACCCCTAATCAGCTTGCTGATTTTGTTACAAAACATATCTATAGTGACATGTTGTGATTGGGCCTATTTGTTTCATTGGGCTTCTTGGTCCAGCCTTAGTATATAACTAGGAAGCCAAGATATAGTATTTAGCAATTTTCTGATATACATTGATAAAAACCCCTAATCAGCTTGCTGATTTTGTTATAAAACATATCTATATATTGACATGTTGTGATTGGGCCTATTTGTTTCATTGGGCTTCTTGGTCCGGCCTTAGTATATAACTAGGGAGTAAGATATAGTATTTAGCAGTTTTCTAATATACATTGATAAAACCCCTAATCAGCTTGCTGATTTTGTTACAAAACATATCTATATATTGACATGTTGTGATTTGTCCTATTTGTTTCATTGGGCTTCTTGGTCCGGCCTTAGTATATAACTAAGGAGCCAAGATATAGTATTTAGCAGTTTTCTGATATACATTGATAAAACCCCTAAACAGCTTGCTGATTTTGTTACAAAATATATCTATATATTGACAAGTTGTGATTGAGCCTATTTGTTTCATTGGGCTTCTTGGTTCGGCCTTAGTATATAACTAGGGAGCCAAGATATAGTATTTAGCAGTTTTCTGATATACATTGATAAAACCCCTAAACAGCTTGCTGATTTTGTTACAAAATATATCTATATATTGATAAGTTGTGATTGAGCCTATTTGTTTCATTGAGCTTCTTGGTCTGGCCTTAGTATTTAACTAGGGAGCCAAGATATAGTATTTAGCAGTTTTCTGATATACATTGATAAAACTAGGAATGGCAATGGGTCAGGTGGTGGGTGGATGAACCCCCATTTCACCCGACCCACCATGGATGACCAATCACCCCACCCATATCCACTTTCACCCATATCCATCGGGTGAGCGGGTGAAATAGGTGAAATATGGATGACATGTGGGTGATTTTTACTAAATACACATCATTGAATTCCAATAAAACATGTAGAGAAAATATTGACTAAAATAACATTATCTTACACATTAAGTCTTAAATAAGTCATAAGTTTAAATAACATTGTTTTAAACACATAATCTAAGTCTTAAACATAAACGGGAGTTTAAATAGCATTTTCTTAAGGAAAATAAGTCGCTCAGCAACAACAAGACAAGAGTGGTAGAGGACAAAGAGGGCAAGAGATTAGCAGAACAAAGTGCCAATTAGAAAGTTAGAGTTTAGGAACTTAGAAAGTTTATAGATTTTTTATATAAGATATATAAATAATATTTTATAATGTAGATGGATGGTGGATTGGGTCGGGTGGTGGATGATGGATCGGGTGTGGGTGAAAAAAATATCACCCCACCCGACCCACCACCCATATCCACTTCACCCATATCCACTTTCCACCCGCTTTTTTTCGGGTTTTCACCCACTTTTTCGGGCCGGGTGATTCGGGTTCGAGTCGGGTGCGGGTGAAATTGTCATCCCTAGATAAAACCCCTAAACTAATTTAACAATCAAACTCAAAAGCCTAATTTAAGAATATCTATATATATTTTTTTTGGTAGTGAATTTAAGAATATCTATATATTTTTATTCATTTGGCACAGTCCAAAATCTGAATCTTGGCCCAACTATATAAAATGATACTACAGTAATAGTACAATTATAAGGCTTTGTGGGAGTAAATCGACACCTTAAAAAGTTGGATGAGACCCATTATATTTTTTATAATAATGGGGGAAAACATAAACTACATAATTGCATAATCATAATACCAGAAATTCGTACTCAATTCGGCCAAGGATGGAACTGAAGATAACCTTAGGGAAGTGGTAGCTGGCAAAGGTTCATAAACGACTGTAATTGAAGTGCATGGAAGACAAACAACCAATCTCATCCGTAGCTGAGTGATTCGAACTAACGAATGGAAATCCCTAGGCTTGTCAACTTCAAGAGCTTCGGTGAACAATTCAACAAATTCTTACTCATTTCGGGCAGCAATGCATCGGAACCCATCGAAATTCAAGAAACCGGTCCTAAAACCAAGCAATTTGGAGCATACCAACAAGAACGAAAAATTGGGGATTGAAGATAAGGGACTCACATGGCGACACCGGCGATGGGAGGGAAGTCTCTGTAGTCGTCACCGGCGATGGGAGAGCATGCTCTATGCTCTTCCTCCTTGTCTCGTGGTCGTCACCAACGATGGGAGGGCAGGTTGTGAGCTCTTCTTCGTCCTCGAAGACTGGTTGCCACAGTTTGAAGCCCCAGGTTGTGTGCTAAAAATGACGAAGGGTAAGCCAAGGGTAATTTCAGGGGCAAAATGGTCTTTTTCACTCGAATAGTAAGGGCGTTCTATTCATTTGCCTTAGGACCCTTTCCCCACCCATCCCCACTCTACCAAACACGTAGAGGATTATTTTCCAAAAAAGTATCTCCACCTCGTCCACCCGCAAAAAGTATATTCATCTCCTCCATCCCCAAAAATATCTTCATCCCTAAAAACAAATCCGCTCGCAAACACGCCCTAAGAGCTCAATTCTAATATATTATTCCCTTTTCTTACCAGTTTCTGTTTATATTAATTTTTTCTACCAATTTCTCTTTATATGAATTTTTTCAAAACTAAACTTAACATATTCAAACTAAATTTTATGATATGGTTTTCTTTTTTTTTCAAAATATTATTCTTTCTATATATATAATTCTAATATATTCACATCAATTTTTTAGCTAGGTCCAAACATTAATATATGTTTTGATATATATGTTTTTATTCACATCAATTTTTTTTAATTTCTTTATATTTTTTATTCACATAAATTTTTACAATTTCTAAATTTATAAGATATATGTAAAAAAATCCTTGAAATATCACCCCTCTCCCCTACGGAATCATGTAGTCCCCACAGATTATATACCTCTCATTTATAGTTGCGGTTTGATATATATTATAAACTCTAATCCGACAATCGATTAAAAAGTTTTCAATATATGTGGTAAGATTGAACAAACATAAATAACTTCATAAGTCATTTAAGAAGTCATAATGCTTCTATGTTTTGCTAAATAACTCCATACATTCATACTATAATTAAAATGAAACTTTGAATTAGTTGTTTCTGTTAAAATAATTAACAATCATGTAATAAACTATTCACAAACAACAATAATTTTTTTGGGGGTTCAAAAATCTTTGGGATTCGTCACAGTTGAGTGAGTGTACTCAAAGCAATCACCTTAAGAGGCCTACTAAGAGCATCTCTAACAGTTTCTTCATTTTGAGGATTTGATAGTTTTTGGAAAATTTTAAATTGTTTTTTGGTCTAATAGATTCTCTATCACATTCTTCAAAATGGAGAAGCAGCAGAAAAATATAGAAAGGATTCCCTGAATTTGCAGCATTCTCCTAACTAAATGATTCTCCAAATCTTTGAAATAAGAAAGTTGTTGGAGTTACAACAAAAATAATTTCAAAAATGTGTATTTTGTTTCCTTATTTTGAGAAAATTCTAGAACCTCTCCAACAGATTCCCTATTTTGAGAATTTTGGAGTTTTTGAAGAATTTTAAGCATTTGATAGTTTTTGGAAAATTTTAAATTGTTTTTTGGTCTAATAGATTCTCTATCACATTCTTCAAAATGGAGAAGCAGCAGAAAAATATAGAAAGGATTCCCTGAATTTGCAGCATTCTCCTAACTAAATGATTCTCCAAATCTTTGAAATAAGAAAGCTGTTGGAGTTACAACAAAAATAATTTCAAAAATGTGTATTTTGTTTCTTCATTTTGAGAAAATTCTAGAACCTCTCCAACAGATTCCCTATTTTGAGAATTTTGGAGTTTTTGAAGAATTTTAAGCATTTTTTGTTTGACAAATTATCCATTCCATTTTTCAAAACGAAGAAGCAACAAACAAAATTGAGAGTTTTCCCCAAATCTCAACACTATTCAAAACTAATAAGAATAATTTGAAAAATATATATTTTATTTTCTTATTTTCAAGAAGCAGATGAAAATGATTTAAGTCATTAACTTTGCATCAGTTAGCCTCAATAAAAGGAAAATGTTCCTTCACAGTTCACACATGTTATCATTTATCACTGGACTGGAATTTGCATCTGCTAGTTTCTCTATCTATGATAATGCACACTACTAGCAGGTTGCATGAGCCCACTGGACTGGACTTTATATTGGGCTTCAATTACACTGGATTGGACCAGTTGAAGGCTTAATTAATCAGTTGGGCTGGTTTACTTTGGGATCCGGAATCTAATCATTGATATGGCAGTGGCAAAACCCGGATTCTCGCAATGAGGGGCGTATTTTTTTTTTTTTTTTTTTTTTGAGTTTATCAAAGAATAAAAATAAAACCAACATTTCATCAAAAAAAAATCAAGAGAAATATATTTTAAAAATACAAAATATTAGTTTAAATTTGTAATTTTTTTTTAAAAAAAATCGCTAATAATATTTTTCCCCAAATAAGAGATTAAGAGGTATTTAAACCTTAAATCTCTGATATTTAGGTTAAAAAGTGTTCACCTTTTATCAACTAAAGAGAAAAATTATTTATCATTTTACTATTTTATTGCTAAATACTTTTATATATATTACCATTGACAAAAACTTATTGCGAGGGTCAGGGTCATCTCCGACCCATGGTTGGTTCCCGCCAATGAACATAAGATGTATTAGGCTAGATAATATTGAGTACACCATCGTCGTCCATCCATTTCGAACACAGAGTTGGTTTATGACTTTTAACCCACTTTTTAAGAAAGTATTATAAATTGTAGTATGTATAAAATTATTTTAAAAAACTTTGATATTTTAAGTTTTTATCATTTTTAACAACAACAACAACTAAGTAGATCCCGCTATGGTCTGGGGGTCAGAATGTACGCACTCTTTCTCCGATGAGTCGAGAGAGTGTTTCTGAAAGACCTAGAACGAAAGAAGACAAGAATCACGTAACAACAAGTCCCACAATAGGAAAATGAGCTAGAAAGATGTAAAACAGAGAACAGAAAAGATGCATAATGAAACGGACTCAACAACCCAACCCTTAACTCGATCTAAACATCTGCAACTCGAATGCAACTCCTCCAGTGATTTCTATCCAATGTCATATCCTCTGACAATTTTAGCAGATTGAAAATAAACGGCTAACCGAGGCGCACCCGCGGGCGCATGCTGAATGCGCACACCCGCGTGCGCATCCAAGATGTGCAGAAGGGTGGCACGCCCGCTAGTGTATCCCCGCGTGTGTAAACACATGTGGAGTAAAAAAAATAAAAATAAAACAAATAAAAATATAAAACAATAAATGATAAATAAATTAAATTTATTTATTTATAAAAAAACAAATAAAATTATAAAACAATAAATATTAAATATAATAAAATAATTTATTTATTCTACCAAAAAATAATAAAATAATTTATAAATATAATTAATTGAAAGTAATCTATATAATAGTTTTAAAAATCTTTAGGAATTAAAATAAAATTTGTGTTTAAAGAAAGATAGGTAATATTCCAATATAATTTTTTTACAAAAATCCATGGCGGCATATGCTTCAGCATCAGATTCGGAGGCAGTAATAGAAGTTAAAGATACGCGCTCAATGCACAAAATCGAATAGCCTGAAAGAACATCCATTCAGCCTGAAATAAATATATAATTTGATAAATAAATAACGTAATAAACACATAAAAATAACCATAAATAAATAAATTATAAAAAAGATAAATAAATAATAGATTAATAAATTAAACCAACAATAATAGATTAATGAACAAGATCAATAAATTAATTAATTAATTAAATATATCAATTAAATAAATAAGATACCTTAAATATAGCACATTATAAGGAACATAAATTAAATAATTATTTATTTATATTTTTATAAATAAATAAATTAATATAAATAAAGAAAACATAAATAACTAAATAAAGTAACTAAAAATACATTCAATAAATTAAACATATTTAAATAATAATATATATATAATTACATAATTATGTATGTAAAATAAATAATAATTTATATAGAATAAATATAGCACATTATAAGGAACATAAATTAAATAATTATTTATTTATATTGTTATAAATAAATAAATTAATATAAGTAAATAAAATAATAAATAACTAAATAAAGTAACTAAAAATAAATTAAATAAATTAAATAGATATAAATAATAATTTATATAATTATATAATTATGTATGTAAAATAAATAATAATATTTATAGAATAAATATAGCACATTATAAGGAACATAAATTAAATAATTACTTATTTATAACAATATAAATAAATAAATTGATATAAGTAAAGAAAAAAATAACTAAACAAAGTAACTAAAAATAAATTAAATAAATTAAATAGATATAAATAATAATTTATATAATTGCATAATTATGTATGTAGAATAAATAATAATTTATATAGCATAAATATATCACATTATAAGGAATATAAATTAAATAATTATTTATTTATATTGATTTTTTATTTATATATCTATTTAATTGATTAATAATTAGAAAATAAAAGATAAGAAATTGATGAATAAATAAAATACATTTAAATACAATTTATAATAATACAAAATTAAATAAATACATCGGCGGGCTAGGGCTAGGCCTAGGGCTAACACTTTTTGCCAAGCGCATCACGAAGCCATCAAATGTCTTGATGATCTTCGAGTGGTGAATCGTGTTGAGCAGTTGCAGAGCTTTATCGGCTATATGATTTTTTGAAGAATTATTAATTGTTTAGTCATTCTATAATTTAAAACTGTTAGCTTCCCTTGGAAGATAAAAAAATGTTAGTTGAATTTAAAAAAATATAATCTCTAAGTAAATATTCATACCTATTAAGTGTGTTTTTTAATTCTACTTATAATTTAAAAGAAATCACATCTTTTTTACATTTGGAAATAGTTCTGTGGTGATTACAAATACATGCACAATCAGTGTGTTTATTTATTCTCCTTACATTTCAAAAGAAATCACACGTTCTTTATGTTTGGAAATAGTTCTGTATGAAGAAAATGCCCCCTTAGAGAAAACGCATCTAGGATGCGTGTGAATGTTGTGGGCATTCAGGATGTGTAGGGTTTAGGGTTTAGGATTTAGGGTTTAGGGTTTAGGGAGGTTTAGGGTTTAGGGTTTAGGGTTTATGCACATTCAGGATGTGCGCTCTCAAACGCATCCTAGGCGCGCATACGATCTTTATACACATTTAGGATGCACAGAGGGCGAACCCACTAAATCCTTAATTTTACAATTTTTCAAACTTGAACATCATGTAATCTTTGACAATGTGTGATTATAAGAAAATATTACACTAAACAGGTATGACCACATACCTAGATTTGTCACCAATAGACGTAATCTTTTTCGACTTTATTTATTTGAAAATGCTCTAATATTTTGTCATCTTGTTTTTGTCCATTTTTTGAACAGCTACACCACAACATCAAGAACTTTAATGCATACAGGATGATAAAACAACCGAAACGGTGAGAAAAATAAAGGATAAGTGTAAATTGACAAAGAGGGCGAGAGATTTTGAAAATTATTATTTGGTGAATGTCAGCAGGAATTTGGAAGTGGAGTTGTCAAAGAGGGCGAGAGATTTTGAAAACTCCTGTAATCTCTGACAATTGAAATCTCTCACCATTAATAAGCAATAATATGTGAGTAGTGCATTCTCCAAGCTTGAGTTTTGTGTACATAATTTGATCTAATCACCGGGCCCAAGAAACCGGAAAGAAGAGTTTGCCAGGAAATGGGAGAAGTTGACAGCCTGCAAAAAGAAAGCGTCTTGTTGGTGAGGGAGATTCGCCATCTAGAGTCAAAAGAAGGAAGACGAGTTCAATAGGCTTTTGAAGAAGAAGAGGGAGTTGGAGGCTGACTTGGAGAAGGCAAAGGGCGAAGAGTGACAAAATCCGAAGGAACATGAATCAAAAGATGGCTCTTTAAACGGAGAAGAAAAAGAAGACTGAGGAATTCCACGATAAGATCAAGATGAATTTTAATGACAACAATTCTCTGCAAATCCAATTGAACAACTTGCAAGAAGTCTCGATTCATTGGGCTCGTACCTCATCGACGAAATTATAAAGGTTGATCAGAATGTTGCAAGTACAACTAACCATTATAGGCTGAGAATTATTCTTAAATAATATAGCCGATGAGAATAGATCGCTCGGTGAGTATAACCATACCCAATCAGTGTGTTCATTTATTCTCCTTACATTTTAAAAGAAATCACATGTACTTTACGTTTGGAAATACTTCTGTATATACAGAAAATGCATCCTTAGAGATAACGCATCTAGGATGCGTGTGAACCTTGTGCGCATTCAGGATGTGTAGTGTTTAGGGTTTAGGCTTTAGGCTTTAGCTTGAAATGTTTTGCATATAGAACCATTTACAAACGTCAATGAAATGCGATTTCTCTTAAATTATAATGAGAAGAAATAAACACACTGAGTAGGCATGACGGTATGCTTAGATATGTCACCGATCGATTTATTCTTATCAGCTATATTTTTTAAGAATTATTATTTTGTGCGTGTCATCAGGAATAGGCGATGTGTGGTGCGTGTCATCAGGAATTTAGAGGCGGAGTTGTGAGAGAGGGCGAGAGAATTTGAAAACTCTTGTAATCTCTGCCAATTGAAATCTCTCACCATTAATAAGTAATAATCTATGAGTAGTGCATTCTCCAAGCTTGAGTTTTGTGTACATAATTTGATCTAATCACAGGGCCAAAGAAGCCAGAAAGAAGAGTTCGCCAGGAAACGGGAGAAGTTGACGACTTGCAAAAAGAAAGCGCCTTGTTGATGAGGGAGATTCGCCATCTGGAGTCGAAGAAGGACGACGAGATCAATAGGCTTTTAAAGAAGAAGAGGGAGTTGGAGGCTGACTTGGAGAAGGCAAAGGGCGAAGAGTGACGAAATCCGAAGGAACATGAATCAAAAGATGGCTCTTCAAATGGAGAAGAAAAATAAGACTGAAGAATTCCACAATAAGATCAAGATGAATTTTAATGACAACAATTCTCTGCAAATCTAATTGAACAACCTACAAGAAGTCTCAATTCATTGGGCTCGTACCTCATCGACGAAATTATAAAGGTTGATCAGAATGTTGCAAGTACATCTAACCATTATAGACTGAGAATTATTCTTAAATAATATAGCCGATAAGAATAGATCGCTCGGTGACAAATCTGAGTATATAACCATACCCAATCAGTGTGTTCATTTATTCTCCTTACCTTTTAAAAGAAATCACATGTACTTTATGTTTGGAAGTACTTCTGTATATACAGAAAATGCCCCCTTAGAGATAAAGAATCTAGGATGCGTGTACACCTTGTGCGCATCCAGAATGTGTAGGGTTTAGGGTTTAGGGTTTAGGGTTTAGGGAGGTTTAGGGTTTAGGGTTTAGGGTTTATGCACATTCAGGATGTGCACTCTCAAACACATCCTAGGTGTGCATACGATCTTTATACACATTTAGGATGCGCAGAGGGCGAACCCACTAAATCCTTAATTTTACAAATTTTCGAACTTGAACATCATGTAATCTCTGAACATGTGTGATTATAAGAAAATATTACACTAAACAGGTATGACCACAGACCTAGATTCGTCACCAATAGACGTAATCTTTTCGACTTTATTTATTAGTAAATGCTCTAATATTTTGTCATCTTGTTCTTGTCCATTTTTGAACAGCTACACCACAACATCAAGAACTTTAATGCATACAGGATGATAAAACAACCGAAACGGTGAGAAAAATAAAGGATAAGTGTAAATTGACAAAGAGGGCGAGATATTTTGAAAATTATTATTTGGTGAATGTTATCAGGAATTTGGAAGTGGAGTTGTCAAAGAGGGCGAGAGATTTTGAGAACTCTTGTAATCTCTGACAATTGAAATCTCTCACCATTAATAAGTAATAATCTGTGAGTAGTGCATTCTCCAAGCTTGAGTTTTGTGTACATAATTTGATCTAATCACCGGGCCCAAGAAGCCGGAAAGAAGATTTTGCTAGGAAACGGGAGAAGTTGACGACCTGCAAAAAGAAAGTGCCTTGTTGGTGAGGGAGATATATCCGTCATCTGGAGTCAAAGAAGGACGACGAGATCGATAGGCTTTTGAAGAAGAAGAGGGATTTGGAGGCTGACTTGGAGAAGGCGAAGGGCGAAGATTGACGAAACCCGGAGGAACATGAATCAAAAGATGGCTCTTCAAATGGAGAAGAAAAAGAAGACTGGGGAATTCCACGATAAGATCAAGATGAATTTTAATGAAAACAATTCTCTGCAATCCAATTGAACAACCTGCAAGAAGTCTCAATTCATTGGGCTTGTACCTCATCGACGAAATTATAAATGTTGATCAGAATGTTGCAAGTACATCTAACTATTATAGACTGAGAATTATTCTTAAATATTATAGCCGATAAGAATAGATCGCTCGGTGACAAATCTAAATATATAACCATACCCAATCAGTGTGTTCATTTATTCTCCTTACATTTTAAAAGAAATCACATGTACTTTACGTTTGGAAATACTTCTGTATATACCGAAAATGCCCCCTTAGAGATAGCGCATCTAGGATGCGTGTACACTAGCTTGTGCGCATTCAGGATGTGTAGGGTTTAGGGTTTAGGGTTTAGGGAGGTTTAGGGTTTAGGGTTTAGGCTCTAGCTTGAAATGTTTTGCATACAGAACTATTTACAAACGTCAACGAAATGTGATTTCTCTGAAATTATAATGAGAAGAAATAAACACACTGAGTAGGCATGACGATATGCTTAGATATGTCGCTGATCGATTTATTCTTATCAGTTATATTTTTTAAGAATTATTATTTTGTGCGTGTCATCAGGAATAGGCGGCGTATAGTGCGTGTCATCAGGAATTTAGAGGTGGAGTTGTCATTAGGAATTTTGTGTGTGTCATTAGGAATTTTAAGACTTCCACCGCACCCGCTTCCTATGCACACCATATTCTGTGTACAGAATTATTTACAAACGTAAAGAACATGTAATTTCTCTGAAATTGTAAGGAGAATTTATAATCACACTAGGTAATAAAAAAAGTAAATTAAACAAACAATAATAGAATAATAAACAAGATAGAAAAATTAAAAAATGTAACAACAAATTAAACAAAATATTAGAAAAATAAATAAATGCAAAAAATAAATATATAAATTAAATAAATGAACACATAAATATAACAATAAATAAAGAAATAAATTACGTACAAACTAAAATAAATTAGTATAAGTAAAGAAAAAAAATACTATATACAGGAAAATAAATAAGATAAAAAAAATAACTCAATATTTAAAAAAATGATTTATTTATTTTATTGCATGTAATTGAATTTTATTTTTAAAAATATTACTAAAGATTTAAAATTAATACAATTTAATATTAATTAATGTATCAATGAATCAATTTAATTTATTTATATATGTTTTATAATTATATTAATTATTTATATACATATATATTTATAGTAATTATATTAATTATTTATTTATATATATTTTTATATTAATTATTTATAAATTATATTAATTTTCTTATTAATTATTCATTTATTTATATAAACATATTATTTTTATTTTATTTATTTATTATGCATTGTTTTTATTTATTTTATATAAATAAATTATTTTATTTATTGTTTATTGTTTTATATTTTTATTTGTTTTATTTTCATTTTTTTTTACTCCAAACATGTGGAAACACGCGGGGATATACTAGCGGTCGTGCCACCCTTGTGCACATCCTGGATGCGCACGTGGGTGTGCACATTCTGCGTGCGTCCGCGGGTGCGCAACTTACCACCCAAAAAAAATTAACACGAATGTAGTGTTATTCTTTTATTTCAAAACTTCATGAAGCAAGATATCATTTTAAAAAACATCGAAAGGGGAAAACAGTCCGCGAAACCGTAGCAATATAAAACTGACAAACCAAAACAACCCAGAAATGGGTTTACTGTTTATAAGGTAGCTTCAAATGAATGGTTGGTGATAGGTACATGAACTCGATCTAAGTGGAAATTAAATGGAATCTTGCAGGAATTGGTTGGAAGAAGTTAATATATTTATATTTGTTTATAACCACCGGCCAACAAACAAGTAACGGTGCAATACAATTTACAGTATATGTCTACTTATTGAAATAATATATGTTGTTTTATCCAAGGGTTTGTAGACACGTAGATGCTAATGTATTAAACATTGTATGACAAACTGCCGTACCGGCGGTCCCTATTCACGTGGGAACCCTGACGAAACCCCGGTATTGCCGGATCTCTGGTTGCCGCGTACGTGGAACCGACGGGGCTTCCGGTGAAGAAGACAACGCTCCTGCACATATGCTCAACCATCTGCATATATATATATATATATATATATATATATATATATATATATATATATATATATATATATATATATATATATATATATATATATAACTTTGTTTCTCTCTCTCTTTTAATTTTATTCATATAATACTGTACATTTATTTGTACTACTATCTAGTTTTTTTTTATATATATACATATAAAATTTCGATGGATTCAACTCTAGCGAGGATGGTTTTGGGTGCTCGTGCTTAGTAGCCTTAAGTGTGTTACTCTTTAATGGATGGAGAAACTTAACCCTTTAAATTTACTTGAATCAGAGACTCTTAAATAATCGTCAATTAGAGGGGAAAAAAATGTTTTTTTTTGTCCAAATGAATAAAGACACGCACCCAAAAATGCATCTTAATATTCATATGCAATCATAGCTCTCTGATTAATTTCTAAGGTCTTTTACAACTGCCTATAAAATTTAATCACTATTTATCCCTAGTAAAGTGGTTGATTTTTGACTCCCTACACCTTGCCTAGACGGGATAAACAGAAAATATTGTTGTTGTATTTACTACTAGCAAATTGCAAGGTTGTTTTTGTTACCACTAAGAAGGTGACTGAAGTGCGGAATAGGCAGATATAAGGCACGAATATACTCCAGAAGGGGGGTTGAATGGAGTATGGCAAATTTTCGCAAATACAGGAAGCTGTAAGACCTTGCCAGCTAGAGGTAAGACCTTATCTAAAATGCAGAAACAAGTTAATAGAGACAGGCTGAATAGTAAGACCTTACTGTAAGAAGTAAGACCTTATCTGCAAAACAGATATTAGTTCAACAGAGAAATCAATTCACGAAAGTAAGAAATTAAGCAAGACAGAAAAGAGAAGCACACGCGAATTGTTAACGAGGTTCGGCACAACCGCCTACGTCCCCGCCTAGGGTATCCAACCCGTAGGATTCAACAACTTTATTTCACTTTATCTTATGAGCCCTAGATACAACCTCTAGAAGACCTTCCCTCTTCTAGACTAACTTCCTATCTAGCAACCCAAACGCTCTAGTGAAATAAAGCTCCTAAGGATACCGAAGTACCCTCTATGATTGGGTAAAGAACCCTGTGTATAACTCTCACTGAATTGTACTATAACGCTCGAAAGAAACCTCACACACACTCAAAGTAAATACAACACGAAAAGGGTAGAGAGCAATGTGTGATCGAAGGCTTGAAGAAGATGAGTCTGCTGAAGATGATTATGCGCAGTAACTCAGTAAGTGATGTGTCTTCTGCAGCCTCTTCCTTCTTCTTTAAATAGGCCTCTATTTGATTTTAAATTCAAACGCAGAGCCTTGAACTTCTCCTGGATGGTTGATAGACGTTGGGAGAGATCTCCGGCCGATCCAAACCTGTCACAAGGAATGCTTGGATAACGTCAAAGATATGAATGTGGGCTGTTGAAGATTTGCTCAAATCCCTACAAAATCTCAGCCAAAGTAACAATATGGATATGCACAAGATAATATAGATGTAAACAAATCTACCCATTAAACAACATGTCCGAACTATCTTAGGCCCAATAAATAATTGGCCCAATCTTAAACTGATTTCATAGATCAATAAAATATTGGATCTATGAGCTTTTTAGAAGACAGGCCCAAAATAGAAAACAAAGGCCTAAGGTGAGAAACCGAAATCCTGTAACTCCAAAGCAATTTGTTGTCTTTTGGTAAGATCTTACCAAGTTCTGGAAACCAGAACTTTTGGCTTTTATCAACTCAGTCTTGTCATCAAGGTGGAGTTAACAGTGACAATGTGGTATTCACCTATTGTACCTCAAAGTTAGTAAGTACTATTATAACAGTGTTGAGGGTCAGTGTCATTATAACGATATTAATTGGTCCATGATAATGGCAAGGACCAGCACCATTATAACAGTGTTAAGAGTTAATATCATTATAACGATGTTGATCCATTATAACGGTGTTAAAGGCCAAAACTATTATAAAAGTGTTAAGGATTAGAGTATCGTTATAAAAATCTCTGCCTTAACCACCATCATCCAAACCAGTAGGTAATTGAACTAGGATGCATATATGCCGTGAATTTTCCTTCAAGACCAACGACACGATCTTTGATCATCTTCTCATAATATCATCCTTCTTCACATTAAAACCCCACAAATCCTCGTATTTTTCATTGAAATCCTAGATGTCCCTCCCGTGCTCCTCCTTTCACCTCAGTTATACCTATCCTCCTCTTTATGCTTTCTCGATGCTGAAGTCGGAGTCATATGAACACCGAATGTGACAATGATGAAGATGAAGACTGGATCCCACCTTTAGGAGAATCAAGCAACACCGAAATGACAACGATTCTCCTCTTGTCGAACTCCTCTCTCGCTCACCCGGTGCTCCTTGCCTGTTCCTCCCTCTCTCCCTGAACTAGGAGATTGAAGATTCAGTACAACTCAAATTAGATCTCGACAATCCTATCTCGATTCAATCACCATGACACGACAAAATGAGACCAGTACAAAGGGAAAATGGAGGAGAAGGAAGGAGGACGAGAGAAAAGAGAAGTTAAGGAAGAAAAAGCTTTAGATTTGAGAGTAAGAGAGATGAGAAAAATGAAGTCGTTGTTGAAACTTGCTAATGGTAATTAGTCCGGATAGTTTTAAAAATAAAAGCGTGCTTTCCGATGATAATTAAGGTCTAAAAATTATAGTTAGTGATAATTTTGTATAATTTCTACTTGAATTAACCCACTATTTTCTATGATTAATCTTCAAACAATATATCATAATATGAATATTTGAAATTTAATGTTTTATTTCAATATTATTTTTTTAAAAAAATCTTCTTGATTTTTTTCGATATATATATTCCGTTTCTATGTATTATTGTAATTAAAAATAATGTATTTTAATTATGATTTTAGTGTTTTTTTAAATTATTTTGTTATGTATATAAACACTATCAAAGTCCGAATCTCGTGTGCACAGGCGCACACAGCCAAGTGAGGTTCCATTCTAAAACCAATTGGCAATAGAAGGAGTAGCCCACCGACTCATATACTAGGGATTATTATGTTCAACTGTCGATGTGGAACACTTTTTGATCTCATTCACATCTCTCAACAAACACACACAAAAAAAAAATTCTTAAATTTCTTACACTCCCTTTAAATCACTAGAGTAAAAGTACGTTTTTGAGATCAATTGTCATCACTAGAGTAAGAGTTTGCCATCACTAGAGTAAAAGTATGTTTTTGTGATCAATGGTCATCTATAGAGGTAAATTATATATAGATTGCCCTTTTGACAACTTTTTGGTAGAGTGACCTTGTGACAACTTCTTGATAGTGTGACCTTGTTGGCTTGTAGTTTTTGTTTCTTTCCACTTTTTATACAAGGGTGAGGGTATGCAACGAGATCTAAAAAATGAACATCTATCTCATATCCATATCAACTAAACAGTCTAAACCCGAAGAATGGTAATATATAAAAACCAATTTTACCATTAGTTAATTACATCGTCTTCTTTACATTCCACACATCTGAAAAATGAAGCTCAAAACACCAATTCAAATATAATAACACAAGCAACAAGATCCATAGATGAACACTTTTGCTTAATTAATCACCTCGCATCATCTATTATTTATATAAATAAGATAAAAATGTGTAACAAGTGGAAACATTCATCACATCAAACAATTAAAAATAGTAAGCCTGAGTGTGAATCATTCGGTTACCCCTATCGAAAACCAACTCTTAATTTACAACTGATTTCATTTCATCTATTATAAAAAAAAAGCCCCAAAATTGAAACGCATCGTTTTGTGAGGCCACAAGCACACACACTGACACACTCTACCAGCACTGGTCAGTCTCCCAGGAGCGGCTGGTAAACCGGGACGCTGATGGGGCTCTCACTCCCTTCATCAAACGACGTCGTAAGAACAAGGCCCGGTCGTAGTCGGCCCGCTTACCCGGATCCGAGAGCGTAGCGTAAGCCTCATGGACCCTGATAAACTCACTGCCTGAAGCGGCGTCGTTTTGACCACCAGCTGACGCGACGTCCGGATGCAACACCCTAGCCAATCGCCTGTACGCAGCCTTGATTTCTTGAGGGTTCGCGCCAATCTGTACCCCAAGCAGGTCGTAAAACGACGCCGTCGTCGATCTCTCGGCCACCTGAGGGGCCTCGACGCACACGGCGGAGATCGGGCGGGCCTTCGCCTTGTGGAATCTGACTGGCGTCACCGGCGGCAGAAACGACGACTTGGAGGCTATGGAGTGGGAGGAGGAGATGCAGTGGAAGGAGGAAGAAATTGCAGCCATTTTTTGCAGGTTGAATCGATTCAAGTGACGTAGGAGTAGCAAAGACCAGAACTTTAGATTCGATTTGGATAAAATGGATGAGATTTGTGGTTAAGGTTTGGGGGAATTGGGGGTGTATATATAGACAAATCAACGGTGGGGTTGAGAGATTGAGGATAAGATGAAAAACTTATCCATAAAAGGGAATGACGCGGCAGTTAATCCACGCAAGCACCAGCTAGCATAGAAATTGGAATCTCGACGCGCGTCCCACATGCATTTCCTGCATTAATTGAAGCACTTCCTCCCCTTCCGTTTATCTGGATCGGAAGCAAGGAGGAGCGGTTTCTGGTTTCTGGTTTTAGCCTGAGGTTTGTGATTCCAAACGGTGGGGACTGAGGAGTGAGAACTTCGGATTCACGCACCGATTCATTTCGGGAGTTGACAGATGATGATCATAATAATTCATAAGTAATTTTTTAATTGTTGAATTAATGAGGAGTGATTAAGGAAGTCATAATCGATGGATGGATGATTAATGATAACGCTAAGAATCAGGTGAATTTTCAATATTCCAGTCCACCTGGATTCGAATTCTACCTTACGAATTTGTGCTTTTCTTCTTTTCTTTCTTTGAGTTAATTATGTGTTTAATTAATTATTGGAGGGAGTGTTTGTGATAGGCTGGCTCTCTCCTTGGAGAAGGCCAATAATGTTTGAGTTTCATAAGTGTGTATAGAATTTAAACTGCAAAGATCCTATTTTTCATTTACAAGTTGAATAATCTATGTTGCTAAAATTATAATTAGAGAATTGAAGTTGTAGTACATTCAATTAAATTTGAACTATTCATTGGATTCGCCACTTTTGAACTAATTAAGTAATAAGTTGTTTTGAACTAATTAAGTAATAAGTTGTAATTGCATATGGTTAATTTGATATTCACACGATTAAAATATCACTAGGGACAGGTTACGACAAAGTCAGTGGTTACCCTCCATAATTCATTCATAAAAAAACGATTTTTCAAGTTAGTACTTTTGGTGTCAGCAGGGCTGCTATATGAGCTGAATAGCTCGAGCTCAGCTCATGATCGGCTAAAAAAAAAACTCGACTCGAGCTCGTTCACTTACCTAAATAAGCTAAGCTTGACCATGATTTTAAGTTCGGTTGAAAGCTCAGCTCGTTCAATTTAAGCTCGAATAGCTCGAATTTTATGAAATTTTTAAAATTTCATTTAAGTTTATATGTTATGACCAAATAAAACTTTTTAAAGCTCAAAAGAAAAAAAAAACTCGGTTCGAACTCGTTCATTTACTAAAACAAGCCAAACTTGAAAGAAAAAAAAAACTCGTTTGAAAATTGGGCTCGGCTTAGCTCGAACTCATTTAACAAATAAACTAAGTTTGAATATGTCAAGTTCAGCTCGTTCGGCTTGAAAAAATAATAACTCTTTCTAGAAAGGAGGTTGTTTGTTAATTTGAAGAGGGGAGGGGAGGGGCGTTTGACTTGATTAATTAAGCTTGCTTCCAAAATGAAATCAAATTGTATTTTATAACCAAAATTTAAACTTTGTTTATTAAATAAACAAAAAAGGTAACATGCAATTAAATCAATCAAAAAACATGGATGACCCACACCGAAAAACTCCACATCGAAATTTCAAATCAATCAATATATGGATCATATGATAAATACATTTAAAATAGAGTAGTTGCTAATTCACTATACCGATAGATAGCTAACCTAATGACAGTGACGTAAAAAACATATATAATCTCACACTCGCACCAAAATGCCACTAAATTTCAATAATTTTATTATTATTAATTTGTGTCATTAAAATGGTTAAAACACTTTTTCCACAACGACAAGACATGATTTGTTTAGCGCTCTCAAACTTACCTTAATTAGTGCGAATATCTTATTTCACAAGTAAAATTTTCGGTAGATATAACATCAGTTTCTCTAGTTTTAATGTATTAATATATCAGAAAACTCAATATATTTAAGACCAACAAAAAAACCTCAATACAGGATAAATAATTTAAATCAGCCTCAAGTTAAGTAGCAACAAGGAGTATTATACGACATGCCCACACTGCAACTCAAATTATGAAGACCTACTTCACCTACTATGGGACTGTCCTATTACGCGAACAACGTTAGTAACTTTGGACCCCGGCCTAATGGTAATCCTAAATACCTGTTTTTCACAAGATACTGAACTAAATAACACAATCTGTGACATAAAGGAAAAAACTGGAACCAAACGATTCGCGAAGCTTGCATTTGCCTGGTAGAACATATGGTACTCCCGTAACAAATCACTCCTCGATGACAAGAAGCCAGACATTAAAAAAATGATCTCTTTCATTAAGGACCAAGTCCATTTGTGGAACATCTCCAAACAAAATGACGAGTATATAGAAGGCCAAGAACGCCAAAACAACACCAACGTCTCTCGAAGCTCCTCTACAAGAGCCAGGAGGAAAGCACGATGGAGGGCCCCTACCAGAGGTAGCTACAAACTCAACTTTGATGGTGCCTTCTCTTCTTCTTCGGTTGGCTCCTTTGGACATGTCATCAGAAACCACACAGGCGCACCCATTTTCTATGGCGCTGGCCCTTCTTCCATTTCATCAATTTTGGGAGCCGAGGGCCTTGGCCTGTGAAATGGTATAAATGCTGCTCGACAACTAAATATAACCAACCTCATAATTGAAGGTGATAATCTCCTATGTTACACGGAAACAAAAACGGAAACCGGAAGGGAAACGGAAACGCCGAGGAAACGGCAAAATGAATTATATGTTCATTGAAAGGTCTAAATAAAGGCAATAAACATATCACCGAGTCAAACACATAGAATGCAACTTTAGGCTACAAATTGAAATGTTTAGTACCGTAACAAACAGTATCCTTACTCCTTAACAGAAATCAATACAGATATGTCAAGCATTTTAAATGTCCTTACTCTTGATCTTCGACTCCATTAGTTGTAGAGTTGATTTGCTAGCTTTGTTTAACACTATGATTTCCGCTAGGACCGCTACTCACATTTAAGGATGACATAGTGAGAGCCGAGAGGGAGAGAGCACTGAGAAAGTGAGAGTTTACCCGGAGAGCACACCGAGCAGAGAGAAGGGGATCACCGGAAAGAAGGAGAGGAGGGAAGACCAAAAATGGAGGAGAAGAAGGCGGCAAGGCTAAAGAGAAACAACAATTTCAGACGAGAGGAAGGGAAGCATTATTTAGATATAGATTTTTTATTTCTTTTCAATTATAAAATTAGTGGAAACGCCACTTGACAAGGCATAAACGTTTCTAACCAAGCGGAAACGGTCAAGGTTTCTGACTTTTCTTGTCAACGAAACGGTCAAAGTTTCTGATCTGTCAGAAACGTTTCTGAGGTGTTTCCCCGGAGTTTCGGAGTTTCTTTATATCCAGAAACGTGAAACCGCTATGAAATGGAGTTTCGGGGTATCATAGATAATCTCACCATTATCAACAGCCTCAAGGGCTGCGGTAAACCTTCGTGCGACTCGGAAATGATTGTCTCTGACAGTCTAGTCTCCCTTGGTTTCTTTCAACACTTCGAGATTCGTCATGTCTTGAGGGAAGCTAACCGAGTTGCGGAGCGCTTATCACACCTCAACATCGCTTTCTCAAGCTCTACGACTCCTGACGATCCCGAGCTTCGTAATTTCATCCGTCAGGATGCACTTGGCAAATAAGGTCCCCTTATTGCCAAATTATTTCCGGTTAAAAAAAAAAGAGTATTATACGAGCCAAATAGCTCGAGCTCGACACGTCGATAAAAGCTCGGTTCAAGTTCGTTTATTTTCTAAATAAACCGAGTATGAGCACATTTTTTAACTCAATTCGCTCGATTCAAGCTCGAATAATTTGAATTTTGTGACAATTTTATTTATTTTTTTAAATTATTACTACCTCTGTTAAAAAATATAAGTTTTTTTAGACATTTACACACAAATTAAGGAAATTATAAACTTATTACATTTTTACCCCTCCTTAACTATCCACAACCCTCATCAACCAATAAAAATTGAGAAAAAAGTCAAAAAGTAACAATTCTCATATCCCAATACCTAGAAAACCTAAAAGGACTTATATTTTCAAACAAAAATCTAAGTATAAAAAAACTTATATTTCTTAACGGAGGGAGTATATTGTGAGCAAATAGGGCTGCTTAATACTCGAAAAAAGATCGATTCGAACTCGTTTATTTTCTAAACGAGTCGAGTATGGCCACATTTTTAAAATCGAGTCCAAATTTTAATTCGACTTGAACTCGACTAATTTTTAAACGAGTTACATATGAAACAATACTCTGTCAGCCCTATAGTAGCAAGTAGCAACTGCCAACAAATAACGCGAATCATTGAATACTACTCAGGCTCAGCTGTAAATATGTGAAATGGGCCCATCTGGACGGCCCACTGTGTGGATAAAGATGCCACATCCAGTCCATGAAACGCCAACAAGATGGGAAAGCAGTGGGGCCCAATAGTGGGAAAATCCGTGTGCTGCCAAATTTTGGGCAATTGAAATAAGTCACCTTTTCCCCCGGTTTCTTCCAACTGTTTGGAAACGTTGTGCTGCTATGCAAATTGCAATCTGGTTGAAAAATCAATTACAAGTGTGTGGATTTCAGTTGCGAGTGATCATTGATGGTTACATTTTTTCTGGTAAGGTCCCCGAGATTGGTAGCGACTGGTGTACACTTGTACTGGTGGGCGTCGTTAGATGGATAAGCCTTTGGACGTGTTTGAGGTGTCCATCAAATGTTAAATGTTCTTAGCAAGCGAGCACTTTGTGATGATCGAGTCAAGCTTCGAAGCACCAAAAATCAGATACTCTGCCACAGATTTTGAGTTGCGATTTCGCAGCCAAGAACATAACACGGAAGAAAGAAGGTGAAAAATAAGATAGTGCAAGGGGAGAGAGGCCGGGCGGTATTAATTATTATTCCCACATCGATTAAGTGGAGAGATGGCACTGAGTAGAGACGCTTTAAAAGGGTTGAGATTACGGGAGGTAAGAAGTATGATCCTTCAGGCAGTACAATGGGAAATGAGGAGTGGTCATAACTCGCATTGTAAAATGCGAGAAGGGTGTCCAGCCCAAGCCTGTTACGACAATTGGGCATTCATCTCTTACTTTCTGATCCCTATTGCAACACTGTGCAAGTCCAAAACATTGGGCTTTATTTTTGTTGTTTGGAAATGGATTTTTTGGAAATAAAACAGTTTTGATTCTATTTCAAAATTATTTTTTTTGGAAATGAAATGGTTTTGTAAGGTAGTATGGTATCTTAATTATATTTTTTAAACAATATTGTTATGAGCTAATTTTTTTTTTGTGTTTTGAAATATATTTTTTGGAGCTTTTTTTTTTAAATGAAACCATTTTGAAAGATATTGTGATATTTTAACGGAATTGCTATAGACACGATCATTATATCGCCAGTTGCACGGAAAGTAAGCAATAGCGCATGCTGAGTCCGCGGATCCGGGCGTACTTCTGCAACCGCGCATGCTGAATCCGCGATCAGGTACTGTACTTCCGCAACCGCGCATGCCGAATCCGCGGATTTGACGTGACAGGCACGCGCGGGAATCTCGCTGCCAGCCCTCTGCTACGGGTGCATGTGATCCTCCTCCGGGAATCTCGCTGCCACATATCTTTTCCTTGCGGGCTGCGTATAAAATTTGGCCAAAATTGCTTCATTTGCCTTATATTTGCTTCATCCAGTAGCTTTCATTTCCCTTATATTTGCTTAATTCACCAGTAGCTTTCATTTCCCTTCCATAAATTCAAATAACGGGCAAAGGTTTGCCAATGTGTTCATCCAGTAGTTGCTTCTTCAAGTAGATCAGCGACTAAGTCCTCAATTGCTTCATCCGGTAGTTGTTTCGTCCAGTTCAAATTTCAAAGGTATTCACTTTTGTATTATTTTCTATTGGTTTGCATACAATTAATAAAAGTTTTCATTAAAGGAATTAGGACATAAAAAATGAAGAAGGTGGTGGGTTGGTTTCGAGGGGAACGATCGTCGCAAGATAAAGACGACCGTCGGAGAGCTCGAGAGGTAAGTTCATTGTAATTAGTTTTGATAACTTTTATGTTAATGATAATGTTTAGTGAGAAAATGAACAAGTTGCATGAAATATTAGAAATTGTAAGATATTGAAAATTCAATGTTTATGGAAAAAATTGCGTAAGGATTGAATTAGGTAGATATGTAGAAATTTTATTTTTTGAAGTATGTAATCGAAATTATATTGGGAAAAAATCTCATCGGTGAATTAGTCTTATTCACCGTAAACAAACTCTAAAGATATGATCATGATAATTTCATGTTAGTTGAAAGATTTTGTTTAGCGAATTTATGTTGATAAGCAACTGAAAATAGGTAATCGAAATTCGTTATGTCATGACTTAGATAAAAGTACGTTGAAAATAGGTAACCGAAATTACGGTTTTTATGAGTTGTAGATATGAAAATTTTGGAAATATATAAATGTTTTTTTAAAATTAATGACAATAAAAAGATTAATATTTACAAAGATACATTTTTTAATTATTTACAAAGATTAATTTATAATATAAAAATATTAAAGAAATTCAACTAATAAATGTGACGGGGTCAAGTGGCCCACCTCGACCAGTTCCACTATCTCGACCACTTGGACGACCTCGACCCCTCCCTCTACCTCGACTGCGCCCTCTACCTCGGGTTGCTGACCATCGCATTGCATGCTCAAGGGCCGTTGGATCTCGCATCATTGAGCGCCTCCCTGTTGGTCGACCTCTAGGATTGCTTACAGGTGGTGCTGTCATGTTAGTTGATCCGAGATTCTCCATATCACTGTATGATGTGGCAATAAAATTACGTTCCTGAGAAGTGAGATCATCTGCCTCAAGCCTTCTCTTCAACCTCAGTAACGTTAAACTGGTCGGGTCTATATCTTCCACAGGGTCCATGCCCTCCTCTGCCATAATAGGTCAATTCCACATCACTTGCTTCCAGAACGGATGAATTTGACGCAAGCTTATCGGGCTACGGGTGAATATGGCGTTTAAAAACTCATGCACGCATGGCACACCATGCACATCTCGCCAATACTGATCTCGACAGACCCCATCATGATTGCGTATGACGATCGTCGTGTTGTAATTAGCCACCAATAGACTGAAGCACTCATCCGTCACATTCATAACGAGTGGAGCAAAGATTGGGTTGCTAGAAATGCTCTTACGAACATTCATGTGTGACATCTCAAGGGAACACTTTATTTGCTTGATCTTATCGTTGACCATTCTGTTGATGCAGTTGACCAGGTCTGCAAACCCCCCTATTGACGTGTTCAACATACCCTTCAACTTTCCATGTTGTGACTCACAACTGCAGGGGTTTCAATAGATTGACGGTTAAAAAACTATTTATTCAAATTAACGTGACATGCGTAATTGATTAGAACAAACATCGAAAACACTTACCATTTTGTTGTTCTAGTGCCAAAGTGCGCAAAGTAGTCAACCCACGCTCGAACAAGTGCCTCCTTAAAGTCCGTGAGCCATGTCGTTTCAAGGTACTCCATTAGACTCCAACGCGTACCCCACTTGGCCTTCATCGATTGTAGACGTTGCTCATAGCTTGACACTGACCTCGATTTGACCAAGGCATAACATTCGCTAACAAACTCTCTATCTTTATAAGGACATAGGATCTTCGCCTTCGCTTTGATATTTGACATTACATGTCATCTGCACAACAAATGCTTCACGTTAGGGAACACTTCTTTGATGGCATTGATTACTGCCAACTCTCGATCTGTAACAATCACATCTGGCATTCTATGTCTACAGAGATCTCGTAGCCTCTTCATCACCCAGCTATAGTGATCCGTAGTCTCCTTAGCCATGAATGCAAACGCTATCGCAAATGTTTTCGCTGTGCTAGTGATCCCAACGATTTCCAACAATGGCATCTTATACCTACATGAAAGGAGGATGATCAATAAATCATCTGTGACAAGATCAACAAATTTAAATCTATTTGTACAGCTATAAGAAAACAGGAAAAGGGATAAACATACTCATTAGTCTTGTAAGTTGCATCCAGCACGACGACGTAGGGAAATAACCTCCATAAATATTGGGAGTCTGGGTGAGCAAACATCAGATCACTCAGCTGATTAGACTCGTGCACTCTACGTACGAATACATCGTACTGTTTTCCTTCAAGTGAATGCAATGCTTGTTGTATATCCCCACAACCCTCTGCCTCTTCCCTCTTCATCTTTCCGACAGAGTTGTACACTAGTCGGATATTTGTCGCACATTTGGGATCTTCATCTTCAAGGATACTCAACAATTGCCGAGGTTTTAACCCAATCATGGCACCTCGGCGTACTTTATGATGCTGCTTATCAGTCAACCTTCCGGCAAAGACATGTCCGTACAAGTTATCCGGAAGATTATGGTTGTGAGAACCACATACAACCAAAAATCTCCATTTGTCTGTCTCGTACTCACGACCCTCGAGCTCAAATGCACATCCTCTTTTCTTCGACTTTTTTTCCCTGTTTGATGATGGTGGGAAATCCTTATCCACATCGGGCTTGCCTCTAGCATAGCCATAGTACTCGCAAACCAAACGAAAAAAACACCTAACCCATTTCGCTTGTTCTTCCAAGACCTTTGAGTTATTAACACCATATTTTTAATTCTAGCCATAAAACGAGCCCACTCCTTTGCGTTTTTTGAGTCAAAGAAATATCCAACTATCTGAAACATAGCCGAATAATCGGTACCCAAGACTAGAGGAAGGTCGGGAAGATCCTAGAATTAAAAACATAGATACATAAATATTACTATACACAGAGACCGGAAACAAACACATTCAAAACAGATAGATGTAAAATAAATTTCCCTAATATTGTCATATATACTATATATTCAAACATATTTGAAACATGGAAGATAAATACATGAATTTCCCTAATATTGATGGTATATGCATACATATTACTATACACACACATTGGAAACAAACATATTCAAAACATATAGATGTAAAATAAACTTCCCTAATGTTATCATATATAAAATATATTCAAACATATTTGAAACATGGAAGATAAATACATGAGATTTTACTAGAATCGTGATTAGACTTACATCGATGTGAGTTAGAAGTTCTTGTGGATTGTTGTAACTATATGGGTCGAACGGTAGATCATCTTCACCTGACGACGACATAGGGAGAAATTTAGAATGTTGGAAATATTCGCTTCGTAAGAACCGTTAAAGTGTGGAGATACATACTTGTGCTCTAAATATGTAGGGTATATATAGAGATCGTCGGCGAATATTCTAGAAAATAAAATATATTTATATCCAAATATATTTATCTTCGTATATCTTTAAAGCGCGATATCTTCAAAAATATCCTTATCGATCCAAAATTGATATAAACGGGATTTCGTCAAATATCGCAACCTCATATTCAAATATCCGTAATCTTGATTTAGGAAATAAATCACAACAACCGTAAGAAGATATAATCTGAATTTTATTTTTTTTTTAAAAAAAATATCGCAATCGCGCATCGCGAGTTTGCAGATTTGCGAAAATAAAAAAAAATTTGCGGATCCGCTAACTCGCAATGCGCGATTGCGAAAATTTTAAAAAAAAATTTGCAATCGCGCATTGCGAGTTCGCGGATTTCCGCAAACTCGCAATGTGCGATTTCTAACCGTGTATTAGGCGATATATTAACCGTGTGAATAGTATAGCCCTATTTTAATTATATTTTTCAAACAATATTAACTTTTCATTTTAAGTCAGTGTTATAAGCTGAGAGTTTTATGACTAGCTGATGTAAAAGTGTAGCATTTTCAACAATTCCTTGAAAAAATCTCTATAATAGAGAAATAAATATCAAATTTATTATACACGATTTATGTTTAGCGCAGGGTGAAATTTTCATTTAGCACATAACCAACTGATCGCAACGACCAAATGTCAATTGGTCGTTGCGATCAATTTTTTTTTTTACAAATACAGTTGGTCGCAACGACCAGATGCATAGTGGTCGCAACGACCAAATGCATAGTTGTTGCAACGACCAGTAGCCTACTGCTTCTGTCCACTAACCCCAAACTCGTCTTCCACAGTGCATAAAAGCTCCTCTTTTTAGATATATATATTTTTTCAATTTCAAACTAAATTTCGTCAATTTGCTAATTCGATTTCCCGCTTTCTCTCTCAATCAAACGATCAACGAGTTAATCATTTAACAACGACATTTTTCTTACCACAACGACCTTCCGATTCCGCGCTACCGGAGCCGTCGAATTCCCGATCTCCGGCGACCTAAAGGAATCAAAGCTACCTCGCTCTTGGCTTACGAGACGACCTCGGCGACTTTGTCATCCCGCCGCAGCAACCGCACGCCGTTAGCTTCGGAGACGGAGGATCCGACGCAGCCGCTGACGAGCGCTGGCCGTCGTTCGTCGAGGTCCGAATCGGCCTAATCCTGATCTCCTCAGGCTCAATTACGCTGCTGGATCCGACGTTTCGCAACCTACTCGGCCTCCGCAATTCGCCGGAGTAGAATTTCGATCTGCTCGGATTTCCTACCTTGCGTTAATTCGCCGGAGATAACCTTGTCGTCCCAGACGAGTCCCGACGATCCCTGCCGCCTAAAGGAAACCGCGGATCTCTGTAATCCCGCCATGGGAGACCTTAGCCGTTTCTCTCTCCTCCGTATTTCTCCGCGCCTCAACGAACTCTCTCCGCGAACGAAAAATCTCTCCCGGGGTGTTCTTCTCTCTCTCTCTCTCGAAACCGCTTTTTGAATACTTCAATTAAATTTTTTTTTTTGGTGGGAATTCAATTAAATTGATTAAAATTAACGTGGCTGAATGTGTAAATTAATTTAATTGTAGGGTTATTTTCGTCCTGTTCTGAAAAGCAATTTAGCGATTTCTGTTTATACTATAAATACTCTCTATTTAAAACCAATTTAGTGCTCGTTTGGATAAATGTAGGAAGTCTACTTCCCGTGAATTTAATTCATAGGAAGTCTACTTCCCATGAATTATACTTTTTGGGATTTTATGAAACATGTTTGGTTGAAAAATGAAATAATGGTGGATTTGATATAGTGAGATAAATAAGGGATTTTTATTAGTAAGAAAAGGGTGGAAGTTGTCTTACCATGTACCCTTTGGTAATTTCAATTCCTGTATTTCACAGGAAGTTAAATTCATGGGAATTTCAATTCCTGAGTTTTTGAAGATGGAATTTTTTACCAAACGCAGATATTCTATCAAACTTACTGGGTTTTTCAACTTCTTGGGTTTTTCAAATCAATCCAAACGAGCACTTAATTTTAAATTTGTTAACTCTTGTGCAAACTGTGTACAAATGGAACAATAAGATCTCAATCCCAACTATGACAGCAAATTAAGGCTTCTCCATTTCACAAAAGATGCAGCTAGGGCTTTCCACAGAAAAACACAAAATAGATCAATCTACACCAAAGCTTCCCTTGGTCAAGAAATCAATCTCAATTATAGCATATTAGCATGTACTGATTTTTGAACTAAAAATTCACAATAGCGGACAAAAGAATGATGAAGGAGGTCAAGAAATCAGCCTCAATTTTTAAAAAATTCACAAAATAGATCCATCGATAGCAAAAACTTCCCATTTGCAACAGAGGCTTTCATGAGGACAAAGAAGGTTCTTCCCATTGACAACAGAGGCTTTCATGAGAACAAAGAAGGGTGAGAGCGACGACAAAGGAGGCCATGGAAAACCTTCCACCGAATTGAATCGAGAGAGAAAAAGGGATAGGAGGATAGATGCGAGAGAGGTCGACATTGGGAGTCGGAGCGAGATTTTTAAGATCCATGAAAGTGAGAAAGGGGAGCCATGAAAGGATAAGGGCTGCAGGAGGAGGCCTCTAAATTATGGCGGACAACATTAATTTTCTACGTATTTCTCCCTTTTCTCTAAAATACAAGAGGTGTTGAAGTCTTGAAGATGCTCTTATAAGGTGAATGCTTTTTCATAACTAGCTTATCTCCATTGCACATTGGTTTGTAATTGGATTTAATGCAGACTTGGATGGGAATCAAATCTCTTCATGTAGCTATATATCTTTGGAGACTCTCGGACAGTGGAGTGTTTTTTGAGCATTACAAGTTTAATTACTCAAGTTTAAATTGAGTTGCTTGAATATCTCAATCTCATCACTATGTTATTGGAAACAATTGATTAGAAGAGGATTCCCGTAACTTTCCCCACCCGGTATATTGGAGAATGAAAACTTATAGTAGTATTTTCATGCCTCTCCAACTCAAATCTCCACTTCCTCTTGTAGCTTGCTGCATAACCTAGGGCTCCATATGTTCAGATCACTTGCAGTTGTAATTATATCTCTATCTCGATCAATGTTGGGATAAAAATATCATCCCACATTGGTTGAAATGGAAAAAAGAACTCAAAATAAAACGAGAAGGAAAGTCATGACTTTATAACAGTTAGGCTCATCTTAGGAATGGCAATGGGTTGGGTGATGGATGGATGATCTATTTTGGATTTTCACCCACTTTTTCGGGTCGGGTGAGATGGATATCCGTCATCTAATCTCAATCCTAGCCCGTCCCAGTTAGCCATGCTAAAGAAAATCAGTTAACAAAAACTTTTCAATAATAATTGTTATAACTCAATTGACCAGATAAATTTTAAAGAAAAAAAAAACACTAATTTTTAGGAGTGGGCACGGGACGGGACGAGGGTCGTCCCGCGTAATTTTTGCGGGATGGGACCGGGACGGGATTCACTATTTTTTTTTCAATCCCGCACGGGCCTTGTCTCTCACGGGACGGGACGGGACGGGCTCTGTCCCTCAAATAAAAAACATTCTCAAAAAAATCTAAATTTTCAATATATTTTGCGGTTTTCAAAGACGTAGTATATAGCTTTATAATATTTTTTATATTTTATAATTTTTCTTATATATATACACTAAAATATTATACATATAATTACACATTATATATATATATACATATAATTACACAAATATCAGTACGTGTATATAAACATATAATGTGTATATATACCAAGCACTTTCATATATATACACTACATGCATATATACTACGGAGTACTACATACGTATAAACTGTAAACACTATATATATACCAAGTATATATATGCACTATGCCACTACAGTGTATATATATATATATATACCAAGTATATATACACTGTAAACACTATATATATACTCTACAGTGTATATATATATACCAAGTATATATACACTACATGCATATACTACATGCATATATACTACTACGTATAATATTGTAAACACTATATATAAATAAATAAATAAATATATGCGGGACGGGATTTGCGGGATAAGAAATCTTCGTCCCGCGTCCCGTCCCGCATAATTTTTGCGGGACGGGACCGGGACGGGATTTATTATTTTTTTTCCAAATCCCACCGGGATCGGAACGGGCCCGGGACGGGACCGAGACGGGCCCAGAATTTACAAGATTTGTGCCCATCCCTACTAATTTTGGATCAATTTTTAAAGTATAAAATCAACACTTAATTTGAATAGGATGGAGAATAATAGCATATCAACATGTTCGTTTTTCAATTAGGGTTGATATTCGATCTGAGTAGTGATAATTCTTTTTAAAAACAAGTTGAGCTTGGGTTAAGCCTAAATTTGGATTTGAACAACTTTTTTTTTCCTACTTAGCTATAAAATGACTGCATTTTCAATCTTGCAAAATTTAGGATATTACAAAATTGGCAACAAAAGGTAAAGCTTTTGTTAAATGAAACAATTTAGATCTTATGGAAAATTAATTACAACAATTGGCACTTCAGGAAACAAAAGTAACTACATTTTTCGTACGATTGCCAAATAATCTTCTCCATCCGTACTTGAATCAATCAATCAATATATCAATCAATCAATATATAATACTAAAACAGAGACGTAGAAATCCTATGTGGCGGGCTCTGGCGCGATTCGCTCACGTGTCGGTCTCTGGCGCAATCTGGCCCGGATTTTTTGACACGTCAATTAATGATGGTTCAATAAATTTAAGCCACCTCAATTAATGATTTTCTTTTAACCACCTATCATCTTGTGCTAATAAAAAATAATTAAAATATAGTCATATCTTGATTAATATTTACTTAAAAGATTTATATCAAATCTTTTAGCATATATTATATCAAATTGATAAATTTTCATATCTAATTAAATTATATTTTAACAATACGTTATTAACTAATGGAATGATTTTCATATCTAATTGAAGTACTTATTACCTATCAAATCTATTAACAATACGTTATTAAATTTAAATTTTACTAGGTGAAGAAAAAAAGAACATATTTGGGAAATCTTTCATAAAACGTGAAAATGAAATGTAACTAATTAAATATAGGGAATTTTTTAAAAAAAACCCACTAAATATAAAATTACAGAAATTTTATCATTAGATATTGAGTTGAAAATGCATTAATCTAAAATGATAGGTAATATTACATAAGTTTTTAATTAGTTTATGATTTAAATACACAATTCAAATATATATTTTTATTATAGTAACTAAATGTAGTAATTTCATCTTTTGAAAGAATTTGTCAATAATATAGTTAACTCTATAGATAAATGCTTTGTTTTAGAATCTAGATAAATATTAAATGATACTTCGATAGTTTTAGTTTATGACTGGCCGAGTTCTATTGCCACGTCAATTAACGAGTGTCCAATAAATTTAAGTCATGTCATACAACGACCTAATCTATTTATCTACGTGTAATTTCAATCAATTATATATATTTTCTATTAAAAAGAACTTCAATTTAACTAATTGAGATATGCTTCCATTTTTTTCATATTCATTAAAGAAAATTTTGATTATACTTTTATATTAAAATCTATAGATTTCAAATAGGTTATATTATAATTATTTCAAAGATAGAGTCCACCCGATTTGTAAAAGTGAATTTGTTAAAGATCCATTATAGAGTAAAATCTATAGAGTAGTATTGCTTCTAAAATCTTATCGTTTTGATTTTCGAATTTTTAATTAGTTATAACATTTAAGCGTATTTACCAATAAGCGAATTTGGTTCATAAGGAAGTCACCCACGTCAATATCCTATGTGGCGGCCGATTCTGGTCGAATTCACTTAAGTATCATACTTTGGTACAATCTGATCTAGTTTTTTTTCACACGTCAATTAATGAATATTCAATAAATTTAAGTCATGACATACAAAGACCTAATCTATTTATCTACGTGTGATCCTATGTGTTCATCTTAATTGATGATTAATTAATTTTTATCATTTGAGTTATTTAACTTATCTTTTGACTATAAATACTAAAGTCAATTTTAATAAATTAATTAATTTTTTATTATAAATATTTAACCTCATATATCTTAATTAGTTGCAAAACTTATCATTTAATTAAGAGCATTTTACCTTGAGTTACTTTGCAAATCTTAGCAAAATAATCATAATAATATAATATCATCAACCTATGGATTGAATTTTACATAAAGAATATATAATAAAAATCTTATCAATATAATAAAAATCCTACCCAATATCTACGTTGATATTTTGGAATTTAATAAAAAAAATTGTATTTTTTTAACAAGAGATCAAATATAATGTATTAAGAAAAACAACCGTGTTTATTAAAAAAATAACATAATTGAAAATATAGAAATTTATTCACTAAAGAAAACATGGGTGAAGAGTTTATATTTTCCTTATTAATTTATTTAAACCAATAAAAAATTATTATTATATAAATAAAATTTATTAAAAAAACCGCATACGACGCGGGTAATAAGACGAGTATATCTATAAATCTACAACCGCTGGTTTAGATCAATAATTTAGGAACAATAAAATATTTGATCTTTCTATCGCTGATTCATTGGTAATTATTGATTGCAATGTATAACCAGATGATGGATGGCCTAAATAAATATCATCTGCCTTAATTACTCCCCTGTTTTATACATGTCATAATTAAGTTAAATAGCAAATCACATATTTAGAATTAGCAGTAGCAATGCAGAAAATCACATATTTGGAATCCTTTAACAGGTTCACAATTCGGAATTGAAAAACACAGACGATCGCACAACAATGAGTAAACATCAGCAGATACAATCTTATTCTTACTATATCAGATCCATGTCAGCGATCACCTTCGCCAATTCAAGCCAATACGGCTTACAGTTGGCCACAATCGGCGACCACGACCTGCTTCGAGGTCCTCCCGGACTGAGACCCATACTTCTCGACGTTTTTCACCACATCCAGGCCCTCCACGACCTGTCCAAACACCACATGCTTTCCATCAAGCCACGCCGTCTTCGCCGTGCAGATGAAGAACTGCGATCCGTTGGTGTTCGGCCCGGCGTTCGCCATCGACAGGATCCCCGGCCCGGTGTGCTTCTTCGCGAAGTTCTCGTCCTGGAACTTGCTTCCGTAGATCGATTCGCCTCCGGTTCCGTTCCCGGCGGTGAAGTCGCCGCCCTGGCACATGAAGCCGGGGATCACGCGGTGGAACACCGATCCCTTGTAGTGGAGCCGCTTCCCGCTCCTTCCGGTCCCCTTCTCTCCGGTGCAGAGGGCGCGGAAGTTCTCGGCCGTGCGCGGCACCTTGTCGGCGAAGAGCTCCATGACGATCCGGCCGGCAGGTTGGCCGCCGATCGTGAGGTCGAAGTACACCTTAGGGTTTGGCATTGTGAATTTGGGGATTTTTATTTGGCGGTGAAATAATTGAAGTTCATCGAAGGATGATTTGCAATTTATAGAGCGCGGGAATCCGAGAGAGGTGAGGTGAAGCAGCTTTCGTAAGGGCGAATCCAAGCCGTTGGTTTCGGACACGTGGCAGGATATGGAGATAAGGAGGGATGGGGAGGCGTGATATTTACGCAGAATGAGATTCGGTGGATGAGGAGGCCGTGTGGTCCGACTCCGAGTGGCAGAAGGGGACTTGTGGGTCCCGAGGAGATGTTTGTCGTTTTAGGTATTGGGCCTTCTGAGATTACTATGGGCCATAATTTTGAGATGGGCCAAGGAACTAATATCGTTAATGGCCCAATATTAGTGTGGAGAAATAATATTTTTCAAATCCCACATGATAACCCGATTTTTTAAAAGCCCGATTATTGATTCCTGAATCATGAAAAATGGTGAACTTTTTCTAATTTTCCAGTGGTTCAATGCTTTTAGTAAAGTTAAATATGTCAAGTAAACTTAACCCCTTCACCAACATTTGACTTAAATGCAATGTTTATTGTACCAAATAACAATAACATGATGAACCATCCAGACCGTGGAGGACCTTGAAGGGAGGCGGGAGCGAGTGTGTAAGCCGAGAGCTAAGGGTGGTTTGGGCCTAATTGAGTTAAGCACTAGGAACCAGTCGTTTATGGCTAAGAACCTTGGGGCTAATTGAGTTAAGCACTTAGAATATGAACAAGCACTTAAAAATGTGCTCATACTCGGCTCGTCTAAGGAATGAACGAGCTCAAGCCTAGTTTTTTTTTTCGAGTTTTAAACAGTTCTACTTGCTCATTATACAGTAAGGTGAAGGAAATTTTAGAAATTTCATAAAATTCGAGCTATTCGAGTTTAATTCGAACAAGCCGAGCTTTAGACAAAACTTAAAATGTGCTCATACTCAGCTCGTTTAGAAAATGAACAAGCTCGAATCGAGTTTTTATCGAGCGAATATGAGTCGAATTCGAGCTAATCATGTTCACATAACTATTCAAATCCACAAGATCATTACCCATTGAGACAAGAATGAAAAGGCTCCCCTCAAGTAATGTATGATAAAGTTGAACAAATCTTAACCATTAAAAGATAAGTGGATGGCAAAGATTGCCCCTCTTGTAAGGTCCACCTTAACCTAATTAATTATTCTTCTCAACATATCGCCGTCTTTGGTAGACAACAATTATAACTACTGAATAAAACGAAATACAGTGAGAAAACCCTAAACGATCTCTTTTGAGGGTGTTTGTCTTGCTGCCGCCAGCTTTTGTGCCACAGCACCTTTGCCCAGTCTCACCTTTGGCCACATCCCACCGGTTCCAACAACCGCAGCCTCCGACCTTGGCCCTCCATCACCATTCTTCACCCGACTTCGGTTCGCACCCACCAGCTCTTGTTGCGAGGGTTGTTTTTTCGCCGCTTGCCCTCATAATCATCTCCGTTTGGTTTGCCGCCGACTCGGCTCCCGCCGCACGCCTCCTACCTACCCTCGCTGCCAATCACCTTGGCCCATCGTCACCCACCGACGTTTGCCTTCAACCCTTGGCATACTGCTTCTCCAGCGTTGTTTTCGGTGGTTGGTGAGTCATCCTCCTTCCGGCCGCCTTAGGGTCTTTCGTGGCTCCGCCCTTGGCTCCTCCTTCGGATTCGTTCTCTGACTCCTTTCCGGGTTTGGATCTGTTTTGAATGGTTAAGTCATTCATCTTCTATTTTAATAAGTTTGCTATGCTGCATGTGTCTGTCTATTGGTTTAGATTGTTCCTATTTTAGGTTTTAGGACGGGGTAATTTGAGTTTGTGGATTGGCTTATTGTAGCTTTAGGGGGTTGGGGGTCTCTCGTTTCTCTAGACTTGTATAGTGAACCGAATTCCTATCTTGCATCAAAAAAACAAATAACTACTGAATAAAATGTAAATTCACTTATTTGTATGACAGCAAGGTAGGGGAGACCAAACCCGATAACAGACGTTTGGGACAAAACTAAGAACTGAACTGTTGCATCAAATGTGATCTTACGACAACCAAACACATCAAACATTTACAAAAAATGGATTGAAATTTTAAGCAGAATCAGGGTATTTATCCATTCATGAATTTTGCCTAAACTGAATAATTTCAAATACAGTGTTAAACAAATGTTACGGAGTAATACTTTTTGAGAAAACATTTACACAAAATCATCAGAGATAAATGGATTGTTTTCACATCAATGGCAGCACTAATTACAGAAATCAGTGCTTCAGATGACCGTCGTGAGATTTTAAATCCAAACTCATCACATGATTTCTAACTCGCAACGAACAGAAAGCGTTTGCAAGGGACAGAAATAGAAGAAATGTAATTGTAGGTCAATTTTCATTTCATCCTTTCCCATGTTTAATCCTCGACAATAGTCATCACTCCAATCCTTGAATCAACCAACCACTACAGATTGGATCTCCTCGAGCTGATTTCCACACCCGATGTAACTACAACGAAGAGCACGAAGGCAAACTAGGTACCGCCAAGTCATAGGGCAATGGCCAACATCGAAGAACGAAAAAACCCAATCTGGCAATCACCTAATCAGAAACATTCAAAGCAAACAGAGAATTCAACATTTTCCCAAAGTGAAACGATGAGATTGGAATTTTAATTGACCTAAAATCAGGGGCAGATAGGGATCGGAATTCTAATGTAAGCATTCAGAATGAGTAGGAGGTTTTTATCCAATCACGAACTGTCGGAAAGTTAAAGCGTTCCTCATCATGCTTACATTGAAGATCAGAAGCCAACCGGTGATGGAATGTGAGCATCTATATAAAAAAAAGATGAAAATTTAAAGAGGAAGCACATTCAGTATGATCATCAGGACATAAAAAGGATCAGAATTTTCATGGAAGCAATCAGAATGAGTAGGAGGTTTTTATCCATTCATGAATTGTCGGAAATAAGTGTTCCTCATCTTGCTTCCATTGAAAACAAAATCTGAGCATAAACAGCGAGCATATGCCGAATGATAGAAAGCGAAATAAAAACACCAAAGATCTACATAAAAATGGATCAAAATTTTAAGCGGAAGCACATTCAGTATGAGTAGGAGGTATTTATCCATTCATGAATTAGTCGGAAACTAAATGTCATCATCATGCTTCCTTCGAAAATAATTACTTCGAATACAATTGGGGAAAAACAAAGTCAAAATCTTTTGAGAGCGAAATGCGGAAAACGGAAAAACATTTACAGAAAATCATCAGAGATAATTGGATTGTTTTCACATCAATGGCAGCACTAATTACAGAAATTAGTGCTTCAGATGACCGTCGTGAGTTTTGAATCCAAACTCATCACTTGATTTCTAATACAGAACAAACAGGAAGAGATGAAAATCAATTGAAGGGGGGATCTGTGAGACGAAGAAGATGAGCCTCCGACGGCTTTAAATCGAGCTTCTGCAGTAAACTAGGGTTTTCAAATTTGTGACGTTTCCCATCGAGCAAGCCCCTATTTATTAAAGAGGAAAACCTGGCAGGGGACCGAAACGCAGCGTTTAGCTGTCGGACTGTTTGGGGCTCTTAAACGACACCGTTTTAAGTATCGTGGTAGGCATTTTTGAGTTTGATCAAGACAAATTTCGCAATCACTGTATCAAAAACCTTCGTTCTCTCTATCTGGACTCGGAAGATTCGACTATGGCGATCGAGGGGATTCCACCAATCATCCGTGCGCAGCTCAATTACATGCTCTCTCACTCCCCTTCGGCAATTAGGGTAACCATTTCTCCTCTCCATGCGTTTTGGAAGTCAAATACCACAACCATTAAAACCCTAATTCACGAAATTGAATCCCTGTAGATGATTAAGATTCCGGTTTTACTCCCTTGATGTTTCGATTTTAGGTGGAGCAGATGTGGTCTGGTTCAAAGGACAATCACTGGCTTGATCGGTTCACCTTGCTAATACCCTACTGTCTAGATTACATCAAATGTGAGGGCGCCCCCCCTTTGTAAAAGCTTTTGTGTTCGTGTGAATTGCAATTTGATGGCTCCAACATGAAATGTTATACATTGGCAGGGGATTTTATATACAATTTGCAGTGCCCATTGGCTGCCCCAGATATAATCTTTGGTCCTCAAGATGAAAAATTTCAAGTTTTTATTCTGTCTTGTGGAGCGGAAGGAGATAAGTCGCCAATGGCGAATTTGGCTAGTTGGAACAGCAAGGAGCCTTCCCGTTTGTTGTCTCTCATTCATCAATTTCGGTATCATCTGCTCTTCATATGATAGTATAATTGCATTCTTTGTGATTGCTTTAATGGATGGTTTTAATGTATGTTTTAGGGAATTGTATTCAGCCTACCAGCGAAAGCGAGTAGGGGAAGTTGATGATGTGAGGATCAAGTTCGAGCTTAGCACTATGTTGGCACGGGAGGTAATTAGTTGAACTGATATTGTGGTTATTTGGTTTGGGCAGTGGCACTCCGTAGACTCCATTAATTTCCAGTAGTGAACAAGTAGAAAGTATTATTGTCCCTGGAAACTGCATAAAGTATGATGGATGCCAACCTATTGTCCCTGAAATCTCTAAATGAAATTTTTCCCTATGCTTTTGGATTATAGGGGATAGAGATGTGGTTGAGTTCATCTGCTTCAGAGGAGGTACACTCATCATATCATTTTCATTTAGTTTAACCATGTGTCCTACTCATATAATTGAACTATTGAACCCTGCAAGGCTGTACTTCTACAATGTGTTTATTTGTCATTTGCTTTTAGCATAGCCAGAAGAGGTGAAGTTCTCAGTGCCCTTGCTGGACATAGATATAAACAAGATGGTACCTCTTTGCCCTTGGAGACAGCAGCAGAAGATATACTTGCAGGTTCTTTCTTTGTAATCTCGTGGATGAATTTTTTCTCTTTTTGCATTGAAATTTGTGAGAAAGATAGGTAGTGTTGACATTGGATAATTCACAAGACTACTACAATTCCATGTTTATGCAGTTAAGTGTCACATTGAAGGGTTCGCCTAACTGAAATTCGGATATATTAAGTCCTATAAAGATTTTTTCACCTTGTGGAAGTTATTTTCCACATACTATCTAAGATCACCTTTAAGAGGGGTCAATTGGCCTTAAAATGGTTAGGGTGGTGAGAACCGAGGGCACGCGCCTTGGGTGCTTGGGCGATTAGGCTCTCAGGTGCGCATGTGTTAGTGGTGTTGGTTCGGTTTTTTCCTACTTTTATTGTAGAGAATGCAATTGTAGGTCACTCTTCATTTGTTCTTTTCCCATGTTTAATCTTTCATTTTAATCTTCCCTACAAGCCTTGAATCAACCACTAAGGTATCAGAGGATAGACTAGTAATCTCTTCCTCCTTCTAGTTTTTTCCCCTCACTCTTAGCTAACTATTTTTTCTATCAATTCTTGAACTCCATTCTCAACCTCACCCCCCCCTCCTTAATTTTCTTCTTCTTGACTCTGGTCGATGGCTTTTTAGGAGTTGAGGGAGAGGGGATGTTGTCTGTCTCAATAACCTTTGGAATATCCTCTCCTGATTTGTATTCATTCTCATTCTCATTCTCATATTTTTGCTTTTTGTGTTATTATTGGAAGACATCATCTTTTTCTATTTTTAACTAACCTGAATGTTAAATTCTGAATGCTTGCGACCTGCTACAGTTCACATTTGGTCACTGTTGAGAATGCATACTGTTAAATTAAATATGAACTTCTATGGTACCATTTTTTAATATATATAGAAATACTATAGTCCTTAAATTTTAATTGTTGTAGAAAAATACATGAATTTTTTATGTGAAAATGTGCATGTTGATCCCAAAGGCACGCATCATTCGACTCTTGCCTAGGTAATGGGACCCTGTTGCATTTTTGCACCATATTTTTTTCCTTCATTGAGGATGATGCCACAAAAGATCACACAACTTCGCAAGGAAGTCTTTAGATTCTTTGTCCCCTCAATATGTATTGCTGGATGTTTATTGTCCTAAAGATCTTGTTTAAGCTGGGTTTTATTTTTCACTCCGAGTAACCACCATTAATTTTTTTTTTCTTCTATAAATATATCTTAGGGTTTTTGTCTTCATTATTTCCCTGCAAGTATAACATTTTCAGTGGGCTAATCCAGGTTGTATACCCTGTTGCCAAGAAGTACCAGTCTGCTTCCTCATCACCACGTTTGAAATTAGTATCTACTCCCGAATTGAAGGCCCTCTTTCCTGTTGAAGATGTAAAACTACCTTCATGGCTGGATGGAATGTACGTTTTCTGGCCTATATTAGCCCAATCTGTTTTTTGCTTCATCTGCTTGTGTTTACCTTTTTGCAGCAATATTTTCAACAGATACATATAAACGTTTTATGATATTCTTATTAACAACTTGGCCAGGTGTATGGCTGAGTATCTTCCCGCCTTAGAAGATAGTCTCAAGATACAGGTCTTGATCCATAGTATCTTTTTTCTACTGAGTATGATATGATATTAATTCTTGCCTGTTTTTTATTAATAAATAAAATTAAATTAATTTGAGCATTGGTTTTATTCTCCATTAAGATTGATGAGGCTGTTGCACTTGTTCGTACAAGAAGACATTTCATTGAAGCATTAGCTACTGTGTTTGAAAGGCCATTAGAAGCTGATCCAGTGAGCCTCTTTAATGTTTTTATCTGTCTCTTAAACTGAGTTCTATTTCCAATCAATAAGTTTTGTACCTCGCCTTGGCAGATATTTTGCAGAAAAGCCACTTTTCTCGTTGCTAATGGGGTGTTTACCTTCTTGGTATAGTACTTTGTCAGTTGCTCTATATTTTCTTATGCCTTGTTTTCCCAGATTAATTGTATGATCTGAAACTATGAAAGAGCAATTTTTTGCTTTTACCATTTTTAGGTACATTTTACAATCCCTGTTCAATTTCCGAAACAACAGCCATCTTTGATGCTTCAGAGTTCTCAGGTAAGTTTTCTTGTATTTTGGTACAAATTACAGAAGTCTTTTAGACTCGTTTTATGCAGCAAGCGCTATTTTATATATATATATATATATATATATATATATATATATATATATATATATAAATGTTTGTGCAAACCTTTGAATATATATCTTCTGCCTTTGGCACTCGTGAATCATGATAAGTATGATGGAGTTCTCAGCATTCCGTTTTTTTTTCATAAAGAGGTGGTTTCCTTGAAAAGTTCCCTGATGAAAAAGCTAGTAACCAGTATTCCTTTGGGACAAAAACAGTGTCCAAATTTCATATTGTTTTGTTACCGTGCTGAAATCGGGATGAGCCTTTATCACCCACACCACCTGAGGGGTATAATGAAAACAAAACAAGAGCCTTCTATGAACTTGTTGTATTGGGTGGATGATAATTTTGCTGTTCATTCATTTGTCTGATGTTACAGTGAGAATTTTAACCCCACTTACTTCCTTTCGCAGCACTTCAATGCACAGAGCATACCCATTAGGTCGCCTTCCTTGACAGAGTATCCATGGAGTCCAAGATGGGAGCCCTCGTTAATGGCTGAACGTCTATAGTAATTTACTTCACCCTCTTTGATACTTTCCTTTTGTCATCCCACAAAGCCTAATTAGATCATGCTCAATGAAATTGTCTTTGGCAGTGAATTCTTGGTGGATGAGTCCCTGAAATTCAAGAAATACTGCAACGATGCGACTCAGAAACATTAGGGAACAAGAACAATGCAGCTTTGCTTTCCGAAGCACAGCTGATGACAACGAATCCATACGAAGAATGTGTTTGCGACTTATCCTCTTATCTGTCTAATCCTGTCTAGATGGTATTATCAAGATGCCTCCTTTTTTGTAAAAGAATTACCTGGCGTTTGGACTTAGTGTCTTCTTGATAATTTCATGTAGCTATTGCCTTGAATTTCAAACCTTACAGTCTGTCTAGGCGAATGAAAACCGTTGCGTGAATATATCACCTAGTTTGAAAGTGCCTAAATTTGTATGATTTGGTGATCTTATCTTTTATAATTTTGTGAAGAAAAAGGGTCAACAGTTCTATTTTGTAGTCTTCTATTTGTTCAATCAGTGTGAGCTATTAGCAGAAGTGGACCATGGTTAGTATCGATATAAATCCGTACCCTCACATTAAGCATTGATGTGTCCTTTGTGTTGTGATGCTAAAACAAAGAAACAAAAAGGTCAGTTTTGGAAATCCGTTGTGCAAATGTGGTATCACGGATTTCTCAATATAGAAGTATAATTTCACAATTATCTTCCAATTCCTATGGTGATCCTTAGTTCCTGACATAAGGTATTCCATGTACAAACATTTTACTCCCTCCGATCGAAAATATTTGATGTTTTAGAGATATGAACAAGGATTAATACAGAGTACATGTCAATTCTACCTTTAAACACCCCATCAAATAATTTTTACTTCTGCATCACATTTATTATGCACAAATGTAATTTTTTTTTATTAGGAAATAATTCGAGGCCAGGTAAATCTGGACCTCGATGACTGACAAATCGGCAGACGGAAACTGTCAAAAAGAGACAAAATACAACGAAGGTGCAAGAAACAAGCACAAGAGCTCTACAAAGAGAAACAAGCCTCACTAAACCGGACGAGATGCGGACGTAGACGAACGAACGAAGCCAAGCGCTACCAACAGCAACACCGCAGGCCAGCGGTACATCAGGTAACACCTGTGGGCAGTGAAGACGAACCTCCAAGGAAGCAGCATTCCAGGAAAAGGAGATGCCTCGATACACTGCCACGACCCCAGCCTGACCCGACTCCGAACAGCCAGAACCCCATCAACCGAAGAAGAAAAGCCAATCCCCCCAAACCGCAGAGCAGCACCGCCTGAATCGAAAATGCACCAAAAACCGAAACCGGGGGAAAACTAACCCAAACCGGGGATTATTTATATATATATATATATATAAACATAAATATATATAGGTATACCATAATATTACAAATATAATTATTATTTTTCTATCGTCCTTTTTACCAATGCAACACAATTGGGCCAGAGAAACAACACTTGGGGCCCAAGCCAAGCCCGAAGCAAGTCCGAAACACAACTTGGAGCCCAAGCCAAGCCCAGAGCAAGCCCGACCCAAAGAGGCAGAAGATGCGGCGGGGAAGAGCCAAGGAATGGAGCCAACCCCAACCACGAAAAGGAATAACAGGTCATCGGAGAGGCACCCTCAGCCAAGCCAACGGCGAAAAGATGGTGGCCGGAGAGGGAGGAGATGGGATTCAGTTGGCTGCCAGAGAGGAGGAAACCGGAGGAAGGCCAAACAAAGGGCATCGCCCCACCGGCGAACCACCGGATCCAGGCACCCCCAAGGTGAGGCCGCCGAGCGCAGCCAACAGCAGAGCGCAACCGGCGACCGGGCAAGACGAACGGCGGAAGGAGAAGCAGTCGGAGGCGGAAGCATCAAGCACCGGCCCGGAACAACAAGGAATTTCTAGAATCGGTTCGGATGAGGACAGATTGAGCAAAAAAGGGGAGGTTGAGATAGAATGGATGAAATCACAAAAGCCACAAACCCCAAAAGACATCGGGTTGCACCGCACTGAGGAGAACGGGGGCTGCAACCCAGGAAGGCACCAAGGGGGTGAGACTTCACCCAACCCGAAGAAGGGAGGAAGGAAGCGAAGCGAGAACCGGCTCGACGGTCAGGGAACGACGGGATAGGAAACCGACCTCCGAAGAGGAGATTAAGGTCCTCCGATGAGGCGAACCTCAGTCGAGAAGAAGATCCCACCTCCGAAGAGGATTTGATTGCCTCCGAAGAGGGTTTGATTGCCTCCGAAGAGGAGTTATGACCTCCGAAGAGGAGTTTTAAGGCCCTTAGGCAGTCGGAAACCCGACGAAGGGGAAGGTCTCTCCGCCTCTGATATTTGGTGTTAAAACGATTTTTACACTAGCACCCTTGATTTTTTTTTTTTGATTAGGAAAGAATTCGGGTGAGCAAGCTCTACCCGATACACTAGCACCCTTGATCATGATGAGGAGTCTGGACTTTCCCTGTAAGAAACAAATTTTAAATTAAATTTGCAATATTAATTTGTCCCCTGCAAGTCTCAAAACTAGAAATGGATCATATATGTGTTTGGTGTATGTTGTCTTGTGAATTAATGTAATGTACGTGGATCGAGAATGTAGAGATCAGGAAAACATCTTAATATATATATGATCCTTTGATTACATGATGCTTGCAATATGCACAAATGTAAACAAACAAAAAAAAATACAAATTATATTGATATTAATGCAAAAGTAAAAAAGAGTGTAATTATTACTTCTAAAATATCAAATATTATTGATCAAATTTCATTTTCTAAAACATCAAATGCAGAGTAATTTAGATCGGAGGGAGTATTAATTTTATCCCTCAAAGCTTACATTTTAAATTATATTCATTTTATTTAATGAATTCTCTTTTAAAATTCAACATACAGTGCGTATAAAAGTTTCTTGTGTCTATTTTCTCTTCCAAGCATAAGTATAAAGGTTGAATAATTTGGAGTGATTGTGTTTAATTTCGGAGGAGGTTGCAGTCTCATGCGCCTTGTTGATTAAGAGGATCGTGACAGTATTCGTGGTTTCGAAGGTATCTCATTTAGGTGAGGGGAACGTCGATGGTCCACACTTTCTCAGGTGACAACACTTTCTCGTGTTTTTGCTCCAGTCTCTCCGGCGACGAGACGCCGTGGAAGCTTATAGGTTTCCCCGTGTTCCCACCATTCACATTTTTATCTCAGTCTTCTTCGACTTCCTATATGTCTGGCTTGTCGTAGCTTTGTTCGTTTTGGGCTTAGATATTTATGTTTTAGCTAGTTTAGTATCATGACGGTTAGCCCATCTACCATGTGTTTTGACCTCTCGATTTACCCGACACTGGTGTATCGGGTATTTTGAATCTTTACCTTGTATAAAAAAAACAAAAGTTAAATAATTTGGAAAATAATACTCCGTAATATTTCTAACTATCGGCTCCAAATCCCCTGTCCTTAATCTTGTCCCCCCCTCCTATCCCCCAACCCCCTCCCCCTCACAAACCCCAACTTAAAAGAAAAACAAAAAATAAATTAAATTAATAAAAGAATTAAAAAAAAGGGATTTATGTGAGAGGGGACAGGAGAGGGGGACGGGATCGGGGACACATGATTTACACCCCTAACTATCAGTTCAAGGTCTGTTAATGGCTGGGGAAATTGTAAGGATTTAGTGGTATTTATAAACAGTTTTTATAACTTATATCTCATTTAAAAATCAGGTTAGGGAAAAGAAAACAAAAAATCCTGATTTTAATATTTACTTTTTAAAAAAATTATAGGGTTTAAACCCAAATCTATTTTTTTTTTAAACTATGACCCACGTAAGACTTATAAAATTTCGGATTTCCAAAATAAAGAAGAAGAAGAAGAATAAATGACACGCAAAAGTGTCGCAGTAGCGCATAAACTGTCTGTTTGTTAGCTCAACTGCACTCAGATATTTATTGGGCTTTGGGCTTTTGGATAGGGTAACTTGCCCTATGGTATGGCAATGGGGAGGATATGAGCTCGCCTTCAATCTATCCGAACACACACTATTGAGGCTAAGGCTCGTATGGTATAAAAATGTAAGATAAACGGAATGAATAATAAATAAATTTTGTATAGAAAAATATCTAGATGATAATACTATTTTTTATGAAAAATAAAATAAAAGAGATAATGATTACGGAATATGATTACCTCTTATTTAAATAGGTGATTGAAATGGAAAATATATCTAGATGAGATGATAATACTATATTCATTTCGTTTCCTTTGTCTTTACAAAATTTAAACCATACGAGCCTTAAGAGTGTATTAACGCAATCTATGTTTAGTGTTTTAGTTTGCGAATGAAGGTGTATTTTACCATATCGAACGTCGCTAGGCTACCGCGACACACTAAAAAGTATACATTGACCCTCAAAAGACTAGTGTGATAAAAAAAAAAAAAACAAATGACATGAGATATGCCCTTTGCCTTTGAATCAAACCTCTTTGGCTCTTCCAATTTACAATTAAAATCCATCCATAAATTCTACTCTCTATCCATCATGCCTCAAAATCACCTCCACCCAACTCACCTACTGAGACACCTAACGAGATCTCGAGTTCGAATCCGAGGGCGTCGCCACTACCAGTACCAGTTTAGGAAGAAACAAGTGAAAAAAAAATAAAAATTGATAGCGAATAGAAAATATAGATAAATCAAGAAAGGGGGAAAAAAGGAGGGACGGGGCCTAGCATCTGTTGCCACGTGTAGCCCTCTTACTCTTCTGGATGAGGTGCCTCCGTTGCCTCGCCAAGGCCGCAGCCCCCGCCCTGTATTCAGCAGCCGCCGCCGCAGCAGCGGCAGCGGCGGCCATGTGGTGGTGCTCGGCATCTGCCGTCGGCTGCGGAGGTACTGGCCAATCCAACCCGGCGGCGTACTCCTCCGCCGGGGCGTTCAGATCAGGTATCCCCCTGGGGCCCACCTGCATCATCCCCAGTGTCTGATGACTAGCCAACGGCTGAGATCGGCTCAGCAATTGGACCTCCAGCGAATCGGAAACGCCGCATACAGACTGATTATGCTGAGGTTTTTTTTTAAAAAAAAAAAAAAAGGCAAAAGCGTTACTGAAAAATAAATTAGGATTTCTCAAAAGAGATTTAACAAGCTTGTATGAATCTCTGCCGTTGGATCCAATAATAAAGATTCGATTGAGGAAGATAAGGTGAAATAATAAAAAATATGTATATAGTAGAAAACCTAACCAGTTGTCTTGAAACGTGCAACTTCATACTCTCGTCCAACGATAGATCGGATAACTCCATTTTCATCACCTCCTGCTTAAATTTCCAGAAATTATTAGTTTTAATTTCAACGAGAATCATAATTTAGCAGCTGTAAAACCGAAACTGAGGAAAATTAAGATATAACAATCACTCACCCCTTTTAACTGGTCTACGGACTCGGTTGATCTTCCACGATCGCTCAACCACTCTCCATCCTCTTTCTGAAGATCAGACAAACATTTATTTCAATCGAAATGAAAAATAAACAAATAGATCCAGAAACACGGAAATCCATTTCTTCAGAGGAAAGCAAAATCGCCAGAGAAGAGCGAAATCAGTACCTTAAGGAGCTTGGAATCCAAATCGGCGTGAGAGGAGAAAGCGAGAGGAGAAGTCGGACTACTCGACGCGAATTCGAGTTTCTCGTTGACCGGCGAGTGAGAGACCGGAGGAGCGTCGACGACAGATCTCTTCCTCCTGGCGCCCCAGTGAGGCAGGAACCGGCGGTGAGAGTCGAATTTGCGAATGAGGTCAGGGAGGCGAGACAGGACGGCGGCGACCTCGGCTTCGTCGGCGGCGAAGTAAGGAGGGAAGTAGAACGAGTCAGTATGAGCACCGCCGCCGGAAGTGGCGCTGCATCGAGTAGCACGCAGTTTCGCAGCCATCGCGGTTTCCTGTGCAGTGTTTGAAGGGGAAATCGGAGGAAGAAATTCTGAAATTGGGATGAGAGATGGAGACAGGGGGAGGGGGAGGGGGAGGGAGTGGGAGTGGGGGAGTCGGTTGTTAATGTGTGATTTTTGGGTGGGTTGGATTTTTTATGGAATTTCTTGGAGACGTACTGTGGGCTGGATGACACGTGGCATTCAAATAGAGCGTTGATGTACTCTTCGTAGGGTTAACAACCGTTCGATCATGAGAGGGTGAAAATGTAACAGCAGGATTTTTTTTTTAATTTATTAGGGTCACCACGAATTTTTTGCAAATTTCGCCGGATATATTAAGCTTTGGTTTATTAAAGTCCATGTATGTAAGCATAAAGTTTTAATAAACTAGCTTACATTTTTTTTTAATCGGGTAAAAATTCGAGGTCAAACATATCTGAATCTCAAATGCCGACTTGTCAGCATTTGAGATACGGGCAATAACACTTTACAAAAGAAGGTGCAAAATACGGATAATAATATTTCCTTTATATTATTTTCGAATTGCAATTGATATTGAATTGAGAAAAGAGATTGATATTCAATTGAGATTTGAGAATTGAGATTTGGGAATTGAGATTGATGTTGAATTGGTTAACATTTTGTTTGAATAGGAAGATTGATAAATTTGTTATTCGAACTAAGAGCACATCTATCCCAAATGTTGGGTCCTCCACTACTCCAAATCAGTCCAAGAGATTGGTGGAAGTGTTGGTAATGCGGAGACCGATAGTGTGGTTAGAGAAGATGTGAGTGTAGATGTTGTGGTTAGAGGTGATGTGGTTATGGACAAGGTTCTAAATATCGCGTATCGGGGTCGTATCGGTTAGGAGTAAAAATGATATATCGGGGATATATCGAGATATTCGAATTTATCGGTTTCGCTAATTTTTAACTATAAGTACTATATTTATATTTCAAAATGTAAAAATATACATGAAAAAATAATATTTAAATTGCAAAATTACCAAATAAACTTGATAAAATAAAAACAACTTCATTCATAAAGGCTAAAGTTACCTTATCAAAGTTGGCAGTTCTAAATATCCCCGATATATCACCGATATTGGCCCGATATATCGCCGATATTGACCCGATATATCGGTGTTGACCCGATATATGGCGTTGACCGATATTTTTCACCCGATATGCCAATATCGTAGCGGATTCTAAATATCTCCGATATATCCGATATTTAGAACACTGGTTATGGATGATGTTAGGGGAGAAAAAGAGCTCGAACGAAAAATACACGTGAAGATGAACTTGAGTTTAATAGTGATCCAGGGTTGCGCAAACCTATTGATGATTATGATCCTTCTGTTAGAGATGATGTGAGGAGAATGTATGTGGTTAAAGGTCCTTGTTAACCATTAACACATGATTTTCCTCGAACTGAATTCGGACCGAATAGTAGGTCTTTTCTGAAAGATTGGTTTAAGAAGTGGGATTGGCTAGAGTATAGTGTTTCTAAAGATGATGCGTTTTGTTTCTGGTGTTATTTGTTCCAATCTAATACGAATAGAGGATTCGGGGCTGATGTGTTTGTGCGAATGGGGTTTCGTAATTGGAAGAAGGCTTCTGAAAAGTTCAGAGATCATGTGGATGTGCTGAAAGCTATCACAATGAAGCTCGAACTATGTTCTTTAAATTTCAAGATCAAAGACAGAGTATTGAAAGGCGTCTTTCTTCCGGGAAGCAAGCATTGGGTGTTGCATACCGCATTCGTTTGACCGCGGTATTGGATGTTGTTCGATTGCTACTTTGTTAGGCATTGGCTTTTCGAGGACGTGATGAGTCAACAAGCTCGCTGAGTAAGGGAATTTTTTTAGAAATTGTTGACTGGTATAGTGCTCGCAATGTTGATGTTGCAAAGATGATGAAGGATTATGCACCATTAAATCATCAACTTACTAGTCCTCAAATTCAAAAGGAACTTGTTTCTGCATGTGGCTCGGAGACAATAAAAGCCATACTGACTGATGTTGGAGATAAAGTGTTTTCTTTATTGATTGATGAGGCTCGTGACATTTCGGTGAAAGAGCAAATGGCCATTGTTGTGAGATATGTAAACAACTATTTGATGGAACGGTTTCTTGGAGTTGTTCATTTCTCTATAAATTCTATATATATTTTCTTAGTTTATGATATAATTAATATTATTGTACACATGATATGATAGGTTATTGATCATATTGGTCAAGAGTTGGCGAGTCGTTTTAGCGAGTCAAGTACAGAATTGCTCATATGTATGGCTTGCCTTGATCCAAAGGATTCATTCTCCAATTTCGATTCGGCAAAGCTACATCGGCTTACACAGTTATATCCATTAGACTTCTCACTTTCTGATTAAGTGGAGATTAAAGAAGAATTGAAGGCACGGGTTTGTGAAATGAGGAACAATTCCAGATTTTCTGATTTGGAAGATATTGGTGATGTATCTAAGAAGATGTTCGAGGTAGGATTTCACAAAGCTTTTCCCTTGGTTTATCATCTTATCGAGCTAGTTTTAGTCTTACCGGTTGCAACAACTACGGTGGAAAGAGCTTTCTCTGCAATGGGTCTTATCAAAACATATTTGCGCAATAAGATGGGGGATGACTTTCTCACTGATAGTTTGGCATGCTATGTTGAAAAAGACATCTTCAAGTGCATTGATAACGGGGTTATTCTTCAACATTTTTAGGGCATGAAAACTCAAAAAATGGATTTACCTTTATCCTAGAGTTGAACTATTTAGTAGAATAAACATTTAATTAGAAATGATGAACTCTCTTTGAAGGTGTTTGTAATATTGTTTGACATTAGTTTGTAATATCGTTTGGCACTAATTTGTACTATCGAACTTGTTATGTGTTTTATGACTTTTTTCTCGACCATACTGTCTAATGCAATGGTGACCCCCCCACACCAAAAATTCCTGGCTCCGTCCCTGTCCACAAGCCCTGTATCCATCGGTTGTTGCTGCGTGACCAAGTGTTCCTCCTCTTTTAATCCCTCCTCCCATTCACTTTCACCTCCTCCTTCCATCCGCTTGGCATTTGTATCCGATGCCTGCGTCAGGGGCCGTGAGAGATCCATACGTACGTTGATTCTCATTTGATTTTGGAATCCTGCAATGTCTGGTTGGTCATAGGCCAAGAATTCGCCTATCCGATACCCGATCGCTTTTGTAGTTGCCACCGACTGCTTTCCCACTGGAATGTTCCTGGCAATCACCCAGAATGGAGAGTGCGTGAATGCAATATCATCCAATCCCTCTGAAATTTCGATATCTTTCAACACCAATAGTGAATCGTCGAAAGTCCAGGGGCATCCTTCAAGAACTATGGCTTTGTCGTCTGTGTTGAAGAATTCGAATAAGAATTTTTTATCCCCCACGTCCCGAATCAACGGCTCCTCTTTGACCCTCCAGATCCGTTGGATCGTGCGACGGAATGCTGGTTTGTTAATGGATTGATCCGTCACAAATTTCCCCAGCAAACGCAATCCAATTTGCCCAATTATGGGGAGTTCGTCCACCGCTTCCACAATATCTGCCTCTGCCGCCGATAGTCTGAGACCTTCCCACGCCTTCCTCAGCCCATCAACGCTACTTTCCCCACCGGCATCCATCAAGCCGCCAAACTTCCGATACTTTCCTACCGGTAACTGTCAAGAAACTGTAAAGAACTGTCGCTAACTACCCATCCCAAAAAAGGGACTCCGCCAAATTCCACAACAAAAGATTTCAAGCCTATTTATTTTTAAGATCGATATCGTTGTCAGATTCTTTAGTTAAATCAAAATCAATTATATTTTATTTAAATAAGCCATAAATTAATGTTATCAAAATAATAAACCAAATGCCATAATAATAATTTACTATTTAAATCAATTGTGCTTATTAATATATGTGAATCTAAGTGAAATGAGGTGGTAGAAAAATATTGGGTTATTAATTGTCGTTGCTAAAAAAATAGAATCATATTAAGTCAGAATACGACACATATACAAATCGTATCAAAAGTCGTTTTAAGTCTCTGTTACTCTGTCTGTATATATATAGTTTTATTTTGGCTATTGTTACTGTGTGTATATATATATAGTTTTATTTTGGCTATCAAAAACAAGGACTATGAAGATTGTAAAAGTGAAAAATATCTGATAATACCTTTTAATGTTATTGTATGAGATTAAGATATAAATTATATTAAGGTCAAAGTGGTATTAACGGATGATCGACTGACTTTGTACCCCTATTTTAATTAAAATTTGCTATTTGGAATAGGTACATACCTTATCTAAATATGCACACGTATCTCTTGTAGATAAAGTGACAATTAAGCAAATGCACTATATATATTACTTCAATCATTTGTTAGGAATGGAAAGATTGTGACAATAACTAACCTTGATTTCGTATTGTATTGTATCATGAGATTAATTATTGGTTTGTATAGATGATCATTATATAATACAACATCATAGACTATAAATTATAATACACGGTCAGTTAAATAAATTCCAAGTGATATAATTTCCCGATGAAATATATAATGTAGATTTTATGGGGTTTTTTAATCCTATAAAATTTGGCTAGGTTCGGCTCCAGTCACACCACCAAAATTAGAGCATATCTCCGAGATTAACGACTGCTTATAGAAATATTACAATTTGTCCGCCAACAATGCCCCATTCATCGCTACCGAAATTGAACATGACCTTTTGACATAAAGTTGTCCGTTCTTAGCAACTGAGTCAACCAGTGTTGATTAGTTTTACACAATTATTATATTCACCCACCATAATTTATCTAATGGGAATTTACCTTGCTTGTTTCATGTTTCACCGATGAATTATGCTATGAGATATCTCATAGTGTATATTGAAATAAGATAAAAAAAAATTTATGATTGAAGAATATAAATCTTTGATAAAATTATAGAAAATCACCCTTTAAATATGCTATTTTGCAAAAAACCATCCCTTAAAATTTAAACTGCGTAAAACCACCCGTTAAAACTATTTTCTTAGCAAAGTCACACTTATATATCATCCAATTTTCGTTGATTAAATATTAAAGTATATGAAAAGTCAATTATACCCCTTATTTTTATTATTAGTTTACTTCTTTCAATTGACATTAGTTGATATTTATCATTTTGACATTTTTTTCAAAAGTAAAAAATTCTATAAAATCAAACACTATTATTTTTTTGCACGGTACTGGATACTAGAGAGAGGAGCTCCTCCTTCTCTCTAGAAAACCCCAAATCCAATTTCAACCATCACCTCAATCCAATAACCAGCCACCCATGCCCCTGGCTCTTAGTCCAAAAACCTACCAAATCACAATCTTTTTTACCAAAAATCACAACAAAAATCAAAGATTGAGTTTGCAAAATCCTTCGGCTCTTCTTGGATCTTGTCGTTCTTGATCTTTTCTAGGGTATTCGAAGGATTTTTGACCCTTTGATTTCGGTCCTTGCTCTTTCAATTGGTCCCTCCTAAACTTTCATTTGGTCTTCTTGACTGCCTGTTGGTGCTTTTCCTCTCAAATTTGTAAGGGAGTTGGTCTGACTATCTTGCTCCTTTGGGGTTTTTTAGGGTGTGTGAAGGACTCATCATGTTGTTCAAACCACAAGACCACCACGACAGCAGTGCCGCCGCCACCGCCATCATCACCACCGCCATCATCACCACCGCCAATCAATATCACAACAATAACGACAATTGGGGAACAATCGAGAGATTAATCTCTCAACCCCAAATCAAAATTACAATTTGGACAACCTCCAAACAATATCAACTATGGAAAACAAAGGGGTAACCCCCCATGGCTATTGCCAAACTACCAACAATAGGGGAGATCCCCCGCATTACCGCACTGCTATCGAAATACCCCTACATCACCAGTACCTTAGACCTCCGCCGACCCACCGAAATACATCACCAGAACCTCGATTCACGGCCATCGGCGTCGTCTCGTCCGGCCGCCGGCCTCGCCACCTTCTAATCGCCTTCCCCTGTACACTACGAGCCTCGATTCGATTTCAATGGGACTGAACACCCCCTACATCACCAGAACCTCGGACCTCTGCCAGCCCACCGGAATACATCACCAAAACCTACATCTCCTGCCATCGGCGTCGTTTCGTCCGTCCGCCGTTGGCCTCACCACCTTCGACTCGCCTCGTCATTTCGGTTTCGATGGTTCTCGCTCCGGTCTGATACGATTGCGTGGCTCCTACCCCTCCACCTCCACTTCTCCTTTTACTGAAACCCAGTAACGATTCATCCTTATCATTTGAGACCTCCCCCTCTTCACATCTGATCTGCTCAATCACCTACACGGCCACCTCCTCCAACCTCAGCCGGACCTTTCTTTGAGGGTTGTCTTCTCTTCTTTCCCCTACTTCTGTTTTTTTTGTTGGAATTCTTCCCCTTTTCGAAATCCCCAATTTCTAGGGTTTCCTCGTTTTAGGATTTTGGTTTTGTTTCGTTTTCTTGTTTTCGTGTGTTTCTTGTTCATTCTTATTCTTCCGCGTCTCTCTCTTTCGGTTCTTGCCTCAGATTTGTTTCTTGATTGTTTTCGTTATATTTTAGTTTTTGGGTTTTTTCAGATCCCCCCTTGTTGTTGATTTCTTTTGCTTGTTGTTCTCGTTATTCTTGGGTCCTTGTCCTTTGTTTCGTTCTCTTGTTATTCCGTTTTGCTGCCTTTTGTTCTCTCTTTTGATTCTGCTTTCTTACTCCTTTTCTTTCTTGGTTTTCTGCTTGCCTTGGCTTTGTTACTTTTTTTGTTTCGGTTTTAGTCTTTTGCTTCTGGAACTTCTGGGCTTTCTTCTCAGTTTCTTCCTCCTTTTCTTTGTTCTTTTAAGGGGTTTTGTTTGATTGGGTTTCTTTGCTTCACTTTTTCTTTGTTTTGGTTCTCTTGGTTTTTCGTTTTTGTTGTTTCTTTGGGGAAAGATGGTTAGGGAGATACCCTCCTACAGATCCCAAGACCTGATGCTTCACCCTCTCCCCCACCCATCCTTTACCGCCACCACCCACCCTCCAGCGGCTTCCCGGCTCCGATCCGTTACCTCCAAAACAACGAAAGTAGCCACAGGCACATTCAAGGCAAACACCTACTGATCCTTATAACACTCCTGATTGCACCAATATGTATAAATCGGAGACCAATGGAGAGTTCACTCTCGACTCCAACACCAAAATGACAAGTATTACTCGGAGAACAACTGAGAGCTTGCTCTCGACTCCAACCCCAAAATGACAAGTATTAATCGGAGAACAACTGAGAGCTTGCTCTCGACTCCAACCTCCTAAATGACAAGTATTAATCGGAGAACAACTGAGAGCTTTCTCTCGACTCCAACCCCAAAATGACAAGTATTAATCGGAGAACAACTGAGAGCTTGCTCTCGACTCCAACCCCAAAATGACAAGTATTAATCGGAGAACAACAGAAAGCTTGCTCTCGACTTCAACGCCAAAATGAAAAGTATTAATTGGAGAACAACCGAGAGCTTGCTCTCGACTCCACCACCAATATTTAACCAAGCATTTATGATCACTAAGGGAAAAAAAAATGGCCTTGGCATTACCAGCCTAAAATGAAGTTTGTCCCCATAATTTGGGCCACCTTTGCCTTGGCTTTCGCCGGTTCTCCGGTCCGCCGCTGATCACCTCACTCCTCCCATCTCAGTTGCATCTGGCCCTGCTGGCTGCATCTTGGACCGAAATGATGTTGAACCACAATTCGTTTCCATTATCTCCCCTTATTACCCTCGGCGGCTACCCCCGGCTCCCTCGACCTTCATAGCCACTACCCCGTCGGTTTTCCGGGGTTCTTCCGGATTTCTCGCGCCTGTCTGCCCTTGGCGTGCAAGAGTCAATTTCGGCTTTGCACGCCAAGGTCATTCTTGGGAAAAGAAAAAATATAATCTTCAGGATAACCTCCCTCCAATTACGATTGGGATCACCTCCCTCGTCTATATTTGGATAACCTCCCTTAAAATTTCATGGGATAACCTCCCTCTTTCTTTCTTTGGGTTACCCCCTTCTCGATCTTTCCTGTCACAAGGATTTTGCCCCGACCTTTTCTAGAGTGTTTGTTTGCTTGATTCTAGCGGGGTATTTATTTGAGCTTTGTGGTGTTTCTTTTGCCGCCGCGCGAGAGGTCGTCGACGTGTTCGAGATCTGACGGCTCGCTACCGACCGAGTCCATATCTGAGGTCTCCACTTTTGCTCCCCAGGGCTTCCCTGCGTTACCTCTACCACCTGACAGAAGAAATGTCTCGCACTGTCCCGGTTCCAAATCCGTCCGCCTTCGCTAGTTTCGACATCTATTCTCTAGTTGTTCGTGGTAGTCTTGTCTTTGTTGATTTGGTTGTATTTCGGTTTGTCTGTTGCCGTTCTTTCGGCCTCTCGTCCAACCGGGTATGTCCGGTGGGTCGAATTTTTTCCGGTTCAAAAAAAAAAAACACTATTATTTTTTAAAAATAATTTTGTATTTATAAAAAAACTTTATAAAAAGTTGATGTGTAATTGATGTTTTATACGTTTAAAAAAAAATTTATTACTAAAGGGATACTTGAAGAAAGTCAAAATAATATTTCTTATAGTTTTTATTATTCTAAAAATGTGTGTGGAATAGTGAACATGTCTTTAGAATAATAAAAACTATATGAAATATCACTTTAAAAAATTTATTTTCTTCAAGTAGCTCTTTAGTAATATACATTTTTTAAACTATATAAAACACCAATTATATCTATTTTTTATAGAGTGTTTTTACTAATAAGTATGAAATTATGTAATAAAATTGACATTTTGTAGAGTTTTTTACTAACATGTTGAAAAGTTAAAAATTAATTAATACCAATTGAATGGAGTAATTATAATAATAAAAATAAGGGTTATAATTGACTTTTTATGCACTTTAACATTCAATTAACGAAAATTTGGTGATGAGGTGTGTGACTTTGCTAAGAAAATGGTTTTAACGGGTGATTTTATGCAATTTTAGTTTTAAGGAGTGGTTTTCTATATAATGCGTTATTTTAAGGGTCGCTACCTAAAAAGTAGCCATTGCTAAAGCCTGGAGATTTGAAGGATGTATTTTTAGTCACGAATTGATACACATTCAACATTTATATATTATTTTTTCTAAGTTTGATTGAATTTTAATTCTTGGATTTGGAGGATCAATTTTGGGGTAATTTGGGGTTTAATTAGAAGAATTTGTTTTATAATGTGTGATTTTCGAGTCCAAATGTGCTAAATATTATTAAAAAATAATACTACATCCGTTCGGCAAAACTTGACGTTTTACTATTCATGCACGCTTTTTTAGGAGATAAAAACTATATAAAATATCTAGTTTTTTTAATAATTTTTTAAACAATTTCGTAGTTATTATTAATAAGTACAAACTTGTTAAAATTTTTTTTTAAAAAAATGAATATTTTATATAGTTTTTATCATTCTAAAAAAGTGTGCATGAATAGTAAACGACAAGTTTTGCCGAACGGAGGTAGTATCTTTTTTGCTAAAAAATGATTTTTTAAAAATCTTATTCCAGTTCGATTGGTCTCATTCGTTCTACATCTGGATCGAATATTATCTAGTCCACTTAAGGGTTCTCATACCTTCTTCAACATCTTCTCTAAAATTTCTCTAAAATGGAGAAACAAAATACATACTCTTTAAATTATTTTTGTTTTAACTCCAACAGCTTTTTAACTGCAACAGTTATCCCATTTCAAAGATCTGGAAAATCATTTAGTTTGGAAAATACTGCAAATTTATGCAATTTTCTCTATTTTTTCTCCATTTTGACAAATGTGTTGGAGAATATGTTAAACCAAAAAATAACTTAAAATTCTTCAAAAACTTTAAAATTTCACCAATCTCCAAAATAGGAAAGTTGTAGATGCTCTCACACTCGCAAGTTCTCTCGCAAGTGCTCACACTCGCAAGTGCCTCCATTTTCCCAACATTTTTGTGTATTTACCATAAATCTCCCAATCAAAGGTAGATTTGACAGAGGTCGACCCGACCCCTTACACTGGGTTATACGGTCCAATCAAACCGCAACTTCTCCCGCAATCAACGATCTGGTTAAGTAAAGAAGCTGTAGAACAAGACCACTACTTCACTGGCATTAAATAAGTGTGCATTACATACCAATTTTGAAGCAGAAATGAACACCCATCTTAGTTTCTCAATCTAAAATCTAAAATCAATTTCTCAGACATTCAGAGATGTTCATAAAGTTGAAACCTTTACGGCTATCAAGAATGATAATCAAGTCTTCTGCTTCTTGACCACTTTCGAAATGACAAAATCATCCTCTGAATCTTCGTCTTCTGAATCTTCATCCTCCGAACTTTCATCCTTCTTCCGCTTCTTGGTCTTTACGGTGGTTACTGTCGTTGTACTCTTCTTTTTTGCTGAAATAGAAGAAGAATTTGTTACCTTCTTGACTGTAGCTGATTTAGACTGAACAGCTCTCTTTGTTGTTGACACAGCCTTCATCGGGGAACCAAGCTTCTGCATTTGACCCTTCTTCTGCTTTGCCTCGTACACTTTCTTCGCAACATCTTTTGGGAGCAGACCAGATTCCATCATCCTGAAAATTTCTCATACATCACACTGAAATCAAACTTCAGAAGATCTTAACAGTCAAATCGTTTTTTCCTAATCGAATTTCACAGTTTCAGAAGTCTGAATAACACCAATGCGGCTGAATAATGAAGAGGTATAAGTTATTTATGTTGTCAACATCCAACAGATGATGAGACAAACTGCATTATACTAGCAACTGGACCACCATCAGGCCTTATACTAGCCTACAACAAAATCTGCCATATATCACCGCTAGCGAAAGCAAATTGGCAGCTAAGTATTGGACAGGTGTGAAAACCCATCACTTAACCAATTCAGACAAACAATGAAGAGGCTAGAAGTTGTTCTCTTACACAGGTTGAATTTATAAATAAATAAATAGAGATTTTTCTATCATGGGTTTTACTGATTGAAAGCATGAAGGCAGATACAGGACTATCAAGAAGATGAACATTTCATAAGCTGGACGAAGGGCAGTTATGGCCTGAATGGTTCAGGGCATACAGCATCGCTGTTAACCATCCAAAAGATAAGAATCAAACAAGTGATGGAGTGAAAAGAGGATTCTTCAACACCACAATTTAGGGCTTTAGGAGTACTAAACCATTATATAGTAGAATAAGGTGCCTGCAGACAAAGGAGTCAAACATGTCCCTAATCTCGAATCTTTGCTGGTAAAAAACCTGTCTACACTTATCGTTGCAATTACAATCAGCTGCTATAGTTGAATATATATTTCGACTTTCCAAGAATATGAACCAACTTCTAAGGTGTTCCAAATATAAACTGACACAAAAGGTTTTTATAAAGCAGTTGAAACATAAAGAATAATTCTTGTTATATATCCACAGATCAAGTTCGGCAGTAAACAGCTTCGGCTACATGGACACAACTACACAAGCTTCTTAAGACTTTACAGATAACTTATGCATAAAACTGAAATAACTCCTCCTATTCAACTGCACAATTAACAAGATAGTAAGTTAGTAACTTAACATGTAGTTATACCCGTCATTTCAAATACCCAAATTACTAAGCTCCTCAGTGAATACTAGATGATTAGTTTGGCAAATGGAAAATCCAAATCCAGAACTACTATGTAATCCTAATATTACATCAATAAAATCTTTGCTTCAAATGCACAGCTTCAAATACCCAAATTACTAAGCTTCTCAATGAATACTAGATGATTAGTTTGGCAAATGGCAAATCCAAATCCAGAATTCCTATATAATCCTAATATTACATCAATTAAATCTTTGCTTCAAATGCACAGCTCCAAAAATTAACAGCATTTTTATCCTTTCTATTATGAAAGTAATTGGATTTGATAAGGTGAAGTACTTCTTACCAAATTGCGGCCATTTCACTATCAGGCACTTGCTCATACAAACTTTCATAGAAAATCCTCAAAGGGTCTCTCTGCAGACAGTCAAAATACACAAGAATCTCAAAACCCTAACTCATCCAAATGCCATAAAAAATTCGGAATATTTATCATCATTTTGCTTACCTCTTCAGGAGGATCCCGTTTCTGGCCAGGCAAATCAAACACCTTTCTCACCCTTTTCTTTGCCGCCGCTTCCTCTTCCTTCTTCGCCTCTTCCTTCTTCTTGGTCTTCATCTTCGACTTCAAACCCCCCCAAACAGCAAAATCAAAAAAACCGAACAAAGTAATCAAACACCAGTGCCAGTTTTACACAATACCTTGTCATCCTTAGCGAGAGGTTTCCTTGAAATGGGCTTATCGTCGTCATCGGAGTCGGAGAGCTCCAATTTCTTCACCTTTACAGGCTTCGAAGCGGGCTTCTTCTGAGACGAATTTGGGTGGGGGGTTTCCTCCTTCTTGGGTTTCGGAAGCTTGGAAGCAGCTACATTTGAATTAGAGGCCGGTTTCTTTTTGTTTTTGTCGCGGAGGATGGATCCGAGGCTCTTGTTGTCATCTGCGTCGTCTTCAAATTCCTCCTTCTTTAATGGCTTGGAGTCCTCTGAAGGCATCTTCTTGTTCTGGAGATTTTGGGAGGGCAAGCGAGGGTTTCGAATTTTCTGGAATTCCAGAGTTGGAACGAGACAGCCGGGGAGGAAGACAGAGGTAAGTTCGTTTTTTTGGGAGGGCAAGAGGAAGTTGATTGCTACTGGGCCTGATCCGGCCCATATCATGGTTGGCCCAACCATCAAACCATGTAAATAGGCCCAATTCGATATCTTTGTTTTAAGGGTACGTATGGTAAGTCCAGATTAAAATTTTTTTTTTCTAGATTTAAATTATAATATAGAGAGAAAAAAAAACCACGTGCAAGGTAAAACGTACAAAGTAAGGCGATCTGACGATCTATTGCTTTGTTAGAGTTCTGGCATTTAGAGTCGGGATTGACCAGTGGCGGAACATCCAAGGTAAAACATACAGGGATGCCTAAAGTATCGCTAACCAATGGTGCTATTCTACAATGGTGTTTGACTTCGTCCGTACTCTTCGTCCCTAACCTTTTGAGCTTGTCTGAACTCGAATTTTTACTTAATAAAAAAAATGTACAAAATAACTTTGTTTTTTTGGTCAAAAAGGCGAGAGACGAGCTCTCCATAAATTGAAAACGGAACATAAAAACCGGACTACACAGGTACTAAACAAGAAGTAGCCCTTCTCCTAATATCCTCATCGATGTGTAAAGACAAATCAAGAGGGGGAACAACAAGAACATGACACCCAAACGGAAAGGAGATAGCATACGAAGCAAGTGAGTCGGCGATCGAATTCGCTTCCTTGAAAACATGATGTAACTGGATTTCTCAGTCACGGGCTAAGAAGCTCTGGCACTGACGTACAAAATAACTTTATTGATCAATGAAGGTAGCTTTTAGTTTGGAATGGAAAAAGAACTTTTAAACTCTATCGATCAATAAAATTTTCAAACTTTGAAAGATCAAGGATGGTAACCACCTACTTAGACCAAGGTCAATCGGCCCAGTCTTGTTTAATTACCCTACAAGAAGGTCTATCCACGTCCATGGGAGGTAAAACGTATAAAATAACTCTAATCTTGGTTGCTGATATAATGTAACATATACGCAAAGATTGAGTAATATGATATTTAGAGTTTATGCAATCTCCTTTACCTTTTTCCTTTAGTATGATTGATAAAAACGTGCACATAATACGGTACGTTATTGGTGATTCAATGGAAGAAAAAAAGTATGAAGGGCGAAGAAAGAGAAGAAGAACTAAACGTAGATGTCAATGGACATCTTATAAAATCGTTCATTCTTCTTCGCTTTCTTCGCCTCCTTACTTTTCTTTCTTTGTCTTTAACTTGTAATTTCACCATCGCCTGCGAGCTGTTTCATTGTGAATAGAAAAAACCAGGGAGAAGAAGAGAAAACCACCTACCAACCATCCCATATATATATATATATATATATATATATATATATATATATATATATATATATTCATATGTCCTATTTGAAATCTTATTTGAGAAAAAGATAGATCTATATGGAAAGATTTCACCGAAAAAAATCTTAATTGAAATTTAATTATAGATATTTTCTGATTCCATACATAAATATCACGTGTTACTATAAATAGGGTCTTTCTATTGTGTAGGATATGAATCTTAGAGCATAACATTCTTAAATCTCCAATTTGGACCCTTAACTCACTTTTACTATTTATCTTTTTCAACTATTTAATCATCATCATCATCATCATCATCATCATCATCATCATCATCATCATCATCATCATCATCATCATCATCATCATCATCATCATCATCATCATCATAATGTATTTATTTAATACTAAAATGTGAGTCAAAATTTTTTTAATGTTAGATAAAGAACATGAGTATTATTTATTTGTTTTTTTTTTCACATAAATATATGCAATATGGGTGTCTATGGTAGATAAAATTAAATTGCAATAAAAAAATATTTTTTATTTTTATTTTTAGTTTCGTAAGATGCATAAAAACCAAATTTAAAATGCTGAGTTGCATGTGCTATGGGGAATGCTGTTGGGGTGGGCATTCAATTAATTGAAACAATTGAAACATAATTTTAATGTAAGAGAAGACATTCCATTTTAGGGGATTATAATTAGGGAAGGGGGTGACAATAACAAAAATAGTAAGGGGTGAGATTTTCAATTACATTTCAATTAATTCAATTAATTGAAATGTAATTTTAATTGCTATGGGGAATACCCGGCAAAGGAGGCCCCTAGCCTGCTACGAGTTCGTTATTGTTGGGCTCTTGTATAGGGGCCTCCTTTGCCGGGCTTATACCTATTTTCACTTTTTTTTGCTGATATGAAGGGACCAAAAGCCCGTTGTTGAGCATGCTCTTATTTTTGACAATATTAATAGTTTAAATATTTTCAATTTATTTATCTAAAAAAAAGTATCAACCCATCACATCATAAAAAGATTTATAAGAATATCTTTTTTATTATTACTATTATTTATTTGGTCTTTCTATCTTATGTCTCAATCTAGCTTCTTATCAATCATGTGCCCCAACGGTATAGGATATAAAAACTGGTATTACTACTAGGTTTGGATATAGGTTATAAAATCCAAAATTATATGGGTTACATGAGAATTGATGTATATTTTTTTGGTTGAAACGAGAATTGATGTGTATACAACTATGGATGGATGGATGATTGGGCCGGTTTTTTTGTCTAGCGAAAAAATATATTTTTAATTATTCTCTAATAATAGTACGCAGACGTCACATAAGAATCTCAAACTAAATCTCATTTCCAAAAAGGAGTCTGATGAAGCCAGAGAAACCGCCGAATCGGAATTCGAAAGTCCAACAGCAAGAGCCAGCGCTTGATACAGAAGCAGGGGTCGAGCCGATGCAGACCCAAACAGAACTAGCAAAAGGTGACGATGAACTGAAATGGACTTTGCAGAACTGTGGAAGCGCTGCAAAACGAGGCTGTGACAAACCTTCATCGAAGTTCCCATCCATTAAGAAGTTAGTCAAGGGAAGAGCATCCAAGGCTCCGAGTTTCAAAGAAAAGCTTATTGGAGGATCAGGTGAAAGCCATGCTATCATCCACACAAACTTCGATTTCCAACAGGAGATTGAGCCTGAATTCTTGGCCATGGACGGCACACCTTCAGAAGATGACGATCCTTTATGCCCAACAATTAGCCTCATTAAGAAGGAAAAGGAGAAATTATGGAGGTCGTGGAGGAACACACTGATTATCAAGATGTTTGATAAGGGACCGGGTTATATGCAGCGGGGTTTGAGCACGTCCTTCTCTCTAATTGATCTGGGGAATGATTACTTTATAGCCTGATTCGCGAACCAATTAGATTATGATCATGTCTTGATGGAATGGTCGTGGATGATCGGAGATTATTATCTCACGATCAGGAAATGGGTTCTGAAATTTGACGCTGGGGCGGGACGAATCACAAAGCTGGCAGTCTGGGTAAGGATACCATGTTTGCATATCGAGTACTTTCACCCAAGGTTCCTCCGGATGGTAGGCCGGAAGATTGACAAGGTTCTCCGCATCGACAATACCACGACATCGGCAGAGAGAGGCCAATTTGAGAGAATAAGTGTGGAGATTGATCTGACCAAGCCGCTTCTTTTGAACCCATGGGTAGCCGTGGACGAAGATGATGACGCCGAGGTGCAGTCCCAACCCAACGACGGACTCGTGGTAGAAGGGAATGTGGAGGAGTATAGGAACATGCTTCACGACATGGAGGCCAAGATGAGGGACCTCTCGCGCAAATTGCCACCCTTAGGGAACGCGGTCTGGGTCGTGAGACTCGCTTGCACCTGACCCAAGCAGACCTACAGGGTGCCACTGAAGAGCTAGCCCATGCCCAGACTTCCATCAAGGAGCTCATTAAGAGGGTGGACGACCTCTGCACCTCCATTTGTGGGACCTGGGTTGACCACGCTACGACAACACTTCGGTTCAACCAACCGCTTCATGAGAGAGCCCTCACCCGTTGGGTGATTGCCCTCCTCCTGGGTCTCATTGTTAAGCTTGCATGCCGTAACTAAGCACGTCTAAGTGTTGTGTTAAGTAGACTTCCTTTTGGTTAGTTTTTGTGGTTTGGTACAACTAACAACAGTGCGATCTCCTCTGATTCGTGTTGGCCCCATTTTGTATTTTGTATCAAGTGGCGTCACGAGTGCAAGGATCGTTGAACAATTGATGCTATTGGGTGCATATCGAGCACCTCGCTATACATCTTGTGTACATTTATCGTTAATATATGGTTGTCATGCTCATTGAAATTCCAGCTTCAAACTGTCAACAAAATCTCAATCTATAAAACAAAATCAAGCTTCAACAAAAAAAAAATCAACCGGATGGGAGTGAGAGGGGTGGGTATCGGGATAAGGTCATTCTTGTCTTTTTAATGAAAAATAATCCACCACAATCTTATACACACCAAACACCTATCAGAGATTATCAACAAAAAAAATCTCAATCTACAAAATCTCCATAATCTACAAATATAATCTTCATCTCCTAAAAATCTATATATCCCAAAATAATCTCCAAAAAAAATCTACCGCCAAACACAACCTAAGTAGATCCAAATCCAACCAAATCAAGTACTTCTACTTAATTCACATAAACTCATTAAAATCTTAATCACAACTCAACAACTTAATATTGTACCTAAGAAACATTGATTAATGACGACGACATTTATTAGACTCAGCACTGGCAACACGACTTAATTGGCATCAGGAGAACACATGGGCTGGCTCGACATCGCTGTTGGGATCGTCCAATGATGGATTCAACTACCTAGAAGGTTGGGCTCTTGGGTTTTGGTTAATGACGACGGGATCAAAAGAGAGATAATGGGAGATCGGGAGAGCGGTCAATCGGAGGCCCCCAATTTGAGAAGTTGTGGTCAACGATCAAGATATTGCAAGTGAGGGGGGACAAAAAAGTAGAGGAGAGAGCGAGGGATCCAAATTTCTGAATATGGGGACGTTGTTATAGTCGGATTGAAATATGGTTAGTGTTGCCCTAGTCGGGGTGACCTAGTGGTGTAGAGTAAGGGGAGAGGTAATGAGGTCCCGGGTTCGTTCCCTACCTCTGCCTTTTTCCTTGGATGAAAATCTAAAGTTTACATTACTCCCTACCATTGGGTCGAGTCGGTCGGCTCTGGGTCACGTGCTTGGGGTTTACCACCGAAGGTGGGTTCCTCGTCATCAAAAAAAATATATGGTTAGTGTTGATGTGCATATATGTAGTGAGGATCATCTAGTTCGCAATCATGGTCCCTTATGCAGTCTAGCTAGCATTTTCCTTCTCTTTATTATATATATTTTTTAATTTAGGCTCCCCCAATACCCAACCAAGCACAAGATGAGTTGGTGATGGGAGGAGTATAAGATATCATGAGTAAGAGAAGAAGAAAAATCTAGACTTTTAGTTATTTTTTACATAATTTTTTACCACATGTCCTATTAATACTTATGAAAGATCGAGCATCGGCGAGTCTTCCCATCATCGGTGGTAGTAACAATGTTGACGGAGGAGGCCGACTTCTGATCATCATCAACGGGGGAAGAGGCGGCGACGGAGTGAAGACTCTAGCAATGGCTAGCCATGTGGCCGCCGAGGGCCTAATAGGAGCCGAACGCCTTGCCGTAGATGATGCACATGAAGTTGATCTTGGGGTTGGAATCAAATCGCAGCAAGGACGAAGGGGCGACGACGGGAGGAGTGGGGGAGGGCTTAGGGGTGGGACTGGGAGGGGCATCGCCTCTTGCGAGCATGATGCGGAAGAGGGCGAGGTACTCCTCCTTGGACTGGGAGGCGGTGGAGGATGAGGTGGAGTCGTGCGAGGCCGCTTAGAGTGCTTTTTTTTGTGACCCAACGGTCTAACAAGAGGGTAGTAGGCTCCTCGAATCGGGTGGCAGCGCTGTCGAGTGTTTTAATTCCAAGTGAAATTTGATTTTCTTGGGAGTAATAGGATAGAGGTGGGATGAGAAATGGAGAAGAGGGTAAGAAGGGTATGAAAAATGAAAGAAGAAGGGTAATGGTTAGAATATTGATCAATGAATCTTAACTTAGAAATGAAATAAATTTGAAAGGTTCACGATTACCTTTCCTTACCTAAAAACAAATAAGGGTAGTGTATTCATACTATTACGGAGTGATTAAGGGGAGGTTCGAAGAGGAGGAGACCATTTATCATCAAAGTCGGTCAAACCCAAATACTCATACTCCCTCCGTTCGGCAAAACATGTCGTTTACTATTCACGCACGCTTTTTTAAAATGATAAAAACTATATAAAATATTTATTTTTTTATAAATTTTTTTAACAAGTTTTTTATTATTAATAATAACTATGAAATTGTAAATTTTTTTATTAAAAACTAGATATTTTATATAGTTTTTATCCCCTAAAAAAGCGTGCGTGAATAGTAAAGTGACATGTTTTGCCGAACTGAGGGAGTAAGATTTAGTAATAATCTTGTAAAACTTTATAATCTTCACCGTCCATCATTCAAAATTTATTTATTTACATTAAATAACACAGAAAATTTCATTTATTTTAAGTAGACTAGTTTAAATAAGTGTGGAGTAGTAAATAGATTATAAATCTCTTACATTAAATAAATACGTTATTTTTAGGATATTATTAAAAAAAATTTAAAAATATATAACAATTTTTTACCTGAAAAATATAAAATATTTTTTATCAGAAAAATATATAACAAATTAATATTTAACAAATCAACATATTCTTAATATGTTTAAGAGTATATATGTCAACTAAATATATATCGAGTATTTGATACTATCCAAACTATCGTCTTTACAAAAAATAATATGGGATAGTTATTAGGAAAAAACATACTAAAACTAGTTTTCTATTTATATAAATAAAATTATGTTAGTTTTTTATTAAAAAAAAGAAAAAATCAGGATAATGCTATGATTTTTAAAACTAATGGGTTGTTTATATAAGGATAGGTTGCGTCCACAATTATTAAGGAGGAGTGTACGTTATTATAATTGAAAATGTCAATTTAATCATATATAATTGAGTTTTTTTAAATAAATGGAAACTTTTATTGGGTACGACCCACTTGGGTTGGTGATGAGAGAAGTATTTTTTTTTGAAACGGAAAAAATTTGGCCAAAGGGAACCCTTAGATGCCAAGAGCGTCCAGACGGATGAAATTGCGAAGAACAGAGTCGTCAGGAGTCTCATTGCTATGGAAAGCAAGATCCAGATGCGATAGACGGTCCGTAACTCGGTTTGCTTTCCGAAAGACGTGACGAATCTCGAGAGAGTGAAAGAAGCCCAAAGAGACTAGACTGTATGAGACAATCATCTCTGAGTCTCTGAGTCCCCGATGAAGAGAGAAGTATAGATTATAAAGAAAAGAAGGAAAAGTAAGAAAGTTACACTTTTAGACTTGTAGTTACGTTTTACATAATTTTTTTACCACATGTCCTATTATTGTAAAATTTTAATTTTGCACTAAATGTAAATGTATCATGGCCCTAAAACAAAATTTGAAAGATCAAGGATGGTACTACTTAGACCAGGCAAATCTTGTTTAATGTAAATTGTTTGCTGATTGCACAACCTCTAGCTTGTGTACTAGCCCAGATCAAGTGCCCAATACCGAGCCCACTTCAGTCAAGCAAGATAAGCCCAATTGTGGCACTACTTGCTCCCCAAGCACTTCTGTACACAGCTGTCCTAAATAGGAACCTTCTACTGCCTTCTATTGTGCAGTATAAAATCTCTGTAAATCAGTGATCGTGGGTAAACGACGAACAATGTAATTGAGCACTCTTCATCATTAATATACAATTTAGAGCAAATTCCAGTATGGTATCAAGAGCCACAAGCCGACAAACGTCGCAACCCTAATTTTTCTTCCTTCTTCTCATTCTCATGGGTGATTCCGATCTCTCCGCCACCCTTGCCCATCACCTTCAGGCCTCCATGGCCAACCTAAATCTCACACCACAGAATCCCTCTATTCCCAATTTTTCTACCTTAAATACCATCAAACTTTCTCCCTCTAATTTTCCCCTCTGGAGCCAACAAATAGCTCCGTACCTTCGTTCTCAACGACTCATGGGCTACGCCGACGGTTCTCTCCCCTGCCTTGTTGCCGTACCAGATGGAAGCAATGCATCTGCCATCGAAAATTGGCAAGCTAAAGATCAACTTGTCATTGCAATCCTCTCTGCCTCCCTCACCGAGCCCATCATGGCTCAAATTCTCACATGTCAGACCTCAAATCAGATCTGGACTCGGCTCCATCAGTTGTACTCGGCCAGATCGAATGCTCAAATCATTCAACTCCGTCTTCAACTCGCTAGTCTCAAGAAGGGCGACGAACCTGTCACCGAGTACTACAATCGTGCTCAAACTCTTGTTCAACAAATTCAGGCAGCTGGTCAAGTTATTTCCGACGATGAATTTGTGGTGTATTTGTTGGCTGGCCTTGGGAGTGATTTCGACGCCATGGTCACTACCCTCTCTACCCAACCCATCTTGCCGAATCCCACTCTCACTCTCTCCTACTTGCTCCTCTAAGAAGGGCGTATCAATCGCAACAACGGCACCACTGTGCCTTACTCCCAATCCATTCTCGGCGCTCCTCCAGGACCACCACAGACTCCAGAGTTGAACTCCACGACAACCAGAGGTCGTGGGTCTTATCGTGGTGGCCGAGGTGATTACGGTCGTGGTAGAGGCAGAGATGATCGTGGGGGTCGCAGCATTGGTCGAGGTCGGGGATCCTTCTTCAACGGCGGTCCCGACACAAGGCCGATATGTCAAATTTGTGAAAAACGAGGGCACATTGCGACTCGCTGCTGGAGCCGCTTTGACCACTCGTTTCAAACCCCCCCTCCGAGTTCCCTTCAAGCCAATTCCACATCGAGCAACTGGTTTCCGGACACTGCTGCGAACCACCATTACACGCTTGATGTCTCGAACTTAAGGTTCGACCGCTTACCATATGAAGGCACTGAGACAATCTCTCTTGGCGATGGGTCCTCTATCCCCATTCAATCTCACGATTCCACATTTCTAAACTCATCCTCACGTTCTTTTCTTTTATCCAATTTACTTCATGCCCCCCTTCTCAACAAGAACTTAATTTCCGTTAACAAATTTTGCCGAGATAACCACTGTTTTTTTCAATTTCATGACTCCTTTTTTGTTGTGAAGGATTCCGAGAAACTAGCGCCTCTTCTCAAGGGCCGCGTTGAAAATGGTTTGTATGTCATGACTGTTTGCTCGTCCCCTGGCTCCCCTGCATCAGCTTCATCTCCATCGCTGCACTTCACCAGTTCTGCTGCTTCAGCATTGCCGCCGACCTCTCTATGGCATGAGAGATTAGGTCATCCATCCTACCAAATAACTAAGCTTATTACCCGTAATTTTCATTTGCCCAATTCCCTAAGCCCAACCCATCATCCCTACATCTCTTGTTCGTGGGCTAAAGCCCATGCCCTACCTCATCCCCCAAGCCCATCTACATCTCATCATGTTTTGCAGCTTTTGTTTTTAGATGTATGGGGTCCGACCCACACCATTTCTATGAATGGAAACAATTATTTTCTCTCTATATTGGATGATTACTCCAAATTCTTGTGGATATTTCCCTTTCATTCTAAATCACAAGTTTCTTCCATTGTCACTCTATTTCTAAAATTGGTCTCAAACTTTTTTGGGCGGAATGTGGTTTCGATACAAACCGATAATGGGACGGAATTTAAGCCTCTTGACACCCTTTTCCATCACTTAGGCATTCTGCATCGTTTTTCGTGCCCATATTCCCATCAACAAAATGGTAGCATTGAGTCTCGACATCGTCGGATTGTTGATATGGGTCTCACCCTTCTCAAACATGCCTCCCTTCCCCTTCGTTTTTGGGACTATGCTTTTCAAGCTTCGGTCTACCTCCAAAATCGTCTTCCAACTCCTATTCTCCAAAATAAATCCCCCTACTCTCTTCTTTTTCATCAAAATCCGGATTATAAATTTCTTAAGGTTTTTGGGTGTATTTGTTTCCCAAATTTACGTCCATACATCAAATACAAATTAAATTTCTGTTCCACTCCTTCCATATTCTTGGGGTATAGTCCACATCACAAGGAATATCTTTGCTTTGATTGGGCAAACAACAAAATGTATATATGCAGGGATGTTATTTTCCATGAAACAATTTTCCCTTTAGCCCAAACACATTTCAAACCGAGCCCATTAACCCAATCCTCTACCCTAGCCCACCTTCCCTTATTTCATAATTCTCAACCTAATTCTCCTGCCACATTGACCATGGACCCAAGTCCACCTCCCAGCCCAGATCACACGCCTCCTCTCAGCCCAAATTCAACTCCCTCCCCTTCTTCAATTGACTCAACCCAACCTTCTGTGCCCTCTCCATCACTGACGCCTCCGGCTGTCGAAGCCCCTGCCCCCAGCCATCCGATGCAAACTAGATCAAAGACGAATGATCTCAAACCGTTTCAGCGTATCGATGGCACCATCCCTTGGCCTCCAACCCTCCACACTACCTCTACAATTCCAAAGGAACCCACTTGCTTCACCATTGCATTCAAATTCCCTAAGTGGCGTTCGGCTATGGCCAAAGAGTTTCAAGCTTTACTGGATACTCAGACCTGGAGCCTTTTTCCTCCTTTGCCTTCCCAGAATGTTCTTGGCGTCAAGTGAGTTTTCAAAACGAAGCGGAAGTCTGACGGATCTGTTCTGGCTTCTCTTGGCATTCCGTTGAAGCGACCTCCGACGCTATGGTGTGATAACTTGGGAGCTACATATCTTGCCGTCAATCCGGTCTTGCATCATCGCATCAAGCACTTATCTATGGACTATCATTTTGTCTGTGAACGAGTGGCAAACAAGTCTCTCCCTGTGGCCTTCATCTCTTCAAAGGATCAACTGGCAGATGTCTTAACCAAACCGCTTTCGAAACCACACTTCGACAGACTTCGATCCCATCTCTGCATCCGCGCCATTGGATCGACGGGGGGTACTAGCCCAGATCAAGTGCCCATTAATACCGAGCCCACTTCAGTCAAGCAAGATAAGCCCAATTGTGGCACTACTTGCTCCCCAAGCACTTCTGTACACAGCTGTCCTAAATAGGAACCTTTTACTGCCTTCTATTGTGCAGTATAAAATCTCTATAAATCAGTGATCTTGGGTAAACGACGAACAATGTAATTGAGCACTCTTCATCATTAATATACAATTCAGAGCAAATTCCAGTATTGTGGATCAAACACCACCCTTCGATATATAGAGTAAGTAATTAATAGGATAATGTTGCCAAATTCAAACAATGTATAACGTTAATGTTAATACTAACTCTTATCTTCTTTACCTTTTCCCTGCGCGCAGCCTATTTGGAGCCCTCAATAATCAATATGATGGAGCAACACGTACTATTGATCGACGATGCAATGGAAGAAAGAAAAGCATGAGGGAGAAGAAAGAGAAGAAGAACTAAACGTCCATATATATCAAATCAATGGATCATTCGTTCATTCTTCTTCGCTTCCTTCACCTCCTTACTTTTCTTTCTTTTGAATATTGGCTTCAACTTGTGATTTCTCCTTTTTTTCATATTTGAAGATCGATCATATATATTCCTCTTCCCCTTCTTCTCCTGGATTTTCTTTCAAGTCTATCTTTGATGCTTACATGAAAAAAGATACCAAACAACCCATTACCCATATATAGACAAATTTATATATCCTATATCCTATTTGAATGGTATAAAATCCTATTTGAAATCTTTACTTGAAAATAGATAGATCTATGGGAAGATTTTACCGACAAAAATCTTTATTCAAATTTAATTACAGATATTTCCATAAATAATGTGTTATCATTATAAAAGTGGATTTTCTATCTAACTAGTGAGCAGTCCCGTGCTACACACGGGACTTATTTTAAATATATATTTTTATTAATATATTATCATTATAATTTTACTACTAATAATTTTTATCTCTAAAAGTTTTAATATGTTTATTTATCTTTGAAATTCGACAAATATATTAACTTGACTTTATTTATCTTCTTACTCACTTCTACATGCAATTCAACTATATAAGCAAAAAAAAATGATAATTGCTTTAGAAATGGATGTGTTTAGGTTTAAAACAAATAAAAATAATATATTATAAACTTGAAAAATGTTGTAGTTAAAGGCATAAACTAATATAATTAAAAAAAATACAAAAATAGTGTAGTTAAATAGAATTGAACCTTTGACCTTATGCATATAAATTATTCATTAACCATTAGGCTAGAATAACCTTTTGATTATTTATGCTAATATTTAAAATATATTAGGTTATTTTTTAATCATTTAATAGGTGCAATTAATTGGGCAAAACTCAACTTTATATATATATATATATATATATATATATATATATATATATATATATATATATATATATATATATAGTATAGATATTATAGATGTGTCAAGATATAGGATAAGAAATCAAACTGGGATATTTTTTCGATTAACTATTTTAAGAAATATTTCCCAATTAAGCTTCTTAATCTATCCCCTTGGATGGATATATGAATTGATATATATGGAATAAAAAAAGGAATTGATATATATGGATGGATATATGATATGGTGGTGAAATATATATACATATATTTAAAATATTGTTAATCAATAATCATATTTTGAAAAGGTTTTTTTTTTAACCGGAAAGAATTCGACTACCGGACAAGCCCAGTGAGTCGAGAAGCCGAAAAGATCGGAAACGGACAAACCGTTATGAAAAGAGACGAAAAATACAAGACAAATCAACAAATAAAGTACACCACGAACAAACTAGAGAACGAAGCCCGAAACTAATAAAGGCGAATGATGTTGGAACCGGGACAATGTGAGTCATTCTTCTGACAGTTGGTAGAGGCAACGCACAAAAGGTTAAAATTTGGTGAATATCCATATTAGAAGAGATTATTAGGTAAATGTTCACTTTTTTTTATAATTAACTAAATGTCCATTTATGATAATTTTACCCTTCCTTCCTTAACCCTCACTCCTTCTCCCTTTGACCTTTTTTAGTTTTGACTTGACTAGTCAACATTGACCATTTCGGTCAATGCCTACCTTTGGTGACAGTTTTTCCGGTGACGGTTGATTGTATTTTTTGGTGACAGTTGTTTCGGTGACAATTGATGTTTTTAGTGACATTTTATTTTTTCTAGTGACATTTGGAGGATTTTTTTTTCTGGTGACAATTGATTTTTTTTTCTGGTGACATAGATTTTTTTTTACAGTTGATTTTCTTCTGGTGACAGTTGCCAGTATCACTTTTTCCCGGTGACAAATGATTTTTTCCTGCTAATAGATGATTTTCATCGTGACAGTTGTTGGTGACGAGGTTGATGATAATATATTGTCATCACGATAGTGTAACCTAAAAAAATTATCACTATAACATTATGTATCACCAAGGCATTGTAATCAACCCATATTTTAAAACGTTGAACCATTAATGATAACAAAAATATGTCAACATAACAATAAATATCACCACTACATTATATATCTTCAAGTATTGTCACCAAATAAAATTTTAAAAGTTTGACTAGTTTCTCTCACCTAAAATTGTCACCGAAATAGTGTCACCAACCTATTTTCACCAACTACAAAACACTGTCACCAAACTAAAATGTGTGTGTAGTACTAATTTCATCATCTTCGTCACTTAATATTAACTCACTTTTGTCACAAAACTTAAACCCTAGAACTAGAGGAGCATAGACCCTAGAGGGCCAAAACTAAGCAAATGAAAATTTAATGTACATAATTCTACACCATTTCATCACCCGAAAATTGATTATCACCAAGATATATTGTCACCAACCCGTATTTATCACCAAGATATAGTCACCAACCCGTATTTCTAAAATTTGACCATTAATTGACTCTCTATGAAAATTGTCACTAAGGTACCATCTTCATAAGAAATATCATCACCATATTATATATCACCAAAATATTATCACCGATTAAAGTTTTAATAGTTTGAATATTTTCTCTAACAAAAAATTGTTACCAAAATAGTATTTTATGAAACATTTGTCACAAAAATCATGTAACCACTAAAAATGTCACCGCTACACTATATATCACCAAGATATTGTCATCAACTCATTTTTAAAATTTGACCGTTGACTATATTTAAAAAATATCATCATGATAACTTACCCTCCAAAAAAATCAATGTCACATTATTTATTACCGATATAATGTCACTGAATAATATTTTCAAAATTTGACAATTGACACTATACAAAAAACTGTCACCATGGTAATCACTTGTCATCACCTCTGTCACCTGATATTTGTCATCAATGGTTTCACCAAACTAAAACATTATACCAATAAACAAGTATGACTTAATGTCACCATAAACATATATGATTAATTGTCACCAATCTAAAAAAATAACAAAATAATCACATAAATCTATCATAAACTAAAAATAAGTAGGATTCAATCGACTGTCATCAACCCTAAAATTGATTAACAAATCCCATAATACAAGCTGATGAGGCCTCTGAAATCAAATGTCATTCTCACAAACACATGATCGTATCAACAATGAATGAATTCACAATCAAACATCAGGAAAAACACAAAACATTCACTTTGTAGATACAATCTCATCACCAGTCAATCTTAAACGATCAAAACAAAAGAATCACAAGATAATCCACAAACTTTTGTGCACCAACAACTGGGATTTGAAGGATTAAAGCAATCCGTAGAGGAGAGAAAAAACCTAAAATAGAGAGCCAAACAGTGTGGACCAAGAGCAACGGTTGGCCCGAAAGCGGGCTCGATCCATTGTTACCAACATCACAAAACCCGGTCTTCACCACCCTCAGGCCCACACACCGCACATCGAAGCACCCACACCAATACGTCACCCCATCATCGCCGCACACCGGATCGGGTCAAAAGCAATTCACCAGGCAAGATTTGTCCTGGTCCGAATCGATTGGGCAGATACGATAATCTATGGAAGCATGGTCTCGCCGCTTGAAGCCTTATCGGAGAACTCCACCTTCCCCATGTCGATCTGGATCTCCGGTAGGTTGATCGGCGCCTTATCTGACTTCGAATCTCCGGTAGATAGATATTTGACCAAATTCTTCCTTTTGAAAATCGCATTACTTATGCTATATTTGGAAAAATATGCTTAGATTTGTTTCTTTTTTTTAAAAAAATCGGTCATGATTGCATAGATATATAATAACCTACTTTTGATAATATTAATGGATTAAATTAAACAATCTTACTTTATTTATTTTTAAAAATCTATTTTTTTTAGGGTTCACAGTTTCCAAAATAAAATTGCTCAACTTATTACGGGGATCGAATATGTTAAAACAAATGAATTTTTTTAAGCATGAGAAGCATCTAGTTAATTTTTAAGTTAATTACAAAGATCGGTATTGTAATGCATAAAATCTGCATCATAGTTGTTGAAGGAGATCGATTTTGACGATCAACTCAACCCGAACCGTAGCCTGCAAAACAAGAAAAAACGAGCAAAACGAGAGAGATCTGGCTCACCTTTGAAAAAGAGGGGAAAGGAGAAAGAAGGGCTCGAATTCACATTTTTCAGGGGTTAGATCCGCTCCGATTCGACCTTAGAAGGTAGGGAACTTAGTAAAGAAAAACCTATAAAAGATTTGGAAGGAAAATGAATCAAGAGGAGGGAGAACGAATCGATTTACCTTGATTAACCGACGAACAGGGCTGTTGGGCTCGGTTTCACGGCCGTGACTTAGAACTCACGACGGTGAAATGTGTTGTGGGCTCCAACTCGCGGCCGCGAATTAGAACTCACGGCGGCGAAAACTCCAGAAGTTGTTGTTTTTACTTGAATCGTCATCTGGCCTTCGTCTTCTTGGCTAGATCTTCAAAGGGAAAGGAAGGGAGGTGTTTATGGTGGATCTTTGGGCTGGACAAACACAAAAGAAGGGTTTGGAAGGTGGGTTTGAAGATTGAAAGGGGAGAAGGGAAGAAGTATTTTTGAGTTTTCTTTCTTGGATCTTCAAATGGAGGGAGAGATTAGGGTTTTGGGGTGGAGGCTCAGATTTCTAAGGGATTTTAGAGTTTCTCTTGGGATTAGAGCATCCTATTTATAGGTGAGGCTTGGTGTGGGTTTATGGGTGTTTATGAGCTAGAGGACAAAAGAGGAGAAGGGGGAGGGGGGAGAGAGATAGAGAGAGAGAGAGAGAGATGGTCGCGCTAGGTCCGACTCCGAATTTCGACAATTCAACCCGATTCCCGACTCTCGGAAACCCAACTTGAAATTTCAAATCGTTTCAAAACGACCCACAAGACTCTTAAGTTTTCAAGTTTGAAACTCGATAGCGAAAATATCATCCGTCAAATCTTAAATTCAAAGGAATGCCGGAATTATTTCAAAGACTTTTTGAAAATAGCAAGTTGCTCGAGGACAGTTTTTTGAAAGTTTTCCAAATTCGACAATTAAATAAAAATTAAAATTTTCGGTCTTTACACGCCATCGGAGGTTTGCGGAAGTTGTTGAGCTCGATCACATAAATTTTGAGGAAGGAGGCGTGCGATGAGAGGAGACGCGTGTGGGAGGAGATGTGTGATGAAGGAGACGCGCGATGGGGGGGGGGGAGACGCACGGTGGAAGGGGTCTACCAAAGCTAATTAAATAAGTTTAAGGGTCTAACTACCTAATTAAATATTAAAAATGGCCTATTTACCCAAATCACCCTTTTAAAAACAGATTTTCTATCATATACCCCAAGCTAAGAAGCTACATTGAAAAATATTTTCCCTAAATATACCCAGTTTAGCTATTTTAAGAAATAGTTCTCGATCAACCTAGTTAACCTATGCCCTTAGGACATAGGTTAGAAAAGCTAAAACTGCAATACATAAGAATTGATATATATTGAATAGAAAAAGGAATTGATATATATATATATATATATATATATATATATATATATATATATATATATATATATATATATATATATATATATATATATATATATATATATATATATATATATGATTTGGTGATGAAATAAATATATATGTTTTGTTTTTTTAAATATTGTTAGTCAATAATCATAATTTGAAAATTGCATTGTTTATGCTACATTCGGTAAAATATGCTTATATTTGTTTGTTTTTTTTTTTAAATTTGGTCTTTCTGATAGGATATTGCTCAACTTATTATAGGGATCAAATCTATATAATAATATACTAAAACAGAGGCCTGAAACGGGCTATGGTGCGATTTTCTGGATATTGCTCAGCTTACGTGGAATTTTCTGGATTAAAACAGAATTATTTTTGCTTACGTGTCATTTTCTGAAATAAAATTGTATTATATTTTTGGCCCACATCAATTAATATATATTATAAACGTAATACACTAATTGTTGAAAACATATCCAATTTAACTAATCAAATATAATAATATATATTGGATAAAAAAATCTAACGAATGAAATATAATAATATATATTGAACTAAAAAAATTATAATAATACCAATCCAAAAATTTATAGGGTAATCTAGACTTCGATATACACTGTATTCCAAATTATATTTAATCAATAATTGATTATTTCATTAATTTAATATTACTGAAACATACGGAGTATATCATGTGGTTGTATCAAAATATAGCACATACATTTATGTCATATATATTTGCATAAATGTAAAATTTATTTATTAAAAACACCTAATTAACATGCAGATATAAAAAAAAACTATACATCAAGTGTTGTATAATACGTAGGATATATAAATAGGAAGGAGAGCGATGTAAAACTATATATTTTATAATATTTTAGCGATTAAAGTTATCCATTACCTCATTTTTTAATTTTACAAAACTTTTATCACTAATAAAAATTGAGTTCTTTTATAAAATTAAATATAAAACTAAGTAAAATAAATGAGATAAACAAACCAACAAAATAGATTTATTTGTTAAATATTTATTGAAATTTATATAGTTCAACAAATATAAACTATTTAAAAGTAAAAAATCTACCTGATTGGTGAAATAAAATAACCATTTAATTTAGTTTGTACGTAGTAGTTAAAAAAATATTTTAACATTCATAATTTAAATCAAAAATTTAAATATAATTAATATAATAAAAGATATAGTATAATTTATTTAAAAAGCACACGGTTCTGGTGCGATTCGCTTATGTGTTGTTCTCTGGCGTAATCTGGGCCGGGTTTTTTGCTACGTCAATTAATGATGATCCAATAATTTTAAGCCACGTTAGACGATAACCTCATCTATTTATACATGTGTCATCCTATGTGTCCATTTTACTTAATAATTAAATTAATTTTTATTATAAATATTCAACTACATATCTTACAAAGCTTATCATTTTACCTTAAGTTTTTTTTATATAAATATTTTATCTAGAAAAACAATCTTTAAACATATTATTTGAAAAATAAAATCTTATTAATTACTATCAATTAATCAATGACTCCTTTCCCTTTGACCAAATCCAGTTCACAAACGGTTTATATATATATAAAAAATCCAATTCACAAACTTACAAGTGGAGCTCTCCCTTCTCCGAACTATTGTAAATGTGGTATTTGAAAATAATATACTGAAACGGGATATTGCTCAGCTTACGTGGAATTTTCTGGATTAAAACAGAATTATTTTTGCTTACGTGTCATTTTCTGAAATAAAATTGTATTATATTTTTGGCCCACATCAATTAATATATATTATAAACGTAATACACTAATTGTTGAAAACATATCCAATTTAACTAATCAAATATAATAATATATATTGGATAAAAAAATCTAACGAATGAAATATAATAATATATATTGAACTAAAAAAATTATAATAATACCAATCCAAAAATTTATAGGGTAATCTAGACTTCGATATACACTGTATTCCAAATTATATTTAATCAATAATTGATTATTTCATTAATTTAATATTACTGAAACATACGGAGTATATCATGTGGTTGTATCAAAATATAGCACATACATTTATGTCATATATATTTGCATAAATGTAAAATTTATTTATTAAAAACACCTAATTAACATGCAGATATAAAAAAAAACTATACATCAAGTGTTGTATAATACGTAGGATATATAAATAGGAAGGAGAGCGATGTAAAACTATATATTTTATAATATTTTAGCGATTAAAGTTATCCATTACCTCATTTTTTAATTTTACAAAACTTTTATCACTAATAAAAATTGAGTTCTTTTATAAAATTAAATATAAAACTAAGTAAAATAAATGAGATAAACAAACCAACAAAATAGATTTATTTGTTAAATATTTATTGAAATTTATATAGTTCAACAAATATAAACTATTTAAAAGTAAAAAATCTACCTGATTGGTGAAATAAAATAACCATTTAATTTAGTTTGTACGTAGTAGTTAAAAAAATATTTTAACATTCATAATTTAAATCAAAAATTTAAATATAATTAATATAATAAAAGATATAGTATAATTTATTTAAAAAGCACACGGTTCTGGTGCGATTCGCTTATGTGTTGTTCTCTGGCGTAATCTGGGCCGGGTTTTTTGCTACGTCAATTAATGATGATCCAATAATTTTAAGCCACGTTAGACGATAACCTCATCTATTTATACATGTGTCATCCTATGTGTCCATTTTACTTAATAATTAAATTAATTTTTATTATAAATATTCAACTACATATCTTACAAAGCTTATCATTTTACCTTAAGTTTTTTTTATATAAATATTTTATCTAGAAAAACAATCTTTAAACATATTATTTGAAAAATAAAATCTTATTAATTACTATCAATTAATCAATGACTCCTTTCCCTTTGACCAAATCCAGTTCACAAACGGTTTATATATATATATAAAAAATCCAATTCACAAACTTACAAGTGGAGCTCTCCCTTCTCCGAACTATTGTAAATGTGGTATTTGAAAATTAACCTAACCAATCTTAATCACTAAAGATAAAATAATTCAAAGTAAAATATATATCAAATAACTCAAGGTAAAATGATAGGTTTTGTAACCACTTAAGATATTAAGTTATTTATGTTTTGATGATATATAAAATTTTATTGTTCACATGATAAAAATTAATTATAGTTATTAGTTTATAGACACATAATTTGACACATGGATAAATAGATGAGGTCATTATATGACATGTCTTAAATATATTGAAAATTATTAAACAATCACATTAACCAATAGAGATAATTCAAATCAATAAGTGTTTATCTTTAACAAATAATTAATTTATAAACCAAATTTATGGAAATATTGCTCGCGTACCAAATAATTTGTTTATCTTTAAACAATCACATTACAAAATTGAAATAATGGGTTACTTACTATAGTTCCCTCTAATTCAAATCAATAAGTGTTTGTCTTTAACAAATAATTAATTTATAATCCAAATTTATGCAAATATTGCATAAATTTGGTTTATGAAAAAATAATTCTGTTTTATGAAAAAAATAGGAAAAGAATAAAGAAATTACATCATACAAATTTAAAATTAAATGCCCTTGCCTTAATCCAGCCTATAGATTAAAGTTTACCATTAAATATTCATATATATATATATGAAATTATAAAATCAAAAAAAATTATTTATATAATTTTTATGATCTTACATAATTTGTGCATGAATAATAAAAGTCATATAAACAAAACCGCGAAGATCGCGGGCAATAAAACTAGTATGTGAAATAAATCAATTTTTTTAAGCAAGAGAATCATCTAGTTAGGTATCATAATCCGCAGAATAATAATTGTTTTTATCGGTTTTTCTATCCTATGCTCATAAGAAGCCAAATTGAAACATAGTTTCCATACATATACCCGATTAGCCATTTTAAATTATATTATGAGGTTCACCCATTCTTTTTAGGGGTTTTCTTTTTCAACAAAGTATCTTTATCCTATGTTCTTAGGACACATAATAGACAAACTGATTTTGTATTTATTAAAAATAATTTGGGTTGTACAAGTATGTTTAAGCATATTTATAAATATTTTTAAAAAATGGCTAAATTAGTAAACCTAAAATAGAATATTTTTCAAATAGGCAGGCATATATTTTTTTGTTTTGATTAGGAACAAATTCGGGTGAGCGCGCTCTACCCGAAAGCATCCTTGCGGATGAGCTCTTTAAGACCGGGGTTGTTACAAATATCAATACCCCTGGCAGAGTGACTAAGGTGTGCAACCTTATCAGCCACTCTATTGCCAAGACGGGGTACATGAATGAAAGAAATTTCTTTCATAGTTAATAGTAGAGATTGTACGTCAGACAAGATGAGTTCGATTTCCCATGGGCATCGCGATTTGTTGTTGAGATGGTTAATAATTATGCTGGAATCTCCTTCAATATGGATTTTGTCAATATGTAGCTGTAGGGCCAGTTGTACTCCAAGTTTGAGTGCTAGGGCTTCAGCTTGAAGCGCACTTTTAATACCCAATTGTTTATAGCCTATGTGTATCGGGTGTCCTTGCTAGTCCCTGATAACCACCCCAGCAGTACTACGGTTATCGGCGAGAGACGAACCGTCAAAGTTGAGTTTGAATGTACCTTTCGGTGGTTTGCGCCACTTGATATGGCGGGCTTTGTTCCTCTTTACGGGTTGTCTGCCGCTTCGTGAATGAGGGGTGGTGTTATCATCTAACGTACTGTCATATTGGTGAGTGTTACTCCAATTTATCTCATGTGTAGTAATAAGTTTCAATGCGGCATCCCTCGGAGGGATTGGTACCTGCCTAAATACATGTTGGTTTCGAATATACCACGTCGTCCACCAAGCGAAAGCAAGTTTACCAAGAGCAGCCTTTGGTAGGCTATTCCCAATGAATGACATGATTGAGTTTATATCTCTTGATAGTGTGATTTGGCTGACTATTGTGGAGTTTATGTGGCCCGGAAAATGAACGAGAGATCTCGAATATTGACATTCGAACAATAGATGTACATCATCTTCCATAGGGCAATTACAAAGGTTACATGTAGGGGGGATAGGGACCCCCCGTTGGGCTAGCCTAGCAGCCGTGGGAAGGCCATTCTGACATACTTTCCACAAGAAATTTTTGATCTTAGGTGGGATGTCGAGACACCAGATCCAAGAGTTGTTGTCTAAGGGAATTGAGGATTCGACAGAAACCAATTTATATGCGCTTGACGTAGTGAACCAACCCTCTCGGTCCGGCCACCAGTATAATCTATCCACAAAATTTGAGATTGGGAGTGGAATGTCCTGGATTTCCTTCACAATGCTGGGTGAGAGAACAGAAGAGAGTTTCTCCTCCCACCATTTCCCATCGAGGATAAAGTCACTGACTTTATCATCAATGTTATCAATTCTTGGGCAATCATCCCTTGACTGAATAGAAGATGTTGTAATCCAGTTGTCAGACCAAAAATTGATAGCGGTCCCGGAGCCAACGGACCAAATAAGCCCCTTTTTGAACTTATCAATTAGAGCTGTAATTTTCGCCCATTGCCAGGAGGCGGCACCACTTTTCTTATAATGGAGAATGTCATCCGCTCGAAGATATTTATATTTGATTATTTGCACCCAAACATTCTCTGGCTCAGCCAACGTTTTCCATAGCAATTTCATTTGTAGTGCTTCATTCATTTCTTTGGATTTTCTAATCCCCATGCCCCCGCATTTCTTTGTTCTACAAACTTTATCCCAACTAATCAAAGGTCGGTGCTGCAGATCCTTATTCCAGAAAAAAGTTCTATTAATCTGATCAAGTTCTTTATGAATTGAAGCTGGTAGTAAGAAACTCTGCATCGTATATAGGGGTTTGGCCGATAGATTTGAGTTTATAAGAATAGCTCGACCTTGTTGAGATAGAGAGTTAGCACGCCATTTACTCAGTTGTTCTCTAGATTTACAGACAATATCTTCGAAGGTTTCTTTGGTTACTCTGCCGTTGATAATTGGACATCCAAGGTATTTTTCCAAAGAGTTGACGTTGGAAATAGTTAGGCAGCTGTTGAGTTCCTGAAGTCTGGACTGTGTGATTCCTTTAGTAGCTTGGAAGCATGATTTTTGGTAGTTTACTTTTTGGCCCGAGACTTTACAATAAGAGTCAATGATTGATTTGACTCTTGTACAGGCATCTACACTGCCTTTTGAGAAGATGATAATATCATCTGCAAATGATAGAAAGGGAATTCTCGGTCCATTCCGCCCAAATGTGAACCCGATTGGGCTTCTATCACTATTTGCCTCAACAGACAGGTGGCGTGCCAATATTTCTGCTCCTAGGATAAATAGAAACGGTGAAAGGGGATCCCCTTGACGAAGGCCCCTAGAAGGGAAGAACATATCTGTGGGGCCGTTATTCACCAGTATAGAATACGAGACTGTTTGTACACATTCCATAACCCAGGAAACGAAAGTAGGGTGGAACCCAAATTTGTCAAGTATCTTTTTGGTGAAATTCCAGTCAACCCTATCATATGCTTTTTCCATGTCCAGCTTGATTGCCAGCCACCCTTCACGACCCAAACGCGATCGAAAGGAATGGAAGATTTCGTGAGCTATTAGGACATTATCTTGAATTGACCTATCTGACACAAACGCCCCCTGTAATGGGTGAATGAGCTTACCAATTACTACTTTAAGTCTTTCTGTTAGAAATTTTGAAATGATTTTATATAGGTTGGAACACAAGCTTATAGGCCGGTAATGGTTAGTAGTCGAGGGGTTATCTTGCTTTGGTAGTAGGGAAATAAATGTATGATTTATTTGTTTAAGGATTTTCCCGGAGTTGAAAAAACCTTTAATGGCTTTGATAATCGAATTCCCTAGAATATCCCAATAATGCGTGTAGAATTCGACCGTCATCCCATCGGGACCTGGAGATTTATTTTTCCCAAGGCTGAAAACGGCGGACTTAATTTCACCATTTGTTGAGACTCGTGTAAGGAATTCATTTTCAGCCGGGGTGATTGAGGGGTGAATTATGTTAGTCATTTCATTAAGTAGTATCTCGTCAATTGTTTCCTTATTGAAGCGTTTTTTAAAATCATTTTTAATTTCTTGCCTAACATTTTCTTCTCCAATTATGAGGGTACCTTCTGTAGTAGTAATGTTACGTATTTGTTTCCTGTGTCTTCGGCCAGAAGCGACACGATGAAAATATGACGTGTTAGAATCTGTAAGCTTAAGATGTTTTGTTTTAGCTCTTTGGTTCCAAAATGTTTTATGAAAAAGCAGGAGTTTTTCTCGTTTCCTTAACAGGCGACTTTCTTTACTATTTTGGATTTGAAATTGTCCGCTAGCAATAGTCGATTGCATTTCCAATAAATCATTCTCTACCTCTAACAACTGACGGAATATATTGCCAAAGGACCGCTTGTTCCATTCTTTAGCTTTTTGTTTTAGGATTTTCTGTTTAAAAACGAGTTGAAACATAGCGGAACCTGGGCAAGAAGCTCGCCAGGATTGTTTAACTATATTGCGAAAGTCCTTGCGTTGAAGCCATGCATTTTTGAATTTGAATGGTGGTGCTTTAAAGGTGGCGCTACAATCAAGGATTATTTGTATAAGGCAGTGGTCAGAGGAAGAGAACGCCCCATTTTTTGTGATGAGATTTGGCAATTGGTCAAGAATTTGGTGATGGACAAGAACTCGGTCCAGTTTTTCAAGGATGTTATCCGGAGCTTTGGGAGATTTCCTCCATGTGAACGGATTCCCGAAAGTTGGCAAATCCAAAAGAGAGCAATTGTTCTTAAAATCAATAAGACGTGTGAACCTAGACGGCAAAGTGGTAGCACCGCCAATTTTATCCTCTCTACACATGATTTCGTTTAGATCTCCCATAACAATGCATGGGAAGGACGATGCGGTTACGATTCTTGTTAACTCGACCCAGAACGGATCCTTTTCCCGAGGATCAGATGGGGCATAAACAAACAGAAGGAGGATCGTGAGATTGTCACTTAGGTTTTCGTATCGTAATCCTATGATTCTCGGAAGATGTATCATAATCGAAAGGGTTTCGTTTGTCAGATGGTAGGATTTCCATAATACACCAAGACCACCTGACCGACCAATGCTCGGTGACCAGACAACAGAATCAAAGCCAATATGTTTCCATAAATTTTCAGCCGGCAAGATTTCCGTCTTAGTTTCAGCCATGGCTAACAGTTGTATATGTTCATTTGTACACATCGCATTGACTTCAGTCCAGAAAGTTTTTTTCCCAATCCCTCTGCAATTCCAGTAGCTTATTTCATGAACCACTAATCGGGGTATGAGGAGACTTGGTAAAATTCCTCATACCAACTTGTTGTTTGTTGTGGGTTTGTAAATGGTTATATACGTAAATTAGTTTATGAATATACAAGCGTGTTGAGAGCAACCAAATAGCAGAATGGGTGAGCGATACAAAGCTCACAAACAACAACCCAAAATTGGTAGAGTGGAGACTGCTCAAAACATATTCAACAACAACGGGGGTCATGTATTCATTTTTTGACAAATGATAGAATTCATAAATAACTTCAGTAGATACAACACATGTGAACTTATAATCCAGTGAATGCTCATGGACAAATACATTAATAAACATTAAGAATAGATTTAACTGATTAGAGCAAGATTTTCTGATCACAAAGCAACACCTTCTGCAGGGAGATTAAGCTGTGCATGAACATGCTAATATTGTCAACAAAGGAGAGATTAATCTCCTGAGAAAGAGAAACCTCGAAGGGATTTGAATGGCCCTTGCGGGATTTGGGGAGTGTGAGGACACTGTCCTTGACCACCATTTTTTCTTTATCTTTCCTTGGCACCAATGAAGACATGCCAATAAAAGATAGAGAGATTAATAATTGGTTAGAGATTATGATACAAGAAGATATTTCATCCACCAAATTAAAGCAATTTTCAATGACGTGCTCGGAATCATAGTCACAGAAAGATTTTACCTCATTGAAGAAGCAAGGAATGGTTGCCTTGAAGCCGGGCATCTTCAAGACAAGAATTTTTTTGTAAAGCACAAATTCACAGGCAGATTTAATAAGCACATTTACACCACAAACTAAGATGAGGAAGAGTACAAGTAATGTCAGGACACCATCCGACACACATTTCAGGCTCATCAAGATGAGGCCTAGCTTCTTCGATTTCTTTTTTTCCTTACCCTTGACTCAGTGACTGTTGCCCTCGTCCTGGAGCATGCTCCCATTCGAGTGATTTGCCTCATGAAGAGGATTTAGGCCCTTGCGGGATTTGGTTGGGGCGAAAAAATAAAATTCCACACCCAAAGATTTTTTACCTATATCTTCTGAAGGAGACACCAAAGAAAACAAGGTCAAAGCATCTTGTTTTGATGATGATTTCACGCAACTGTGTAATAAGCCTTTCGGGAATTGCCGATAATAACAACGACGGAGAAAAATCATTGACGCCAAGCCAAACATACAACAGGTGGAGCCAACAAAGGCCTGCCGCCACCAAGCACTCCGGCACCGGAAGCCACCACGATAGTAGCCCCCAAACTCCAACCGCCACCAAGCACCCAGCCACCAAAAACCACCCCGTCGCCCCCGACCGCAGCCCTTTTTCTTCCTTTTACGAAAATTTTTCTCAATCCTCTTGATTCGATGGCTAACGATCGACCGAAACTCAGATCTTCGGTCAAAAGGAGCCCCAATTGGTGGACTCACATAGGAGAAAGCCACACAGGGACTTGATTCAAGGAACATGAATGGAAATTTGGAGTAGAGCGATGTGGATACTGATTATTTAGATCCGAACTAGGGTTCATGAGGAGGCTTGACAGAGAAGAGATCGCCCCGACCCACCGAAGGCCAGGAATACAGGAGCGCTCCAAGGAGCCCCAACTGAAGCGCGATTCTGCGATAGCGGGGAAGGGAACCCGAAATTGGCAGGAAACAAGACCAATTAGATGAAGGAGGGGACGAATCGAAGAAGATGAACCGAGATTAGGATTAGAATGGAAGATAAGCAAAGGGATTTAGGGTGCGTGGGAGGCGCGTTCTTCAGGCTCCCGGGGGAGGTTTTCGTGGGCAAATAGGCAGGCATATATATATATATATAGAGAGAGAGCATAGGTTAAAAATCTAAAAATAAAAAAATATGAAATCAAGCAAATATTTAACAATATTTTCAGTTGAGATAAACATAAATAATTTTGAATTTTTTAAATGACCTAAATTTTGCAAACAAAAATCAACCCGGTCTATTACATTAGGCTAAACGAAGATCTTCTTTTGAACATCTCATTTTAGATCCAAAATTTCATATGATAAAAGGTTAAAAAGACAATATAGTGAGCGATAAATTACAAGTTTAATTTTATTTATTTTAAATATAATGGACCTATGTCAACAATATTAAAAAAGATTATATTATTTTTTTAATATTGGATAAGTTTTTTTTAACTACCATAAGGGAATAGGATAAAACCCTAAATTAGGAAATATTCTCTACAAAAAAACAACCGACTATAGGAATCTAATTAAAAAAAAGCTAAAATAATTAAAATTAGAAAAATATTTTCAAATTAGTACTATTATCATAGGCCCTTAGAACATATGATAGAAAAATCGTTTTTTTTTGAAGTTAACTTTCTAAATGTTGTATCAAAAGTACACCTTCTTCATTTATAGCTTGAAAGTTATGGTAAAATTCAAGCTATCGGAAAGTTTATCTCTAAGTGTCCACTTTCTACAAGGAAAAAAAATTGTCATAATATTAATCCTACCATCATCATCATAGTTAATTTCAACTCCATTCTAAGGTGAGCTTTTAATTCTTCCATACGCCATTGAAATTGGAAAATTAATTATATTTCTCTATCTTCTTTACCTTTTCCCTGGAGCCTACTTGGAGCATGCCTCAATATGATGGAGCAACACGTACTATTGATCGACGATGCAATGGAAGAAAGAAAAGCATGAGGGAGAAGAAAGAGAAGAAGAACTAAACGTCCATATATATCAAATCAATGGATCATTCGTTCATTCTTCTTCGCTTCCTTCACCTCCTTACTTTTCTTTCTTTTGAATATTGGCTTCAACTTGTGATTTCTCCTTTTTTTCATATTTGAAGATCGATCATATATATTCCTCTTCCCCTTCTTCTCCTGGATTTTCTTTCAAGTCTATCTTTGATGCTTACATGAAAAAAGATACCAAACAACCCATTACCCATATATAGACAAATTTATATATCCTATATCCTATTTGAATGGTATAAAATCCTATTTGAAATCTTTACTTGAAAATAGATAGATCTATGGGAAGATTTTGCCGACAAAAATCTTAATTGAAATTTAATTAAAGATATTTTCTCATTCCATAAATAATGTGTTATCATTATAAAAGTGGATTTTCTAATTTATATCTAAGGATATAGGATAAGAAATCAAATTGAGATATTTTTCGATTAACTATTTTAAGAAATATTTTCCGATTAAGCTTCTTAACCCATTCCCTTGGATGGATTTATGAATTGATATATATGGAATAAAAAAGGAATTGATATATATGGATGGATATATGATATGATGGTGAAATAAATATATATATATATATTTTTTAAAAAATATTGTTAATCAATAATCATATTTTGACAATTGCATTGCTTATGCTATATTTGGAAAAATATGCTTAGATTTGTTTTTTCTTTTAAAAAAAAATCGGTCATGATTGCATAGGATATATAATAACCTACTTTTTGTTGATAGAAAACCTTAAAATGCTCTCTGAGGTACGCGCTTTAACGCGCTCCTCTTTCCATCCTCCTCAGGCCGCTTCGCCGCCCACCACCAACCTTAGCACTCTTCGCTCCGCTCACCTGCTAATGCCGAAGGCCGTTCTCTCTGTCACACCCACGAGCCTTGCCCCTACTCCAATCTTACCCCCCTTGTCGAATTGGCAATCATCAACCTGCCCAAGCCTTGCCTCTGTCTCCCCTTTTTTTTTTTGGGAGAGGGCACACGCTGATTCGTGCTTTAATGAACGTGACTCATCTTCTGATTGGATTTTTTGGCCTCTGTGTGGGTCTTTATTGTGGGATGGGATCGGCCGGGAGCATCCGGTCGGCTGCTGTCGCTTCTCCTTTGGGCGTGGGTGGCTCAAGTGGCCTCCGTTCTCTGTCCTCTGCTTGTTTCAATCTCCTCGGCCATTAATTCCCTCTGTAAGTCTACTCTATCTCCCTAATTCTCACTTGAGTACCCACCATGCCTACAAGCAAAACGATTATTTAACACCTCTATAAGGTATTAGAGTTCACAGCTCTTTAATCTCACTTTCTGATTTGGAGTTACCGCTTCATTATCTTTCTATTCTCTCTTGCTCTTGGTTTCTTTTGATAATGGTGTCTAAGTCCTTTCTTGAGGCTCTGTTTGAAACTCAGGCAGACTCTCCTCAATCGTCGGTACCTGTCATTAATCCTCCAAATCAGGCCTCGCTTGATGCCTCAGTGCACCAGGCCACTGGCCATGGAGTCTCTCCCTTGTCGGCCTCAGATAAGGGGAAGGCTAAGGTGGTGCCGGATACTCCTTTGAATGGAGTCCCTCCCCCGGCTTAGCCTCTGTCCTCTGATCACTCCAGTTATTTCTCGTGCCTGGTTGAGCTAAGGAAGAAAAACCTGGCGGCAAACCAACATGTCCTACTTTGCACTCTCTTTGGGGGCTATTCGAACTTCAATAATGTCCAAAACAAGCTCCGGAGTGAGTGGCGTCGATGTGTGAGCAACTATGTGCTTGTTGAGTGTGAAGACTATTGGTTTGATGCTCGATTTGCTTGAGCTGGTGATCTCAAAAAGGTTTGGGAGGAACGCCCCTATCATATATTTGGCTAAATTTTGGTTTTACAAAAGTGGTATCCTAGTTTTGATCCTGTCACTGCTATTATTACCCATCTTGATATTTGGGTTAGGATTCCTAAGTTGCATGTCGAGTTTATGTGCAGGGATGCTATTATTGAAATTCTTAAGGAATTCCATGGGGGAACTCTTATTAGGCTTGATAAGCTTTCCCATCAGCGGGTGAGGTTGGATTACACTCGATTTTGTGCTAACGTTGATTTTAACAAGCTTTGTGGGAGCATTGCAGTGCTGGATGAGGATGGTAATCCTCTCAATCTTCGCATGTATTTTGAGGATTTTCCTTCTGAATGCGGTTTTTGTGGAGATCTCCTCCATGTCTACGAGGACTGTCCGGATCGTATTGTATTTGTGAAGCCTATCAGTGAGGTTGTCATTTGAGATTCTCCTACTGCCTAGGTGAACCCTGAGTATGCGGAGTGGACCCGTGTGACGAAAAAAGGCTCTTCTGCAGAGTCCTCTAACACTAAGCTGAGTCACAAGCCCTATATGAATGGTATGCCTTCTATTTCGGTTAACTTTGTGCCAGCTGCGAGATCCTTTCTCGATCCAAATATTCCCACTAAGAATGATGCTTAAGAAGTTCCTACCAAAGCGGTTTCGCCTAGAGCCGACGGTGGGCTTCCCGCTTCTGATGACGAAACATTAGGATGGTGCAAGGAGGCCAAAGACAAGGGCCATGTCGCTGAAAATTCTGTTGATGCTCACCAGTCCGGGGGGGGGGGGGGGAGCGAGAGATGGATGTTGATCTGCATTCCATTGCTCCTGATGCATCACTTGGTCGGCCTGTGATTATGTCTTCTACAGATGATTCCTATGGCAACAAGCCGAATATGAGCCCGACTCAATCTCATATTAGGCGCTTTAAGGCGCTAGGCATCAGATCCTCTGGTAGTGCTGGCGACTTCAGCAAGCGACATGGTCACAAAGCTTTGGATGACTCTGCATCATCCTACCCGAAGAAGCGCAAAAACTGATCAATGATTTGCAAACCCACTTTTGTTGTCCGAGGTTGGGAATTTCCGTTTGGGTATAATTTTGGGTTTACTTCCTAGCCTTTTGGCTTTTGGTTTGGGTGTTGGCTTCGGCCTTGCTTTCCTTATCACAAGCCTCGTGCCTTGTTTTCTTATCGCAGTTACGCTTTCAATCTATTCCTGATTTTCGTTGTCGATTTTACTTCCTATGTATTATATACTAAGGTGTGCGGTTTGCATAACCCTTTGCTTCCCCCTCACTCTTTTTTAGCTTATTACTCTATGTGTTACTACTTGTTGTGGAGAATGCTTGGTCTTGTTTTTGTTTTCTGCAGGTTCTGTAGGGCTTTAGTCTTCTCCTTCGTGGCTTGGGACTACTCTTACTGGTGTAGGTGGATGTGGGAGCTGGCTAGGGCTCCTTTCTACTCTCTACTGCTACTGTTTCAACTGTGGGGGTGGTTATTCTGGTGCCTTAGGTGCTACCGCCTGTGCTTATGGCTTGCAATGTGGTCGTACTTACTATCTAAGACTTGTTCTTTTGTTTGGAAGGGTATTGGGTTAATATCCGTTGTTTTTAGTTGGTTGTGGGTTTTTGTTTCACTCTTGTCTGTAATTGTTATCAATTGTAATAAGCTTCACAACAAAAGGAGTTTTATGAACTACCAATCTACCTTTGTCACTTCTTCATTTCAAACAGAATTGATAGCTACATCAAAGCAATATTATACCTTGTCCTTACCGGACTCTATTCAGAAATACAACCACAAAGAGTATAGTCTTAATACTCGTTTATTATTATGGGAATTTGAGAGGTGCTCACCGCAGATTACAATTCTTTTTTTTGATTACATCGAGTTAACCGGCCTTGTACTGGTATATGATAATTCAAGCTTTTTACAAACACAAAAAAGGGTAACTCACACTTTCAAAATGGTACAAACAGATACAACAAAAGGTTTCCAATGAATATATGCTCCTAGAATGCTCGTGGTATTCGTAATAGGAATTTCTGGACTAACATTGATATATTCTGCAAGAATAACAATATCAATGTTCTCGCGTTATTAGAAACTAAGACCGATAAAATACCAAACGAAAACATGTGGAAGAAATGCAGGTTCACAAACATAGCTTTTGATCATGCGTCTGGATTTTCCGGTGGAATCTGTCTTCTGTGGAAGCACATTCCTTCGGCTCAAGGTTCTGTCGAACTCATTTTGGTGCATCACTGATTCGTACATATAAACTATACGGATTATGTCTCACATCGTACGATAGCTTTTATTGTCATCTACGCTCCTTCGGATGAAGCCCGGAAAATACCTTTTTGGAATTCCGTCATCCTTTATTTAGACTCCATTCTTATTTCCTAATGTATTGCGGACGATTTCAACGAAATCTGTTCTCCAGTAGATAAATTGGGTGGAGCTAACCCCGCTATCTCAAGGTTTTCTCGTCTAAATGAGTTGAAAGACAATTTCTCCTTACTAGAAGTACCCTCGTTTGGTGGACAGTTTACTGGGCAACGTAAGGAACACAATATAGTTACCTGCTTGGAAAAACTGGACCGGATACTCATTCACACAAATGTTTTGACTATTTTTGACTCATTACGTATTCAGATTCACCCGTTTACAAGTCTGACCATGCTTCAATCTCAATAGACTTTCTTCATAATATTCTACCAAAGAACAAACCGTTCAAATTCGAACTAGCTTTGGCCACTAGGGCAGACTACAAGAATTTAGTCACTCAGGCTTGGCGGCTTGACACCCAGGGTTCGCACATGTTCAGATTAGTCCATAAAACTCGTTTACTTAAACGCCTCGAAAAAAACTGGCATAAGAAAATATTTTGTAATATCAATAATCAAATTCATATTACCGATCAAAAACTGTTGCAACTACAAGAGTCACTGATCACGAACTTCAATAACAAAGATATGACGGTTCTCAAACAACTACTCAACAAAAGAGAAGAATGTTGGACTTCCACAGGCGCTATTGGAGTCAGCGGGCAAAAGTCAAACATGCCAAACTGAATGATTCAAATTCCAGTTACTTTCACAGAATAGCCTTTGTCAAGCGGGGCAGGAAATCAATTAGATCCATCTCACTTCCGAATGGTGAATCTTCGGCAGATTTCCATATTATCCAACAAGAGTTTGAGAAAGATTTTAAGGCCCATTTTTTATCATCCTTGGTGAATGGAACCGATCTTTCAGCAGATCTAGCGGTTATATCTAACCAGGTATCCCAATTAGACAATTCGATGCTCACAACGACGGTCTCGAGTAGCAAAATCAAGCATGCAGTTTTTTCGATGAGCCTTGATAAGGCACCGGGACCGGATGGTTTCCCGGCAGGCTTCTATCAGAAATTCTGGGATATTGTGGGACCGTCTGTAATCAAAGCAGTTAAGGCTTTCTTCATAAGCGGACGCCTTTTAAGGCAGATCAACCACACTTTCATTACCTTAATCCCTAAACAGGACAACCCTACCATGGTTAACCACTACAGACCGATCAGTCTCTTTTCTACGGTTTACAAAGTTATTGCGAAGATTTTAACGACAAGACTTACTAAGATTTTCGACAAATTGAAACACCCTTTACAGGGAGCTTTTACAAAAGGTCGATCCATACAAGGCAACATCTTAATAGCTCATGAGGCCTTCCATTCATTTAGGCTGAAGAAGGTTGCTAGCGTTAAAATTGGATATGGAAAAGGCGTACGACCGGGTTGAATGACCCTTTCTTTTTCAAGTGTTGACCAAATTCGGTTTCAACCACCAATTTATCGGCTGGATTAAGGAATGTGTCTCAACTGTTTCTTACTCTGTATTAGTCAATGATGAGCCCACCACAGTCATTGAACCCACTAGGGTACTTTGTCAGGGGGATCCTCTCTCGCCTTTTCTTTTTATTCTGGCTTCAGAAGTATTAGCACGCACTCTACACCAGGAAATCCTAGGTAATACAAATCTAGGAATAACTTTTGGTAGACCGGGAATTAAAATCCCTTTTTTAGCCTTCACAGACAACATCCTAATATTTTGTAAAGCTTCTCAATCAGCTTGTACCTCGGTGTTGTCTATTTTAGACCGGTACTGTCTCATCTCTGGCCAAAAGGTCAATCTCCAAAAATCAAGTTTCCAAGCCTAAAAAATTACTACGACTTCAGCTATAAATGTTGCGATCTCTGTCATTGGTATTCCTCAGGCTAATAATTTTAACAGATATCTGGGATGCCCCATTGTAAATGGGAAAGTCAACAGGGACACTTTCTCCGACGTTGTCCTTAAAACTAAACACCAACTTACTAAATGGAAAGCATCATGTCTTTCTGCTGAAGGGCGTAATGTCCTCATTAAAGCTAACTTATCTGTGAAACCACTTTTTTCTGATGCAAGCTTTCTTACTGCCTTCAAACATACTTCACGAATTAGATAAAATTTACAGGAAGTTCTTTTGGAACAAAAGTTCTAATGCTCCCCCGCTTGTTAGCTGGGACAAGATCTGTGTGGACACCCTGAAAGGGGGACTAGGGATCCATAAAGCTGAATCAATGAATATTGCTCTACAAATGAAACTTCTATGGAAAATTATGTCTGAACCAGATAACATCTGGGTACGTATTGTTTCGCAAAAATATCTGAAGGGACAAAATATCCTGGAATACCAAAACAAAAGGAATTCGTCATGGCAATGGAATCGTCTTATGTCTATCAGACATTTGTTTCAATCGTCCCTTCAGTGGAGTGTTGGTGATGGGAAATCAATTGATTTTTGGAAAGATAATTGGGCACTCGCCACCCGATTAGAGTCTAGGATTCTTCGCCCTATCCCAGCAAACCTAGAGGTTGTAAAGGTTACGTACTTTCAATCACACTAATACAGTTAACATTATGGAAATGAAGATGTTTTATTTGAACTTTACCCATTGCTGGTGTTCGCTACGAGGGTGGTAGTAGTAGGAGATTCAAATATTCAAAACAAAACAAACACAACTTGACTATCTCCCTGTCACAAACAAATAATACAAGAATCCCCTCCCTTGTAGTAGTAGGGTAATTCAGGATCGAATCCACGAGGAGGTATGTCAGCGCTTCCCTTGTTGTACTCACGATCAAAGCTTTCGACCTCAGCAGACACTCGATATCGAGTATACTGGTCGATATCGACCTCAGTTCTGGTCGATTTCCTAGTGCAGTTCCTGCAGAAGACAAAACAACAAGTCGAGGTCGAGCAGAGACCTCGATATTGATGTTAGACCTCGATATCGACCCTTACAGTCGATTTCGATGCTTGTCACAGAACTGTTTTCGTAACCAATTTGTCGGAAAAAGAGTCCGAAGAAAATAGAATGGAGAAGGAAGATGAACAGAAACAAAACTTAAGACTTTTATGAAGAATTCAATTAATTAAAAGGCTTCCAAAGTCCGGGTTTCATGCCACAACGATAACAATGCAAGTTTCATGCTAAAGCTATGAAATTTAATGTCTTTCCGTCCAATAACTTTCGTTATCAACACTTAGGTGGTTAGAGGCTTTCGCATATTTCCTAAGAGTTACTATCCAATTCATGAGCAATTCAAGTTTACAATATGAGTGGCTTTCGCTTCAATAATGCAAGTGATGAATCTCCCTAACTTTCGCAAAGGATCAGGCATGGGGTAGAAGACGGAATCGCATAAAAGTCATACCTTTGATGCACTTACCTCACATTGCTATCGTCGGGCTCACCCCGACCCTAGAAGTGGGTTGACTACTCGCTCCTCATCATGCACATCATCATCATTATTGTTGAAAGAAAGCTACTTTGAATTAAAACTTCAAAAGAAAGTACAACCGAACAAGCCACTCCGCTCTCGCTTTACAACTCCACTCGGCCTCCTCTCTCTCTCTACTAATTCTCTGCGTGTCTAAGTGTTGAATAACTGAAAATTGAGTCTAAAAATTCAATGCCTAAACTCAGCCCTATTGGCCTCTTTTTATAGATGTTGATAAAGGCTCGAAACCTTATCTTTATTCTCTAAGATAAACTAAAAATAAAAGTAAAAGCTAAAACTTCATGGTAACTCAGCCTCCTCCTGATAGATCTGGTATGGATGATAAGAAATCTCGACCCTTTGGATAGACGTGCAAGCTTTGGATAGAATTCTATCAAAATCGGAGTCGAATTCCTCTGCTGGCATGGTCGATATCGACCCTTAGACATCGATATCGACCCCTTCAAAACTTCATCTCGAGCTTCTCCTTCTCCTACTCGAACTGGCACTCCACTTCTATCAATTTGGTCGATCTGGCAGCATCGATATCGACCCCTAGACGTCGATATCGACCTCTTCTGTGTCGACATGCTCTGTTTCATTTCCTGCTCGATTTCTATGTTTCTGATGTACTCGATGTCGAGGTCTCCAGTCGATTTCGACCTCTCCAGAAGACTTTGAGTTCTTTTTCCGCTCTTCCAAATCCGTCCATTTTTATCCTGTTTTCTACGAAATCACATGGAAACTCCTGCAAACCCATATATTTGACAATTAAGCATAAACTACACTAATCCCATGTTTTCCCATAAATATGCATGTAAAAGACGATAAAATGGATTCATATGTGCATAGAAAATATGGCAATTTGCGCGCACATCAAACACCCCATACTTAAGCTTGCTTGTCCCCAAGCAATACCTTTAATGGTCATTCAGGGGAAGAAAGTAAACTCTCAACATCATAGATTCATTTTTTATATGTCCCTGCAATCAATTGCCATCCTTGATAAGGTACTTATGTCAACCAAGTCCATGCCTGTGCATAAAAGCAATTTCATACTCATAGAAGGAGGTAATATGCAAAAACAATTTTAGCGACATAACATTAATAATCAAGAGGACTTTTTGCAAGCTTGTGAGAAGTGGTTTGGTAAAAGGCTAAAGGTGGGCTAATATTTGGCCATGTGGTGTTAAATCCGGGGAAACATACTTTCTTTCCAAAACATTCCACATTCCTTTTTCATAATGTCTCACCTTTCACTCATCGCTCAATGCTTTTTTCAATATATGCTTTTACCTCTCTAACCTTAGCACTGCCTTCTCGCGAGTCGCAAACATGGGTGTCATGAATGGCCCCGGATACTTAGTACTTCGGACTCCTCACCTTGTGTCCCATCACGCTGAACTAACATCTCAACGAGCAGGGTCGACCTACCTTTATCTCCTGAGGTGATCGGATTTTTTCTCGCTCATTTAATTTTCCATATTTTATAATTCTTTCATTCCTGCCAACAACTTCATCAATAATGCACAACTCCATATAACTCCAAATATGACATCCATTCTCAAACTTGTCCCCAGACATGGTATAAGGTATAAAAATGGGCAATATGTATATATGTGGAGCAATAAAGATAATGATAAGGCTCATATATGGCTTTGTGGCTTTTGTAATGATGCATAGGTAAGGCTAGGATATGAACTTTGCTTGTATGGAATTTTCATAAAAAGTCCTCCATCATCTTATCATGCACATGTCAAAAGCAACTTCAAATTTTTATCTTCTTTATGTTTTTCTTCTTTTTGCACTTCATTGGGACTTCCTTTAACTATGCAATCTCATGTGATATCTCTAATGAATCTAATTTTGCATCATAGAGCTCTTTTTTTTATACTTCCATGACTCTTACTTCCTTTCAAATTTTTTGATGGGGGTCATATTTTCTCTCTCTCTTTTTTTTATTGCATTAAAATAAATATGCAAATTTAAACTAAGTATGAATATGCAAATAAGCCTTTCCCCCACCCCATACTTCAAATTTAAAGTGTCCTCACTGTATTAGAACTAGGGTTAAGAAGAAAACTTACAAAACCGTCACAAATTTCAGGAGTTGAAGAAGACAACAGGCAGGGTCGATATCGACCCTAGACATCGATATCGATGTCTCTCTCGATTTCTGCTTCAGGCTTCAGGGTGATTTGGCCTCGATCACAAACCCTATCTATGTCGACCTTAAGGTCGATGTCGATGTCGGACATCGATTTCGATGTCTTTCTGTGTGCTTTTCTCTTTCCTGCAATTTGAAAACTAAACACAAAACCAAATATGCAAAACAATAAAGTGTCTAAAACCAAAACAAAAACTGTCTAAAACCAAAACTAAGTCTTTTGTTACAAGCTCTAGATTTTTAAGTCGCTAGGCCGACTTCCTCTTTTGCGCTTCTCAAGGCGGCATCTGCAGAGCCCATGTGGCTTGGGCCTCAAATATCACTCCTTTCTTGTCTCGCAGCTGCATTCCGCCGGGATTGATTTGATTCACCGTGAATGGCCCTAAGTTCTTATCCTTGAATCTTGTAGGGAACCAATGGTCCTTAGACTTGGCAACATAGACCTTGTCTCCTATCTCATATTGGCTTGAATCATTATCGGATACCCCACATAAGCGCACATGCCAAGGCACACCTCTTCCAAATAATGATAAGTCCTTAATTGTAATGGAACAAGAGGAATTCGTACGTTGACTTACCTTCTTCTCAGTCTGTGGCTCAGGTCGATGTCGATGTTCAAAGATCGATATCGACCCCTGTTGTACACCTGGTGGATCAGTCGATTTGGAGAGTTTTGACTCGATATGATCAGGTCGATTTCGACCCTCAGAGGTCGATATCGAGGTCTCCTTGCCTCCCTTCTTAGCGCTGATGGTGGTCGATTTCGATAGGGTGTGGTCGATATCGACCCTTGACCCCGATTTCGATGTTTCCTCTTTTCCTCCGTCGACCCCATACTTATGACCTGGCACAGAATCTTGAACATTAGTGGTCGATATCGACTTACCTGGGTCGATTTCGATGTTCTGTTGAGCTCCTTCGTTCAAGATTGCCTCAACTTCCTCTACTTGGGCTTCATTGATGGCTTTTATCTCGATTGGCCCTTGATTTTTCACCGTCTTGTTGAAGGCATACTCTATCACTTCATCACTAATTGTGAATGAGAGCAATCCTTTCTTTACGCTGATGTTGGCATCGACGGTTGTTAGGAAAGGCCTACCTAAAATAATTGGTTAAGCAGGGTCCTCCGCTATATCAACAACTAGAAAATCAGCAGGGACAAAGAATTTACCTACTTGTACTGGCACATCCGTCACTATCCCAGTTGGAATCACTACCGTATTGTTAGCCATGTACAATCTTGCATCCACGGGCTCCAGAGGACCTATCTTTACCTTGTGCCATATGGTTAGTGGCATCATGCTAACGCTAGCGCCCAAGTCAACTAAAGCATTAAATTTGAATTGACCTAGACCTATAGCGATAGAAAACTTACCTGGGTCCGCCCGCTTTTGTGGTAGCTCCAACCTGCTGCACTCCTCTGCGATCTCAGAGAGCGATCACTTCTTACCTAAGATATCTTTAAGGAACCTTACATAAGATGGCATCTCGTGAAGTGCCTCTGTGAATGGTATAGAGACATTAACTCCTTGGAGCATCTTCACGAACCGTTGGAACTTCTTTTCCGCTGGGTCCTTAATCACCTTTCTAGTTGGGAATGGCAACACCTTCTTCTCTCCCGCGGCTGCAGTAAGGTCGATATCGATATCAGTAGGGTCGATTTTGACTGGAGGAGTCGATTTCTGTGGTGACTCAGAATTAGGGTCGACATCGACAGGAGGGTCGACATCGATGTCACCTTGGTCGATATCGACAGGGGGGGTCGATATCGACGTCTGTTCTGGCTCCTTCTCCTCCGCTTTTTGCTCGGGCGTTTGTAATTGACGCCCACTCCTTAGGTTCACCGCTGCAATATGTCCAGTAGTTTTGCCCTTTTGGTTGGGCACAGTGGATCCAGGGAGTGATCCGGACGCTTTGGGTATTGCTTCTGCCAATTGACTCATTTGAGTCTCCATGTTGCGCTTCCAAACGTCGATCTCCCCAAGTCTAGAATTGATGCCCTGCAGCTGAGTATGGACGGAGTTATTGGCTTGTTTGAACTCAGCGTGGTTCCTCCGCATCTCATCAAGAATGATTTGCAGGTCATCTTTCTTAGTCTCCCGCTCAGGGTGCCCTGGTGCCCTATATGTTGGGGGATCCCTTTGATAGAACCTTTGATCACCCCAATTTTGTTGATTGCCCCCTCCATAGGGGCCTCTCGTCCATTTGATCTCCTCATGTTGTTCCGCCATGGATACTTGCTCAGTATGTGGACATGCACTGGTGTTATGCCTTATTGAGCCACACTCCTGACAAGGTTGACCTCTCCTCCGACCTCCGGGGTGGTGGTTTAGACCTCCTTCGGGAGATCGATCTCTCGTTGCAGTCTTCTTCTCCTTCTGGCTATGACGTGCGTCCCTGGAGTCCTCTTCCCTCAAATCGTTGTCGACGCGTGGGCCTAGTGCTCACGCACCCCTAATCTAGTGCCAACACTTCATCTTCCCGGCCGCCACCGGCTTTTTCACAACCACTTCCTTGTCACACCCCTCGCCTTCCCCGGGCTTTCTTAACCCTCGTCCGTGCTTCCATCATTCTTTTCGTTTTGGTCGAATTTTGGCCCGATTCGGTTTCGATTGATGGTCTTTTGGTTCGTTTCAACTTCGTATTGATGTATTTGGCTATGGCAGTTGCCAGCCTCATCGTCCCCCTTTTTGTCTGTCATGTCCGACCTCCCTCCGGGGTGAAGAATCTCCATCTTGGGGCCACAATTATTGGGTTGGTTGCACCGATCTCTCCCTTTCCCAACACTTGCTTGAATCCATCACCGATTGTGGTTCCTTTCGATCGGGGCTTCAATCTAGTCGCATTCGCGCCTTTGGGTTTGCATTTAGAATCCTTCTCGTCGCCGGCATGTTTGCCCCTAGTTGCCGCTGACTTCCCAGTTGCATGCAATTGCATAGAACCTTGGCGTGCAAGGGTTATCTTCCCCCCTTGCATGCCAAACATCTATAAAATATATATATATATATACACAAAAAAAAATTTCCAGAATGCATTTTTACATATATTTATTCTGATATTCATATATATAATTATAAAATTCAGTTAGGGCTTCAAACCCGGCTCAAAATGGCATATACTAAATCCCGTTAAAGGTTGGAAAACATTATATATTTATACAATAATAATGCTCCCCGAATCATCCTGTTTTGGTTCGAGGAGTTCCATTCACATTTCCGGTGGTGGATCGATCTTCTCTTTTTGGCCCGTATTTGCCCCGTCTTTTGGTATCTGATCGGTGCTTTGGTGTGGCTGCGTCTGCTTTGTGTTGGGTTGTAGTATCAGGTGTCCTGATTGATCGACGACGGATCGTGGTGGTGTCCGTGGTCTTCGAAGATCCTTCATTTAGGTGGAGGCAACGTCGGTGATCCACACTTCCTCGGGAGTTGCCCTTTTTGGCTGGGGTACTGTCTTGGGTCTTTGCACTCTCCTTGGTTCTTGGCACTCATGGCGCGTCTTGGTTCTCGATCGACTTCTCTACTGGTTGACGTCTTGTATAGGCGTGGCCACGGGTCACGGGTCAACCCGTGACCCGGCGGGTCGTACGGGTCATTGACCCGGCGTGTCCGGGTTGACGGGTAGGCGGGTGGGGACGGGTAGCGGGTTAGGGTTAGGGTCGGGGTTTAGTAACCCGGTGACCCGGCGGGTCGACCCGCCGGGTCGACATATTTGAAAAAAATAGCCGTTGACGGGTGGGGCCCACCGGAGGCTGATTTTTTTTTTTAAAAATGTAGCCGTTGTAACGGCTAGTTGGTGGGAGATTAGGCTCGGGGCTATAAATAGACGACTCCTTCATGTCACAAATCACACATATTCCCATCCAATCCATCAATCACCTATCCATTTTATTTCATAAGCTCGTAATCATGTCCGACGCAACTAGATCCGGTGATAACCTTCGGGCGGAGTTGTTCCGTGATCATTACGAGAAGGTGGAGCAAGTCGGTGGAAAGTTCGAAGCCGTTTGTCGTCATTGCGGTCACAAGTACAAGGTGACAAATAACCTTGGATATGGAAATTTGAAGCTTCATATCACGAAGAAGCACCCCGAAAAGATCAAGAACGATGGCGCATCGGGCTCGAGTGGTGGTAACTAGTCTAGTATTCCTAAGTCCTAATCCTAATTAGTGATTTAGTGAGTAGTGTAGTTATTTAGTTATGTAATAAGTTTATGTTTTAAGTTTTTAACTTTTTATGTGATGTGAATCAGTGAATGTGAGTTGTGATTTGTGAACTTGTAATCGTATGTCGGTTTACAATAAACTTGTGTTTGAATGATTCTATAATTGGTGTTGTATAAGATAATTTGTTTAGTAATTACCTAACAACTTAGTAAAAATTACCTAAACATTAGATATCAAATTTAAAATGTCAAAAAAATTAAAAACTCAATAAAATAAATTAAAAACTTCACATATAACTTTAATTACAAGTTAAGAGGGATTAGAAGAAGCCAAACAAAACCCAAAAAAAAAAAACAAAGGGCAACGGCTACTTTCCAACGGTCGACCCGCCGGGTCGACCGTTGGACCCGCCGGGTCGACCGTTGGACCCGCCGGGTCGAACGTTGGACCCGGCGGGTCGAACGTTGGACCCGGCGGGTCGACCGTTGCCCATCCCGCGGATTGGCCCTATAAATACCCCTTTTCCCTCCCATTTTCAACCCACACCTCACTCATCTCCTCTAATCTCATCTTCATCTCTCTAATCGCTCGATCTTGTCTCTCGTAGTCCCGGTTTCCTAATCTCTCTCTTACATCTCCTAAATCTCTAAAATTCAAAATGTCGGGTGTCTTCAACCGAATTACCCGGGGTCGCAAGAGTGTTAGTGGAGCCCCATCTTCATCGACCCCGAGTGTTGGAGGCGGAGGCGGCTCAAACCCGGCGGCAACACCACCAAGCCTTCGGCGAAGTGCATCGGTCTCGGCGGCGAGCGGATCCCGACGTCGTCGAGATGATGCTCTTTTAGCCGACCACGTCGACGAGATTATGGAGGAGGAGGAGGCCGAGCCCGAGGGGACCCCCCAAGCCGGAACTCCGACGATTCCGACCCAAGAGTCCGGGTTCCCCGCCGAAGGAACTCCGACCGATGGCGACCCTATTACTACGGCGGAAGTTCGAGCCGCTACTTTCAAGTATTGGTTCACGAAGGGCCCTAGGGATCCGGCTTGGGAGGAAGACAGTTGCTCGGTCAAGTGCAACTTCTGCGGGACGGTCTACAAGCACAAGAAGGGAGGCGGATATGGGAACTACGGTCGCCATATCCGGTCGAAGCATCCCGAAAAGCTCGGCCTCGCCAAGGGACAAACTTAACTAACCGGGTACGCATCTTCTTCCTCTCAACCCGCTGGTTTATGGTCTTATGATTATCGTAGTTGTCATGATAACTATGCGGAAATGATAGCTGTCGAGGGTTTAGCTTATAGTTTTTCACAACGTTTATGTTTCAATGATTTTATTACATAAAATGTTCAACCTGCATGGCAAGGTATTAGTCGAAACACGGTTAAGAGGAAAGTACTTAGACGGTATACCGCCCGTAAAAATGAATTAATCGAATATTTTCAAAAAAACCATGATTTAGAAGTTTCGATTTGTAGTGACATTTGGACCGACCATTGGCAACATCACTCATACATGGGTGTTACTTGTCATTGGGTTGATCAACGTTTTCGATTGCACAAACGTGTTTTAGCTTTTCGAGTTTTCGACGACGCACACACGGCACGAAACATAGCATGTGTCCTTTTAACCGTTTTACAAGAATATAGATTGACTAAAAGAGTTTTCAGTATCGGTTTTGACAACGCTTCTGCCAACACCGCATCTATTCCGGAATTAATCCAATTTTGTCAGCCCGGGATAGGCGGTAAGTTTTTCCACATCCGTTGCGCCCCTCATATTTTAAACTTATGTGTCCAAGATGGTTTAACATATTTACAATCTGTTGTTGAACCAATTCGATTTGTTTTGCGGGCACTTTGGCGAAGCAAACAGCTTCGCAAAAGTTGGAGCACTTATTGTCGCTCTCACCAAACGCGCCCAAAGCAGTTCCCCAAGGACGTTTGCACTCGGTGGAACTCGACTTACAAAATGATTTACGATTCCATCGCTTATAAGGAACTTCTTTCCGGTTTTGCAACACAAAACATCGAAGGGTCAAACATCTTTGCGGAGGTTTGGACTCAGGCCCGAGATGTTGTGGAGGTTTTCAAAGTTTTTTACGACGCAACTCGAACTTTCAGCCACGTTTACATGCCTACATTAAACCTTTTCTGTTTTACTGCAATGAACGTAGCAATAGCCCTTCAAGACGGGATTACCGTGCCTTCCATCAAAATCGCTGTTTTGGAGATGCGGCGAAAATGGTTGGCATATTACAAGGTTATACCCGACATTTTCCTCGTAGCATGTTGTTTCGACCCTAGATATAAATTAAACGGGGTTCAAAAGTTTTTAGAAAACTATTTTCCGACTTTGGATATTGAGGAAGATCCCGATTGCAATGTTCCAATTATAGTTGCTAGAGTTAGAGGATTATTAGAAGAATTATATACTCAATATTCGACGGGCGATAGAGCGCCCTCCTCTGGTCGTCCTCCCGTGCCTTCCAGTTCAAGCGGGTCACGAACAAGCATCACCGCTAGAACTAAGGCACTTGCCCGAGATATCTTTGGGTCAAAGAGGTCGAGATCTTCGTCGAGCCCCCACTCGGAGCTCGACGAATATTTGTCCACTAACTTTGATTTTCACAGCGATGAGGAAGAAGATTTCGATGTCCTAGAATGGTGGAGCCGCCCCGAAAGACAACGATTCCCGACGTTGCAGGTAATCGCCCGACAAATACTTGGGGCCCCTTGCTCCACCGTTGCCGTCGAGCAACTTTTCAGTCGCGGAGGTCAGATTCTATCGGAGAAGAGATCAAGGTTGCTTCCCGAGAACCTCGAAGCCCAAGTTTGGCTTGCAGATTGGAAGAAGGCTGATATGCGGATGCAGAAGAACAGCTTGGGGACTGATTCCGAGGATGACGACGGAGTGGATACGGAGTCCGTTGGGAGCTCCATTGACGGCGCGGTCACAGATGGCTCAGGAGGTGGAGGGTCCGACGATCAACAAGACTAGAAGAATAGGTAACCGGGCCGGGGTTCAGACATACACAGGTAAAAGAACTACGTGGGCTTTGATTCCTCAACCCCGGGAGGATACGTAGGCAATCGGGAAACCGATTCAAGCCCTTCTTCCCTTTTTTTTTCCCCACACTCATTCATACACAAATTGTAAAATTGTTACGAATTGTAGTCTTGTATACTTATAGTTGAAGTTGTAGTCTTGAGAATTATAAGTTGTAATATTGTAATTTATACCTAAATGGCAAACACGAAAGGATATTTTTCAAACATATATGCGTCCAATACCTGTTCTCGACAATTCCGTAAACTCCGAACAAGTGCAAACCCGTCCAACCCGGGCCATATTCGTCGGGTCAACCCGCCGGGTACCCGGCGGGTCCGACCCGCCGGGTCGACCCTTCGACCCGCTGACCCGCCGGGTGACCCGAACCCGCCAACCCGTGGAATTCCCGGGTTAGGGTTCGGGTCACCCCTCCCCGACCCATGACCCGGCGGGTCGAACCCGTCGACCCGCCGGGTCAGACCCGTGGCCACGCCTAGTCTTGTATGGGTTGATTGGGGTTTTCTTTTCTCTCTGTCGTTTTGTGTTATTATGTCCTATTTGTATTGACGGTTTTCCGTCTGCTGACTTGTTTGGCCATCGAGTTTCAGGTATGCCTGAACTCAAATTTTTACCTAATAAAAAAATAAATTGTCACCACCCTATTGTCATTAACCTCTTATTAGTAATCTATTGTCACCAACGACATAACAGTGTCACCAACCTATTGTCACCAACTACAGTACATTGTCACCACCCTATTACCACCAACTACATAATACTCTCAACATATTCTTTTCTCAAATGTATTGTCACCAACAACAAAACATTGTCACCAACCTCTTGTTAGTAATCTATTATCACCAATGACAAAACAGCGTCACCACCATGTTGCCATCAACTACAAAACAATGCCACCATATTCTTTTTTCAAACGTATTGTCACCAACAACAAAACATTGTCACCAACCTCTTGTCAGTAATCTATTGTACTCACCAACGACAAAACATTAGACCCTATAGAGGCTAAAGCTAAGCAAACAGTAATCTATTGTCACCAACGACAAAACAATGTCACCAAACTGAAACCTTGATGTACAATACATTGATGTACAATACGATTTAAGGTTTAGGTTATATATAAGCCCTAAACCCTAAAATGTGTGTACATATTAATGTCATCATCGTTGTCACATAATATTAACTCACTTTTGTCACCAAACTAAAACCCTAGAACTAGAGGAGCATAGACCATAAATCATACTGACCTAAACAATAGTTTGATTCCTTCTCTCTATGTCATGGTGAACAAAATTGATCACCATCGAAGCAATTGTATTGCCACCAGAAATCATCAAACTCTTAGAGGTTGACGAAATCGTCTTTGTCGGTGTCCATCTCCTCCAACATATGAGCGACCTTGTCAGCAGAGGTGTCAGATCCGAGAAGGAGGAAACTAGAGGAGAGGGAGATGCCATGATCGTGACACAGAGAGAGAGCAACCGAGAAGAGATGGAGAGAGGCGGTAGAATTTGGGGCAATGGTGATAACGTCTATTTTAGTCATATTTTAGATATGCAATTACATATTAGTTTAGGGCATTTTCATGCATATTTATTATATATTATATTTTATCCTTTATTTATTTTATTTTTCATTTTCGGAGTCTACACCTGAAGCGGTTCTAAAATTTCACCTATACTTATTACCTCAAGGTGACGACAAAAATCCTTCGTTACCTGCGATGCTAAGGAAGAGAAAGTTCTTGACCTCGCAGATTGATAATACTTTATTAGTCAAAGTGGGTCCTGTCACCACTCAAGCTTCGCGATTTAGATGATTTACTTTTCAATTGTCGTCTTTAGAAGAAGTTTATTTGATGACGTATTCATTCCAGAAAGACTTCTTTCCGAATCAAGGATCTTGGGATCTCAAACCTGAGGATTTTACTTCAGGGATGGTTGTAGAGCTCTTGTCTTTTCTTATCTCTCTTTTCGGATCCTTTTCTTATGGTTCTTAGAGGGGTATTTATAGTGTTGTTAAGCGAGCAGCTGGTTGGCGACCTCGTGGTTTGGTAAGGGACACGTGTAACCCATGCCTTCGTGCCAGAGGTTCTGGGTTATCACACGTGGCGACACTAGCGGGAAGGTGCTTTAGCCATCGAGCTGCTTGCACTTTATTGAAGAGTTTAGGTGATGCGGAGTTTTTGTTTACTTAGTGTAAGTGGCATGCAGATACACATCCAAGACCTTGATCGCGATCTGTGTGTAACTTTAGAGAGTCTGTGCTCAGGAGAGGGGGTCTGTGGATTCGTAGGGTGTGAAAAGTTTGGTCGCGGAGGTTGATATCAGGTTTTAGGTATTACCTTTGCGTTGGGCAACCAATTTATGACGTCTTACCCCTATTAATTAAGGGGGCTATTTTTCATGGCATCGTCATATCTCCTCGGGACTAAATCGCGATGAACATTAACACGCGAGCATGTCTCGAAAAAAACGATGTTTTTCCTGTCTGAGGGATGGAATTGTGTTGAGGTGGGCTTAAATGGGTAGGCCCAATGTTTGTGTGGCCCATTTAGAGGAGTGTTAGTACGGTCCCACAGAGATCTATAAATAGAGATTTTGCTCTCTCTTTCTATCATTCTGTATTTTCAAAGTGAAAGGAAAGAGAGAGACCGGTGGAGAGAGAAAGAACAAGTGGTGTATCAAGGGAAAGGAAAACGTCGCTGGAGGTTAGCCAGTGACTTCTTTTTGGGTTTCCCTTTCAATCGGGATTTCTCCTTCGTCTAATCCTTTCAAGTAAGTAGTTTTTTCATATTTGTTCTTCCTTTTGGTTTTCCATTTCTTAGATATTTCTAGGGTAAGGTGGGGGTTACCCTGGTGGTGGTATTTTATGAGGAGAGAGAATATTTTTCTTGGTGGGGGAATAGGTGGTAGTGTGGTGTTAGTGCTTACTGGGCATGTGGCGTTTCCACTTCTCCTTCTTTTGCCCTTCGTTGGACCACCCTTAGTGGGGTGGATTATAATTGTAGTGGTGGCGGTTTTCTGATGGGTATGAAAGTCCCTAGGGATCATGACAGACGTTTTTTTGTCTTAGAGACGTTTTGTCTTCTGTCTTGGGAAGGAGAAATTTTAAGGAGGCAAAAAGGCACCTTTTAGCCGTCGTTCCTCTGGGAAAGGAGTCTTTTCACTGTCCCTTGATAGGGGCACGCGAGATGCCGACTTGGCCCCTGTGAGGGGTTTTTGGCGCCGTTTTTGTTTGATCGCGATTTTGAAAAGATTGTTTTCCCTTTGTTGATTTTCTTTCTTTGCGTCTTTTCAGGGACCTCACTTTCTAGAGGGTTTTTTCCTTTTGAAAAAATAGAAATGTCGTCGGAAAGTGATTGCCAAAATAGGAGCATGGGATCCTTGGGTGAGGGGTTCAGCTCCTCAAAGACTTCGTGTTTGATGGCCAGGGATGATTCAGAAGCCACGGCATCCTCCGTTCGACCCCCTCTTCTCCCAGTGAAGGGTCGTGGAGGAAAAGGGAAGAAACCCATATTGTCAAAGAAAGTGAAAGGGGTTTCGTTAGCTGGGTCTATCAAGCGTCCCTTGTCAAAGGGAGATCCCGAGTATTACCATACATCTAATTCTGAGGATGTCCAAGGCAAGCGAAGAAAATATGCTCGCAATGGAAAAAAACGGAAAGAAGTTCGCTTGGTACGAGGGGATTTTTCTGTGCTTCCTTATAGGGCCGAGGAGATCGCGAGTTGTAGCTTTTGCGAGGATTTTGTCCCTTCTACCCCTCCACTTGTTCCTCCCATTTTTGGGGAAAGGGTGGGTGGGAGGTACTGTTTTCGATAGGTGTGTGCATAGGGTTTAGGTTGTCAGGCAATCTCTGTTGCTTATCCACATGTCTATCATGCAGAGAGTTTTAGAGATTTGATCTTGGTTGGTTATATTTCCCATGTTATATATTTATTTAATGTGTACGATCTTATCTTTTTAGTGCCTGGAATCGTGTATAAAAAGGATGGCAGTTGGTTGATGTTGGTGTCTTGTTTCTGTTTGTTTTGACAGAGGGAATGGCTTCGTCAAATTCGATTCCCCATGATTTTTGTAGACCTGTCCATACTGAGGAACAACTATGCTTCATGGTAGGGTGTTGTCGTGTTTTATTTGCTCTGTTCATTTTAGAAAAGTGACTGACATGTTTTGCTTTGTTATTTTTGAATTTAGGCACTTCCCAAGTCTTTCGGTCCTATGTACAATAGTGCCGTGAGGGGAGATGTTTTGTTGACGTCTCCTACAGGTCGATTATTGGCGGTGAAGTTGTCTAAGGATAGTAATGATCAGTTTTGGTTGACTGATGGATGGGGAGAGTTTGCACGCGATAGTGGTCTTCGTACTGGAGGATCCCTTGTGATTTTTAATTATGAGGGGGGGGGGGGGGGGGGTCGTTTTAAAACCATAGTGCTAGAATCAAAGGATGATTCTTCTCCGTAAACTTACTTAGTCAAATGGCTTATGTATGTGTCTGTTAGAAGATGTTTTTTGTTGTATATTAAACTCGTGTAATCCTTTCCGCGATATGTTTTAATTGTCGTGGGTAAGATCCGGTTTCATATATGCGATCTTTTTATGTAACAATGGTAATCTTCAGCGTACAAAACGTTGTAGGGATTTAAACCAAAAAATAGAGGCAATCTCCAGCGTTCAAGATGCAATGGAGATTGAATCAAGTAACAATGGTAATCTCTAGCGTACAAAATGCTATAGAGATTAAACCAAAAATAGAGGCAATCTTCAGCGTTCAAGATGTGATGGAGATTGAAACAAGTAACAAAGGTAATCTCCGGCGTACAAAACGCTATAGAGAATAAGCAAAAAATAGAGGCAATCTCCAGCGTTCAAGACGCTATGGAGATTGAAACAAGTAACAATGGTAATCTTCAGCGTATAAAATGCTATAGAGATTAAACCAAAAATAGAGGCAATCTCCAGTGTTCAAGACGCGATGGAGATTGAAACAAGTAACAATGGTAATTAATCTCCAGCGTACAAAATGTTATAGAGATTAAATCAAAAATAGAGGCAATCTCCAGCGTTCAAGACGCGATGGAGATTGAAACAAGTAACAATGGTAATCTCTCTAGCGTACAAAACGCTATAGAGATTAAACCAAAAATAAAGGCAATCTCCAACGTTCAAGATGCGGTGGAGATTGAAACAGGTAACAATGGTAATCTCCAGCGTACAAAATGCTATAGAGATTAAAGCAAAAATAGAGGCAATCTTCAGCGTTCAAGACGCGATGGAGATTGAAACAAGTAACAATGGTAATCTCCAGCGTACAAAACGCTATAGAGATTAGACCAAAAATAGAGGCAATCTCTAGCGTTCAAGACGCGATGGTGATTGAAACAAATAACAAACGATTGTTTTCAATATCTATTTCTTAAAAAAGGATCTTGCATAATAAAATTCTTGGAAACCGTTACATGGTGACCCGTCGAGTGCAGAGGTATCTAATTGGTCTTCCACGTTGTATCCTTCAGGATCAAGCATGCGTACTTCGAAATGTGCATTCCCTGTATGGAAGAAGGTTATGGTGGAGTGAAGGCGAAGACCATGGGTTTCAACGAAGTCGTTCCATCCTTCTTTAACCCATAAGGAGTGGTAGTAACCTTTCGCGATGCAAACTTTGAAAATTTTCACCGTGTGAGATGACAATGAGATTTGCTCAGGGACTTGGGATCCAAATTGCTCTCCGAAGCTGTATGGTAGCATCATGCGGAAAACTTGTTCCTCGAAGTCTAAATTGAGTGAAAAAGAGTAAGGGTCTTGGGGAGGATTTAGCGTTTCCATGATAGAGAGTTTTGGTTTTTACGGATGGTGGAAAAATAAAGGGGTGGTTCTTTTATAGGGGAAAGTAGGTGTGTTACACAATTATGTAGCTTTTTGTTTTGGCGGGAACATACGTTTCAAAATCTTTGAAAACAGCGAGGGTTGCCCGTGATCATAGGTGACTGTAGTCTGATTTAAAGTTAGTGGATAGGTCTGCAGAAGTCTCAGTGGATTCCTTCCACGTGTATGGCATGCAAGGTGTCTCGGGAAGGTTTCGCCCTTGAGTGGCCTTTTTCCTGTCGCGTATGTAATGAGCGGGAATCTTGACCAAATTAGTTATGTCTTGCTTGCCCCTATCGTGTGTGTGTGTCTATATATATAGGGTGTGGTTCAAGTGTACACACCCCTTAGGGTGTACATTGTGCACAAATCTGGACCCTTGATCTTATTAGAATGGATGGTTATGAATGAGCCACGTGTACGGATGTTTAAAAAATAAAAAATTAAAATGCAATCCCAATCCCAAAGAGTATAGAGAGTGGAGCGCGTGAGAATTGGGATAATTAAAACCCTAAGAAGGCCAAATTGTCTTCTTCCTCAAGTGGTGGCCTACTGGACCCAAGCTTCCTCACGTGGTGGCCCTCCCTAAAAAATTGACCTCTTCGCCTGCAGCGAAGGGCTTCGGCTTGGCAATTTAGGCGAGGATTCGAATAGAAGAAGAGTGGAGATTCGAAGAGAAGAAGAGTGGCGTCTGACGGCGCCGATGGGTCTGAGGACGTTGGGCGAAGAGGTGAGGAGGTGAGGTCGGCGGCGGTGATTGGGAGGGCGGCGATTCGTGTGTGATTGAGACGGTGCCGATTCGTGTGCAATTGAGAGGGCGGCAGTTCGTGTCCAATTCAGTCTAAATCGCAAGGTTTGTTGAGTGGCGAGAATCCATGGCGATTGTAGATCGACTTCGAAGCCTGATTATCCCTTCTAACAGGTATCTCCATCTCTTCATAATCTTCCTCATGTCTTCTCTCAATTTGATCTCAAATCGCAAGTTTTAGGTCATCGTTCGATCGAATTTCTTGCATAAATCTAGGTTTTGGGTATCGGCAAATTAATAGAGATGTTGGTAGTGTAGTCGCTCGTTGTCCGATTGGAAGAAGCGGGACCCCTCCATTGCCTCCTGCTCGTTGCAGTCGCTCCGATCTGAGGTTGTTGCTTGATTCTCAAGAAGGGAGAGGTGGTCGGATTCGCCATGGGCGGGGTGAATAGAGAGGTGGTCAGATCTGAGCTTAGTACTATCCTCATGGATGAATACCTGAATTTGAAAATTATATGGATATATATAATTGTATAATTTTTTGATGAAAACCTAAATTGATTATTCGTTTGATTAATTGAGTTTGATATGAATAATTCTTGTGCAATTACTTGTTTTGTTTTTCTATCAATTATTCAGACGCATGTGTCGAATTTTGGGTACTAGTGGTAATGAGTTGGTCAATTATTCGTTAAAATCTGATTCATTATTCGTTAGTATACGTAATCTTTAGGTTGACAAACAACATAAAAAACACTCATCGCACGAGTATAACTACACAACTAAACATTATTCAGTGAAATGTGAAGCATTATTCGGTAAAATATGAAGTATTATTCAGACGAATAGTGAATCAGATTATTCAGTGAAATGTGAAGCATTATTCGGTGAAATATGAAGCATTATTCGTATAAATCGTTAGTATCGTTTAGAGATTTGGTGTTTCTTTTATCTGAACTTGATAAACAAAAAACCAAAATAATATTCGGTAGGATGTGACAAATTATTCACTAGAATTGGTAAATTTTAATTTGAACTGAATGAAAAAAGATAACATAACATTATTCGGTAGCATATAAAACATTATTCAGTGAAATTGTCAAAATTTTAAAATGACCGAAATTAGGGGTGTCCCCATATTCATTTTGTGTACATCTATACTACCGTTAAATTAAAAAAAAGTCAAAGGTACACTTTGCTCAAGAAAAAAAAATGAAGCGGGAGAGATTTGATTTGAGTCCCATTTTCTTTTTTTAATTGTGTTCAGAGTAACATTTTTATTATTTGATTTGAAGCAACATATTTCACAATTTTTTGATTTGAGTGGACCCACTACTTACCAACTTCACAATCAACCTTGGCCCACCCACATGGCCAGAACCGTTTCATAGCTTGGCCCACCAATTCATCCCACTCCCACACGCGCCTCAAGGTGGAGAGTTCATCCGGTTGTCATTGAAGGTAAGTGGGACCCACGTCCGGTTTTTTTTTTTAAAAGGGAAAATTCCTTTTAATCTCGTCCATCCATTTCAACCAATCCAATGGCCCAAATTTGTGCACAAGATACCCTTTAAGGCTTGTAAACAATTGATCCATATATATATATATATATATATATATATATATATATATATATATATATATATATATAGGGTTGCGCTCCGGTGAAAACCAAAATTGCGGTAAAAACCTGTGAGAACCGGCTTTTTAGCTCGGTTCACTAGCTTTATAGCCCGGTTTTAAATAGAACCGATCTATAAAGTCATATATTTTAACCCGGTTCTGAATAAAACCGAGCTATAAAGTCACTAATGTAATTTTAAAACATGAGTTTTCAGCACGGTTTTTAGGTTTAACCGAGATATAAAGTCATGTGTTATTTTAAAACTGGAGTTTTTAGCACGGTGTTTAGGTTGAACTGAGTTGTAAAGTCACTATGTAATTGAGGTTTTTAGCACGTTTTTCAACTAAACCAAGCTATAAAGTAGTCCTCACGGTTTTTACCATAATTTGAGGTTTTCACCGGAGTCAATCCCTATATATATATATATATATATATATATATTAATGGGTATGTGAAGCTTTGTTGCACGCTTTACTTTATTTCTGTTGTATCTCCTATTTTTAGAAGTGAAAAAATGGCTTGTTCTCATTCGGGTCCATGCGATTTCCTGAGGTCCATAGATACTGTTGAGAAGTTGCACTTCTTGGTATTTTTTGGTGTATCTCCTTTTAACATGAAGAATTTTACAGAGCTTTTATCTTATGTTTTGGTTGTCTTGTGTTTTTTGTGATAGCCTCTACCGTGCTATTTTGAGAAGACATATGGGAAAGTGGTGACAGACCATGTTTGCCTGATGTCTCCTAATGGGAGGAAGATGCATGTGAGGTTGTCTAAAGATGGAAATGACAGGCTATGGTTGACTGAGGGTTGGCATGCCTTTGCAGTGGAAAGCGGTATTTGAGCTTGTGCTTCGGTGGCCATTTTCAGATATGAAGGGGGTCATTGTTTCAATATTTTGGTGTTGGAAGAGGAGGATTAACTCACTTGTTTAGGGGAGTTCTCTCCGCATGTAATCGACTTTATGTAATCATAGCGTCAGATCGGCACTGGTAGGTTCTCATTAATTTGTCTACCGTCAACTTGTTTGTATGGTTCTCTTTAGGTTCGGGATAGCGGAGTGTTTACTTGCTTTTCTGTTTCTAAGACCGCGTGTCATGAATTTAAGTCGTATGTGTTTGTTTAATTTATCGTTCTGAGCTTGCTTCTAAATTTGTTTGTGAATCCGTACTGGAAGTATACGTGGTCGTTGGACTTATTTCTCGTAGATGTTTGGATGCATATCCGTGCTTAAAGTGCATGCGAACACTAAATTTATCCTCCGTAGAGGCTCGTTTGCAGATCCGTGCCTAAAGTGCACGCGATTGCTAAATTTATTCTCCGTAGAGGCATTTTCGCACATTTGTGCCTAAAGTGCACGCGATTGCTAAATTTATTCTCCGTAGAGGCTTAATCGCACATCCGTGCCTAAAGTGCACGCGATTGCTAAATTTATTCTCCATAGAGGCTTATTCGCACATCCGTGCCTAAAGCGCACGCGATTGCTAAGTTTATTCTCCGTAGAGGCTTATTCGCACATCCGTGCCTAAAGTGCAGGCGATTGCTAAATTTATTCTCCGTAGAGGCTTATTCGCACATACGTGCCAAAAGTGCACGTGATTGCTAAATTTATTCTCCGTGGAGGATTATTCGCACATCCGTGCCTAAAGTGCACGCGAACACTAAATTTATCCTTCGTAGAGGCTCGTTTGCAGATCCGTGCCTAAAGTGCACGCTGTTGCTAAATTTATTCTCCGTAGAGGCATTTTTGCACATCCGTGTCTAAAGTGCATGCGATTGCTAAATTTATTCTCCGTAGAGGCTTAATCGCACATCCGTGCCTAAAGTGCACACGATTGCTAAATTTAATCTCTAGAGGCTTATTCACACATTCGTGCCTAAAGTGCACGCGATTGCTAAATTTATTCTCTGTAGAGGCTTATTCGCACATCCGTGCCTAAAGTGCATGCTATTGCTAAATTTATTCTCCGTAGAGGCTTATTCGCACATCCGTGCCTAAAAGTCCACGCGATTGCTAAATCTATCCTCCATAGAGGCTCGTTTGCAGATCCGTGCCTAAAGTGCATGCGATTGTAAATTTATTCTCCGTAGAGGCATTTTCGCACATCTATGCCTAAAGTGCATGCGATCGCTAAATTTATTCTCCGTAGAGGCTTAATCGCACATCCGTGCCTAAAGTGAACGAGATTGCTAAATTTATTCTCCGTAGAGGCTTATTCGCACATCCGTGCCTAAAGTGCACGCGATTGCTAAATTTATTCTCCGTAGAGGCTTATTCTCACATCCGTGCCTAAAGTGCACGCGATTGCTAAATTTATTCTCCGTCAAGGCTTATTCACACATCCGTGCCTAAAGTGCACGCGGTTGCTAAATTTATTCTCCGTAGACGCTTATTCGCACATACGTGCCTAAAGTGCACGAGATTGCTAAATTTATTCTCCGTGGAGGCTTATTTGCACATCCGTGCCTAAAGTGCACGCGATTGCTAAATTTATTCTCTCACGACACAGGATTTAAATAGGGCCTCGAACTTTCATTTATATTCATGAAGTGGTGTACCCATTCAGGACCCCCGAGACTTCCTATACAGGGAAAATTCTAAGTCATCAGGTTTCTTTTTTTACATAAAAAGTAAATTTTAAGCAAAGTACGCCTTGAGGTTCTTAGTGTTCCATGCCTTTGCGAGGATAGCTCCTTCCGAGTTTTGAAGTTTAAAAGATCCTCTTCCTACTTCTTGATGGATGACATAAGGACCCTCCCACTTAGGCTCAAGCTTTCCTCCTTCCGTGGCTTGTCGGAGAACCATATCTCCTTTTTGTAGTGGGCGTACAAATACGCTCTTGTTGTATCCCTCGGTGATTCGGCGTTGATACTCGCTTGCTTTGAGGCAAGTTGTTTCCCTTCTTTCTTCTAGTAGATGTAGCTCTAATTCCAGTGCTTCGTCATCGATATCTTTATAGAAATCGAAAACCTTGGCCGAGGGGAGTAGTAATTCGACTGGAATAATTGCGTCCACGCTGAAAGTAATAGCAAACGGAGCTCTATGTGGAGCCCAGCACAGAAATCTCAGATAGTTTCACAATCGAATTGTGGTCCGTGATCGGTAATGATTGCTCGCGGAACTCCGAAACGACATATCATATTTTTCCAAAGAAACTTGCGCACTTTTTCCGTGGTGATCAAAGCCATGGCTTCAGCTTCTACCCACTTGGTAAAGTAATCAACTATTACGAGGATGAATCGCAGCTGCCTTGGGGCTCGCAGGAAAGGGCCAAGGATGTCCATTCCCCACATCGTGAACGGATATGATGCAGATATACATTTGAGGGGGTGGGGGCTGTTGTTTGAGAGAGGCGTGTCGCTGGCAGGGATCACATATCAAAATGGCCATTTGAGTGCCGGCCCTGAGGCTGGGCCAGTAATATCCTAATCGCGTGATTTTTGAAGCAATGGCCCTCCATCCCTGGTGGTTTCCGCAAATGCCCGCATGTAATTCTTTTATGATGGCACGACCTTCTAAGGTCAGGGAGGCGAAAACCTCTTTTGTATAAACGACCATCTCTGACTAGAAAACGAGAAGCCTGCTTTTTTATCCTTTGATATTCTTGGCTACGGGCTCCTTCGGTTGGTTCGTTGTTGATATACTCCAGAAAAGGTTCTCTCCAATCCGAGTGGGATACTGTGAAAACACCTTTGTGAATTCCCCGAGCGTGTCTACGCTCAATTACCACGCGATCACTCAACTCAAGGAGTAACGTAGCCTCTATTCTGGCTAGAATATCAGCACGTCCATTTTGTTCGCGGGGGATAGATGAGATCGAGCAATGGCCGAAGGCGGCTGTAAGGGTTTGCACTCGAGTGAGGTACTCGGGTAGCATTCCTGTCTTTGCTTCATATTCCCCTTTGACCTGTTGGGCGACTACTTCCGAATCTATAAATATTTGAACCTGGCGAGCACCGCTGACCAATGCTCTTTCAATTCCTGCGATTAACGCTTCGTATTCCGTTTCGTTATTGGTTGCTTCGAAGAGTAGTTGGAAGGATATGTCAGTGATCTCGCCGTTTGTACTTGATATCATCACTCCTCCTCCGCAACCATTAGTAGAAACTGAGCCGTCGACATTAATCACCCAATCCTCTCCCTTGCGATCTTGAGTTTCTGAAAAAGTGGCTTCCACTACAAAGTTAGCCAATGCTTGAGCCAGGCGGGATTTCCGGGGTCTGAAATGGATATCAAATTCTGATAATTCCACAACCCATTTTACCATCCTATAAGAGAGTGAGGGTGAATGAAGGATCTGATGAAGGGGTAGATTAGAGAGGACCTCGATGGTGTGGGCTTGAAAGTAAGGTCTTAGTCGTCTTGCTGCGAAAATAACAAATAAAGCCATCTTCTCGATGGGGGTGTATCTAGACTCTGCTGGTTGTAGTACCCTACTGGCGAAGTAAAACAGGGAATTTGGATTCCCTTGTGAGGACGGTATTGATAGTAGTTGAGCCGACCGCGAGGTAGAGTTGTAATGTTTCATGTTCTCGGGGATAATGAAGGGTGGGGAGTGTTGCGAGATACTCTTTCATGCCCTTGAAAGCTTTGTCTAGTGATGAGCTCCACTCAACTGGGCCTTTCTTTTTTAGTTGTTTAAAGAAACGTAAGGAATGATCCGCCAATCGCGAGCAAAAACGGCTCAGGTAGTTGATTGATCCATTGAGCCTCTGGATATCCTTCAATGTCTTGGGAGGGGTCATATCGAGTATGTTGTGTACTTTTAAAGGATTGACATCTATCCCCCGGTGGCTGATAATGGAGCCTAAGAATTTCCCAGAATCGACACCGAATACGCATTTTTTCGGGTTCAAACAAACGCGATTCATCCTGAGAGCGTCGATGCTTTCTTGTAAGTCAGAAGGGTGGTTCTCCTTGTTCAAGCTTTTGATCACAATGTCATCGATGTAAACCGCAATATTTCTCCCGATCTGTGGCTTGAGACCTTCTCGATCATTCGTTGGAAGGTGGCACCCGCTTTTTTTAATCCGAAAGGCATTACTTTGTAGCGAAAAGTTCCTTGATTGGTGATGAACGCAATGCTTTTTTCATCACGTGGGCTCATTTTGATCTGGTTATATCCAGAATTAGCATCGAGGAAACTCAGAGTGGCATGACCTGCTGTGGTGTCTACCAGTTCATCAATGGAAGGGAGAGGGTAGCTATCTTTGGGGCACACTTTTTTTAAATCTTTGAAATCGACGCACATTCTCCATTTTCCACTGCTTTTCTTAATGAGGACTACATTTGATAACCACTTTGGGTCGTTTATCTCACGAATGAATCCTGCCTGCAGAAGCTTGTCTACTTCTTGTTTTGCTGCCTCAGCTTTTTCTGCTGCCATTTTTCTCTTCTTTTGGCATACGGGTTTGGTGTTGTGGGTGAGTCTAAGGGAATGCTCCGTGGTCTCGCGAGGAAGGCCCTTAAGGTCTTGGGGTTCCAAGCGAAGACATCTCTCGCGTTTTTCAAAATATCTTTGACCCGATCCAGAATGGGGGTTTCTAGACTGTGCCCATGGTAAAGAGCTTCCGCGCTGTTGGAAAAAGGGAAGAAAGCCACTTTTTCTTCAATAATTTTATTCGTGGTCTTTTCTGGTCGTACTTCTAGTTTGGCTTCAATGCGGCCGGATGTGGCGTCTAGGTCGTTGTTTTCGGTTGCTTCTGATTTTAATGATCCTTGGCCTCGCTCGTTGATCGCGAACACTCGACTGTGACTTTTCTTTAATGAAGAAAGGTAATACCTTTCCATCTGCACGTGGGAATTTGATACCAAAATGGTAAACAGAGCAAGCTATTTGGAATTTAAAAAGGCTTACACGGCCCATTATGGCGTTGTAGATGGATGGCAGACGAACCACCATAAATTCTACAATATGAGTTCTTCAGCCCGGAGGAGTTCCTAAGGTTAAGGCGAGCTCTATAGTTCTAGCCACTTCGACCTCGTCTCCTGAAAAAGAGATGAGTTTTCCCGAGTAACAACGCAAAGCGCTCTCTACGATGCCCAACTGCTCGAAGGCGTTCCTGTATAGGACGTCTACTGAAGAACCTGTGTCAATTAAAACGCGTTTGACTGTCTTGGTTCCCAACTGCACATGAATGACCACGGGATCCGAATGGGGGATCCTGAGATAGCGGGCGTCGGAAAAGTAGAAATTTAGTACAACATTTTTTGCGGATGCTTGATTGACGCTAGATTCGAACGGGGGTTGCCTGGCCTCTCTTTCATAATAATTCCTTTCTTGGTTACTAGTCCCAGAGAAGGAAGGTCCTCCTGCGATGGTATTGATGCATCCATTGGGGGGAGGTGGGTTTTGATCAACGCGATGAGAATGTACGGATTTATTCGAAGATGATCTTGCTTCTGGAACACGCGGAACATCCCTAGGCGGGGGCCTGTACCCGCCTCCTCTATTTCCGTTCCTTCCTCCGTGACCTCGTGGGTATCCGCCTCTCCCTCTCCCTCTTGGTGCATAGTTTGGATTGTACTGCCGAGGTGGAAGGAGGGGTTGATTTTGATTTTGATCCGTAGAAGGGGCACAAATTTGTAAAGGCACATTCTGCTGAAGAGGAGGTGGAGGCGGCATGCCATAGACGGGAAAGTGCATCATCGGTGGATGCGCCATCATTACATTGCTTGGGGCGGAAGGCAAGTTTGGATTTTCCAGTTGATTATATTGCACTTCGTGATGCAGAGTTTGATGAGGAGCGACTGGAATCGGCCAGCGAGGGTTATTGTGTTGTTGAGCATCTTGACCTCCTCTTCCGCGGAACTTGTTGTTGGCTTTGTGGAATAGGGAGGGTTTACTCTCATTAGATCTCGAGCTTGATCCAGCAGCTTCCATGGCATGGATTTGTAAGGTTACAAGATCGTGTAGTCTGTCGTAGTTGCAGGGTTCTTTTCTGAATAAATAAGTCTTGAAATCGCCTTTCAGCTAAGTTGCCCATCAAGATGGTGCTTGCTGATTCTTGATTGAACTTTGGTATCTGCACAACCATGGTGGTGAATCTTCTAAAGAAACTTCCCAATGACTCGGAGGCCTCTTGTTTGATGGAATTCAGTTCCAACATGGTACGCTTTCGCGTACAAGCGCTGCCAAAATGAGCGACGAATATGCCTGATAGTTGAGCAAAGCTGCTTATGGAAGACCGAGGCAGGTTGGTGAACAAAGTTAAGGCGACTCCACTCTGGGTGGAAGGGAACGATCGACAGAACTTAGCGTCATTATTCTCATTCATACCCATGGAAGTTGTGAACTGGTTCATATGATCGTTGGGGTCGGAATTCCCGGTGTATTTTGCGATGGACACGTCTCTCCATCTTTTGGGGATCGGCATCTCGCATATGGATTTGCATAAAGTAGATGAAAAAGGGGGTTCATCTTTGTGAGTCGGGCTAGGAGCCCTCGATAGACCTGAGCAGACATGGACTAACCCGCCCGGCCCGCCCAACCCGCCCGGGAAAAAAGGCGGGCTTGGGTAACACAATCGGCCCAAGCGGGCCGACAGGCCCGGCCCAGTAGGCCCACCGGGCTGGGCTTGGGCCAAGTATGAGGCCCAAGCGGGCCGGTAGGCCCGACCCGGTATATATTAATATTATAATATTATACATATATAATGATATTTTTTTTTATCATAATCCAACCTATATATATATAAATATATATATATATTACTCGTACAGTGTATATATATAATACAAATATACAATGTTGTATGTATAGTGTGTATGTATATTGATTGTGTAGTCTTTTGAATTATTTCTTGATTGAACAAAGAATTGATATTGTGGTATATATATATATACAAAGAAAATCCATAAAATATATAAAAAAAAGTATAGATTTATATGTGTTATGTCTTTAATTGACTTTGCTTCTTGGATATTATCTAAAAGGAAAATTTAGTTACATAACCAAATGCTATCGGGTAGGATTCCCCATTTCGAATCCTTTCTTAGAAAAAAATCCCGCTAGGCCCGGTGGGCGGCCCGGCCCGTCAACATGGGCGGGCTTGGACAAGGTAGTAGGCCCGAAAACCGGGCCTGGCCCAAGCCCGGCCCGGTACAATGGGCCGCTAAAATGTCGGAGGCCCGGCCCAAGCCCGCCCGGCCCGGCCCATGCTCAGGTCTAGCCCTCGATGAATTGGACCTTGAAGAGATATCCATAGCATAGTCGTCACGGGCTTTCTTGCCATTGTTTTCGTCATCGCGATCTGGGTTTGGATCAGGTGGGTTATTGACGGGATCAAGAAGTAAGTTGATCGGAACGCGGGCAGGACCTTGCGGTTGATAGTATCTGTAAGGATCATACTGGGGGGAATTATGTTCGTGGGCTGCCCATAGAAAGGATTCGGAGGGTAGCCACCTGTGAAATATTGGTATGGAGGGAACCCTCCCCAGGCTCCATACTGCCCAAAAGGAGGAATCGCGGCGTTATTCCAGGGTGGTTGTTGAAGAAGGTTTTCGCCTTCTGGGGCCCGATTTTCTTCATTGGGGGGGGGGGGGTCGTTCAAGTTCAGCCCATTGTTCCACCCTTCGTCGTGATGTTGTTCTCCAAATTCTTCTTCAAATAATGTGAAATTCTTCTTTTTCCTGCGATTTCTGCGATAAAAAGGGGGTTAGTGTTTAGGAGTAAGAATGATACTTTCACGAGGGATAAAAAATTCTTTACTCAAAGAACTTGATAAGTATGTAAAAAAGAAGTGAAGCATATTTCTATAGGGAACCTGTCGTCGTGAAAGGTTCTCACAGACGACGCCAATGAAGCGGTTCTAGAATTTCACCTATACTTATTACCTCAAGGTGACGACAAAAATCCTTCGTTACCTGCAATGCTAAGGAAGAGAAAGTTCTTGACCTCGTGGATTGATAATAGTTTATTAGTCAAAGTGGGTCCTATCACCACTCAAGCTTCGCGATTTAGATGATTTACTGTTCAATTGTCGTCTTTAGAGGAAGTTTGTTTGATGACGTGTTTATTCCAGAAAGACTTCTTTCCGATTCAAGGATGTTGGGAGCTCAAACATGAGGATTTTACTTCAGGGAAGGTTGCAGAGCTCTTGACTTTTCTTATCTCTATTTTTGGGTCCTTTTCTTGTTGTTCTTAGAGGGGTATTTATAGTGTTGTTAAGCGAGCAGTTGGCTGGCGACCTCATGGTTTGGTGATAGAGCATGATTAGATATGCATATTAGGATTCATTTAGCATAGTTTGGTTGTAAATAGTGCATATTTTAGTTACAATTACATGTTTACCAGTTGTATTGGAAGAGTCGGAATCTATGCAATTTTATGTTTAATTTAAGGTAGATGTGGATCCGACGAGGAATGAGGAGCTCTTGGATGAAGGAGGATTCAAGTTGAGGAAGAAAAGTGAAGAGCACGGGAGTGGAGTCGAATTTCGAGAGCCCAAGTGATAAACAAGTCAGTAGAAGTTGTCGTCAGACAAGCTGAACTTGTTTTGCACTTTCTGGAGGCCTCGGTGGTCGGAATGCCTATTATAAGCATGCGTTGGAAAGCTCTTTCCGAGATCTACAACTTTCATGTTGACATCGAGACCAAATTCGAAGAGGAAAAATCGCTGTGAACAGAATGGCCGCCCCGCGGCCGAGCTAGCCGCCCCGCAGCCCGAAGACTTGCCGAAGGATTTCGCTGATCGCCTGGCCGCCCCGTCTCCTGAGGTAGCCGCCCCGCGGCCTCAGCAGAACCGCCGATTCATTAAATAGGGTTTCTTTAGAATTGTTTTGGCCGACTTTCTTAGGTTTATTTAAGGACTATTAGGGTTATTTTCTTAGGCATCTAACGAATAACCTTATGCACTTTTGAGAATTGTTGAGAGCACGTTGAACATGAGCAACTAAACTCTCGAAGGTTTCGCCTACAGTTTGGATCTTTAATTGTTGAATTGTGAGTTTCTTAATCTAGTTCTTATTCCTATTTGAATGTTTTGGCTTCCTTGCGCTTAATCCTTTGAATGTGTTTTATTCTCTCTGGCCTGATCAACTAGTTAGAGTAGATTCATTCAATTGCTAGGGTTTTGTAGATTCCTCGTAGCGAACCTTAACCCAAGTAGCAATCATATCCCTTTAGGACTCGTAGGACTAATTGGATGTGTAGGAAGTTAAATATATATGTTAAATATCGACTCGTAGCTTGATATTGCATATACCTTGGTTAATTCATAGTCTTAATGCTATCTCTAGGTTAAATCTTAACCGTGTTAGGGTTATTTAGAGATAAGGATTGCTAGGACTCGTAGGACTAGTAATTTACCTAAGATCTGGACAAGGACATTGATAGGAAAAGAAGAGAACTAGAGGCTGAAACAAGGATCAAATTCATCAATTAAAGTGACAAATTGTAGGTGAACCTAATTCTCTCATTGCATTCTACAACCTCCTTTACCTTGTTTGCTTGTTTTCGCTTTGACAAAAGGCGGATCTTTTTCTCATCAAACTCTCTTTTATTGTCACTTGCGATTAAATTAATACTTGGAGTTAATAGATTTCCCTGTGGATCGACCTCTTTCTTACCAATTATACTAGTTGTGAGTTTGAGTATTCTTTGGCAGGAACAACGACAGGTTTTCCTCTTGTCAAATTTGGCGCCGTTGCCGGGGAATTCTTGAAATTTCTTGTGTTTTTTTATCGCTAACCTTTGTATATATTTACATCTAACCCCGTCGTGGACCTATCTTACGGTTCGCGACACCTAATTGCTAATATTTCAAGATGTTGAAGTTATGGCAGTTTCAGGGAGAGTATTTTCACCATTACCTCACGAGATTGCAAAATTTAGTGGACATCCGTTATTCACGGGGTTTCCAAGATAGTTTGCAAGATATAGTGCTTTGCGTTATTGAGGGCATGACTCCTGAGACACGAGAACTTGCCAAGTCCATAAACAACGGAAGCTTTGCTGGTTTAGGAGTGTCGAAACTATGGGATCTTTTCTGCTACATGGGTGACCAATCGGCGGATGAAGAATCCTACACTTCGATGTTTCAACCAATGGAGTACTCCGACCCGTCCATGGAGGATTCAATCAGTGTCTTGATGGAGCAAATGGGGCAATTACGTGAGATGAATAATCGAAATGAGGAAGCAATTATCCAACTCACTCAAACATTGAAGGAGTTGGTAGTTGAGCGATGTTCTACTCCTCAAATTGATGAAAGCCAAGATGCAAGCAACGATGAATTCTCCCATAATGGAGAAGAGCATCTAGTGGTTATCGACATGAAATCTCAGGAGACGTCCCTAGAGATTGAGTATGTTTCGATGCTCCCTCCATTCGTAGATATCATCCCCAACTCGCCTATCAAGGAGCCAAGTCCGGAACCGATTTCTGTGGTTCCCGAACAAGAAACTAGTACTTTTTGCAAATTGGGAGATTTTGGTGAATATGTCGATCCATGGAGCCACTACTTCAACAAACCACCAGCGGAACTGTGTTGGTGGTCCTACATACCCTTGAGGGAGAATCAAGCTCGAATGAATAGTAAGCTGGTAACGGTTCTCATTGCTATATTTTTAATTACCAATTGTTTCATCTTTAGTGTGCATTCGAATATCGGTTGGGCACGACAATTTGATTTGCTCTTGAGGGCGCTGACAATGTCCGCTTGAGTCTTGAATGAGTGGATGAATAAACTGTCGAGCCAACGACAGTAAACAAAGGCGCTACTTGGGAGGCAACCCAAGGTAAGTTTTCTATTTTCCTCTATGTCTTTTGTTTTATTAGATTAATTTTTGGTTCTATTCGGTTCTGGGGAGCTAACACTGCAGGGAAAAAAGGCGTTTAAGAGAAAGCACAGGCCGCCCCGCGGCTAGGTCATGTGCTCAGCCGCCCCGCGGCCTCTGACGGGACTGACAGGATCCCTTTCACTACCCACCTTACCTAGCACCACAGCAGTAAACATGTTAGTTTTTTTTTATTTCTTTTCTTCATATTTTTATCTTTTGTTGTCTTTTATGTCATTGAGGACAATGCCTGATTTAAGTGTGGGGGAAGAATTGCATGGCATAATAGGATTAGGATTGCATGTTCATTTTCAGTTGCACTTTTATATTTGTTTTTAGTTGACATTGCACACATATCAACATGTTATAAAAAAAAAACCAAAAAAATTTTAAAAAAAATATTTATATTTATGTAATTAAATTTATGCATTAGCTAGGATTATGTCTTATTTTCCCATATGGATGTCACTTGTCCTCTAATTTATTTATTGAGACTTATGCCCCATGATGTGCTTGGATTGTTGAAAACCTTTGATATCTGATTTCCACACTATTTGGTGAGCATAGTTGGTTAATGATTGAGCACATAAGATATTTGATTTTGGGTGATCTTGAAGTTCTAGACATGACCTGATGAGTTTATTTTGGCCTATGTTTGGACAAAGTATATTATGTCCTCTTGCTTGTTGAGTGTACTCTCTTTAATTGCTTCCTCTTTGGCTTGCATTTAGATATCTTATTCAAGGCTGCATATTATGATTTCTGCACATGACTTAAAGATGATTGAGGCACCTTTATTAACCCTATTTGACTCTATACCCACCTTGCATATTATCCTCTGCTTGAAGCCAATATTAAGCCTAATTGCCTATTCTTTTGAGCTCCACAAGATTTTTCCATAGCCAATTATAGCCTGACCCATCCGGGAATTAGGAATAGTTGGTGAATATTGATATTGTGGATGATGGTTTTAGTGATGGATTGTATGTTTGGAGTACTCTTATGAGATGTTTTGATTCTTGCTAGTAGTTTACACATTACTTGGGACCTAAGGAGAATGAAATTCACTTAGGGGTAAAAGTCAAGGAAAATCATTTGATATGGCATGAAGAAGAGCATATGAAAAAAGAAAAAAAAAAGAAAAAAAAAAGAAAAAAATGCAAAAGAAAAAAAAAAGAGAATAAGAGAATGAGTCGAGTATGGTTTGTGAAGTTTGATACTTGAGATTTGAGCTGTATACATTGTAGAGTTATGGTATGATCTTGTGAGTGGTATTGTAATTTGGTTGCATCCTTAGTTCCCGGATTATGAGCACCACATGGCCTAAATTGTTCCATACCTTATGTTTTCTACCTTAGCCCCATTACAACCCAATTGAAAGACCTCATGATTTTTGTTGTGTGTAGAGTCACCAGCGGTGGAGAGCTAGAACACTGGTGCAAGACTATTGTAGCTAAGTTTTTAAAGATTGAGTTTTGAGCGTAAACATTTAACCCTAAACACTTGAGCGAGAGTGAAACACATATTCCTTGTGAGGTCTAGAATGGATATGGTTGCCTGATTTCATTGATTATTGCAATTATGTGCTATGATGTTGTTAATCTATTGTGTTTGCTAGTTTTCATGCACTTAAAGAATATTGGGGTTGATACATGAATAGCTATTCTGTGGGGCTGCAGAGTTGATTTTTCCATTGCTTGAGGACAAGCAAAGGTTCAAGTGTGGGGGAATTTGATAGAGCATGATTAGATATGCATATTAGGATTCATTTAGCATAGTTTGGTTGTAAATAGTGCATATTTTAGTTACAATTACATGTTTACCAGTTGTATGGGAAGAGTCGGAATCTATGCAATTTTATGTTTAATTTCAGGTAGATGTGGCTCCGACGAGGAATGAGGAGCTCTTGGATGAAGGAGGATTCAAGTTGAGGAAGAAAAGTGAAGAGCACAGGAGTGGAGTCGAATTTCGAGAGCCCAAGTGATAAACAAGTCAGTAGAAGTTGTCGTCAGACAAGCTGAACTTGTTTTGCACTTTCTGGAGGCCTCGGTGGTCGGAATGCCTATTATAAGCATGCGTTGGAAAGCTCTTTCCGAGATCTACAACTTTCATGTTGACATCGAGACCAAATTCGAAGAGGAAAAATCGCTGTGAACAGAATGGCCGCCCCGCGGCCGAGCTAGCCGCCCCGCGGCCCGAAGACTTGCCGAAGGATTTCGCTGATCGCCTGGCCGCCCCGTCTCCTGAGGTAGCCGCCCCGCGGCCTCAGCAGAACCGTCGATTCATTAAATAGGGTTTCTTTAGAATTGTTTTGGCCGACTTTCTTAGGTTTATTTAAGGACTATTAGGGTTATTTTCTTAGGCATCTAACGAATAACCTTATGCACTTTTGAGAATTGTTGAGAGCACGTTGAGCATGAGCAACTAAACTCTCGAAGGTTTCGCCTACAGTTTGGATCTTTAATTGTTGAATTGTAAGTTTCTTAATCTAGTTCTTATTCCTATTTGAATGTTTTGGCTTCCTTGCGCTTAATCCTTTGAATGTGTTTTATTCTCTCTGGCTTGATCAACTAGTTAGAGTAGATTCATTCAATTGCTAGGGTTTTGTAGATTCCTCGTAGCGAACCTTAACCCAAGTAGCAATCATATCCCTTTAGGACTCGTAGGACTAATTGGATGTGTAGGAAGTTGAATATATGTTAAATATCGACTCGTAGCTTGATATTGCATATACCTTGGTTAATTCATAGTCTTAATGCTATCTCTAGGTTAAATCTTAACCGTGTTAGGGTTATTTAGAGATAAGGATTGCTAGGACTCGTAGGACTAGTAATTTACCTAAGATCTGGACAAGGACATTGATAGGAAAAGAAGAGAACTAGAGGCTGAAACAAGGATCAAATTCATCAATTAAAGTGACAAATTGTAGGTGAACCTAATTCTCTCGTTGCATTCTACAACCTCCTTTACCTTGTTTGCTTGTTTCCGCTTTGACAAAAGGCGGATCTTTTTCTCATCAAACTCTCTTTTATTGTCACTTGCGATTAAATTAATACTTGGAGTTAATAGATTTCCCTGTGGATCGACCTCTTTCTTACCAATTATACTAGTTGTGAGTTTGAGTATTCTTTGGCAGGAACAACGACAGGTTTTCCTCTTGTCATTTGGTAAGGGACACGTGTAACCCATGCCCTCGTGCCAGAGGTTCTGGGTTATCACACGTGGTGACACTAGCGGGAAGGTGTTTTAGCCAGCGAGCTACTTGCTCTTTATTGGAGGGTTTAGGTGATGCGGAGTTTCTGTTTACTTAGTGTAAGTGGCATGCAGATACACATCCAAGACCATGATCGCGATCTGTGTATAACTTTAGAGAGTCTGTGCTCGGGAGAGGGGGTCTGTGGATTCGTAGGGTGTGAAAAGTTTGGTCGCGGAGGTTGATATCAGGTTTTAGGTATGACCTTTGCATTGGGTAACCCATTTATGACGTCTTACCCCTATTAATTAAGGGGGCTATTTTTCATGGCATTGTCAACACCGAGTTTTTATTTATTTCAGGCATTTTGGGACGAATATTATAGAAATTTGAGAGTCAATATAGAGCAGCGAGAATCATTGAATCAGACCTTGGAAGCTAAAGTGCAAAAATTGCCAAATTGGGATTTTATGGGCTGAATTTGTAGTTAGGTCTTGGGGTGGATAATTAGTTATTTAATTTTGCGGGCTGAAAATTTTTTTTTGAAGAGGTAAATCTATAGATTTGTAAACGAAATTACTAAAGGTCAAGGGAAGAGTTCTTGTCACAAACTAGAAGGCTGACGCCTGAAACACGCCTGAACCCAGTGTGTATACCCCACAAAAAAATCCCTATACAAGTTCTCTCATACCCTTCTAATCTCCCACCCTCTACTAACCCCTACTTACTTACATCGTTATCCTATGTAGCCACCTCATTTCCTTAGGTATTTTTCCTCGACACCTTAAGGAAATGTGAGCTTTACAATTTTTAATTACACGGACCGTCTATTGTTTCGGGTCACATGTTTTACCACTAAATACAAATCCATTCCGCCCTAGGCATGTAAAATACACAACAGCTACAAAAATAAAAAGTTTAGCTTGATAGATTGGTTTCCTCCTTGTTGTAGCGTCCTTCTTAGCAAACCAACAAAGCCATTCCACAATCCCTCCGTCACGCATCGGGAGACCAATCCACCTCCATACTTCATCTCTTACTTCCTTGATGACTTTATAGCTGAACTAGAGGTGTTGCTCAGATTCCTCATGTTCCCTACATAGTGGACACCATGCAGCCTCCTCCCCATTCCAATGTTTGACAATTCATCCCGTTTGGAGGCGATTATGGACAGCAATCCAAACAATCAAAGACCACTTGCGAGATTGAACTCCACACCATAATATTACACCCCAATCCACAAGCGGACTTCGCCTACGAACACCTTTATAAATGTTTCGACTATCCTATCGTCCATTCCCTTTCAGAATCGGTTGGATGTTCCCTCCAAGAGCTAATAACTTGGCTGCTCGAAGGGTGTCTCTCACTCCTAACAACCTATGAAGACCTTGAAGATAATCAAGGTTGAGTCAATTCCATCGATACCGAAGGTGAAGATGAAGAAGAAGGAAAACAAATTTGGGGGGGGGGGATATCTATAACAAACTTTCTTGATCTGAAATCAGTTAGGCCTAAGGTAGGAGACGTCTCCCTTCTTATAAGCCCAGCCTCACATTACATTTACAATTATGCCCCTAATATTTTTAACACAATTACAAAATTACCCTCGCCTATACAATCATCATCTTCCTCAATATCCGCCCCTCAAGCTGAGCTTGAAGAAACCACCAAGCCCAGCTTGGACGCTAATACTCGATGTTGATCTTCCCCGAGGGGTTTTGTAAGGATATCTGCTACTTGCAGATGAGTCCGAATGTGAGTAGGAACCAGAAATCCCTCTTGAAGTCGTTCACAAACGTAATGACAGTCCAATCGAAGGTGCTTCGTCAGTTCATGAAAAACGGGGTTCTCTGTGATGTGAATAGCAGATTTGCTGTCACAAAACAAGGGAATAGGTTTAGGGACACTGCAGTGAAAGTCTTCAAGGATGGAGTCAATCCAAATGAGCTCACTCGACGTTTTTGACAAACTACGGTATTCTTCCTCGGCTGAGGATTTAGACACAGTAGTTTGTTTCTTCGTTTTCCATGAAACTAATGCCTTGCCCAGAAAAACTGCAAAGCCAGTAAGAGAACGTCGAGAGAACAAGCAATTTCCCCAATCTGAGTCACAAAAGGCATGAATTGCTGGATGATTGTTGGATGGATACATCAAACCCAGATTGAAAGTTCCTTTCAAATAGCGAACAATGTGCAGAGCAGCTTGCCAATGAGGAAGACGAGGAGCAGTCATGAACTGGCTCAGGTGTTGCACCGCATAAGAAATGTCATGTCGAGTCATATTCAGATAGAGGAGACGACCAACCAACCTCCTATACTTCTCTGGATCCTCTAACAAAACTCCATCTTCAACAGACAACTTTAGACCTCGTGACAGAGGAAATGGGATAGCTTTGCAATCCTCCATGTTGGTATCCTGAAGGATATCCAAAACATATCGTCTTTGATTAAGCAAAGTACCTTGGGCAGATCGTGAAACTTCAAGCCCCAAGAAGTACCTAACTTCACCAAGGTCCTTAATGGTAAAGGCCAGGTGAAGATCTGTCTTGAGTTGCACAATTTCTGATAAACTATCTCCAGTAATAAGGAGATCATCAACATACACTAACACAGCAAGCATTCCTCCAGAAAATTCTTTGGTGAACAAAGAGTGATCAAATGAAGATTTAGTGAACCCTTTGCCTATAAAAAATTTAGACAATTCAATGTTCCACTGCCTCGATGCTTGCTTCAAACCATACAAGCTCCTTTTGAGCTTGCAAACCTTGTTAGGAGCATCAACTGAATACCCATCAGGAATCTGCATATAAACCTCCTCATCAAGAAAGCCATGAAGGAATGCATTGTTTATGTCTAGCTGATGAATTGGCCAATTTCTCAAAGTTGCAAGAGCAAGGAGTAATCTGACAGTAGTGAACTTTGCCACAGGAGAGAAAGTGTGTTTAAAATCCTTGCCTTTGATTTGATTGTAGCCTTTAGCCACTAATCGAGCCTTGAACCTTTCAACACTTCCATTTGGCCTGAATTTGATTTTGTAAACCCATCTGCACCCAATAGCTACTTTACCATGAGGGAGATCTGTGAGGGTCCATGTGTCATTATCAACAAGAGCTTGAAGCTCCTTTTGCATAGCCTCAATCCACTGAGGGTCGTTTTTGGATTGTCTGTATGTAAGGGGTTCTTTGAGGGATAAGACTTGGGCCAAGGAAGCCACATAGTCCGAGGAAAAATAGGTGGGATCATCAAGAGATGTAACCATGAATGAATCAGATAATGATCTATTTGTGGTAGGACAAACAAAGTCTTAGAGGTGTTTAGGAAGGTGGGTTTGTCTTGATGATCTTCTTGGAGGTTCTTCAGGGATTTGGTTTAGTGTGGGGTTATGAGAGATATGGCTAGAAGGTGAGGGAAAAGATTGATTAATGGAATCAGTGGACTAACTATCAGACACTGAATTTGGCACTATTTGTGATGCATCAGGGATAAGCTAAGTATGGTCAAAAGAAAATTGCTCAGAAGGTTGGTTAATAGCAAGGTTTACCATGGGTAAAGAGGTAGTGGGGATACTTGATGGAGGCATAGGAGTAGATGCAAAGGGGAACACTGTCTCAAAAAAGACAACATCCCTACTAATGATCATCCTTTTCTCAGCTAAGTCAAAAAGCTTGTATGTCTTTTGACCCAGAGGATAACCCATAAAAGCACACTTCCTTGCTCTAGGCTCAAGCTTGTCCTTACTTGGTCCCTTCACCAAAGCATAGCATAGGCAGCCAAAAACCTTCAATTTAATGTAATCTGGAGCTTTACCATACAGTTTCTCAAAAGGAGTTGCCCATTGCAACACAGAAGATGGCATGAGATTGATTAAGTGAGCAGCAACAAGCACACACTCACCCCAAAAACGGATTGGTAAACAAGCACGAAAACGGATGGCCCTGGCCACCTCAAGAAGATGCCTATGTTTGCGCTCAACCATCCCATTCTGCTGAGGCACATAAGGAGCAGACAATTGATGAAGAATACCTTTACTTGCAAAGAAAGGTTTGCACCTAAGGAATTCAGTCCAATTGTCACTCCTGACTACCTTTACTTTAGTGGAAAACTGAGTGTCTACCATAATCACAAAATCATTAACAACCTTGCACACCTGGGTTTTGTCCTTAATCAAATACACCCATACACATCTACTGTTATCATCAAGAATAGTGACAAATAATCTGGCACCAATGAGACTTGGAACCTTATATGGCCCCCACACATCAATATGAATCAACTCAAATTTAGCAACTGCAGTAGACTTGCTAGATTCAAAAGAAACTGAATGGTGTTTAGCCAGAGTACATGCTTCACAAAACATCTTAGCACTGCCAGAAACATTGCAGCCTGTAACATGCTTTAGTTTGGAAAAAGAAAGATGACCAAGTCTGTCATGAAAAAGTTGTAAAAAACTAGGATTGTTAAAATCTCCATCAGCTAGCCCTTGCACATGAACATTATGACTGTATGAATCTTCTGTCACTCCATGATTCTGCAAAGACACTCTATATAGTTGTCCATGTACTCTCCCAGCTTCCAGCAAAACTTGACCACTCTCAAGGTCCTGAAACAGAAACTTATCCTTCTTAAAAAACACATCAATCCCAGTATCATCAACAATTTTCCCTACTAATAGCAGATTAGCTTTGAATTCAGGCAGGAAGAACACATCTTTCAACAACAATCCTGAAGTCAGTCTTATATTTCCAACCTCTTGCACTTTCTTTATTGAACCATCAGGTAAACAAATACTGATAGGTATAGGTAATTGCTTCTTACACTTCAAGACTTTATCATTGAAGGTCATATGATCTGATGCCCCGAATCAATAATCCAAGAAACACCATTATTATTGCTATGTCTAAATAAATGCATTGCAGAAGTAATACCTGCACTGTTGGTTGAAGCCATCTGAACTGGTTTCTTGCCTTTCAGAGCACGAATCACTTCTTTGTAAACAACATTTGCCATAGCCATATCAATCTCCTGATCAGTCCCCATGTCTGCATCATCATCAAATGGTGTTTCACTGACTTTTGTCACTGCTGCTGCAGTTCTTGCTGTCTTCTTGCCCTTAGGTCCTTGAACCAGTCAAGATACCCTATGATCTTGAAGCAACCATCTACTGTATGTCCCTTCATACCACAATGTGTACACAGCTTGTCAAATTTTCCCACTTTGTTCTTCTTGTCATTTTTCTTGGCATTCATAGGCCTATTAACAGAAAAAGCATTGATATCTTGCGAACTGCTCCCACTGCTATCACCCCCTGCACATTCCACTTGCTTCACCAAGTAGAAGGCTCGATTAATCGATGGCAATGGATTTATTGTGAGAATCTGATTCCTCACACTCTCATATCCATCGTTTAACCCCATTAGGAATTGAAGCAGATTGTCCCGATTCCCAATTTCTTGGAACCTTTTGTCAATCTCGCATGTGCACCTCCTGCAAACGCACTTTGGTGCTTCTTCCAGACTCACAGTTTCATCCCAGCATTTCTTCAATTTGTTGAAGTATTCAGGCAAAATCATGCTGCTTTGGCTCACATTGCTCAGGGATTTCTTGAGTTGATATAGAAGAGGGTTGTTCGTTTGTGCGTACCTCTCTGTCAACTCTTCCCAAAGTTGATGAGCTGACTCTGCATAGACGAATCCTTCAGACATTTCTGCGGTCATGGAGTTGAGAATCCAACACCTGACCATATAGTCGCACCTCTTCCACCTCGGAAGATCTGCTGGTGCTACGTCTTCTGGTATCATACTGCCGTCGATGAACGAGATCTTGAATTTGGCTCCTAGCGCCATTTTCACACCTCGACTCCAACTCAGATAATTGGATCCGTTGAAAACGTTCGCCACCAGTTGTGATCCTGGATGATCCGAATTGGAAAATCCATATGGATCGTTTGTGTTTCCAGCTCCTCCATTGAGTTCTCCAATCACTCTGTCTCTGATTTCTGCAAATTCCGCCATGAAATTGCACCTTCGTCTTCAATCTTCTGCTCTGGAATCTTCTAAACAGGTGGATCTTCCGGTCGCGTGCTCTGATACAATGTGAAGACCTTGAAGATAATCAAGGTTGAGTCGATTCCATCGATACCGAAGGTGAAGATGAAGAAGAAGGAAAACAAATTTGGGGAGGGGGGGGGGGAATCTCTGTAACAAACTTTCTTGATCTGAAACCAGTTGGGCCTAAGGTAGGAGACGTCTCCCTTCTTATAAGCCCAGCCTCACATTACATTTACAATTATGCCCCTAATATTTGTAACACAATTACAAAATTACCCTCGCCTATACAATCATCATCTTCCTCAATACAACCCTTTCCATAGCCATGAATCGTGAACTCGTGGAGCAACCGCCCAAATATCAATCTCCTTCAAATAATATTCTGTAACCCAACGGGTCCAAATGTTTTCCTTCTGCAGAACGATATCCCCAAGTAGCACAACAAGTCTACTTTGGTTAGCTGCCGCTTGCTCTTTGATGTCCAGGCCATCCTCTGAGAAAGGAGTCGTTATAGTTTCCCAAGCAACACGACAACTCGACCCACCAAAATGTCCATGCCAGAGGAACTTCCTCGTCAAACTCTCAAGCTGAGCTAGCACCGTTTTGGAAAGGATGCTAGTTTGTCCCCAAAAACCGTAAATACCCCACAACACTGCTTTCACATAAAATTACACAAAACCACCCTTTAAAGGATCTATGTTAACATAAAACCACTCAAGCAAAGCTTCATGTCAATTTTTTTTGAAGCTTTTTTTGAAGCAAAGCTTCCTGTCATCTCCATATAACTTGTGAGAGGAAGGAAAGCATTTGGAAAAAACACTCAACCAAACTCACATCCTCTCAATTCAATCGGGTTAGAGCTATTACAACCGAAGTTTTCCTGGACTAGAAGACCTCAATTTTAGGGGTTAAAAACCATTTCCCCTGTTTAATAGATTTATCCATCGGTCACCTTACTTAGTTTTAGGCTGCCGCTCACTCTTGGTTTTCTCAAACTGAAAGGCAACCCCAATCCGCCATGGTCATATTCGTCGTGTGAGTCGAGGAAGAAGACTTCATGACTGTCGATTTCTTGTTATTTCACTTTCAAAAATAGGGGCACTTTTGTCTTTTCAATGATTCTTAATGGAATACTAACATAATATTGCAACTGGGTGGCATTTCGTAAAGGGATACTCTTTTATGGGTGGTTTTGTGTAAAATATATTATAGTGGGTGGTTAAGTGAAAAGTAAGGTATTTAAAAGGTGGTTTTGTGTAATTTCCCCCTATATGTGTGTGTATGTATATACCCATGTATGCTATTAGACTGGGGGAGTCGGACTTTAGGCGAAGTGAACACCAAGGCTCAACCGACTATTTTGATTAAATGATTCTTAGGCAATTAATTGGAGTTTAATTACAATAATGGTAATTAGGATATTATGAAAATAAAATGAACATTTATCTAATATCGAAATATCCATTTAAATGTGGATATTTACCTAATTAGAATTCATATTTGAGCAAAATTCTCCTAGTTTTTTCTTTATCTTGGATAAGTTTCTAAATTTTGTATAAAGTAAACCTTCTTCATTTATACCTTGAAAATTATGGGAAAATTCAAGCTATCGGAAAGTTCATCTCTAAGTATCCACTTTCTACAAGGAAAAAAAATTGTCATAATATTTATTCCATCATTCATCATCATATTAAAATTTCAACTCCATTCTTAGGTGAGCTTTCGCATTCACCTAATTCTTCCATACGCCATTGAAATTGGAAAAATTAATATTTCTTGTCAACCTTTACACATAATATCTACGTGGCAACCTCAAAATAAACCATAAAATATAATCACATCCCAATAAACGTGGGAAAAAAAGAACAAATGGGAAACTTGCAATTCCAGGCTCATCAAGGCATATCACCAGATCTACGCGTACATCCAACTACACGTGATCCGCCCACCTAACTCAACGGTACATTTTTGTCAACCAATCACTCCCCTTAATTTCAATTCCCGCAACCGGGTTTGACCCGTTTTTAAAATCCCCACCCGACCCGATCCGACCCGACAAACCTTAGCATAACTATAACAATTTTTTTTCAAAATATTCACTAAAAAATAATTAATTAACAAAATATTCACACTTTTAAAATATTTACAAAAATATTCATTTTTTGCAGGTCTGACAGAAAAATGCGGTATGAGACCGCGTTTTATTACAAAGGTGGAAAACGTGAAATTGAAGAAAAAGAAGAAAAAAAATTAACTGAGTGAGTAATTATCGGTTAAGTCTATATCGCAGCATAACGGTAAAATCTTATCACCAATCTTCGAGCGTATCTTAACAAAATTGATAAGATCGTCTATCCTTATCAGTTCTACCGATCAACCTAAAGCAGAACGGGGCTAACTATAAGTACATGAAAAAAGGTAAAATTTAGATATACAGAACAATTGATCTCCTAAGAAGCAAACGTATTGACTTGAGCGTCGGAGGAACCTCCGGGGACCAGAGCCCCGCCTCTTGACGTTTGTGTGATTGCAGGTGTGCAAAAAGGAGACCGGCTATTCCCACCATCAACTTCATTCGAACCGAGTAAACAAGGAAATCCCCTTACAATTGGCGTCGTCCGTGGGGATGGGGGAATCGACGGTTCCGAATGACAGGCCTGCAGGCGAGTTCACCCGAGAAGCCGAACCCGAGGAAGAGCTGGAGGAGAGAAATCGCCAATTAAAGGCGGCACAGGCCGAGGTGATCTCTTTACGCCGGCAGTACGAGCGGCAGGAGCGCTCGCTGGGCAAGCGTCCAGCGGAGGGCGTCGCAGGTAGGCTTGCCAGTGCCATCGAACGAAATTCGCAGAGCCTATCCTTGGTGAGGGACGAGCAGAGAAGCCAGGGAAGGGTTGCCATTGATGAACGATGGTCTGACCGTTTCCAGATTCATGAAGTAACGGAAGAGGAGTGGCGCAGGGAGAACCCTTCGCGATCGCCTTATCATAGCCGAGGGAGCACATCGTCGCTCCGCCCAAGGGTGGCGAGGCGCCCCCGCCCTAGGAGGGGCAGATCACCACACCGAGAGCACTCCCGGCACCAGAACCGCAAGCGCCGGTGGGAGCAGTCAAAGGAGCCGGCATTTGATCGTAAAGGGAGAAGGGATAGGCGTGCCCATACCCCTGATCGTACAGTCCGGCACCGTCACGATGCCTTGAGCAGCGTTAGTTGTGAGGAGCAGGGTCCCAAAAGAATGAGAAAGCAACTGTCACATGCGGAAGAGAGACTGCTCAAGCTTTTTGCAAATCAGGGCGAGTCGTTGGTATCGGTTCAAGAGCAAGTTGAAGTCAAGTTAAGTCAGATGACGTCTACCCCATTCACACGCGAAATTCGAAGCCATCGACCACCAGATAAGTTTTCCGCCCCTATTTTTGAATTATACGATGGGAAGTCAGACCCCATAAATCATATTGCATTATATACGCACAAGATGGCGCTATGGATTGAGAATGATGGAATGATGTGTAAATTGTTTCCATCCAGTTTGGGAAAGGCTGCTTCCAAATGGTTCCACGCGCTCCCATCGGACTCCATTTCTTCATGGAGGCAACTAGCCAGAAGCTTTGTCGCGAGGTATATAGCTAACAGCCGAGACCCCGCATCCATGGACTCCCTCTTCACTATGCGGCCCCGTCGAGGAGAGGCATTAAGGCACTTCGCTTCTCGCTTCATGGAATGCTATGCCGAAATAGAGAACTGCGACGAGAAGGTGGCCGTCTCCGCATTTAGGTTGGCCTTGCCGCGAGACAGTCGATTGCGAGAAAGCTTGACATTAAGGACTCCATCAGGCATTGCGGAGCTGCAGGAGCGAATAAGGCAGTACACGAAACTTGAAGACGACCGCAGCACTCAGCGTGAGGGAAAGTCCCCTTCTCCCGCACGCAGGCAGCAAGCTAACGAGGCACGGCGAGACCGAGATCATTTCGATAAACCGGCACCCAAAGGCAGAGGCTTGCTATCAGACGGAGCTGGCTCGTCGGCTCATATGGCGGTAAATACTGTCTTTAAGATCCCCAATACCGAATCCTCACACAGATAAAAGACAAGCATTTCTTCAAATGGCCGAACAAAATGAGGGGCGACCCCGCTGAGCGAGACAACAGTAGATTTTGCTCTTTCCATCGAGAAAAGGGTCACTTAACGGAGGAGTGTCGAACTCTCAAGCAATATCTAGAGTACTTGGTGTCACGAGGTTTTTTGAAGGAATTTATTAAGGAGGAGGAGATTGCTCACCATCAGCGAAACAAAGATGAAGGGGCTGCTAAGGCGGTAGAGGACAAAACAGACGATCAGAGGAAAGTCATCAACCTCGTCGAGACCAAGGTAAAGGAGGATCTCAGGACTCGCCACGAATATCGGAAGAGCCGCCACACGCTCGAGGTCTTCACGGCGACTGGTAGTGAGCAGAAAAGGGCAAAGTCCATGCCCTCATCGCACATGGCTTTCACGGATGGAGACTTAGCTGAGGTACAGCTCCCTCACAACGACCCACTAGTATTGACAATTAGCATCAGGGACTACGACGTTCGTCGGGTTCTCGTGGACTCCGGAAGTGCGGTCGACATCATGTTTTATGGGACTTTTGAGAAGCTTGAAAGGGACAAAAAAGAGCTGATCCCAGTATCCATGCAACTGGTGGGTCTTGGGGCCCTGCCGGTTTGGCCGTTGGGCATGCTAAGGGCAAAAGTGCAGCTCGGGGGGAAGATCGTTGACACTGAATTTCTTGTGATAACTGCCCCGTCCTCGTACAACGCCATCATGGGACGCCCCTGGATCCACGCCATGGGAGCAGTACACTCCATGCTCCATCAGACAATTTTATTTCCTCATCAAGGCAAGATCGTTCGGATACGCGCCGATCAGAGGGCAGCCCGACATTGTATGCAGACTGGGGCGAGGAAACCAGAGTCCTACATGATGCAGCCGGCACCTCAGGTTTTGGATGAAGTGGGGACTCAGCCCGGCGAAAAATCAATCGAGGCTCTGCAAAGAATCCCGGCAAACGGTCAAGCGGAAGCAACCAACAAGGCCATACTCGACGGACTGAAGAAACGGCTAAATGCAGCTAAGGGAAGGTGGGTCGAAGAGCTACCAGCAGTCTTATGGGCCTATCGCACCACTCCGCGACGCTCGACCGGTGAGTCTCCTTTCGCACTCACCTACGGAACTGAGGCGATTATCCCCTTGGAAGTGGGGCTTCCGACGGTCAGAACCGCAGCCTTTGAACAAGGGGGAAACGAGTCTGCCCTCCAAGCGAATCTCGACTTACTGCAGGAGAGGAGAGAGGCGGCAGCTGTTCGCCTAGCCGAATACCAACGAGGCTTGGTCCAATCCCACGGCAAACGGGTACGGTACCGAGGCTTCAAAACCGGAGAGTACGTGCTGAGAAAGCTCCTGGGCAACACGTGAAACCCTGCAGACGGGAAGTTGGGGGCAAACTGGGAGGGGCCTTACCGGATCATCGCGGAGCTGTCCAATGGCTCGTACAAACTTGAAGACGCCAATGGCAACCCTGTTCCTCGGACATGGAACATAGCGTACCTAAAGCTCTTCTACATCTAGTATTTTTGCCTTGGTACTGCATTTCCTTTTGTTTGATTAAGACTCTTTTATGCATATGGTGATGAACTTGAGAATAAAGGGGTACTCTTTTTCCTCACCGTGTGGTTTTATCCCCCGAGGTTTTCCCACGGTAAGGTTTTGACGAGGCCCCGTACGTTTGCTCTATTTTTCAATACAAATGAAATCGAAGTCTACTACATGTATTTGCTCCCCAGCAAAGAGTGGGTATGAAATTGCAGGAATTGTCCCGGCCATTATAGGCCAATGCTAGCCCACGAAAGGGCCTAGACTCTCGCCACTAAAGGCCACGGGAGCCATTCCTAGGCCATTACGGAGTCGTCAATTAAGACCAAAGGCAGCCATTGATAGGCCAAGTTAGAAGAAGCCGTCAAAGGCCACTCTAATCCGCCACCAATAGGGGCCGATTTCTGGCGCCACTTAAGGCCAATAGCAGCCGCTCATAGGCCACTAGGAGGTGCGCCATTTCAGGCCAATAAACGCCAAGTATAGGCCAATACGATAAATAGAAATGCAACCTCAATTAATGGGGTATGCAGTTCAAAGAAAAGCTAGATGGCCTCAAAATTCGAGTAGTTAAGCTAAGGTCGTCCAAGCCAGTAGCCTAACCACGGTCCTTTCTACACATTAAAAAGCTTTGTAACAGGGTTCAGTGTGCACGCCACACAAACTCGATAGGAGAGCACGACTGCGGAACGGTTCGAGTCTTTCGGATTCATCCATCATAGGTCATGACGACTAAATCCGAGGGGCCATTGAGTGAGTAATTATCGGTTAAGTCTATATCGCAGCATAACGGTAAAATCTTATCACCAATCTTCGAGCGTATCTTAACAAAATTGATAAGATCGTCTATCCTTATCAGTTCTACCGATCAACCTAAAGCAGAACGGGGCTAACTATAAGTACATGAAAAAAGGTAAAATTTAGATATACAGAACAATTGATCTCCTAAGAAGCAAACGTATTGACTTGAGCGTCGGAGGAACCTCCGGGGACCAGAGCCCCGCCTCTTGACGTTTGTGTGATTGCAGGTGTGCAAAAAGGAGACCGGCGATTCCCACCATCAACTTCATTCGAACCGAGTAAACAAGGAAATCCCCTTACATTAACAAAAGAAACGCGGTCTGAAACCGCGTTTCTATTTTAATTTAATTTGGGGTTGAATTTCGTAATTTTGCTAAAAAAAATTACACTAGAGACACGGGTTGAACCCACGTCTCTCTATTTTTTTTTTACAGAAAAATTGAAAGAAGTGGGAGAGATCGAAACACGGCCATCTTCCTCCTGCCCATCTGAGTTCGAAATCCGAAATCGGCCATCTTCCTCCTGCGCTCGGCTGCTCCGAGTCCGATCGAAGGTCATCTAAGTCCGACATCGAAGGCCTACTAGGGAAGGAGGAGAGAGGAGGCCGGAGAGCACCGGGAGGCAGAGGGAGAGAGGGCTGTCGGGGTCGGTCGGAGGTCAACGGCCAGAGAGCCCTGGGAGGCGCTCGAGAGGGGGCTCCGCCGGTTCCTGCTAGAGATGGTGCTCGATCCGCCGCATGCTAGTGCTCGAGAGATCGACGGCAGCTCCTCCCTCCTCCTCCGGTGGCGACGGCTCCTCCCTCCTCCTTCGGCGGCGGTGTGGCGCTGGACTTCCTCTTCCTGTTTCAATTTTAATTTCAGACTCGTAGTGCTCGACTTCCTCCTCCGGTGGCGTTGTGGCCTTCCATTTCACAGACTCCTCCTCTTCTTTCAATTTCTGTTAAAAAAAAAAAGAAAAAATAGAGAGACACGGGTTTAGACCGCGTTTCTTTTGTTAATTTTTTGTCTTCATTTTCTCCAATTTCACGTTTTCCACCTTTGTAATAAAACGCGGTCTCATACCGCGTTTTTCTGCCAAACCTACAAAAAAAATGAATATTTTTGTAAATATTTAAAAAATGTGAATATTTTGTTAATTAATTATTTTTTAGTGAATATTTAAAAAAAAAAATCTAACTATAAATAACCAACCCCTTCTCTAACCCTCATTTCACGTATTTTTCTCTCTCCTAATCTCTCCCCCATCTTCACTCTTTCCCCATTTACCTCCTCTGCTTTGGGAAATTAGGGTTTTCGTCTGCAATTACCGAGCGAGCCCGTCTCTTTCCCCCAAAAAGGTGAGTTCCTCGCCGTCTTATTTTACTCGTTGATTGTTCGCACGGCATCGCGTTTCTTCGGTTTGGTTTTTGTTTGACTGCTTGTGCTTACGTTTGTTTGAATGTGTGGTACAATTACAACAGTGGCCTTTTTTTTTTTTTTGGATTTTGATGGCGATGTGCACCGAAAAAAGATAAGATTTGAAGTTTAGCTGATTCAGCTTTATATCAATTTCGCCCTCTCTGCATTTTTAAATTGGATTTGCTGAGATGATAGCGAAACGGAATTAGGTTCTTCCTTGTTTGTATCGGACACAACTATCCAAAGGGGGGTTGATTTTTTTTTTTTATATATTGACTGAAATTGGAATAATAATTCAGCCTTTTAACCCTTAGGCTTACGAATTTCATAATCCCCTCATCATCCATTTGAACATTTCTGATAGTTGACCTATATCTGATTTGGTTATTTGCAGCTGTTATTCATTGACTGGAAAGGCCAGATCCTTTATATCTCTTGAAATCTGGGGACAGGAAAAATCTTGATCGTTCACCAGTTGTTGAGTCCTTTCAAGTTTTGGTAAGAGTTCCAGGAGAGAATGTCTCCGATCACTTCTGCTGATGCTGCCCAGAATGAAAGCATCACCAGAAGCGGTTCGATATTTGAAATCGACCATGAAGCTGATTTCTCGAGGTTTTCGGAGGTACCTAGACCAATTAGTATAGAGAGGAAGAGATCCTTTGATGAGAAGTCTTTCAGTGAACTGTCTATTACCAAGTCACCCCGCCCTTTCTATAGGAATTCGGAGAACAATTCTCGTGTATTTGAGCCGGTTGACTCTATCTATTCGTCTGGTGGGAGGTCAGTCTTTGACACTCCAAGATCACAGCATGATTTTGAGACTCACCCTACTGTTTCCGAGGCCTGGGAGGCTTTGAGGAAGTCGATTGTTAACTTCCGCGGCCAACCGGTTGGGACCTTAGCTGCCTTGGATGACTCTGAGGAAGAACTCAACTATGATCAGGTACTTGTGTGTTTCCTAGTTTTTTTGAGAATTAATGAAGCTGCTTTGTTTAGCCATAAATCACAACCTATGTTCCATGAATTGGGGTATTTTGAGATCATACTCATGTTGAGATTTGAGGGCTTTGGAGATGGAGAAATACTAATTTTGGAATTGACAGGAGGTCAAAAGGGTGTTTTCCCCATTTACTCCATTCATTTATTTCAACTCCACTTCCTTGAAGGGATTGCAATTTTTCTGGAACATATCGCTTGTACTTCAGTATCACAAAGCTGAATCAGGTTTCCAACCTCTTTTGTTGTACTATGGTGATCAATTTTCAGTTTTAAACTGAGTATTGCTTAGATTGCCTCTTTATGATTGAATCTGATGATATCTGTAGGCTATGGAGCTTTATTTATAACAAGTTAGGTTTTTGAGCATTTAGATTTAAAGAGCTATGTTCAATCTCTTGACTTACCATATTTTTACCTGCAGGTCTTTGTTCGAGATTTTGTACCTAGTGCTTTGGCTTTTCTGATGAACGGAGAACCTGATATAGTCAAGAACTTTCTTCTAAAGACCCTGCACCTCCAATCATGGGAGAAGAAGGTTGACCTGTTCAAGCTAGGAGAAGGTGTGATGCCTGCAAGTTTCAAGGTTAAACATGATTCTGTAAGGAACACTGAGACACTAGTAGCCGATTTTGGAGAGACAGCAATAGGCAGGGTGGCTCCTGTGGATTCAGGTTTCTGGTGGATAATTTTGCTCCGAGCTTACACAAAGTCAACCGGTGACTCGTCCTTGGCTGACATGCCTGATTGCCAAAGGGGTATCCGACTAATCCTCAGTCTATGTCTTTCAAAGGGCTTTGATACTTTCCCGACTCTGTTATGTGCTGACGGTTGCTCTATGATTGATCGTAGGATGGTTAGTTCCTCTTTACAAGTCCACTACATATAATACGGACTATGCTCATTAACCAATATGTATCTTACATTTTCTGATTACCGAATGTGTTTTCACAGGGGATTTATGGTTACCCAATTGAGATCCAAGCACTATTCTTTATGTCTTTGAGATGTGCTCTCCAATTATTGAAGCCAGAAGGTGAAAATAAAGATCTGATATGCAAAATAGTTGAGAGGCTTCATGCATTGAGCTATCACATGAGAAGTTACTACTGGCTAGACATGAGACAGCTTAACTGCATCTACCGATATAAGACCGAGGAGTACTCCCACACCGCGGTGAACAAGTTCAATGTAATGCCCGATTCTCTCCCTGACTGGGTGTTCGACTTCATGCCTTGTCAAGGAGGCTACTTTGCCGGGAACGTAAGCCCTGCGTTTATGGACTTCCGCTGGTTCTGCATAGGCAACTGTGTAGCCATCTTGTCTTCCTTGGCTACTCCCGAGCAAGCAGGAGCCATCATGGATTTGATTGAATTGCGCTGGGATGAGCTGGTGGGAGAAATGCCTCTCAAGATATGTTATCCGGCCTTGGAAGGTCATGACTGGAAAATCATAACCGGTTATGACCCTAAGAACACCAGGTGGAGCTACCACAATGGAGGGTCTTGGCCAGGTAAAAGATCATACTCCCCATTGGTTCATCATATCACTTGCTCTTATAATCTGTTTCATGAGTACTCTCTTTGTGTTGGATTGCAGTGCTGCTTTGGCTGCTAACAGCAGCATGTATAAAGAGCGGGAGACCTCAACTTGCAAAGCGAGCCATTGAATTAGCAGAAGTGCGGTTGCTGAAAGATAGCTGGCCCGAATACTATGATGGCAAGCATGGGCGGTTCATAGGAAAGCAAGCGCGGAAGTACCAGACATGGTCGATTGCAGGGTACTTGGTGGCCAAGATGCTGCTGGAAGACCCTTCTCATGTGGGGATGGTGTCCTTGGAAGAGGACAAGCAGATGGCACCCCGTGTAAAGAGATCCAGCTCTTGGACATGCTAGTAAAACGCGCGCGCATACATACACAACTCAAAGGTATACGACTTAGTACTTATGGACGGCGAAGCTCTGTGAAGGAAGCAGCTGTGACATGGAAACAAGTCTTACAACAACAACATTGCTGAGTTATATACCTGAAGGATTGATTAACCTTTTTCATGTGAATTGTTTCTTAATTTTATTTTTCATAAGAAAGAAAGAACATTGTTACTAGATGATGATGAAAGGATCAGAATAAACACGTTGGTAGCCTGTATTGTTGTTCGTAGAGACTTTTATCACTCTGCAGATTTTGGTTGTCATATTCTGAATCGATAAAGATTTATGAAGAATGCCATGAATTGAGGCATTTTATGCACCACTGCAATCACCAAAGTGGTTTGGTGGGCATTCAATTATCAATTTTTTATAACATAATTTTAGTCTTAGTTATTATTATAAGAGTAATCACCATGACTTCGTTATTTATAATTTTATATATGGGTGTTTTGAATCTTTTGGTAAGCTGTTTATATGTTTTAGTTATTTATAATATACTCCCTCCATCTAAAAATAAATTGTTTGTTTTTTTTTACCTGATTTTTAAGGATCTAAAAATTATATAATTTAATTAATTTTTTTAATATAATTTTATACTTATTAGTTATAATTTTTAATAAATTGTTTGTTTTTTTTACCTGATTTTTAAGGATCTAAAAATTATACTTCCTCCGTTCGGCAAAACTTGTCATTTTAGCTCATTTCACAAGTTTTAAGGCAATTAACAAATGTACTAATTTACCCTCAATTATTACCATCCTTTTTTACTTTATCGAAAACTACAACTAACAAACCATCAATCATATCAAGGGCATTTTTGTAAAGTGAATGGCAAAATACCTACAATGACAAGTTTTTTTGAACAAAAATAACACCCTAAAATGACAAGTTTTGCCGAACGGAGGGAGTATAAAATATCAATTTTTTAATTAATTTTTTTAATATAATTTTATACTTATTAGTTATAAGTTTAAAATTATTTTTAAAAAATAATAAAAAAGTTAATATTTTATATATTTTTTAGCTCTTGAACGATACTTATTTTTTGACACGGAAAGAATTCAGATTGACAATTAGGATTGTATTCTATCCCTCTTGAGTCTTGAATGCATTCTTTCGATAAAGTTATAATATAGTATGTTAGTATGTTACAAACATTTGAATTACATAATTTTTTTTTATCATATTCTATACTATAGTTTTTCTTATTTTGATAAACACTCCACATATTATCTTACATTATTAATTTGATCATCATTATTTGTTTACAATCCAAAAACATGTGATCATATTTTATAATATATATATATATATATATATATATATATATATATATATATATATATATATATATGTATATATATAGGGATTGACTCGGGTGAGGACCACTTCTTCCGGTGAAAACTGAAAGGAGCATTCTCATTGGCTACTTTATAAAAGTGGACCCCTCCACTTTCCAACTAAAATCCAAACAAAAACTTAAAATTATCTAGAATAGCCACTATTTTATAAACTTAGTTTGTGTGTTGTTTTCAATTTTCTTTATAATTCCGCATTTATCTTGTTTTAGTTAGTGATCCTGCAATTTGGTATCAGAGCCTAGTTAATTAAAATGTCTGTATTTATCTATAAGCCAATATGGAGGTATCTACTAATTGCCCCCATAAGACTTATCATCATGCTTTACATCTAGATACAAATGATAAGCACTTTGGAGCAATTTTAAATGCTATTTCAGACCACCTTATAGATTTAAAAGTTGAAGTTAAAAAATTAGAACAGTTATATCTAGAGATTAGCAGTAAGATTTTTAAGATAGTAAAAGAAACAGGTGAAGTACAACACTCAACCAATCTCAAAGCCATCAACGAAATTAGTCATCAGATAAGCCTAAAATCTGGTGGTGAAATTAAGAAAGGAGATCCTTTTAAATATAGTTATCCATTTAAAAAATCCAAAAAGAAGTTTTCTACTAAGTTAGATAATATAAAGAAAAAAGGTATTATTGAAGGAGAAAATCAAGACGAAAATCAAATCCTTAAAAATGAATCAACATCCAGTTCTACAAACAAGGAGATTTAGCACTAAGTTGGATGACCCAGAATGGAAGTTGAAATTACAGAAACACAAAAACATTGAATTCAACTTCACAAACCAAGAAGTTATGAGTGATGATGAGTCTGACAGAAATTCTGATGAAGAAGCAGTATATCAGCAAATGGGACTAATTAATCTGAAGGACATGGAAAACATTCCTATATCCAAAGTTCAACAGAAGCTAGATGAAATACTAAGACAAAGAAGGCTGAGGGAGAATGAACCAGTAGAACATAATGAAGCTAGAAGAAACTACAGGCGGTATGAACGTGGTTCAACCAGTAATTATAGACCTAGGCTAAAGCCAAAGGAGTTTCTAGAGAAGAAAGAAAGATTTGGAGTAAGTATTATGCCGAACCATAGGCAAAGAGAGATTAACCTAGAGCCCATAAGTGAAACAGGTTACAAATTAAACCTGGATGGTGTAAGGAATAGGCGTGAAATCATAGAATTCTGGAAGAAAAGTATGATGAGCGTGTTAAACATGAATGTAGGATGGAATTCTTCTCAATTCCTTAATTATATAGAACATAGTTTCTATGGTTGTATTGCCGATTGGTATGGAGCCATTAGTGATGAAGCTAAACAAGAACTTAGGAATCTGGCAAGTCCAGTGAATATGTTCACATTAATATGTGAGTTAATTGAAGATGAATTCATTGGAGAAAAAGAAGATGAAGATAAGGAAGCTTTAAAATGGCAAAGAACTTTAAACAATCTTGAAATCTGTAACATGAAATATGTTGATAACTATATAACAGAATTCGAGAAATGTTACTATAAGATAGGAGAAAACGGCACTAATCTGCAAATGTTCTTTGATAAACTTCCTTCCCCAATTAATGAACAAATAAGTGACGAATATCGAGAGCTAATAAAAAATGGAAGCAAAGATTCTCTTGGTAATAGAATTTCCTATGTTAGGAAATGGGTTGAGAAAAAATGTCGAGATGTAAGAAGCACCCAAAGAATGAAGAAACAATTCTTAACATGTTGGGAGACACCAACAGAATGGGGATGCAACACTAGAGATTATCAAGGAAGAAAGAATTATAAGAGAAAAAGTTTCAACAAACAAAGAGGTGAGAAATATTATAAAAAGTATTATAAAAAACCTTTCTCAAAAAATAGAAGATTTTTCCAGAAAGCCTCATTTTGTCCTGAGAAAAAGAAAAACTACAAATGTTGGGCATGCGGTGAATCCGGTCATTATGCTAATGAATGCAAAAACAAGAAGAACAATAGATTAGCAGAAGCTCTAGGTAGTTTGGATTACATAGAACTATCAGAAGATGAAGCAGTAGATTTAGCCCTAAGGAACAACAAAGGAATAGTGGAAATAATTGAAGAAAAGTTCGATGAACATGAAGAATCTGAAAATGAGTCAATTGAAGGTGAAGAAATTAATGAGATGATGGAAGGAGAAGCTTCTAGTGAGTTCTCTGATGAATATGAAATGACCACCTTAGCTCAACTTCAGAAAGCTGAAACTTCTATTGATGAAGAACAAGTAGAAGAAATGACCAGATCAGGGGTTGATTTCCCGATCATTGCCAAAGAACAGTTTGTTAAAAAATCATTGTTCTCAAAATATGCTAAATATGTGTGTGAAGAGATGTCTGGAGACGTAACAATTAAAAACAATGAAAATCAAGCAACTGAAGTGAACTTAATAAATTGGGCAAATATTCAAAAACATAACAAAGACAAAAAATTTAAATATATATCTTTATATGTGGCATTCAAGTTATTATAACTCCATTACAAGACTATGGAAAGGATGTGCAATGCATTAATTTCGTTTGTGATATTAGGCATAAAAAGTTTAGTGATCAATGCATCAGTGGAATAGTCTGTAATCTGAGTCAAGGAGCAGTCTCTTGGATCTGTAGGCCAAACTATTATGTTAGTTTAGAAGATCATTATGCATCCAAATTCTTAGCTATAAAATTGTTAACAGAAGGTATCAGTATGCACAAGGGAATTCGTCCATTACAGCTAAAGTGGAAGGTAGTTTATAAACTGGAAAACACGACAAATCCTCCACGTAAGTGTCACATAGTAGAAGCTGAGAAACACGAGGTAGTAGGACCTAGCAAAGAGGTTGTGCCTGTAAAACTAAGACCAGACCAGATAAAACTAAAAACCATTTGGGTAAATGCATTCGAAAATTCTGCAGCCACTAGCAGCGATAAAGTTTTAACTATAGATGAAGAAGGTAGAATCCATACGAATGCTAAACCTCAGGTAAACCTATCTAGGTGTCCGAGTCTAGCCAGAAATCCCAGTTTTAGGTTCAATCCTAATCTCAGTATTACCCCAAGAACCCAAGGAGCTATGGCAAGCAATAAAGACAAGTCATTTGTGGTAGATGAGGATATAGCTAGCATGATAGCAGCTTTAAACAAGAGGTTAGAAAATAGAATTATAAGAGAACCATCTAGACATAGTATTGATCTAGGTTCCTATCCTTCTAGAGAAAGTGGTATAACTCCTTCCTGTCCTTTTAGAGAGACCGGTACAATTCCATTGTATCCTCCAACACGCCCAATTATTGAAGAAAGACAGGGAGAATCATCCAGTTTTGAACCTAAAGGAAAGATAGTAGGATATCAAACTAGAACCATTAGTGAACCTATCTTTGAAAATGATGCAAGGGCAAAGAATTTCGTAGAACCTCATTTCGAGGTACCTCATAAGGAACCGTTTTATGAAGAAGAAATGGGAATGAGAATGGAAGTGATGGATCTTAGGCATCTCTACGAAGAGAATGTGAGGATAGAAGAAAGCCTTGAGCATGTCAGTAGAGGATCCTTGAAGAAAAATTATAGAATCACAAATCCCAATAGCATTTATATCCCAATAAGTATTTGTTTAGAAGGTTTTAACAAATATGAATTATGTGCCTTTGTGGATAGCGGTTGTTCGGTATGCTTTGGTAAGAAGGCATTATTTCCTGAGTTCATATGGCAGAAATCTCGTAAACCAATCCAAGTCAGGATAGCTGACGATAGTATCATGGTTCATTCAGAATTAGCTTCTGATGTGCCAATCATGATAGGTGGAGTCTCGTGTGTAATCCCTACACTCTGGGCTACTACTCAACCTTCACACGACATGTTAATTGGAAACAACTTCCAAAGACTTCATGTCCCAGTCACTCAACACTTAGACATGATGGTCTTTAATATCAATGGAGAAGATGCTCGGGTTAAGAAGATCAAACAAGCATATACACACCAAGCAATAGAGTTCACGCGCACTAAGCGTGGTGAGGAATATATTCTTCCTACTCAAAGAGAATTTGCACTCTCCATATGTGAAATAGGTTTAAAAGAAAAATTCTTAAACAGCAAGAAAAAATGTGCAAAGAGTTATATTCTGAAAATCCTTTAAAATTTTGGGAAAAAGATAAATCATTTGCTACCATAGAATTAATAGATCCAAAAGCTGTCATTAGAGTAAAACAAATGGTTTATACTTACAAAGATCAGCAAGAGTTTAAAGAACAAATTGATGAGCTATTAAAGAAAGGATTAATCAGAGAAAGCAAAAGCCCTCATTCTAGCCCCGCCTTTATGGTCAGAAATCATGCTGAGGAAAAAAGAGGAAAAGCTAGAATGGTTATCAACTATAAAAAGCTTAATGATAATACTGTTTTTGATGGATACTATATCCCTAATAAAACAGTTTTGTTTAATAGAATACAGGGAGCCACTTGGTTCTCTAAAATGGACTGCAAAAGTGGATATTGGCAGGTAAAGATGAATGAAGACAACATTCCACTTACTGCATTCAGTGCTCCACAAGGACACTATGAATGGATAGTCATGCCATTTGGGTTAAAGAACGCACCACAAATATTCCAGAGAAGAATGGACAATGTTTTCAAAGAATTTAAACATTGTTGTCTTGTTTATATTGATGATATCTTAATCTTCTCTAAAACCTTGGAACAACATAAACATGATTTAAAAGCCATAACCCAAAAATGCATTGATCATGGAATCATTCTAGGACAGAAAAAGTGCATTTATGTTGAACCAGAAATTGAATTCCTAGGACTCAAGATAAAAGCAGGTCAAATTGTGTTGCAGGAACATATTTTAGAAAAGGTAGAAAAATTTCCTGATGAAATCAAAGATAGAAAACAACTAGAAAGGTTTCTAGGATGTCTTACTTATGCTTCTGATTTCATTAAAGATTTAGCCAAACTAAGAAAACCTCTACAGATAAAATTGAAGAAAGAACAAGTTTGGAATTGTACTCAGCTAGACACCAAGATAGTCAAGGAACTAAAAAGAAGATGTAAAAAACTTCCAATATTAACTCTACCTAATGAAGATGATGAGTTAGTTCTTGAAACATATGCTAGTGATTATCATTGGGGAGCTGTTTTGAAATTAAAGAAAGATAACAAGCTTTGCAGGTACAGCAGTGGCAGCTTCAACAAATCTGAGTATAATTACACTGTCATGGAAAAAGAGATTCTTGCAATTTATCGTGGAATCCAGAAGTTTATAATCTTTTTAGCCCCTAAACCTTTTACAGCCAGAACAGATTGTAAAGGAATATTGGGTTTTATAAATAATAATCTTGATAATATGAAAGCGCATGGGAGGCTCCTGCATTGGCAATTAGCCCTTAACCAATTCACCTTTACTGTTGAACATGTGCAGGGTTCAAAAAATTCTCTAGCAGACAGCCTAACTAGAGAACTAGCTGATGGACCAAAGAAATCAGACTCGATGGGAAGACCCTCGCTGGGCAACCAGCGAGATGGATCTTGATTTCTTAAGTGGCATAAGGGAATATCAAGGATGGGTTTCCCCTCCAAGTTTTTATATTTCTGTTGATTTTGGAAGATTTACTCATAATAGATTACGTCGTGGACTCCTTGAAACGAGACACAGAATGGTTGAAAGATTTTTAAATTTGGAAATCATTATAAAAGTTCTTCAACTACCCATAGAACTTCAAGAAGATATCTGTAGAAGATGGAGGATGAGAGATTTCAGACACTTCTACTGGATGATAACTGGAGTATCATGGCCCGCTAGAAGAAGAGCGACAGACGAATGAATAACCCACTTTATAGTAGACAACGGGGCAGCATTGGGAGGAATAACGTTGCCCATCATGCCAGGTGAAGACGCGGATTACTTGAAGGCGTGGAAATATGGAATGTGTTGCTCACTTTATAGAATCAATCAACCGTGGCCAAAGGAAGAAGAACAGAGCATCATGTTCAAATACTTCACCAAGTTCTAGAAGGAGATCTTCCTCAGAGCAGCAAAGTCAGAATACATGGAAAGGATAAATTATTGTCGAGTTGTCAGCGCTTGCATGGATGTTAGCCCGGGAAAAATCCGTTTACCACATTACTTGATCTTCATATTATTTAAAGAGGGATACTGGTACATACATGATCCGGTAATATGAAACATTGGTAATACCATAAGACATCCATGGGTAGCAAGAGCGAAGGGGTTCTTCTACATTTATTTTTACATCAACAAGTTTAGAAAGACTGACTTTGGAATATTCAAAGTTGGGAATACCACCTTCATCATAACCCCACAACTCAAGCCATTGATGCAACAGGCTAATAGACAGGTCCGAGTCCATTGAGCTCTATTTAGCACAAATAGAAGCTGGACGCTTTTTAGACAGAGAAGGTCATGAGAGGCTGATTGATATGTTAATCACATGGGATCGAGAATACACTGAAGGTCTGATGCTTGATCTCGATTTGGATAATGAGCAAGATTTAGAGATTGATAATCTCCAAGATCTGATAATGGATGATGATGATGACTTAGAGGCCAATATGGGAGAAGAAGGGGTCCAGAACCTGAATGATTAAACATCACCATCATGCATCTGCACAATTATTGTACCTTTCTGTTTTCTTTTCATCATGTGAGTTGTATTATTGAGTCAGCACTGTGTGCTTTTATTATTTTCTGAGTGCGTAGGGGCCCATATGTCGGCCATTAGCTTTTAGACGTTGTAAAGGCATCCAATGCCTTTCAACCAGCTCTATATATAGAGCTCTCCTCAGACTTCAAAGGGTATCGAAATCCAGAGCGAGAAAAACCAATGAAAAGAGAGAGAAGTCTTGTAATACAGAAAGAGAAAGAGAAGCATTGTTGAGTTCTGAGTAGGTTGGTTTCCCATCACTCAAAAACTCAAGAATCCTTCGATGGATCTTTCTGGTGTGAGAATTTAGTATGTTTGTATGTTTGTAAGCTTTAAGTAAGGAGTGCTTGTGTGTTGTAATATTTTCCAAATTCAATAAAAGTTTGTTTTTAAGAAAGGAAAAGCTACTTAATCGAACTCTATGTTCTGAATAATTAGTTTTCTTGATTCCAATCCTTTCACCCTCCAAAAACAAAAACTGAGAGTTAGAGACTACGGTCTGAGGTAGGAAACGAAACAGATCTGTGCTGTGCTTGGACTAAGGGAGGCTTGGTTGAAGGTTAGCCACCTCTAGAAAACCGGAAGCTAAAGGAACGCCGGTGGTCCAGTGTAACTAAGTTCAGGTATCGGTCAAACCTCTCTATCTTTAAGTTTTTAATTGCAGAGCGTGGTGGGCTTGAAACCACAGAAAATTCATTATTCATAATATAGTCAGTAGATTATGGTAGTTAGTACCACCAAAAGTCATTTATAAATCTTTGTTGTTTCATTTCAAAAATATTAAGAAAAATTTGCAATTACTATAAAGTTTGGGTACTTTTGCAATTTGCCATAATAATCACCCCACCTGTGAGCCCCACAGTGTCAACCAATCAAAACACTCCTCACGGTTTTTACCATAATATTGGTTTTCACCGGATATATATATATATATATATATATATATATATAGTGTTTATAATAATTCCAGATCATTTTCATCCAGAAATATTTGATATATTTAATGCACATATTTTCGTTTATTCAATTTAATAAAAACTAGTCTAATAATATGATATGCCTATATTATTTCTATATTATCATAATAATATACTTATTTATCAGTAAAATAATATTATGTAATATATAATATATTTTGTAAATCTCTTGTCTTGTATGGATAATAACTTGTTGGACTTAAATATATCCACTTAAAAAAAGGTTGATCCTTTTATAAATTAACAAAATTAATCCATTTATTAGGTTCATCCGCCATGTTTATAAAAATTATCTTTGTTGTTTCAAAAAAAAAAAAAAATTATCTTTGAAAATACGGAGTATTTTTTTTTCTTTAAACGGTGATTTACTGTAATTTTCAGAAGGTTTTATTTAGTTGACTTAACGACCAATGGTTCACATTCACAACTACAAGACGCGATCTTGATCCTTGATTGCTCACTTCGGCAAATCCAGAGAGAGAGGACCTTCAAATTCGATCCAATCCCAGAAATACTGTAATCGTTATTTAGAGCTAAATTGGTCAATTTTGAGTCCCACCCACCCATCTGCAGAGAAGAAGCAGGAGAAAGAGGAAACGAGGAAGATGAAGGGAGGAGGAAAGAGGCCGATCCACGTGCTAACGTCATGGGTAAGGCGTCAGCCGCCCAAGGTCAAGGCTTTCCTGGCGGTTGTCGCCGGCATGGCCGCCCTTGTATTCCTCCGTATGATCGTTCACGATCACGACAATCTCTTCGTCGCCGCCGAGGCTGTACACGCAATTGGCGTCTGCGTCCTTATTTACAAGCTCGCTAAGGAGAAGACCTGTGCCGGTAATTCCCCTTTTCTAGGGTTCCTTTTCCTTCACTCTGTAATTAGGGTTTGCGTTTCTGTTGCTGCCTCGTTCTAATTTTAGTAGATTGTTGTTTGTAACGAATTCCACTTCTCTGAAACGACGCTTCTAGGGTTAATTGATTCGAAAATTCAATTCTTTTGTGATTTTGGAGTTTTGGGGCTTCTTAATAACGGGGAGAGCAAATAGGCATTCCGTAGCTAATGAAAGGTTTCAACTTTGATTGAGATTTCCTGAGATTAAATTCGTTTAGCTCCAGAGATGCTTGTTTGAGATTTCCTGGGTTCTACCCCTGCCATGAGAGAAGGGGCAAAATAGAACTTCAAGATTCCGGAAATTCAAAGCTATATTGCTTCAAATTAGGTCCAAATTGACCATCTCTTCTTGAGGTTTATTGGAATACAAGTTAGTGAAGAACTGAAAATGAGACTCAAACTAAGCAACTAGCTCTTAAATGAAGTAAACCCAAAGACTATCATATACGAAACCGACATACCCAATGTGATTGGCAAGTCTGCTTTAACTCCAGTGACCAAAAAATTGACCTGTACAATTATGAAATTTCCTAATCTACAGTTATTATTGTATTGACTTAATGGCTTTGGCTTTTATTGGCCAGGTCACTAGGTGACATATTTTTTCTAAAGTTTTCAGCCAGGAATTGACCGAGTTGCATGGCCGTTAATGTTGTTCACTTTGATCTGTTATTTTTGCAGGGTTATCACTGAAAACACAAGAACTCACGGCTATGTTTTTAGCTGTTAGACTCTATTGCAGCTTCATGATGGAATATGACATACATACAATTCTAGATACAGCTACACTGGCAACTACTCTTTGGGTTATTTATATGATCCGATTTAAACTTAAAAGCACCTATATGGAAGCTAAAGACAATTTTGCAATGTACTATGTGGTGAGTTTTGCATTAATCTTCATACTTACTGGATCATGTGCTTTTCTGTGCACCAGAGCATACTAATTGCATGTGCTTCACTTATGTTATCGTGGAGCATATGAATTCCTTGCAATTTTGTGGCATATTGCATATGCAGTTATTATTAGTTCTTACATTTGCAAATGTGGAAGAAGGAGCTATGTTGGTCTGCTAAAGAAGGAATTATAAGACATTTTTTGCATATATAGTGATTCTTTCATGGAAACATAGTGTTAATTTATTTTGGACGCTTCTCTATTTGTATTGGCTATTTTTGACATATTGCTAAATGCATTGTAGGATTTGTAGCAAAACCAAGCTTATCTTTCTGCTTCTTAGTTGTCATCTTGTGCATAATTCATTACCTTTGAGTTATGTTTCCTGTAACGCACTTTCTCTTTGGGGCCATCTTTTTCATACTGATGACGGCTAAAATTTCCGGTGTTTCTTCTGACAAGCTTATTTCTTGCATGCAGCTGATACCTTGTGCTGTCTTGTCTCTTTTTGTTCATCCTACAACCTCCCACCATATTGTGAACAGGATTTCATGGGCTTTCTGTGTCTATCTGGAGGCAGTTTCAGTACTACCTCAGCTAAGAGTCATGCAGAATCTGAAGGTAATGGTACTTAAAAGTGTTAGGTATAGTATAACAGTGTTACTTTCCGTTAGTTCGTATCTTCCGGTTTATCACATCCCATGAATACCATCAAGAGAGTTTTAACTTTTACCAATGCCAGAAGCCCCATATTAGGTGACTAATAGAAATGATTGTATGGTTACCGAGTACCGACAGCAGTGATAAACTGATAATAAGATATGCATGTTAAATGGGCTTTTATGAGTCATATGACTGTTTGATAGGCCATGTTTGATGCATGTCATTATATCACATTTGAAGTTTAAAGGATTTGTCATTCACTTTCTCTTTCTCCAGATTGTTGAACCATTTACTGCTCATTATGTCTTTGCCCTTGGAGTTGCAAGATTCCTGAGCTGTGCACACTGGGTGCTTCAGGTATGATCTTATGTCTTGCATGTTTTCATTTTGCAGGAACTCCAAATCATTCTCTTGAAGCTAGTCCTCGTCATCATATCCATCATTCCCTCCACCTTATAATGAATAATCAAAATATCATTATGGTTCAGCTATGATCTTGTTTCTTGCACCTGGCACATAGATAGTGTATTTTGTGAGGTAAAATTGTTGGGAAAAAAGCAAAGTACCATAGACACATAAGCAAGGCTATCTACTTTCATATTGAAGCTGTTCTGCATTATTTTTGAAGTTAACGAAGTTCCTTGTTTTATGGAATCTGTTTTAAGTCTTATGAGATCTTCTCCTGTATACCCCATTCAGACACAATACTCTGGAATTCTGGGGTTAAAATCTCTTTGCTTTCTTTTTTAGGCAGACAATAGGACAGGGATGAAACTTGATGCCTAGCAAACTTTGTAGGTGACAGAATCAAACGGGCAACTAATATTAGTGTAGATGGTTTTGGATATAATCTTTAAGTTGGAGATTCGCTTGTGCAGTTGTGCCTAATGCCGTTGGATACTCACTGACCTCATTCACTATTGTATAAAACAGTTAGCTGTTAATCTGCAGGAAACAGTTCATGTCAGTTTTTTATTGCAATGCATCCTTATGGGCTTGTTGTTATTAGTAGCACCGCATTTAGCTGTGAAGAATTTAATTTGTGCTTGGCAAAAGATTATGAGGAATTTATTCCTTCCTGTCCTGTATCCATTGGGAAAATTTTCTGTTTATAAATATTGAGACTGTTTCTTACTCCCCTCATCTGAGCAGGTATTGGACACTAGAGGGGGTCTGCTCACAGCTCTGGGATACGGATTATGGCCTTCAATGGTGCTTCTCTCGGAAATTGTTCAGACATTCATCCTGGCTGATTTCTGCTATTACTATGTCCAAAGGTGGGTAATATGCCATATGAATACGGGCATTCTCTCAGTCCCATAAACAATAACTTAATGAAATATCCAAAATTAGCAGCACACTCTTAATGAATCTTATTGGCTGTGCAGCGTCGTTGGAGGACATCTTGTGCTACGCCTACCCTCGGGAGTGGTATAAACTGCTGAAACCTCAAGAATGCGCAACTAGAAGACAGGATATACTCCCTTTAATCATGTTTAAGGACTGTGAAAGAGGGGCGGGAGGGGTGCGTTTTGTTATTCAGTTGTTTTGGTGCTTGAAACTTCATCTGCAGACAACAGGTTTGAGGAGCATACGCAGGGCAACTGCATAGTGCAGCATGGGAATCGGAATTAGATCAAATTACCATGTTGCAAAAATCTGCGTTTAACTTGATTCTAGTATCTCTGGGTAGGATGCAAGTATTTACCACATTTCTGGAACATTTTCACTCGAATTGGACTCTTTTTTTTCACCTCAATGAACAAAAATCCAAATCCATCAAGAACTGAACACTGCACTGGCTAAAGATTCATTCAGTTAGGTTTAAGCAAGTGGTACATTTGGCCCAAAATACAAATATAAGCGATGTCATAGAGCGTGTTTGACATAGTATGACATCGTGTTTGACATAGCGTTGAGGTTTCCTTTTACTTTGCGAACCTGTGTTTTGTTTGCTACGACTATTAGGGCTGTTATATGAACTGAACAGCTCGGGATCGAAAAAAGCTCGATTCAAGCTCGTTTACTTACCTAAACAAGCCAAGCTTGAACAATATTTTAAGCTCAGTTAAAAGCTCGGTTCTTTTGATTTAAGCTCTACTATCTCGAATTTTATAGGATTTCTAACATTTCCTTTAAATTAATATGTTATGACCAAGTAGAACGGCTTAAAGCTTGATAAAAGTTTGGTTCAAACTCGTTTATTTCCTAAACAAGCCAAGTTTAAACAAAAAAATAAGCTCGTATGAAAATTGGGATCGGCTCGACTCGAGCTCGTTTAACAAACGAACTAAGCTTGAACATGCCATGCTCGGCTAGTTCGACTCGAATAACACTCCTAACTACTATCAAATTAAGCTGTCTACAGCTTTCATCACCCAAATCGCCAATAAGAGGTGGGGATGGATTTTGCAGCTGTATAATCCAGCTGTGATCTGTGTGTATAAAGGTGTGACAGAAAGAGGTACTTTAAAGAGTTGCCTTTATAGTTCCCCGGCCTATTAACATATTTTTGTAGACAAGACAATAACAATTTCTCATATGACTCTTTATACACAAACAAGTTGTATGTATCATGTATGTGTGAAGATAGTGACCAAACTCCTCTTTTTCACCCACTTTTCCTGCTTTACACTTTGGAATAGCTTCCTTTTGAATTTAGCATGGTCTACTAGTATTAATGTGAGAGTGACACTCAATTTGATAGGGACAAATATGTTTTTTTATAAGGTAATAATTCGAGGATCAGACAAACCTGACTCCTCGAGAGGCCGATAAAGTCGGAAGACGGTGAACCGTCAAATATACAACGTAAAATAAAAAACGTTGCAATACAAAAAACGGCAACCATACTACACAGTCGAACAAACGAGCCTAACCTAAAACAGTAGAGGACAACGTAGACTAAACCCGGAGAATGCACTTAAAGAGAACTTGGTAACTTACATTACCAAATTATTGACGTTATTATTATTCATGTATTATATATTGAAATAGATAATGCACTTATAAAACAAAGATTAACGTTATTATTATCCATCTCAATTTTTTACGGAGTTTTTGTTTTCATATTCATAAATCTATTTTTTTCTCCCTTCTCACTAGGGTTGTTATATGAGTCGAGTAGCTCGAATTTGGTCCGGGCTTGACTCAATAAAAGTTTGGCTCAAGCTCATTTATTTTCTAAACGAGCCGAGTATGAGCGCAATTTTAAGCTCGGTTCAAAGCTTGACTCGCTTGATTTAAGATCGAATAGTTCGAATTTTGTGAAATTTCAAAAAATTCCTTTTACTATGTTTTAAGCAAGTAGGGTTGTTTAATGCTTCAAAAAAACTCGTCTCGAACTCGTTCATTTCTTAAACGAACCGAGTATGAGCACATTTTTAAGCTCGACTCAAAATTTATGCTCGGCTCGAGTTCGACTCGTCCGACTTGAATAACATGCCTGCCTACCTCTCACTAGCTAATTCGTACTAATTATTCTATCCGTTAAAATTATCAAACATCTTACTAACTTATATATACAAAAATCAATAGTTTAATTTAGCATATAGTTTACACATTAATGAAATCCATTTCTGTAAAATAGAATAAGGTATTGTATCAAAATGGTTTCTCTCTCACTCTTTTGTTTGAAAAAATGTAAATAGAATGGAGGGGGTGAATATACTTGGATTAATCTATGAAGTATGCCAAATTCCAATTCTTAATCGAGGGATGAAGCGATACCACAAAGATGCATAACAAGTACGTGGAACAACATATATTAGGTTATGACCAAAAGAAAGGTAACTACCGTAAAAAAAAATGCTATTGCATATAATAACGTAATCTAAATGGCGTATTGTGGTTAGTGAAAATTCCATCAAAAAATTTATTAAAATAATATGTTGTCGTAATTTATAGAAACTTATCATATAAATCAAAACTATTTCACAACCATATTTATCAAACATATTAATAGATAAATATTGGGTGTTGCTATATACACCGCAAATCCGGATTAAGGATTTGCACGTCCTTAGGGACGTGCTTGCACGTCCTTAAGGACGTGCAAGTCTGGGACTATGCACGTCCACTAGCAAAGGCTTGCACGTCCTTAACAACGTTCTTGCACGTCGTTAAGGACGTGCAATACTTGCACGTTGTTAAGGACGTGCAAACCCTAGTAGGGTTTTAGGGTTTAGGGTTTAGGAATTCCGAGGGTTTTGTAATGTTAATTGATAAAATTGAAGTGTTAGCTAGTGGAGTTGAAGGATTTCGGGTAAAATTAAATAGAAAACAATATTTGTTAAGGTTTTCATTCGGATAATATGCGAATAACGTTACAAGGAACGGAAAAAAAAGTTTACATTCATAATTTTAATAAACTTGTGGAATAAAATATAGGAAAATAGTAAAGGGCGGCCGGACTCGACACGCAAGGCTCAAAATCTCTCAAACTGAGCTTGAAACGGAGCATCCCATCCTTCGACGCTCGGATGATGATGTGCGACCCATTCTGGCGGAGGCGGCGGAATAGGAGCGTTACGACGCAGCCAGATCTATGAGAACGAAAAATTAGAGTTAGAGTATTGACATATATATGAAAAGCAAGAATAGGTAATAAAAGAAGACGTTTGAAGTCGTACCGCGGCAAAATGGTCTTGGTTTCCGATGCAGGCTACACCAAAGGTTGCTGATTGAGGGTTGTTAGCAGGTGTCGGCGAGGTCATGGGAAGACATGTGAACGGATGATGCCAAGCTAGGACGACGAGAGGAATCTGATATACCGTTGCAAATACTAAACCCATAATTGGTAGCTCTATCCACCGTCTCCTATCACCATGCACAGCTCCCGCCCATCTCTGGTAGTCGACGAACTGCTGGAATTGGTACCCTCCCGTATAACAACCGGCGTACAGATCGGCGTGATCCTCCAAGTGATTGCATAGTAACGTTTTGAGTTCCGGGAAAGCAGTCTCGTCGATCGGTGATGTCAAAGCCGCCAAAGCACGGTAGCCACAATGACCATCTCCAACAGTGTCCCTCACCGTCTCAATATGACCGAGCATGAAGGGATCAACGTTGTTTCGACCCCAGTTGAACCCTCCGAACACATCATCACGTCCACGTCGAGCTGAGGTCGCTTGTGGACGATGCCGAGCAGCACGTCGAGCAGCATGCGCTTCTTCTCTCTCAAACCTTTCCCTTACCTCCTCGTACGGCAACGGGTTGGTTCTGCAGGCATTCCTCAACCCCCGAGGCCTCCCCTTCCTTCGGACGCTTGCTGATGAGGGTGGGTGCAGCTCATCCTCGCATAAATCGTTGGAAGCCGTATATGAAGATGACAGCTCATACGGCAGTGGGGTGTCGTCGATGTCAGTCCATGACAAATCCATCCAGAACGGGTGGATGTCCTCGGCGGGTATCGGAGTACCGGAGTTGACGTATTCCTGAATCTCATGGACACATGGGATCCCGTAACAAACCCTCCAATGTCGGTCCGTGCATACCGGAGGAACCTTTTGGTCCACGACGTCCTGCCACATCTTGTACAGATAATCGAAGCACTTTTTGGAGATTAAAGTCTTTACCTCATCGAAAAGGTTGACTTTATACGCCGTTGTTGGCCATTTGAAGCGGTCGATCTCCAAAGCAGTTTGCAGCTCATGCAGTTGACAATCGTTGACTCTATGGATTGCATCGATCACGATGCGAAAGTCACCAGTCGATGAGTGAAGTGCCTCCTTCAGAACCTTGTGTTGACCCTCAACCCTATTTGTCGTACGGGTGCCGAGATGGAAGACATTATCTACGTAGCATCGTACGATGCTCCTGCTGTGTGGAAGCCACACCGCCTCTAAATACGCCACCACACCTGGGAATGGGTGCCATGCAGCGTGTAGCGCCCGACGACGTCGGTTGAATGATTCCTCCGACCTCGATTCGAACAGCCCCCAACAGTTGCCCTTAAAGATGCCAGCGTGGTTTAAATTCTTCGTGATCTTCAGAGCAGCTTCCTCGCATTTTCTCGTCACGTGTAACCAGCAAAGGAGATGCTGGACGTCGGGGAAGACAACATTCAGCGCCGCCATGAGACCTAGCTCCCGATCAGTCATGATAGCTTGAGGCTGAACCGTCCCAAGCAAGTTCTGAAGCTGACGCAACACCCAGGCGTATGTGTCTTCGTTCTCTTTCGACATGAAGGCATAGGCGATGCAGTAAGTATTGCCTGAGGGTGTGAACCCGACCACTTCGCACAATGGAATCCCATATCTGCAAGTGTAAATGTGTTACATGTAAAATATTTTATAATGGGCTATATGTGCAATAATGTAATCGTTATTAAATAAGTTACGCATTTGTTTTGTACGTGCTGTCCATTACGATGACGTAATGGAACCTTCGGAGAAGCCGGATCCCGTCGGGATGCGTCAGGAAGAGGTCGCTCAAGACGTTGTCGTCATCCGGATGTCGTCTGAATTCGTAGTAGTACCCTCTTTCCCGCAGATGGTGCAAGGTATCCTGGGTCATCGTCCGACTACCTCTTTCTTCGGCGACCATCATGGTGAGCGTGTTGGTAAGGCTCTTCCTTGATGTGACGCTGGTCTCATCCAACTGCCTCAATCCGTACCCAATGGATTTTGGAGGAGTGCCAATTTCCTTCATCCACCTGGCCATCTTCTTTTCCCCCTCTGTCATCTGTCCGGCGATGGCGTGACCCTTCAAGATCGTTGGAAGCCCATGGTTATGAACACCGTGGGTTACCGTCATAACCCAGTGACCCGGCGGAGCTTCGTGTCCGTGTAGAGAGAATGGACAACCGTTTATCTTCGACTGCGTGCTCCGGAGCTTCCGCCCGCGTGGTCGGTACTCCCCATACTGCTCGCAAGCAAGACAAACCCCGCCTGGACGATTCGACGCCCCCGTCCAAGACCGCTTGATTACTAAAATCATGCAGTGTCTCCGACCCAAGTCCTTGAAATGCGTAACCATTTCGTCACGGTCATTTCAAACCCTTGGGTCCGAGAACTCAGGTGTAAAGTCTCGAAACTGTATTAACATTAGTGGAATATGAACAAAACGGAAGGAATACGCAATATATTCACTATACGAAACGTATCCGTACCTCGGAAACTTGGAGACGAGGATTGCTTTGCGGCTCGGCCATAACGATTCTAACGGTGAATGAATATATCGACACAAGTCGGACTTTGTTTTGGAGTGCGGAATGAAGCTGTCTCCCTTCGCTTCAAATAGGCACTACTGCGTCAATTGTAAGCAGAAATGCACGTCCTTAAGGACGTGCTAGGGTTTAGGGTTTGGCTTTAGGGTTAGGTAGGGTTCGGAACAATGAACGTCGTTGACCACGTGCTTGCACGTGGTCAACGACGTGCTTGCACGTCCTTAAGGACGTGCAAGCTTCCAAACCCTACCGTAACACTAAACCCTAGCCAAACCCTAAACCCTAACAACCCTAGCCAAACCCTAAACCCTAACTAACCTAACTCGAAGTTTACGTTTTCGTTCTTTATGTTATCGGGCAACCTTATCATATTAACGTTTTCGTTTTGGTTCTTGATGTTTACGTTTTCGTTCTTTATGTTATCGGGCAACCTTATCATATTAACATTTTCGTTTTCGTTTTCGTTCTTAATGTTTACGCTTAATATGACTCGGAAGAAATGAGAGGAGTCTACTCGAGATAGGAATATAGAGATAGATACAAAATCCGTATTATAAAAGTATAATAACATAAAAGTATAATAATATAAAAGTATAATATAGAGATAAAGTACAAAAAAATCACTGTCCAGGTGGGTTGCTGACAGCCTGATGCAGAATACCCGTCACCTCGTCTAATAGCTCCTCAAGGCGAGGATCCGTAGACAGGGCCCTCCAATAGCCCTCTATCTCATGCAAGCGGGCCGCCAACGCCGGAGGGATGGCTGGAGGCTGAGGCAGGTCCACCCAAGGATCCAAGCCGATCGGGTGGACGGGCGCCGACGGGTCAGGATGGGGTGGCGTGGTCGGCAACACGTAAGGCCGGCTCTGCGACGCGTACCAAGCCATGTAATCTGCTGTGACACCTGCTTGGCAATCCTCGCTGGTGCGTCTGTGCTCGGCCAGCCTGTAGAAGCGACTCTCGTCCTGCAGATCCCGCCACTTGTTGTGGCTGTGGGCAAACACGGCGATGTACCTCGCGTTCTTCAAGGTGGTGTCGTGAGAGACCTGATCTGGCGCGATGACGTCCTGCGGGATCCCCTGGACCCGTCCGAACTGCCGGAGGCACCTATCGGGCATATACGGCTCCTCCTCCCCGCAGAAGGTGATGGTGCCCCGATAGGTGGACTGACGGTACTGGCCGTCGAAGTCCAGATCATGCCCAAAGGGCATCCACTCGACCTATAATTAAAAAAATCAGGCGTAAATGACGGTTAAGAAATGTAAGTTATATAGATAGAGTCTCGAATACATACGTCGGCGACGGTAAGACGGTCCACCTCGTCCCGCAGCTGCCGCACCTTCTTCAGCTTCGCGGCGTCCTTCATGCGTTGTGGCGCCTTCGGACCGATGAACTTCGTGTAGAAGCGAGGGTCCGCCTTCCTAGCCGGGTCGCTGGAGAAATCACCTCGGAAGTGACGGAAGTACGCCCATATCCAAGCCTTGACACAAAAAAGAATTTCGTAATATAAATTTTTTGAAACTATAACTCTATTTCAGCGGTCTCGTACCTGTAGGATCGGCGTGCAGCTATCTATACCCTTCGCACCGGAGCGGGTAGCCTCGCCTAGGCCCCTGTAAAGAGATGCGAGGGCACCTGCTGCCCATGCAAGGGTGGCCGTACGCGGGATGTCCCAAATAAGGTCGAATATCCTCCATGGGATCCGGCTCTGCGACTTGTCCACAAACAAAGTCGCGGCGAGAGCGATGGACATGTAACCTATGTGGAGAAACCGCCGCTGGGCAGGGTCATCCTGGGGCTGCCCCCCTCCCACATGCATGCGCAGCCTAATCTGCTCAGGATCAGCCGCGGCCTCTGGGTCATCAGCGGGGGCGGGGTCGACGAGCGGGCCGTGTCTCTGCTGCCAGAGCTCAGTCAACCAAGTCACTGGAGGTCCGCCAGCGTGTCTGTATGACTTCAGGGCCTGCGGGGTGAGCTGGTAGTACTCCGCGACGGTGGGGATCAACGCTCCCGCGGGCAGATCTGACGTACAAGGGAGGCCATCGATCGGAAGTCCCATGAGGCAGGCAACATCGTGCAGCGTGATGGTCATCTCGCCCTATGGAAAGTGGAAGGAGCTGGTCTCCGGGTGCCAATGCTCCAAGAAGGCTGTGCAGGTAAACTCGTCGACACACTCCCAGTGGAGGGACCTCAGCTGCGGGATGCCGGATGGGATCAGATCCTGCACCCAGGTCCCCGGGCCCTCAAATATGTAGCGATCGAAAGGCTGCAGGTGGGTCGCCCGGTGGTGGAACTTAAGCAGCGGCAGCTCCACAGTAGGATCTCTCCACACCTGATACGCGCGGTGATGTCTGTAAGACAGAAGCAGCTCTCCCGGCGGCAATAAAGGGTCGACCTGCACAGCCGGGGCGGCTGCCTGCGCAGGTATGGGCTCGGGCTCTACCTGTGGGCCCCCCTGGCCATGAGCCTGCCCCTCCTGACCGTCGACAGCCTCCTCAACGACGTCAGGGATCACATCATCTGCAGAGGCCAAGGAGATCGTCGCTAGGGTGGGGGAGGTCGAAGGCTCGGCCTCCTGGGTGCCGGATGTAGAAGCCTCTGCAACGGCTGAAGTAGAAGTCTCCGGAACGGCTGAAGTAGATGCCTCCGGGATGGTGGGTGGAACACGAGTAGGCGGTCTACCCATGTCGCCCCGTCGCCCAACGACTACGTCAGTAATGCAGCTACTCAAAACATCAGCGGTCTCCAAAGAAGGCTGCAACCCCATCATCGCATCGCCAGAAGGATCCCAAGCTGGCAGACCCTTCCAGAAGCTGTCGTGCTCGTCGGCCGGGGGGGTACCCATCGACTGCTGGTACCGCTCTGCAGACGCAAGCAGATCGTCGACTGTAGCTGTCGGAATGTCGGGTACCGTCTCCTCTGGAATCTGGCTGACCGCTGCCCGGCCGGCGATCGTAACAGGCCGGAGGGTACCATCACCCCTCATGAGCCTCCCTGCCTGTTATTATGAAATTTAATGTTTTTATTGTCTTTCATTTAGAATTTATTTGTATGTAGTTTAATATATTTTAATATATTTTAAAATATTTTAATATTTTTATTTTAATTTATTTTAATGTCTTTTAATATATTTTAATATGTTTTAATATCTTGTAATATATATTAATCGTTTTTATTGTTTTTCCATTAAAACTATCAAAATGTACAAACTATATAATATCTATCAAACTATATACTAAAACTATATGATCTATTTTTTATTGTTTTTCAATTAGAATTTATTTGTATGTAGTTTAATATATTTTAATGTTTTTATTTTAATTTATTTTAATGTCTTTTATTATATTTTAATATATTTTAATATCTTGTCATATATATTAATCGTTTTTATTTTTTTTACATTAAAACTATCAAACTATATACTAAAATAATCTATCAAATTATATTATAAAACTATATTAAAATATAAACTATATTATAAAACTATATTAAAATATAAACTATATTATAAAACTATAAAAATAAATCAAACAATTTAAATAAATCAAAAAACATACCGGTGGGGTCGGGACCGGCGAAACCTCTACAGACCGCCGCTTCCGCGGCGGTAATAGGTCCGCCTCCACCACTCCGTCGCCATCACCACCACCACCACTACCGGACGCCGCCGCCGCCGCCGCCGCCGCTGCTCCACCACCACCACCGTCACCATCACCACCCTCCTCAACCTCCATGGGCGCCACCCCACCACCACCCCCGGCCACCGGCTCCACCGCCACCCCCTCCCCCAGTGCTCCACCCCCACCACCACCCTCCTCAGCCACCGGCTCCACCACCACCTCTCTCTCCGGCTCCATCTCTCTCTGTCTCGATCTCTTCCTCTCTCTCTCACTCCGGCGATCTCTCTCTCTCACACTCCGGCGAAGACGAAGAAGACGAAGACGAAGACTCTCTCTCTCTCGACTCTCTGGCAAAGAAGACGAAGACGAAGGGAAGACGAAGAGGCACGTCCTCTTCGTCTTTTGTAGACGGGCTTGCACGTCCTTAAGGACGTGCAAGCCCGTCCCTGAGGACGTGCAAGCACGTTTTAAAAAAAAATTAAAAACGTGCTTGCACGTCCGGGCTCGGGTGGCTGCATAATACCTTGCACGTCCTTAAGGACGTGGGGATTTGCGGTGTATATAGCCAGAACGTAAATATTTCAAAGGTGTTATTTTATTTATATATAGATTTTTTTTTTTGTAAGAATAATTATTTATATCAAAATTAATTATTTATTAGGTATTATTTTATTTATATCTATATTATTTTTTGATAAGATTATTTATGTCTAGATTAGTTTTTAATTAATTTATATTTCTCGCACACTTTAATCATTATTAGTTTAATTCTCACCTTGTAAATTAGATTTATTATTGTTTTCATATTTTTAACATATATATATATAATAGAGTTGAATGTGAAAACTACAAGTCAATCTCCTGAGATTGATAAGAGAGGAAGGAAGTAACATTATTCATGTGACCAACAGCTGTAGTCTACCATATACTACTTAATTACATTACGTTCAAATGCTCTAAAACCTAACACTATAAGATAACCCTATAAATATATATAAAGTCCTAAACCCAATCAAATTGGATGGATATTAATTGATGTTTAACTGCCTTTGTGAATTCCGTCGTTTTGTTCAAAGGTGTCGACTATCCCATATGCTTTTTTTACCTTCTAAATTATAGGTTCGTATTTTTTTTTTATTAGGAAAAAATTCGACTAGGTAGCGCCTAACCGATAGGGTTAATGAGACCTAAATCATTGGCTATATCAACACTCCTGGTAGAACGGCAAAAGTGTGCAACCTTATCCGCCACTCTAAATTATAGGCTCCTTAATTTTGAGTTGATGGATGCCGGAATTAACATAATACAATATCTTTTAGGAATAAAAACTTCAATGTAGTCGTTTTGGACCAAGAGCTCGTTTCGAACTACGTGAAATGACAGTTTAGGTTTATATAAGAGCAACTATAACAGATTCTCCATTTTATAGTCTAATAGATTTTCAATCTCATTGGAATTTGGTTATTCACCCTGTACGAAAAGGCCGAGTAGCTGAGGAGTAACTGAAGCTGATTGAGTAGATGAATCTGATGAATTATTTGTGTTAAATATAGGTTGAAAAACTAGTGTGGTGTTTGAAAAACCTAGCAGGGTAGCTGATGAAAATTTGTGAATAAAAACCATAAGCTTCGAAAAAATTTGGGTGAGTAACGGGTGAAAATCTATGATTTCAAAAGCTAATTAAACTAAAATATTATATTTATTTCATTTAGAACTATATAATATCAAAACCACAAGCTTTGAAAAGCCACTTCTTGTGCCAAATAGAGCCAAAATCTTTAAAATGGAGAAGTTGTTAGAGTTGAATCAATGATAATTTGAATAATATATATTTTTTATTTTTTCATTTTGAAGAAAATTTTAAAAAGTTGTTGGAGATAGTTTAACGAGGCTGGTATTAAAGGAAGTCCAACCTCAGGAGCTCGTGAGAAGCAAGGGGCTTGACCGACCTAGCTTCCTAACCCCCACAAAACCAAGTAGCAAGATTATTGATTTACTCTCTCTGTTTCAAAATAAAAGTCGTTTGACTTTTCTGCACGCATTTTAAGGATGTAAAAACTATATAAAATATTATTTTTTTTAATGAATTTATTTTGACAAATTTATACTTATAACTACCAAGTATCAAATTATTAAAAAAATTGATTAAAAAATATTTTATACTCCCTCCGATTTAATATAAGGCATTTGACTTTTTTGCACGTGGTTTAAGGAGCTAAAAACTATAAACAATATTAATTTTTTTAATTAAATTTTTTTACATTATAATACTTATTAATAGTAAGTATTATAATGTAAAAAAATTTAATTAAAAAAATTAATATTTTATATAGTTTTAGCTCCTTAAACTACGTGCACAAAAGTCAAATGTCTTATATTAAAAAACGAAGGGAGTATTTTTTTTATCTCCTCAAAAAGCGTGTAGAAAAAGACAAATGACATTTATTTTGGAACGGATGGAGTATTCATTATAAACTTCTTATCCACTTTATCATGTAAAAAATAAATGTGCATTTTATCATTAAATTTTGAAAAAAAACAAATGTAAGGTAAACAAAATGTTGACATGTGAGTCAATTGAAAAACCTTGTAATTTTTTTTAAAGACTTGTAAATCATAACTAGATAGTACATACATTGAAACTGATTCACAAAGTTCTGGAAATGCGATCGATATCTGATGGCTTTACGGAGTTCACAAACTGAGATGTCAACTAGTGATCCTTAGATTTCTTTGTGTGTGTCTTTTTTTGGCTGGTTGGTTCTTTTGTTGTTTGGCCTTGGTTTACAGTGTAGTATAACTTGCACTTTTCTTTTACTTATGCATTTTCCTTTCTGTCAGTTGCTTCTTGTTATTTCCTTTCTGTCATTTGCTTTTGTTATTTAATTCTGCTTGTACATGATAATTAGACTATCTACCGACTTGCTTGGTCTCTCGGTTTTTTTAGATTTATCTAAATAATCTAATTCTTATCACGCTTCCAAAAAAATACAGTCCCTATACAAAAATCCCTTTCATTAAAAAAATCAGCTTTTAATAATAATAATAATAATAATAATAATAATAATAATAATAATAATAATAATAATAATAATAATAATAATAATAATAATAATAATAATAATAATATACCAATTATGGTCTCTATAAATAGCAGTTGAGTTCTGCATCAGTTTTCACAAACTTAGCTCAAACAGCCAAAAATCTAAAGCCATGGCCATCTCCAAAAGCCTTGTGTTGTTTACCCTCCTCATCTCTCTCTTCATTCTCGACGTTGTCCATGCTCATCAGTTCCACCACCGATATGGCTATGGCCGAAAGATCCGTACGTTCCATCCTTTTCAAATATATACTTAGCTTTATACATAATTAAACTTGATCTTGTTGTTAAAATTCCTTGTGGTATATGAATATATACATATATAGATTGTGGAGTGGCGTGCAAGGCGAGGTGCAGGTTGGCGTCGAGGCATAAGATGTGCGTGAGGGCATGCCGGACGTGTTGCAGGCGGTGCAGCTGCGTCCCGCCGGGCACCTCCGGCCACCAGGACGTCTGCCCTTGCTATGCCACCATGACTACCCATGGCGGTCGCCGCAAGTGTCCCTGAACCATCCATCTACCTTAGCTCGATCTATCTATCCATCTATACCAATACCATTAAAGGTTGATCATTTTTCTCTTTCTATTTTTTTTACAAATTTTTTTAAAAAAGCTCAGTTATCTGAATTATAATCATATCTATATATGTATAAGATAAGATAGGAGTGCCTGTGTTCCTTTGGATGAATATATTTGTTATATACATATATTTATGGAATAAAGACAACGATGATCGATATGTTACTTATATGTACGTACGTACTCTGTATCAATCCATATTGTGTTCTCTCTCTATCTCTTTTTTTGGAGAAGCTATTCCATAATAAATAAGACCGTGTGTGAGCTAGGAGATACGAACAACATATAAACCTAACGGATTCCATCTCAAAACCAATTGATAATATGTTGTTCAACACATCTCAATATTTTCGATGAGGAACAATCGATCACATCTCAATACTTTGTGTCTGCTGTGGAAAGATGTGAAATATAACATCCTAGCCTTGCATATAAGCCGATAGACTACCCCACATAATACCAATTGGTTTTAAAATGGAACCCCACTCAGCTTGTGTGCTCGGTTTGGTTAGCGCGTGTGCGCTTGAGCGTGCGTGACCCCCACATCGTATGACCCATCATGATTTAACATCTGCATAAATAAACGGTAAGGGCACAATGCCCATATATAGTACTTCGGATTTCAACTTCGGTGTTACTCGCTCTTCTATTATGAGGGTTTAGCACTGTCTCCAATCAATGTTGTGCTATAAAGACTGAAGACATTTCTGCACTCAATCGAGAGGAGATGATGTGAATTGTGAAATGACATCCCACATTGATAAAATAATGAAATGATGAATCCGAGCTTTGCGTATAAGCCGATGGACAACCCCACCTAATGTCAATTTGTTTTAGAATGGAATCGCACTCAGCTTATGTGTTCGGCTTGGTTATATAGCGTATGGTGCGCTTAGACGTGCGTGACCCCCACGTCATATGGACCACCGGAATTTAACTGTCTGCAGCGTTATCTGATTCCGAACTCACGTATTTCTTATAAGGTGTTGATGATGCCTAATTGTGGGTGGTTCGTGTTCAAATTGGGGGCAGTTTGGTTTGTTCTTGCTACTATCACGGGTGTGGTCCTATTTACCATGGTATAAGGGGTGCTTATTTTACAGATTAGTGCATCAACGGAAGGTTGACAAAGCTGCTAAAAGATTTGGATTTGAACTAGTACCACATTAATTAATTGAAGTTGTTGAAGTAAGAAACATGTGCGAACTTCAGTAGGTGAGCAAGATCGATCGCCATTACAACTAGAAGAGAGATCGAGAGAGATCAAGAAGATGATGAACTTTGTTATTAAAAAAAGTAGTGTTTTTTTACAGGCATAGCTTCTGTTTATATAGCTGAAGGGATGAGCAGTTAGCTCTTTCTAATATCTTGCAGGGCCCGCCCTGGGCATGGCCAAGTGGGGTGATCGCCCAGGGCCTCCGATTTTTCGAGGCCTCATTTTAATCATTTTAGTTTAGTATATATATAGAAAAGAGGAAAGTGTAGTAACTAACCCAAATATTCGGATGGTTTGCACTGCTTGCCCCCCCCCAAAAAAATTTGCAAAGCATTAACCCTGTACCCGGTTTCTCACAGGTTGCAGACGGTTGGAGAGAGAAAAGCAACAGTGAGAGAGAGGATTTTCAGATCTGGAAATTGAAGACGGGAGAGGTTCCGATTCGGGTTCAGTTCCGGCGTGCGGCGCGGAGCCTTGTCGGAGGTCGGTGGATCGGACTGCAACGACGAGGACCATGGTATGTTGCTCCATCCCATTCATCTTGGTCCTTCTTCCTCCCATTCGTCTCCAATGGCGGCCCCAAACCTTCGCCATTGATGCGGCCAACGATGCAGCCCCAAGCTTTCGCCAAAATTGAAGGCTGATTTCAAGGCCGGGGTACACGATTCCGACGCAATTGAAGGCAATTGCTAAGGTCGATAGAGGTGGCTAAGAGTTGAAGGCAGTTGCTGCTCAAATTCGACATCGTTCGGGTCAGGCGGTGGTGACGGTGACTGGCGATGTATCTTAATAATGTTCTAACACACAGTTGATGGATTTGGCTTCACATGTACAAGTTCGAGCAATGATTGTTCCCCACTTATCCTTTTTATTCTTGAAATTTTCACATCTTCAAATTTGCAGTAACAAACCTTTGAGCTGAGTATTGAATTTGTTGTGATTTCTTTTGTTGCTGTTGGTTCAGTCCTTTCCCAGGTTGGTGTATTTATTGCCACTGCTGCTGCTGCTTTTGCCAATCTTCTTGTTTGCGCATGTTTCCTGTTACAAATGACAGCGATTTTGTGGCAAAGAGGTGGTTGTTGACACTCCTGTTGTTCATTATTCTTGTGATTCTGCCAAGGAGTCGGGCATTGATAGTCATCTGGTAATCTTGTTCTTCCTTTTTTCGAAAGTGACTCGTCAAGCATACAAACTTCTGGTAATGTTATACACCTCACTTGTAATGTATGTATACAACACAGCCTGACCCATCTTACCTGATGAATTTACACTAAACCTTTGGTAGTATATGATTCTTTTGGTTAGCTAAAAAAAATGCATGTTTGGTTAACTTATTGTGGTCAAATATATTAAAGTGACTTGAGCTAAACCAAGATTGCCCATCTGAAATGGTTTAATGATGAGCCTGAGAATTGAAGTACAAGTGAATTAGCTCTGTTGGGAATCACATGGAGGCTTTGTTCAAGCCTTGATTTGCAGTTGCTGGACATTTGACTCAATATGCTGATTAAGAAATTGTTGCCATATATATTCTATCTTTATCCATTTGAATCAAATTGAGGGACAGTAAATAAGTTAAACTTTTTTCCAAGTTTTAGTTGTATTGAGATTTCTATATTGAATTATTTTGCTTTCATAAAAAAAAATCCTCATGTATTGTAGTGAAAACAAGTGCTCTGTGCAATATGATGGATCGTAAGCAATCATGAATGGACACATTTTTGGAATGTTTGGTTAATGGCTTAAGGATTGCTTATGTTATTTATAGTACATAATGAATAACATGCCACGTCTCTCGATGTTCTCGTCAAATAGAAAATAAAAGTTTTGAAAGGGTGTTTTTGATCATACTCTCGTATTTGGTAGACACCACAACGTTTGTACATGTCATCTGTCTATTTCAACATTCCAACCTTAGCGTTTGTACATGACACCTGCAGTTAATATTTACATGGCACTAGTGAGATTTTTCCGCCAAATTCAGCCCGTTCTACGAGCACCGCTTCCTTCCGCTCATCCTCCCCCTCCGCGGCTCTTCATCTTCATCGAGATTGGGTGTAGCAAACACCTTCCTCCGCCACCACCGAGCGCTCCTCTGCCAAGCGCATAAGTATGCGCTTTTCTCGTGTCATGTACATCGTATTTGAATGACATGTTAATAGCAGTTCATGTCATGCACATCGTCTATGAATGACAAGTTTGAATTTCTCATAATTATAAAATGTGCGAACCACATACTCAATTACTCATTATGTAGCATAAGCGTTTCCAAGTGCATCATAAGTGACACAAAAACGCATCGGTCAGTCGACCAACGTGCATAGAGCACTGTCATGTCAAAAGTATCAACTATCATGTGTACATTACATGTGTAAGAGAATAATTTTCATTTATTTTGGATATTTTTTGGTTTTTTGTATTTGTAAGTTACTTTTGCTCTCTATCTTAGCCATGACATTGTACACTTATCGGATGGATGTCGGTCACAGATTCCTCGTTGTCAATCTAGAGGTCACATAAGACATTGCACGCTCTTTGTCCCAATCGTAGCATCACGATGAACCTTCTTTTATTGCGCGATCGGACTATAGACTAGAAAAAACCAAATTGTGTCATCCATTATACATGACATGTAATAGGTTTGACATGTCACCTATGTCACTTGACATGACAATCGGAGTGAACGAACTTACCCCAGCAGTTTTCTGGGTCGGTGCATCTGGCTCAGCACCCTTAAACGCCATGGAATTAAGGTTGGCGACTTCATCATTAATAGATTTCTCTGTCTATTTCATCATTCCAGTCTCAAAGAAGTAACTAAAAAATCAGTTAACGAACATAATTAATATATATTGTTTCAATTTGATCTTAATTTACTTTCTAGTATTTTTTCATCCATTGTTTCAATTTGATCTTAATTTACTTTCTGGCAATTTACTCCGTAGCCAAGGAGCACCATTTAAAAGGCAGGTGCTACCAAGTGGTGATGAAGTCCGAGCGCTCCTCTCCCAAAGACGATGTACATGACATGAACTGATATTTACATGACGCTTACTTTAGTTTTACATGACACTTACTTTAGTTTTGTATTGAACTGGAAACATAGCTGTCATTGAATTACTTATTTTGAACATCTCAATATTCATTCCTTGAATATGGTATAGCAGTATGCTATGCTTCAACTCGTGACATCTGTATTTCATATTTAGCCATTTCCATTTTTCAATATTGTTTCTTCTGTATGACAGAATCGACAGAGCTACTCTCATATGCTTGCAAAGATTAAAGCATCTCAGACGAAGGAGTCAGATAAGCAGACGATTGCTAAGGGAAGTGGGAACAAAGGAACTGAACTGGGCAATTCTGATTCTGACAGCAAAGGAACATTCACAAAGAAAGACAAATACAGAGAGCTTTGTGTTCAGTTTGGTCGTCTGAATGACATTCTTTTCACTCGCACCAGGTACTTGCTAACAAAATTTAGTAGTGTTGTATTTGGTAATATTCATGAGTGAATCCTGATGTGGCTGACCTTTGTTGCCCTTTTCTTTACTTCAATTTGGAAATATTCACAGAAGTCTTGTCATCGGTGAAGAATTTGCTACGGGAACTTCTGTCTTCTGGATCACAAGAGGAATAAAATTTTGGCTCAAATGCTGCTGAGAATGGACTTGCTATTTTGAGGGTCATTGTTGTACTTGTATTCGCAGTTAATAATGTGAACAGGAAGACTGAGGGCCAAACCTATGCAGAATGCTTGCAGCACACAATTCTAGTTCAGAACGCAGCTACTGCAGCTTTTGAGCTTGTGAGCCTCTTGATGAAGAGATGTGTGCAACTACAAGATTCGCCTTCTAGTTATCTTATTCCTGGTATTTTGATCTTTTTGGAATGGTTAGCTTGTTGCCCTGATGTGGCTGCTTGCACTGATGTGGAAAAAGAACCAGCAGCTGCTAAATCTTCATAATTCTCCCCAATTGGTACATCAGATCGATCAAAGGAAATCCTGCATACATGACATGCATGAACTGCTATTAACATGTCATTCAAAGACGATGTACATGACATGAACTGCTATTAACATGTCATTCAAAGACGATGTACATGACATGAACTGCTATTAACATGTCATTCAAATACGATGTACATGACACGAGAAAAGCGCATACTTAAAGCGCTTGGGAACTCTTGTCATGTACGTCGTATTTAAATGACATGTTAATAGTAGTTCATGTCACTAGTACAAAATCATGATTTTAGCCTGTGGTATTTTACCCCGGATCTCATTTTTATGGGATATAAAGTCATAAATTGCATGTTTTCATTTAATTTTGTTTATTAAAATAAATATACCCCGGACCATATAAAAAATATCCGGGCTATATTATCTTGAGGTATTACCTAAACTATAGAATATACCCCGGGCGTTTTTTTTAAGAAATCCGGGCTATATACTTTTTTACCCCGGAAAGAATAGTTACATGTAACTATTTTACCCCATAAAAATATCCGGGGTATATGTGATTTAAATATCCGGTTTAAAAAATAGTTTTTTTTTTAATTTTGAAATGAAATTGATTAGGCGGAGATAGATCGTTCGAATTGGGAAACCCTTCTGTAGCTCCGAAGATGCTCCCTCCTGTAGCTCCGACGTCGCGCCGCTCTCCGACCTGCAATTCTCCGGCCTCAACCTGCTGCCTCCATCACCGAACCCTCCTCCTTCCCTGACTCCTCTTCCATCTCCTCTCTTCGCCGTCATCCCCTTCGAAACTCGTCATCCTCGCCTTCTCCTCTCTTCGGCGCCGTCCTTTTCACCGCCATCTTCGCCTCCGTCCACTCCTCCGTCGTCCACTCCTCTTCCGTCCTCTCCTCCGCCATCCTCTTCCTAAACAAAACCCCTAAATTGTAGTTATGTGAAACCCTAAATCGAAGGCTGACTCCAACGCTTTGGCACAGACAAATTGAAGAGGAATCGAAGGACGACTCCGAAGCTTTGGCACAGGTCGGTGGTTGCTGCTGCTCTGCTCTCGAATCTCCTGCCAAACGACGGTCGTTGCTGCTACTTGTGCCTGAACTTTAAATATTTAAGTGGGGTGAATTACTTGTTATACCAACTAGTTTGTCTTGATGAAATTTTACAGGTATCCTTGGTTCAGTCCTTGCAAAAGACCGGCAAATGCCAAGTGTCTCTGATGTTCTTTCGGGAGCTTTCAAGGTACATACCTTAAACCAGAATTGCCAATCCCTTGTGGGTCTTGAGTAGGTTGAATTGAATAGTTGAATCCTTCATCTTTTGCTAAGTTTGTAGAGAAAATTGCTGCAAGTATATTTTGCTTGTCACTACAGTTATTTAAGTTGTATGCATCATTGTTTTGAAGCATATTTTGCTATTTAGCATTAACGCTAAATTTTAATTATTCTTTTTTTTGGTCTTTGGGGCGATACTAAGAATGCAAATGGACTTGCATAAGAATCAATGTCTTCAATTTTAATTATTCTTAATCCAGAGGTATTTATAGCACACCCGTTTGGAGAAATTTGTTTGTAAATTGTGATTTAGTTGTTTAGTGTTATTGTAAGTTGGTGGGCTCTTGTTTGAAACTCCTTGCATAAGAATCAATGTCTTCAATTCAGGCTGTGTTTGACTTCATCCGAGCGGTGCTAGGTAACCACATTTTCTTTCTAGTTAAATTATATAGCATCTATAGCTTTTGAGATGAGAGATTCCAATAAATATAAATAAATGGAAGTGGACATGGTAGCCTGAGAATTTGTGACGAGGTTATGATATTTGCATATAATTAGGGTGATAAGAGTTATCTTCTCATCTGTGGACTCCCTTGATTTCTCTTCCTTTCTATCTGTAGCTAACCATTACTCTTAGAAAGGAAGATGAAGACCCTGAGAAGGGTTTGTACACTGAGTACTATTATATGCTGGTGGATTGGTTGAATATGTAAAATGGTTAAATACTGATAAGGTATGTTTTAACTAATTAGCATTCTTTTTTGATATTTGGGCCTGCAAGTTGGGTAAACATCATGGAGACACTTATTAATTGATACTCATTTCTTTTTGCCATCCATTGTTTTAGAAACCACTGCATGATGTTATAGGCTTCCGAAAAGAAACTGATGGGGTCATAATAAACGTTTCTCTTCAATGGTCAGCATTTTCTTCCTGGTTGCATGATTATTTAAAATTTTGAAATATTCTTTTAGCTTGATTGACTCATTTTGTTCTGTCTACAGGTGTGCCGATGCTTATTCTGACACATTGTTGGGCTATGCTAATAGTATACGTACAATTGATGGTGGTACACATATTGATGGTTTGAAGGCTTCATTGACTAGAACTCTTAACAATCTTGGAAGGAAATCAAAGATTATCAAGGTGTGCATCAGATTTAAGGAGCTTTATTCCGCTCTATTTTATTTTCTCTATATATAAATTATTGCTTTTTCAAAAGGGAAACTGTTTTGTTTAGCATTTCTGGCATTGGTATTTTTACTGAAAACATTGGAATGGAAAAGAAAGTATACTGAATATGTTACCTTCAATTTTAGGAGAAAGATATTACATTAAGGGGTGAACATGTGCGCGAGGGACTGACCTGTGTTATATATGTGAAAGTTCCAAATCCTGAGTTTGAAGGGCAAACAAAGGTATCAAATTCTTCCTCGTGTCTATTTTACTTTATAGCAATATATTAATAGTCTACCTGAAAAATTTGCCAAATGCATCTGATGCTATCTGTTACTGATAGACAAGGTTGGGGAATCCAGAGGTCCGCAAAGTGGTTGACTAGAGCATTCTAGAGTATCTAACTGAGTATTTGGAGTTACATCCAGATGTATTGGATTCTATTCTCTCAAAGTCTTTGAATGCCCTCAAGGTTTGTCTACTCTGAATTGGGTCACTTGGAAGCAAGAAACTTTCTTACAATAATTTTCCAGATCTTGCAATCTAAGTACGAGCGGCTTATTTATCAACTTCAAGCTATAACCCTGTTTAAGTTTTAAAGATTTAATGATATAATTCAAGAAAAAGGGGATTTCAAACCCTCAAAACAATCAATGAATCCAAACATTATTTGTGCTTTCGCACGTGAACATGTCCTAATTCAACTAGTCAAAACTTAAAAGAGATAAAACGAGTTTTAATCAATATAAATACAATATGTTTCTAAATGACAAACTTAACCAAAACATTTGTAAAGTAAAGCTATAATAGGTGAAGTCTTCTTAACACTCTCGTCCCGTGAGAAAACCCCGCCATAGAAGCAATCAATAAGCAAAAGGGAGCGGGTACCTGAAACTATCCACGAAGTCAGGCCAAGAGACGCATGCGGGCCCTAAAGACCTCGCTGAGGACATATAATACGCCTATACCTAAAATAAAAGATGTTCTAGTGCAGTACGGAATTTAAATCACACAAGCATGCTGACAATTTATATATGCAGAAAGCGATTTTAAATGGATCCACACAGAATGTCAAGTGGCATATCCCCAAACTCCCAATATGTGCCCACTCCGGGGTCATACATGTCCGTACCCAACTCCGAGGTAGGACGCTCGGTCGGTGCCGCAGCCATCATATATCCGTACCCAACTCCGAGGTAGGACGCTCGGTCACCGCCGCAGACATATCATAATATAAGACTCGACTGGGACCGAATCGATATGAAACACGAATGCCCTAATGACCCTGACAACGACTCTAAGGACTCACAGATAACGGCCGTTCTCTTTTCAAACGCATAAAGAATAGGGATGCTCATTCATAAGTGCAAGTCCTAAGCATGATACTACATGACATGCTTTTATGCAGATGCAACACCTACATACTATATGACATATCAGGCATGAGGTCCTAGTTACTGAGTAAGCTCTCGTAGGAAACTTACCTGGAGTCTTCACATCCAATTTGCCAGCAACAAGCAACTCAGAGAATCATCCATTAGCAAATAAGCCACTCAGAGAATCACCCAATCACACTAGCAAGTAATAAGCAAGGAATAAATCATCAATACATATTTAATCAACACACAAGAAATTTTCCAAGTCATCACAAGGCTGAATAATATTTTGTTCAAGTAACCTCGCATTCTCATCATAACCATCATTCTCTATTAACCTTGTTCCCATCAAGTATGAAACTTAGTTCAACGCCTTACAAATATCATTACTCAAAACATCTTACTTCATACCAAGTTCAGGTTTCCCTTAATCATTTCTCAAGTAACCATCAATTATCAAATACTCTAATACTCAACAAAACCCTAGGTTCCCAAAACCAAGAATCAACAAGTCTTATTTATCAAAACTCACATAATAAATCATGTTCAACAAGTAACCAAGTAAGTTGATATTTCAAGAAATCTTTTATAGATCCAATTATAAGAACTACTCAACAACAAGCACTACAATCAAGCACATGAGTATAATAATTTGTAAAGCATCTTTTATATAATCTTACTAACCAATTCATAACTCGGTAAGCACAACAACAAACTTACAAGTATAACAAGTTCTCAAGATGTCTTTTATATAACCTTATGCACTTGACCATATTTTAGGTACTCTTATAAGATTTTGCTCATCAAGCACACTAGCATCCTAGGGTAAGTTGATATTTTCCGAAATCATTTCTAATTTCAAGTATAAGAATTTACTCAACAACAAGAACTACAAGCAAGCTTAGAAGCATACGAGCATAAGATTAAGAACCCAATTCCAACTCAAGTAGATCAAGGTAGTAACTCTTTAACCACTTAACAAGTCAAGACATATAATCTTCTCACTTTTATACTCAACATATATTACAAGGTTTCTAAGACTCAACCCTAATCTTAACGAGATTCGCATATAAAGTACACAACAAGGTCACAAGACATCATAATTTCTTAAGACATCTTTTAATCATCTTAGGCACTTTAACTATATCTTAATTAACTACTCTTATAAGTTTACTAATCCAATCCATTTAACAACCAATGAACAAACATGATATAATGATGCACTTTCTAACTCGATTTCTACAACGAATCCTATCTCATATTTATCTTAAGACACTCGACAATAACTCACTCGACTTAAAATAGAATCAATTAAGTCCATTAGTTATCATTTCTAACTATCATTTCTAAGAGGATTAACTCATCACCACATGTCAAGGTAGTTAACTACATTAGAGTGATTCCATAATTGTTATACTAATCAAACTCAATTACGACCTTATACAAGTGGGTTTTTACCCTAAACTATAGAGTCCACCCTATCCGATTTACCTTAATTCATTAATTACTTCATCAACCAAAAACCCCTATTCAGAAATCAAATATCCCAATCCATATTTTATCGATTGGCAATGTTTAACTTAATTTGGTTAATAAGTATATAATATTATTTTATTATTTTCAATCGATATTATAGCAACCTATTCAAGCTCATGAATTCGCAAGATAATTCATGTCAACCCAATCAAACTTCACTCGTATCAGCCAAGTTTCATAGTTAATCCAAACAAAACCCCCCATGTGAAAGATTTGTACCCCAAATCGGAGGCTGCTCGTCGGGATAGGAGAAGTGTTGGTGTGGCTATCGGCTTGAGAGGCTGCTCGGAGAAGGAGAGTCGCCAGCGGTAGGATGGACGGACAGGTGAGGGGAGCAGCCACCGACTCCTCCTTCAGCTTCAACCCGAGAGAAAGGGATCGAGGGAGTCGAAACCCCTGACCCGGACATGAGTGGAGGAGGTTCAACGAGCTTCATTGGTGACGAGGAGCCTTTGACTCCCTTGAATCTGTGCACAGGAGCTCTGCTTCGGCCGTCGAGAGGGAGAGAGAGAGAGAGAGAGAGAGAGAGAGAGAGAGAGAGAGAGAGAGAGAGAGAGAGAGAGAGAGAGAGCATGACAAGGAGCATCGTTTCGAATTCGGTCGAGGGAAGCAGCTCCGTCCTCATTCACTTGCGGCATATGCTGCTCTTCTCTTGCCGGAAGGAGATGGACACCGGATGGCCAGCGAGATCGACGAGGATGGAGGTTGGAGGTCAAGGTGAGGGCGCGTCGACGAAAGCTCGAGAGGGCCTTCATTGGCGTCGAACAGTGAGAGCGAGAGGAGGGAGGAGGATAAGGAGCCATGGGAGGCTGAATGGAGGGAAGCGTGAGAGCTTGCCCAGATCCGAAAAGAGGAGAGAGGAAAGTGAATAGGGAGTTTGGCGGCTAGGGTTAGCTTATAAGGGTATATATATACTCCGTCAATTAGGGTTAGATCGAGTTACAAAAATCACGAAATTTAACCTGCTATTCTATCAATTATAAGGATTCTACCAAACTTAAATTATTACTAACATCTCTTTAATTTTATAAAATCTTAGAAACACCGAAATGATCTTCTCAAAGTCATCTTAATATACTGCAATTATAAAGATTTTAATTCAAAACTCTAAAATTCCCAAAAGTGCTCATTGTATACATAAATTGAAACTTACTAAAATTATTTTCTTAAAATTCTAATCATATTCTAAATTTATATTATAGCCCGAGTTGATAATTTAATGAAAGTACTTTTAATAAATTTCAAAATTTCTCGATCTTTACATGCCTCTGATCCCCTTTTAGTCGCATGCGCCTCGCCTCGAGGGAGATGCCTCCACCTACGCCTCGCCTCGAGCAATCCACCGTCGAGGGAGATGCCTCCGCCTGCGCCTCGCCTCTATCCCCTTCCTTCTCCCTTCTTTCTCGCTCACCTCCGATCCCCTAGCCGCCGCCCCCGACCCCCTTCCTTCTCCCTTCTTGTGGTTGCCTCAACCATGGCACCCGAGCTCGCCGAATGAGGCGTCTTCTTCCTCCTCTGTTTCCCCTTTCCCCTCTTTTCTTTTTTTTCTTCCCTCTTTCCTGGCTCCCCTCAGTTACCGGCTACCGGTTGCAACCTTCACCCGGATATCCGGTATTGTGCAATTTTTTTCGGATTGGGTTAACCCTGCAAAGATTTCCCAAAAGTGGGTTATTTTTGCAAATCCCCCTATAGAAAAAGGTTAATGGATAATCACTTATGCAAGATGGCGGAATGGTTCAAAGCGGGATGTGATCGTACGTGATTGAATATTAACAAAAATAATCTATAAATTTAATATAAAAGATGATTAAACTAACAAATTATATATGTATTATTTATAGTATTTATTATTATTAAATAAACTGTACTAAATCAATTTAATGTTAAAAAAATAAAATATAGAGATATACATCATTCTTTAACTCCTTTTTCATTACCATGTATTTTATTTAATTGCATTTCCCCATACTTACTTCGGTATTTATATTTCTATCTTAAACATGGATTGAAAAACATATTAAAGTGATTAAATATTAACAAAAAATAATCTAAAATTTTAATAAAAAAATGATTTAATGAAAAACTTTATATATATTATTTATCAATAAAATGCACTAAATAAATTAAACATTAAAAAATAATATAAAAAGTTAATAAAAGAGATGTTTGGTTAAAAAAATTACGAAATTTTTATATAAAATTTATCATTGATAAAATTTGACCAGGGCCTCGGAAATTGATTGGACTGTCAAGATGATCTTGGCAATCAGTCCCAAACTCCTTCATTTGTATTTACAGATCATGTCCTACATATTTACAAATATACAATCTATATCCTATTACCCCTTGGTCAAGTTGGAGCGAGGGTTTCAAACACTAATCCTAACTCGAGAGCCAAAAATATGTCTCTATTACTATATATATTGAAGTGTTTCAATCAGGCATATATATATATATATATATATATATATATATATATATATATATATATATATATATATATATATAGAATGTGGATCAAATGTTAACGCTTCTTATGGTGTTAAATGTTAACAAATATGAGCCCTTGATCGAAGGAAAACGAAAGGCTGAGATTAATTCTGGCTTTTTCTAATTTATATTAAAAAAACAGTGGGGCCCAGCAGGAATTACCCCACCCCACACACCTCACGTATACCCACTTCCCTTTTTTTTTCTTTTTTTTTTTTGATAACAAATCAAATTGATTTGCTATATACCGGATTACTGGGTAATCAATTTTTTTTTGGTCACTTACCGAGTACTCACTTTGATTTGTCGTCCGTGTAACAAGGTAGGTCCGTTTATCAATTTGTTGTGATCTTTTAAGTGTAAATATATATCAACCGATTACATATAACTGCAAATTGCTCATGTGATTCCCTTTTGATTTTTTTTAATTTTGATGGGTTTTTAATTACAATTTTTGTGAAGTATATTTTCTATGAATAATGTATTATTCGACCGGTTACTAATGCTTCGAATAATGCTTTAGAAACCCCAAATCCCTAAGCAATATTATATATTCTACCGAATAATTCTTCTAATTGACATGAATAATGATCAACTTATAAAATAGTGCTTTTAAATTTTGTCTGTCAATGCTTGCCTGCTACCGGCTTATGGGTCGTCTCGCCGGTCTTCGACTTAGCGAATAATTACTTCCAATTTAGCGAATAATTACTATAAACTTAGCGAATAGCTGCAAAATTGACTCACACTTTCGATGAATAATTCCTTATTATCAAGGAATAGTGGCCGTGAACTTGCCGAATAGTCGATAAATTCATAAACAGTTTTAGACAGAGTTTGAATTTCTACACACCTACATCTTATTGACCCTATACATATGAATAATTTCTAATTATCAACGAATAGTTACTCTGAACTTGCCTAATAGTCGATAAATTCATGAGTTTGAATTTCAAGAAACCTACATCTAATTGCCCCCATATATATATATATGAATAATTCCTTATTATCAACGAATAATGGTTCGGAATTTGCCGAATATTTGCCTGCTATCGGCTTATGGGTCGTCTCGCCGGTCTTTGACTTAGCGAATAATTACTACTAATTTAGAGAATAATTACTATAAACTTAGCGAATAGTTGCAAATTGACTCACACTTTCGATGAATAATTCCTTATTATCAAAGAATAGTGGTTGTGAACTTGCCGAATAGTCGATAAATTCATAAACAATTTTAGACAGAGTTGAATTTACACAAACCTACATCTAATTGCCCCCATACATATGAATAATTCCTGATTATCAACGAATAGTGATTCTGAATTTGCTGAATATTCGATAAATCCATGATCAATTTTAAATAGAATTTGAATTTCAAGAAATCCACATCTAATTACCCACGTATATATGAATAATTTCTTATTATCAACGAATAAGGTTCAAACCCCAATACAAAAAAAATATACATCCCCCATTCACATAATCAATCCAAACCCGAAATATATGTCAATTTAATCAAACAATATACAAATTAACGTAATAAATTGACTAGATCTCTTACCCATATCGTAATAGAGGCTGATTCAATTAGGGATCTACATCAGCTATTAAAAAAATAACATCTTATGGAGATTTATATTTAAAAAATCTGGGTAAAGTTAACACATGCGGAGTATATATCATATATTTTTATTTATACAAAATTGGAAAAAAAATCAAACAATTGGTACAATCATCACGGCAAGTTTGTGATTTGTAAATATTGACTTTTTGGAACGGAAGCACACGCGCCCAAATATGGAGTGGCGGATGAATTCACTTGGGCCCACAAAAATTTAATTTAAAAAAATAGAAAATCTCATTTTCATCTCCACCTTTAATTTGTTTCTAATAAATGGCTCAGATTTGTTAATATTTAACACCATAAGGGGTGTGTACACCTGACCCTATATATATATATACCAACTCTAATAGGATGTAGCAGTTGTCTCCTATTAACTAACAAATAATGGAAATGAGTCATATATATCCAATCTGTATAATTATTAAGAGATGCAAGCAAAGCGCGCAACATATATTGAAAACCAGTACGTAGTATTACCTGCCAATGCCATGTTTGTTGCAGTGGAGCAATTAGCTTGTGATCGTCGCCCCTGCGTAGCCTTCAGGACCTCTTGACAAACAGCATTGACAAAGATTGATCTAGCCGAGCTGGATGATTTTCGTCAACATTGTTCTGAAGAGAACTAGGAGTAGAAGACCCATAGGCATGATTAGCAGAAGCACCTTTGCTATCCTTTGGTTCATACAAATCAGGTACCCCCATGTTATTTGAAGCAAGACTTTGCAAGATGACCTTTGGCCTTGGAATGAGTACAAAATATGTCTCGCTTATCCTTTTTATTCTCTTGCTTCTCATAATGATCGATGGCCCTGATGCGAGTTTCTTGATCGAAGCAACTAATATATGCAAGTATGCAACGTTCTCTATGTTGCTTCAGTTTGATACAGTACGTGAAACTCTTCAAGTTGAACTGAATAGTAAGCTTTGTTCACGGATTGTAGGGGATCCATCGACAAGATTTTATTTCTCACATATTCATACACATCTCCTAAGCAAATCAAGAATTGCATGAGTCAGTTCGTTCCTAGACTCAGCTTCAACCACTTTCTTGACCAACATGTGCAAATTGCAATTGACCATGGCTCCATAATTAAGAACACTAAGGAAATCCCGTCTTCCTGGCTAATCTCGAACCCACCTCCCTCTTTAATTGAAAGATGAGGGGTCCGTCTTCCTGGCTAATCGAACCCGCGTTCAAAGAACTCGTCCCACGTGTACTTAATTAGTCGAATCCGCGTACATAAAGCTCTTAAATATCGGTTATAAGGTCGGGATTCACTCTTCTAACCCAAAAGCTTAAGTAATTGTGTATGAGCTTCCCCTCCCCTTATATTACCCCGATGGGACGACCTTTGTAATCCCAATAGGAATTCAATAACCAGCATCAGACCATATGTAATTTGACCAAGTCTAGCGCTGATAATAAGAAGAAGTAATTGCTGGTTTTGTGCAAGAACCACCATTAAAACCTAGTTTGTTCTTGTCAACCATCGCATCTTAAGTTGAGCTGAGCCGTCTTGATCAACGTTTCTCTCTTTATCGATCATACCATGTTAGTTTGACAAGATATTTTTTCCCTGACCCAATAAAAAAAGGTGAAATACTTAGAAACATTTAGGGGTCGGGCAGATCTCTATGTTCTCTTGTTATCAAGGACAAACAATGTTAGACTTAATTTGTCTACAAGTATTCAGTGGCGGATCCAGGATTTCTGTTTAGGGGGCTAAAAACTACAAAGACATTTAATAAATTCAGCATGCTGTTATAAATAGGTTCAATACTAAAAACAAGTTTGATACTAAATATAAGTTCAATACTACAATTCTACAAACAAGTTCATTTTGACGGTAGAGGAGGTAAAACCATCTTGTGCAGGATGTTAGGAGATTGAAGATTGGGCGAGACTCAAAGGGTTAGAGGACCGTGCATGCATAGAAAGGAAAGAAGATTGAAATATGGGCACACATAGGATCTTGGAAGAGAGAAGAGAGAAGATCTTGGCGTGACACTAAAGATCATGTGAAGAAGATAGTGAAGATTTTCTTGGATAAAATATTGTGTTAAATTTTATCTAAGGGAATGAAAATATTGAGTTTCTTTTTTTTTTGTGGAGTATTAGGCGTGTGCATTAGGTGATATATACGTTGCCTACATTAGGAGTCAAGTGACGAAGTATATATTGTTATGTGCGATTTGAGGTTAGTTGCTCGAGCTTGTGTAATAGGTGTACTTGCGGTTGGTGGTTACTGGTTAATGTTCTGCAACTAGTGTTACAATTTGTACTACCATGACTTAGGTTTTTCGGTCAATAAAAGAAGTATACATGTTGAAAATCCTCTCCAAAACAAACAGAGATGGTGACTTTTATTTATCTTGCACCTGTGCCTTGTTTAAAAATTTTCTGTTAAATAACGGTGGGTTATACGACGTGGAGGGGGCCACGCACGCCCAAACGCAACACGCGCCAACCAAGCCGAGCACACAAACCGAGTGAGATTCCATCCTAAAACCAATTGGTGTTAGGTGGGGTAGCCCACCGACTTATATGCAAGACTTGAATTCATTATTTGATCAATGTGGATACTATCCCATTTCATATATTCAACATTTTCACCATAACCAATTTATCTTTACATATGACAAAACGTACTCCTCTTTTGGATTCACAAATAGAGAAATCAATTTCACAACAAGGGAAAGTTGAGGCCCAAACTTCTCAAGCCAAGATGGTAACTCCCAACGGCCACCAAGAACTTCACCGTCTGCCACCCACTCAAACTCGCTACCGCCTTCCTCACCGTCTCCCATCGCAACCTATCTGCCCTCCTCATCACCGTTCGCATTGCCCTTATGGAGTATAGTAAGATAGTATTACATATTTTCATATGTCATAACTGCAAGGGCATTTTTGTAATAAAGAAGAAACGTTAGGGGTATTTTAGTAAATCAGTAGCTGGTTTGTTAGTTAGTTAGACGCTTCTGTTGGAGCTTACAGTAGCATATAAAAACCATAGCTGCAGTTCATCAATGTACCAGATTCTCAAATCAAGAAGTATTTTTCTGGTTTTCTTCTTCTCCAATGGAGATTTACTGTTCTAGATCTGTATGATTACAGATCTCCTCATGGTATCAGAGCGCAGTGCACAGATCTGATTGTTCTTGCGCCTCTGTTCTTCGTTCTTCTGTGAATCTGTTGAGATTTCGTTTGTTGTTTGTTTTTCTTGCTTCCGCGTTGTGTTTGTCAAGATGGCAGGTCGTGGATCGCCACAGATTGGGCAGAGTTCAGGTTCTGGTACAGGAAGAGGTGCTGGTGTGTCACCTCCTGGTCAGCAACATCTTGGACAGCCTCCGATTCGTGCATCACCAGTTCCGCCATTTGGGGGATTGCAATTTGGTGATGTCAATCCTCAGTATAATGGTGCTCATTTCAATCCATTATACTTAGCTAGTTCCGATCATCCTGGAATGCAGTTAGTTTCTACCTTGTTCAATGGTTTGAATTTTACAAGCTGGAACAGGGGTGTTCGAATGGCCTTGGGTGCTAAGGCCAAGCTTGGTTTCATTACAGGTAGTTGCGTAAAACCTGATGAAGCTAGTGATGATTTTGATAAATGGATCCGTGCGGATTATATGGTCATGTGTTGGATCATCAATTCGATGACTAGTGAATTTGGGGAAAGTTTCATGTATGTTCAGTCTTCAAAGGAATTGTGGGATGAAATTAGAGAGCGTTTTTCTGAATCTAATGATCCTTTGATATATCAGTTGCATAGGGATCTTTGTAATCTGAAACAAGAAAATCTGTCTGTGGGGGCATATTATAACAAGATTAAACGAATTTGGGATGAATTGCAAGTTTTAGAAGGGATTGCTTCTTGTGATTGTGGTATAATGTTGCAGTGCAACTGTGGTGTTCTTAAGAAAATTGCTGAGAAAGAGGCTAAGGCTAAGGTGATGCAGTTCCTTATGGGCCTTAATGATGGATATGAGAATCTAAAGAACAATGTTCTTACAAAGGATCCTCTTCCTACCATTAACAAAGTATTTCAGCTTGCTGTTCAAGCTGAAAGAGGTAGAGGTGTTGGTATTAGTTCTTCTACAGATGCAGGTGTACTTGCTGTTGGAAGAAGTTGGTCTTCTGGACAAAATAGTGGAAAATCTGAGAATAAGCCTCCATCTGGTCAAAGCTCTCAACAGAAGCAACATGCTCAGACAGATCAGTCAAAGAGGGGTTTCAAGAAAGCAAAGTATGACAGGAAATGTGATTTCTGTAATGAGAAAGGGCATACTAAAGATTACTGTTTCAAACTGGTGGGGTATCCTGAATGGTTTAAGGGACCTCGTGTTAATGGTGATGGGAAGTTTGCTGCTAATGTGGAATTTCCTCAGTCTGATCATCCTCTTGAACAGGGTAAGCCTGATCCTAGCGTGGTTAATGCTATATATCAGGAAATTGTCAGGATGATGAATGGTAAGCAGAAAGGAGAATGCTCCATGAATGACTTAGCAAATGGCCAGTCTATTGTGAACTTTGCAGGTAAGCTAAGTTCATCTTTTCTTATTGGTTCTCAAAAATCTGATAAGAAAGCTTGGATTGTAGATTCTGGTGCAACAGATCACATAGCATTTGATATGGCTATTTTTTCTGATCTAAAGCATCTTGATAGAGATATTATTCTTGGTTTGCCTGATGGTACTGCTAAGACAGTTCAGTGTGCTGGGAATATTTCCATTTCTAATGATGTGATTCTAAGGAATATGTTATATGTGCCTGAGTTTAGGCATAATCTGTTATCTGTATCTAAGATCCTTAAGGATAACAGGTTGGGATTCAGTTTTGATAGTATGTCATGCACTTTGCAGGACCTTACAACTAAGGTTAAAGTTCTGCAAGGGCATGAAGAACATGGACTGTACAAGTTGAATGCTCATGGAAGGATTCAAGATGACTGCAGACAATTTTGTAATTCTGTTATCAGTTTGATGACTTTACATTCTAGACTTGGTCATACTTCAGTTTCTAAGATGAAACATATTGAAAGTTGTAATAAAGTTGATCTTGACAATTGTTTCTGTGAAATATGTGCAATGACTAAACATCACAAGTTGCCTTTTGAAAGGAGTGATTCTATTGCTGTTGAGCCTTTTGATTTGATTCATATGGATCTTTGGGGTCCTTATAGGACTCCTGCTTTGGATGGAGCTAAATACTTCCTCACGATTTTAGATGATTGCAGTAGAACTACTTGGGTTTATTTGTTACAAAATAAATTCCAAGTTCACAGAGTTATTGCAAATTTTTTAGTCTTGGTTGAAAATCAATTCAGTAAGGGGATTAAGATCATTAGATCTGACAATGGTACTGAATTCACTCAGCATGTTTGCAAGGAGTTGTTCAGTAGTAAAGGAATTATTCATCAGAGGTCTACTCCTGGAGTTCCTCAACAGAATGGAAGGGTTGAAAGAAAACATAGGCATCTTCTTGAGACTGCAAGGGCCATTAGGCTTCAAGCTGGCCTTCCTATTGAGTTCTGGGGAGAATGTGTTTTAGGAGCTACACATTTGATCAACAAGATGCCTTCATCCATCTTGAAATGGAAATCTCCCTTTGAGGTACTGTATGGGTCCTCCCCTTCTTATGACAATCTTAAAGTAATTGGTTGCTTATGTTTTGCTGAAATAAGTACTGTCTTAAATGACAAGTTGGGAGTAAGGGCTAGGAAATGTGTTTTCTTAGGCTATCCTCCTGGTCAGAAAGCTTTCAAGGTGTATGATATGGACACCAAGAAGGTTGTTATTTGTAGACATGTGGTATTTCATGAGAATATATTTCCTTTTAAGGATGGGAACATGTTAGATACTTCTCTAGTTAACAGAAGGAATTCATTGCCTTTAGTTAATCCTGCTCATGTCTCATCTCATGAGGCAGTTGGACAGCTTGATGGTCCTCTTCCTCTGTAGGATTCTGATTCTGTTGAGTCAGTTGATCAGGTTCCCTTGTCTGATGTTGTTGTTATGACAGATAGAGATGATACTCAGTATTTGACAGAAATTGGTGATACTCAAAGTATGACAGATAACAGTGATGTTCAGATTGGTGATAGATCTTCACAGGAGTTGATTAATGATCAGATTGTTACAGGAAGGAGGCCTATTCATAGACCTTCACACTTACAGGATTTTGTATGTGGGAAGTTACCATCTAGATCCATTCAATCATCTGGTTCACTCAGTCCAGTTTTTTCTGTCATGAGCATCAAAGATGTGGCTCATTTATCCAGTTCATATATTGCATCTTTGTTCAATGTGTTCAAGGTGTTTGAACCTCGGAATTACAGTCAAGCTAAAGATGTACCTGAATGGCAAGCAGCTATGAAAAAGGAGTTGGATGCATTGGCTAAAAACCATACTTGGGAGGTCACTCAGCTCCCTCCTGGTAAGAAAGCTATTGGATCTAGGTGGGTTTATAAAATCAAATTTAATCCTGATGGATCTGTTGAGAGATTTAAAGCTAGATTGGTTGCAAAAGGATATAATCAGATTAAAGATAAAGATTATAAGCACACTTTTTCTCCTGTTGCCAAGCTTGCTACAGTTCGTGTTATTCTTGCTATTGCTGCTGCCAATGATTGGCAACTACATCAGCTAGATTTAAATAATGCATTTTTGCATGGTTTTCTGGATGAAGAGGTATACATGACTCCTCCTCCAGGTTTTGATGTTCCTCATGGTCAGGTTTGCAAACTCACTAGATCTTTATATGGACTAAAGCAGGCTAGTAGGCAGTGGAATTTTGAATTAACCAAGTTCATGATTCAGTTGGGTTTTGTTCAATCTAGACATGATTATTCCATGTTTGTGAAACATCATGGTTCCTCTTTAACAGTGGCTTTGGTTTATGTTGATGACATGTTGATTATGGGCAATTCTGATTCTGTTGGGCTACTAAATCTGCTTTACACAAAGCATTTACCATCAAAGATTTGGGCATTGCTAGATATTTCCTTGGTATGGAAATTTCCTGTAGTTCTACAGGCATCCTTTTGAATCAAAGGAAATTTGTTTTAGATATTCTTAAAGATGCTGACATGGTCAACTGCAAACCTACAGACTTTCCAATGCAACATGGTGCAAAGTTAACTACTGAAGGAGATGATGTTTACCCTTACCCTGAGAAGTACAGGAGGATTGTTGGGAGGTTGCTATATCTAACTCTTACTAGACCAGATATCTCATTTACTGTACAGCAACTGAGTCAATTTTTGCAAAGACCATTGTTGTCACACTGGCATTGTGTAGGTTATCTGTTGAGATATCTGAAAGGAAGCTTTAACTTCTCATTGTGTTACCCTGCTTCTTCAAAAATGATTGTGTCTGCTTACAGTGATGCTGACTGGGCAAAGTGTTTGTTCTCTAGTAGATCTTTATCTGGGTATTGTGTTTTCTTAGGGTCATCCCTTGTTTCTTGGAAGACTAAGAAACAGAAGGTTGTTTCTAAATCATCAACAGAAAGTGAGTACAGAGCTATGTCATACACTGCTAGTGAATTGGTATGGCTTGCTGGTTTACTGTCTGATTTGAAGATCAGTGTTCCTTTACCTATTAAACTCTTCTGTGATAATAAATCTGCTCAGCATTTGACAGCAAATCCTGTTTTCCATGAGAAAACTAAACACATTAGAGTGGATTGTCATTTCATTAGAGACATGATCGTGGATGGCTTCTTACAAACTGCACACATTCCTACTACTTTACAGACAGCTGATATTTTCACCAAGGCACTTGGAGCTTCTCAACACAAATTTCTTTGTTCCAAGCTAGGACTTGTGGTTCCTCTTTCAAGTCCTGCTTGAGGGGGGGCTATGGAGTATAGTAAGATAGTATTACATATTTTCATATGTCATAACTGCAAGGGCATTTTTGTAATAAAGAAGAAACGTTAGGGGTATTTTAGTAAATCAGTAGCTGGTTTGTTAGTTAGTTAGAAGCTTCTGTTGGAGCTTACAGTAGCATATAAAAACCATAGCTGCAGTTCATCAATGTACCAGATTCTCAAATCAAGAAGTATTTTTCTGGTTTTCTTCTTCTCCAATGGAGATTTACTGTTCTAGATCTGTATGATTACAGATCTCCTCAGCCCTGTTCAACTCCTCCGCCGTGACCACAACATCTCCGTTGTAACCACCCCCTCCGGTGCCCCTTCCCGCCGCAATCACCTCATGAACCCTCTCCACAACCTCCTCTACCGCATTCTCCTCCTCCTCCACCTCCGCCCTCACCGCCTCCACCCTCTGCCTTTGCTCCGGCAACATATCCGTAACCGACGCCTCAAGAAGGCTCAAAGCAAAACAAGGCTCAAATCCTCCCATCCACAAGACCGCCTTCTCCAAGGAGCCTAGCCACGGCGGAGACAAGTGCAGGAAGCATAGCTCGTCGCGGGCCATCGCCATCGCCATCGCCTTCGCCTTCTCCTCGTAGTACCACACGTAGTGCGACATCACCTCCTCGACCACCTTCTCCCGTTCGCGAACGTCGTCGTTTTGGTTCGACAGACGGATGAGCCGATCAAGGAACCGCTGTTGTTGGACGATCCATCCTCCGTAGAAGGCTTCGAATTCTTCCATTCCCGACAATGGGGTTACAGAAGCAGTTCTTCGATCCGTCATTTAGGCGAAGTTCACTATAGAATTACAAAATTGGAAGGGCGGAATTTCTTCATCATATCGATCCCTAGGGTTATAATTAAACCGCAACATTTTTAATTTATTTTTTGGGAAAAAACTGCCAAGTGGTATCCATGCAAATTTCTGGTATCTTGATTGTGTTTTGAAATCATGAACTTCATAATTAAGTAGTACATTCGTACGAGATTTCAAGGATCGATCTTGAAATCAATTCCAAAAGTAGTACATACGTACGTACGTGCAGTGCCGGATATGGTCGGATATGTGAAAGGTTACAAAGCAATCCACAATGTATATATATAGAATTTAAGTATTGAATATAAGTAAGCTACCTTTTTTTTATTATAAATTGGTTTTAAGATGGAATTGGATCATATGGGCTACCAATGTTTCACAAATATTTATATACCTCCTTCGTTCTTCAAAACATATATATAATTCTGCTTTTGTGCGCAATTTTTAAAAAAATCAATAAATACACCAATCTATCCTCATTTTTTACACAATTTTTTTACTTTATTAAAACTAAAACTAACAAACTCATAATCATTACAAGGACATTTTCGTAAAGTCTAAAATACCTCCAATGACATATTTTATATTTGAATAATATAATAGTATAATTGTTCTAATAGAGTTGTACTAAAAACTTTACCACTAATAAATCTAATACTATCTTAAATAAGAGCTCGAGCTCTTTAAATTTTTAATAATTTAATTTATAGGTTATATTTGTATTAGCTAATGTACATAGATAGATTTATATTTTTATTAAATAAAATATCTATATATATAGATAGATTTTGACTTTTGGTGACTTTGGATAAATTACAACTATATATTATTTTTTTAATTTTTTTGAGGGAAGAAAATTTTTCCATAACCACAAGACACAATAAAATCCTCATTTATCTATATTATTAAAAATAAATTCTAAAATTATAAGGGAATTCTCGACTATTTTATTTTTTATTTATATTTTTTTAATGAAAAAATGACAACATTAATTTATTATAAACCTACGATGTTTATCCTATAATAACATCATTTGTTGGTGTAATATATAAAGTTTTGTATGCCACTTAAATCCAAAATGATACAACCCATATATAATTATGCCCCTCTGAAAATTTTTCGGCTCCGCCACTGTCACTAGCTACTTGTAGTTTAAGCAATTATTGTATACTTAACGAATTTTCTAATGTTTGAAAACCTAAAAATTAAAGGAAAACAAATCTTGTTAGGAACTTTTTTTATTGTATTAACCTTATTAAATTTAGGATGTTCTTTATTTTTTGGATTCTTAATGCATGATCATAGTTATGCGTTAAGTGCCCGTTTGGTATCGATATCTAGATATCAAGATAATCATATCGATATCGGTTGATATCTTGATATCAAGATATAGATATCGGTTGATATCTTGATATCAAGATATCGGTATCGTTATCAAGATATCCATTTCAGTATCAAGATATCGATATTGGGGGATTTCGGTATCAAGATATCGATATCGGTGATACCTCCCAAAAAAATCAATATATCAAATAAAACTAAATTTGATATCTAGATATCACTTGATATCGATATATGGCAATACTAAACACAGATATAAGATATCACTTGATATCTGGGGATACCAAACACTAGATATCGATATCACTTTATGTGATATCGATATATAGTCATACCAAACACTAGATATCAAATATCGGGAGTTGATATTCGATATCTAATATCTAAATATCAATACCAAACGGGGGCAAAAAATACCCATGCAAGAGTGAGTATTAAAATTTGAATACATTGCATGAAACTTTAAAGCATATATACAAGACAAACTAAGCAAAACACAATCACTCATCAATTCATAAAATAATCTTGACATTAAACTGAGCATTTGACAATTTATTTAATTGACAATGTCAATTAAATAAGGGTCTTGTAGATGACAACAAAGCAAGGAAGGATGGCCCTAGGATTGAACACCATCAATTCCTCGAGATTGGAGAAGACGCCGGAGGAAGCGGCCCCGGCCACGGAGTCGTAAGAAGCGCCAGTCACCGACGCTACCGCCGCCGCGGATGAGGGCTCGTCCTCCGCCTCGGTGGGTGGGGTCCGCCTGATCCTGCCGGCAATGACACGGCAAACCAACATAGCCCTGCGCCCGTCAAAGTAGTCCAGCAGGTCGTGGGCCCTCCCACTGCTGGCTGTGGTCCGCACTCCCTTGCTCCCTTGGAACCCGTGCCTGTCTCGTCATTTTTAGATTACGTGGGTACCAATATCAGATTTTTATTTTGGTAAATTACATAAAACCACCCTTAAAATAGGTGAGTTTTCACAAACTACCCTTACAATAAAAGTTTTCACAAAATCATCCATAAATTTATTTTTCTTTCAAAGAACCACCTATGACCATTTTTATGTATAAAAAGTGCTTTAAAAGTGTTAAATCCTCACCTTTTAGAAATTTAAAATGCCTATTAGAGATGCTATTAGGCTATAGCCTTTAAATTGACCTGTAATTACTAACAATTAAAAGCTCTATGTTTCAAATTAAATCCAAAAATTATATGCCAAATTGCATTGTCATTTTAGCAAAACACTTAATTTTAATAGTTTTAGTAATTAGTTGGGTCTATCGTGTGTATTTTGTATATTTTGGAGTCATCTAAGTGTGAAGAGATTGTATTCCAACGGAGTTTTGCTGATAAAGTTGAGAAGATTTCAACCGTCGATCCAGCCCTTCCATCTATCCCAACCCCCCACTAACTTTTTTTTAGTAAAAAAAGCAACTTTTTTAGTAGAGTTTTTTCATAAGTCTACTGAAACAAAACCAAGAGTGAAGACTTGTATATATACCTGATGATAGTGCAGACTCCACAGGCAGGGACGGAGGTGCAAAGGGAGGAGGAGGCGTTGGCGCCGAGAGCACAGGCCAAGGGGGTGCAGTGGAACCTCAGCAGCTCGTTACCGTCTGCAGCGCACCTGGCGTTTTTCTTGGTGTTGGAGTTGGAGTTAGAGTTAGAGCGTGCCTTCACATTGTCTCTACACTCCTCGAACCGTTGGATGGTTCGAGGAGTGTTGTGGACTTTGAGGATCCGTTCGATCTTGCAGATGGGATCGTCCTTCTTCATCCAACTCGACTTGAATATTATCTCCACTATGTTTCTACCCGAATCTTCCGGACCCAGATCCGATACTGCATTTGACCCGGCCCCCACACATTATATATTGTAGATTGTTAATTTATTTTTACCGTTGTGATGCAACGTACAATCAAACAAAATTTTATCCACTGAAGTCTGAAATATTGTCAAACAAACACAAAAAAAAAAAATTCAGGTAGTTGCAGATCGATTCAGGATTTAAGGTGCCAAAAAGGAGGGTCTATTTCAAAGTAAGCCAAATTCGAAAAAAATTGCTTAAAATAGTGGCCTGAATAAATGTGAAAAACTTTTATTGGTGGGTAAATTGGCCGGAATAACTCCATATATTTCAAATTGTGAAAAATAATACTCGGTAGTATAAATAATATGATATAAGTTACAATATTACATATATAGGCTAAAGAACATTTTTAACTAATTAAAACGCCAAAATTTCATGGCTAGTCTTGTTAAATTAAGCAATTACATTACATTTTATGTGAGTTTTAATGGGGAATAAACTACAATAATAGCGTTCATTATATGTAAGCTATTACGGAATATAACTGGTGCCAATTTCTAAAATATATTTTAGAAATTTATACTACTACCAATCACAAGTGGTTGTGGAGCTACATCCATATAAAGAGGTTCGAATTTTAAATCCCCTTAGAAACATAGAGTCGCCCTTAAATGGACCTCACTCTACTAAATGTAGAGCGACTTAGTCGATCGAATTGGACTAAGATAAAAAAATATACTACTAGACTATGTTAATCAATCATAATATTTTTTACTATTCATATACAATTTCAATTTTATGATAAGTTATAAATTATACTTCGTATAAAATATCATTTTGTAAATAAATTTCTACCTAATACTTTATATTTTATCTATAGTAATTTATCAACCTTTAAAAAATATAAATCTTGTTAAGATATATAAAAATAATAAAATCGTTTTAAGATAATAAAACATTAATTTTAAAAAATTAAAAAAATTTCATACTCATTAATAATAACTATGAAATTATATTTATTTATTTTTTACAAAAAGTTACTATAACGGAGTATATTCTTTTAGGTTTTAAAACTTACTGGTAAATACCCCGTAAAAACTACAACGAAATCATTTTTAGCAAAATTTGACCTTATTAAGTTATCTGACACCCAAGTGATCGAACTGCCACTGCAGCAACACCAACACCTCCAAGCAAACATCACTGACTACTGACTTCCGACTGTACACAGTACATACTGATTACTCCGTAATTGAGAGAGTCAAGTACAAAAATCAAATACGGAGTATATTTATATTGTGTGGTTCAGCTAGCTGCTAGCTAGTTGTGGTTAAAAATTTAAAATCAAGCACTGGATTAAGTAAATCAAGTCCTTGATGGGGTGGTTCAATGGTAAAAAGCAATGGGTTAATGGGTTAATGGGAGGTATCGGATTCGATTCCTACCTCCGTCATTTCTCTTGGTAAAATAATCAGGGATGTGGTGGTTCAATGGTAAAAAGCAATGGGTTAATGGGAGGTATCAGATTCGATTCTTACCTCCGTCATTTCTCTTGGTAAAATAATCAGGGATGGGGTGGTTCAATGATAAAAAGCAAGGACAATGGGTTAATGGGAGGTATCGGATTCGATTCCTAACTCCGTCATTTCTCTTGGTAAAATAATCAGGGATACCCTCGTTAAAAAAAAAAAGTTAATCAAACAAATTACCGGCATGGCGAATTGCTTGATGATGCTCCAAGCTTTCAATCTTTGGGAAAATCTCTCCGCATTGCGAGCAAGCACAAACCGTCCCTCTTGGAGCTATTGAGTACCTAAATTCATTTCATTTTGATTTCCTTTCATTTAGTGACAAAATTTCAAAAGCGACGGAAATTAATTAATTGTTGTGATGATAAAAGTGTCGGTAATCGGTTCTTACCTGCTGGGATCGACAATCATACGACACTCATAGCACCCAGAGAGCTTCCTCAGTTGCATCCCTCTAGACGACGACGAGGAAGAGGACGACATCGTCCTGGTGGAGAAACTGCCGGTTCTGCTGGAGGCGACGGAGCTGGCCAGAGAGCGGCTGGAGGAGCCGTGGCCGGGCTTCCGGGTCAGGAACCGGGTATCGTGGGAGCTGCTCTCGGGGGAAGTGTCGGCCCGGTGGATGACCCGGGTGTTGCCGTGGACCACGCCCCGGAAGCTGCAAATGGAGCCGCACGAGGAGAGCCCGACGGGCTTCTTGGAGGGGTTGTAGACCCGGGACTGGCCCGTTTGCTTGCAAGACATAAGGCTCTTGAAATGGTCCCATGAAGAGGAAGGTCCTCTTTCAAGCTTTTCGTTCTCTGTTTGATGGCTTTTGGATGGTTTTCGACTCGTCGAATGTGAGGTTGGGGAGGACCCATGGAGAAGACCCATGGCTTGAAACTGAGGCAGATTAAGCAAGGCGAGGGAGTTTTCGGATTTATCGACGCTTAGAATTGCATTAACGACAGGACTCGAACTCGAAACCTCTTGTTAACTTAACACAAATGGTGGCCTATTTTGAGGATTTATATAAAGTAGGGGTTTCTCTTATTCTACCAAAGCTTTTATTTTATTTATAGGAGAAAAAAGGTATGATATATTTGGGTATTTTTATGTTTAATCATTGCATGTTTTAATCTGGGCATGTGTTTGTCTGATTTTGAAAGTGATCTAGGTTCTTTAACCCTTTATAAAAAAATATTAAGATCTCATCCAATGGATATATTGTAACAATTTTATTTGGTATATGTGTTATAGTTTGAAGCTTACAACAACAGAACAATATATTACTAAGTGCAATGTTTATATACAAACTGTATAATATTATAAAATTACATCTATTATACATTAAAAAAGTCTATTAAAAATATGATAAAAATAATAAATCTGAATTACAATATAATAATTAAATTAATAACAATGTGTGAAAAATATAAAATAAAAATTATTCTATATATAGATAATTCATTCTAGCAAAAAAATTAATATAGATATAAATAAAACGATAACATATTATTTTTTATAAGTATAGGTATGAAATAGCTTTTATTAATATTTTTATCAATTAAATTATATATATATAGATTGTGGCTTATTTATGATAATTTCTATAAATTATAACAACATATTATTTTAAAAAAAATACGGGATTTTTTTTCCTAAAATCAACGACGTACAACACGCCGTATCGGACGTTATGCATCAATTTTAATATATGTATATAAATATAAATCTAGAACATAAATTAGCTATGTATGTCATATAGTCCCTTCACTCAACAAAATACGATTTTACTATTCACACACTTTTATTTTATAATTTTAAAAACTATATAAAATATTCAGTTTTTACATGTATATAAATTTTCTTAAACAATTGCTTCCTAATAAGTACGAAATTATACAAAAAAAATATTTTTTATATATTTTTTTATCATTGTAATAAATCGTGCATGAATAATATATATCATATTTTCATTATTTTGTACGTCGAACTGCATGAATAATACATATCATATTTTGATGATCGATTTTGTCAACATGTATGATAGGTGCCTCAGTGTCATGGTAGCTATGCAGTAGGAGAGTAAAAATATGGTTTGTTTGGATGCCTCATTATAAATAACACAAATGCTTCTGTATATAGGACACGTCGAAAAGGTTTGTTATCTTTTTACCAGGTTTTAATAAAATATTATAAATAGAATGTGGCGGATCTATAATTTTTTTCATGTATGTGTGAAATAATTTTTTGATTTAAATATATTAGAAAAAATCTTAAATTTATGATTTAAATAGTCACTTTTAGTAGAATTGTTTTTAATAAAATATTTTAAAATATGAGAATATTTTTTATATGTATATAAAAAAAGAGATTTTTTGTTTAAATACATTGGAAAAAACTTAAATTTGTAATTTAATTAGGCATTTTTTTATAAGAAAACTAAGATGAATAAAAATTGTAAAAAAGTAGGGCTCGGATTTTTGAACTCATGATCTCAAGTTAGTAAATACTACTCTTTCTCAACTAAACTAAGTTGTGTTTGTAATTTATTTTTATCTCTAAAATTAGTAAAAATTACCAAAAAAATTTATAATTTTTTTTATCACGCTTTTCTTCAAGACTAGAGAGGCTTCAGTCATCTCGAGTCCCTCATAGATCCGCCACTTAATAGAATGAAATCAGGGTTATAATTGGTTTATATAGCTAAAAAATAGTAGTCACAGTCTTCATTGGAAATCTCACTTTTTCATTGCAATGCAAAAAAATTTTACAAAAATAAAAATTCAACGAATCGATCATATGTTATATATAAAAGTAAATATCTATAATTCCCACCCTTCCCTACTGGTTATATATGATGGGCGACAAAAGCAATGACAAAACATCCAGTTTTTATATATCACAGATTCATCTTTTATTTGATTTCAGTTGGGAATATATCTTTAGTCTGAATAGGAATTTCGCAATTCAAATTTCAAATTTAGCAAAGCAAATTAAAGACACCTTTTTATGGTGGCTAAGAAGATCGATGGGCCTTACGAGCTATCAGTGCAATGTATGCAGAAAACAAGGGAATCAAAGATATTCCATGACTGCTCCATTACTTTTTTTTTTTAATGAAAATCGAAAGCGATTATGGCAAACTATATACATATTCGATAATCAATGACCCCTTACTCTAGTGGTAAGGGAGATGTACCCCTTGCAATTTGTGTAATTAGTGGGTGCTCAAACCTTCATTGGTTTGGGTTAGTCTGTCTGGTGGCTTGCCTCCTGGCTTACCGGTTCGTGTCTTTTGCAGGCTAGGGCTCGGACCTGTGGGGGATTAGTCGACAACCTCGGAACCCCACGTTACAAAAATATAAATATATATATATACACACACAGGCAGAGCTAGACGGGGGCAAGCGGGAGCATTCGCCCCTCTTTCATCCGACGAATCACTTTGTTCTATTCGTCGATAGCTTCGTTTTGATATATTAACCGAGTAAAAAGTTATGAACGTTTGAAAGTTAAACACAGATTAATTATTTCAAATGTCTTTTAATAAATCACGATGCTTTTATATTTTACTTAATTTGATATTTTGGTAATGTAATTCAACCCAAAAGCTTCGAAACAAGTGGTTATATTACTAAATTCGATAATTATATAAGAAATGATGCAAGTCTAAAGTTTGTATATCTTGTTACACATATGTTCTTGTATGCTAAGTGAACAACAAGTTGCATATTGACTTTGTGGGTTTTAAACGATATATTTTTAGACAAAAAATGTTGTCATAGATTAAAACGACATCGTTTTTTTCGTTTAAAGAGAAAAAAAAATACTATGTAAGTAATGTAACAACTAATTACATAGTTTTAAACTAAAACACCACCATTTTAAACAAAAAAAACATTGTGTTTTGACCTAAAATAACCTTGTCTTAAACTAAAATATCATCGGTTAATGTAAAATATCATAGTTTTGCTTCGCTAAACTATAGAAAAATCTATCGAAGAGTGAATCAACAATTTATACAAAACTTCGCTCCCCCCCCTCGATAAGTTCCTGACTCCGTCCCTGTATATACATATTCGATAGTCTATTCTAGAGCTAGCATCATTTCGAACAAGAAATATAGTTCAAAATCTGTGATAGAGTTAAAAATAGTGAAATGTTAATTCACCCGATCGCTACACTATTAATTTTTCTAAACACTTGATAAATTTGAACAAATTCAGGACGTACTATTACTTTCGCAAAAATTCACCACTATCTTTTCGGGTCTACCTCCTGAGCTATTATTTTTTCACCCTATGTGGGTCATATACTTACCTAGTTCATTATACTTGTGTCCATGACCCATAAGGATTCGATTCATTAGACCTGATCAAGTGTTGTGTCAGGTTTATTATGTTTTTATATTACAATGTTTAGATTCACCTTTTATACCAAAAAATTTAAGTCAATGTAAAGATTTTACCATTTCCTATATATTGTGATATTTTCAAAGCTCCAGCCAATGTGGGGTGACCTCTTCCAACACGCTACTTAAGTGCACAACCTGTTTGATCGATCGGAATGACAATTGATTTTTTTTTTGTTTAGTCCGAGCATCTTAATCTCATTTTAACTTGCCCATGTTTTTTCTTCAATGACTTTCGCATTTTCATTCTTTTTTACATGATCCCGAATCCTAGAAACGAACTCGAACCAGACCAACTCTAATACTATGTAAATCTCAATCTTATTGTATAAAACAAGAGTTATATCACATTTATTATTATTATTTTATTATATTTATTATTATTATTTTATTATAAGATAGATTGGGCTCGATACAAGGGAAGCGAATACGGTTGTAGATAGGATTGTGCATCTGACTTACTGTATTCTTGCCGACGATGAGTTGAAGCAAGATTCAGAACTGCGGGTTCTCGTCCGGAAAAACGCTCTAGAATATATGGAACTAGACCTTTGTAGTCATCTTATCCTAATTTATTTCCTTTAATATATATATATATATAGAGAGAGAGAGAGAGATTGGATCCCGTGTAAGCAACCCTTACGGTGTAATTTGTGAGCAGAGAAATTATTCGCAGGTACCAAGCGATTATTCGTGTATAATAATGTAATTATTCGTATGTATGAACAAATGTAATTATTTGTAAGTAACAAAAGATTATTCATATGTATGTACATACGAATAATCACTTCGTACCTACGAATAATGTTACTGTTCACAAGTTACTTTTAATCTCATCTGTTTGATCTTCTTAATCCGACGCTCTAGATTTGCTCACAAATTACACAGTAACACTTGCTTACACAGGATCTATCATATATATATATATATATATATATATATATATATATAGGGGAGATATCTAATGAGAAGTAGCATTTGGGTGAGAAGATGAGAAGTAAGCCTTATACCCCTTAGATTAAAATGATTTTTTTTATATGGATATAGGGGACATATCTAATGATAAATATATCAATGTTTTATTTTTTAAATTAATTTTTATGTTATTTCTCTAGATGGTGATTTAATGGTCATTTTAGGGGTTTTATGCTAATTTAAATTAGTTTTTTCATTCACCACCCAGAAAAATAGCATAAAAAACTAATTAAAAATATTGATATATTTATCATTAGATATGTCCCATATATCCATATAAAAAAGATCATTTTAATCTAAGGGGTATAAGGCTTACTTCTCATCTTCTCACTCAAATGCCACTTCTCATTAGATATCTCCCATATATATATATAAACTTTTAACATGCTTTTATATTAGATTCATGTTTAGGTCGGATAATGCATAGAGAGGTAATGAGAGGAAGAGGCAAAGAGCAATACCTAAAACAGGGAACGATGCGGATATGTGTTGTGAATAGGCAGACATGACATCATTAACAACAGATCGACTAAACAACACTCTCGTATTTCTTTTTATTATATTTATAGATAGATAAATTTTGCATTAATATATATAGGGAAATTCCGTTTGGTGCCCCTGAAGTTTTGACAATTCCGCTTGATATTCTAAGGTTTTATTTTGTCCGTTTGATGCCCCTGAGTTTTGTCAAAAATCAGCCTCATGTCCAAAACTCATATTTTTACTTTTTTGAATGAATAAAATGGCCCATTATTTTTTCTTATTTCACAAAAAGCCCTTTATTTTTAACAATGAACAAAATTACCTTTTATTTAACTTCAAGATAAAATTGAAAAACCACCTTTATTTCTAAAATTTAACAAAATCACATATTATTTCCAAAACTTTTATCACAAAATCACCATTCTTCCAAAAATTTTAAAAGAAAATCATTATGGTTTTTAAAATCATACAAAAGCCATATTAGTTTCCATATTTTGAAAAAATAAAATAAAAACACTTGTTATTTTCCAAAATAATATTTAACACCTATTATTTTCCAAAATAATATTTAACCTATAATTCACTAAATTTTAACAATTGCAAATGCGGTTGATCATAAGGTGGCTCAATATTTTGGTAGTATAATTTTTTTTTCTGGTCGATCCTTAAACCCGAAATTATTTTTTTTTTCAATTTAATATTTAGCCACAATAGTTTATTGTATAAGAAAGAAATACATTATAATTATCATTTTCTTTTAAAATCGGGTCTTTAGGTTTGACCTGGCCCGAAAATATCGGATCGGATCGAGTTGACCCAGCATGAACCTTCCTAATTGATCAATTTAACCCAATACTCGATTAGAATTTTATTGAAAAAGAAAAAGTAATGTAAAAAATAAAGGGTGGATTGATAAATAAAAGGGTGGATTTTTTTTATCCAAATTATGGTTTTATGATTTTTTTTCTTTTTGTAATTTATAGGTCAGTTTTTTTTTTCAAAAAATGCGAGGATGGATTGATGCAAAGTTTTTATAGATAATGGGTGGTATGTTATGTATGTACAATGTTTGAAAAATAATGAGATTTTTTGTTGCAAAATATTAAAAATAATGAATCTTTTGTGTAATGTTAAAAATAAAGGTTGATTTTCTTCTAAAAATTTTTGTAACAATGGGTGAGTTTTTGCTAAAATTTTGGAAAATAGTGTGATTTTATTGAAAAAAATATGTAAGGTATTTTTTTCACTTTTATGTTGGATTTAGTTAAATAATAGGTAATTTTGTTCATTGTTAAAAATAAAGGGGGTCTTGTGAAATAAGAAAAAATAATGGGCTGTTTTATTCATTCAAAAAAGTGAATATGAGTTTTGGGCATGAGGCGGACTTTTGACAAAACTCAGGGGCACCAAACGAATAAAATAAAATCTTAGGACACCAAACGGAATTGTCAAAACCTCAGGGACACCAAACGGAATTTCCCATATATATATATATATATAGAATAGATTTCCAGTGAGTACACCCCTTACAATGAAACGGGGGGACAAATCTCAACTTTTGGATCAAAAAAATTAAGGGCTAGGATTAACTTTGAAAAACAAACTGTTTAACCGTAAAACTACATAGTATTCATATTTAATGTTAAATATGAATACTAGTTGGTTACACGTTTAAGCGTAGAGATGAAATCCCTGATATTTTACTTGGAACCACTAAGCACTAAATATGAATATTTAATAATTTATATATGAATAATTAGATAATAAAATATGAATATTAGCACAATCTGGGAATAATAGTTTTTGATTACCTGCTTTAAGCGGTTAACATCCTAGTATTCATATTTAACGTTAAATATGAATATTAGGTAGTTACACGCTTAAACAAGAATTTTTAAAAGTAATCCACACCATTAGTTTTCTTTCATCCAAGGGCCTAGATTTGTCCCCCCGTTTCATGGTAAGGGGTGTACTCACCGGAAAGTTATATATATATATATATATATATATATATATATATATATATATATATATATCCCTGAAAAATGGAAATGGGCCGGGAGTTGCATTTACGAGACATGAATACATGATTTAGTGGCTACACGTTCATTACCCGTGCTATCTCCATATTCCATAATATAATCACTAAATTAAGTACCAGCGAATAATCTTAATCATTGATATAACTTTTTAATATATCCATGTAGATATGAGTAGTGTTTAGTTTGACATATACTACGTACTTCGTTAATATGCAATTATTTTGTCCAATACCAGCTTGTTTCATTTAACACAAATCAAGTAGATTTTCCCTATTTTCGAAGTTCACTCAATTTGAGCTTTATTCAAAGGAAAGTGGTTAATCTGAAAAATTCTCTTACTATGAAAACATTGATAAAGTGCATCAATAGTGTATATAACTAGTGCATGATTTATAATTTATAGTAGTATTAAAATGTGCAATTTAATAAATATGTTTAAATATTGAAATTTTCAAGGGGTGCAAAAAAGTACAAAGTTATAATCATCCACTTTTCAATAATGGTGCATTCTTATATACTATTGTTATGTGTAAGAGCAAAAAAATATACGAAGTATTATATAGGTTAAATTTGGTGAATGTCCATTTTAGATGTGAATATTAAGTAAATGTCCATTTTTTTACAAAATTAAATAACTGTCCATTTTTTCCAAAAATACCCCTCCTTCTCATCCCTAACCCTTCATCCTTCCCCCTTTGACCATTTTTTATTTTAACATTGACTGGTCAACATTGACCATTTCAGTCAACGCCTGCATTTGGTGACAGTTTTTTGGTGACAATTATGTATATTTTTTCGGTGACAGTTATTGTGATAATTATTTTGGTGACAACTGAGTTTTTTTGTGACATTTTTTTTTCTAGTGACATTTAACAGAATTTTTTTCTTGTACTAGTAAACACTGTCACCAATCTATTATCATCAATTACATAACATTGTCACCAACTTTTTGTCACCTACTATAAAATATTGTCACCACTAATTTTCACTAACTACATACTATCACCAACTACAAAATATTGTCACCAAACTATTGTCAACAACTACGAAACACTGTCATCAAATTATTTTCACCAATTTATTGTCACCAAACATTGTCACAAACCAATTGTTACCAACTACACAACATTGCCATCAATCTATTATCCCTAAATAGAGAACATTATCACCACCCCCTATTGTCACCAACCTACTTTCGTAATCTGTTGTTACCAACTACAGACATTGTCATCAAATTTATCTCCCCTCTAGCGTCTTCATCCTCTTCATATTGTCATCAAACTAAAATGTTTGTACATAACCAATATCATTGTTATCACCTAATATTAACTCACTTTTGTCACAAAACTAAAACCCTAGAACTAGGAGAGTATAGACCCTAGAGAGGCTAAAGCTAAACAAATAAAATTTTGATGTACAGTGTGGTTTAGAGCCGAGGTTTAGGGTTTAGTCTTTAGGGTTTAGGGCCTTGACCCTACTAAACCCTAAATCCTAAACCCTAAAATGTGTGTACATTACTAATGTCATCACATTTGTCACCTAATGTTAGCTCACTTTTGTCACAAAATTGAAACCCTAGAACTACGGGAGTATAGACCCTAGAGGGGCTAACCCTAAGCCAACAAAAATTTAATGTACAATATGATTTAGGTATAGCTAGTGATCATAGGTTGAACATAAATAAATGTTATAAGAGTGCCAAATGCGTACAATTGTCATCAAAATAATCCCAGTGGCACCAAATATTGTCATCAAAATATTTTCACCAACTATTATTATTATCAAATAGTGTCATCATTCAAGTATTGTTAGCATTACATGTATAAATAAATTGTCACCAAATAAAAATGGTAGGGATCACAAGAATTGTTAGCAACTATTGTCACCAAACACAATTTTTGTCAATTGTACAAAATCAACTATTGTCACCAAACACTAATACTCTCAAATGAATTTACAAACACAATTGTTATCAATTGAATCCATAAACATTGATAGTTAGATTGCAATGAGTATCAAAATACAATCATCATACAACTTTTTATTACTTAAAATTCCAAAATCGTGACAATAAAAAGATGGATAGATTGTACTCTAAAAAATCTCATGCTCAACACTTCTTGAACAAATCCATAGTCATTCTCTCTCTATACACATCCATATATTCGTCAGAAATAACTTCAATGTCACCATGAAATGAAAGCCACTCGATATATTTGATGGTATACATATATACCACAACTTCCCTGTAATTGAACACAAGGAGAATGAAAATTAGATTATAACTAAATGAGATATTGAAAAAATGAAATCTATCGAAACACATGGGAAAAAAAACATACTTTTCACTATTTTGCACAAGACCTTCGACCCTCTTGATTGAAAATGGCTCGTTATCAAAAGTAAATAAATAATCTGTCACCAAACATAATAAATAACTTTACCACGTACTAAAACGATTTAATGTCACCATAAACATAGGTGATTAATTATCACCAATCTAAAAAAAACAACAAAATAACAACATAAATTCTACTTAAAAACCACCATAAACATAGTCTCATTAATTCAGATGATGATATAGACTCAACATACATACCATTTGTCACCAAACGAACAATTGCCACCAAACAAACAAGAATGATAAATCTCAGGTAGACTCAGTTCAGTTGTTGATATAGACTCAATGTACATAACAATTATATTGTCACCAAACAAACAAACAAACAAACAACAAACAAAATAACAAACAAACAAACAATGATCAAGCTAAATACTAGTTGTCACCAAACAAACAATTGTCACCAAATCTGAATCCGATCGAGTAATACCCAAATGAAATGGCTTTGCTTTTCTTCTGTCCACAGATTTTGTAGGTTCAAGGGAAACACAATAAAAACTCACATCTAGAGCAAATCGAATTTAGGCAAGTGCAATCGAATTAGGATTACACAACAAAATTGCTCAAATCGAAAGGGGAAGTTTGTGATGAATTAAAATTGGAGTGGATTTGAAAAGATAATATGGAAGAGAAAGGAGTACCACAGAGATTGGTAATGGCGTTGGAAATAGCTAGAGCAGAGCAAACCCCCTTCCCACCACCTGACATATCCTCACCTTGGAGAAGCTTCACGAACCTCTCCTTAATCATCTCCATCTCTACGAACCACAACAACAAAACAGAAATCTCATAAAAATTTTCACATTTTCCTAGTTTTCAAGACATCGAAAATTGAGATACGAACCAGAAGAGCCAGAGAAGCGGGAATCCTGACGCGCTTTGGAATCCAAACTCAAATTAACCGGTTCGGGGTCCTTGATTGACCAATTCTGAGCAACTTCTTCGTCCGTGGAACCGGAATTCGTCGTAGCCATCGACGATTCGGACCTATGAAGCTTCGCATTCGCTTCTGCCATTGACAACTAGTAGGAGAGAGACGTTTCTTGAGAGATATTGAACGAGGGTTGAGAAATAAAAGGATTAATTTTTTTTACCAAGGGTAGAGTTGGTATTACATAAAATTTCTGGACATTTACTTAATATCCGATTAAAAATGGACATTTACCTAATTAGCTTTTGTAAATGGACATTTGACCTAATTTTTTCTACTATATATTGATAATTTGATAAATGTCAAACTGTTTTTCCCCACTCCCAAATTAGAAATATACTATCTATTGATAAATTAGAAATGGTTTACAAAGTGGATGGCTCTTGTCGCTGGGTCACGTGTCCGAGATTTATCAGTAAATGTTGAGTTTACTTATCATAAAAAAAAAATAGAAATATTCCGAGAAGGAGAGGCAACACTCTCCAAGCTTCATACGCACTTAATTTATTGAAAGCAAAAACAATAATTAACTGTACAAGCAAGGTTGACTAAATCTAATGATCCAGTCTCGAACATAAAGGCTCCGACACTGGAGGATCGAGCTAGATAATGGATGCTTAATATAGACACCCTTCTCGATCAATTTGAGAGCAGCAACCGCCTTCCAAACATCGAGTGGTATGACTAGAAATAGGATCATGGAAACTGAAAGATGCTTAGGCATTTTCAATGAAAGAACATTAGATAAATACTTGGGATGCCCAATTATATAATGACCGCTCAATAGGGAAACTTTCGATGACCCTATCTGCAAATCAAAAGACCAATTAACCAATGCAGAATTTCATGCTCACGGCTACAATTAGGGTTGGTCAAAGGCCCAAAACCGATCCGAACCTGGCCAAACCGAACCGAACCTAAAACCGAAATTCCCAAAAATGAAAACAAAAAACCGAACCTAAACTATAATAGGTTTGATTCGGTTTTACGCCGGTTTGGTTTAGGTTCGGTTCGTTTATAACCTAATCGAACCGAAAGAAAAAATGCACAATGGAAAAAAAAATCACACGTTGAACACTTTTTTTTTTACAGTAGGCAAGAATAAGGAGCGATTACACAAGCTGTAATCTGGCTCCTTGATCATCCTTAAGGATGATGGAACAAAGCTCCCTATTAAAAGGGATAGTAGAGCTATTACAAATGATACCCTTTCGAGCTATAAAGTCGGCTACTTGATTCGCTTCTCGGTAGCAGTGTGTGTATTGAACAAGGTCGAAAGCAGATTCCAGTTGCTTGATCTTTTCAATGTGATGTATAATCTCCCATCTGACATTATTGCTACTGGTGATGGCTTTGATGAGCTGTAGATTGTCCCGTTCTATTATTACTCTTCGTAGTCCTTTCATAATTGCGTGCTCCATACCTGTTTGGATAGCAATAGCTTCAGTTTGAATGACTAAGCCTTTAATAGTTTCCTTGTAAAACATATCAATGACATGGCCTCAGGAGTCCCAAGCAACCCCTCCCACGTGGCACACGCCAGTGGGATTAACAGAGCCATCTACATTGATTTTGTAGACAGCCCCAGGTGGTCTGCTCCATTTTGCTTTAGTTATCTTGTTTGTAGTTTTATTCCTATTATTATCATTCTCAATTTGGGTCCAATCGTAGATGTTTGTAGTGATTCTTCGAATGATATTTTCTATTGGTGCCGGAGCTTTATTCCTAAATATAAGTTAATTTCTGATTTCCCAAATAGTTTTCCAAATGAAGACTAGTTCCTCAAAAATTTTGTTTCCAAGTCGAATTTCATCTATATTAAAGGGGTGGGGTTCATTTATATTCATATGTTGGAAGTATTTTCCGGTTTGTATCTCAAAGTGCTCAATTATTTTCCTGTGAATAGACAACTTCTCATTGAGTATTCCGAATCTTCTTCCGCTTGATTGCAAAGGCTACACTGACTGGGAACACGGTTAACGTATTTATTAAGCCTTTGAGTGGTAGGAAGATCATCTACAATTATCTTACATATAAAGCTTCTTGTTCTAGGAGGTAGATTTAGCTTCCAAATCCAGTTAAGATCTTTTGGCGCTTGAGTTACGTTATTTGTCATGCGTTTGACTGATTTCGTAGTGAAATTTCCACTTGATAAGTTTGTCAGGGGTATCCCAGTTTGTTATTGGTATATCTAGGATTTTACAAGAGACTTCCGGGCGGAAGAGGCTATTTACTAGTGGGGTATTCCAACGTTTTTGTGAGTTAAAAAGCTGGTTTACTTTCATTTCCGGATCATAGTTCCCTTTAAATTGTTCAAGATCTTGATTTGGGACCCAGGGGTGAGATCAAACATTTATGCTATTTCCATTCCCAATTAGCCAAAGGAGACCCTGTTCTAATTTGTTTCTTAAAGAAAGGAGTCGACCAAATTGCCATGATGTGAAATGATTGGATCGATTTCTAATATTTTCCTTTTGGAGGTACTTTTCATTTATCACCTCAACCCATATATTGTTCTCGTTTGTGTAGAGCTTCCAGAGGAGTTTCATTTGTAAGCTTTTGTTAAGTTCTTCTGCTTTCCTAATACCGAGGCCTCCTTGGCATTTGCTTTTGCAGATGTTATTCCAACTTACTAGCGGTGTATACCTTTCTGATTGTAGCTTATTCCAGAAGAAATTTTTGTTGATCTGGTCAATTTGTTCTAGGATTCCTTTTGGTATAAGAAAACTTTGCATAAGGTAATTTATTTTGGAGCTAAGATTTGATTGGATAAGCACTGCTCTACCTGCTTGTGAGAGGGTGGAAGCCTTCCATTTAGAAAGATGCTTTTTTAGATTTTGTAGTGCATCTTCAAAAACACAGTTTTTGATTCTCCCATTTATAAGAGGAATGCCTAAGTACTTCTCAAGTGTTCTCGTGATGGGAACCCTCATATGTTGTGCAAGATCTCTTGCTAAAGTCTGAGATACATTTGCTGAGCATTGAATTGAGCTTTTTGAATAGTTTATGGTTAATCCTGATAGGTTTGAGAAATTGTTTAGCATGTTTTGGATAGTATTAAGGCTGGTATGAGCTGCTTTTGCGAATATTAGAGTATCATCTGCAAAGGTTAGGAAAGGTATGGGGGTGCCATTCTTAGATAATTTAATCCCTACTAGAGGATCTTCTAGTAAGGCTTCTTTGTGTAACTCTCTAGAGAGGCCTTCCATAACTAGTATAAATATGTAAGGGACTAAGGGATCACCTTGTCTAATCCCTCTATTAGGTTTGAATTGTTTTCCAGGGATGTTGTTCAAAGATCGAGAAGGAGGTTGTTGAGAGACATTTCATAATCCATCTTATCCATATACTATGGAAACCAAATTTGGTGAGAACCGCTTCAATATAGCTCCAGTTTATTTTATCACATGTTTTTTCCATATCTAGTTTTAGAGCAATCCAACCTGTTTTCCCTTTTTTCTGGTTAAAACAATGAAATATTTCATGTGCAATGAGTGTGTTGTCTTGTATAGATCTGCCTTCTACAAAGGCTCCTTGATATGGGTTGATTAGGTTAGGAAGAATGGGTTTTAGTCTATTAGCAAGAATTTTCAAAACGACTTTGTAAATCGTATTGCAAAGACTAATGGGCCTATAGTGATTAATATTTGTAGGATTATTTGTTTTTGGGACAAATGCAATAGATGTATGGTTTGAATCAGTTAGCAATTGCCCATAGTGAAAGAAAGCTTTGATAGCTTTGTAGAAGGATGATCCAATTATATGCCAATATTTTTTGTAAAATTCTGGTAGTTAGCCATCTGGCCCAGGAGTTTTGTCTTCTGCCATTTCCCAGAAAATGTTTTTGATTTCCATTTCAGTTGGCCGGGCAATCAAGTTTTCATTTTCTTCAGTAGTAATTTGCGGCTGAAGGTTCCATACATCTTGAGGTTGAATTCTTCTTTGGTGGTTGTTAATAAATCTCTCTGACATTTCTAGGGTAATTTCATCAGAAATTGCCTCTTGGTCAGTTAGTATTTGTCCTTGGTTAGATTCAAAGTAGAGCATGGATCTTCTAAAATTTTTAATTTTAGCAGTTGTTTAGAAATATTTTGTATTACGATCCGATAGTTGCAGATGCTTGATCTTGACTCTCTGCTTCCAAAATTTGTGACTATAATCCAATAGTCTTGATTTCTTATGTTCCAATCTAGCAAGTTTGGCCTCTTCATTTGTTGTAATCCTCCCCCAAGGGAGCTTAAGCTGGAAATTCTTGATTTGTAATTCAACTTGGGCTAACTGTTTTGACATATTGTTTGTTTGCTTTTTACACCAGTTTTTTGTGTTTTGTTTAAGAAGTTTTTGTTTTTCCATCAGTTTGTAGGCAAAGGATACAGAAAGTTTATTACTCCATACTTTCTTAACCATTCTTCATAAGCTTTGTTTGTTGTCCAGACCATTTCAAATCTAAAAGGGGTTCCTTTCTTCGATCTATACTTACCAATATCTAGAGTGATGGGACAGTGATTAGAGTAAGAAAAAGTGTGATGCTTAGTTCTAAGGTTAGGGAAGGATGAGTTAATGTGTTGATGGACTAGGGCTCTATCTAACCTTTCATAGGTATTATTTGTGTTTGTTTTATTTTTCCTCCATGTGAAGGGTGAACCATTAAAAGGTATAGTATGTAGATTTAGATCATCTTTCACACATTTTAGCCTTCTAAATCTAGAGCAAGTGGGGATAATGCCACCTACCTTTTCTGTATCATTTTCAATATCGTTTAGGTCTCCTATTATAATGATATGAAGCTGATGTTTATGAATTAAATCATAGTTTTCTTCCCAGAATTGATCTTTCTCAAGCTCGATTGAGGGAGCGTATACAAAGAGAATGGCAAATTCATGGTTTTCTATTTTGACTTGAAGCATGATGACTCTATTATTTTATTCAATGATATTGCAATCTTCCATGATCTTTGATTTATAAAGCATCCATAAGCCACCTTTAAGGCCAGAAACTTTTATACAGTGGGACTTTTGAAAGCCAGAGGTACGCATTTGGATTTCATTAGGAGGTTATGTGGCCTTTGTTTCAGCTAAGACAAGAATGTCAAGATTGTTTGCAAAGCGTAGTTGGTTGATTTCTTGCCATAAGAGGGGCCTCTTAGTACCCCTAACATTCCAATAACCAATACTAATCATAAGGATAATATTGATTATGCAGGAGCAACAGGTACATAATATACTTACATGTAAACTGAATGATCTTGCTTACACTTATGCAAAGATGGTAGTTCATACCTTTAGGCATCGCAGTAAGAGAATGGCTACTTGTGCACAGTTGTGTAGGGCCAAGTCTGGAGCTTCCTGGCTTGTTGAGGGTTAGCTGTGGCTTGCAAAACTGAGTAGAGTACCCGCTAAGAGGGGTATCTTTGTAGTGGCAGCTTCTCCTACTTTTTGTTTTGATATAAATGCTTGTAGCAAGGTTGTGTAGGGTATGTTTGTTGATAAAAATTTTGTCGCTTGCCACCACCCCTCCCATGAGGAGATAAATGGGGCGTCGCTGAAGGTTTGGAGTAAAGGGAAAGAGTAAGATCATACCTGATCTCCATCCAAGCTCAGTCATCTGCATGTTAGCAAGAACCAGGTTGGACAAGGGCATCATAGAGACATTCCCACAGAGCATCAAGAACAGGGGAATGAAGCTCCAGGGACAAGTACACCACCAGCAGCAAACAAGAGTCAAGCAAAAACAAAACAGAGAATAAAAGGGATTACTTAAAGCATAGATAAGATGACTACTCCCAAAAGCTATTGAAAATGTTTGAGAATATCCATGGTTCAAAGGACTGTAGTACCAACCATTAGAACTTAAAACATAACAACTGTTCAAAAAACCATGAATCATTAGATTATTCAGCGAATTAATCTTAGAGATGTCGTTCATAACAATTAGAAATTCAGAAGAGTAGACATAAATAAACTTCTCTTGCTTAATGCCATAAGGGGCTTGAGACAACCTATGATTTTCCTTAAATATAGAGAAATAAGAATTATAATGGCAGTCAATCAGTAGAAGGAAATCATACACATACATCATATTCAGAGATATACTAAAGATAAGGGTAATATTATAATCATCAATTTTTAGAAATGAGAGAGATTCAAGAGTAAACTTATCTCTCATGAGGAGAGTGCTGACTATTGAATTGACACCCATCTTAGCTTCAAATTGGCTAGGAAGAAAAAGTTGTATGGAAAGCTTGTGGTAATTTTGTGTTTGAAAGTTTATGGTTAAGCTTGTTAGGGGGTTTGTGATGGGCAGTGATAAGGGGGATGTCACTTATCACTGTTATCAGTCCAAAAGAAACATAGGGATCAATTTGGGTATACAAACTGTCTTTAAAAACAAGAGTTTTCAATCGGTTTTGGATGTCAAAATTTTATTTGATAAAGAGGCTTTTCTTTGAGAAGTTTTGGTTAGAAGTTTGAGTAAAGTTTGTTTGATCAAATCTAGTGGCTAAAGTCCATCGGACCAAGCCACTGGAACGACCAGTGATGTCCTCCCAAGACCGAGACGACATAGTAGAATGAAGAGGCTGAGGAAGAGACGACATAGCAGAAGGAAGACACGAGCCCTTTGGGTCACCTACATCACCGGAGCTCCACCGCCTATGAACCACCAGGGACAAGCACCACTGAAGACCCCCAGACCGACCCAACCAATCCGCAAGAGGAGGCCATTTTTTCTTTTTTTTAAAATTTCTACATCCTCTATTGGAATTTCCCCCATTTTGTTCCTCTTTTTGAGGATCTGTGAACATTTTCTTTTGAGATTTGAGGCATCAACTTTGTTTTTGGGAGATTTGGGGGGTTGGGATCTTGATTTTGTTTGGATTTTATTTGGATTTGTGGCATCATCAACGAAGGTCACCCGAGAGGCGAGGGATGCCCGGGGTGGAACGTGCTGGTGTGGAGTGGTCTGGATCTGGGGGGTGTTGCAGCGAATGCGAGTCAAGGAGGCGGCAGAGAGGCAGCAGCGCATGACTGGGTTCAATGGTGAAGGATAGAGGAAGAGAAGGAGGCGGCTAGGTTTTTTTGTATCACACATTGAACACTTGAACACTAAGTCTTGAACAACCCTAATAAATCAGTAACTTTGATGATTTTTTTTAAATCGACATAGATAACTTGCCACTAGTACACACAGTCTTGAACAACCCTACTAAAAAATTCACAGGTTGAAACACTAAGTCTTGAACAACCAGTTTGCCAAGACAAGCGCTTGCCGCACTACTGCACTAGTACACAGTCCTGCAGCCCATGCACAGTTGAACAACCCTACAATACACATTACACAACTATACACAACCCTGCACACAACCTCATGCTTCTGCCCAGGCGCACACAACCTTTTGACTTCTGCCCAGTTGCACACAAACAACAAAGAAAACACTCCCAAAACAGCAAATCAAATAGCAAGCAAACAACAAAAAAAAATAAAATTAAGCAAAATAAAACATGATAAATTAGATTTGAACTTCATTGTTCATTAAGCATAATGCACATGGGCAACCTAAAACAAGTGACAATTCAAATTCATGTAGCAATTGACTTATTATCCTTCAAAAGATCGATAAGGTCATGGTCTTTTAAACATAAAAAGCTAACAACATAGGCAATAGAAAAATCGAACAAAAGTAGACAAGATAAAGAAAAGGATCCAAGTGTTGTTGGGCATTGCCTAAGCCGATCTTCAAGACTTCAAGATATCCTTACTTTTTCCAACTCTAAAAGATAAACAAAAGGAATGAAGTTAGTAAACAAGCAAATATTTCAAGTATTGTGTGCATTGCAAAATGCAAATAATACTAATGAGGTAATATAAAAAAAACTACCATCTTTTATTTCCTCCGTCTCTCTTAATGTTTGTATTTCATCTAGATCAACCTCTTCGATAGCTCGACTTGCATGAATCCAGTTTTGTGCGCAAATAAGTGCTTCAACCGTCTACTCACATACACAAGAAAAGGTTCATATGATTATAAGAGCAAATTTCTATGTAAAATTGTAAACAAAACTGAAATGAAATTTTCAAGTTAAAGAATTGACCTTATAGCCTAATGAGCTTCCAAACTGATCAAGAGTACTCCCTCCAATGCTAAAGGCCAATTCAAATGCAACCGAAGTGACTGGAATGGCTGATACATCGCGTGCTAGTCGTGCCATAATAGGAAATCTATGTTCATTCAGCTTCTACCATCTCAAGACATTTTCACATTCACTAGGATGTACTCGTAGCTCATGGAAGTATCAATCAAACTCAGTTGCGTATATTACGCTATCAAATTCATCAAGATGTTCTAATCGAGAATCTAGGCTTTTCAAGATGCTTGGAGATGAACTTCTTGAACACACCCTACTATTTTGCTCTTGTCCAGTGATAACTTCTGAAGATGGAAGAGAGTAGATGTTCCGATACTCATCAAATAACGCTTTTGCATCATTCTTCATATGGATGGCCAACTCCTCTCCGGTCTTTCGCCCATATATGTCATGTATTTGCAATCTCAATCCGTCAAACTTTCTCTTTGGATCCAGAATGATACCAACAAACACGAACCCATCCATCTCCTCTACTTTACCCCAATACTTGTCACACTTCTCTTTCATTTTTTCTGCCATTGCTTTGAAAACAAGATCTTCACCTTCCGCTATTTCCTTTAGTGTAACCACAATTTGAGCAATAAAAAAAAACACATTTCTCATTGTCACGTAAGAGGTACTAGAAACAGTGTTTGTGAATTCATAAAACACTTCTAAGAAATCTCTTATCTTCTCAATTTTAGCCCACTCTTCTGCGGTAATGCGGCCAATGAAATCACCATTTGAATCTCTTGGGGTATCCAACCTAGAAAATACCTGTTTAGACTTCATAGTAGGGGTGGGCGTGGGACGGGATGGAACGGGACGGGACCGAGATGAGGCCCGTCCCACTTTAATTTTTCCGGGACGGAACTGGGATGGGATTCACCTTTTTTTAATCTCACACGGGACAGGACGGGACCGTGACGGGACTTGTCCCTCAAATAAAAAATACTAAAATATTATAAAACTTGGAAAATAAAAAAATGTTTTCATAGTTCATGCTTCATAAAATGATATCACCATAATGTTAACACTCCCAACAGCACAATTTCATACAAAAAAACATTGCCAGCAGCATAAGCCTCCCGTAACCTTAACCGATTAGAATTGAATAGAGATTTCACTATTTCAAAATGGAGAATAAATATAAATATAAATATAAATATATATTTGTATATATATATAAATTATATAATATATATATATACACACACTAGGTAAGGAGCCGTGTTTCACACGGCGTTGTTGTAGTGTAGGAGGTATATAAATATTGGCACCTTGGAACTAAATCTTGTGTCCTTGGTAAGATAGCATGAAGTCGGGGTTCATGGTGATGATGAGGTTCATCTCGAAGATGCTCAACAGGGTCAACAAGGGGCTTACTCACATGTTCATGAGGTTTCTTTTGAACTTTGAAGATGCTCAACAGGGTTAGAAGGTTGCTCGGACTTTGGTAGTATTTTTCATGATATTCTTTTGCATTATCACAGAAAACCAAGTTTGGATTCACTACAACAGAATAGCCTTTTAGCGACCAAAATTTTAGCGATGAATTATTTTTCCTTGGTAAATGTAGGCTTTGGCGACGAATATATCCGCTCCTCATAAAATGGCACGTGAACTTTAGCAAGAAACATATATTCCTCGTTAAAAGTGGTATTCAACGACAAATTTTTTGACTCGTCGCTAATTGTTAGTATAATGTGGTCGCATAAACCATAAGGAAAATAGTGACGAATTTGGAGCTTTTATCGAGGAATGTTTTCATCGCTAATAATACATTCATCGAGGAATTTTTAATTTTGTCGTTATTTGTTTGGTGGGAATTATGTAAAATCCGCCAAATTTATTAGCGACAAAGATTGTAATTACTCGCTAAAAGTATGTGTTTCTCGAGGAAAAAAAATATCGCTAAACATATTAATCAACGAGGAAATTCCATTTTCATCGTTATTGCCTTGAATGATATATGGAAAATGGTTCAAATTTATTAACGAGAAAATTTTCAATTCCTCACCATATCTTGATGTTTTACAAGTAATATTTCTGTCATTGAAACAACTATTTAGCGAGGAAATATCACTTTCGTCGCTACTTATATGGGAAACTCACCAAAATTATTGGTGACAAATATTATTTTTTGTTGCGTCGAAGGAGACGGTTTTGGATGAGAAGTGTTTGATTCCGACAGAAATTGAGGTTTCTTTCGATGAGTTTGAATCGGATGTGTGCTCAGAGACGGAGCTAGATCGAAAAACTGAATCTGGAGTGCAACTGGAAAGGAAGGAGGAGGATGTAGGGGGAAGATCTGAACCTCGATGAGTTTCAGCGCTAGGTGGAAGCATTCATAGAGTGAAAACAGAGGTTTTTGAGAGAGGAGTTTTTGTCCGTGATCAAGCACCATAGCCGATGCTCTGCTTGAGAAATGTGAAACGTAGTGGATTTCTCTTCCTCTTTGTTTCTCGATGGTTAGGGTTTTGGCAATTGCGAAATGTAGTGGATTTCTCTTCCTTTTTTTTGAGAAATTTGCCATTGCTATCATTTATGTTTATTTTTGGATAAATTTGTGTTTAGTTTAGTTCTGGGAAACTTTCAAATCCATTTTGACATTTGATGTCATTTATATAAACATAGCCTATGCGGGATTTGAACCCACATCTTTGTGCTTAGACACAATGCTTTTCCATATAAGCTAATAGACTTGAAATCCATGTTTTGGATTTTATGAAACAATAGCTAACTCTTCAGCGGGGAAAAAAAGTATCCAAGCCACCTGTTTTTTATTATTAAAGAAAAAAAAAGATAACTCAAATGAGTTCCTCAAAGATGAAGCAAAAGTATCCAAGCCTCTTCGTTGCCTGTTTTTGTTGCATACTGTGTCCACACTTACTGTGATGGTAGCAGTAAGTGTGGGGTATGCAAATTAAATGGAATGGAATTAAAGCATTCATGACCTTTTGAAATCGGAATCAAAAGAATACAAAGACAAACAAAACACCCTATTACCAGAGACTGATGGCTCAGGAAAGATCTGTTTTTTCTTATTCCCTTTGTTAATCCTCTAGGCATTCACGTCTGATTGGCAAAAGGATCTGTGATGATGTTCTTCCTATACGTGAAAGATATGTCCTTGATCACCAATTCGTACCAAAATTAATTTAAAGATGTAAATCTCAATTTAAAGTATTGAATTAAGGCAATTTACATTGGTATTAATTTACCTCTTACATAAACTATATCAAATCAAGAAAAAAGAAATATATCAATCCACTCACTTGTACTATGAGGTTTTGGAAATCACCTATAGCTCCAATAAGAGCTGGTAAGACATGCTAATGTAAGTTTGGGGGGGGGGGGTGTTATTTCATTTAACAAAAAGGATAGAAGGCCCTGCTAGATATATGATGATGATGATGATGCAATTTGTTCAAATGTTTGGATGGACAAGCGAGGTTGCAAAATGTAGGAATTTAAAATTATGAATCTACTATTTGAATGGAAAGATCTGTTGTAGCTAACCCCTTGGTTCATAATCCATTTGCAAACTAACCCTTTTTAGTTAAAGGTGACATAAAATTTCTTAAGGGTCGCATACTGACATGCAATTTGCTAAGCTTGACACACCTACTTGAGCCATTTAACCATCTAGTTTAAGCAACATAAGAACTCAAGTCATCATAAACTTTTCATAGAACTTACAACCTTTTGTACATCTGCGTTGTTCACCCTTGGGGAACACCTTCTCGAAGCTGTGGCATCAGCATTAGAGAAGAAAGTCTAAGAAAAAAGCAACAAAATGGTAAACAAGAATACAATGTAGCGAAAATCTTACGATCAAAATTATTTTCTCACTTGCTCATGTCATAAACTTTCTATAACTTACACCCCACCATAAAATTCATGGCATTTAGCTAGTTGAATTAAGAACAAGTACATGAGAAATATGAAATTAAGCAAACAAATATACCTCTTCCTTGTGACAAGCCAAAGCCTTTGCCAAAGCGTTCACTTCAATAACCTTCTGGGCAACGAAGACAAGCCATGACTTGAGTTTGTCATCTAGCTTAGTCTCATTGACAAGATCAACAGCTGTGTGTAGGAGTGAACAAGAAATGGAAACCATAAGTTTATTTGGAATCAAATGGCAAGTGAATTAGTATAACAATTCATGTAAAACATACATTTCTGTACAATGCTCCCAATGCAAAGGACTCGAGAGTAGCAATGGATGCATCACGATTGTTGGCCTAGATGTTCCTTCCATCAACACCACCAGCAAAGAGGTATTTTCCAGAGGGGAATCCAGCCTTGATCAACTCAATAGTCTCTGCCCCACTTATCAAATCCAAATCCAAATCCAGTGACACCCTTCAAAGAGGTAAGGGTCTTGTAGTCTTAGTGGTAATATCGGCAAAGTAAGTATCAACCACAATTTGTACGTGTATTCATAAATTAGGTTAAATGTATGTTAATTGTTAAGGAGAAATAAAGCAGGAGGTGGAAGTCGTGACAATCAGAAGGAATTTGGGTCATAAGTAAGTATCAACCACAATTTGTATGTATTTTCATAAATTAGGTTAAATGTATGTTAATTGTTAAGGAGAAACAAAGCAGGAGGTGGAAGCGGCGACAATCAGAAGGAATTTGGGTCATAGGTAACTCCTAAAGGGAACGGATGAGATTCTAAATTACCCCCACAAATCAAAATTACAAAACAATTGAAGCTGAAGCAAAAAACATACGATAAAGTAGGAGCAAAATCTAATCAATTCCAAATCAAAGTAGAGACAATCATTATTCAGGTGCATTTAAATCCCAAGGTCATAACAAAATTAGGTGAATACAAAAATTTAAACCTAAAAATACAATTCAACACGAGGAAAATGAAATTCAGAGAGAAACAAGTGAAAGAGAATAAAATACATACTAAATGATTCAAACAACAACCACTAATTATTCCCTATATAAAACCATAAACAAATAGTTTACCAAGGAGAGACATGAAGCTGGAAGAACCGAAATAAGTGCTAGTACATCAACCAGAAAAAAAAAAGCATCTTATTTACTGCATGCTTTCCCCAAAAAAAATTTTATATTGTAGAAAATCGGATCCACAACTTTTAAAAGTCAAAAATATATACTCAAAAGTAAGAATCAAATTCAAGAGCAAACCTACAAACAAGTCATTGAAAGGAATTGCTTCAAAGATTGCTGCTGCAGTTTCTCAAGATTCTTGGAGTGCAATTTCTTCCTTTAAAGTATCTCCTACCTCTGAAAGAGAAAAAACACAATAACTAAGATTAATCTAATAAGCCAATGTAATAATTTAATCTCTACAACCATATTCAATTAAAAAACAAGCTACTGCTCAATCATATATTGAAATCGACAGCTTAAAATTAAAATCAAACAAAACCTATAATTTATAAATGAAACTTGAAATTAAAAGTAAAACCTAAAATATACAAATTAAGTAAAAACCTCCAAGCATGTAATAACACAAATTTGATTCTGAAAATTAGGTAAAAACAAATAATAGGCATCTAAAATTGGTAAAGAAAACAAGCGAGAACCCGAATTGAGCAACAACACAAAGACATGGACCTAATTATCATTACAAACACAAATTACATGTGAATTCCCACAAAATCAAACAGGAAGTGATATGATAAAATAAGAACCACTAAAGAAAGATTCAACTGCTGAAAATAAACCCTTCATTTCATGAGAGTAATCTTGGAATGAAATTCCCTCATTCAATTTGGATTTTAACTGGAAACATTTAGTTGCCTAGAATCAGAACCTAATTCAGAATTAATTCACTAAATCTATGTTTGAGTGTTTCATAACCTTGTTTTGCCTCCATACATAAGGAAGATTGTAAAGTGTAACCAAGTTATGGTCCAAAATGTTGAGATCAAAAAAACCTTGACAGTCTTAGATTTGAGAACTAAAATTAACATCTACAATTGAACTTGTAGGAAGAGGGAAACTCGGAAACCAACTTGGTGAGAAATCCTTAAACCCACAAAAGTTCAACAAAAAAACACTTCTGGTGCTGAGATTGGGAAACACATCTCATTTCAGAATGAGAAATTCAGTTCAGAAGGACCAAAAGGAATGAAATTCAACCAAATTGATCTAATGCACCACCAACAGCAACCAAAATCAGAAATTTTCACAACCCACAAATAAAAAAAAAGCACCCAAGAATAAAATTACAGCAGAATATTTCATTGATCTGAATGACATATTAGCATTTTCTGAATTCTTTTTTTATTCTACCTAAAAGCTTATCATGCACACGGTGTATTGGGACCAACTCAAGACCATGAGGACCGAAGTACATGATCATTTTCCTTGGATGGTTATCTTCACAAGATTTGTTATTTCCCTACCTTCTTGTATCTAATATGATGTTACTGAAGTTTGCTTAGACTCCCAACAATTATAAACGTAGGAAAGTAGGAGAAAAACACCAAGATCAGGCATAGCACAATCCTCTTTTAACTGAAATAAACCATGAATATAATGCAACTCAGTTCTCATAATCTAAACTCAGACAAGTAATTAAACATGCCCATCTTCTAGAAGTTTAGACACCTTCTTTTCTTGGTTAACTGAAATCCATCTAATTTCTCCCTTAAATTACGACTTATAATATTTATTTTCTACTCTCTAATTCAAATATTACTTCACCCTCATTGTAATTCAATAGCTCGTGCCCGATGCAAAAGTGGATAAATCAACTTCCACAAGAAACTCCGGGTGTAGCGATAGGAAAAATCAACAGTGCTAAAGGAAATGCAAATTTATTTGTTACTATCTATATATAGAACTTTCAAATTGCAGTAGTATTGATTTAAAATTACTATGGAAATTTATATTGCATTGATTATATTAAAATTAAAAATTAGAAGGCCAACTCGTCAAGTGGAGTTATGATAATAAAACATAAAAGCAGGCTAGGAAAACCACCGGATAGAAATTGGACAACTAAGGAGAATATTCTCGAAATTCAAATGCACTATCAATAAAGTGAAAATTGAAGATCAGAGAGATTGGTAAATAGTTTTTGGTCACCGTAAAATCAGAACCACAATCAAGATAAATCTCATCATCTCAAATCATTTCACATTTAAACAAAAAACACATACAAATCAAAAGAAACATAAAGTAGGAGTAGATAGAAAAAATAAGATCAAGATTGGAGTAAGAAAATATCTAATCATCAGAGACTTAAATATATAAGAATCATGGAATGGAATTGCCTCCATCATATTGCTGCAATTTGTTTCTCATCAGATGACCAAAAAAATACATAACACCAATCACATGAGAAAAAATTGAGTAAACACAACAACTCGATTTGTTACTAAGATAATAGGAAATTGTGGTATAAATAAATACCAAATTGCTATATCAGTTTAATCATATTATTGAAGGGGGTTGTTTGTAAAACCAATTATGAGTGGAGAAACCGACCTCTGATAACCCCCGCCAGCTATTAATGCAATTTTAGAGGCAAAACTAACTATACAACATATGGCTTCCTCAATTATTCCATGCATCTTCATGCCACTTCATAAATTTAACTGCATTAGTTTGATAAATCTCATTTTCCTTTTCTTAAGTGTTAACACCTATAAGTCGTCGGATCATGTGAAACGGATGGCCTAGATTCATTTCCGTTTTTTGATTTTTTGCAATAAAAAAATTGAAAACCCACCTTTTCCCTCCTAAGAAGCGCGTGTATTCACCCAAATCAATCTTTTTTTGGAGAAAAAAAAATCAGTTTCTTTTTTGTGAGATACGAGGAAGATATATCCAAATCTTCCCGATTGACCCTACCACACGAACAACCCACCTTCAAAACACAAAACCTCTCTTTTTTTAGGGCGACACCGGCGAAAGCGATTCACCCAGCAGCGGAGACGGTGGCCGGGGCAGTCTTCTTCACCGACGGACCTGATCAGCAAATCCGAGTTGACGGAGACGGCGCACATCAGTCCCTGCAAACGATTGAGCAGCGACCTCGACCTCCATCTCCAAACCGGCGTCGGCGATTCTTCAATTTCGGGTGGGAGTATGGGTAAGCAACTCATCCTTGCCAATGACTTCCATCTCTAGGTTGGGAAACTCGGATTTCGGATGGTTTGAACTCCGATTTGTGGATTGAGCATAATGTCGGTTAGGGTTTTTTTTTAAATCCGGTTGCATATGGGTTGATTACTGATGAAATGGGAGTACAAAAGAGGTTTCCCGCTGAATATTAGTTGAAATTTGCAGTTAATAGGTGAAATGGGTGGATATTGGGAAAAAATTTGCAACTAGCAATGAACCTTTAGCTCTAGAGAATTAAGGTGGATGAATACTTGATGAATATATGTTAAATCTTGATAAATATGAGAAGAAAAGCATTTTTATAAAATGAAATATATTCGTCAATATCGAATGAAGTATTAGTTAATATGTGACAAAATATTAAATTTGAAATGGAAATTATTCATTAATATCTAAACAAATATTCATGAATAAATTCAAAATGTTGATGAATAATTAATAAATATTGGATGAATACTTATGAACTATTGATGAGTAGTGAACGTGTATTTGTACGATGTAGATGAATCTAGAACGATGAGTATTTGACAAATATATTTGAGGTGTGGACAAATTTTTTAAATTTTAGGTGGCCATCAACCTTTTATTGTGAATCTTAGTTTATCTTTGAGGTCGCGATGGAGCATTTATGAAATGTTGATGAATAATTGTGAGATATCACTCGTGTCTAATAGGGAAGAAGATGATGGCTAGAAAAGGTGGGAAAAAAAGTGATGTTGGAGGGAAGGAAGCATTTTTCAACAAGGCAATGGGTAAACGGGCAGTGTATCAAGAAGACAGTGGTGATGACTTTAAACAACAACCGGGGCGAGCTGAAACAGCTAAGAAAACCACCCCTACCAAGACCTACAGTTTTCGTAGCAAACGAGCAAGGATCGAAGATGCAAGTGAGGAAGGTAATGATTCAATTGGGTGGCAATTTGTATACAATAAAAAGGATTATATGAGTATCCAGAAATTTTAAGAATAAATAAGATTGGTGAATGTAAAAACATTAGGTAATGGGTGAGTTTGAAACTCAAGATTGATGTCTCTTGTAATTGCAAAAAAAAGAAGATACAGACTCTAATGTGAGTGAAGCTGAAGAAGAGGAAGGCGATGGTTATGAACAAGGTGAGGGTTATACAATATAATGTGAATCTGTTATCAGTTATTGATGAATATGTTTGAGATATAATTGAATCGTGTACTAAACCATGGTAATAATGGTGATATCTTACTGAAGATTGCATTACTCATTCATGAATTTTTTTGAGTTATGGACGAATATTTTATAAAAGTTGATGATCATTGTTAGAACGAGAGGAATCCAGAAGGTATTGATGTGATTTAGTGCATGTATGAAATATTCGACATATTATGAACTTGAAATGAATATGTACTACATATGGATGAATCTTTTATAACATTTGAGGAATATGTGATGAATATTTGATAAGTAGTGGATGACAAATTTTGAGATATGGATGAATCTGTGGAGTTATTAGATGAATTGATGGGAGAGGTTGCTATCTTTAAGTTATGGATTAAGGGTGTATGAATGTAAAAGCCGAATATATTTTTATATTATTTTTATATTATTTTAATTAAATACATTATTATTTTATTCGATTTATAAAAGTGGAATAAAACTTGTCCTCGAGCACAAGTTTCGATTTTAAAATCCTTCCGGCATCGTTTTAGAATTTGGATTCTAACGGGATTTGGTTCCACTTTCGAGCTCCGAGAGGTTGCTAAAAATTATTTAGATTCCGATTATCTTGAAATTTATTTGAAAATTCGAATTAAATTTGTTAGTGTCAAGATTAGCGGGTTTCGAATTTGAATGTTGGGTATGTTCTCTTTGCATTTTATGTTTGGGACCACATACATATTCATTTCTTTTCCTCTTTCTTTCTTTCTTTCTTCTCTCTCTCTCTCTCTGCTACATCCACGCCACTGTTGAGTGGAGACAAACTCCAGCTGACCCTCTCCCATTTTGGCTAAACCACCTGCCTCGCTACCTCCTTCCCCATCACCCCCTGCCCTCCTCTCTTTGGCAAAAGGCCAATTGAACCTACAGGCATCTCCCACACCAAATTCAGATCCTCTCTATGCCTGCTCAGTGGTCCGTGGAGACATCAGTGGCATTGACCCTTCTCCCCTTTCTATTGAAATTGAACAGAGCTCACCACACTCACATCATCCTCCCTCCATTCTTCTCCTCTCCCAACAGCCCCACTTTGTTCTCTGTTTTGGAGCCTCCGCGACTGAGCACCCAACCTCCTGCAACCACCACAGCGCAACACACTGGAGCTCTCCATGCTTCCGTCTTCCGAGCCATCTCCGAGCGATGTCCCCTGCTTCCGTGTGCAAGCCCGAGCAGAGCAGCCCGGCTCCGTTTCTTCCTCTCTCCATGACGAGCAGCAGCCCCGGAACGCGCAACCCTCCCCTCGACGTCGACGGGCCGCCAAGGAGCCTCCAGCGCCGCCATCCCCCTTATTTCCTCTGTTTCCCGGTTCCGAGTCGGTAAGAATCCGTTTCACTTCCTTCTGTCCCTAAATCGAGTAAAGGTGAACCTTTAACCCCGTTCCCACCTTCCTAGACTATCTCCGGCGAGGACCTAACTCCGGCGAGGCCAATCGAACACCGACGAGCCTTGACGGACCTCCGACGAGACCGTCGCGCGCAAACCCCTCGGTGAGCATCAGTATCTTCCCCTTCTTGTTCGCCGATCTGCTTCGTTTTTCCTTCCTTGTGTTGGGTCAATTTCGGGATCCGGGAAGGGAGTGAGAGCGAGAGAGCTCAGGCGACCCCGCTCCCTTTCTTTTCTTGTCGTTCTCACACAGAAGGAGTGGGTTGGGCCGGGTCGAAATCTCACTTCCAGGTTATAAAATGTGGTGCTCGGGTTAAGCTTGAAACCATATCCTTCTTTTTCTATTGTGATCGGGTCTTGGGCTGGGAATGGATCAGAATCAGGGTGAGGGTTTGGGCCTATCTCTTCCTTTCTGTGTGGGTTGTTGGTCTTGAGGGTTTTGTTTCATATATTATTATTATTATTATTATTATTATTATTATTATTATTATTATTATTATTATTATTATTATTATTATTATTATTATTATTATTATTATTATTATTATTATTATCATTATGTTATTTGATTTGTATGAAATTGTTGTTTGCCTATTATAGTATTATCATATTATTCTGTTTTCAGATATTAAATATGCTGAAATTATTGTTTATCATAAAATTGTTTTAAAATAGAATTAAATGGAATATATATGTATATAATGCTATTATGAGATTTTAGAAAGGGTAAAGTGATCTATTGAGGACGATTTATAAAACAAATTATTTTATTGAGTTATAAATGAGGATTGATAAAATGGATTGATTTGTTGGTGTCTATTTTAGTTATGGATTGATTATTTATTTAAAAAGTTTTGAAATAAAATGCTGGAATTATTTCTATAATATGATCTTGAAAGATTGGTTTTAAGGTTTAAATGTTTAATGTCGGGATTTGGCTAAGTACGAGTTTACAAGAATTGTTGATTTTATGAGTTGACTTAACTTGAGATTTAAGAGTTTGGAAAACTTTGGGAAATGAGTTTTAGAATATTATTTTAATATTCAATATTAAAGAAGGGATTTGACGGAACTTGAACTATTTGATCTTGAGCTTGAAGTTATGTTAAAAGTGTCATTTCAAATGTCGGGATTTTGTCTTGGCTTGATGATGTTGGTTTTGAGAAGGAAATTGGAAGAATGATTTTGGTTGATGTTGATCATATCGGAAAGGTTTTAGAAAATGGTTTTACTATCAGCTGGTCTTGATTATGTTGAGAACTTGGGTTTCGTGCGTATGAATGTTGGACCAGTAGCTTATGGAAATGGCTTGATGATAGGTGTGTATTGCTTTTGGATTGCTTTAGACTTGCATTTGGGCCCTTGCTTGCGTTATTTTGCTGTTCTGCATCTTCAGGTAAGTATCCTACGGGACTTACTCAGTAACTTGGACCTCCTGCCTGATGTGTCATATGATGTGTAGTTTGTTGCATATTAAAGCATGCCATATAGTATCAGGATTGCATTGAACTGAGCATGTGGTTACTATGTGTGTTTGAATACAAAATGGCCATTATCTGTGATAGTCCTAGAGTCTTTGCTAGGGTCATAGGGTAGCCTAGTCCCATCGGGTTGCCCTGAGTCAATCGAGTCGATATGAGCGTGATATGATAGCCCAACACCATCGGGCAAGCGATGAGATGATATGATATGATGATGCCGTGGTCCGTGCACCACCACGAGGAAATTGCTATGCTATAGCACCGAACTGGCCAGTCTCTGCACTAACGGGAAGGGGTGCAGAGGTAAGAGAGGGATATGCCACTTGGTATTTGATGAAACCACGCGGAAATAACAAGGAATTGGACGCGGACATAAGAGAAATGGTCCCCAAGAAGAGCCAGGATATAAGGTAGACGCGGACATAAAGTGATGACACATGTCCGCCATGCCCACCATCCACAACAATCACACGTGTCAGCCCGATGACGACACGTGTCAAAGAAAGGAGTCCTGGCCGAGCCATATAAATAGGGAAGTGAACAGAAGAAAAGAGAGAGGAGGGAGAATTGGTAAATTGACGGCGTGAAATTGAGAGGAAAAAGAGATTCAGAAAGGGAAGAAACCTAGATCTCCGCAACGAATTAAACATCTCTGCTCAATCTCCGTGGACAGGTAAGAATCCTCACGATATAAGATAAATGGATGAACTCCCAGGAAAATAGGTGGGATCATAATTAAATCCTATAAATTAGAAGTAAAAGCGCGGCCCAGGTTAAGAAGCGAATGAATATGTTCGCGTGTCAGGTAAGCCCGTGTAATGTCACCAATATTAACTCGTGTCCAGATCCCCAGGGGCCCACCAAAAGTGGGTCCCATATGTGATTTTCTTGGGGGCGCTTCATCACTGGCGCCGTCTGTGGGAACTCACTCACCCTGAGGGGTTCAATTTTGGGTTTATATTAAAACAACCTACGCGTGCTTTAAGTCTAAAACGTCGCCTACCCGCGGTCCCGACTAGACAGCCTTCTAATTTACCAGGGACGCGCGGGCCTCTTGGAAAAACCCCCCACAAAAGGGGGAAGTAAGAAGATGATTGACTAAAAGCATAAGATAACAAACGCCCTGTCAAACACTTTTACTAACAAAACTGTAAGTGGTACAGGTTGAACAGGAAATATGTATAACAACGAAGACTCGGATGAAATGAGCCAAAGCACGATGCCAGAACAAGAGGCCACCAGCACGTACAATCCATCCGTACTGCAATCAGGGGAACAACATAGGATGTGGGCATCACCATTCGTGACCCCTTATTTCCCGACATACGTGCCCGAATACATACCGCCTGTGTACGTGCCACATGCGATGCAGCAAGAACCGCATTATTACTTCCCGCAAGTTCCCGAGCCTCAACCTTATTATCAGCCGGACCCCGCGACACAATATTATTATCAACCGGCATCAGGGCCACAACACCAGCACCAGCCGGTAAATGAGCCGCGGCATTACCATGATTATGAGAACATATATCGAAGCCAGCCCGGGACTCGCAGCCAGCCCCATGACATGCGCGGACATCCAGACGCGGCGGAAACAACCAATTTGAATCTGTATGGGAACCTAGCACCGGGAGCATCAGGATATGGATTCGATCCCCTGCATCAGGACGCGCAAAGAGTCAATGCGTGACCGAGCAAACATCGACGAGGAGAGCATTCAACAGACGTGTCGACTTCCACCAAGTTCGGCTCAACACAAATGAAAGTGGACGTCCCAGACACTCTTCCCTCCGTTTTTACTCAAGATATTTACCGAGCACCGGTTCCCAAACGATGGAGGGATGTGAATCTCATGAAATACGATGGAACGACGGATCCAAAAGATCATATGTGTCATTTCATGACGGCAATGGGGATCAACGAATACAATGATGCCATGTTATGTCGGACATTCCCGTCAACCCTCACCAAGATCGCCTTAACCTGGTTCACCAACTTACCAAAGGGTTCGGTTAGCAGTTTCTCTGACTTGAACTGGATCTTCCAATCTCACTTCGGAAGCGCACGGTCAAGAAAGAAAACCATGCTAGATTTGAACTCGATCAAGCAGGGAGGGGATGAAACCCTGGGTCACTTCTTCGCCCGGTTCACCAGTGTGGTCGTCCAAATCCCAAATTTCAATCATGAATTCGCGACTATCATCCTCATGGGCAATCTGGCGGAGGGTGACTTCAAAACTTACCTGTTCAGAAAGAAACCCAGAAGCTATGATCAGTTAAGAGACCTGGTGTCTCGACAGATAGATGCAGAAGAAGCAGCCGCGTCAAGTTCGAGAGCCAACGGCGGACATCAAGGCTTTTTCAGCAAACTGGCAGGCAAATTCAGAAAAGATAAAGGGGCGGCAAAACCTCCCAAACAACCATCCGCGGGGCATCACCAACAGAATGACGAAGTCCACTTCAATTCAGACAGGAGAGGAGAGCATCGTTACCAAAGAAATGATCGAAGAGAAGGAGACGACCGCAATAGAAGCTATCAACCACGGAGGGAGGACTACCATGATCGAGAGAACCGACCTCGGGAACACCACCAGAATAGAAGGGACGATCGGCACCTGGTAGAGCGTCACATGCAGGGCGAGGAATATCCTTGTCATCAAAATAGAGATCCTGACCGATACAGAGAGCGTGAGGAGGCACCACAGCCGTATCGAGGGAGAGGCCGAGGACGACGATGGCGAAGAGGACGTCATAACGGACCCCCGCCCCCTCAAGGGTCAGTAAATCAGGCCCCCCGCGGGCAAGACGGAAGATTGAGGTCCGCGGTCGAGCGTATTCCAGAACCCGAAGGATGCATCGACACCCTAGCTGGAGGACCCTCTCTGTCGGGAGCTAGTAACCGGGAAAGGAGAAATTATGAGCGAGAAGGAAAACAACCACCTTCCGCGGAGAGCAGACGAATTGCTCACACACCGCACGCAGAGATAGTATTCACGGCAGGAGACGCGGAAGATGTGAGGATGCCTCACTCCGACCCGCTGGTTATACATGCTCAGATAGCAACCAAGACTGTCAAAAGGGTGTTCATTGACACGGGATCATCGGTTGATATACTCGCATGGGAAGCCTTTCTACAACTCGGAGTCTCGGCAACAGCACTCAAGCCATATTCAGGAACGTTAGTCGCTTTCTCCGGAGATGAAATACCAGTTGCAGGGACCATAGAACTGACGGTAGTGCTCGGATCCGCTCCAAAACGAAGGATGGAAAACATAGTTTTTACTGTTGTGCGGGTCCCAACGGTCTACAACGCCCTACTAGGAAGAGTCTCACTCTACAAATTTCAGATGGTGGTCTCTATCTACCATTTTTTGGCCAAGTTCCCCGTAATAGGAGGAGAAGTAGGTGAGGTCCGTGGACAACAACCAGAAACCGAAGCTGTTATTTAACCTCCCTCAGAAAGAAAAGAGAGGTGATGCAGATTGAAGTATACGCCGCGAGCACGACTGAAAAGAGAGTAGAAGACTCGCAAAGGGAGCTTGTAGAAGAAACCAATCAAGGTAGTACTGGTACTGAAGCAGAGTTGGAGGTGAGACCCGCAGCACGAGAAATTCCAACCGCTGACGAGAGGCAGGTCCACTCCCCATTCTCCAACCCGGGAGAGAGAGTATATATGGGGCAAGCTTTAGAGCCCAAAGAGAAACAGCGAGTCCTCGACATAATTGCAAGGTCGAGGGACGTTTTTGCCTGGTCGCCGAAAGATCTACTGGGGGTCCCTTCATCCATCGCCCTGCACACACTCAGAATAAGACATGATGCTAGGCCAATTGCTCAGAAGAAGAGAAAGATGGCGCCTGAAAAAGCTCTCGCGGCGAAAGAAGAAACAGAAAAGTTACTGGATGCCGGTTTCATTGAGGAAGTAGAAGACTCCGAATGGCTGTCCAACGTGGTTCTGGTTAGAAAGTCGAATGGGAAGTGGCGTATGTGCGTCGATTTTTCGGACCTCAACAAATCGTGTCCCAAAGATAGTTACCCCCTTCCCTCAATTGACGAGTTGGTCGATGAAACTTCCGGGAACGCTGTCCTTAGTTTCTTGGACGCCTACTCAGGATATAACCAGATCCGCATGGATCCCCTCGATAAGAAGGCCACGACCTTTATTACCAATCAGGGAATTTTCTGTTACAAGGTTATGCCGTTCGGGTTAAGGAATGCAGGGGCCACGTTCCAGAGAACTGTTGACAAGATTTTTCGAGCTCAGGCCGGGAGAAACGTATCGATCTATGTAGATGATATCGTGGTGAAAAGCTTGAAAGCAGAGGATCACGCCGCTGATCTGCAGGAGACCTTCGACTCTCTGAGACGCGGAGGGTTAAACTTGAACGCGGAAAAATGTGTTTTCGGTGTTGATTCTGGAAAATTTTTGGGATTCCTGGTCAGCCAGCGAGGGATAGATGTTAACCCTGAAAAGATCACGGCAATTCAGGGGATGCGACCACCCCGAACGATCAAAGAAGTCCAAGCTCTCAACGGCGCGGTCAACTATCTCAGCCGATTCTGCTCTTGTCTCGTGGATAAATCTCTGCCTTTCTTCGCTCTGCTAAAGAAGAAAGGACCAATTAAGTGGACACCGGACTTGCAACAGGCATTCGAAGGTTTGAAAGATTATCTGACGAAGCTGCCAACCTTACACCGACCCGAAAGGCTTGAAAACCTGTACCTCTACTTAGCTGTCAGGAGTGCAACCATCAGTGCAGTACTCACCCGTGAAGAGAAATACCCAATTTATTACATAAGCATAGTCTTGCAAGATGCTGAGACGAGATATGAACCGATCGAGAAAATGATTCTGTGTTTAGTGTTCGCGGCGAGGAGACTACGGCCTTACTTCCAGGACCACTCAGTCCAGGTCTTAACCAACCTTCCTTTGAGGCAAATCCTGCACTCCCCTTGCCTCTCAGGACGAATGACGAAGTGGGCAGTGGAATTGTCGGAGTTCGATATTGACTACAAACCGCGGAAGGCAGCGCTGGCACAAACACTGGCAGATTTCATATGTGAAACAAGCTTTGAAGAACAAGCATCGTTCGAAGAAGGGAGTTGGGTTTTGAGAGTCGACGGGGCGGTTAATCAAGCAGGAAGTGGAGCAGGAATAGCTTTGGTATCCCCTGAAGGGCGGATAGCAAACTACGCTTATAAGCTTGCCTTCCAGACGACGAACAACGAAGCTGAGTATGAAGCCCTCATAGCGGGTTTGGAAATAACGCTGTCAAGAGGGGCTAGGAGTGTGATTGCATATACAGACTCTGAGGTCTTGGCGAGACAGATAGGAGGGGACTATGAAGCTAAAACAGGCTTGATGCCAGACTATCTGAGAAAAGTCCTGGCTTTGCGAAAGGCTTTCTTGAATTTCAAAATAACGGCCGTCCCGAGGGAAGAAAATCAGCAGGCAGACGCTCTGGCAAGGGTTGGCTCGGCAATGCCATCCGAGGTCGGTGCGGAATTCATGTTCGAAAAGAAAGAAAGACGTGGGCTAATGAAAGAAGTTTTCTTCGTCAAAACAAATGGAGAGAACGACTGGAGAACACCCGTGGCAGAATATCTGGAAAAAGGGATTCTTCCCACAGAGAAACATGAGGCTAAGCAAATCAAGATGAGGGCAGCAAGATTCACTGTCCGCGAAGGACGGCTATACAAAAAAGGTTTCGCGCAGCCAGACCTGACATGTGTTACTACAGAGGAAGGGATGATGATTGTACGGGAACTACACTCTGGTGTATGTGCGCACCACCAAGGTTGGAGAGCACTGGCAGTTAAGATCATAAGGACAGGGTACTATTGGCCAACAATGAAGCAAGATGCTCAGGAATTTGTCAAGAAGTGTGACGCGTGCCAAAAATATGGAAATGCTATCCATCAACCCGCGGAAACTATGAAAGAAATTCATACTGCCTGCCCTTTCTCCCTGTGGGGGATGGACATTTTGGGACCATTCCCTACCGCGCCTGGCCAGCTGAAATACGTGATCGTGATCGTGGACTACTTCACCAAGTGGGTAGAGGCGGAAGCCATGGGACTCATCACGGCTGAAAAGGTAAAAAAATTCTTATGGAAGAACCTGATCTGCCGCTTCGGGGTCCCGGAATCAATCATCACCGATCACGGTCCCCAATTCGACTGCGAAACCATCCGAAGTTTTTGTAGGGATCTCAGAATCAATCTCAAATTCTCATCTGTAGCGCACCCTCAAACAAACGGACAAGCAGAGGTCACCAATCGGCAAATCCTGGAAGGCATACGGAAGAAATTGGGAAACACGGCCAAAGGGAGATGGGCAGAGCTCCTTCCTTTAGTGCTGTGGTCTCACAGAACCTCCACGAAGACGCCAACAGGGGAGACGCCCTTTTCTCTAGTCTATGGTGTTGATGCGGTCATACCGGTCGAGCGGATGATTCCGTCAGCACGTGTATCCGGTTTCAATTCACAGACCAACGAAGAAGCGCTTGAAGTGGAAATGCATCTGAGGGAGGAACGAAGAATGATGGCCGCCTTGAAAGCAGAAGAATACAAAAGACGCGCTGCAAAGTACCACGACCAGAAGGTCCGCCCTCGACAATTCCAGAAGGGAGATCTAGTTCTACGACTGATGCAGACAGGAGGAAAGCTGGATGCCAACTGGGAAGGCCCGTACGTAATAGCCGACATCATTCAAGCTGGCGCCTACAAGTTGAAGAATGAAAATGGAGAAATCCTAAACAAGACTTGGAACGCCAATTGTCTGAAAAAGTACTTTGTGTAAATCTTGGAACACTGTCCTTGGGTTTAATAATCGCCCCCGCAGGTAGTTAAATAAGCGGTTAGCGGGCGTTTTCTACAAATTACTAAGAATGACCATTAACCTCGACGACGCAGGAGCTCACTCCGCGTCACTCTCTTGATCGAGACTCCTGATCTCTCAAGGTCGAGTTAACAAACGAGAAGATCGATGACGCAGGAGCTCACTCCGCGTCACTCCCTTGATCGAGACTCCTGATCTCTCAAGGTCGAGTTAACAAACGAGAAGATCGACGACGCAGGAGCTCACTCCGCGTCACTCCCTTGATCGAGACTCCTGATCTCTCAAGGTCGAGTTAACAAACGAGAAGATCGATGACGCAGGAGCTCACTCCGCGTCACTCCCTTGATCGAGACTCCTGATCTCTCAGGGTCGAGTTAACAAACGAGAAGATCAATGACGCAGGAGCTCACTCCGCGTCACTCCCTTGATCGAGACTCCTGATTCTCTCAAGGTCGAGTTAACAAATGAGAAGATCAATGACGCAGGAGCTCACTCCGCGTCACTCCCTTGATCGAGACTCCTGATTCTCTCAAGGTCGAGTCAACAAATGAGAAGATCGATGACGCAGGAGCTCACTCCGCGTCACTCCTTTGATCGAGACTCCTGATTCTCTCAAGGTCGAGTTAACAAACGAGAAGATCGATGACGCAGGAGCTCACTCCGCGTCACTCCCTTGATCGAGACTCCTGATCTCTCAGGGTCGAGTTAACAAACGAGAAGATCAATGACGCAGGAGCTCACTCCGCGTCACTCCCTTGATCGAGACTCCTGATTCTCTCAAGGTCGAGTTAACAAATGAGAAGATCAATGACGCAGGAGCTCACTCCGCGTCACTCCCTTGATCGAGACTCCTGATTCTCTCAAGGTCGAGTTAACAAATGAGAAGATCGATGACGCAGGAGCTCACTCCGCGTCACTCCCTTGATCGAGACTCCTGATTCTCTCAAGGTCGAGTTAACAAACGAGAAGATCGATGACGCAGGAGCTCACTCCGCGTCACTCCCTTGATCGAGACTCCTGATCTCTCAAGGTCGAGTTAGCAAACGAGAAGGTCGATGACGCAGGAGCTCACTCCGCGTCACTCCCTTGATCGAGACTCCTAATCTCTCAAGGACAAGCTAATGGACAAAAAGATTTAGGAAACCCCGACACTCAGTCATTTTGATATTTCTCGTTTCAACACTCTTATTTATTACAGGACCTCCTTTCACTTGATAATCTAAACACATGATAAGGAACGCCCCTCTCTCAAGGGGAACCATCATGACCCTCGTCTTCTGAAGTATTTTCCCCTGAAGGCACGTAAGTGGCCCTGAAGCGCGCGTCGCCCAGATACTTGAATACGACGCCGCCTCCCATGCGAACATTCCTGGACCGGGTGAATGCTCTCCATCCTTGCGTGAGCCAGAGCGCCCTCGCTTCGTCTCTTTCAACCAAGATGCGCGTTCCCCTCCTTCCTAGCCCGTTGGTTAGGACGATTCTCTCAACACCAAAAAGACCATGTTCCTCTTCAAAACGCTCAGGTAGGGGCTGGTGTTTAAATGGATAAAATGATTAATCGAAAGTAAAGACAGGAACGTTTAATAAGGGAGTTTTTTAGAAAAGTGTTACCGTTCTTTGTAAAAAAGAAGCGTCCTGAATCAATCGAATGAAATCCCTCGAGCGACCTCCACCTGATGCCATGCTTTCCCCAGAACTGTTGTGTTTTATGTGCTTCCTTATGGAGAGTGTGCCTTGAGGAGATCCTTGATCCCCAGTCTTATAGAAAAACTGTGAACCACTGTTCACTCGCATGACCAGTTTTTTATTAATTCACGAAACCCGAGTATCCTCTCCGAAACGTCGCTTCCCAAAGTTCCTCGAGAAGAAGGAGCGATCAGTGAAAGAGAAACAGCTTTATTAATCTCCCAACTTTATTAATTTCCTTCCCGAGGAAGAAAAATCGATCAGCGAAGGAAAAAACAGCTTTATTAATTTCCTTCCCAAGAAGGGGAATCAGTTAGCATAGAAAAAACAGCTTTATCCATCCTCGGGCACATCAACCCTTGCAGGCTCACTTTTTAGGTTTTGACGCCTTGACGTTTTCGAGGGTCATTATGGGTTTCTAATAGGTTAATCGCCTTGGGCGAACCCACGTTCGTTGGACCTAACTTCTTTTAACCGACGCGTCTCGGATTTGGAACTTATGAAACAAGAGAATCGATAGCGCTGAAGCTCGTTCCGCGTCACTCCCTTGGTAGAGACTCCTGATCGCTCAAGGTCGAGGCAAACGAGCAAGAAGGGTGATGACACTGAAGCTCATTCCGCGTCGATCCCTCTTCTAGGACCCATGATTGCTCAAGGGAGACTCAATAAGAGTGAGAACAATGAGCATCGGAAATTTTCCCGCGTCTCACCTCCGACTAGGATACGCGATTCTTCATAAATCAAAGTAATTGCAAGCGTAGTTTAATACCGTGAGTTCAGGGATAAAAAGACTTGGGTTGGATTGATAACGCCTATCTCGTCTTCAAAGAAAGCAGGCAATGACTGGGAAACAACGAAACAAATAAAACGTGAAGAAAAGAAGTAAATTTTCTCAAGGAAAAAGAAAGAGAAGAAGAACACGACTCACACGTTCCAACAGCTGCTCTTCAAAATCTAGGGCCAAATGAAAAGCCCAAGGGTTTGCATTTGATGCCTCCATTTAAAAATCAAAAAGACACTAGGGGAGAAAACGCCTTTGTCGCTCTCATATATAGCCTCACAAAGCGAAGAAAATGGAATATATTCTTGAAAGAATCTTTCAGAATCCTCGAAAAGAGAGCAAAACCGCCACAGGACTTAGGCTGACTAAAGCCATGAACCGAAAAGACAAGTCTGAATCATACAAAGACCAAGAAGAATCTTCAGCATAATCACTTTTTATTCACGACGAGAGGAAATACATGCCAATAAAGCTAACCACCTCGGCTTACAAAAAAAAAAGAGAAATGCGAGAAAAACCAGTCATGGATAGAAACCGTTGGTTAAAACGTTAGCAGGCTCGGAAGAAGGATAACCTACGATCTCATCCCCATCCTCCAAACCCATGATTTGAACTTCGAAATGAGCATTCCCCTTGTGGATAAAGACCATAGAGGATCCAACCACAAGCCCGTGAGATTCAATGAAATCTCTCCATCCGCGGCAAAGCCAAAACATCCCATAATCACCCTTGTGAACACAAACCGGAAAATCGCGTAAAAGGTGGGATGAAAGGAATATTTGTTCGGGGATAACACCTGCAAATTCACCCTCGAAACGCATGGGCAAGAGCTGGAAATGAAAGAGAACAAAAGTCAAAAAACAAGGAACGAATGATGTTAAAACACGTGTTCCCAAAGAAAATTTACCAAGCGGAATGTCTGGTTAAGACGATCAATAGGCTGAAAAAAAGCCCACCTATCCGATCTAGGGGCAGCCATGAACGCAATCGGAGAATCGGGAAGGCGATTGCAAAATGGTGAAAAAAGAAAAAGTGGGGATACCCCCTATAAGAGCCTAAAAAAGGCAGCATGCATGACTACCATCTGGCGCAAGATTCCTCTAAAAATTAAAGAGGTGCGAGCTCGCCAACCAAGGCGACAGAGTAGTCACGAGAGCTGCAGAAGTGAATTCAACGAAACGACTCGACCTCCAGGAGTAACAGACAAAACAAAGGCCTGGCGAAGCTCAGACCTAAAACAGACACGCGGCCTGAAGAACACCACGTAGAAGAAAAGGATGACGAGCTGAAACACGCGGCACGTTTGATTGAATATAAGAACCCCGTGAGATCCTGCGAAGATTATCATGCATGGAACAAAGAAATGGAGTTCGAAAACCCACCAAAAGCCTTTTACAGAGTTATCATTACAGAAGAACAACTTCAATCCCTACGCCTCCCACTGATGTACGTCCTCCTAGAGGAGGATGCGCATCGCTCGGTGCATCTGTGGTCTCGGTCCAACTGCGAGCATGAAGTCAAGGTCGAGGTGGACGCAGACGGAATCTATTGGTTCACCGACGGATGGCCCGGATTCGTAGAAGTTAACAGGATAAACGTTGGGGTAGCTCTGATCTTCGTGTACCAGGGGGATTCGACCTTCGAGGTATACGTTGCAAACCCTGACTGTGATTACAACAGAGTAGAGAGACGCGGATAAAGAACCACCACGAGGGCAACCAGCTTTGTGATCCCAATGCCTTTTAAAATGTCTGTGTAAAAGAACGGAATAACGTTCTAACTAAATAAAACCTAGAAATCGTATGACGCTATCTGTTACGAAATAATAAAATTGGATCTCCATGATCCAAAGTTTCAAGAGCAAGACCCTCTCTTTTATTCACGAAATAAACTCGAACAGCGGGCGGATTCTCCCAATTTATAAACGGCTCAACATGAGTCGCTGGAAGAAACAGCTGGAACATAGTCCTCGATTCCAGCACATTCTAAATCACGCCGCGGACAAACTTTAAAACAAGCGTGACCTACGTAGAAGAAAGTCATCGATGACCCAACAACGAAGCCGTGTCGAGTAACGAATCTATCCCAGCCACGACGGAGGTATAAGCGACCATCCGATCCCCTTTCCACCTCAACCTGAAGATTCTTAATGGCATGAGAAGTCAAGGAAATCTTCCGCGGAGGAGGAGATCTGAACTCCTCCTCAAATTGATTAGGGAGAGGCTGTCAAAGAGAAACATAAGTCAGATAGTTGGAGTTAAAGAAAAAAGGGTGGAAAGAAACATTTTGAAAACCGAAACTGCAGAAGAACCCTACGAGTGAAGAAAGATGTTCGACGCTTTCCAAATTACAGAAAAACGCCCAAGGATTAGAAATCCCAGGCGCCATGAATCCTCATCAGAGGGAAGAACCCCGATTATAAAGGACTAAAGACGCGAATCAAGAGCATTCAAGCATGGCAGACAAGTGGCGAGAAACTTTCAACAACCGCAACACAAGTGGCTAAACCAACCAACATGATGTCTACTAAAAAAGAGTAATTATATACAAGAGCATAACCTCGCGGGTGAGTCAGAAGGAAACATTGTTTGATAAAAAACGCGCAAAGATAGTTTAATCACCACAAGAGTTGATTACAAAATTGGCCGAAGACCACAAAAGACTGATAAAATCAAGAAAATTGCCCCCTAAAAGCCTCAGGGGTCAGCAAAGACGTCCACTTCTTCATCGTCAGAACCATCCTCGTCCGAGAGTTCCTCTCCTGCCATCTCTTCTGGGGTCAATCCCCAATCCGCGACCGATAAGCTCGCCTCGAACTTTTCCAAAGGAACGCCGGGGTTAGCCCGCGAGCGGACGACGCTCTGGTTAATACCGGCAGACATTCCTTTTCGAAAGTAACTAAAACACTTGTCCTTTAAAAGCTCCACACCCTCAGGAGATCGAAGGCATGGCTTTGCTATTGAAGAGAGGAAGGAAATACCCGCCTCGGTTTTGAACCACTCAGAAGTCAAGAACTTAAGACCTTCAGGGGATCCCAGCCATCGGAGTGCAACCTCTTGAGGAGCCTGGGACTGGAGCTTCTCCAACTCCTGCTTTATCAGGGCGCGATCTTCTTCAACAATGGAATGCTCCACTTGAAGCTCTCTAAGACGTGCCTCGAGTATCTCCAGTTCCTTCTTCATCTGTTCCGCGGATTGACGAGATTCTTCCCCTTGATGACGTAGAACATCCGAGTTCGAAAGTTCCGCGTCAAGCTTAGAGGACAATGTGGAATTCTGCTCCCTCAAAGTAGAATTCTGCTCCCTCAAAGTAGAGAGCTCCTCAATAGCGGCCTGCAACTTTTCGTGAAGTTCCACGGCCCGCTTCTTAAACTTCTCCACTGAGGAAGGGTCCCCCACGGTATTACCTAGTGTCCTCAACTTGTGACTCAACGCTTTTACCTCGGCGGCCTTCTTAGAAAGCTCCGACTCAAGGGACACCAGCCGCCTCTCTGAATCAATCTGGAAACTCCTAACCTAAAAGGAACCAAGAAAGAAGTAAAAATAAAGGAAGCAAGAATCGAATAAAAACCTAATTAAACCTACAAAGGTTCCCCCCACGAACTTACCCACTCAGCCGCACGCTCAAATTGTAGAGAAAAGTCATCCGACTCCAAGCGCCGCACCCATGATCGTTCATTCCGCGCAAACTTTTCTGAACCGCGGAGACGAACTAAATCATCGACCCCAAAGCCGGGGATGCGAAAAGCGGGCAAAGCATCATCCCCTTGGAGAAAAAGTGCCTCCTCCTCCCCGCTACCAGAGGCACGAGACGAGCCCACAGCCTTCCTTTTCTTTTGGGGGCGAGAAGTGTCCCCACCCGAAGGGGCGGGACGTTTCTCACGGACATCTGAAGCCGCAACCTCGGTTTCCACCACAGGTTCGCTAACCCTATCCGCGTCCTCAATCGCCACTCCTTGAGGCGCAACGGGCGGGCGGGGGGCACGCTTAGCTGACTTTTTCTTCCTCACCTTTCTGCTTTCCTGAACAGAGTGGCGGTCGGCTAAGGAACTCAAATCCATCAGATCTGCGCAAAAGGAAGCAAAAGACAAGGTATGAATAACTGCTCGCAGAACACGCAAGTCCTTTTCAAAAAGAAGAAAAATAAGAGCGTGTGAGTGGTACAAACGAAACGTTAAAATAATCCCAAAAAATGAAAATAAAAAAAGACTAAGGCAAACACCTAATCGCGGATGAGGCAGACTTAACCCTGCCATCTCGAGGCGAAGAGCCGAAACCATCGATCGCCATGGTAAATTTGGCTCATGAACGAAGGAATCTTTAAACTTATCTAAATGGGCGACCCATGGCTTCTTGACCGCGCTGAACCAACCGGGAACAGTCTTAAATTCAAGGCAAACGCCAGCCTTGTCGCGAACCAAAAACCACTTATGCTTCCAGTTCGGCTTGCTAGAAAGCCTCTCGATATAACTACAGCTGGAGTTGCACTGGTAGAACCTAGGATCTTGAGGCCCTTTCTTCAAAGAAAAAATGCTAAGCATCAATTCTTTCGTGGGAAGCACACCGATATCCTTGCAGCGCATCACAAAGCTGGCAAAAAACATCCAACAGTTTGGAACGACTTGTGCGGGGCTCAAATTGTACTCGGACAAGAAAGCTATGAACAGAGGGTGAAGAGGCAAGCGAAATCCTTGGGATAAACTCGCCGCGTAAACAACCAAGCAATCTTCGTAAGCGTCTAAACACCCTCCGCCTTCCGAAGGAAGACACAACTCCACGCCTGCTGGCCATGGAAATATCCGGGCCAAAGCTTCAACACTTGGGAGATCAAGCAACGTTGCGCATCCTCGCACCTCTTGAACCGGAGAACGACGCGGACGAACCCTCTCGGAAATAACAGGAGGGCAGGGTTGAGGGTCGCGAAGAGAGAACTCTCCCCTAAAGGAACAAGAACCCAAATCGTCAAGGGAATAAGACGGGAAGTCGAGGTCGCTGAGAACATCCTTTGAACGGACTCTTGCACACTTCTCAGCAAAGCCAACGGGGGGCTCCGCATAAGGAACCCAGGACAACTCAGATTCCCGACCGCTAGTTGATGGATGTGGACTGAAAGAGACATCCGCGTCGGTTGGAGCTTGAGTCTCCACATCCTTTGGATGAACGTCATCCCCCTTCGAAGAAGAAGAAGTTAAAAAAGGAGAGGAATAATAATCAGGATCAGAGCTGTTCCGTCGTCGCCTCACCTTAATTGGATCACCAAAAGGACCCACGCGGTCTGGAGAAGAGATACTGGAAGAAGACGGGTCAGAGGAACTTCCTAAATCGGAGGATGAACTCTCGCTAGACGAAGACGAAGAATCCAACATGACCGCGGGAATATCCTCTCCTGGGTTCGAAGGAAGATCCTCTCTCCATCCTTCCTCCCTCTCGAACTCGTCCAGAACGTCCGAGTTCCCCTCAAAGTTAGCCATTCTTCAAGAAATTAGAAAGCTGATCTGAAAAGGAACCCGAACGCGGACCAAAAAGATCAAAAAACCCCAAAGAAACAAAACCGAAAAAAGGGGGAAAGATCCAAACAGATTCAAGAAAAGGAAACAAGGAGGGAAGAGAAAACTAAGCTAAAGGCTCTCTAACAAAGATGATAATATTTAAACAAGCGGCATGCAAGAACAGATCAAGAACCCAAGAATGGAAATTGAAGTTACCTTAGAAAATGAAGAACGAACGATCGGAAAACTCAACGGAAATGAAGAACAACCGGAAAACTCAACGGAAAGGCGAAGAACAGCCGGAAAACCAACCTGGAACACCGGAAGATGAGAAACTAAGCGAAAGCCACAAACAAACAAAAGATGTGAAGTGAAAAAAGTAAAAACGGAACGGGGTAATTTATAAGGAAATTACCGACTCTTCAGTTCCCTCCGAAATAATATGGGCCGTAGAAAACCCTTGGCGGGCCCAAAGTTACCCCTTGACCGGCCCATTAAGGCTTCTCAAAGACGTGGGGCGCGGATTATCCCCTACGCAAAGAAAAAAGGGATGTATTTCCGCGGGAAAAATCGAATCGTTTTAAGCTCTCCTGGAACTCAACCCGACCCGAGGAGCTGTGATGAAACCACGCGGAAATAACAAGGAATTGGACGCGGACATAAGAGAAATGGTCCCCAAGAAGAGCCAGGATATAAGGTAGACGCGGACATAAAGTGATGACACATGTCCGCCATGCCCACCATCCACAACAATCACACGTGTCAGCCCGATGACGACACGTGTCAAAGAAAGGAGTCCTGGCCGAGCCATATAAATAGGGAAGTGAACAGAAGAAAAGAGAGAGGAGGGAGAATTGGTAAATTGACCGCGTGAAATTGAGAGGAAAAAGAGATTCAGAAAGGGAAGAAACCTAGATCTCCGCAACGAATTAAACATCTCTGCTCAATCTCCGCGGACAGGTAAGAATCCTCACGATATAAGATAAATGGATGAACTCCCAGGAAAATAGGTGGGATCATAATTAAATCCTATAAATTAGAAGTAAAAGCGCGGCCCAGGTTAAGAAGCGAATGAATATGTTCGCGTGTCAGGTAAGCCCGTGTAATGTCACCAATATTAACTCATGTCCAGATCCCCAGGGGCCCACCAAAAGTGGGTCCCATATGTGATTTTCTTGGGGGCGCTTCATCAGTATTGTCTTGGGCCCTTTACAGTTTTTCCGCATATTATAACTGTTGAAAGCATGCTTATGTGATTTAAATCTTGTACTGCATTAGTTATCCTTTTATTTAGGTATAGGCATGTTATATGGCCTCAGCGCGATCAGAGGACCCGCAGGCGATTACCGGGCCTGACTTCGTGGATAGTGTTAAGTACCGCTCTTGTTTGCTCCTTGCTTCTGTGACGGGGAATCTCCTGGCGAACCGAAGAATCTGGCTAATATTCTAACTTGGCAAATGGTAATCACCCACTATGTTTTGGTTTTGACCTGGCTCTGCCGTGGCGCTTTGTATCTTAAACTTTGCTTCCGCTTTACTTTCGTTTGAAGTGAATTTCGTGACATAGTCTTAGGACAGGTTAAGGGTACCCAACAACCCTTCGAGATTTTAGGGTTTGAAATCCCTCTTTCTACTAATTTTAAAATGAGTTTGAAACCTCGACCCGTACCTGGATTGCAAGATCCGAACAAGGGGTTTCATCCCTTGAAACGTAACCCGGAAATCATAATTCTGGGCCGTTACAATGAATGCGTCAACACTAAAAGTTAGATGCTGATGAATATTTAAACAATAAGTCATGAATTAATATGAGTTAGTTGTTAGTAGTTGATAAATACTTGCCATTATTGATGAATATTTGACAAACCGTAATGAATATATACATCATGTTCATGAATATTTGTCAGTTTTGTGTAGTATATGAAGACTAATTGCTGAATCTTTTTGATAGATCTATGAATGTTAAAATATATAGATGTTGTACTTCAAAATAAATGTCTATTGTAATGACAGACAAAGAAGCTACAGAATCTGATGAAATTGATGGTGAAGAAGATAGAGGTGATGGTAATCAACATGGAGAGGGTGAGACAAAAGGGCAGCCAAAGAAAAGGAAACGGGGCACATGGGACAGTTTCAACCACATACTTACTCGTACGTCCCCTTTCACGTTTGTGGAAACAATCCAAAAGTTAAAGACGGCTGACCAGAATGAAGCCCAGCTTAGAACCTTACGTTCCATTGGTTTTGGTTCGTTGTTGGATCTGGATCTAAAAAAACAAGCCTTGTCCCTGGCATCATGGGTGATTGACCATTTCGACCCCCACCGGTACAACTTAGAGTTCCCCGATGGCAGGAGTATGGAAATCACTTAGATGGATGTACATCGCTGCTTTGGTATCCCCTGCGATGGGAAGTCCGTGGTTCTGATAGCTAAGAACCAAAGGAATGAATTTATATCAAAATGGAGAGCTCAATACAATAATTGCAAAGGTGCAACTCTTAGGCCAACACATGTTGCAAACGAGATGCTAAAGGGGGTGGATGGGGGGTTGCAATTTGTCCAGAACTTCATGGTATTGTTCGACAGTTGCCTTGTCATAAGTCAACAAAGCGGGGGAGTGAATCAGCGCTTGGTTAGGGGCATAGACACGGTTGATGCTGTGAAGGGACTGAATTGGTGTGAGTTTGTCATATCATCTTTGATAAAGGCCAAACTGCAGTTTGGGGAAGAACGAAAAGGGTTGTATAGAGGACCGGTACTCTTCTTAGTGGTGAGTAATTCATATGGTTTGCACATTGCATTGTAACGATATAACATGCACTTTTCACCATCTAATTCTGAATTATTTATGCATTCGTATAGCTACTATACATAGACAGGGTCGTCCACTAAGGGAAGCGGCAAGTCCCAAGAACAATGCATGTCTTCAAGGGATGGTCTGACCATACAATAGCAGCTAGAGAGAGACTGGAAATGAAGAGCGGTGGGTTTGGAAAAGGACGTATAGACCCACCATTCAGTAATCTGCCAGCAACTAGTGACAAAAGGGGAACGAATGAGGTATGTAGCTTATGAATAATTGACGATGTTTATATATTTACTAATAAATTTGTGGACATACTGTTGTATATTAGTTGAGTACCAATGATAATATATGAATAATGTGTGCATCCTGATGAATTAAAAGTTGAATTTGGTATGATTGAATATGTATGGGTGGAATGAATATTTGATAAACTTATAAAGTGGATGTGAATATATACGTCAAGTGTATGAATATTTGATTAACATATTGAAGATGTATATTTGAAATTGCAACACATAAGGTTAGTTGAATACATACTGCATGTGTATGAATATTTGATAAACTTTTAATGAACATTGGTAGGTCATATATGAATATTTGGTAACATCAGCGGTGCAGTTGAGTAGACACATTAAGGAATTTGTCGAGAAGCTAAACAACGTACCAGAGGATATAAGAAGTGATCCTCCAATACAGTCTTGCTACGAGCTTAGAAAAGTGGTTTTAGGATGTGGGTACACAGATACTACAACTCTAGAACCCGAATCTTTGACGCAAGCTGCTTCTATTATGTCCCAAGGAACCTAGCCGTTTTGGACCGACCCTACATTCATGTGTAACATGGACTTGATTGATGAAGCACTAAAAGCAAGGGCGGATCTTGTGTCAGAATATAACAAATGGCCATTCTTCAATCTGGGGGTTCCAGTATGTGATATTGGAATCACGGATCCTGTAGCCGAAGTCATTACGGAGATTATGAAAGGAGATGGAGGTACCGCCGGTGGGACCACCAATGTGGATAACAACGACAACAACCAACCCGAGGTAAAGGGAAAGTATCTAATTTTTCAGTTAACCAGAAATTGGAGTTCTGTTAAATCTATGTTCCACATATATACGTAGGTGACTGAGGAGACAAACATTGCCCTTGACGCAAGCACACCAGTCGTGATGGAGGTAATGGGGTGACTTCATATACATTCAAATATATGTTAGTAGACTAATAGCAGAACATACCACAAAGGTGCAACGCTTGATGAGTAAACTTTGTTTTATGTAGGTTGATAATGTGGCCGTAGAAGACCTGATAGCAGATAGGCCACCTCCTACAACGCCCGGTGAAGCAACAGTAATGGTGTCTACGGAGGTATCTGTCGTACCCAGTGAGAAGGTACGTATTGACCAATGATATTAACTTACTTGACAGTATTCTGCAAGAATAGTATTAATTATAAGACCTTATTACAACGTATTACACAATATAAAAGATTTGTTCGGCAGGTTATTTGTTAGTATTCATGTGGACACGCGTTTGGTTATGGAACAATGCAATAATAAACGTTGTCTGGTGTAGGACAAAACTGCAAGCATATCAACTGTGACAGTGGATAAGTCACCACAAACAGAAGATACCCCTAAGGTAAAAGTTTAGTATGCACGTAAATTAACTACAATGTTGTCCACTGATTTCATTAACCGGCCCATTGTTGTCACTATTATATGGGACAAGCATAGTATTCGTCATAATTAAATATCATATTCATGTGTATAACAACTCCTTTACATAGTTACTAATTGGTTTCGTAGGTTGCAAATGTCGGCAAATCAAGAGAAATGAGAGGGAAATCCATTCACACTGGAAAGGTGGATAAGGTAAGTGTTCACAAGCAAAAAAGGATTGAAGACTACAATACGCAAACCAGTATGTACATATTACTTTGTTGCCTCATCAACAGGGAAAAGCGGTCGTACAAGATGTAGGAGGTGAAATCATAAAGGGAAGGCCTCGGAGGGAGGCGCGGTGCTCTAACACAGAGAAAAGTCCTTTCATATACAGAATCATTGATCCCGAACAACGGAACAACAAGGAGCAATCCAATATCATATCTGTTGTGAAAGAAATCGACCCAAAGTAATTGCATGCCACATATTATATTTTATTAAGCAGTACATATAAAAATACACTACTGGGTGTAATTGTGTTTGTGACACTGACCATACGGTATTTACTTGCAGCATAATTATTTTTCAACACCCAGCAGAACAAGGGAAACTGGCTATAGATTTCATAATATCAAGCGGTGATATAGTGGCACTTCTTGGAGAGCGCATCCCCCCCCCCCCCCAGTATTAGATGCGTGGGCATGTCAACTGAATCACGAGGAGCTGAAAAGAAGCAAAACTCCCCATTCATATACTTTATTCCACCAAGTGTCACGGTAAACAAACAAACGTTACTTAGTTATATTGTACAGAATATAGTAGATGTGTTGTTGCATAATAACATGAAACAATTGAATGTGTAGATTGGCAATGTGAGCAATAGGATTGCAAAGGATTATGCACACCGGTCAGCAATATTCTTCATGAAATTCTATGCTGCAAGTGTAAATGGATCAGTTAAGGTCGTTGATCTAGATATTGTAAGCAGTCAACATCCATAAAAGTAATTCCTTATTTTTGTCCAGAATATATTAATGCATATCTGATTAGAGTTTAGATGAATATTTACTGCATGTGTAAGAATATTTTATACAACCTGTTGAATACATGACGACTATCTTTGAGATATTTATGAAAATTTTATGGATTCTTGTTGAATATCTATGAGATCTTGATGATTTTATCTAACATCTAGATGATTGTAAATGAATTCTTGATTAGTATATTAATGATTGTTTCAGTAGACTTAAGATGAATACTTACTGCATCTGAATGAATATTTGGTAAAACTTGATGAATATATAATGACCTTCTCTGAGATCTTGATGAATTTTTTATGAATTCATAAAATGTAAGTGACTATTTGAAAAAAACTGGTTAAACTTGAGATGAATACTTATTGCATCTTTGTGAATATGTTATAAAACCTCATGAACACATGATTCCTATCTCTGGGATCTTGATGAATGTACAATAATTCTGGATGAATATCTGATAGATCTTGATGAATGTATCTGAGATCTTGATGAATGTTTATAAATTATTGATGAATAAATGTGAGATATTGTGATGCATTTTGACGTTCGTCGTTTGGGTAGTGAATGAATACTAATTTTGTTTTTGTACGTACAGATGATGTTTCCCATATACGACAATGGAGATTATTATGTGATTGTATTACATTTGAAGAGAGGGATTGCATAGATACTAGACAACTCCAAGGCTAAAGAAATCAATTATGCAGCAAACTACAAGCCGGTCTTCGATGAGCTGGTAATGTCATGTTGTATAGTCTCAGTTGGTACCCGCTTATTCAGTGTTGGTTTTTTCGAAATTTGTAATTCTAAGGGATTATACAATGTTTGTCGTAGAAAAAAATGGTTGCCCGACTATTGGAGGATGAAGAATTGAAGGTGGAAGCAAAGAAGATTAAGGATATCTCAGCTGCACAGGTCGTGAAGTTTGATTGGAAGACACCAACGGGTGGGGTAGATTCAGGATTGTACGCAATGCGCCACATGGAGACGTACAAAGGTGACTCATCTTGGAGGTGTGGCTTCAAAAGAGGGAGTAAGAAGAACATAAACTCCCTGTGATTAAAGTATGCTCATTGCCTCGTGACGTCAGAATTGAATAGTGAAAGGGAGAAGCTGTTAGAGGCCTTTAAGAATGGTCCAGCAAATGTCAACCAGGTTGCACAAAAGATAAACCACCATTAATTGGTTCAGGACATGTCGGTCTTACCCCCTTTTCACTTTCCCTGATAAAGTACTGCGTTTGTTAAGCACTTTTGTTCAGACTTCTCCCCTAGAACATATGTTATTATATATCGATTTAGGCAGTAAGTGTTAGACAATCATTTACTCCCACGTTTTGGTATGTTAGTTACATTATTATATATAACAGCTAATGCATTTGCCTCTATTCGTCGGCATGTTCAGTTTGACGCAAGCATATTAACAATAGTTAAGATGGGCAACATATTCGACATTAGAAAATTAATATTCATCATTATAATTGTAATATTCGTCATTCTATAGCAACAAGGTTATCTATTTGAGTTAACATTAATCAACTGAAATTAAACAGACTAAATATTGGTCACTGTAATTGTACCAATCAAATACATAACCAGAATCTCTTACCAATCGTTTAACAAATATTAATAAATAAGCTAGATAAAAACAAATTACTCTAACCCTACCATCCTAGCGAGTCACCAGATCCATCCTCTGCCAAGTCCTCAGCATCATCATCATCGTCAGCACCATCGAACATTTCCTCCTGGTGATGTTCATCAGATCCATCCTCGGTGCCATCCTCTAACACATCCTCATCATCACTATCATCATCATCATCAAGCATTTCCTCCATTTTTCCTTTACCATCAAGCATGTCGGCCACCTTCATTTTTCCTTTACAAGTCCGGCTATTATGACCAAATTTACCACAACTCCCACACTGTCTCGATTTCCCCTTTGCGGCTTTCTCTATGGCCTTCTCCAACGACCCCTTCAACCTATGTCCTTTGTTCTTGGCCTAAGGTGGGGGTAGAATGAGTACCTTGGCTGGAGGCTTCACCCCGACATACTTCTCAACATACGACGCTTTGCTCGACCCAACCGATCCGGATCGACCTAATTTCTGCATGTATGATGATTGCTTCTCTAGCAAGGTCTTCGTTAAATCATCAATAAGATCATTATCATCCTCCACGAGGCCGACCATGGAGAACATGGTACCCCATAGACTGTTCACTGCAGCCTTCCTAGCCTCAATCGCAACACACTGTTTGAGCACCGCATCATCAACATGAGCATTTGACAATTCTCTAGCTTGCTTACTCCACCTAGCTTTTACCATTACGGATAGTATGGTCTTCATACCCATATATTTGCACGTTGCAAATATATGTTTGTAAGGGATCCCAATCCTATGGAAAGTATTGCACCTGCATGTAGAAACCTCAGTTGCTGCTTCATATACCACACGAAAGTCCCCAACATCTTCTTCTGCAACCACATGCGTCTTGCCTGAAACCTCCCGAGTCTCGTTTGTTACATTGCATATGGTGATTGAATCAGCAATCTCTTGTTGAACCTTAGTAAAGACCATCAAAGTATACACAGATGATGCATGTTGCTCAATACGAAGAGGAGTCAGATAAGTTCGAACTGCAGTTGCAGATTCCATGTCAAGCTTCGCTTGTGTGTGTCACTGAGTATCCATGGCATTATCAAATTGCATCATTAACTCAACCATGCTGAAATATCAACTTGAATAATCCCCGAAGAAGCTATTCGCAGACTCTGAAATTGATGTTGTACGAATTAAGCCACCCATTGGCACATCTCTAAAAAACGCAGGTATCCAATTCATCCTCAAGTTGTACATGAGCGTCAGCCATTTATTATTCTCCAATGAAAACTCAGACAACATTTCTTTCCACAGCGCATCGAACTCCTCGACGGTGGTCTCGTAGCTCCATACAACTTTGTTTATTCTCTTCCGAAATTTTGTGTTCATACATACTTCTTTTGGAACCTGAAATATTTACACACAAACACAAATTGAGATCGGTTTTGGTGTATGGGAATAAACACGCATTTCAGTATGTATTCTGACGTATATCCATCATACAAATATTGAATACCTGCTACCAAATCACTGAATATTAACAATCACTGTATCGAACACATGACACCATCTTACAATATACTAACCATCTTCTTGACGAATATTTGCCACCAACTACTGTTAATACTAAACATCAAAATAACGCCTACATGCTACCATGTCTTTCACATTAAAAAAATACAGACATGTCATTCGTAAGTCGGTGAAATAAAATAACATTTACCTCTCTAGGAACTTTCATCATTATATGCCACATGCAAAACCTATATCGGGTATTAGGAAAAACCTCAGGAATAGCCTCTCTCATGGAAGGGTCCTGATCCGTTACAATTACCAAAGGGTCCTTCCCCATTGCTTTTTTAAAGTTCTCAAACAACCACTTGTACGATTGCTTGTCCTCCATTAGCAATAATCCAGCCCCGAACGTGACAGCTTTCCGATTGTTATCCAATCCTATGAAAGGCGCAAACACCATGCTATACTTGGACATATACACCATACAAACCACAAGTTATTACCTCATTACATTCCTGGCTTAAATAAACTACGTTCTCTTAAACGGAAGAATACATATTGCAATAATACCGAATATTATCCCCACTGTCACATAACAATAACTCATACATAATATTCTAGGTACCCGGTTTGATCACTTACTTGTTTGTCCGGTAAGTTGAGTCAAATGACACAACATCACTAAATGCAGCAAAATTAGCACGGGTTATAGGATCACACCAAAATAAACGTACAAATTTTGTGGTTCGTTCAAAACATGATCAAAGTAGAAAGCATAAGATGCCTGTCTCTTATGCATAAACTTATCGATCACCATTTGTGCATCCGCACCCGAAATATATGCCATCACATCTCGTTTAAAGTTTTTCACATCCAGCATTTGTGGCCCTCCATGTGTAGAGCCTTGTCGACACTCTTTCATAAGCCGATGTGTCATAGATGGACCCAAATGTGCCCGGGCACAGTTAATCATAAACCTCTTATGACCAAAGTCCAGCTTTTTGTGCACCTTCAAAAATTTACTTGCTTCATCTTGCATAAGGGGGTGCGTATGTCGCTCCTCCATTCGAGCAATCTCATACCCTTCCAATCCTTTAAACTTCAGAAATATTCGAGCCTTGCACCCCACACGTTTGGTCACTCGTTTTCGCTTTCCTTTGTTTACGCTTTTTAAAGCAAACTCATGCCTATTACACATCATGTAGCGATGCATAATAGTTCCATCCGATGAATGTCTACGTGCTCCACCAGTGCATACATCAAAACCAACAACTGCCACATACCTCATGTAGAACTCCATCCCTTCTTATACTGTTTGGAACGTCTTCCCAACAACTGGCTTCAACGATGCCTCACAAGTTGGAGTCCAGTATTTTGTTTTCCCAGGTGACTGTGATTGCACGTAACCAACCTTAACATCATCCGTCAACAATCCATCAAAAATTACGTCCACTGCGTCCGCATCTGCCCCCCTATTGTCGACATCCCAATCCTTTCCGCTATCCGAATCTACGTCATCACATATAACAACACATCACTCATATAAGTTTACATAGTTACAACCGAATATTTTATCTAACTCACCAACCTACTTAACTACAGGGTATTTTGCACTCCATTCGTTCATCATTCCCAAACAATTTCATAGTTACAATCGAATACTTACTTTCAATCACCGAATACTTTTCCAACTAATAACATTTCATACACAATTACCTGAATCCATCGTTCTCTCCATGTTAACTACGACTCTCTGACTGTCTTTTCTTCTTCAAGCTTGATCTTCAATCTTCTTCACCGAGCTTTTTGAAAAAACCGTCGATGGTATACAAAGATCTCACGTAACAAAAACCTTGATCTTGATTTGCTTGATAGCATATTTTTTATAAAAAAGAACTGGATCAAATTTTGTTCGGTGGATTTGATAGAATTTTTGTTGATATATTATTTTTTATAAAAGGCAATTGATAAATTTTGAAAGAATAAAAAAAGTCCCAGCCTAACAAAAAGGATAAAAAAAATTAAAGTAAAAAAAAATTAAAGAACGTGCATTGCAACCACACTAGGGCCCACACGCAATTGCAATTCACACTCCTTCCTATGCGCTTTGGCCGAACAACCGACTGGGGCCCACCAATTTAATTAAAAAAATCAGATAATTCAAGGATTAATTGTGGCCATCGATTTGGATACGATCAACGGCCTATATTTGTTAACATTTAACACCGTATGGCCTGTTAACATTTGATCCGTATTCTATATATATAGGGTGTGGTTCAAGTGTACACACCCCTTAGTGTACCTTGTGCACAAATCTAGATCGTTTATTAAAATGAATGGAAGTTTGTGATTAAAAAGGATTTTTTTGAAATTGTAATTGAATTTCACATGGGGCCCGCGAACCAAAATCAGCCCACCTCCCACTTGTATGCGCGTGTACCCCTTCCCACCACCATTCTTTCTATATACAACGTACTACGATACTTTTTTTTTTAAATCCTCCCCTTTGTTTTATGACTTTATTTCTCCCTCTTGCTTTTTTTTGTTAGCTAATTTTTTGGCTGATTTATTAGTGGGACTCACTTGATTTTATTTGTTTCAAAATTTTGGCAATTTCACCTAATAATTTTTTCACATGATACTGAATAATTTTATATTTTTTTCCATCTAGTTTAAATCAAAATTTTGACAAATCCACCAAATAATATTTCATATATTACCGAATAATTTATTGGGAATCCACTTGATTTTGTTTCTTATAAAGTTTTGACAATTCCACCGAATAATATTTCACATATTACCGAATAATTTTATGTTGTATTTTTCCATCCAGTTCAGATCCAAATTTACCAATTCCACTTAATAATTTGACGATTCCATTGAATAATGTATCACATGCTACCGAATAATTTTATGTTATCTTTTTTCATCCAGTTCAGATCAAAATTTACCTATTCTAGTGAATAATTTGTCGCATGCTACCAAATAATGTTTTGTTTTTTGTTCATCAATTTCAAATAAAATAAACCCAAAATCCCTAAACAATATTTACGATTTATACGAATAATGCTTCCTATTTTACCGAATATTATTTCACATTTCACCGAATAATGTTCAGTTGTGTAATTATACTTGTGTGATGGATGTTTTTTATGTTGTTCGTCAAATCAAAAACTCTATATACTGACAAATAATGAATCAGATTTCGCCTAATAATTGACAAACTCATCAAAATAAAAAACCAAAATTCTACACATTCATCTGAATAATTAACAAATAAATAATCAAAGTACGCATCTCGAAAACCAAACACTAAATTTGACTAAAAATCAACACATTCATCTGAATAATCTTTCACATTTGAATCAAAACTATCAAGAATTAGTAGTATAACTAAATCAATCATATGCTTCACCTAATCGGGCTCGACCTCGGATCACCATCAGATCCGCCACATTGAAGCACTGAGCAAATCAAAGGTGGAGTAGCCGCCATGGAAAGGAGAGGGGGACAAGCTTGCGGAGGTCGCCGGCAAAGGTCGTGTTCGTGGCGCTGGGTCTCGTCCTCGTCACTGCTCACGCTCGCGCCCTCATTCACTCTCTCTCTCCTGTCACATTCGATTCGTGTTCGTGGCGCTGGGCTCGACCTCGGATCACCATCAGATCTGCCACATTGAAGCATTGAGCAAATCGAAGGTGGAGTAGCCGCCATGGAAAGGAGAGGGGGACGAGCTTGCGGAGGTCGCCGGCGAAGGTCGTGTTCGTGGCGCTGGGTCTCGTCCTCGTCGCTGCTCACGCTCGTGACCTCGGATCACCATCAGATCCGCCACATTCGATTCGTCCCCCGTGGTGGTCGGAGTTGGATGCCGGAGGTGCTCAACGGGGAGCCACATCCTATTCCTCTCTCTCCCCCCCCCCCCCCCTCGTTACTGCTCAACAATTTCAAATGTTGAATTACTGCTCAACTATTCAAATGTTGAATTAGTACACACGCGCCCACCGGCAACAGTTTTGTGCATTTTTTTATATGGGACCCACTTTTTAATTTAACAAATCAAAAAAACTCAGTTAATCTTGACCCTCTCTCGTCCATCGATTAACATTCTAGATCTGTGCACAAGGTACACCCTAAGAGGTGTGTACATATGATTCATACTATATATATATGTGTGTGTGTGTGCGGGACGGGACCGGGATTTGCGGGATCCCATAGTCGTGTCCCGCATCCCGTCCCGCATAATTTTTGCGGGACGGGACCGGGACGGGATTCACTTTTTTTTCCCTTAATTCCCACCGGGACCGGGACGGGTCCGGGACAGGACCGGAATTTGCGGGATTTGTGCCCACCCCTACTTCATAGCAACATCCAACATCATGTATGTTGAATTCCATTTAGTAGAAACATCCAACACTAGAGAAGACATACAATGGACTCCCAATTTCTCACCTTCTTGTTTAAACATGTGCAATCTAGCAGAAGAGCTCCTTACAAAACGAGCAACTCTTCTGACCTTATATCAATGCACTTGTCATGAATCTTCAAACCATCTTGGACAATAAGATTGGCAATGTGGGCAGTGCATCTCATCCGCATAAACTTGCCCCCGTAAATGGCACAATCATTAGCTAATAGAAGCTCTTGCAAAGTATTACATGCAACATCATTAGCACTTGCATTATCCAAAGTGATGACAAACACCTTCTCAAGTAAACCCCAAGGTCTAAGACAATCTTTAATTACTCTAGCAATATCTTCCCCTTATGAATACTTATTGGATAAAAATTCAGAATTCCTTTCTGCAGATTCCAATTATTATCAATAAAATGAGCCGTCAAAGTCATAAAGCTAATATAAATAGAATAGAGCTCCATGTATCAGTACTGAAACAAATCCTCTGACAATTCTTCATCAAATAAACTTTGAACTTCTCTTTTTCATCCTCATATATCTTATGACAGTCATGCGCTATAGTAGAACGCAAAGGCATCTTAAATTCAAGGCATACGGATGCTACAAAGTCCTTAAACTCATACTTCTTCACAAATGAGAATGGTACCTCATTACCAATAATACATTTCCTCAATTTCATTCTACTTGTTTTCTAATCTAGCACCCAAGCTCTCATTTTGCAACTTCCAATATCATCAATTTTATCTAAAACAAGTTTAGATTGAGTACCTTTGGTCTTGTTCTTCGGATTCATTTTACAAGCCCTCTCACCATTGTATTGGCTTCTCAAGTTGCTCGTGCCATTCTTGGTCGGATCAGCTGCAAAAGTTTTACTGCAAGTCTGCAATAAACACATTCAGCCCGTATATGCCCTTCTTTTGTCTCTGTAAGACTTGTACTGTGTCAAAAAATCAGCACGTTTTGTTGATTGCTTGAAATACTTCCTATCTTCCTTCACATCCTCTTGGACCTCTTCCATCTTTCCTTCACTTTCAGAAAAGAGATGAGGATCCTCTGTATCTGAAGGATTCTCCTCATCTTCCTCATTGTATTCGACCTCATCTCCCAAGTAATTTTCTGAGCCATGTGAACGCAAGTCTATTGATTCCGGTTGAGTGAGCTGATCGATTTCATTATTGGGATCACTAGTGGGGGTTCTACGCCATTTGGATTTAGAGCTCGACATCGACATAACAAAATAACAAATACAAACTTAGATAACACCATTCCTACTTGACTACTTCCTAGTTTCACACATACAAATAATGAAAGTCATAGACAATAGACATTATAAAATCGGAAACCAAACAATTTTAATGTGACAATCTCCAATCAAACAATTACAAATCACACATACAATCACAATCACTCTATTTACTTACATTGCTTGAAAGCCTATCCGTGGTTGCGATTTCCAAATTCGGCTTTACCGGATTGACAACCAATCTGAATTCATTGAAGAAAAATCATTACATCAACAAATATGATTTCCAAATCATCTACTAAGCTACCTACCAATACCAAAGGGCTGAACTTATCGATATCATCTTATTGAGCCATATTCTGGAATTGGAATCAACATAACAAAGGGTTGAACTTATCGATAAGTTGGTGGGAATGAGAATGTGGGATTTCAAAATCACTGAATCATAACAAACCCTAATCATATTCAATTAGAAAAACAAACCCTAATCATATTCATAGTGATTTCATATTTGGAATTGAGAGATTACCTGATGTCCTGAATCGATTAAAGCTGTTGAATGTTGATTAGGGCTGAACGCCTGAACTTGCTGAAGCCTAAGTGCTGAATGAACGGTGAACAGAAGCCTGTTGTCACGAGAATGCGAGAAGGGAAGACGAGAATGAGAGAGGAGTCAAACTCTGAGGACGAACGCGATAAAGAGAAATCGAAAAAGAGAAAGTTGAGCAAGAATAAGAGACGACGTACCGGAGTCGATGCCGGCCACCTTGCCGGTGGCGAATGGATCTGGGCTGGAGCTTAGAGGCTGGAGTGGTGGACACTGGACTGGAAAACGATTCAACGATGAGTCAAAGATGTTGAATGAGAGTGGTAGGCGAGGCCTAACCTAACCTAATCTTCCTCAGTTCCTCAAAGTCTCAAACAACGTAAGCGGTAAGCCGTAAGCCAAGTCGTAAGGCTAAATTAAAATTAAAAAAATCGGTTTTTGCCGGTTTAATCGAAACCGAGCACAAACCGAACCTAAAACCGAAAATTAAAATTCCCTGAACCGAAAACCTAAACCGAAATCCCTCGGTTCGGTTTGGTTCCAGTTATTTTGGTTCGGTTCGTTATAAAATTTTGGTTCGAACCGATTATGACCGGCCCTAACTACAATCCATAAGGAACTAAACCGAATAAATAAGACTTTCTTCTGGAACAAAGACCTTCAATATTTCCCTTTTATAGCTAGGTTGGTACAAGATCTGCCAACCGAAGAAAAGAGGCGGGGGGGCTGGGAATCCGTCGAGCGGGTAATATGAATGAGGCTCTACAGATGAAACTATTATGGAAAATATTAGTAGAACCATATAATATTTGGGTAAAATGGATTACCCATAAATACCTTAAAGGCACAGATCTCCTTTCAAACTAAAAAAGGTGAAAGCTCTTAGCAGTGGGCTAAATTATGCCCGCTGCTAAGTAAATTCAAAATTGGTCTCACTTGGTCAGTAGACAATGGTAAGACAATAAAATTCTAGGACGATAATTAGGTTGATACGATTCCACTTTCATCCCGTGGTGATGGTCCGCAAATAGTAAATAAAGAGGAAAAGGTGAGTGAATACATTATGAGCGGGAAATGATGGGTTGAGAAATTAAAGTCTACTCTTCCATTGTCAATGGTTGACGACATTCTCTCAATTCCACTCACTACCAACTATTTCGAAGATAGAATTTATTGGTGGCCTGATAAGAATGGATGATTTACAACGTCAAGTGCTTACAATTCAATCACAAAAAAAAACTGCTCAGGCATGCCTGAAGCGACTGACTAGTGTTGGAAACTAGACACTCAACCTAAGGTTAAAAACTTCATGCGGAAAATCTACCAGCGTGGTCTCCCTACTAAGGTCAGATTAGCACATAGGGGAGTGTCCGTCCCCTCTTCTTGTGTGCTTTGTAAAGACTGCGGAAGATGATGCTCATTTGATCTTAAAATGCCAAGCACATACCCTCAGAGGGAATATTCACTCAGGTGAGCTACAAGAAATCCAAGCATTTATTTGACAATCAAGAGATATTAGACCAATCATCAACCTCATTGGTGACAAGCTAGACATTAAACGTAAAAGTCTTTTGGCAAGAAGAAGGTGGGCCACCTGATTTTACAAAAACCAGATTACCTTTTCAAATCTAGTAATCCCAACAACTATTGATAATTGGAATCGAGCTTGTAAATTTAGAGATGACATGGAAGGAGATGGCCAAAAGCATTGTTCGATGACAGGAAGAATAACATCACGTGACAAAAAAACAGAAATGGAAAAAACCTTTTGTAGGTACTTATAAATTGAATTTTGACGGCTCCACACTCTCTAGCCCGAAGAACTCTAGTGGTTATATCATTAGCGAATGGGATGGTCACCCAATTCGTATTGGACACCAGAAATTGGGAAAGCAGAACCCTGTTAAGGTTGAAGCCCTTGCTTTACGACAAGGAATTCAAAGAGCCAAGAATTTATATATTTCAAATCTTCATATCGAAGGAGATTCCCTAACAATTATAAAACACCTACAAGATAAGACCCGCTGGCCCTGGGAGATTGAACTTATTATGTCGGATATCACATTGCTCCTCCAAGAAGTTGACAAAATTTCATTTTCTCATGTCACAATAGAGTGACAAATAAGATCGCACACCTTAGCCCCTTAACCTCGGAACATGAGATTCTCAACGACCCGATCTTCTAGACTCATCTGTTTGAATGCTTTCGGGTAAGGTCATCCTCCCCGAATTCTTACCAAAATTAAAAAAATAATTATTAAAAAAAAAAACCTGAGAGCAGCAAGAGTGATATAATGGATCTTTTTTAACCAAGTAGGTAAATGAAGCCCCAAAACCGCCCATTGGGCCATTTAGAAAAAATAGCCCAATAAGATTGAATCCCAATTGAGCCCATAGCTACTCAGTCTGTCAGATACTGACTGTCTCGCCGAAGCGCCTAATCCAAACTCAAAAAAAAAAAAAAAAAAAAACTGTACTCCGTACTCTGTAGTTTACTTCTCTCCCTCCTCGGAAATTTCAGGTTGCAGTCCATTAACCTTCAAATTTGCCTCCAACGTAGTCTTGTGCTCTCCTCGCTCCTCACCGCCGATTCATTTCGTCTCGTTCTATTCGCCGGTTAGTTCTTCCATTTCATATCAATCTCACCGATGTTGGGACTTTAATTGATTGGCGCAATTAGGGTTTATTGCAGCAAGGAGTTCGGATTGTTGTTTTGGTTTGTCTCAGATGTATATTTATATGAATTGTAGACTCTAATGTGTATATAACTTGTGTTGATAGGGGAATTGAGTTTATCCGATTCCAATTCTGTATTTGTTTTCCAGAAACAAGCATCAAATTGATCAGATTTTTTTAATGTCTTCAATTGAGAGCTCCCGTCAAAATGATAGAGTGACCTGGGATGGTTGCAGTGTCTTGCTAGACATTAACGACGGTGACCGCCTTGTTTTTGCTCGGCTTTCTGCAGCTGCGTAAGATAGCACATTTTCATTGTGTCAGCTATTATCATGTCATTTTAACCTTTTGTTTTTAGTATGAATCTTGCTTTTTGTTTATGTTTTTCAAAGACATATGATGGAATTTCAGGAATTTGAAGCTGGGAAAGGATAATATCTTGTTAGAGCCATTGATTGGGGCTCCCTTTGGCTCAGTGTTTCAGGTGGAAAATGGGAAAGACGGTCCATATTTGGTTCGGATGCTTCAGAATGCGGAGGGTTAGGATCTTGAAAATGTGTACTTTGATTTTAGTTAGTGCTGGTCATTGTTAAGCAGTTGATTATATTCTCTCTTTAAAGTGCTTTTGATTTTACATTCTATTTTGATTCTTTTGTCAGGAAATGATGTGCAAGAGAAGGAAAGTAATAGCATGGAGGAAGAGAGGAGGGATAACCGAGGTTTAGTTGATAATAATACTGCTCAAAGTCTCACCGGGGAAGACATTGATGCGATGCGGAGGTTAGTGTTGTTGGTCTTTTAAGTATGCTAGAGATCCGATTATCCGAATGAGATATTTACATCTGAAGTAAATCCCCGAGGATCTGACTTTGAGTTACATGGTTTAGAGAAGGCGCAAAAGGGGATCAAATAGTTGAAGCTTTGATTGCTAATAGTGCCACTTTTGAGAACAAAACAGCTTTCTCCCAGGTGATTCATACATTGCTTTGTTACTGAGTTTTGTCTTGAGAGATCTGTAAATCTGTAATGAATCACATCTGTCAACAGGAAAAGTATAGGCTTCGTAAGCAAAAGAAATACGCACCTAGAGTACTTTTAAGGCGCCCTTCTGCACGTAGGTAAACGCTGAAGCTTCTATGTCATTGTTTTATTCATGAGCAAATTCAAATATTGACTTGTTCATTTCTTTCATTATCCTATGATTTCTTCCAGTATATGCGAAGCATGCTTCAAGAAACATCCTGACAGGACTGGGTAATGTCATTTACTTCTTGGCATTTGTTTTCAGCTCTTTTTACCTGTGAAAACTTTGTATTCATTCTTTTCATGTCGCCTGCACGTTAACATCTTTTTCTAGTAGGAAACAGAATAAGAAAAATAAAAAGTATATACTAACATTGTCTGTGGTCATTTTCAGGTTCTTGCGATTGGATACTTTGTCTCTTCTACTTTCACTGGCTAATGTTACAGCTAACTCAGATATCCTTCTGATAGATATGGTTGGTGGGTTGATTACAGGGACTGTTGCAGAGCGTCTGGGAGGTACCTGTCAATCCTTTTGTTGAAATATTGGTGGAATGGCATTCTTGGCATTTCTATTAGCGATTTTACTGCTTAGATGTGCTAATTGCCGTATGATCTATATGTCTTCCGTGATTTTTAACTTGTAACATTTTGTGTTTGTTTGGATGATGTAAATCCTATTCTTACTGCAACTAATGTAATGAAGCATTACAGGTTCAGGGTACATTTGCAATACATACTTGGGAGCAACAGGTTATCGTATGGATATAGTGAAAATATTCAACTTTAGTGATGAAACATGCAAAAGGTTTGATTCTACAACTTACACATGCTTAACAATACATCTCAAAGCTTCTCATTCTTGTATCTTTCTTCAGGATAGTTAAATGTTCTCTAGCTGACCTCTGTCCAGCCCAAAACGGAACCTCTGAACAAGTTGTTGAAGCGAAAAGCATAACCAATGCATCAGGAGATAATAAAGTATTGTCTGTTTGTTATTAGATTGTAATGTAATCTAATCCTCACCTCCCTCGTCTACTAAACTTTGCTTCTGCAGGAACAACCAAGTTCCGGTGATTCAATCAGCCATCCAGTCAACACAAAAGAACACATTCTAAGCTCTGAGACGACAGATATTGTTGCTGAAATGGATGGATCCGCTGCCCCTAAAGCTTGCAAATCTTCCAAAGCTGGGGAGAAAGCTTCTGAAGAGCTTATCAAATTATGGAGGGAAAGGGGCTTTTCTAGGTAATTTGACAATTCCTTCCTGACAAAAATGTGTAGTTTCTGAACTGTTTCTGATTGATCATCTCATTGTTTAGTTTAAACTATTGTTCAGCTTGATAATTGCTGCTCCGGCACTTGATCCATGGACCCTAGTGCAAAAGCTAATTCCACTTTTGTCATCTTCGGCGCCTTTTGCTATTTATCACCAATATCTTCAGGTTTGACTTCACTAGTTAAAAGAGACATGAAATTGTAACCTTTTCTTAGAGTTGACAATAGATTTTCTCCTCCTGCCAGCCTCTTGCAACCTGCTTGCATAATCTAAAGATTGAGAGGATGGCAGTTGGTCTGCAAATTACAGAACCATGGCTTCGAGAATATCAGGTTAATACTAAAATTCTTACAAGGCACTAAATTTTGTGTCCCATTTTGCATTCAGATTTTCCAAGTGCTAAGTTTTTCGGTTCATTATGTATTAGGTTCTTCCGTCAAGAACACACCCATGCATGCAGATGAGTGCATTTGGTGGATACATTCTTAGCGGGACTAAGATATGCAAAGCTGATCCCCATGCCTAAATGTAAGCTCTCTAGGTTACACTCTTGAATGTCATCTTCGGCGCCTTTTGCTATTTATCACCAATATCTTCAGGTTTGACTTCACTAGTTAAAAGAGACATGAAATTGTAACCTTTTCTTAGAGTTGACAATAGATTTTCTCCTCCTGCCAGCCTCTTGCAACCTGCTTGCATAATCTAAAGATTGAGAGGATGGCAGTTGGTCTGCAAATTACAGAACCATGGCTTCGAGAATATCAGGTTAATACTAAAATTCTTACAAGGCACTAAATTTTGTGTCCCATTTTGCATTCAGATTTTCCAAGTGCTAAGTTTTTCGGTTCATTATGTATTAGGTTCTTCCGTCAAGAACACACCCATGCATGCAGATGAGTGCATTTGGTGGATACATTCTTAGCGGGACTAAGATATGCAAAGCTGATCCCCATGCCTAAATGTAAGCTCTCTAGGTTACACTCTTGAATGTCTAGGGGCCTTTGCCTATCATGTCTCGAACAATTTCGTTCTGTGTTGGATTATCAGATGCTGTAATTAGGCTGCCTTATGTTCTGTATGGTTATTTATGGTAATAAACACAGTTTTTATTTCAAAAGGTGCTCGCTTTCAACTTCGGGATATCAGCTATATGTTTGTTTTCTGAATTCAGATGCATCCCAAAACGCCAGATGACATTGTCGGATTTCGTAAGTACTCTTAGATTGCCAATGATATTATCTAATTTTATCCAAACCGTCTGCACAAAAGTCATGGGGGCAACTACAAGTAGGAAATTTGAATTGAAACAGACAAGGGAGAAACATATACAATCAAAATCACTGTATAAGGCTATAAGCGATCTCCATCTCATCACGTTCAACCAAGTTTGATGCTTTTTCTCGCCCCCAGACATTTTTTTTCCTAATGCCTTATTCGATACTTTCTTCTCCCCACTGCCTTCAAGTCTGCCAACAAGCCTGTATACGATCCTATTTTGATGTAGACCTGGCCTTCCTCAACCGGGCACGTGTGAAACGGATTGCTTCTTCCAATAGAGGTGGAGTGGCGAAGTTTGCTTTATCCTGTTGTGAAGGAATTGAATCTGTCTGCATTTCGTCCACAGCCTTAGCGGATTGGTCAGCTTTATCGAGTGGCTCTGATGTCGTCTTTTTTAATGCCGAGTTGTTGGAACTGGCTGGATCAGACTGCTGAACAGTCTTTGTCAATTGAGGAGAGCTTGCAGGGGCCGACTTCAATCTTCTTGGTGAATTGTGAACAAGTGCAGGAGCAGGAGCAGCCGGAGATGGAGCCGGTGAAGAGCTGAGCTCCTGTTCTTTCTCCTTTTGTTGCTGACTAGAAGAAGTGCTAGAAGTAGGTGATGGAGGCTCTTCAACCTGCGGTTTTGGCTTAGGTGCTTGGCCATTGGACGTGCTAGCAGGTTGACGAGCAGCTCCAGGGGCCTGCTGTTTAGTCTGAAATATTAAAACAAAGAAATTGTTAAAACAACACAGTAGTTCTGAATCTGAAACCCATAATGTTGCCAACAATATAGCATGAACATCTCATGTCCCTCCCAAGCCGATGTACATATCATTTGGTCGGCACTGGGCAAGTTCATTGCAGTCAGATTAGTCTGAATAGTTAACATTGCAAAAACAAATTTCGCAATAAACACGGGATCCATAATTAACATGACATGAAGCTCAACTAAATCTCAGTTTAACGATTCTAGATTAAGCTCGCAGTCAAAATGAGTAATATCAAGTCGCATCTGGCCTGTCGAATGCCTTAGCAGTTAGCATTCATCTAAAGTTTGCTTTCCACTTTCAAAGTTTGAGATAGGATTTTTAACAAGATTCCAAGTACTAGTATTACATAAATAGAAAAATAAAATTATAAAACCTCATTCAATCAGGAGTTACCTGATTCTGAGGAGGCCTTGTAGTTGGTGGAGTGGATTGTGAAGCAACATACTGTAAAACATCAAAAACTCTTGTTTGACCATAGCTCACAGCCTTCTGACAGTACAATACAGCCATATCTCCAGCCCTAGTCCTAAGCTCCATCAAGTTGCGATCAATATCTGTCTCATGCTTGGCAACGTACGGTTTAAAGAAGGAAGCATACACATATGTTGTACCCTGAGAATGAAGCAACATGACTGTATTTTATTTTTTTTCAAAATTGGAAATAAACAGGAGTTGCTAAGTGAAACGTCATGCATTGTAATTTGCAAATGAAATGCAGAACATACCTTTGTTTTTGGGAACCAAAGATATATGTAGAAAGCCAGTTTAGCTTCACTATACATTGGAACCCTTCAAAGCAACAAAATCTCAAACATGTCAAAATTCAAATTCGGGCATTAGTACAAAAGCAAGCACTTGGTTTATCATCAGTTCATCACCTACCATGAAATAAAGGTATCGCCTATTCTCTCACAGACTGTCAAGACAGCGATTAAAATCCTGAAAGTTTAGAAATAGTGTGTAAATTTCTCAAGTAGAAAATCCAACTATTTAGATAAACTCATGTCCACAGCACCATACCAATACTGACACCAGAAGCGGAGCTGCTCGATCTCTGGCTTATTTTTCTCCACAGTTTTAAAGCACTCGTAAGCAGGATATGCATAGCCAAATATCATCCTGGACAAGATTAAGATATAGAATCAGCAATGAAGCCGAACTATGAACCAGACATACAAAGTAATTTTGAAGGATAACAAGTAGCATACACTAGTCCCCTGGTAAGAAAGGATCCAATCATTGTGTATTCCTGGAAAGGGAAATGCCAAAAGTGATGAAGTTAAGCCACATAACACCGGTTAACGGTCTGTTTGTGCGCCAACACAATCCAGAAGACCATATCATGCACTCATGAGTTCAACGGATTTTTTGGAAGACAAACTATCTCAAGAAAATGCCAATTTTTGAACATTCAGATGGAAATGAAGAACTACAATCTAACTGAATCTCTATTTGTACATCTTTGACAGCAGAAAACCAAAACAGCTAGCTCAATCACAAAAGCATCTGAAATTTGTCTCCAAAATCAGTTTCATTCCGCTTTCCAAAAATGATGAAAAGTAGCTCAGATTCTTTTGTTACTTCTTGGCAAACAAACAAATTCTAGCTGTCAGATGCTCCCATAAAGGACGGGAATAACATGATATGAAGTTCAACTATGAACCTTCAGATGAAAATGAAGAAGTAAAATCTGACTGAATCTCTATTCCGACATCTTTGACAGCAGAAAACCACAACATCTAGCTCAATCAAAGCAGATAATCACAGTATTAGCTCAATCGCAAAAGCGTCTCGACCGTCGCAGGATTCGTACCACAAAGCATCTGGAATTTCTCACTAAATTCAGTTCCATTCCACTTTCCAAAACACAGTAGCAGCTCAGATTCTCTTAGTACTTATAAGTAAACAAACAAATTATAGCAGTCAGAATAAGACTGCCGACACCTGAACTCATTCCACGGTTGAGGCGAAAACGCACAAACAGATAAATTAAAGAGCAAAAATCAAAAGTAAACGAGATCTGAAGTAGAGGCACAATCTTCAGAGATCATTTCATAGAAAATTTTGCGAAAACAGAATCAGCACATTAAATCGAACGCACAGAAGGCAAAAAAACAAAACAAACCTCTTCGACAACAAAAATTATCAAGAAATGCAGCTGTTGAGTGATAAATTCGGAAGCTCAATCGGAGCGGAAGCTAATGGAAGCGGTCCAGACGGAAAATAGAGAGGCAATTGGCTCGGACGGCGCGCGGATGCAGTTGGATAACGCCGCCGTACAAGCGACGGCGAAGAGGCTGCGAGTTCGGAGGAGACGCAGAGCGAGTAATGGTGCAAGCAAGTGTGCAACCGTGAAGACAAAAAAAAGAAGAAAAAAAAAGAAAGAAATGGTACTGGGAAATGATTTTTTGAAATCCTCTTCCGCTCTGGTCCCACCATCTTTTTTTTATTTTATTTTTTATCTCCTTTCATTTTTAAAAGTTTCTTTCAAAAGTACATGCAATAAAAGTTGCCTGCAATTAATCCCTGCAGGTTGCATCATGCCTCATGAGATCAAAAATAACACTACTTAGTGTAATACTACTTCCGTCCCACAATAATTGTCTTTGAACTATTTATCCACACTTTTTAAGAAGCTAAAAACTATACTATATAAAATATTCATTTTTTAAAATAATTTTATGCTTATTAGTAATATGTATGATATTATTTAAAAATATTTAATAAAATGTTGATATTTTGTATAGTTTTTAGTTTTTTAAGAAAACGTGCATAAATAGTTAAAGACAATTATTGTGGGACGGAGGGAGTACGGAGTAAGTAATTTTTAAAAAATGCATCATGTATTTTAATAATCGTTGATCGAAAAAATTACAAGCTATTAATGAAAAATTCGAATTCAGACAACTTTGAAATTCGAGAGGCTGATAGTTGGCAGTTGACAACTCGTCAAATATACAATATAAATATAAAAAATGGTGGAAAGGTAACTCTTGTAAGAGGTCAATGGTTCAAATCTCATTCTTTACACATTTGTCTAATTAATGGATGCTCAAGTCTTCATTGGCTTGGGTGAACCTGTCTGGTGGCTTGTCACTTGGCTTACCGGTTCGCGTCCTTTGTAGGCTAGGGCTCGAACCCGTGGGGATTAGTCGACAACCTCGGAACCCCCACGTTACAAAAAAAACACAATAACGAAAGATGAATCAAAACCGACCTAAAACAAGCAGGATGGGGACGTAGACTGCGGACAAAGTCAAGCACCATTGTGAAATAGTATTATTAGCCAGCGATACTTCGAGTATCTCTGTGGGCAATAAAGACGACCCTCCAAGGAATTTTTTCGTACACGGAGTCACCCCGTACATACTATTATGATCTCAGAATTGCAAGCTATATTTTTTAATAACAAGAAGGTTTTTTTATTAAATACTAAAAGAAAATGTATTTTTGGTCTACAAGTAGATCTATTGTCCGTTATGTAATACTCCATTCTTTAAGCAAAACAGGTCATTTAATTTAGAGAATGAATCTTGTTAATAAAAAGATGTAATCTTAGGTATTTTGTTGTTCACTTTATAAAATTACCTTTTGTAATGTTTAAAGAGTTACTAGCGGCAATTTTTGAAAAAAAAATATAAAAAATAAAGCGTCTCCGCTATATACACCACAAACCTTGCACGTCAATTCCGACGTGCAGGGTTAAAATGGGTTAATTAATTATTTAAAAGTACTAATTAGTGATGGTGACTTGCACGTCGAAAGCAACGTGCATTTTTAAGGGTGGATTTGCGGTGTATTTAAAAACACCCTAAATAAAGTAATAATTAGATATATGAGTGTATTTTTAATTATTTTTTAAATAGTAAAAATGTTAGAATGACATGTTTTGTTTAACAGATGAAGATGGAGTATTTTAATATAAGAATAGAAGTACCACTAAACAAATTAGTAGACCTTGTATGCATTTGGTAAAACATGTCGATCCCAGGCTAAAAAGTTGAACATAATTAAGATAGTTGATAAGGTTAACTTTAATTATAAGAAGATAATGTATTTGACATAAACTCGTACTAGAGCATTCGCATTGGTTTTGGTTTCTACTGTTTCTTAACTATCCTTTATCACTTTCTCTTTCCTTAAAAACTCAACTTCATTTTCATCCCACATTCATATAACTCATTTTAAGGAGTAATACTATACTTATTTAATTTAACAATTAAATTAATTGAATGACCTTTTTTTCTCTCTCTCCTCTTATCACTCTCTATAGTACTCCATTGTAGACCCCCAATGTGGATGGTCTAAGACCATTCACATTGGGGGTTTCTTAAGGGTTTTTAAGACAACAAAAATAATTAAATAAAGCAAGGAGGGATGAATAGTTTAAGAAATGATGTTGATGATTTCTTACCTAGCAACTCAATAATAAACTCAAGAAACCCAAAATGGGGTGATGGTGGGGAGTGAGAAGAGGAAAGAGAGGAAAAAATGGTGGGGTATTCAATTAATTTAATTAATTGTTAAATTATATAGGTATAGTATTAAAATGGGTTGTATGGATGTGAGTTGAAAATAGAGTTGATTTTTTTAAAGAGAGAGAAAGTGATAAAGGATAGTTAAGAAACCGTAAAAGCCGAAACCAATGTGGATGAACATCATTTCTTAAACTATTCATCCCTACTCCCTTTATGTAATTTTTTTTGGTCTTAAAAACCCTTAAGAAACCCCCAATTATATTTTTGTTGCGCTGAGAATACATAAAGTTTTTTAAAAAAAATATTATTTCTTTTAAAATGAAAAAGAAAGTACGTGTAACGGCCCAAATATAAATATTCGGGTTACGTTTCAAAGGATTGGATACCTTCGTTCGGATCTTGCAATTCGAGTACGGGTTGAGTTTTAAAACAAAGTTTTGATGATCAAAGAAGGGATTTCGCACCCTAAAATTCGCGATAGGGCCGTTAGGTCCCCCGATCCTGTCCTACTTGCCTAAGTCGCTCAAAACGTTTTAAGTTCGAAAGCATAAAGAAGGAAATATTATAATACAAGTTGCCACGGCATGGCCGGATCAAAACCAAATACGAGGAAATAAGTAGCAAAAGTGTGGTGTTCAAGTCGGTCTTTCTCTCCCTCTCACTGCGCCATGAGATATCCCCCGCCACAACAGCACATGATCAAGTAAGGGTACGGGTACCTGAAACTAACCACGAAGTCAAGGTCGAGCCACTCATGCGGGCCTTGAAGACCTCGCTGAGGACATATAATATGCCTATACCTAAATAAAGGATGCTCTAATGCAGTGCGGAATGTTAAACACTCAAGCATGCTAGCAGTTTATATATATATGCAGAAAGCGATTAAATGGGATCCCGCATATAATGTCAAGTGGCATATCCCTCTCCTACTCCCGCACTCATGCTCGTTAGTGCAGGAACCGACCGTGTTTTATACTCCCGCACCCATGCTCGTTAGTGCGGGAACCGGTCGCGTTCAATATCATAACATCATCAATCATATCATTATTCATGCTTGTCAATTTAACAGTCTGACTCGATGAGGACTAAACCCGATGGGACTGGACCGTCCTATGACCCTAGCAAATGACTCAAGGACTCACAATTTAACGGTCGTTCTACCATACGCAAAGAGAATACGGATGCTCGATTAATTGTGCAACCTAAGCATGATACTACATGATTATGCGGGATGCAACACCTACACACTATATGACACATCAGGCATGAGGTTCTAACTTGAGTAAGCCCCGGAGGACTTACCTGGAAACGCAGAGCAGCAAAATAAGGCAGCAGGGGTGAGCAGCAAAATATTGCATAGGTAATATAGGTGGGAGCTTATCGTTTGGTATGTGTTCTAAGTATTTGCGGGATTTGTGCCCACCCCTACTTCATAGCAACATCCAACATCATGTATGTTGAATTCCATTTAGTAGAAACATCCAACACTAGAGAAGACATACAATGGACTCCCAATTTCTCACCTTCTTGTTTAAACATGTGCAATCTAGCAGAAGAGCTCCTTACAAAACGAGCAACTCTTCTGACCTTATATCAATGCACTTGTCATGAATCTTCAAACCATCTTGGACAATAAGATTGGCAATGTGGGCAGTGCATCTCATCCGCATAAACTTGCCCCCGTAAATGGCACAATCATTAGCTAATAGAAGCTCTTGCAAAGTATTACATGCAACATCATTAGCACTTGCATTATCCAAAGTGATGACAAACACCTTCTCAAGTAAACCCCAAGGTCTAAGACAATCTTTAATTACTCTAGCAATATCTTCCCCTTATGAATACTTATTGGATAAAAATTCAGAATTCCTTTCTGCAGATTCCAATTATTATCAATAAAATGAGCCGTCAAAGTCATAAAGCTAATATAAATAGAATAGAGCTCCATGTATCAGTACTGAAACAAATCCTCTGACAATTCTTCATCAAATAAACTTTGAACTTCTCTTTTTCATCCTCATATATCTTATGACAGTCATGCGCTATAGTAGAACGCAAAGGCATCTTAAATTCAAGGCATACGGATGCTACAAAGTCCTTAAACTCATACTTCTTCACAAATGAGAATGGTACCTCATTACCAATAATACATTTCCTCAATTTCATTCTACTTGTTTTCTAATCTAGCACCCAAGCTCTCATTTTGCAACTTCCAATATCATCAATTTTATCTAAAACAAGTTTAGATTGAGTACCTTTGGTCTTGTTCTTCGGATTCATTTTACAAGCCCTCTCACCATTGTATTGGCTTCTCAAGTTGCTCGTGCCATTCTTGGTCGGATCAGCTGCAAAAGTTTTACTGCAAGTCTGCAATAAACACATTCAGCCCGTATATGCCCTTCTTTTGTCTCTGTAAGACTTGTACTGTGTCAAAAAATCAGCACGTTTTGTTGATTGCTTGAAATACTTCCTATCTTCCTTCACATCCTCTTGGACCTCTTCCATCTTTCCTTCACTTTCAGAAAAGAGATGAGGATCCTCTGTATCTGAAGGATTCTCCTCATCTTCCTCATTGTATTCGACCTCATCTCCCAAGTAATTTTCTGAGCCATGTGAACGCAAGTCTATTGATTCCGGTTGAGTGAGCTGATCGATTTCATTATTGGGATCACTAGTGGGGGTTCTACGCCATTTGGATTTAGAGCTCGACATCGACATAACAAAATAACAAATACAAACTTAGATAACACCATTCCTACTTGACTACTTCCTAGTTTCACACATACAAATAATGAAAGTCATAGACAATAGACATTATAAAATCGGAAACCAAACAATTTTAATGTGACAATCTCCAATCAAACAATTACAAATCACACATACAATCACAATCACTCTATTTACTTACATTGCTTGAAAGCCTATCCGTGGTTGCGATTTCCAAATTCGGCTTTACCGGATTGACAACCAATCTGAATTCATTGAAGAAAAATCATTACATCAACAAATATGATTTCCAAATCATCTACTAAGCTACCTACCAATACCAAAGGGCTGAACTTATCGATATCATCTTATTGAGCCATATTCTGGAATTGGAATCAACATAACAAAGGGTTGAACTTATCGATAAGTTGGTGGGAATGAGAATGTGGGATTTCAAAATCACTGAATCATAACAAACCCTAATCATATTCAATTAGAAAAACAAACCCTAATCATATTCATAGTGATTTCATATTTGGAATTGAGAGATTACCTGATGTCCTGAATCGATTAAAGCTGTTGAATGTTGATTAGGGCTGAACGCCTGAACTTGCTGAAGCCTAAGTGCTGAATGAACGGTGAACAGAAGCCTGTTGTCACGAGAATGCGAGAAGGGAAGACGAGAATGAGAGAGGAGTCAAACTCTGAGGACGAACGCGATAAAGAGAAATCGAAAAAGAGAAAGTTGAGCAAGAATAAGAGACGACGTACCGGAGTCGATGCCGGCCACCTTGCCGGTGGCGAATGGATCTGGGCTGGAGCTTAGAGGCTGGAGTGGTGGACACTGGACTGGAAAACGATTCAACGATGAGTCAAAGATGTTGAATGAGAGTGGTAGGCGAGGCCTAACCTAACCTAATCTTCCTCAGTTCCTCAAAGTCTCAAACAACGTAAGCGGTAAGCCGTAAGCCAAGTCGTAAGGCTAAATTAAAATTAAAAAAATCGGTTTTTGCCGGTTTAATCGAAACCGAGCACAAACCGAACCTAAAACCGAAAATTAAAATTCCCTGAACCGAAAACCTAAACCGAAATCCCTCGGTTCGGTTTGGTTCCAGTTATTTTGGTTCGGTTCGTTATAAAATTTTGGTTCGAACCGATTATGACCGGCCCTAACTACAATCCATAAGGAACTAAACCGAATAAATAAGACTTTCTTCTGGAACAAAGACCTTCAATATTTCCCTTTTATAGCTAGGTTGGTACAAGATCTGCCAACCGAAGAAAAGAGGCGGGGGGGCTGGGAATCCGTCGAGCGGGTAATATGAATGAGGCTCTACAGATGAAACTATTATGGAAAATATTAGTAGAACCATATAATATTTGGGTAAAATGGATTACCCATAAATACCTTAAAGGCACAGATCTCCTTTCAAACTAAAAAAGGTGAAAGCTCTTAGCAGTGGGCTAAATTATGCCCGCTGCTAAGTAAATTCAAAATTGGTCTCACTTGGTCAGTAGACAATGGTAAGACAATAAAATTCTAGGACGATAATTAGGTTGATACGATTCCACTTTCATCCCGTGGTGATGGTCCGCAAATAGTAAATAAAGAGGAAAAGGTGAGTGAATACATTATGAGCGGGAAATGATGGGTTGAGAAATTAAAGTCTACTCTTCCATTGTCAATGGTTGACGACATTCTCTCAATTCCACTCACTACCAACTATTTCGAAGATAGAATTTATTGGTGGCCTGATAAGAATGGATGATTTACAACGTCAAGTGCTTACAATTCAATCACAAAAAAAAACTGCTCAGGCATGCCTGAAGCGACTGACTAGTGTTGGAAACTAGACACTCAACCTAAGGTTAAAAACTTCATGCGGAAAATCTACCAGCGTGGTCTCCCTACTAAGGTCAGATTAGCACATAGGGGAGTGTCCGTCCCCTCTTCTTGTGTGCTTTGTAAAGACTGCGGAAGATGATGCTCATTTGATCTTAAAATGCCAAGCACATACCCTCAGAGGGAATATTCACTCAGGTGAGCTACAAGAAATCCAAGCATTTATTTGACAATCAAGAGATATTAGACCAATCATCAACCTCATTGGTGACAAGCTAGACATTAAACGTAAAAGTCTTTTGGCAAGAAGAAGGTGGGCCACCTGATTTTACAAAAACCAGATTACCTTTTCAAATCTAGTAATCCCAACAACTATTGATAATTGGAATCGAGCTTGTAAATTTAGAGATGACATGGAAGGAGATGGCCAAAAGCATTGTTCGATGACAGGAAGAATAACATCACGTGACAAAAAAACAGAAATGGAAAAAACCTTTTGTAGGTACTTATAAATTGAATTTTGACGGCTCCACACTCTCTAGCCCGAAGAACTCTAGTGGTTATATCATTAGCGAATGGGATGGTCACCCAATTCGTATTGGACACCAGAAATTGGGAAAGCAGAACCCTGTTAAGGTTGAAGCCCTTGCTTTACGACAAGGAATTCAAAGAGCCAAGAATTTATATATTTCAAATCTTCATATCGAAGGAGATTCCCTAACAATTATAAAACACCTACAAGATAAGACCCGCTGGCCCTGGGAGATTGAACTTATTATGTCGGATATCACATTGCTCCTCCAAGAAGTTGACAAAATTTCATTTTCTCATGTCACAATAGAGTGACAAATAAGATCGCACACCTTAGCCCCTTAACCTCGGAACATGAGATTCTCAACGACCCGATCTTCTAGACTCATCTGTTTGAATGCTTTCGGGTAAGGTCATCCTCCCCGAATTCTTACCAAAATTAAAAAAATAATTATTAAAAAAAAAAACCTGAGAGCAGCAAGAGTGATATAATGGATCTTTTTTAACCAAGTAGGTAAATGAAGCCCCAAAACCGCCCATTGGGCCATTTAGAAAAAATAGCCCAATAAGATTGAATCCCAATTGAGCCCATAGCTACTCAGTCTGTCAGATACTGACTGTCTCGCCGAAGCGCCTAATCCAAACTCAAAAAAAAAAAAAAAAAAAAACTGTACTCCGTACTCTGTAGTTTACTTCTCTCCCTCCTCGGAAATTTCAGGTTGCAGTCCATTAACCTTCAAATTTGCCTCCAACGTAGTCTTGTGCTCTCCTCGCTCCTCACCGCCGATTCATTTCGTCTCGTTCTATTCGCCGGTTAGTTCTTCCATTTCATATCAATCTCACCGATGTTGGGACTTTAATTGATTGGCGCAATTAGGGTTTATTGCAGCAAGGAGTTCGGATTGTTGTTTTGGTTTGTCTCAGATGTATATTTATATGAATTGTAGACTCTAATGTGTATATAACTTGTGTTGATAGGGGAATTGAGTTTATCCGATTCCAATTCTGTATTTGTTTTCCAGAAACAAGCATCAAATTGATCAGATTTTTTTAATGTCTTCAATTGAGAGCTCCCGTCAAAATGATAGAGTGACCTGGGATGGTTGCAGTGTCTTGCTAGACATTAACGACGGTGACCGCCTTGTTTTTGCTCGGCTTTCTGCAGCTGCGTAAGATAGCACATTTTCATTGTGTCAGCTATTATCATGTCATTTTAACCTTTTGTTTTTAGTATGAATCTTGCTTTTTGTTTATGTTTTTCAAAGACATATGATGGAATTTCAGGAATTTGAAGCTGGGAAAGGATAATATCTTGTTAGAGCCATTGATTGGGGCTCCCTTTGGCTCAGTGTTTCAGGTGGAAAATGGGAAAGACGGTCCATATTTGGTTCGGATGCTTCAGAATGCGGAGGGTTAGGATCTTGAAAATGTGTACTTTGATTTTAGTTAGTGCTGGTCATTGTTAAGCAGTTGATTATATTCTCTCTTTAAAGTGCTTTTGATTTTACATTCTATTTTGATTCTTTTGTCAGGAAATGATGTGCAAGAGAAGGAAAGTAATAGCATGGAGGAAGAGAGGAGGGATAACCGAGGTTTAGTTGATAATAATACTGCTCAAAGTCTCACCGGGGAAGACATTGATGCGATGCGGAGGTTAGTGTTGTTGGTCTTTTAAGTATGCTAGAGATCCGATTATCCGAATGAGATATTTACATCTGAAGTAAATCCCCGAGGATCTGACTTTGAGTTACATGGTTTAGAGAAGGCGCAAAAGGGGATCAAATAGTTGAAGCTTTGATTGCTAATAGTGCCACTTTTGAGAACAAAACAGCTTTCTCCCAGGTGATTCATACATTGCTTTGTTACTGAGTTTTGTCTTGAGAGATCTGTAAATCTGTAATGAATCACATCTGTCAACAGGAAAAGTATAGGCTTCGTAAGCAAAAGAAATACGCACCTAGAGTACTTTTAAGGCGCCCTTCTGCACGTAGGTAAACGCTGAAGCTTCTATGTCATTGTTTTATTCATGAGCAAATTCAAATATTGACTTGTTCATTTCTTTCATTATCCTATGATTTCTTCCAGTATATGCGAAGCATGCTTCAAGAAACATCCTGACAGGACTGGGTAATGTCATTTACTTCTTGGCATTTGTTTTCAGCTCTTTTTACCTGTGAAAACTTTGTATTCATTCTTTTCATGTCGCCTGCACGTTAACATCTTTTTCTAGTAGGAAACAGAATAAGAAAAATAAAAAGTATATACTAACATTGTCTGTGGTCATTTTCAGGTTCTTGCGATTGGATACTTTGTCTCTTCTACTTTCACTGGCTAATGTTACAGCTAACTCAGATATCCTTCTGATAGATATGGTTGGTGGGTTGATTACAGGGACTGTTGCAGAGCGTCTGGGAGGTACCTGTCAATCCTTTTGTTGAAATATTGGTGGAATGGCATTCTTGGCATTTCTATTAGCGATTTTACTGCTTAGATGTGCTAATTGCCGTATGATCTATATGTCTTCCGTGATTTTTAACTTGTAACATTTTGTGTTTGTTTGGATGATGTAAATCCTATTCTTACTGCAACTAATGTAATGAAGCATTACAGGTTCAGGGTACATTTGCAATACATACTTGGGAGCAACAGGTTATCGTATGGATATAGTGAAAATATTCAACTTTAGTGATGAAACATGCAAAAGGTTTGATTCTACAACTTACACATGCTTAACAATACATCTCAAAGCTTCTCATTCTTGTATCTTTCTTCAGGATAGTTAAATGTTCTCTAGCTGACCTCTGTCCAGCCCAAAACGGAACCTCTGAACAAGTTGTTGAAGCGAAAAGCATAACCAATGCATCAGGAGATAATAAAGTATTGTCTGTTTGTTATTAGATTGTAATGTAATCTAATCCTCACCTCCCTCGTCTACTAAACTTTGCTTCTGCAGGAACAACCAAGTTCCGGTGATTCAATCAGCCATCCAGTCAACACAAAAGAACACATTCTAAGCTCTGAGACGACAGATATTGTTGCTGAAATGGATGGATCCGCTGCCCCTAAAGCTTGCAAATCTTCCAAAGCTGGGGAGAAAGCTTCTGAAGAGCTTATCAAATTATGGAGGGAAAGGGGCTTTTCTAGGTAATTTGACAATTCCTTCCTGACAAAAATGTGTAGTTTCTGAACTGTTTCTGATTGATCATCTCATTGTTTAGTTTAAACTATTGTTCAGCTTGATAATTGCTGCTCCGGCACTTGATCCATGGACCCTAGTGCAAAAGCTAATTCCACTTTTGTCATCTTCGGCGCCTTTTGCTATTTATCACCAATATCTTCAGGTTTGACTTCACTAGTTAAAAGAGACATGAAATTGTAACCTTTTCTTAGAGTTGACAATAGATTTTCTCCTCCTGCCAGCCTCTTGCAACCTGCTTGCATAATCTAAAGATTGAGAGGATGGCAGTTGGTCTGCAAATTACAGAACCATGGCTTCGAGAATATCAGGTTAATACTAAAATTCTTACAAGGCACTAAATTTTGTGTCCCATTTTGCATTCAGATTTTCCAAGTGCTAAGTTTTTCGGTTCATTATGTATTAGGTTCTTCCGTCAAGAACACACCCATGCATGCAGATGAGTGCATTTGGTGGATACATTCTTAGCGGGACTAAGATATGCAAAGCTGATCCCCATGCCTAAATGTAAGCTCTCTAGGTTACACTCTTGAATGTCATCTTCGGCGCCTTTTGCTATTTATCACCAATATCTTCAGGTTTGACTTCACTAGTTAAAAGAGACATGAAATTGTAACCTTTTCTTAGAGTTGACAATAGATTTTCTCCTCCTGCCAGCCTCTTGCAACCTGCTTGCATAATCTAAAGATTGAGAGGATGGCAGTTGGTCTGCAAATTACAGAACCATGGCTTCGAGAATATCAGGTTAATACTAAAATTCTTACAAGGCACTAAATTTTGTGTCCCATTTTGCATTCAGATTTTCCAAGTGCTAAGTTTTTCGGTTCATTATGTATTAGGTTCTTCCGTCAAGAACACACCCATGCATGCAGATGAGTGCATTTGGTGGATACATTCTTAGCGGGACTAAGATATGCAAAGCTGATCCCCATGCCTAAATGTAAGCTCTCTAGGTTACACTCTTGAATGTCTAGGGGCCTTTGCCTATCATGTCTCGAACAATTTCGTTCTGTGTTGGATTATCAGATGCTGTAATTAGGCTGCCTTATGTTCTGTATGGTTATTTATGGTAATAAACACAGTTTTTATTTCAAAAGGTGCTCGCTTTCAACTTCGGGATATCAGCTATATGTTTGTTTTCTGAATTCAGATGCATCCCAAAACGCCAGATGACATTGTCGGATTTCGTAAGTACTCTTAGATTGCCAATGATATTATCTAATTTTATCCAAACCGTCTGCACAAAAGTCATGGGGGCAACTACAAGTAGGAAATTTGAATTGAAACAGACAAGGGAGAAACATATACAATCAAAATCACTGTATAAGGCTATAAGCGATCTCCATCTCATCACGTTCAACCAAGTTTGATGCTTTTTCTCGCCCCCAGACATTTTTTTTCCTAATGCCTTATTCGATACTTTCTTCTCCCCACTGCCTTCAAGTCTGCCAACAAGCCTGTATACGATCCTATTTTGATGTAGACCTGGCCTTCCTCAACCGGGCACGTGTGAAACGGATTGCTTCTTCCAATAGAGGTGGAGTGGCGAAGTTTGCTTTATCCTGTTGTGAAGGAATTGAATCTGTCTGCATTTCGTCCACAGCCTTAGCGGATTGGTCAGCTTTATCGAGTGGCTCTGATGTCGTCTTTTTTAATGCCGAGTTGTTGGAACTGGCTGGATCAGACTGCTGAACAGTCTTTGTCAATTGAGGAGAGCTTGCAGGGGCCGACTTCAATCTTCTTGGTGAATTGTGAACAAGTGCAGGAGCAGGAGCAGCCGGAGATGGAGCCGGTGAAGAGCTGAGCTCCTGTTCTTTCTCCTTTTGTTGCTGACTAGAAGAAGTGCTAGAAGTAGGTGATGGAGGCTCTTCAACCTGCGGTTTTGGCTTAGGTGCTTGGCCATTGGACGTGCTAGCAGGTTGACGAGCAGCTCCAGGGGCCTGCTGTTTAGTCTGAAATATTAAAACAAAGAAATTGTTAAAACAACACAGTAGTTCTGAATCTGAAACCCATAATGTTGCCAACAATATAGCATGAACATCTCATGTCCCTCCCAAGCCGATGTACATATCATTTGGTCGGCACTGGGCAAGTTCATTGCAGTCAGATTAGTCTGAATAGTTAACATTGCAAAAACAAATTTCGCAATAAACACGGGATCCATAATTAACATGACATGAAGCTCAACTAAATCTCAGTTTAACGATTCTAGATTAAGCTCGCAGTCAAAATGAGTAATATCAAGTCGCATCTGGCCTGTCGAATGCCTTAGCAGTTAGCATTCATCTAAAGTTTGCTTTCCACTTTCAAAGTTTGAGATAGGATTTTTAACAAGATTCCAAGTACTAGTATTACATAAATAGAAAAATAAAATTATAAAACCTCATTCAATCAGGAGTTACCTGATTCTGAGGAGGCCTTGTAGTTGGTGGAGTGGATTGTGAAGCAACATACTGTAAAACATCAAAAACTCTTGTTTGACCATAGCTCACAGCCTTCTGACAGTACAATACAGCCATATCTCCAGCCCTAGTCCTAAGCTCCATCAAGTTGCGATCAATATCTGTCTCATGCTTGGCAACGTACGGTTTAAAGAAGGAAGCATACACATATGTTGTACCCTGAGAATGAAGCAACATGACTGTATTTTATTTTTTTTCAAAATTGGAAATAAACAGGAGTTGCTAAGTGAAACGTCATGCATTGTAATTTGCAAATGAAATGCAGAACATACCTTTGTTTTTGGGAACCAAAGATATATGTAGAAAGCCAGTTTAGCTTCACTATACATTGGAACCCTTCAAAGCAACAAAATCTCAAACATGTCAAAATTCAAATTCGGGCATTAGTACAAAAGCAAGCACTTGGTTTATCATCAGTTCATCACCTACCATGAAATAAAGGTATCGCCTATTCTCTCACAGACTGTCAAGACAGCGATTAAAATCCTGAAAGTTTAGAAATAGTGTGTAAATTTCTCAAGTAGAAAATCCAACTATTTAGATAAACTCATGTCCACAGCACCATACCAATACTGACACCAGAAGCGGAGCTGCTCGATCTCTGGCTTATTTTTCTCCACAGTTTTAAAGCACTCGTAAGCAGGATATGCATAGCCAAATATCATCCTGGACAAGATTAAGATATAGAATCAGCAATGAAGCCGAACTATGAACCAGACATACAAAGTAATTTTGAAGGATAACAAGTAGCATACACTAGTCCCCTGGTAAGAAAGGATCCAATCATTGTGTATTCCTGGAAAGGGAAATGCCAAAAGTGATGAAGTTAAGCCACATAACACCGGTTAACGGTCTGTTTGTGCGCCAACACAATCCAGAAGACCATATCATGCACTCATGAGTTCAACGGATTTTTTGGAAGACAAACTATCTCAAGAAAATGCCAATTTTTGAACATTCAGATGGAAATGAAGAACTACAATCTAACTGAATCTCTATTTGTACATCTTTGACAGCAGAAAACCAAAACAGCTAGCTCAATCACAAAAGCATCTGAAATTTGTCTCCAAAATCAGTTTCATTCCGCTTTCCAAAAATGATGAAAAGTAGCTCAGATTCTTTTGTTACTTCTTGGCAAACAAACAAATTCTAGCTGTCAGATGCTCCCATAAAGGACGGGAATAACATGATATGAAGTTCAACTATGAACCTTCAGATGAAAATGAAGAAGTAAAATCTGACTGAATCTCTATTCCGACATCTTTGACAGCAGAAAACCACAACATCTAGCTCAATCAAAGCAGATAATCACAGTATTAGCTCAATCGCAAAAGCGTCTCGACCGTCGCAGGATTCGTACCACAAAGCATCTGGAATTTCTCACTAAATTCAGTTCCATTCCACTTTCCAAAACACAGTAGCAGCTCAGATTCTCTTAGTACTTATAAGTAAACAAACAAATTATAGCAGTCAGAATAAGACTGCCGACACCTGAACTCATTCCACGGTTGAGGCGAAAACGCACAAACAGATAAATTAAAGAGCAAAAATCAAAAGTAAACGAGATCTGAAGTAGAGGCACAATCTTCAGAGATCATTTCATAGAAAATTTTGCGAAAACAGAATCAGCACATTAAATCGAACGCACAGAAGGCAAAAAAACAAAACAAACCTCTTCGACAACAAAAATTATCAAGAAATGCAGCTGTTGAGTGATAAATTCGGAAGCTCAATCGGAGCGGAAGCTAATGGAAGCGGTCCAGACGGAAAATAGAGAGGCAATTGGCTCGGACGGCGCGCGGATGCAGTTGGATAACGCCGCCGTACAAGCGACGGCGAAGAGGCTGCGAGTTCGGAGGAGACGCAGAGCGAGTAATGGTGCAAGCAAGTGTGCAACCGTGAAGACAAAAAAAAGAAGAAAAAAAAAGAAAGAAATGGTACTGGGAAATGATTTTTTGAAATCCTCTTCCGCTCTGGTCCCACCATCTTTTTTTTATTTTATTTTTTATCTCCTTTCATTTTTAAAAGTTTCTTTCAAAAGTACATGCAATAAAAGTTGCCTGCAATTAATCCCTGCAGGTTGCATCATGCCTCATGAGATCAAAAATAACACTACTTAGTGTAATACTACTTCCGTCCCACAATAATTGTCTTTGAACTATTTATCCACACTTTTTAAGAAGCTAAAAACTATACTATATAAAATATTCATTTTTTAAAATAATTTTATGCTTATTAGTAATATGTATGATATTATTTAAAAATATTTAATAAAATGTTGATATTTTGTATAGTTTTTAGTTTTTTAAGAAAACGTGCATAAATAGTTAAAGACAATTATTGTGGGACGGAGGGAGTACGGAGTAAGTAATTTTTAAAAAATGCATCATGTATTTTAATAATCGTTGATCGAAAAAATTACAAGCTATTAATGAAAAATTCGAATTCAGACAACTTTGAAATTCGAGAGGCTGATAGTTGGCAGTTGACAACTCGTCAAATATACAATATAAATATAAAAAATGGTGGAAAGGTAACTCTTGTAAGAGGTCAATGGTTCAAATCTCATTCTTTACACATTTGTCTAATTAATGGATGCTCAAGTCTTCATTGGCTTGGGTGAACCTGTCTGGTGGCTTGTCACTTGGCTTACCGGTTCGCGTCCTTTGTAGGCTAGGGCTCGAACCCGTGGGGATTAGTCGACAACCTCGGAACCCCCACGTTACAAAAAAAACACAATAACGAAAGATGAATCAAAACCGACCTAAAACAAGCAGGATGGGGACGTAGACTGCGGACAAAGTCAAGCACCATTGTGAAATAGTATTATTAGCCAGCGATACTTCGAGTATCTCTGTGGGCAATAAAGACGACCCTCCAAGGAATTTTTTCGTACACGGAGTCACCCCGTACATACTATTATGATCTCAGAATTGCAAGCTATATTTTTTAATAACAAGAAGGTTTTTTTATTAAATACTAAAAGAAAATGTATTTTTGGTCTACAAGTAGATCTATTGTCCGTTATGTAATACTCCATTCTTTAAGCAAAACAGGTCATTTAATTTAGAGAATGAATCTTGTTAATAAAAAGATGTAATCTTAGGTATTTTGTTGTTCACTTTATAAAATTACCTTTTGTAATGTTTAAAGAGTTACTAGCGGCAATTTTTGAAAAAAAAATATAAAAAATAAAGCGTCTCCGCTATATACACCACAAACCTTGCACGTCAATTCCGACGTGCAGGGTTAAAATGGGTTAATTAATTATTTAAAAGTACTAATTAGTGATGGTGACTTGCACGTCGAAAGCAACGTGCATTTTTAAGGGTGGATTTGCGGTGTATTTAAAAACACCCTAAATAAAGTAATAATTAGATATATGAGTGTATTTTTAATTATTTTTTAAATAGTAAAAATGTTAGAATGACATGTTTTGTTTAACAGATGAAGATGGAGTATTTTAATATAAGAATAGAAGTACCACTAAACAAATTAGTAGACCTTGTATGCATTTGGTAAAACATGTCGATCCCAGGCTAAAAAGTTGAACATAATTAAGATAGTTGATAAGGTTAACTTTAATTATAAGAAGATAATGTATTTGACATAAACTCGTACTAGAGCATTCGCATTGGTTTTGGTTTCTACTGTTTCTTAACTATCCTTTATCACTTTCTCTTTCCTTAAAAACTCAACTTCATTTTCATCCCACATTCATATAACTCATTTTAAGGAGTAATACTATACTTATTTAATTTAACAATTAAATTAATTGAATGACCTTTTTTTCTCTCTCTCCTCTTATCACTCTCTATAGTACTCCATTGTAGACCCCCAATGTGGATGGTCTAAGACCATTCACATTGGGGGTTTCTTAAGGGTTTTTAAGACAACAAAAATAATTAAATAAAGCAAGGAGGGATGAATAGTTTAAGAAATGATGTTGATGATTTCTTACCTAGCAACTCAATAATAAACTCAAGAAACCCAAAATGGGGTGATGGTGGGGAGTGAGAAGAGGAAAGAGAGGAAAAAATGGTGGGGTATTCAATTAATTTAATTAATTGTTAAATTATATAGGTATAGTATTAAAATGGGTTGTATGGATGTGAGTTGAAAATAGAGTTGATTTTTTTAAAGAGAGAGAAAGTGATAAAGGATAGTTAAGAAACCGTAAAAGCCGAAACCAATGTGGATGAACATCATTTCTTAAACTATTCATCCCTACTCCCTTTATGTAATTTTTTTTGGTCTTAAAAACCCTTAAGAAACCCCCAATTATATTTTTGTTGCGCTGAGAATACATAAAGTTTTTTAAAAAAAATATTATTTCTTTTAAAATGAAAAAGAAAGTACGTGTAACGGCCCAAATATAAATATTCGGGTTACGTTTCAAAGGATTGGATACCTTCGTTCGGATCTTGCAATTCGAGTACGGGTTGAGTTTTAAAACAAAGTTTTGATGATCAAAGAAGGGATTTCGCACCCTAAAATTCGCGATAGGGCCGTTAGGTCCCCCGATCCTGTCCTACTTGCCTAAGTCGCTCAAAACGTTTTAAGTTCGAAAGCATAAAGAAGGAAATATTATAATACAAGTTGCCACGGCATGGCCGGATCAAAACCAAATACGAGGAAATAAGTAGCAAAAGTGTGGTGTTCAAGTCGGTCTTTCTCTCCCTCTCACTGCGCCATGAGATATCCCCCGCCACAACAGCACATGATCAAGTAAGGGTACGGGTACCTGAAACTAACCACGAAGTCAAGGTCGAGCCACTCATGCGGGCCTTGAAGACCTCGCTGAGGACATATAATATGCCTATACCTAAATAAAGGATGCTCTAATGCAGTGCGGAATGTTAAACACTCAAGCATGCTAGCAGTTTATATATATATGCAGAAAGCGATTAAATGGGATCCCGCATATAATGTCAAGTGGCATATCCCTCTCCTACTCCCGCACTCATGCTCGTTAGTGCAGGAACCGACCGTGTTTTATACTCCCGCACCCATGCTCGTTAGTGCGGGAACCGGTCGCGTTCAATATCATAACATCATCAATCATATCATTATTCATGCTTGTCAATTTAACAGTCTGACTCGATGAGGACTAAACCCGATGGGACTGGACCGTCCTATGACCCTAGCAAATGACTCAAGGACTCACAATTTAACGGTCGTTCTACCATACGCAAAGAGAATACGGATGCTCGATTAATTGTGCAACCTAAGCATGATACTACATGATTATGCGGGATGCAACACCTACACACTATATGACACATCAGGCATGAGGTTCTAACTTGAGTAAGCCCCGGAGGACTTACCTGGAAACGCAGAGCAGCAAAATAAGGCAGCAGGGGTGAGCAATCCAACAGATCAGAAATCACCTAGAAATTTCATAAATAAATAATATAATAAGTCTAAGTCTAATTTACACAAGCACACAAGTTACATAAGAAACATATAAGATACACATAATAACATAACCCATCTATTTCATCATTATCACCATTATCATTTCATCTCCATTTCTCATTCAGTTTCATTATCTCTCATAATCCGATATCTTTCCCAATGCGATCATAATATCATCATCATCATCCTCAGTCAACTCATCACATTCTTATTTCCATGAATTATTCCAATATCCCAAATTACCCATTTCAAATATCAAAACTAAGGAATTAGTTTAATCATTCTCGACAAATTAGTTTAAAATAAATAAATAAATAAATCGAGGAAAGATAATCAATTACTTGACCATATAAAGGGTCACATTCCATAAAATATTTAAATAACCTTTACACATTAAAATAGTATAATCAACAACTAAATAATATAAAAAAAATCAGATTTTAAGCATATGTATTAAAATGGATATTTAAATGCTCCAATAAATCCCATATCATATTCAAATAAAATTCAGAAAAATATAAGTAGTAACATTAGTAGCCATCAAAGGGTTCACAAGTTGTTGAACTATAACCTTAAAATAATATAATTAATTAATTAATCAAATAATTCAGATTTTAATAACTTATAATAAATAAGTAAATAATGAGTTAAATAAATACATAAATCAGAAAAAAATAAAAATAAATTTAATAATACTTAGAATAACATTTATATAACCAATATATAAATTTTACAATTTCAGAATATTTAGTAATAATTTTTATAATAATATTCTAGAATGAAATTAAATAATAACACATTTAAACAACACAATTAACACTTTTTAAATCAAAGCAAACCAGCCCAAAGGAGTAGCCCAGCCCGGATTTTCAATTTGGCCCAAACCCGGATCCTTACCCGCCCAACCCGGGTCCAACCCAGCACTCCAACAAAAGAAGAAGAACCGGAAGAAAAGAGGGGAAAAAAAAGAAAACCGGACCGGACCAGGGGAAAAAGAAAAAGAGAGAACCGGGAGGCCGAACCCGTCTCCTTCCCCGTTCAAACCTGTCCAGGCGCGAAGAACAGGGGAGAGAGGTGAGGCTCCCCGCCGGCGATTGGCTCCCCTTTCCGGACACCCTCAACGGCCTCCCCGACCACCACTAACCCAAAAGCAAGACCAAGGAAAAAGGAGGAGGTTCGAGGGCTCACCGAGGGCTCGAGATTTCGCCGAAAAACCTTCGTCGAGCTCGATTGGCTTCGTCGACGGGGGAAGAGCTTCGGAATAGGCCTAGCAGGAGAGGAGGAGGTTGAATGTTGCTCTTTTATGGGGTTTCAAATGGAAAAAACAGAAGGTTGAAGTTTACCAACCTCGGATTACGGAAACAGGGGAGGAGGGGTGCTCGAGCTGCTCGACCTTGCTCCGTCGGAGTTCCTGGGCTCCAATGGGACTCCTAGCCACGTTCTTGGATGCCTGAGGAAGCAAGGAGCTGGAGGGGATGGATGTTGCTCGAAGAAGGTGATGGGCTCGACTGTTCTCGACACCAAAACAGGGGCGTCGACGGCGTACGGGGATGACAACGACGACGACGGGAACTGATGGTGGCTGCTGGGTGCGACTGGTTGGCAACGAGAGGGTGAGGGGTGTCTGCTGGTGGCTCCCGAATCAGAACGGAGAGGAAGAGATGGAGGAGAAGTTGGAGGGTGGTGGTGATGATGAAAAATGGAGATGGAGGTGAGGTGATCTGTAAGAGGAATGCAGGTGAGGGGGGTGGGCTTAGGCCTCTTAATCAGCCAAAATAGGGGAGGGGTAGGGGATGGCTTGAGGGATGGTGAGATTGAGTGTGGATTTGGTTAAAGAAAAGTCAAAATTATTACTCGAAAATAAATCCCGAAATCCGCTTTCCGACCTTAACCCGACACAATTTAAAATAATTAATTGAATCCGAATTAAATAACGGAACCCGAAAATATTCTCAAGTCTCGGAAAATAAAGCGGAATTATCTCGTTTCCAAATTTGAGTACTAAGTTTATGTCGGAACCGTTCGAAAGAATTTTAATAAGTCGTTGGCTCGAGAACGGAAAATTTTTGAAAATTTTCGGAGTCTCGGAAATTGAATAAATTTTTATCAAAATGAAATTTATAATTATAAAATATTATTCAAAAATCTCGGTCTTTACAGTAAGTAGCATTGAAGATTTAAAGGTAGATCAAACACTTGAATAAATTGACAAAGAATTAATTATTATAAAAAAATCTAAGAAAACACCAAATAAAAAAAAGACAACACCTAAAAAATTGAGGACTGATATAAAAATATCTTATTACTTTATAAACAATTAAATTTAACATATATTTAACACATCTAATCTATATCGATTTCAGTTTTGTATTAGCTTCAGTTAACTTATCTGTTACTAAACTGACTCAAATGATCTACAAGGGATAACTTAACCCACTTACTAACCAGCACAAAAAGTCTAGAGCTTTTGACTCGCAAGACCCGGTGGATCAAATGGTTTTAAATTTTCAAATACTCCCATTTTAAAACACACTTGTTTGAATTAAACGGCTCTATCAAATTAAAGGGTCTAATAAATCAACCAAATGTCGTCAATTCCATATCTCTCTCTTCCCATTCCCACCAAAACCTTTTTTATCCAAGTTAATAGATTTTTTAATATTTTTTTTATAAATCCAAAACACACGGAGAGTTAAATAACACCATTAACATAAACAAATCCATTCTTATTTCCAAAAGTAACCCAAATCAAAATATATTTTTATATAAATTTTCTTAACCAATTTTATATTTTATAATCACCTATAATCTATAATCTATATTCTTTTAGAACTAACTAGTTTATTACTCGTGCTTTGTGCGGTTTGTTAATTACAATAATATTATAAGCGTTCTAGTTAATAAATCAAATACGATAATTTTTATTATCCTATTTTTAATATAAATATAAAAAAAACTATTGTCCAAATTTGTACTTGAAACTTAGAACTTATATAAATTTATTTTTCATGATATCTAAACCCTCCATAGCCAATAATAATCATATTCAATATTACCTGATTCTGAATTGAAATTAATAACTTTATAAAAAGAACTAGCTCAAATTGACAAATGTCATATCTAGCCAGTAGTCATGTCGATCATTGGAGTCAGTTTAGTAACAGGTAGCTTCGTTAACTCATCAACTACCCGTTACTAAACTGACTCCACACCTCTAAACCAAAACCCTAAAATAGGTTTCCAGGCAAAAGATACTTTAACGTTTAATTAAGATGTCAGCCTTGCATAAAGCATGTTAAAATAATAAACCTATAATATCATCTGCTAGCGAGCGACATGCAGAGCATCTATTCGAGGTGGGAAATATGATGAATGATGATGCCTTAAATCTCCCAAAAGATAGCCTTGCATTTCTCACGTGCTGCATTATTTATTTGTCAAAATTGCAGAAATCCACCCCTTAAATACGATGTTTTGTAAAAAATTACACTTTAAAACTAAAATTACAGAAAATCACCCATTAAAACCATTGTTTTACAAAGTCACATCCATCACCCAATTTTCATTAATTTTAAATGTTAAAATACGTAAAAATTCAATTATATCCCTTGTTTTTATATTATTCTACTCCATCAAATCGGTATTAATTAAGTTTTAACATTTTAACATGTTTTTCAAAAGTAAAAAACTCTACAAAATATCAATTTTTTTATATATAATTTCATACTTATTAGTAAAAACACGCTATAAAAGTAGATATAATTGATTTTTTATATATTTTAAAAAGTGTATATTACTAAAGGGCTGCTTGAAGAAAACAAAGTTTTTTACTTTTGAAAAATATGTCAAAAAATGTTAAATATCAGCTAATACCAATTGAATGCAGGGCCGGCCCATGGGCCGTGCGAAACGTGCAATCGCACAGGGCCTTGAATTTTTTAGGGCTCGTATAGGGTTTTTTAATATATATATTATATACACATAAATTGCAAAAAGTATCAACTTGTTGCAGTAGGTCAGTTGGTAAAGGCTTGAGAGGCGTGTTGTGCTTGTACCGGAATTGCCCGAGTTCGAGGCTCCCTAAAAGCAAGCCAGCCCAATTTTTTTTACACAAAAAATTAAAGCAGCAAGGCCCTTTCATTTTTTTTCCCAAAACAGCACCCCGTTTTGATTTTTTTTTTTAAAATAAAAAATTAAAGCAGTAGCCCGTTTCGATTTGCTTCCCAAAAAACATTACAGCAGCCCAAATTTTTTTTTTTGGCTGTCACAAACCTTCAAGCAGCACTGCAACAGGTTATTCTACCTCCTAAAAATAAAATAAAAAAAGTCATAATGTAAGGAAATCAATTCAACTTATTCAACCGTTGCAATCGTTCGTTCAACCTCAAAGAGTTCGATAGTATATTCTTTTGTTAGCTTTTACTTTTTAGTTTCTTAGATGATCATAATTATTATTTTTTTGTTATTGGTTTGTACCTTCCTACCTTATAAGTCACTACGTTAAGATTTAGTTAATGACTCTTTGTAATGACTTTGCATCTATGAAAATATCATTTTTGTTGGACTATTTTTTTCCCTTTGAATTAGTTAAAAAAGGCCTCAACATATTAGTTGCACAAGGCCTTAAAATATAACGGAACGGCCCTGATTGAATGGAGTAATAATGATAAAAACAAGGGGTATAATTGACTTTTTACATACTTTAACATTCAATTAGTGAAATTTGGGTGATGGGTGTGACTTTGTTAAGAAATGGTTTTAATGGGTGGTTTTTTACAAGTTTAGTTTTAAGGGGTGGTTTTCTGAAATTTTGCCTATTTATTTAGACAAGTAGATAATAAGTCATATATATGCCTTTAGGGTTTTTCATTTCTAATTACACATTAATAAAGGCAAATGAAATTGTAAAAAAAATGTTATATATTTATGATTAAAAATATAAAAACGCTTCCGAGGCTGACTTAATTAGAGTCAATCAAAATAGTTATTGCATAGGTAATATATCAAGAAAGTCATATAAGCAAGTATATGAGACAAATCAGACATGTATGATGATATAGACATAACAATAAGTCAATAACAATCCATTGTATTTTGTAGAGGAGCATGATTTGGGAGATTGGGATGTATACACTTTTTCTCTGACTAATTGAAAGACTAAAGAATCAACCGGACAAACTCGATAATGGAGACACAACAAAAATAACGTAGAGAAAAAAACATAGAAGACTACAGAACTCATCCAAACAAGTATGAAAATACATACCTACAAAAATTAAGACTAGTGCTCATTCAGTTATTTACATTTTTTTAGGAGTGTACAAATTAGAACATCTCCAATCGCTCCTCTAAAAAATCTCTAAAATAAATAACAAAATAACAAAATCTCTAAAATTTTTACACCACAACTCCAACATATTCTCTATTATACAAATTGCTACATTTATTATACACTAGAATAGATGCATAAATTCATAATTTAATAAATAAAATTCCAATAGCTTCATTAATTCAATAGGCAACAACCAATGAACAAATAGGTAGGCATTGAATAGAGTGAGGTGCTTCCTTGTGCCTCACTACCATGAGGTCAAGGGTTCAAATCCCACTAGGAGCAATTTGTGCTATAGTGGGTACTCATGCCTTGGTTTACCTTGGCATGGGTGAGCTTGTCTTGCGGCTTGCCGCTTGGCTTACCCGGCTCAAGTGCTTTGCAGGCTAGTGCTCGGCCCGTGGAGGATTAGTCGATAACTTCGGAACCTCCACGTCATCATAAAAAAAAAGGTAGGCATTGAAAGGGGTGAACGCATTAAATTTTACAGATTCTAACCCTTCCTCTAAATTTAGAGATTTTTTTTTCTCTCACCTCCTATTTCTCTATTTTAGAGATTGTTTTAGAGGAGCTGTTGGGGTTAAAAAAAACTCATATTTCCTCTAAAATTGACTATTTTCTTTATTTTACAAGAGCATGAAAATAAGGCAATATGTAATTATGTTTAACCTTTTTCATTCTACATAATTTTCCATTTAATTTTTAGGCTTCCGCAATTACTTAGGGTTGATTGACGTTGAATGAAATAAATGCATTTTAGAATGCAGTGAACAAGCAAAGGGAATATTAATCGTCTACAAAAAAAAGGAATATTAATTTTAGAATTAGGACGAGGTTGATCTGCAATTCTGCATTATCTGCAAGATTGTAATGGACCAAAATAAATTGGGCCGGCCCTATCTATCCAAAATGAGTCCTTTTAGATCCCAAAGCGAAGTTCTCTTCGACATTTTAGTACTTGGTAGTATGGATATTGTTGAATTTCCTTCAACTAATTAAGTTGAGCATACATGACCGATAGATTTATTATCAATGAGGATGTTCTATTGAAATAGGGGTGTCCTATGTTGAAAAATAAGTGAAAAACAAAACCAAAATTCGAATATATTAATTTGATCAAAAAAAAATTTCTAATATATTAAGGCTCCGGTTGGCAATGCATTAGACCTGTCAATCGGGTCATTCGGTTCGGGTTCGGGTCGGGTCATTTCGGATTTCGGGTAAAATGGTTCCGGGTAAAATGGGTTCCGGGTAGATCCGGGTTGGTTTGAACTCGGATTTGACCCGGTTTCGGGTCAAATCGGGTCGATTTCGGGTTTGTCAAAATTTTCCTTTTTAAATTAAAAAAATCACGATTTGGTAATTTTGCGATAATTTTAAAATGCTAAAATTAAAGACGTGGTTCATCAGTTTTAGTGCTTGTAATTATATACTATATCTGATAAAAAAATATTTAATTTGTATTATTTCTTGTAATTTTTAATAAAATTAAAAAATAAATAAAATATCAAATTTTTAAATAATTTTTTAAAAATAATTTCATACAATTAGTAATAAGCATAGAATTATTTTAATATTTTAGTATTTTTAGAGTTTTTTCTTCTTAAAAAATGTGATGAAAAATCAAAAGTCAAATACTATGGATTGGAGGGAGTATTACACAATACAAATAAATATAAAAGTTGATTTGAAAATGAAACATCAAGTGATTGTAATTATAAAATGTAAATAAATTGGAATCTCCATAAAAAAATGAATCATATATAATTATAAATCAATCGGGTTAATCGGGTCAAAATTACCGGGTTAATCGGGTCACCGGGTCGAAACCCAGATGACCCGAAAATTATCGGGTTTTCGGGTTCGGGTCGAAAAAAAAATTCGGGTCAGAATTTTCGGGTCCTGACCCAAATTTTACCGGGCGTTCGGGTCTGGTTTTCGGGTCGGGTTATGTTTTGACAGGTCTACAATGCATGTAGCTTTTCAGAGCTTTTATTTTAATATTCTATAGTTTTAAATAAGTTAAATATAATATTTTAGTTTAATTAACTTTTAAAATTGGATTTTGAATAACTACTCCCCTCAAACTTTTCATAACTTTTTTTTTATATATATTTACAAATCTATTCATTTTCTCATATCTCATCGACTAGTTTGTATTAGTTACTTTATCAGCTAGGTTATCAAATATCTTACTAGCTTATGAACACTCTAATTTAACGTATTTAATCCATCATTTTCATCTACCCCATCAGCTATGTGTTATCAATAATAAACAACACGTGTAAAAGCTCGAATCGAGTTATTTATATTAATGTAATAAACAAGTTTGGTGAATCGGGTGAGCGAATCTGGTGATAGATTGAACATTCATTCATTCATATCCGACCTAATCCATCATCTGTTAATCTATAATCCACTTATTTATCAATTTATTCAAATTTTTATCTATATTTTGGGGTAGATTAATGGATGAATTTATATATCTTTTAATTTTGATCTATTTATATTTAGTATTCTTGTTTTAACATAGTTTTGTCGATTAACAACGGTGTGTGGCACATATATAGCTCGAACTCGATCGAGAGCAAAGACCACTAGTTTCCGGACTAATTAACACTGAAACTATCTAATTATTATTAATAAAGGATTACATGTAAATGTTCTATTTAACAAACAAACAAAAAAAAAAGATTACAAGCATTAGCAATTTCTTAATTGGGCCTTGTTTGGGGAGAGGTCAACGAGCAATGTCTGACATAGATGTAGCCAGGCCCAGGTGGTGCTCCACTTCCACCTCCCATCTCAACTTGGTCGCGGCGTCGTCCCCATCGGTGGGCTTGTACTCCTGCGGTTGTTCCGACGTCCAAGTCGACGGATCACGTTAGTGCGAATGTAGTCACGAGCAAATGTAAACTAGTGTAGGTACAGGGCTGTGTGGGTGCGGGTGACAGAGTGAAAGTGACGGGCGTAACGTAAAGTACGTACCTCAAGCTTACACATGAGCTCGTGGGGAGTCGACGCCGACACGATGATGCTCCGGGCGGATGGGGTGACGAACCCTTCGTCCACCGCCTTGTCTATGAAGCTCAGCAGTGAGTTGTAGTATCCCTCCACGTTCAGTAATCCCACCTGTACATTGTAATCCGTTTCAATTGACATTAGAAGAAGTAGATACTGATCGACTTTTATATACAAGTCTTAAATTCTTTATATTATCAATGTAGAATGTTTATTTTTTAGCACGTATACTGACCGGTTTATCATGAATGCCAAGTTGAGCCCAAGTGATGACCTCCAAGAGCTCTTCTAAGGTGCCATACCCACCTGCACATTTAAACAAACATAAAATGTTAATTTTTTTAGCAACTTGAATTTGCAGATTAATTATTAAGTTAGTGAATAGAATAGCTTCAACTACCTCATTAGCTAAGTGTTATCAATAATAAACGACTCTTTAAACAAATAAGCCCAATGGGACAGGTGTGAATCACGTGGATAGTGACTGGGCATTTAGCAACTTGAATTGGATATTCTCTAGAATTAGGTGTGATTAGTTTGAGACACTATGTGGTTGTGAATTAACTATCTTCTTATATTTATTATTAATATTTTTCTTAAAAAATATTAGATATATATATATATATATATACATGGATTAAAAAGGGAAAATGGAACCTGGCAAGGCGATGAAGGCGTCGGCGAGACGAGCCATTTCAGCCTTCCTCTGATGCATCCCTGAGACTGCTCTCACTTCCCCTACCGTCTCCCCTGTTATCTGTTCAATTTACATTATTCCCATAAATTAATCGCCGTTTTAACATATAATTTACAGATGAATTATCCCCTACCGTCTCTCACCTCCTTGGTCATAAGGGTCTTTGGAATTACCCTGCAATTAATTATTTAAAATTAGTTAATAAATTTTAACTAACATGTATAGTAAATTAGTAATTATTATAGAGGGATAGAATTAATTGAAAGTTACCGCACCCCAAGACGTGACGGCCTCCGTTATAAACAGCCATGGAGACGAGGCCCATCAAACCAATACTCCCTCCTCCGTACACCAAGTCTATTTTTCTTTCTACCTGCAATAGTCGATGTTGTGAATTTCCGTGAGTGAAATAAATAAATAAATAAAAGAAGTTAGAAACAAACGATTTGGGAGGCGAGCTGAAGAGCGGCGAGGTGGAAGACGGGGTTCTTGCCGGGACTGCTGCCGCAGAAGACACACACTCTTTTGAACCTTGATTTCATTCCATTTTCCATTTCCTATATATATATATATAGAGAGAGAGAGAGAGATGATTGAATCTTCTCTGTGCAAATTAGCTTATTTTTTTTGGGTAACAAAGTAAGTACAAATGGAAATAAACAGAGAGAGTTGAGTTGAGTTTTGCTAAGGAGTGGTGTGTTAGAGAGAGAGAGAGAGAGAGGGGGGGGGGTGGGAGAGAGGATGTCAACCGCTAGCTTTCTCACCCTTTTTAAATCAGTCTTTTCGTGTCTCTCCTTATTAAACAAATACATAATTTAAAGTATGGAAAATTTAGTGTGTTTGGATTCAATGGGGATCTCCAATTTTTTTTTGAATAATTTATTATCAAAATATTCACACTTTTAAACTATTTACAAAAATATTCATTTTTGTCAGATGAATCAGAAAAACGCGATCTGAAACCGCGTTTTATACGCAAAATCCCGAAATTAAAACTTGGAAAAATATCAACAAAAAAAAACGCGATTTCAAACCATACTTGTTTACCAAGTTAGAAAGAAACGCGGTTTAAAACCGCGTTTCTTCCTTTTTCTTATTTTGCTTAATAAAAAATAAAAAAATATATATTCACGTAAAAGGATCCGCGTTTTATGTTTGAATGATGAAGGAAGATCGGCCTAATTAGTAATTAGATCCTTACGTCAGGGGGCCTAATTAGTAAAACGCGGCCTCGTGCCGCGTTTTACTGTACATATTGTTTTTTAAATTAAGAGTTTTTTTTAATTAAGAGAGCCTTACGTCAAGGAAGCTCGGCCTAATTAGTAAAACGCGGCTCCTTGCCGCGTTTTACATGTACATATATTTTTTTTAATTAAGAAAAATAATAAAAAGAAAGAAACGCGGTTTGAAACCGCGTTTCTTTTTAAATTGGGAATGAAACGCGGTTTCAGTCCGCGTTTCTTTCACTGATTTTTTTCCAAATTTCAATTTCGGGATTTTTGGAATAAAACGCGGTTTTAGGTCGCATTTTTCTGATTGGTCTGACAAAAATAAATATTTTTGTAAATAGTTTGGAAGTGTGAATATTTCGGTAAATATTTATTTTTTGGTGAATATTTTGAAAAAAAATTCGGAGATCTCTTATATCATATTGTACTTAATTATTTTGTATAATTTAACATTAAAAAAGTTAAAAATTATATTTATGTTCGACACACTGATATTTACATGTTTATAAACTTTTATCATAAAAAATAATCACTTACAAAAATATAAAAATTATTTTATAATATAATTGATCTTTTAATTATATATAATTTTTGAATAATAATTTTTTATGATAAAACTTCATAAATATATAAATATAAGTGTATTGAATATGAATATTATTTTTTTTAAAATTTAAAAGTTAAATTATACACTAAATAATTAACTGATACGTCGGGTGTTACACATTGTGATACATGGTTTGGATTTCACTTTATTTTAACTATAATCATACTTTATTTGTCTTAAAATATCGGTTGTTTGATTTTTTTGATAGATTTTTTAAGAAGCTAAAAAGTGAAAGCTCTATGAAATATTAATTTTTTTTTATTAATTTTTAAAAATAATGTTATACTTATTACGAAAAAGTCAAACAACTTATATTTTGAGACGGATAGAGTAATTACTTTAATGGTGTTTGATTATACAATTTTTCAATGTGTTTAAAATAATGTGATACTTATGCGTTATTAGTTTATCTATAGTTATAAGTTATAAATTATGATCGCCAATATCAAGAAACTGAGTATATCATATGCTCAAATTTTATGCTCAGGGTAGGATCTAGGGTCGAGTCGTGCACACTACTTCCCTAGATACATAAAAAAACTCAGAGTAGTATGCCTCTAAAAATTTACAAGAGCATACAGACTACTAAACAAACAAATAAACAAATAAAAAATAAAAAGACAAGGATAGCCAAGAATGAAAGAGAAAAAAGAAAGAACAGAAATTCCGCGAGGTAAATCTAAGGTTTAGCGTAATTCGCGTGGTAAAAAAAGGTTTTAAATATTTTGCGAGGTAACCCTATACTTTGTAAATTTTTTGTACCACACCCATTTTCTGATTTTTTGGTCAAAATTGTTAATTTTCAAACTTTGTGGGCAAATCACTTTAAATTTTAACATTTCTATGAAAAGAACAAGATTGAAGAAGATGATGAGGTCCATCGCCTCCACCATGGCCAACAACTCTCCCTCGTCAAACCCACCACCATTAAAACCACATTCCCCTCCTCTACCGTCGCGGCTCCAAACACATCTCCACCTTCCTTCCTCTCCCTCGTCAAACCCACCACCATTAAAACCACATTCCCTTCCTCTACATTCTCCCTCTCCTCAACTTACACTTCCACTGCGCGCCCTTCACCACCAACACTGTTGCGGCCACCTCCACCGCGAATTGTAAAGGGGATTGGGGCCGCTGGTGATGACACATTTCTAGATGGGGATTTGGATGCATAGATGGGACGAGGTACTTAGGCTGTGTTTGGCGCTAGATGGAGATTGTGTAGATTAAGGGGATTTCTCTAGATTTTAGGAGATGGAGATTATTTTGGTAGATTAATGGGATTGTGGGGATGGAGATTATTTATGACGGAAATCTCTGAAAGGTGTTTGGTGTGTAGAAGATTGTGGTGTATTTCAAATAAACAAAATGACTATTGTGCCCCTACAAAAAATCCCCACACGGTCGTCCCTAGCCACATGTTGCTCCTGTGTCACAAACACATCCAGAAGAGGAGAGCCCTGCCTGGCGACGACGACGCTACACAGCTGCGGTGACGTGAAGCCCCGGAGAGTCACCAACCCTGCCGCCTGCACAAGCCCCCTCCCTCCCCTTGCTTCTTCTCCTACTTCTGCTGTCGCAGGTCGACCGGTTTGAGCGAAGCCGACGCCGCCAACGTCCTCTCCTCCATTTCACAGGTAAGACAAATCGACATCCGCTAAATCTTGTAATGCAGTGCACACATATGTCTATAAATGTGTTTGTTGGCATGATTTGTGAAAGTGTTGCATCGAATTGTGAAATTGTAGTGTCGATTTATGGGTTGCATGAAACTCGGTATCGAACCCTAGGCTAGATTTGGGGATTTCGTCACCGCCGCCGCATAGTTGAAATTAGGTTGCCGGTGATGACCTTAGGTGCCGTTGGACCCAACCTAACCCGCCCAGCAGTCCATTGGTGGCATCCACCCCAGTTTGGCCTCAACCTCAGTTCCTGGCCACATATGGCTCTATCGCAGAACCGTGCTAGCCTCAACCCCAATTGCATCATCCATAATCGAAGATCCTTAAAGCTGCTTCCTAGACCCTTCAACTTGACTTCTAAAGCCCTAATCATCTGCATTTCAAATGAAGAGACATTTGTAGTTAAAGTCTTCATCGAATTTGCATACATATTGGATTCATGTGACTGTGTTTGAAGTATTGAATGTCATGATTGTTGCGTTGCATCCGAAATCAGTGTGTGTTTGCCTTGACTCTTCGATTGTAGTCCTTTTAGTATGTTTGAATATATGTTTTTGTATGTTGTTGTCCCGGGGAGACATCAGTTGTCATCGAGTTGCAATCATGGTCTCCAGTAGCAAGCCCCCCGTTCCGGAGAAGGGAAAAAAAGCATGGCTTCTAAAGAAAAACCGTTCTTGTGGACTCTGACTCTGTTGAAACAGTACTTGGACCTTCTGATTGGGTATCAGCGCAAATACGGGCGCGATCAGGGCTTCAGCTGGGTCGTTTTAACTACCAATTCGAGGAGCTAACAGGGCAGAAGCGTGGCAGCAACACCCTTAAGAACAAATACGCCACAATGAAAGAGCGATGGAAGGCTTGGAAAGAATTGAAGCACGGTGAGACCGGCTTGGGGTGGGACTACGAACGAGGGTGCATCAACGCTAGCGATGAATGGTGGGACCGAAAATGTCAGGTACGCATTCAGATGCTCTCTCACGATAGGTGTTCTACGAGAACAAGTAACATTATTCCTACATGTATGCGAATATTCTTACCCTTTCTGTCAACTGTGTGTGTAGGAAAAGGAAGACTTCCGAAAACTGAAGAACAAGTGTATACCTCCAGACATTGAAGACGCTTGGGACCAGATTTACGGAGGTACAATAGCGACTGGCCAGCATTGCATGTCTCCGTCGATGGATCCCTTCGAAAGCCCTGTGCCGATGTCCTCTACACCCGAAGATGGAGGCGTCACACACCGCCCCCAACCGTCTGCTGCTGATGTCAACCTAGGGGATGATATGGACAACATTGACGAGTTTGACCTAAGTCGCTTTTCGGACCTTCTCAGAGCTACCATCAACTCGTATCCAGTCCCTCCCGTTCAGCCAGCCCACACCATCACCCCTGGGTGTAGCACCTTCCCAACTCGGTCCGGGAAGCGTTCGGCTAGCTCCTCGGTGACTCCTTCTACTAAGAAACGTAGTGGGAGGAGGTCATCTGGGTCGGTTATGTTGGATAGGCACCTGGATTTCGTTGAGGAAACTAGTGCCCAGATACTGAACTACGTACGGGCCGAAGACGAGGTGTCTAGAACTGAAGTGAACCGAGAGGCGGAGGTGATGAAGGTCCTTGATGATCTTGTCACTGAGGGATTGATAGAAGATGAGAGCCCGTTGTTGTGCTTCGCTATGGAGGCACTTATCAACCCCGAACGGGCGAGGATGTTCCTTGCTTGCACGCGAAGCAACGATATGAGGCTGGCGTGGCTCAAGTACCATTTCCACAAGAGCGGCGGGGACATCTAGCGCGGGATGAGGCTGACCGTTTTCGATCCTGTCTGAGTTCAGTTTTAAGAATTTGTGTTCATTGTGTGGAGTTGTTAAGCTGATGCATAGGACAATGAGACTCAGTTTGTGGTTATGTTTGCGTGGGTGACAATTTCGTTTACTTTGTTGTGGACTTCTTATGATTGTGCTCCTTACTTGGTACAGATTCTGTGTGTGTCTGATTGAATGTATGTGTACTTGTTATGTTTGCTAAGTAGTAAGTTTGAAATGATGTGTTTACATTGTATGAGTTCACTGTGTGTTTCTGAACAATGGTAATGACCACATGATAATTCTAAGTCACTGAGCATGATCTGTGCTCCTCTGCAGCGCCAGCGCAATGGAAAGCGTTTCGGTTATACGTCGGATGAAGCGAAGGCACAAGCATTCAGTTGTGGCACACTTGCTTCTGATTCCAAGCACCGTGCGCAAAGTCACGCACTACTACAAATACGTCCACAAGGTGCCTTGCTACATATCCGAGTACACCGGTGAACGTTGGATTCAGGACATCCTCGCACACGAGACCGACCTGCGTTGTGTCCAAGTGTTTCGTATGCCGAAACACGTATTTACCTCGCTATGCTCCATAATTCAAGAACGTTATGGATTGCACGGATCGAACAACATGACCATAATGGAGAAGGTTGGGATCTTCGTAAACACCATGGCTTGGGGGGGCTTCATTACGGGACTCGTGTGAGCGATTTTAGCGTTCAACATCCACAATCAGCGATGCCATCACAGACGTACTCGAAGCACTCGTAGGCCGGCACAACGGATGGAACGGACTTGCTCACGACGTGATCAAGTCGGTTGACCCTCTTTTCTCAGAGGTCCCAAAGCAGATCCGGGAGGACAGCCGATACAACAAATACATCAAGGTTATATATACCCCGATCATATTCCGTCATTGAAGGTAGAATTTCCTTTCACCGTATAGATGGTCCTTACAGGGTTGCATTGGAGCTCTCGATGGGACACACATCAAAGCTTGTATTCCCCGGGACGAGCAACTCCCTTACCGGGGCCGGAAGGGCATAACAACGTTCAACGTCCTTGTTGTTTGCGACTTCGATCTCAATTTCACGTTCATTTCAGCCGGTTGGGAGGGGAGCGCACACGACGCTCGTGTGCTTGAACACGCACTTAGCAACCCAGGTATGCATTTCTCCCACCCTCCTGCAGGGCGTTATTACTTGTGCGACAAAGGATATCTAGAGAGAGAGGGATACATGATCTCATACTCGAAGACGAAGTACCATCGGGCCTCTTTCGTTACAGAACCGGCTGACAACGAGAAGGAAGCTTTCAACCAACGACACTCGTCATTGCGCGGAGCCGTTGAAAGGACCTTTGGTAACTTTAAGAGTCAGTGGAAGATCACGAAACCAATGCACAAGTATCCTGTTGACAAACAAGTGGACATTATCATCGCGTGCGTTGCGTTGCATAACTTCATACGTCGATCGGGAGGAGATGGTGAGTCGGGCGTAGGTGACAGTTATGACCCATGCGTCGAGCCTGGGGTTGAAGGTGTCGGCCAAGCTGGTGTCGAAGACGACGAGGAGAGCGAGGACGAGCTCGTCCATGCATCGAGCGATGAGGACGAGATTGAGCCCCAGGGGATGCAAGACCTACGCGACGAGATAGCTCGACAAATTTGGGCCGACAGGCGACGCTGTCGGTAGAGTCTTCTTGGAGAAACGATACTTCAGGGGATCATTAATATTTTGGCACCCTTTTGTAGTGTGGTGCATATGCTTCTGCAACATCAATCGGTGTTTGGTATGAAGTAATGGAGATGGTGTTGCAGTAGCCGATGAACATGTCTAGGTTATGTCATAATGTATTAGGAATGGTGGTTGTGACAACCCCCAAGTGTTATGACAATGATTCATGTTGTGTTATTTTGTAAGTAAACAATGACATGGTTAGTAATCAATATTAGGTGTGTAGTCATGGTTAGTAATCAACATTGAGTCATGCACATGAAGTAACCATTACAACACTACATTGGGTCATTCACCATTGTCCCACCACCGCAAAAAAAACCTTCAAGTATGTGTGACAAGCACACAGTTAAGTGCCAAACTACCTTCACCATCTTGGTTACCCACCAATCAACAAAACGAATCAACCCCTACTGAGATACAAAAACCGACTAGGTAGGGGGTATGAGTACTGCACATATAAGTCAGCCGCGCTTAAAACCTGATTACCTACAGGGGTTCTAGTCTCTTCTGTGCACCACAACAATTCTACACAAAAGATTGAACTACGATAGAGGAGGTCTACTTCTTCGCCAAGGCGGCTAAGGCGACGGCTGTCATGGCAAGGAACATCCATTTATGGATGTCCTCCCGGGACCTTGCAGCCACCAGCTCAGCCCAGAGCTTGCATGAGTGGGAGGAGAGGCTCGCGACGCGTTCAGCCAGCTCGTCGTTGAGAGCATTCACCCGCTCCAGCTCCTCCCCAGTCCTTTGAGCAGTTGCTTCAGCTGCGTACAACCTGGTTGTCAGTTCCATAGAGATATCCTCGAGCTGCTGGATCCTGGGATCCTCCGGAGTATGAGGAATGTCCTCACGAATCTCCCGCAGAGGTGGCCTGTTCTCGTCAGTGGAGGAGACAATCCTTGAGCTCACCTCGGCGTAATCTGCCATCTCTTGCATAGTGAAGTACGCAAACATTTTCCATAACATCAGCAACTGAGCATTCAAAGCAATCAGCAGGCACAAGCGAAGTTAATGCCATCAGACAGTTGAACCACAAACAACATCAGTAGAAACTCATATCAATGAATTCATACAAGCAAAGTGAAAGCAATCGAACGCGTGAAACTGAGTACCATCACCTCAAAGGCAACAGGTGATTCACAACATTCAAGCGAAGATGATATGTCAATGTGAACCGGAATTGTAGTGGATTCATCATTCAACTAATTCAATTGAAACCATCGAAGTGAAAGCACTCCCACACCTCAACCTCATGATAATGAAATTCAAAATTCATCAAATTTGGTGACAACAAGCAAACATAGTTCATGTAGGACTGCAACCGGGAAGACTCATCAACTCATTCACATTCCACTACACTAGAATTTAATTGACACAGAGGTCGACATATAAGTTAAAAAGAACATTGTTGTTTTAATACCTGCTCGTACCATGGGGGAAGCCTCTCCTCCCCCCCAATCCATGGGTACTTCTCCGGACAGCCGCTTGGCCAGCTCCCTGATGAAGACATGTCGTATCTCCAGGGGGCACACATAGGTTCACATGTTACAACTACAAAATCGATACCAATTACATTCACAAGCATACATGACCAATCTGACATTGTATACATGCTTATAACTACAAAAGAGATAAACAAAATCGGCATATCAATTGAACAATAAGCTCCAAACAGAGATACTGAAACCAACAGTTTTCAATTGAATAGCAAATGACTCTCCATTTAAGCTCCAAATGGAGACTGTCAATTGAACAATAAGCTCCAAACAGAGATAAACAAAAGGCATAAGCATACATATCAGATGTATATGTACGAAAGAGATAAACAATAAGCATAAAATGGAGACTATCAATTGAAGCTCCAACTCGGCTTTTGTTGCAGTGGTCCCAAAGCCATCGACTTCAAAGACTAGCAATTGAAGCTACAAAAAACCTAAAATGGAGAACTCGATATGTTCAAAATCGAAGGGAAATGGGCGATTGAAGAGGGGAAAGCGGAAATGGGAACTGAAACCAACAATTTTCCAACAACATTGGCTTCAATCGCCGGCCTTCACCCACTGCAACCTCTGCAATGAAGACCTCCTCCAGGGGAGCCGGTCCTCAACCTCGGAGCTCCGAACCCTAGGTTTTCGGGGACTTGCAACCAGGCCTTCCAGCCGACACCAGGTGGTGGCTCCGACAGACCCCAGGTGGCGATTGTAGAGGTTGAAGTGGGTGGATCCTCCATTGTTGGGGTATGTAGGTTCAAATCCCCAAAAGGAAGGCCACTAGAGGAGGTCTCCACCGCCGGCCCCCATTCCCCACCCCACCGCCGACGACAAGAAACAAGAGGAGATGAGAGGAGAGGAGAGAGTCGAACCTTGGTGGCGGCAATGGCGATGCGATTCCTTCGCTCTCTTCTCCTTCCCTCGAGCGCCTCCCCAGATCGGGATATGTGGTTGGCAGGGGCAATTTTGGCCCTCATAAATCGAAATCCCTCCACAATCTCCTAAATCTTGCTCCCATGAGATTTCAAAGTAATCTAATGAAATCCCCAAAATCTCCATCGTGAAATCTACTAGAAGCCGGCGCCGAACACCCTTTCAGATGGAGAAAGCTGATTTGGTTTTTCAAATAATCTCCGCAATCTAATGAAATACAGCGCCGAACACAGCCTTAGAGCGAAAGTAGTTGTAGAGGCGGTGGAGGGGCGGATTCTTGGAGCGAAATTGAATCCCTTGTTCAACCTTCTCCCTGCACAAATTCTCCATTTCCTCAAATTTATTCAAAACATCCAATCAAGATGGGGCTTTGATAGATTTTTAGGTCTCGTTTGGTATCGATATCGGTATCGGTATCGATATCAAAATATCGATATCGGTTGATATCTTGATATCAAGATATCGTTATCGGTATCAAGATATCGGTTTCGGTATCAAGATATCGATATCGGGTGATATCGATATCAAGTGATACCTCCCAAAAAAATCAGTATATCAAATAAGGCTAAATTTGATATCTAGATATCACATGATATCGATATCTGGCGATACCAAACACAGATATCAGATATCAAGTGATATCCCCGAGGATACTAAACACTAGATATCGATATCACTTTTAAGTGATATCGATATCTAGCCATACCAAACACAGATATCAGATATCGGGGGCTGATATCTGATATCTAGATATCAATACCAAACGACCCCTTAGTCTCTTTATTCAAAATCATCATTCTCCATACCCAATTCAAAATATCCCAACTTGAATTTCATATATAGGGTTCAATTTCATATTTTTACCCCTTTTAGATCTAGATGAGAAGGATGACAGGAAGAGACAAATAAACGTCGATGGTGGGACTATCGACAGAGGAGGTGGCTTGGGGGCGATGTAGGGAACATTGAGAATTAAGGTAGCGGTGGATAAAGTGTCGACGATGAAAGTAGATGCGATGAACCATAGTCATTTACAAAGATCTCATTTAGTCATTTTATTTGGTGCATTTTTTACATGTATTATATTATTATATGAAAATAATTAAGCATGGTTCAAATGCTACTATTATATATTTTAATTATCATTTTATCTATCAACATATGTTAATCATTTTATTGGAAAAGTATGCGCCACATTTTTTTTTCTTATTCCAAAAAAAAAACTCAATGGTCAAAACCACATATCAATATATATAAATTAAATATAAATGCAATTATCAGGAATCATGTGGGTTTCTCCCACCACCACTCCTCCGTCCTCCCCTCCCATATAACATATCATTAATTAATTAACATCATATAACATGATTGGATTGGAATAGTTTTCCATATTTATGTCATTACTTACGTATTTCTTCATATATTTATATTAATACAGTAATAAATTACTTTGACATTAATACTCATACAGCATCAAACCAGTTGTAACCCCGAAGGCTGGAGCTTGTACACGTCATCGTCCATAGATTAATTGATCCATCCACTAGATTGAATATATGATTTGTGATATGTGAGATAATTCCCAACTAATTTGAAGTTCAATTAAACATGGAATAATTGAGTTTAATTAACTAATCCTAAATGTTATCTGAAGTGAACAAACTAATTTTGCTGACTAATTATAACTTCGGCATAGAACAAGAACAAATTTAAGAAAAATTCTCTACCAAAAAAGTTTATCGAATCTAATTTAAAATTTGGTTAAAATATTTTAATTAAGGAGATGTTTTTTCTGAAATGAGAATTTAAAATAGGATAGAAAAATTGTTATATAATTTCCTGTAAAAATATTATGTATTTGATTCTCGCCAAGCATACTGCATACCCTATGTTTTAGATTCTTGTTTCCTAAATCAAATTGCTTCTCACAACTAAACAAGTACACTGAAATGAAACTCGATCGAAGGGCTAGTTTTTTTTTAGCGGATAGTTTAAAATGAACATTAATGATTCAAACCAAATATTTAAAAAAATTAAAAGCTAAAAACTCACAATTATACTACTAGTAGCCATAATAATATTATGGGACAAAAAAGTAATTGTTCATATAATAAGATCTAATTAATTAAATATTCATCATCTAAGATTTATTAGTTAAATGTCCACTGGTCACCCCCTAATTGTTGTCCGCTTTAACTATATATGACAGACAACTGACAAACGGAACTATGATAGGCAGTTGACAAACGGAACTATGATAGACAGCTGACAAATGGAAGTATGACAGATAACTGGCAAACGAAACTATGACAGACAACTGACAAACGAAACTATGATAGACAACACAAAATCAGCACCTTTCCGATTACAAAAAAAAAATCAACACCTTTCCGATTACAAAACATTAGCACCTTATGATCAGTTCAACCCGAAATCAGCACAAAAGAATCAACATCCTTTCACCTCGCTAGGACCTCCTGTGATGCGCTATCTCATCACAGCATCGTCAATGACGATCAATTCGGCTGTAGAACCCAAACTCCTGCGTGAGGTGCAACCTCTTGAACTCTCCCTGCTCTCTAATTCGACGGCACTACCAGTAGGATTTGTAACTTTATTTTTATGGAATGATCTATTCAGCTCTTGCATCCTCTTATTCAAGGTCATGTTGCCACTTCTTCACAGCACTCATCGATTCTCATAAAAGAAGGAGGTCAATTTCCAAAGGACAACAGCTAAGGACACGACTTCTGTGACGACGAAAAGTACCACAAAGCTGTCCAGATCAAGTGTGCTTGAGGAAGTGTCCACAACTAGAAGAAATCGGCCTCCAAAAACATGGCAAATAAACTGAAACCTATGAGACCTAGATTAATCGAATAATGCATAACTTTGAACTGAATTATGATTAAAAAACCTCATAATTCCACTGAATTTCGCAAATCCAAGCTTCAACGGCTCCACCAACGAGCTGAATTACGCAACAGTGATGTAGATACGCCAAGGAGATGCAGTGTGAAAGCAATAAAGCTAATCATCCAGTAGAAACAAATGTGAAATCACACACACAGTTGAAACATCAAATTTTAGTTTTTAATTTTCTGAAAAATCAATTGAAACATCAGATTTTGAGAACACACATTGTTGAAACATCAGATTTTGAGAACACACATTGTTGAAACATCAGATTTTGAGAACACACACTGCTGAAACATCAATATATATTGATTCAATATGGGTGAGGAGAAATTTTAATGGAGCAAAGCAGCATGTTTCAATGATTTATTAATGGAGCAAAAAATCAGTCTATGAGCAGCTGACATTAAGTAAACGTATATAAGCTGACATAAAGTGAACACATATGGTATCACCCAACCTGTATACAAACACCAATATAAGCTGCCATAATCTATTTTATGCATCAGTATGCATAGGCTGAAAAAGCATAAAATCAACAAGTATAATGCTGTCATTTAGATTCATATAGATTTCAAAGATTTTCAAACGAAATCAAACAGCTAAATCAAGCATTTAAATGTCAGCTAGTTGTTCCATATCTATCTCATTTGCTCCATCCCCGAATTCCTGGCTTTTTCTATCATCAATCTATCAGAAAGCATCAACAAGATCTCAGCAGAATAAATAACAAGGAACAAGAATCACAAATTTGAGATGAATCAACAACACAATCAGCAAAACCACACCATTTTAGATGAATCAGGATTACTCAAACTTCTTTCGCTAGTGAAAAATGTTGTTTCTTAATTCAATTTGATTCAATTTAGAAAATCAAACAAAACCTATAATCTCAAATGTTTAAACAATCAGAAAATCAATCATGTTTCAATTCAAGCATGATTCAAACAAAAAAACCCTCCCAATTGTGAAACCATTCAACAAAAACCTAAATAACCTAAAAACAGGATTGTTGTTGGAATGTTGTTTGAATGATTATTTGATTCACAATTCAGAAAATCACCAAAAACTCATCGTGAAACTCATCGAATCATATCGCCAAGGAAGAAACGAGATCCGACCATGGAGAGAGATTCAACCATGGAGAGAGGAGAAGAGAGGTCAGAGAGTCATATCGCCAAGGAAGAAACGAGATCCGACCATGGAGACTAGGGTTCTTTGGACTGTCCGATGAACATTTGTTTAATTAGTTAGACTATCCGATGGACATTTGCTTAATTGGGTTAGGAAATTGGGTCGTCCAACCCAATTTCCTCTAATATTATAACCTATTAACCCATTGGAATTTAATACTCTGTATTATGTATGTCTTTTTTTTAACCGAAAAGAATTTGCCTGAAGACAAGGTCGTCTAGCCAAGAGCATCCCGAAGGATGATACTACGAAGCGCAGCGTTAGAAGGGAGAAATGGACTAGAGTAGAGATGGTCTAGATGGGAGAGACGGTCTGCTACGCCATTTCCTTCCCTAAAGACATGGAGGATCTCAAATTCAGAGAAAAAGTTGAGAGATAAAAGAGAATTAGATAAAATCATCTCAATCTCACTAGAGTAAGAGCTCTCAGTCTTAAGGCTATTTATGATTCTAAGATTATCTCCTTCAATAATTATGAATTTAATTTATAGATTTATTACTTTTAGTACCCCCTTCCAGAAGATAGTCCAGCTTTAGAAAAGAGGACATAGCTGTTTTCATTTCAAATGACAAACCCGTAGGTGGAGGAGGTCGAGGCAGAAAAAGCACCATTGAAATTGAGTTTGCACCACCCATGCCGAGATTTAGTCCATTTGCAGCGCTTTCGGGAGGCCTGTTAAGTGGTCTGAGGTAATTTGTTTGTGCGTGGTATGAGTTCTTGGTCGAGTTCTTTAGATCTATTCCAGTTAAAAACCTGGTCAGAAACAAAGGCCACAATTGCTCTCGAAGTAGGGTTTATATTGTCAAAAATTGCTTTGTTGCGGAAGTACTACATGCTCCACCATGAGTGGGAAAGAGTGAAGAAATCATGGTTACCTAGATTGTTTCTCAGCTTGGTTAATGTTTCTATTATTGTTGATGTAGCGTTATAATCGAGGCTAATTCTATCAGTAATTTGTGGGGAGAGAAGTCGGACAGTAGCCTGAGTTATTGGGCAATTGAAAAATAGATGCTCAATGTCCTCATAGTTCATATCACAAAGCGGGCAGTTTTTTGGAATACCCATACCGCGAAGAGTCAGTTTGGCAGTAGTCGGAATGCCATCTTTAGTGATTCGCCAAATGAATTCTTTTACTTTCGAAAGGCAGTCTAATTTCCAAATCCAATGGAAGTCAGACTTGGAATGTTGCTTATTGTTATGGATCCATAGCAGAAGCAGTGGTGAACCAGCCATTACTACTCCATTTCCAGTATAGTCTGTCTTATATAATGTATTTCGGTATGGGAATTTGGGTGATGGAGTCTAGGATGTTTGGGGTAAGATAATTTCTCATTACCGATTGTAATTTATTTACGTATTATGTATGTCTAAAATACTACTCCGTACTAAACTAATGACTATAAAGGGGGGAACGGAAAAGCTAAATACACCGCTAATTTTTACTGGACACACCGCTAAACTTTGCTACCCCCTGCGGACCGAGCTCCACTACCCCTTGCGGACATCACCGGACATCGGGCCAAACACGCTCAAAAAGGCAATCGACAAAACGTCCGCAAGACGTTGCGGAGAGAGGTCCGCGTTATGATGCGGAGTCCCTAACTTATATGTAAAAAATACAAAAATAAAATAAAAAACCCAAATATTCCGCAAGTAAGTGCGGAGCTTTTATTTTATTTTATTTTATTTTTTACATATGGGTTAGGGACTCCGCATCCTAAAGCGGACCTCTCTCCGCAACGTCTTACGGAAGTTTTGTCGATGGCCTTTTTGAGCGTGTTTGGCCCGATGCCTGGTGATGAACGCAAGGGGTAGTGGAGCTCGGTCCGCAGAGGGTGGCGAAGTTTAGCGGTGTGTCCAGTAAAAATTAGCGGTGTATTTATCAACACCAGGGGAACTGAAAAGGTATAAAAGAGAGAAAGTAAAATGATAAGTTTGAAGTCAATATGTATCACCGCCAACATTTATTGGTTGAACATGCATGGCTTTCTATATACTAAATTTGGAGCTTAGTATTTGTCCCAATTGACTTACCACGTGTCAATTATAAAAATTTAAAAGTTAATTAATCATAGTAAAAATATGATCAGATTATCTTTTTACCAAATCATCTTTATTTTTGTAAAATAAATTCAAACACCTATTTTAGATAATGTATTTATTAAATTGATAAATTGAACTATAAGTTTATATATACAGGTAATGTTTTTGGGTCTGGCAAATTACATAATTACTTATCAACTGAAAAAGAAATAGAATATCAACGTATTAAAAACAAATAAATATGATATAAAACAATTACAAAAGTAAATTGAAGTAAAGTATTAGGGTATTTTAGTAACATAATATTAGTGCGAATAAAAAAAAAGTAACATAATATTACGAAAATTGAAATATTTTGTCTAAAAATGAATATTGATGATTCAATTTAGTGAATTATATTATATAAGATTTTTGTTGAAGATGAAAAAGGAAAAATAATCTTGCATCAAAAATATATTGAAATACATGTTTATAGCATAAGATTAATGGACTGCCTCTCGTATTATCAGCTGGCTTGAAAATGATGCTTTATTATACTTGTATATGTGTAGACCTTAATAGTAGTTTATTAAAAAGTCTCCATGAGTTTAGGAAAAACCTAAGTATTGTGATTTGGTTCCAATGTACCTTTAATCATAAAAAAAAAAGATTTAAATAGTTAAGATATATGTAATGGTATCATATAGTACTGTATCTTAATGTGGAAGAGTATCTCCACATTCCCAACCTCTCAAAGGAATCTAATTGGATTTTTTTTCCTTTTATTTTGTTGCCCTCTAGAAGTTCATGTGTCCTTGGCATGTTTAAGGGCATGTTTGAAAGTTTAGGGATGACGAGGATTATTACGATGAAAATTATTTTTGTGGATTATGAGGTTTGAATAGATGATATTATTTTGTAAAAATAATTCTATTGATATTTGACGGAATGAGGATTATAGTTGGCAGGAACGGAGTTAGAAATTTATCGAAGGGGGGTGAAGTTTTATATAAATTGTTGATTCACTGTTCGATAGATTTTTTATAGTTTAGCAAACCAAAACTACGATATTTTAGATTAAACGATGATATTTTAGTTTAAGACAACGTTTTTTTAGTTCAAAACACAATGTTTTTTTTGTCAAAACTGTGGTGTTTTAATTTAAAATTGTGTCATTAGTTGTTATATATTTTTTCTCTTTAAACAAAAAAAACGATGTGGTTTTAATCTATAACAACATTCTTTTCGTCTAAAAATATATCGTTTAAAACCTACAAATTCAATATGCAACTTGTTGTTCTCTTAGCATGCAATAACGTGTAACAACATGTAGAAACTTTAAACTTGCATAATTTCTTATATAATTATCGAATTTAGTAAAATAACCTCTTGTTTCGAAGCTCTTAGGTTGAATTGTTTTACCAAAATATCAAATTAAGTAAATTATAAAAGAATCGTGATTTATTATAAGACATTTGAAATAATTAATATGTGTTTAACTTTCAAATGTTAGCTCACCAAAAAAAAAACTTTCAAATGTTCATAACTTTTTACTCAGTTATCTAATTAAGGCTAATAATATATCAAAACGAAGCTTTCAAGGCGTAGAATAAATATAGGTGATTCGTCGTATGCTCCCGCTTGCCCCGCCTAGATCCGTTTATGATTGTTGGATAGATAAGGAAAAAGGACAATAATCTCTCATCACAATCCTTTTAATCACTCACTTACAATCCTCTTAATTTTATGTCAAATACCACTACACACAACTCGATACATTTTCTACCGTCACCCCAATCCCCACAATCGCTTGCCAAACACACCCCTAATGTAGAGATTGGTTTTGTAAGCGGTTCCGTAATTTGCACTGGATAAATTTGGTTGGTCAGAATCCTGATCAAATTGATAATTAAGAGACAACGATATATTCAACAAAGGCATTCATCTTTATGTTGACCGGTAAAATTAACTTCAAGTGCACACAAACTATACCAAGCCATGCATTATACGGAGTACTAATTAAATACAATTAATTTTAATTTTGAAAGTATGATTATTTTATAGGGTAATTATAACTTAAATCATGTCAGCTCCAAAGTTAATTACTCTTAAACCTTAGGAGGTGGAATAAGGAACAACCTAACACAAACCTTTTGGTTTTTATGTAATAAGAAATTGGACCCCTTTTGTTTTTTCCCTTTGTTTTTCCCTTGAATCAAATTAATTGCAAATAATTAGACATATAATTGGTAGGAGCATGCAAATATCAAAAATAAGTATCCATAGAGTAAGAACATCGAATGAGATTTAATGGAAAATTTTAATGCCAAAATTATTCAGATGCATCCACATAATTACTCATACACGTACCATTCGTATGAATAATCATATTATATTGCTATATAAGAATAATTTTCACATGAAAAGACAGTTAATATATGTATATAGTTACATTATTTCATACAGATAATCTTTTTATTAAATACAAATAATTTAAGAGAGTGGAAAAAACTCTCTTTTGAAAAAACTCTCTTCCCCTGCTTCCTTTTCCTCTCCTCTTCTTGAGTTCTTCCTCCTCTCTTCTTCACCTCCTCTTCTTCGACAGTGAGCTTCTTAGCTTACTGTCCCCCAACATCATGTGAAAACAAACTTACTCTCAAGGAGAAAGAAAGAAGGCTTAACGGCCATGAAAAGGGTTCCAAAAACATCTTACTCCATAAGCTTAACAGCTATGCAAATGAACAAATTAATGCATCCTATCTCGTTCAGAAAACTAAGACTTCTATCTCACTTATCACAATTAACTTAAAAACAGCAATTTTACAGGATTTCTCACTAAATACCCTTCACCAAATTAGTCACAACTATGACAAACCCCTAATGACTGTCGACAAAATCAGACAGATGCTCCTTTATTCAAAAAATTGCAGCAAGCATCTCAAACTCAGACTTAAAGATCGTACAACCTTATATCTTAAAATAAAGGAAGGCTTAAGAAACCTTCTCTATAATTATATATGGCTAAAACATAACAGAAAACACTGGAAACAAAGATTTATCAATTACAAGAAAATTCCATCCTTGTTCATGAACATAAATAAAATCCTACAGTTCATAAATTTTGTCCCTCTTTTGTATCTTCTCATCCATATCTCAAACAAACACTTCATCCACAACTGCTGCCTTAATTTGATCACCTCATCCAACAATAATGATCATCCTCACACTTTAAATCCTGCAGTTTCAGAAAAATCTCATCAATTCATCACAACAATAATACAACTTATTTATTGTTATCTCTTTCTTTTCCATCCTAAAATATCTAAAAACAAACCTATCAATTTTACTCAGAAATGGATAACTCATAAAACTTTCTTTAACCTTTTTTACTTACTAATAGATAATCTTAAAATTGATATGATTACAGTCTGTTACAACCCCTCTTATGACTGACACGTCCGAATTAAAATTACATCTGTCAATACACTAGTTAAACTTATCCTGTTGATTACCCTACCTTACCTCACAATTCCCATCTACTTCAATAATATTAGACACTATAACCATCTCAAAAATATAATCAAGGCCAAGATACTCTCGAAAGATAGCAAATTATCCATGTCTTCCTCTTATCTTAATGCGGTCGTCCAAGGAAATCAAAACAAAATGGATCTTATTCCATCCCCTCCTGGATTTCCTAGCCTAGTCAGCCCCATCAATCCAAATACTAGCTCTTCTACTGAACCTACTCAAACCACTATGAGCCAAATCCATCAAACAGAACCTACAACAGAGAAAGAACCAAACACTGATGATTTTGAAATCCCCATCATCAATGAAATCCATAATAGACTCCAAAACACTGCTCTAGTTGGGAGATTTGTGAATAAACAGGTGGATTTCAAAGAAGTCTTAACAAGAATGCGTGCAGATTGGAGATACCTCAAAGGACAATGGTTCATTGATCTAATAGGATATGACTGGTTCCTATTCAGATTTGCAACAAGTGAAGATAGAGCAAAAATCTGGGGAAATAGGCCTTACCATGTGGCAGGTGGTCTGTTGGCTCTCTACCCTTAGACACCCTCCTTTGATCCTTCTCAAGCTGATACTCTCTCTGGTGAAGTTTGGATTCGCATCCCAAATTTACCACCTCAACTCAACACCACTGAGATCTTGGCCAACATCATCAAATCCTGCCGTGTAGGAACCTTAATCAAGGTAGATAAGGAGGCATATTTTAAAAGTCGTTTCAGGTTTGTTAGACTTTGTGTTCATGTTTCCTTTGAAAACATACTGATTTCCTATATTAAATGGAAGATGCCTGATGGTAGAAGAATTAGTTTGAGAATATGGTATGAGGACTTCTCTATAGGATGTGGTTGTTGTGGTAAAGAGGATCATCTATATCCTGATTGTCCTAGCAACACAAACAAACCTAGGAGTTTTGAACTTAGAATCCAAGAAAGGCCTGGCATAAACCTTCTTGATGATAATGCCAGAACTGAAAACTCTAGCTATACCACAGATGAAATGATGATCACTCTAAATGTTGGAGACTTTTTTGTTATTGGTAGAACTGTTGCTGCAGAAATAGGTAATTCATCCCTCCAACCTGCTCACAATGATTATGGTGCACTCCCCATTCTGTCGACTGTGGCAAACACCTTCCCAACTATCCAACCTCTTGGGGGAAACACAAACACCATCTTCAACCCTTTCCTTTCACAAGAGCTGATTAATAACTTGATCACTTTAAATAATGCCCATGCTTCCATGCTTGCCAATGAATCTATAATCCCAGCCTTCCAAATTTCTCCTACAATTCTACACACTATCCTCAACACCAATGCAAACCACAGCTCCTCCTCAGTTGCTCCTGAAAGAGAATTGAGCAACCTATGTGATGTTGTGAATCCCTATATCAGCAATCCTCCAAACACTGAACACAGCCTCTCCTCTTACCAATCCATGAATTCAGCAACGAGTATGGTCAGGAACATGTCAAGCTTTCATATATCTCCTCAAGACCAAGATCAAAACATCACAATTGACAGAAATAGCAGAAAGGGCAAAGAGAAAACTGAAGAAAATGAGGTGGACTCCCATGATCACATCAATAAGAAACAGAGACCTTCCCCTTAAAGGTTTTATGACAGATACACCTTCTGAGAGGGATGTTGCTGCTGCTATGAAGTTCACCCTTATTACCCTCGAATTTTGGCAATGTAACATGATTTCCCCTATAACTCTCTGCATCTCAGATTATCCTAGCTGTAATATGTTTCTTTGTTCTGGTTCTGTATGTACAGGAGAACAACAGAGTATCCAACTTTTTGTTATTTATATGGATGCCTCTTCTAGGGTTTGTTTAAGCTTTATCTTTAGGGGTTTTGTACATTTCTTCTTTTATCCTACTGTCTATCCTTTATACTACCTACTGAACATATATCTTCCCTTAAAATTTTCCTTAAAATCTCCGATCTATAGAACACAGTGTATAACAACAGAGGAATCTGTGCTTAACAGCAAACTGATCGGGTTAACGCCCCTTGCATACACCCATAAAACCACAGAAAATAAGAAAAAAAGGATTAATCTCAGGCTTATAAACAATTACAGTTTGTACAATCCCATAAATTTTATAAAAATTTTAATTGCTCAAACACATATCCCGACTGGAACTTGCTTATACCAAAAAATTATAGAGTTCATACATTACCTCCCCTATCATGTAATTAACAATATTAAACACCTAGAAATCTGGTACCTTACTTCAAACACAAGCAATTACTATCAAATACACTACATCACAGAAAAAGAAATAAAAATCTTCAAAGGGAATTCCTTTAGAATAAATTGGAATTCTAAACCTTATAACACCAAAACTTTAGGAAAAAAAGATACAAGGAAAATTTTAATTTACAAATTCTATAACCTAATAAAACCATTCTACAAATTAAAGAAAATTACAAATAATAAATATAGGCATAACTATAATCTAGCATTAAAAAGGAAATTTTTTTAAAAAGCAAATCCATCAAATTATTTCAATATTAATCATAATACCCATACTACAAAATCACACCCTTTAAAACCATCAAAATTTACATTTCATAAAAAATCTAGTACTACTAACAACTTAAACATTGTCAAAATAAATTATAAGATATTAGCTAGTGCAAACACAACTTACACAACTAAATATTACCCAATATACTACATAACAGAAAAAGATAAAAAAATCTTCATCAGAAATTCCTTTAGAATAAATTCAAATTCCAAACCTTATAGTACCAAAATTTTTGGGAAAAAAGATACATGGAAAATTTTAATATTAAATTACATATTCTATAACCAAATAAAACTGATCTACAAATTAAAGCAAATTACAAATAATAAACATAGGTATAACTATAATAATTTAACACTAAAAAACAAATTTTTTAAAATTACAAAACCGTCGTATCATTTTAATACTAATACCCATATTAGAAAATCATACCCTTTAAAACCATCCAAATATATATTTCATAAAAAATCTAGTACTACTAAGCACTTAAATTTTATCAAAATAAACTATAAGACAATAACTAATGCAAACACAACTCACACAACTAACTATTATCCAACATACTATATTACAAACAAAAGAAAACAAAAAATTTTTAACAACTATTACCTCGGACTAACTACCATCCTTAACCCTTATACCACCAAAACTATAACAACAAAAGAAATTTGGAAAACTTTAATTTACAAATTTAATAACCACATAAACCCTTTCCACAGAATAAACCATAATACAAACATTAAATGCAAGTACAATACCTTCGCATCAAAAATTAAACTTAACACAATAACAAATGCACCAAATAATTTTAATATTAAATATAATCATAATATCCACATTATAAAATCACACTCTCCAAAACTACCAAAATATATAATTCATAAAACAATTAGCATCACTAACTATCTAAATTCTATCAAAATAAATTATAAGAAAAAAACTCTTATTTTAAAAAGGCTTAAAAAGCGGTTTCACAAAAAAAAAGGTTTTTTTAAATGACAAACATAGCATATTGGAACATTAGAGATGTAAGAAAACCCAACTTATGGCAAGACCTAGCCTATATCCAAAAAAGAAATAACTTAGATATCCTAGTACTAGCAGAAACAAAAACTTCTGAACCACCGAATGAAAAACTATATAAAAAATCAGGATTTAATCAAACCCATCACATTGCATCAGAAGGGACTAAAGGTGGACTATGGATCCTCTTTAAAACAACTAATTTCACAGATTCAACCCAAGAAATAACCAGTTCCAAAATTATATAATTTATTTAGTCAACTTTAACAACTTTAGATTTATTCTTAACTTTATTTATGCACCTTCAAATCCAATAGATAAAAATAATTTCTGGAATGAGATAATCGCAGTAACTCGACAACATAATTTCCCATCCTTAATAATGGGAGACTTCAATGAAATTGAAACTATAAATGACAAAATCGGAGGAACAAACCCGCAAAACGGTAGATTTATTCGTATTCAACAAATTAGGGAAGAACTAGACATCCATACTATCCCTTATACATGAAGCCCAGTTACATGGAGAAAAAGACAATCTCCTATTGACAATATCTATGAACGACTTGACAGAGTTATGATCCACACAGACATCTCTAATCAATTCCCCAACTTAACCGTCCACAATCACCCTTTTACGAGTTCTGATCACTCTCTTATATCCATCTCAATCGGAATAAAAATAAAGAGAGCAGGATCACCTTTCAGGTTTGAAATGTCATGGATAAATAATGACAACTATAATAAATTAATTAAAACAACCTGGGAAAACAAGCTCCATGGATCATTTATGTTCACGCTACTGTAAAAACAAAAACTTATTAAAAAAACACTAAACTCTGGTGTAAATCACATCCAAACAACAACTTTAGACAATTAAAAGACATTGAAGATCAACTCTTATTACTACAAACACAACAAATTACTGGAAAGTCTAATGATAATATAGACAACAAAAGATAGAGACTATTAAATAAACGCGAAATGCTCATGAATTTCAATAATAATTTTTGGAAACAAATGGCTAAATCTAACTTCCTTAAATTTGGAGACAGAAACACGAAATATTATCAATCAATAAACAAAATTAGAAACTCTAAAAACATCACTCGTAACTTCACAAATAAAAATGGTCTTATCATCGAAGATAAAAATCAAATTAGAGATGAAATTACAAAAGAATTAGCTGAAAGATTCATCTCAAACAATGAAACAACCAACACCAACTCATATTTCCTAAACCTAATTAACCACACCATTACTGACAATGAAAACTTAGACCTAACTCAACCCTTCACAGATAAAGAAATTAAAGATACTCTATTCTCAATGACAGATGATAAATCTCCAGGTCCTGATGGCTTCCCACCTGAATTCTACAAAAAATATTGGAACATTGTGGAAAGCCTACTATGGAAAGCTATCAAATCTTTCTTTTACTCTGGCATTCTTCTTAACGAAGTAAACACAACGTTTATTGCACTTATTCCTAAAATTGATAAACCCATTAACATTAACCATTACCGTCCGATTAGTCTTTGCAACACCACCTATAAAATTATCTCTAAACTCTTAGCCAATCGTTTAAAACCTATCTTACCCCGTATTATTAATCCTTTTCAAGGTAGTAATATTCAAGATAACATCCTAATAGCTCACGAAATTTTTCACTCCTTCCACAACAAAAAAGGAAAACCAGGTTGGATGGCTATTAAACTTGACATGGAGAAAGCTTATGACAAAATAAATTGGAATTATATACGTACAATACTAAACAAATTTGGATTTCACCATAAATGGATAAACTGGGTCATGACCTGCCTTACTAAAACTAACTTTTCAGTCTTAGTTAATAACCTACCGGGTAAGACTTTCCAAACATCTCGTGGAATAAGACAAGGAGATCCTCTTGCACCGTATATCTTTGTTATAGTTATGGAACTACTAGGAAGAATGATACAACAAGAATCATTAGAATACGATCATTTAATTGGAATCAAACTCACAAATAATAGTGAATCTATACCTTTTCTCTCTTTCACAGATGATACACTCATTTTTTGAAATGCAAATGATCTAAGTCTTCATACAATCAGAAATCTTGTAAATAATTTTTGCAACATATCAGGCCTCTCTATAAATTACAACAAAAGTTCTTTACAGGTTTCCAAAAACATCTCACCCCAAAAAGCTCAAAGTCTTGCTCAACAATTAAATATTCCTGTTACCAAAACAATGGAAAAATATCTAGGAATCCCGCTAATTAGTGGTAGAGTTAACAATAGCTTATTCGATGAAGCAATCATAAGCCTTGAAAAACAACTATCAAAATGGAAGTCGAATACCCTCTCCCAAGCAGGCAGAGCTGTTCTCATTCAGGCAAATCTCAATTCTAAAACAAACTACTTAATGCAATCTTTTCTTCTTCCCATAGGAATTCTAGATAAAATTGATCAAATTAACAAAAACTTCTTTTGGAACAAACTCCAATCCGATAATTATCATCCTTTAATTAGCTGGGAACGCTTATGCACCCCTAAAAAAGATGGTGGATTAGGTTTTAAAACAGCTGAACAAATCAATATAGGCATGCAGATGAAACTACTATGGAGAATAATAGCTAATCCTAATAATATCTGGTATAAGGTAATCACTGAAAAATATCTGTCAAAAGAAACAATAATGGAAAGAGGAAAAAGTAAAACCTCATGGCAATTCGGACGACTTCTAAACATCGGAGATCTCTTCTCTAAAGGACTTCTCTGGCTTGTAGGTAATGGTAAAACTATCAATGTCTGGAACGATATCTGGGTAAATGCACAGTACCTCGAAAACTTTAGAAATGATCGTAACCCTAACTTATAAGTATGTGATCTCTTTACAAACTCCAAGACTTGGGATACTGATAAACTAAATAATATTTTTTTCCCCTCATATTGTCCAAATGATAACAAATATTTACATCCCATACATTGATATCCCAGATAAACTAATTTGGATTTACAATAAAAATGGAATCTTTAGTGTAAAATCTACATCATCTCTCTTTAATACCAGAAACACAAATAAAATCTCCGCAGATTGGATTTGGAAACTAAATGTCGCTCCAAATATCAAAAATTTCATATGGAAAATCATTTTAGACATTTTACTACTGCTACACGCCTGAATAGATACATAAATAGAGTTCCTAGCACCTGCTCTCTTTGCAATAATGAAGCAGAAGATGCAAATCACCTAATCTTTAACTGCCAAATTACCAAATCTCTTATCCATAACTTGGGCATTAAACTAAATAAACCATTCATCATTCCAAACTTAACAAATGATATCTCCGAAAATATTGTTAACACTAAAACCCAAAATATAGACTTTACAGATCTTTGCTACTTATGGCACTCTATTTGGGAACTTCGGAATAAAATTATCTTCCAAAAAAACTCAAATAACAACATAACCAATACCCTAATCCAGACCATAGATAAAATTTCATGTTGGAAAAAGGAACAAAATATAAATAATTCACCCAAACACACCAGGCCTCGTGATAAAATAACTTGGAAATATCCTCCAAAAAATATCATTAAAATAAATGTAGATGCCTCTGTAAAAACTGATATCCATTCCCAAATTGGATGTATTGTTAGAAATTATCAAGGTCGCGTAATTCATATACATAAGAGCAATGGCAAAACAGACTCTGTTGTCCAAACAGAATGCTTTGCAATTCTTGCAGGTATAAGATTGGCAGCAAATCTTGGAATACAGAAGACTATTATTGAAAGCGACTCTGCAACTGTCATCAACGCCATCAACCAGGTGAACAACATACCATGGGAAATCACTCAAATAGTTGAAGAAATACAAGCTCTAAGCAAGGACTTCGAGTTTATCAAATTCCAACACTGCTACAGAGAAGCAAACGGTGCAGCTGATTTTCACTAGTACAAATTGGTCATCTTACGGGCCAAAATTGTCAGGCGTTTTTAAAAACCCCTGAAATATGATTTTCGGAAGGGAGTTTTTTTTATAAAAACTCCCGATAAAAGCTTGTTTCTTGTTTTTAACAAAAATTGACTACATTCTTTCGGGATTTAAATAATAACTCCTGATAAACACCAATCTATATCTAGAGGGTTTTAGTAAAAGACCCGAAAAATGCTTAGACAAGAAAAATAAAATCCGAAAGATAACCTAGCCCCTCATATCTACGTCGAAGACATCTGGAGATCAAACCACTCATCGCCCCTTGGATCGATTAGTGCTCGAAGAAGATCACCATCGCCGAAAATCTCCCAATTGAACAAGTAATTGCAGCGGAGAATCGACAATTCTGCAGATTCTCTCCTCTCCCTCTGTTCCTTCGCAAGTTCCTCGTCGTACTCTTCGCCCTTTGTTCGTTTGCCCAATGTTCAATCTCATCGCCCTTTGCAAAGGAGGGACAGGTCAAACAGTCAGAAGATGCTTCTATCTTCGCCCTCTTCGCTCAATTAGGGCTCTCAGGTTTGTCATCTTCCTTTCTCTTCATCCTCTTCGATAATCAGTTGGTGATTTTGTCTTCTTCCACTAATTAGGGCTCGCTGCTTCTGTCTTCGCTCTCATGTTCATTAGCTAATTCTCTATTCAATCAGTGCCTCTCTCTAGTCAATCAGTTGGCAATATTGTCTTCTGGCACTAATTAGGTCTTTGAGGTTTGTATCTATTGCTCCATCTTAAATTTTTGATGGTTTTTGCTTCTGTTTGCTTCATTCAGTTGGCAATATTGACTATCCATGTTTAATTTCTTCAATTAGTGTTTGCTTCGATTATAGATCATGTTTTTAAATGTATATGCTCCAGTATTATTTTTTGTGATGTCATAAGAAGAAGATTTTCTCTAGATTTACATTTGCTTGTGTGTTTGTATGATTTCTATTATTGCAACAATATATAATTCAATTGTTGGTATATATTTTTGCGGTGACATACTTTTCTCCCTGATTGGCTTCTTTCATCAGCTTACTATATGTATAGTGTAGGATGAGAAATAGTTAGCGGATAATTGTAGAGTGAGTTGCGAACAAAATGCCCTGGTATATATTTTTGTGGTGACATACTTTTCTCCCTGATTGGCTTCTTTCATCGGCTTACTATATGTATAGTGTAGGATGAGAAATAGTCAGCAGATAGCTGTAGAGAGAGTTGCGAACGAAATGCCCTACCGTACTTTGTTTTTCTCACTTAAAGAGAGATACAATTTCGTTATATGTGACCAGGGACTAGAAATTATTACTTGCAAAATATGAGATATGATTATATCCATTGCCAGTAAGGCATTTGCGAATGAATAACTGACACATGTACGACTGTTACAAATTTTGTTGCTTTTATAAGTAACTAAACTCTTCTGTAGGGTTGAGTTGATTGTATAGATAAGGTTTCAACTGAAATTCCAGGTCTAGGTCTTTAATTATTTTTTTCCGTCTATGGGCATTGTAGCAATGTAGCTATCAAGCTTACATGTGATTGTAACTTCTCATCTTGGCATCATTGTTTTTTTGTTGAATAGGGGGTTCATCTGCTATATGTCCCACTTGAGGTTGTCATGTCCAAGTATTACGGTGAAAGTGAACGCCTTTTAGGAAAAGTTAATTCTCTAGCTAATGAGCTTCCTGATGGTGCCATAATCTTTCTGGATGAGGTATGTTAATCAGCTCTTTGTGCTTAATGTAATAACATGTGAAAAACTTGCCCATTTTCCCTTGTCATTTTCTTTTTTCTTTAAATAAAGCTTCTCAAATCTATTGGCTCTACTGGTTAAATATTTGTTATTTCATTATTTTCCTGACCTTTGATGTTTTTTTTAATTGAAACAAGTTGATTCTTTTGTTGTTGCTCGTGATACTGAAATGCATGAAGCCACTCGTAGAATTTTATCAGTGTTGTTGCGGCAGGTAAGCACATTTGTCTAAGATTTGCACATGTACTAGGTGTCCTTACTCCTTATTACTATACTCTAACTCCAAACAATATTTCCCAATTGGAAGACAGTACCAAAACATTCCAAGTGGAGAACATTCATGCAAGATATGTACTCAATTAGAAACTTCATAAATAAAGCATGCATGCAAAATCTGCTGTTCTCGGCAAATAGCTCATAATTTTTCTTCCATAAACTCATAATTTCAACAACTGATTGGCAGATAAACAACACTAGAACTAATAAAGGTTTCAAACCCTTGCTGCAGTTCACCGATGAAGACATTGAACAGGTACATCAAATTTTTACTACAAATGCGCTTCTACATTTTGGCAGTGCAGAACTTGCTGATAAAGTCAATGTGCCAAGATTAAACAAAAAGAGGACTTAATCCTACATACTCCAATTTTATGCTTCACAACTTTGATTAATCATATCACAAAATGGAGCCTTGTATAGATAAAGCGTTAGAAATATGATAGATTAAAGAAGCCTTTATCATCATGAGTAATTCCTGGAAAAGTCAGAAAAGTTACATCGGAAAGCTTTCAAGCTACTTTCAAATTGATATATTATGCCTGAATATTGTCTGCCGACTGCCAGTGACATTTTTCTCAACTCATTCTAGCTAAACAAATTAATGATTTTATTTATATATGTAGATTGTTTTGACAAATTTGATTGGATTAGTACTTTGCAGCCGTGTGGGACATTTTGGGAGATGCGCTTGGTGTCCTTGATGGGTTTCACAAACACAATCTAATGTAAGTCTCTCTTTCAAACAATCTTGAGATACTATTTTGTTCTTTCATTCATTCTGTAATGGTAGTTTTGTGCACATAGGTAACTGTAGGGGTACAAATTGTTGTATCTGAAGAGGGAAAGACCGAAGAATTGCCGAGGTATTATTTTGTTATGTTAGACTTATGAATGATAGAAAACAGTCCAGAAATCCACTTTTTCCCATAAAAATATAAAAACAAGTGATATTCATTGCTACTTAGTATTTCCATCTGTTTATAGGTTCTATTATTTATGTTTAATTTTGCAGTGTTTTTGAGATTTACTTGCACCTTCGACAACAACTTCATGATGAGTTACGAGAGGAGCGGGGCGGATAATCGGCTATGATATATTGATATATGGATACACATTGGTACCATTTTACTTGAGCTAGTTAGAATGCTAAGGGAAAATGTGATTGTTTTTGTTGTTTAATTATAGCTAGTTTTCTGCTTCTTCTTCTTTACATTAATTAGATACTTTGATGAGTTGCTACAAAAGTTGAAATCTTTTGAGTACTAAGATTGGCAGATGCATTGTGAATGTTTGTGATATTTAAATCTACATATATTCTCCTACATCGACTCTATGTATGAATTGCATTTTGGTTTTTGGTTGTGGTAGGTGTGTACTAGAATAAAAATAAATGAATTTTTTTAGAATAAAAGAGATCTGTCGGCGGTTTTTATAGAAACTCCCGATAGAATCATTAATAAAAACGTCTGACTGGGAAAAGCATTCTCTCGGGAGTTTTTCCCGAGTTTTATGAAAAACTCCTGACCGAAAATTTTCTCTCAGGAGTTTTTATAAAACACCCGATAAACATCTCTCAGCTAAGGGTATATAAGGAGGTCGAAAACTCCTGTTTGCTTTGTTAAAAAACACCCGATAGATGTCGATTCTGTACTAGTGTTTATTGCTAAATCAGAACTAAGTTGTAACTCTATCGTAGGTTATAGCCGTGAATTGTAGAACATCATCTTTTTAGATGATCATGGATACTTTGAATATCCAAATCTTTGTCCACTGTAAAAAAATAATAATAATAATAATTTATCTGTTCAAAGTTTATATCATAAGAGAGGTATATACAATGGATTTATCATATATATTATAAAAATAAGTATCTTTGCAATAATGCAAGTTTAGATGAGCAAAATTCCAATTTTTATATATTTAATCTCAGTCACCGTCATTTGAAGTTTATTAAAAATTGGGACTAGCTATATTTTCAGCACGAAAAAATAATAGAAAAAAAAAACAATGCTTTCGCAATTACCAAATCTGTCTGACACATTAAGATAGTATTAATTAGCTCCAAAGATATATGAAGGTTACGTACAATAATATTATAAGATATGTAAAGATTATGAAATAAATATAATACTTAGTTTCTACGAACACGTTAACTATCCGAGTAAGACAAGCAAATAAGTTAACATATATTTATTATACCGTCAATTAATGTTTTAGTATCTCCAATAATATTAATAGAAGTGTGAACATATATAAGACGTGTGGATGATATATTATTGATCTTGAAGTTTAGTTTATTAAATGAAGGACATCTCCAAGGTGTTAGGATTCAAATGAAACACACTACGTTTTCTATTAAAAATAATTTAATATAAAACAAATAGATAATAATATATAACTAGTCTCATACATGCATGACATCCATATTCAACAATTAACATGGAAATAAAAATGGAGCACCGTCCTTCGGAATGGATTCCCGGGGTTAAAGCATCCACAACCAAGGGTTTTTATTACTTTGACTAATTATAAGGTAACTCCATAGTTGTAGATAAAATCTTACACAAAAAGGCCGGAGAAAATTACCTTGGTGTGGAGAAATAGATTGTGTCTTGGATCATGTGTAAAAGCATGATGCTTTTTTTATTTTTTTATTTAACTAATAATATTATGATTGGTAGAAATCATATGGTGAGTATAAATAAATGAGAAAAAGAGAAGAATGAGGTAACTCATGGTTGTGGAGTAAAAATATGAAAAACCTTAAAGAAAGAGGACGATAAAGTAGAAAATTATTTAAAAGAAAAAATAAATGAGGTATCAAAATATTATAAAGAGAGGGGAAAAAATGGAAAAGAGATAACCTTATGGTTGCGGATGTTCTTAAGAGATTATTGCATAGTATAAATAACGTTAAAAAAATATTTTTAAACCTTTTTTTTTCACCCGAGGTTAAAATCTTGATTCTGCCAATAAAATAAAGGCCAAAATGCATAAAACTACCATTTATTCACCTTTGTTTTCAATTAACCACCCCTTATTCAAAAATTTTCACTTAACCACCTGTTAAAACAAACTGTTTGCAAGTAACCACCCATCCTCCCATTTTCCCTTAAACTTCCACAATTTAACTTGAAAGTGAAAGACTAAAATGCCCCTAAATGTGTTTTAGTACACTACTATTATTTTCCTATTTTTATAGTCTTGAGAAATAAATCAAAGGTAGGCATAAACACATTCAAGGCGAAGCTCGAACAACCTCCACCTAAATCCCTATCAAGCATTGCTAGAGGAGGGTGCAAACAATGCGTCGATGACCGAAAGAGGTATGACGACATCTGACCTACTAGTGGAGGTGGGAGCTTATCGTTTGGTATGTGTTCTAAATAGAATTGTCAAAACACGACCCGACCCGGTTGACCCGATCCGAACGCCAGGAAAATTCTGGGTCAAGACCCGGAAATCTTGATCCGAAAATTTTTTCCGACCCGAACCCGAAAACCCGGTAATTTTTCGGGTCATCTGGGTTTAGACCCGGTGACCCGATTGATATATAATTATATATGATTAAATTTTTTATGGGGATTCCAATTTATTACATTTTATAATTACAATCACTTGATCTTTCATTTTCAAATCAACTTTTATATTTATTTGTATTGTATAATACTCCCTTCGATCAATAGTATTTGATTTTTGATTTTTCATCACATTTTTAAGAAGATAAAACTCTAAAAAATATTAAAATATTAAAAACAATTATATGATTATTACTAATTGCATGAAATTATTTTTAAAAAATTATTTAAAAATTTATATTTTATATATTTTAAAATTTTATTAAAAAATTATGAGAAATAATAAAAATAAAATATTTTAGATCAAATATAGTATATAATTACAAGCACTAGAACTTATGAACCATGTCTTTAAATTTAGCATTTTAAAATTATCACAAAATTACCAAATCATGATTTTTTAATTTAAAAAAGAAAAAATTGACAAATCCGAAATCGACCCGAAACCGGGTCAAACCCGAGTTCAAGTTAACCCGGATCTACCCGAAATCCGTTTTACCTTAAATCCGAAATGAGTCGACCCGTACCCGACCCGAATGACAGGTCTAGTTCTAAACATGGATTTGGAAATCCCTCCAAAATTCTAATAAGTCCGAGGCTAGTTCAATTTGAAGCTCAAAAGACTAGATTCCAGTTGCACAACTTGCATAAATTAATGGTAATTTTGTATAGATAATAATAATAAACAAAAACTATAAAACCAAATTTGGGGGCATTTTCGTCTTTTACTTTCAAGTTGAATTTCAATGAAGTTTAATTTAAAGAAAAATAGGAGGATGGGTTGCAAACAGTTTATTATAACGGGTGGTTAAGTGAAATTTTTTGAATAAGGGGTAGTTAATTGAAAATAAGGGTCAATAAAGGGTGGTTTTATGCATTTTAGCCTAAAATAAAAGAACATGAATGAAGCTTGGATTCCAAAAGTACATGACCTCAGTCTCATAATTTAGGTCATTTGGCCCTAATAATTTTGAAATTATTTTTTAAAAAAATTATATTTTATAGAGGTTTTTACACGTTAAAAAGCATATCAAAAAGTCAAATGACCTATTTTATAGAGTTTGTTTACACATTAAAAAACATATCAAAAAGTCAAATGACCTAAATTATGAAACGTAGAGCGTACTAATCTTCTAATTTGAATCTTTTGCTTTTTTAATTCCTAAAATTTAACCAAACAAATATATACAGAATCATCCATTTCAATTCCCAATCCAAACTCAAATTCATACTATAAAATAAGCTCGAAAGCAACCATGGGAGGGGGTTTGGGCTCAGATCTGGAGGGGGATAACGAGGCCTCTCAGTCGGGGAAATTGAAGCGGGTTAGAGTAAGGGTTAAGTGGGTAATTTTGTAACTGACGACCGATGGACATTAGACTAGTTTAAATTGCTCGATGAACATTGGATACATTAGGGAAGAAAATTGGACCTTCTAGCTCAATTTCCTCTAAAAATTAACCAAACAAATACAGATAGAATCATTCGTTTCAATCCTCAATCCTAACCCAAATTTATATAAAATAAGCTCGAAAGTAGTATAAAAAGATCTCCGCCGCTCATAGACAAGCATCCTTTAAAAAAGGTTTATTTTTGCATAACCCTACCTTGGATTGGAGGGCATCTTATCATATTTGGAAACTATAGACAATATTATTAATTGGTAGCCAATTGCGAAAACAAACAAAGAATAAGAGGATGAAGGAGAAAGGGACCCTAGTGAATTATAATGTCGTAACTACCCACCATCACCATTCACCATGATAGAGGCTGGGAAATTTGGGGTATGCACACGAGCGGATTTGATTTCTCCAATGAAATCGTCAAATCATAGATAGACATGAATACCAACGAAATTCCGTCATATGAGTTTCACATGGAATCAACCCTACACACCTCCCTGTACTGTTTAGTACTGTGCAACGGCTTTCATCTTCTTCATTCAAACTCCTAATAATTCACCCCACGAGAGAATATAACCTACTCTTGATAACATGAGTGACCCACCCACCCACTTGCTGCATATGGATTGTGCTATGTATTGCGACGGACAAACAGCTACTTCAACAACTTGTTCAATCGCTAAACATTGCAAGTAGGGCTGTTATATGAGCTAAGTAGCTCGAGCTCGACTTGATAAAAGTTTGACTCGAACTCTTTCTTTTTCTTTATGTTACTTTTAAAACTCGACTCCCTCGATTTAAGCTCGAATTTTGTGAAATTTCTAAAATTTTCTTTATGTTGCTTTGTTTTGAGCAAATATGGCTGCTTAATGCTTGAAAAAAACTCGGTTCAAGCTCATTCATTTTCTAAACGAGCCGACTAAAGCACATTTTTAAGCTCGATTACAAATTTCAGGTCGACTCATATCTAAACGAGCTTAATATAAACAACCAATACTTGGCTCGTTCGGCTAGAATAACAGCCCTAACTACAGGCTAAAAACACGCTATTACACTCGATGATTTGATGAAAATGAGGTTTCAACTTTCAAGCAATGTCGAATTATCAAGCATCACCGCGAAACAAACCCTAAGAGATGTATTTCACTATTTCTCACCACTTTAAACCAAAAAAATAATTATAAAAAAAATACAACAGATGAGAAGCCCATTAAAGCAGGACTCTAATAGTGTACAAAGAAGCAAAATTTGAGATGAATCTAACAAATAAATCAACAATTAGGCAACTGGGATTGCTTTGAGCAGCAGCCCCAGAAGTTCCTTACCAACCTTTAGTGGTACAACAAAATTTGACTATTGATTAGCACGCCCAGAGGAAGATGGCTTCCGGTTAGAACCTAGTCGCTTGGCCGAATGGTTCGGTTGTGGATCATTGCTGCCAACTCTACAGGGCTGGAAGCCCTGATTAAGGTTCGCTCCAGGAACAGGAGCAGCAGCATCAGCATCGCTAGGAGGATTCTTCAGTCCATTTTGATGAGGTCCAAGAGGCTGCTGGCAATTTTTCCTGTCATTATTGTGACTAAATGCTTTACTGTCGCATTGCTGGTGAGATTCTGGTTCACCATTTGGATGACCATGAAGGTCCGCACTGGGAACAGGAGCAGCGGCAGGGCTAGGAGGATTCTTCAGTCCATTTGGATGGGGTTGAGGAGGCTCCTGGCAATTTTTTCTGTCATTATCATGATTAGATGCTTTCCGGTTGCGTTGCTGGTGAGATCCTGGTGCACCATTTGGTTGACCATCAAGGTTCGTTCCAGGAATAGGAGCAGCGGCATCGCTAGGAGGATTCTGCAGTCCATTCGGATGGGGTTGGGGAGGCTGCTGGCAATTTTTTCCCTCGTTATGTTTAGATGCTTTCCTTTTGCGTTGCTGGTGAGATCCTGGTTCACCATTTGGTTGACCATGAAGCTCTGCTCCGGGAACAGGAGCAGCGCCATCACTAGGATTCAGTCCATTCGGCTGGGGTTGAGGAGGCTGCTGGCAATTTTCACTCTCATTATTATGATTAGATGCTTTCCTTTTGCGTTGCTTGCGAGATCCTGGTTCACCATTTGGTTGACCATGAAGGTCTGCTCCGGGAACAGGAGCAGCGCCATCACTAGGATTCAGTCCATTCGGCTGGGGTTGGGGAGGCTGCTGGCAATCTTTACTCTCATTATTATGATTAGATGCTTTCCTTTCGCGTTGCTTGCGAGATCCTGGTTCACCATTTGGTTGACCATGAAGGTCAGCTCCAGGAACAGGAGCAGTGCCATCACTAGGATTCAGTCCATTTGGCTGGGGTTGAGGAGGCTGCTGGCAATTTTTACTCTCGTTATTATGATTAGATGCTTTCCTTTTGCGTTTCTTGCGAGATCCAGGTGCACCATTTGGTTGATCATGACCACAGGATTTCTGCTGCTGCTGACCTTTGTCAGGGGTTTCTACATTAGGAGATGGGATACCATTCCTTTGATCACCCCCCAGCTGTAGACTATTGACAATAAGCCTGCGTGCAGCATCTCCAAGCTCAGGACCGTTGGATTTCTGCTGCTGATGACCTTTGCCAAGACAATCAGTGATTGGTTGGGCCCCTGTATTGCAGTCCGAAGCACTGTGACTTTTTGAATGGATAGATGGTGCTGCATTACAAGGAGTTCCTACATTCGGAGATGGGATAATATTCCTGTGATCGCCCCCCAGCTGTAGACTACTGACAATAAGCCTGTGTGCAGCATCTCCAAGCTCAGGACCGAAGATGCTTCCAGGGGGATTTGGCAGGGGGGAAGAATTGTAGCGGTACGATGATTGCCCAACTCTATCATATAAAAGCAGTTCAGTACCTGAATTCTATTTATGCAAAAGATGCCGCAAGAAAATTACAAGTGATAAAAGGTTTCCTACCTTCCATTATCCATAGGCGACCTTCCATAATCCTCCTGCGATAACAAAGATTCTTTAGAATCACTGATGGACAGAATCAGCAATTTGGATATTCAGGACAAGGATGATGCAATAATCAGTCAAAAGAACAAGTAATTCATAGCCTGTTAACATTCCGAGGAAATCACCAAATGATAATCGGAAAACGCAGGGATTGGTAGACTTCTGATTACCTTGTTCGGGGAATTAACCCCAGGTGGTGGTCTTGAAACATGTGTAGAGAATCTACAAAACAAAATTTTAGTGGTGCAATTACTGCCCAGCTCTATCCAAAAAAGTAGTTCAGAACCTGATATCTGATTTTACAAAAGATGCTACAAGAAAGCTACAAGTCATATTTAAAACATTGAGGAGTCCTGTCATACCTTCCATTATTCATAGGCCTCCTTCCAGTTTCCTCGTGCCATAACACCGATTCTTTTAGATCACCAATGGATACAATCTGCCATATGGATATGAAGCGCAAGGATTGTGCAATCAATTAGCCTGATAACATTTAAAGGAAATCAACCCAATTGATGGAAGAAAAAAAAAAAGCAAGGACTGGTAGATATCTGATTACCTTCGTTGGGAAATTAACCCCAGGCGGAGGTCTTGAAATGTGTGTATGATAGTCTGGAAGTTTGTATACAGAGCATCTGCAAAAACAAAAATGAAGCTGAATTAAGAACCGGTCAGAAACTCTATATATACACTTTAAGTTCCTCAAACTTACAGGACATTGTTGTGTAAAATATCTTCCATTTCAGACACCGTAGACTTGAAAATTGGAGGACATGGTTCTCCAGCACAGAGGGATATGTAACCATTCATCCCACCACTGCATGCAGACCTAGATGAAATCAGCTCAGCTCAGACAAAATAATCTTAGGGCAGTAATTATCTCAAGTACAGCCAAACAAAATATCAGTAGCACAGAACAACAAAAAAATAGAGAGAACTTGTGAGGTAAGTGCAATAACAAAAATCCACAAGCTTAGGTCCACAAGCATAATAAATGAAAAATCAAAAAGAAATATTTTCCATGTAGAAAAGTTCTCAATCCTAAGCAACTTATGTAACATGGTAGAACAAGCCAAATATCTAACAAAAAATATATACAAATAGACATTTATGTAATATATGTTCACTCATCTTCCAGGTGGATCAAGGTTGGACACAATTGTCCATCCATAACTGAGAGGAGCTAGACCCAAAGAATCAATAAGACCTTTATAAAAAGCTGCTCATCTGCAACATTCAAAACATACCTGGCCGCTGGATCTATTTTCTCTTTCACTTGAACTCGCTGAGCCTCGGGTAATTGTTTGCAGCGATCTTCAAGAGAGAAGATATATGGGGACAGCGGGTGAGATACATTGATGAAAAGCATGTCAAATGTCACACTGTTTCTTCTTGCTTCGTCAGGCTATTACAAATAAACGAACTAACTTAGACAAATAGCTTTGTTCTGAAATAGTGCTGTTGACATGCAATACCAATCACCTACCGTCAATGTATGTTCAAGTTTAGCAACCTCAGCAAGAAGGCGCTCCTCTTCAATAAAAGGAAGTTTTGCAATGCCCTTGAACATCACATGGAAACATCAATATCCCTTGCTATGTAGAAAAACTTTAATAAGAAACAATTGTGTGTACATATAATAATAAGTCCAAAAATCACCTGCCAAGCATAACGTTTTCCATTCATGTCTATTTCAAAATCTGCAACACAGGTTTAATAGCACCTTAGCAGGAAATTTTTTAAAAAGCGTACACAAAATAGTTAACAAGATGAAGAGTCTAAAGTGGAGTCTAGTAACTTTCCTGTCCTATGAAGAGTTAAATAAGTTGACGAGGATCTAAGCCTCAACAAAACAAGGAATAGAGATGAATTTCAGTTCTTTATCCAAGATTGCAATTCACAGATACACTTGACATTTGGGACATTGTTCCAACTGATCCAGATGAACATAATACTGGACTGCACAATTAGTTTAAAAATGCATATTTTGCCTGCATGGCAATAATGACGTACCTGCTGGGTAGAAGTCAATAATTGGCGAGTTTGGATCAGTCATTAACTTCCTGTATTCTACGGGAAGTGCATGGGCACTGCAAACAACTGTTATTAGAATGAAAACAGAAAAATCAATATGTAAAGGAACATGGAAGAAAATGAAACCTTGCAGCGGGGAAAACTGCCAATAATTGATCAAATGGTTTGAATGGGGTGCCCATCTCAAATTTGATAGTCAACTGGTCCAGATCCTTGAGATCAGAAGCAAATGGAGCATAATGGTAAGGATAGAACCTGCAACAAAGAAGCAAGATTGTTTAAGAGCTAAGCAATGAATGAACATGGATTTTCATGCTTTGATTTAAAAAATAATAAAAATTAGCCAGTGGAAAACAACGTCAACAAGACCTTAATACACTACCAAAAAAAGGAAACAAATGGCTTCGATTTGAAAAGTTTTGTCCCTTGGAATTCCCATATGCAAAACCTACTTTTCAAGCATTTACAGAGTGCTGACTAATGTATCTCATTCAGCAATGATTACAATAGCCCCACCCCCTTAATAAAAAGAACAAGGAAAGACAGGGTAAAATATGCTTTGGATGTGCAAATTAACAACAAAAGTTCAGCACTGACTCACCACTGCCATGAGCAAACACCTTCATAGTAATAATGCATAACCCAACACAATCCCTCTACATATTTCTGTACCTGCAAAACCGCACATACAGGGAAATCATGCACCAACAAATGCATTACAAAGAGCACTAACCAACTTTTCATTCTGCAAATATTCCAAAGTCATGCATCTCAACAGCCACAATCTGATCCAAGAAGTTATTTTGTGACAATAAACAATTCCATAGTAATAGACAGAAGAATCACAGGAATCTAGGCATCACTAATTTATCCATCTTTTCTTCTCCCTATTAATGGGTAGGTGGCATGCATGACTCTTGCAGTGTTCATTCAAGGAATTTATTGTTGACCTAGGTGTAGTGTAATCCATCTCTCCAACATGAACCCTTTTAAAATGAAAAGTAATGCTGAGGCACATCCTAAATTCAATAATTTGGAAATAAAATTTTAAAAACATGATCATAACCAACATGCAAATCAGCAGAAATGCAGCGTATACAACATATGCTAAATGAAGGGCTACCATTGGTAGTATAAGTTTACACATCACATGATCCTATCTTCTTAAGCTAGATTTACACGTAAATTCTAGGTAGGGCTACATAATCACACTCTTTCATTAGCATTTTCCACTGGGTCGAAGAATGTTTATCAACATTTGTGGATATCATTTTATCCCACAGAAAAAGTCACACAGAATAAAGTTCATAGGACTTACAACATCGTTCTTTATTTCCTCAAGCTCTGCAAGAGATTTTGCTGGGAATTTCTCTTGATAATACCTTAACCTCCATCCAGGCTGACCTAACCTGATCTGATAGCAGAACAAGAATATTTCAAGATGGCACTCTTTCAAGTTTCAAGAATTGAAAAAAAATGGCATTATAAGAACTGCAAAAGCAATCACCACAGAAAACTAATAACTGACTCGTGTTTAATACTGGGGGAAGGGTGGGATGATGATTGGTTCCATGAAAAGATACAATGACCGTGTGTGTCTTAGGTTCCAGCATTTAAACCAAAATCAGACGACAATAAGTAGTAGTCCAGCAAAAGTGATAAGGCAGTTTGGAGGCACACCTTGTCTTCCTCTGGTTTCTCCGAGTTAAATGCGTCAGACTTCTCTCGAAGCAACCCCTTCAGCTTTAATTTCAAATCTTCTTCATTCTCACTACTCTGGAATATGAGGGACATCATAAGCAAACCAATCAATAGCATGACAAGTGTTAACACACCCACACACACATAGGAGCTCAGGAAAAAGGAAGCACACAGATCCAAGAAACAGTGAAGTGATTGTCATAACAAGAGAAAAGATTAGAGACAGAAGGATCATACCTCCAACTCAAGACTATTCTCAACCTCAACAATCGCAGCACCAATTGTTTCTGTTGCAACTTTTTTTGGAGGCTCAGAGCTTTCTGAACAGTGCCCAGATTCAGGTTTCTGATAAGGTGATGGCACAGATGCAGAAGCAAGACGGGAACCATGAAATCCAGCAACAGGAACTAAGGACTCCGGTTTCAATTGAGGTTCCATATCATCTCCTCTTTTTTGTGTTTTCTCACGCCTGATCCTCTCTGCTTGTCGCTGAATAATCAAGTAAGACTAAATTCTTCTATTTATACAATAGAATATTAGAATATATTTTATAGAAAAACAGTCTTACTTGATGCAGACGTAATCTTTTTTGAAATATTGTAATTTCATATGCTCCAACAGCTTGTATGAAACTCTCTACATTTTCTAAGTTAGGCTGCAACAAATGGTAGGGAAAAAAAGTATTATTAAAAACACATACACACAAAACTATATCAACTTTTATGCATTTAGTCACCTACTTACCTTGCTTCCATCCGTCAAATAGCCTCCCAGAGACTGAAATTCTTTCTTGTAAACAGCCATCAAAAGGTTGATAGCACCCTGGACACATGAGATGTCAGTCTCAATTCAAATTTCATTGGACCAGCCACCAATAAGTAGGAATTGAATCAGCTATCAATTTTGTAAACAAATGTGAAAAGAAAAATTGCATCCAACCACACACACGAACGCGATAATCGAGTTTTCTTAAAGCTAGAAGTTAAAGAGGAAAAAAAAAAAGGGAGCTTACTCACTTCACGAATTTCCAGAGTGGGCATATGAGGCAAAAAATCATTGCCAACAAAGAAACACATAAAGATGAAATCGTCAACGATGCGCTCAAAGTCAATCTGCACTGGCTGATTGGGAATCCTGAATTCGCATTCCAAATATTCCCTCAGAGTCCATATATTGAGGAACTGCACATGGAAAGCAAGCATAAGATAAAACATTCAGAAAATCACATGCATAAGAGAGATAATACAGATGATCAAAGACCTGAAAAGGCTTTCTGGGTGCAGCATTATCGCCCTTTTCATCAAACTCTCCAGACTTTCTCTTTGCCTTGCCCTCACAATTTGCTGCAAAATGCCCCACCTGACCACACAAGAAGCACGTGTCTGGCTGTCCAGGGGTGAATATAACCTACATCATGGAGCAACACCCCAAATATTAGAAGGTGAAGTAAATCCAGATACCAACCTCATGCGTAAATGAAAACTTAAAAGCAAACAAAAATTAGACTATTGTGAAAAATAATAGCATATGAAGCACATGGTGGATCCCAAACCTCTCTGAGAATTGTGAAGTGAACTTCATGAGTAGCCAATGCCAACATGATCAAGTCAGCATCCTGTGTAGAGGAATAAAGTCAATAAACAAGGAATGCAGTTGCAAGAACATATGCAAGCAATTAAAATGAGAAGTTTCTGCACGAGAACATACCAACCCATACATGCAATGACGGGTATTTGGATCAAAACCGGGAAGGTTTCTTTGAAGGCGTATGTAAGACATGATTTTGTGTTCTCCTTCTCCAGGAACATTAGCATCAGACAGAATTACCTTCAAAATATCAGAACAAACTTCCTTACATTGTAACAGGACATGCAGAACATAAAGGTCAACCCCGACAACTGGAAAAAACGATTTGAAAGCTAGAATCATGATTCAGGTGACCACTGGTTGTGTAGCAATACCTTTATTGATTTCCACCCAGGATCATTATTCAATCTGAGATGAACATAGTATTGCAAAGCAACTGACAAAACAGCCATGAACTCTGTTCCAGGTGTAATAATATTGGTATCAACTGTCTGCGATGGCTCTTTTTTAGGTGGAAGCTTTCTTCCTTCTTTTTCAAACTCCTGCCGCAATCTTTCTTCCTCAGCTGCCTAGTAAAATAAACCATTACAAATGGAACCAGTATGCATGAAGCTTTGCAGCACACATAAAAGTAATTACATAACTTGTGAGCTAATTGAGTCAGAAACTGGAGAAGGACAAAGATGCTTTCAGAAGAAACATACTGCATCTTCTGCATCCTTAGCAGCCCTAAAACGCCTTGAACGTTGCTGATTCATCTTAGCCCTCGGGGCAGCACCATCTAAATTCAAGTCATAAAATGAACAAATCTTTCCAAAGAATGGACGTATACAATATTCTACTAAAATTACAAATGACCAGTTCAGCATCACCCACCAATAGCCATGTATAACAATTTTCTTGGCCGAACCATCACAAATAGCCTATCAATGTAATCAAAAATATTGCGGAAGACCTCATCAAAAGTTGCTGGAGCAGGCTGCACAAGGCAAGGAGAGGGAAATGAACAGAATTATTTAAGCTGAGTGAATAACAGACAGATATAAAGAAAAATGGGTGCCAGTAGAGGGTGTAGGCATTTGCCTAGAGTTTTCAACACAAGCGTTCACAGACATAAATGCAAAGGACAAGGAGTCAGCAGATAAGTGCACCGCCATGTACTCCTCTACCAGCATCTTGGGTAAAAAGAATAGAGAAAATGAAGAGAGCATCTTTTACTAGCTGTGTTGGCAAGACTGCCGTAAAACATTGCATGCTATCAACAGATTACGACCTATGAGCAAGGGCATGGAAAAGACACCCTAAACAGATACAGGGAAGTAGAAATCCCAAAAGCATAGGGGACACACAAGTATACAACATATAAACAACAATATGGATTATATGCTATTCTTAACAAAATGTAAAGAGGACCAGATAACTGTCCATAAGATCCATAAGTGATAAAATCAACGATATAAAAGAAAAAAAAACTTTGAAACGTCATAATACCATAAAAAAAAATTAATAAAAATCTTACCATATAAACAAAATGCATACAAGGCGATCTAAAAATTCACCCTAGTAACAAACTACAATTACAAGAATACCTAATAATATATAGAGAGATAGAAATACATAAGATCCATAAGTGATAAAATCAACGATATAAAAGAAAAAAAAACTTTGAAACGTCATAATACCATAAAAAAATTAATAAAAATCTTACCATATAAACAAAATGCATACAAGGCGATCTAAAAATTCACCCTAGTAACAAACTACAATTACAAGAATACCTAATAATATATAGAGAGATAGAAATACACATAATGATTCTACCACAACTTGCAAACCCACACCCCAAATATGTTCCTAGTTGAATTCCAAAAAGAAAACCTAGTGACACCCTTCAAAATCTCTCTTTCATCTTTATCCTCGCTTTGCTACCTGCACATGTGGCAGCTGCTCTAATTCTCAGTCCTCTGGCAAAGATGGGACAAACATTTCGAAACCTGAACTTAGTAAGTCCATCTCCCTCTAACTCATCCTCTCGCAAAAAGTGAGGGTTTAGTCACTGACTACTCTTGCTCTCCATCACTTGTGCTTGAGAAATTGAGATCTTAAAATGGTTGATAAACAGAGTCTTGACTGTTACCTCAATATTTCACATACGTGTGGTTTTGAGTTTCTAACATATGATATTACACTTCCTCAAGGTGTCTGTGCTTGGTATATTGCCAGTAACCCCATTTACATACATTAGCTAAACGGTCATCACAACATTAGCAGCATTAAAACCCCAGGCAACCTGGACTTGGTAAGTCCGTAAGCCCATCTCTTTCTTGCATGATTCACCGCAACTATTCTCGCTCTCCTTCACTCACGCTTGTAATCCAAAAATGGCTGATAAAATGTGTTTTGACTGTTTCTCCAATATTTCACATGCATATGGTTTAGAGTTTCTAACATGTGATATGACACTTCCCCAAGGTGTCAATGTTTCATAGCTTGCCCCTAACCCCATTATACAGATATTATCTAATCAGGCTTAAAAAGATTAGCAGCATTAAAACCACGATCAAATTGACCTCTTATTGCCCTAAGGAAAACCAATTCGATGATAACCAATTTCTACATCAACCCAAGGAAATAGCCTCCTTCGCGCTCTAGCTACTTGCTCATAACAAGAAAGAAAAGAGTTCAAATTGAACTCTCATTCAAAAGCTCACAGTCCATGGCAATACATGTCACTTAACATCAAAGCAAGGATATTGTTAAAAAAATACAGCTCGCAATGGCATCGGACCAGCTGAACTCTGCAATTAGCAGCAAACACAATTTATGGATACAGAAGAAAAACCTAATTGCACGTTTACTCGAACACTAGCAACAAACTGGATGGATCACAAACAATTGAGAACAAAAGCATATGAAGTAAATAAAAAGAGATAATGCAAACATTAAGGACATACCCGGTCCTCGGGATGAAAACAGGGATGAATGATCCCGTTCATGTCGAGATACATATTATCATATTCGAGATTGTTAGGGTTAGGCTGGCTCGTATCGATGGGGATTTTAACGCCGTCTATAACAACGGCCTCTTCTTCAATGACGTCGACGATTATGAGCGGATACTTCTCCGCCAGCCACCGGTAGAACGCCGGCACTCCCATCGCAAATTCGCCGACGAAACTCTCTGAGGCCTAATTGAGGACTCCGCGAATCCCCAATTGAACCAAAAAAATTGCGTTTGGCGAAACAAAAATGAAATAGAACCCGCCGAAAAGGGAAGAAAAAAAAAACCCTAATTAGCGGAGGGAGGAGAAAAGGAGAGAGAAACAATGGAGTTGAAGAACGACGGGAGGCCGCTCAGATTGGAGGCGCGAAATAGCGGTCGAGGACGAAGGAAGTCTCTGGGGACGACGTTAGGGCAAATTAAATCGAGTGGATTTGACGAAAATACCCTTGTGTATATGTTGTAGAGTATTGTGGAATTAAGGGCATAATAGGGTTAACGGGCCGGCTGGGCTCTGTGAGTGTGGATGATTCGGGGGGATATGCTGTTGCCTGTTGGCCCATTAATTTGAAAGTTATAAATCAGATAAAAGTTCATTTGTAAATCAATTATCAATTATCTATATAAAATACTAAAACAATATACTATATTATTTATTATTTTAAAAGTTAAAGAAGGAATATTTGGTGCGTTATTCTACCTTTTAGATCAAATTGAATATAATATATTTATATATGGTTTTATTTTTGTGAGCCACATCAATTTGATTTTATTTTTTTAAGCCACGTCAATTAATTATCTAATATAATATTTTAATATAATTAATATAATAAAATATAATTTATTAACAAAACGCGCAACCGCGCGGGTAACGAATACTAGTAAAATACTAAAGCAGAGGCCTGAAACAGGCTCTGGTGCGATCTCGCATCCACGGAATTTTCTGGATTAAAACGGGATTTTTTTTCCTTACATGTCATTTTCTGGATTAAGTGGTATTATATTTTTGGGTCACATCAATTAAAAAGTCAATATAGTTAGGTAAAAACTTATCTTTTTAGATCAAATAATCTATCCAAAATAACTTTATGTCTTAATTAGTTTTTTTAAATTTTCAACCTTATATTTTAATTAGGTAAAAAACTTATCGTTTTGGATATATCTATCTAATATTAAGTTAGTATAAATCATCTTTGAACGAGGTAAAAAATGTTATCCATAATTAATACAGTATTAAACAATGATGCGAGTAATAATTAATCATGGAGATAAAAAGTGCACATAATTAATTATTTTATAAATAACACTATACTGCGTATTATATTACTACCATTTTTTTTGGTAAGCTATATTACTACCATTTATGTAACTAAATTTAATTATTTTTTTTGAAACCAATAGTGAATTAAAATACATCAGGATGATTAGCTTTTTTTTATCGGTCGTAATATGTAGTTTGGTATAGTATTCTCTAGATATAGCCATATAGGTTTGAAATATATCATGATTAGGTTTTTATGCTAATTTTATACAGAAAGCTTTAAAAAATTACCTATCATCTTTTCTAAATATCTATATCTATATATAAAATACTAAAACAGAGACATGAAATGATCTTTGGTGAGGCATGAAACGACCTTTGGTGCGATTCGCATATGTGACATTTTCTGGATTAAAATTATGTTATTTTTGCATATGTGTCATATTTTGGATTAAGATGATATTATCTTTTGAGCCCCATCACAAAAGGAAAAATGTCACGTATGTGAATTGCACCATACGTAAGCTTTTTATCATAATTGAAGATTATATATTTATTTTATATGGAGTAGTAATTTATATTAATTCAAAGATGGTTTATATAATAAAATTTATTAACAAATCGCACAACGGGCGAGTAATAAAACTAGTATAATACTAAAGGAGAAGTCGACTAAGACATGTGGCGTCTTCTCCTTTAAGGTAGGATTTTAAATTGAAATTGTTCATTAATTTAAATTTAAAATCAATAATTTAAATTTAAAATCCTACATGTCATTTTCTCAATTTTTTGCATTTTTTTTAATTCCTTTTAAATACAAAATCAGTTGAGATATTCTCGATATTTTTGTTGATTGGTTTAGATATTCACTGGATAATATAAAAATTAAATCATATTTATCTTAACAAATCTTTGATTATCACACATATCTTAACAAAATTTTGATCTTCTCTATTAATTAAAATCAAAGATTTTCCAGTCATGCATTTTTCATCTAATTTTAATCTTTATAAAATTTGTTCTTTATCTCGCTAATTATACCATCAATATCAATATATTTATTGATCAAAAAATAAAATCCCTAGGGCCAGCCCTGGTGGTGGATAAATTTAATTTCTTTATGTAATTATTTCTAAGCGTGATTCATGAAGAAAATATGTTCCACCACTCCTGATTACCGAAACATCATCTACATGAAAAAAATGACAAAACATTATCACCATTACATACTTTGATATATTTGGAAGACTCGATTTTTTTTAATTAGCTCAACTGCAAACGTATTCTTTGGTTTTATTTTTTTTACATTGCCTTATTTATTTAGTTTCATTATTATTCTAATATTTATTAGCATTATATTGATACTGATAATATTTACAAGCTTTACCAATATTTGCATAACTTTATGCTGATATTTGATTCTAAAACAAAGATTCGTGCAATGCACGGGGTACTGAGCTAGTAATGAGTTATTTGTCTAGAGACGTGTTGGACGCGAATGTTATCAAATGAGAAAACATTCAAACGGGAGTTAAAAATAATCATGTTGATCTTCCATCATGTCGACTATTTGATGGCGTCAACTTTCGATGGTTTCATTTTGTTGGTGGGAATAGAGGCATATAAGGCGATGAATGATGTCAAGGGATTGAAATAAAGGTTTATGGGGAGAAAAAATTTGTGATAATAGAGGATAGTGTGGTTCGACTAAAACTTGTGGTGGATTGGTAGATGTGTGGCGATCGGGAGGATGCATAGAATGTCATTACTTGGTCTTCGAATGAGTAGTTTCTTGGTTTGTAAATTCTTAGTAAGAAAGGAGTCAAAGAAAAATTCAAATGATACATTATATTATTATTATAGAAAAATTAATGGACTGAAACAAGGTTTATAGAGGTAGGAGTATAAAAGAGATTTCGAAGAGTAAAAGTACATTGAGGTGTGTAGAATGAGACTACCTTTTATTTCGTGGAACTAATGTAACATAAATCTTGTGATTTGGTTTTTATATATAAAAAAACAATGTAAAGGAATAATGAACTTGTTAGGCAACTAGAACGAATCCATGATCTATTTATGCCTTTTTTTTAAATTTGTGTAATAATAATGACATAAATGTCGGCGTAAAAATCAAATAGATCATATTCTTACATCTAAGTGTATGTAACAGGGGCAGGAGGGCTACCGCCTTCCCTTCCAATGGAAAAACGCAATGCTTTAAAAAAAATAAGGTAAAAAAAAACATAAGTATTCTCTAACTTAGTTGGTAGATGAAGAAAAGGAAGAGTTGGCAAAGGAAAGGTATCGTGAGTCGAATCCTCAATGATACCTTTTTTCAATACTCTTCATTCCTAACAAATTTTTCCAATTAAAAATGTCATATTTAAATCATAAGTTATATATTTTTTCAATATTTTTAACAAAAGTATTCACTATGCTACACACATATTACAAAAATTTTGTTAATTTTTGTTCATATGAGTTTTTAATTATAAATTTATGTTATATATTTTTTTCAATATTTTTAACAAAAGTATTCACTATGCTACACACATATTACAAAAATTTTGTTAATTTTTATTCATATGAGTTTTTAATTATAAATTTCATATTTAAACCGTAATTTTACGTGGGTTTTCACAATAATTTTCAACCCTATCAATTTTTTCATTTAAAAATGTCATATTTTAAAAAAAATCATAATTTTATTTCAATATTTTTCAAAAAAAGTTTCATCATTTCACACACACACATATATATTTCTATTAATTAATTTTATTGTATGATATTTTGCACTAAAAATGTCATATTTAAACCACAATTTATGGTTTTCTTTGAATAATTTTTTAAAAAAACATTTGTATTATATTCACTAAAAAAAATCTTCGAAACAGAGATTTTGTCCTCTCTCTATGAAATCTTGTTGTCGCCACTAGTATAAAAATACCTGTCTCGACTACATAAAATAACATCATTTTTTTTATAAGCATATTAGATAGAGATGAGGTATCGAATATGGCGACGAGGTATTGAATAAATGTATGTAATATATTGTACAAACATTCTCTTGTTGTGTTTTGTAGGTCTTATGATGCTCCAATATAAGTTATTCTAAATGATTCCTCTCAACACTTCAAACAAACTCCACACATGTTATGCCTCTCCAGCACTAAAAATTCAGGATGAACATGGAATACCTCTAAAGCAAACATTTATGTTTCATTCAAGTAATTATGATGTAATAATCTACACAAAATAACATTACTTAGACATCTTGATAATTTCAAAATAAAACAAGGTAACAATAAATCGGATAGGATATAAGATATAAGATTTGGACCAGTAACAAAGCCAGGTGTTGTCTTTTACCATAACTTTCATTGAATCATGGGCTCTTCTCATGTGCTTCCTGACTTTGTTTTTCCTCCTTTTTTTAACTTATGGTAAATTTTCCTTGTGTGAATGTCTTTGCTAGTGGTCCTATTATCCATATATGTTCATTGTTACTCCTTCCCCCTCTTTTTGTTCAATGTCTAATAGCCTCAACAAACCAATCTCCTCCACAGAACATGGGCTTGCCTCTCTTTTTTTTTCTTCTACTTAATTTATGTATCCCATTCTATTTGTTGTGATGTCTTGGAACATTTGCCCTACATCGAAAAACACGAGAACCCGAGTCTTGCATATAAGTCAGTGGGTCAGTCCTCTTATTGCCAATTGGTTTTAGAATGGAACCCCGTTGGTTTCGTGTGCTCGGCTTGGGTGCGCATGGTGCGCTCGGACGTGTGAACCCCCACATTATATAGCCCACCGGGATTCATCACCATTGCAGGCTCTACAAAACTTGCAAAATTGTTTGTTGTATAATTCTTCTTTGGCCTTTATTTTGAGAGTCTATTTGAATCAATGACCTCCTTCCCTCTATATTCCGGTCCTAAAACTTGAGAACTTGGACTCTCAACTATAATCACCTTCGGTCCTTAATTTCTCTCGATAAACGTTCAACTTTTTTTTTTATAGTAATATTGGTAACATGTTTGCGTTTTTAAGATATGCCTAAATGGTTGAAACGATACAAGAATTTTGGGTCATTTGTATCAGTACAAACAAGACATTTCTGCTAGAGTGAAATACATCTCGTGATATACCTCATTCATGAGAAACCGAATGAGAAAAAAAATCATTATACATGTAATTTCATCTTCTTTTTAAAGTAATCTTGTAAATAGGCATAACTTTTTCAGGATAGACAACAATCACAACATAGGACTCCTCAATCTCTCATAGGAACATAGGATAAGGTGAGTAAAATGAGGTGATTGTAGGAAGGGTGGGGTTGAAACTCTGCAATAGCTACTGTGGCTGTGGATGTGCGCATGTGAACCACTTTTAGGGTTTGTTTTGAACAACTTTTTAATGTCAACACCTCAAATTTGTAGGAGATAGATGAATCAAATGCAGGCTCAACAATCAAGATAGGTCTCAAACGTACCCTCCATTGAATCTCCCTCCACTTGGAGGTACACTCTAGTACTGTAATGTATGTACCCAGATACTTTCTCTTACCCTCCTGAACTTCATGAAAAGGAGTGGGAAGTCTATAACTTAATTTTAAGGGCCACAATTTTTTTTTATAATTTTTTTAGTTTTTGGGTTTGGGTTTGGGTTTGGGTTTGGGCCACCTTGGTTTTTGGTTAGAATTAATTAAGTAGTCCATGTTCATATCATACAAAATGAATTTGATATGTATGGGGATATTATTTGTTAAATATGTGGTAGGTACTAGGTGGGTGCTTAAATCAGAGAGGGGTTAACAGCTTTGTGGATAGTGTTTGTTTGGGGTTTGGGGAATAAACAACAAGTTAGGAATGCTTTTGTGTCAAGATGTACCCTAAAGAATGGGGGACAAAAGTAGAAGCTGTGGCTTTGAAATGAGAGTTAAATGTCTAGGCTGGGAGAACACTAACCCTAAAGCTATATTTTATATTCCGGTTTAATATTTACACGAATAAGTCATTTTTTTTAATTAAACACGTATTTTAAGTACGATGAAAACTATATAAAATATTAAAATTTTAATTATTTTTTTAATAATTTAAATATGAGTTTATAAAAAAAAATTATTAAAAAAATTAATATTTTATATTGTTTTTATCACCTTAAAATACATATATGAATAGTAAAAAGTCAGTTATTTGGAAACAGAGGGAGTATCAAGCATATGGTGACGACATTGGTTTTCGGAGTCGGTAGTTATTTTTGTTTATAAACAGTATGTTGACACCGGATTTCGGGTGAGATAGATATTTTTAGTCAACATGAAAATTCGGTGTGGACAACCTATTTTCAGATAAAATTGCACACCAATTCCTAAAATGAGTGTCGTGACCTTGCATTTGACAATATTTTGACCATAGGTATTATAATCAGTTAATCACCTTCTATTTGATAGAAAACTCAAATCTTCATAAATATAAAAAATACTCATTGTATTATTTATACATTATCCTCATTCCCTTATTCCCCCTCAAATTTTAGAATCATCCAAAAGCATGGTAAAATGATTAGAATAAAATCATTCTTTTTTTTACCCACGAGAATGAGTCTTTTCCTTTTCTTTGTCACACTTTTGATCCCTTTTGGGTAAATTGCACAAATACCCCTTACTTTGCCCATTTTATACAAAACCACCCTTTATTTTAAAAATTACACATAATCACCCTTCATCCATATTTTGCTGACAATTCATTCCCAACACCCATTTTGCGTACTTCCTAACACTCTAATATGAACATAAAAACAGGAAGTACAGATTCAAATACAATCTTGTGCAAAACAAAAAAGCCGAAAAATGGGTATTTTTTCACGACATTTACCAAACTCATTTTCGGCCAAGTTCTTTATTCAGAGGCTTACAAATAGGAACCATATATATGTAAATTTGGCGAAGCCAAACTCGATAGAGAAAGGAGAGGGACCGTGTTGTCCTACGCAAGGGCAACAGACCGTAAGTAAGCCCAACGGGGGGGCCTTCTAGGGCACCCCCACCCCTGGTCTGTCCTTCGCCCCCTCTCCCCACATGCCCCTGTTTCTCCCTCTCTCTCCTCCCTTTAATTACCCCCCAAATCCCTCCTCAATATAAACCCCTGCATCCCTCAACACATTCCCCTGTCTCCACTCTGAAATAGCCCCCCAAAAAACACAAAAAAGATCCAATCTTTGAGCTCCAAACTTGAAGAAAATGGGCATCAGGAAATCGAACAAGCTGCCGCAACCGGCGGTGCTGAAGCAGATCGTGAAGAGGTGCTCGAGCCTGGGGAAGAGGACCGGGTGCGACGTCCCGAAGGGGCACTTCGCGGTGTACGTCGGGGAGAACAGAGCGAGGTATATCGTTCCGATCGCCTTCCTCAGCCGACCGGAGTTTCAGCGGCTGCTTCAGGAGGCGGAGGAGGAGTTCGGGTTCACCCATGATAATGGCCTCTGCATTCCCTGTCAAGAAGATGTCTTTGAAGCTCTCACTTCCTTGCTCAGATGAACCCGCAAACAATACACGGGGGATTTGCATTGTTAATTTGTTGTTAATTGTTATTGATCTACTAACTAGTGTCGATTTCTATGTATGTGTCCGAATTAGCTTAGTTTGATAGTGCTGTTTTTTTTTTGAACGGCTAAGCTATGAAATTAGATGCTCTGTTTTCTTACTGGGGTTTTGAAAGTGGAGAGTTGTAATTTTACAGGTGGAGAGGGTTTGATACATTTTCCTCTGATAGTGGCTGGCGGTCTGTGCCCTGTGAGGGAGTTTGGTCTACTCTAATTAATTAAAGATATACAGTATTTTACTATTTATCTTAAATGTTTTTTTTTAATATAGAAATTGTAGAGTACAATTAAACCCAACAGTTTGAATTGAAAAGTCCTTTCAAATTATTTTTGGTAAAATTGCATAGCTAAAAAATTTTATTAAAAAAAAATTAAAATTGAATGTTGGGTTTAATTGAAAAGTCCGTTGGAATTGGGAGAGTAAACTCCTAGCCTTTCAAATTATTTTTGGTAAAATTGCATAGCTAAAAAATTTATTAAAAAAAATTAAAATTGAAAAGTCCCTTGGATTTTTTTTTTATTTTATTTTTGTTATAAGGGAATAATTTGGGGCGTGTCAAATACAGTTGTATTATCACCCAAGAGCGTCTTTGCGGATAAGAGTGTAAAACTCTAGATTGGACCTCCAAGAACAAGAGTTGAACGAGAGAGGTTGGGATTCCCTTATATTGTAATGTGTTTCGAAGGAGGAGTAATAAACAAGAATGGTTAGCTAGTACGTGTGTGGGGGGTAAATGTCTCTTCTAAAGTATTGGTAGGAATTGGTAACTCATAATTACCATGTACTTATACCGTTATATTATACCTCATACAATAAGCGATTGATCAATACATTATTATCCGAACACGCTACTGGGGCTTTTTTTTTAACAAAATAAGAGAGTTTTGGATGGATTTTATATATATCGACGAGAATATGAAGTTTTTACTATGCCAGTTTGCAACTAAGACGACGTACTTAATTTTAAGGTTTTGTCGTTTGAGATATATTCAGGCGATGTTTATGCGTCGCTTTAGTCAAATCCGAGCTGGGGGAGGTCAAACACAGGCTGAAGCAACAACATAACGCACTGGCGCGTTTAGTTGGGATCATAGTTGGGTTAATCGATCGACTACAATTAATTTTCTTTTAGACTTGCTCAATGTGGAAGCAACAACGTTGAAGCAATTGGCTTCAATTTCTTACTTGGTGGCACTAATGTGAATCTCACGTAGGAAGGTTGGTCTGATTTTTTTTATAGGTAGTCCAATTCGATTGCGCAAGCGCTCGAATCTCACGAATGTCGTTGGAACCACGAGCATCGCTCCTTATCAAATCTCACAATAAAAACAGATCCTCGGCACCGCTTCTCACGATCCTTATTATTTGAATCTCTAGAACGGTTGAAAGTTTATTGCTCTATGTAGAGTTTCTAATGAAACTTGTTTTTTTTTTCCTCAAATTCAGGATGTGTCTTCCTGACTTCCATTAACCTAATTAAATAGGAAAATACATAGTAGGATAACTAAAAAAACAAAACATTAAAATCCTAACAATGATCTAAAACTAATTAAAAATCCTAAATAATTATCCCATTAATTTATGACTAAAAATAACGTAAAAATCAAATAAAAATCCTAAACAATGTCTTGGTACATATTATTAAATCAATGACTCATCATCCCGGAATTTGATGAACGAGAAGTGTCACAAACCCCAGGTCTTCCTTGCTAACGTCGTCATCCAAGGCAGTGTTGTTGACGAAGACACGTGCCTTATGATGTAGAAAAGATCACTCGATATTCTGTTCGCCCTTGCCCTAGTGATCGGGCCATCTCCTAGAAGAGTGATGTCGGACTGTAGATCGGTAAGCTTCGGGCTCACATTAGATACACATTCGTAATAGTACTAGCTATATCCCAGTGTGAGTTTAGGCGATTGAGATCAGCTGGTCCAAAAGTACCCTATCCCTTGAATATCCCTTCTCACCATCCGAATAAAAATAAATTAGAATTTGAAAATATTAAGAAAAATAGTTAACGGTGAGAGATATTGCGAGAGGGAGTAATAAAAATATATGGATTTCGGGACAACAGATCCGAACAAGAGCTTAGGTAACTGGACAAGTGCTATCAGTACAGCTGTGTATACTCTTTAATTAACTCGTCCTTGTTGGGTCATCTCTCTCATTTTATTTGTGGTACGTTTTGGCCCTCTGTACGTTTGAGTTTGAGAGTTACTATCAATTGTCATAGTTCAGCCAACACATCCACATGTATGTATGTTTGACAATTGGTATCCATGTATACATTATATTTATTATATAATGTTAAGACTCTAAATGGTATGTCCAACAAAGTTTAACTAATCAATGGGTGTATATATTTTGTTGGGTTCAGAGGTATATGCATATGTGTAATGTGCGTTATTTTTAATGTGCTTTGATTGTGACAATAAAAAAAACCGGCAAAAAATCAAAGGTTGCAAGTTTGGGGATGTGGATAGGTCAATATATAAGTGGTGCCATCACAAAGATACCATTTTAGATCAAGTATGAAGTTAGGTAGTAACCATTTGTTCATGAAATTTATCTATCTTTTTTTTTTAACATTAGAAAAGAAATAGGATATCTTTGAAAACAGAGATATCATCCTAAATCATCCATATATGATATTACATATATATAGCTCCCTACAAAATGGGAGAGATGAGAAAATATATAGTATGGTGCATATGTCTTGCAATGAAGTTCGCAACACCATTGATTTCTCTTTAACAGTGTTGAAAATAAATGATGTTATAACTTCTTGTGATCAGATGAATCTTCTATGTATGTACGATTTGCCACGAAAAGCTACTTTTGTTTTTTTTTTTTAATGAATTGATGACTCATGTGTTATCTCCTTCAATAAGCAGATCTCTGAATTTCCTCACCGTAGCTTATTTTAACCCTACTTAGACTACTAGGTTATTTTCACACACATAGAAATAGTTATTTATTCGAACTTTGTAACCTATGTCTTTTGGACCTTGAGTTTGGGGGTAAACATTCAATTTTAACCATTATTAATAAATTTCAAATGTCAAGTCTTACTAGCTTAGTTGGTAATTAAGGATGACACGTAGTCAGTGGCGGATCCAAGGGTGGGCGACACCGAGCCGTCGCCTATCCCGATCCGGAAAAAAATATAAGAATATATGTGTTATGTAAAAAAATTTAAGGTAAATACAATTATCTTTAGTGGCTTAGTGATTAAGCCCACCCCCATTTTAAATAAAATTCAATCAACCTTGTTCAAATCCCACTAGGCACATATTTTCATTTATTTTATCCTTAATTCATTTTTCACAATTTTAAAATTCTTATAATTTATTTGATATTTTACAATTAAATAATAATAATTTTTCTTACAAATTTAAGATATTCTCTTCATATTTTTTTTAAAAAATTATTTATAATAAAAATATTATAAAAATTATCCATAAAAAATTATGTCCACCTCGAAAAAATTTCTAGATCCGCCCCTGCATGTAGTGACCAGTAGATTATGAGTTCGAATTCCCCTCTCTAATATTGTAATGAGCCTAGTACCTACCTATAAAAAAATCAAACATATTAATGAGAAAATTTTACTTATTATTAAAAATAAACATTTAATCTTTTAATCTTTACTAATATAAGCTAGAAAATCTATCATTTATATATGAAAAGTGGTTTATAACATATGTCATAAAATATAAGTAGTGCATATGTAGACAACTCTTAAAGATATGTATAAAGAAAATAAACGGGATATATTGAAGGATTTAATTTTTAAAGCCATGGCATAAACTGTAGGATTTTTTAAAATCCTTGATGATTACAGGTGCCTACTCGGCATGTGGGATTGTTGGTTATGAGTTACGGCCGGGGAATTACCACAAACAAAGCAATACGTTAGTCTCTTTAATTGACTACTTTTTTTGGTTTGAAGTTTTTTGTTAGTAAATGTAGTAAATAAGATGCGGTTTAGTTTGGGTTAAGATGGAGATGTATATATAGTTGAGAATAAAATTGATGTCAAGTATTGATGTGCTATCTATATAAAGCAATCGTTAATAAATTATATTTTATTATATCAATTATATTTAAATTATTTTATTTATTAAATTTTACCTGAAGATTAATATAGTTTGTTTGCAATCTTTTAATAAAAACTTTTAATCAATTATAAATTAAATTAAGATCATATTCGGTGAAATACAATATATAAACTTAAATACAAATAAAATTATTGTCCATAAAAAAATCTTAAAAAACAAACTCTTAATATTTATATTATATTATTTAAATTATTTAATAATAATTCATTGTAATTATTAATTAAAATTATATCATTAAAAAATTTAGTATGTTTAGAGTTTATTATAAAGGGCTATTTCTATTTGTTTTTATATTTTTTAAATTAAAGCTTGATTACCAAACTATTTTTTAGCATACAACATAAAAAGGTAATAATTTTTAATTTATGTTGACATAAAATTATAATATAGGTAACCACTAACCATACATCAATCCTTGAATTATTAACATAGTTTTTAAAATTTATTTTCTTCTTCTACCTGTATCTCAATTCATAAGAATTCTTTTAATAAACATAAACAAACTCGACCCATACTCGACCGTCATTGACTCGATCTGAACAAGACCCAATTCATCATTATAATTACTTTAATTTTCTTATTTTTAAATACTCAAATAATATGAATTACATATAATGAGAACTAAGTACTAAATACATGAAGTTTAATAGTCAATAATTAAGATAAATAAAAAATAAAGGAAATGATAGGCAATATACCAAATGTTTGGGCACTTTGCAAAAATGACACTCCCCTTCAAAATTTGCAAAAGTAGCAAATAAGCCCAAAAATTGGCAAAAAATAACCGGTTTTCATGACCCCATTTTACAGGTCACCATCCCTGTTGAACCAAGCCCTCACCGCCCCGCCTCCTTCTTCTCTCCGGTCGTTCCCTGCCCTCCACGAGCCACCTCCGGCCACCCAACCACCACTGTTCGAACCGCCACCCTCACCCGCACCCCCCCCCCGAGCCCAGAACCCACCCGGCTCATGCCCCCTTGACCCCACACCGAGCCCTCATCTCCCCTCCCTCGCTGTTCGCCCTCTCCGCCCCGCCTCCTTCTTCTCTCCGGTCCTTCCCTGCCCTCCACGAGCCACCTCCGGCCACCCAACCACCACCGTTCGAACTGCCACCCTCACCCGCACCCCCCGAGCCCAGAACCCACCCGGCTCATACCCCCCTGACCCCACATCGAGCCCTCATCTCCCATCCCTCGCTGTTCGTTTTCTCGCCCTCCTTCGCCCTCCAATTAAATCGCCCTCCTCGAGGAATGGATCGAATTCGGTAAGCCCGAACGTGGTACTGGCTAGGAAAAATCTGTTACTGGCTAGATAAAATCAACTACTGGCTAGTACCAAGAAAAATCTGTTACTGGCTACATAAAATCATCTACTGGCTAGTACCAAAAAATATCTGAGAAATCATCTACTGGCTAGTACCAAAAAATATCTGAGGGGTTATTCTTTGATCAGCTTAGACTTTCTTGTTACTGGCTAGGAAAATTCTGTTACTAGCTAGAGAGAATTGTCTACTGGCTAGTACCAAAAAAACCTACATACATTTGCCTTTTGCGACGTCTTCAAACTAAACGGCCAGTTTCAAAGAGTTTTCCCCACATGGTGGATGGACAGCAGGCTAAGGGGCATTGTAATGATCAGAACCAATGTGCCGTATTTTTGCGCCCTTATCCATTACTTTCTGGAGAGGCAGTTGAAGACATTGAAGAGGTGTGAGACATGGTACGAGCTCCAGGGGCGACTCCTCCGGTTCTCCATCAAGGAAGAAGAGTTATCTCACTAAACATCGATTTCTTCATCTTGCCACGCCACGCTTGCTTATGTCCTCTGACACTTCCGGCGAAGGAACTCTCCCCGAGACGGGTACCTGCTTGTCTCCATTATCTTGCTCCTGACGGACCCAAATGGCATGCTCTCCTCTATGAGCATTGTCCCCTCCTCCATGTCCACGTCAGCAACTTTACCTTTCATCTCCGGAGCAACGATTGTCGGTTCTGCCCAAGTTTTCTGATTTATCTTACCAGTTGTGTAAATTTATGTGCCAGTTGAATTGTTGTCTTTGCCATCCAAATGGTTATCCATGCCATACTCCAAATCGAGATCAAGATACGATGTAGACCCAACTTTACTTCGAAATATTTTTTTCATAAACATATATAAAGTGGGTGTCTATAGATAGATAAAATTAAATTAAGTTCAAAAATAAATTTATTTTTTAATTTTAACAAATAAAAATGGCTGAAAATTAGTTTAAAACAATTAAAACTTAAGTTTAGCCACTTATCACCATCCCATTTGCCCTCTCTCCCATCGACCCCACCTACCTCTCCGCCACCGGCGACCCCCCGCCTGCTCCGACCACTCCCCCGCCTAGTCCCGCTCCAGCGACTCCTCCGCCGGCTACCGCCACTTCGCCTCCGACCGCAGCCCCTGCCCCCAGCAATGGTGATGAATAACAGGAAGAAGACGAGGGGCTGTTCATCTAATTTATCCCAATTTTACAAAATATTCCCAAAGTTGTTATTAATTATATTTTTGGTTTAAGTTATTTTTTTGTTTATAAATTTGGTCATGGTATCAAAATCGATTCATTTGGGTATAGTTTGTACATCAATTACTAATTTCTAAAGTTCGTATTATTTTTGGTTCACGAGTCATAGTTGGTATTATTTTTGGTCATTTTTCCTTTTTTTTTTGGCCAGGTGACCTGCTACCGGGTGAGAGAAATTTGCAAATCTAACATTTTGACACCCCCTTGCAAATTCTACTCCCCATTGACATTTTTGCAAAGCTAATTTTTTTTTTTGGTATATCTATGCAAATTGGCCTAAAAAATAATCATTATTTTATAATAAAACTTAATGTGACCCGATTTGACCCAACCCGAAATCAATTTGACCCAAACCTACTCGACCTGACCGAACATGCAATATATATATACCCGACATATGACTGAACCCGAATGGGTATACTTGAACCCGACCTGAACTGCCCGATTGTCATACTCTTGAGTAGACCTGTCAAAACGTGATCCGACCCGAGGACCCGACCTGTAAAACGTGGGTTTTGACGCAATTATTTTAACCCAAACCCGTTCAGCCCGCAAATTTCTGGGTCAAGTTGGGTCAACTCGTTACTCACCCGTTGGATCAAGCTCTAAGATAATAAAAACATTAAAAAAAATACAAGTTAACCTAATATTGAAATTTATTACTAATACAGAGTAATAATTAGGATTGAATATTATCTTTTTTTATCATCAACTTTACTTTATAATTTAACATTGCAAATTGTTATGTATATAAAAATACATATTACTATTTTAGCAATATTAATTAGTTCTTTTCAATAATATAACGATTATTAGGGTAATTAATATAACAATTTTAGGTTTAGGAATTGTGTAAATAGACATTAAAAATACTCCATCTATTTACTTTTAAATGTCATTTACTATTCATGTATGAAGTTAAGGATGATAAAAATTAGATAAAATATCAATTTATATATTATATATAATTTCATACTTTGAACTAAAAAGAATGAAATTATAACAAATAATAAAAATTGATATTTTACATATTTTTATCATCCTTAAATAACATGTATGAATAGTAAATGCCATTTAAAATTTTTTGGATGAGTATGTTGACCCGTTAATTGGGTCGATCTGAACCTGTTAAATATGCGTACGAGTTGAGCATTTCATGACCCGTAACCCAAAATGACCCGACTCGTAATAGACCCGAACCCGAGATGACCCGACCCGACCCAAACCCAAACCCGACCCGCCCAACCCATTTGACAGGTCTACTCTTAAGTGTACGTCTAAGGAACTATTAATTGCATACATATATACGGAGTGGCTGTTGCTATATGCAGTCAGATTCAGTGTTATATGCATTCAGATTCGGCGTTATATACATATATACGGAGTGACTGTGCAAGTTGTCAAGACGTACAGAACGAATATAAAATCTGTTTGTCCCACAATTTGACATGTGTTCAATAATAATAACATTTTTTTAAAAAAAATAATACAAACAAATCATAAATCTATTGTACAAGTTTTGTACATCGCATGTAAACTTGCTGTAAAACAAAGATAAGTGCTCTAGTAGAGATGCATGATGGATGTTAGTAACTGTAACCCGAAAAAGGGTGAAAGATTGCACATGACCTCTGTCTAAAATTGTGGCACCTACGGACCCGACTTCAGAGATGCTGCAGTGATCAAACACCAACACAGTACGATTTTCTTTTACGGAGTATAGTATTTTTTACTCCTCCTTGCAATTTTCTGGTACGTACAGACTTAACAGTTACAGTACATCTTCTTCATCAATGATATGATCAGTATTGTACGTCTGTTACTGTATCCATGACTTCGCACTTGTTTTCACTTAACCCTCCTCGCCTTTCAAACCGCTCTTCTTCTTTCGTGGTGGCCGGCCGATCAATTGCCGTACCGTTGCATAGTGATACAGTAATTTCGTTGTTTAACAATAAAAATAAATCTAAATTTTAATCATGCATACACTCGATTATACAAATGTTTTGCCTCACTTGTTTGAGATGGCCTCCGTGTCCCACATTTTCAGGGAGGCGAACAGAGCGGCTGATTGACTTATTCATATATATGACCTTAGAGTCTGGCTCATCGTCTTGAAGTTCTGATTTAGAGTTTTAAACTCTCGTCTAAAGGGACGCTCTTGGGAGGTGGTACAACCGTGGTTGACACCTCCAAATCCTCGCCTTTATCAAAAAAATATGCAGTTGATCATGAGATTATACAAATGTTCCAGTGAAGAGGGTGCAATGCGGTTAACCATTCTACTCGGTAGGTTTTCCTTTCGAGTAAATCCGTCCATAAAAAATCAATTTTCAACAAATTTACGAGTAAATCACTTGATTGGTCATTTTACCAATTGGAAAAAAAAAGATAATAATGTATGGAAGACTCTATTTGGTGATTAATATGATTATTAAAATACACAAAGTTGTCAACGATCAATACATTGCATCAAACAGATACTTGAAAAAATGTCGAGTTTTTATGGTAAGAAACTCGAGACAAAAGCATTCATAAAATTTGGCCTTCTCTGCTTATCAAATGTCTTTTCCATGTCGTCTCCCGTTAAATCATGCATATATTTGAAATATCAAATTGCTTTATCAATGGCACTTAATAGGCAGGGGACATGCCCCGTCAATCTTGGATGGCCGGCATATGTTAAGTATCAATCTATGTTGTACGTACCTCACATCTCTAGCTAATTGCATATTGTCAACAACAAAAATTCAAACATGTCTGACATTGGCAAAGTTCATATAATTCAAAATGGGAAAACAAACTACGTATTATTCAAATTATTTTCGTTTCAATCCCAATAGTTACTCATTTGAAAGATTTATAGAATTATTTAGTTTTAGAGAATAATGCAAATTTTTAAAAGTTTTTCTATTTTTTATGTTGTTTTTCCATTTTTGAGAACGAGATGGAGGGACAAAAAAAACCCTTAAAATTGCATCAAACAGATCTTAAGAATGTGTTGGGTTTTCATGGTCAGAAACTCGAGACCAAAGCATTCAGAAATTTTGGTCATGAAATTATTCAAAAACTCTAAATTTTTCAAAGCAGAGAAACTGTTGGAGATAATCTAACATTGGAATTATAGTAGCACATAATTATGTAACGCTTTGTTACATAATTAGGATTTATGATCAATGATTTGAATGGGGTGATGGAAAAGTAATGTGGATCCATAAGACGGAAATGAGATGAACAAATCAATTAAGTCCATGGAATTAAAGTGTTAATTAATTGCATATCAGGTATATGTAGCTATGGTGTGAAACTGGATTAATTATGTTCCTTTTAATTAAGAATTAAGACAGGTGGGATTATGGAGATACACAATTAAGCCAACTATGATTAACTTGAGAGTACCTCTCGGTTGATCCAACTCTTAACCAATCAACTTTTGGACCTTGGTTGATTAATATATTGGATTCGACTACATTATCTGTCTAAAACGATAAATTGTTATATACAAAGAAACCTAAAAAAAAAGATAGAAAATTGAAATTGCAGGGACAAAAAACCAAAAAAAATAAATAAAAATATTACAACATCGGTAAAACTCTCGAAATAAACTCAACCACCCAAAAAGAGCCCAATAGGTGACAACGAAGTGGTGAGAGTTTGAATCGTGAGTGAGCTGATTCCATGTAGAAAAACAGACACATAATCAGAAATTAAAATTCGGGTGGATTAAGTACCTAAATTTTTCTCATACGCATAATTTTATTAATAAAACTATTAATTTAATAAATAAATGAATAATTTTTTTTATTAATTTTTCTTTTTTCTTTACCTATTATTTTATTTTTATAAAAATGAACAAGCTGGAGCGGATCCAACCTGCCCCTTGTCAAGAAAAGTATCATGTAGCCCAATCAGACACCAAACGTACACCCGAAATCAATTCCACCAAGACCTAAGCCTGCGGATGTATTCCGAATTTCCGATGATTGATATCTTCCTCCATGTAGTATAGTTTTATTTCATATCTCGACGGATCGAAAACATGCTGGAAATTAAATACTCCTCTAATCCTCTTATATATATATATATATATATATATATTCAATCCTTTACCCTGCAAAGTTGCAAATTAATCAAGAAAATCGAATGCTCGATCTCCTACACGATCTCATGTTCGATCCGCTTATAAGACGTTACTCAATTAAACAAGATAATGGATAAGTACCTATGAACTTGCCACAAGAGTCATCGACTCTCGACGACTCATCGCACAGGGAGATCACTTGTGCGCCCAGAGAAGCCAACAAATGCCTCGAAGTAGAAGAGCGTGAGATCGATCAAAAGCTATGTTTCTGTAAAAGAAGTAGCATATACATGCACCCGATCAAGAATGTATATATGCTACTTCTTCTACAAGAAATAGAGCCTGTGGTCTCACGCTCTTCTACTTCGAGCCATTTGATGGCATCTCTCCTATGTACGTGTACTTCTTCGCTTCGTGCAACACAAAATTAATGGAATATAAAAACCTGGTTTTGCAGGGGCTGGGGAACAAACGTTGAAGGGTGGGGGTGTAATGTTTTATTTTTAGGGTTAGCACTAATTACATAGATAGATTAATACAAATATAGTCTCCAATTTGGAAACTATGACTAGAATTAAAATAGATAAAAATATGGGTAAATTAATGCATAAATTTAGGAGAATATTTCTCCAATTGGAAATTGGAAATCATACCATATATCCTTAGACACGGATAAAGATTTTGTTTCCATGTATAGAATTTCCTAATATCTTATACTCTAAGGGTATAAGATAAAAACCTAAATTGAGAAAAATTCTCAAATAAAAAAATAATAGACCGTAGGAATCTAATTAAAAGAAAATATAAATTGAATAAAATTTGAAATATAATTCCAAATCAGAACTCTTATCCTATGCCTTTAGGAACCGTATTAACGAATAACATGGATATGCTAAATCTCCTTAAAGCAACCCCACAAATTCTCTATCTTGAGTTTTTGGAGAATATTGAGATTGTTTTTTTCTCCAAAAGCTTTCTCATTACATTCTCCAAAATGAAGAATGAGGAGATAAAATGAAGATCATTCCCTGAATTTGGAAAAAACTCTATATATTTTGAGGTAAACTCCATAATCGAAAATCTGTTGGAATTTAGCAAAGAAAAATTATGTATTATGTGATTAATATTTTTTTATTTTGGAGAATGTAATAGGAAAGTTGTTGGATATGCAGTATTCTCTTAGGGCTCGTTTGATTTGATGTGGGAATTGAAATCCCCGGGAACTTACTTCATGGGAATTGAATTCTCGTAAAGTTCAATTCATGGGAATTGTGAAAATACGTTTGGTTTGATTTTTTATTCTAGATGATTAAATGGAGAAATTGAGAATTTCTAAATTAAAAAGGTGGAAGTTGAACTTACCTAGGGGTATTAGGTCATGTTTATCAAGGGATACTAGGGATACTAGAAATACTACTATTTTATTTTCCTATTTCTGCAACATCATCTTAGCATCTCATTCTCACTTTTCTCATTTTATCAATAACATCCCTAGCATCCCAAAACTCATCATTTCCTACCAATTGAATTTACAAATATACCCATCTCCAATAATTATTTTCATTCTCGATTATATTTTTATATTCTTTTTTTTATTATTAAAGTATTATTATTAAATAAATATTTTTATAACCTAAATAAGGCTAAATATAAATAACCCACTACGTAATTTTTTGTAAAAAAAAAACGAACATTGAGAAATATTTTTTTAAAACAAGGCTAATTATTTATTCTTCGCAATTCTTCCATAATTACAATTCAATTTTTCGGTTTTATTTTGCATAATTATAATGAACGAGAAATATTTTTTTTTAAAAAATATAGTCAAATATATTCGAAATTGATGTCTACATATAGATAGAAATGAATCTATTATTATGATAATTTTTATTTTTATTTTTTTTACATTTTAAATACTGAAATATGTATTTTAAATATGTAAAACATATCAACAACCCAACAAATCCAAGCCGTTCATCCATGCAGCGTGTCAGCCACGCACAACTGCATTCGAATCACGTGATGACACGTGGACTATTTGCTTCAACTTTGGTCTGGCTTCACACTAATGCAGCACAGCGTTTCCCCCCACTTTATCATTAAGCGACGTCGTTTTATTATAAAAATCCGGAAAAAAAATAAAAACTGACACAAATACTATTTCACCTTTTGAAGTATCGATGCAAAGGTGAAGTATCGATGCTTGTCCGATACTTTTCTAGTATCCCTTCAGTAGACCTGGGCAAACGCGGGCTGGCCCTCCCGGCCCGCCCCGCCCGCCCACCTTGTTGGACAGGCTTGGGTAGAGGGTGAAGCCCAAGCGGGCTGCTAAGCCCGGCCCGCGCCCGCAGCGGGTATGGGATTGGGAAGACAAATATACCCGTTGCGGGCCGCTAGGTCCGTAACGGGTACCCGCTACTTTTTTTATTTATTAGAATACATATATAATAAATAATATTAATTATTAATTTTTATAAAAAATAAATAAAGTATATACATACATTGTATATATATACACAGTGTGTGTAAAGTATGCATATATACATAGTATATACATACATTGTGCATGCATATATATATACACACAGTATATATGCCATTATATTTATGTATGATATATACATATATATGTACTTTATTTATGTATATATAATATATTATATATATAATGTCCGGGACGAGATTCACTATTTTTTTCCAAATCCAATTGGGATCGGAACGGGACTATGACGGACCCGTAATTTGCGGTATTTGTGCCCACCCATAGTTCAGATAGTATATAAATTTATTTTTTTGGGTCGAATATACACAAGAAAAGTTAGGTTTGCGGGTACCCGCGGGTAGCCCGCGCCCGCAATGTCGGACGGGCTTGGACACAACATCCAACCCGTTAAGCGGGCTTAGCCCGGCCCGCGCCCGCGACACCGGGACAATATTTTGGGTAAAGCCCGTCCCAAGCCCGGCCCGCGCCCGCATTTGCCCAGGTCTACCCTTCAGCTAGATGAGATCCCCTACAACACCCATATACTCCCCTCCCTACCTCACAAAAATATTTTAACATATATTTTATCTTAAAAAAAATTAAAAAAAATATATTTATATTACTAACATCTATTTTTATATATTTATAAAATTTTATTTTAAAAAATCATGTTTTAAAATTTTTAATAATTGTATTTTGTTAAATATTGCCTTTTTAATTTTTAAAAATGTTAAAACATGATTTTTCAAAATAAAATATTATAAATATATAAAAATAGATGTTAGTAATATAAATATATTTTTTTAAATTTTTTTTAAGATAAAATATATGTTAAAATATTTTTGTGGTGTAGGGATTGGAGTAGGAGATGATGTAGAAGAGTTGCACTGCCCTTCAGCCGGATGCTTGGGCTTCTTCCAATTTTATATTCTAATTAATTCAAGTATCGGTACTAGATGGCTATCGATAAACATGGCCTTAGGTAAGGGAACTTCCTCCAAATTGGAGGAATTTAACTTCTCGGGAAGTTGAATTCCTGGGTTTTTAGATGTTTAAAATATCAACCAAACACATACTTTTCTCCTACTTCCTTGGATTTTATACTTCCTGGGTTTTTGAATTACCAACCAAACAAGCCCTAAGGTATGGAAACTATTACCTAAGGTGGGAATGAACAAAAATACTTAAAAAATTAAAAAAACAAAAAAAAAACCAAACAAAATCAAAGAAAATAATTTTTTAAAAAAAAACTAGGATAATTTAATTTGAGAAACCATTCCTAAATAAGCTTAGTAACCTATGCTCTTTTTTTGGATAAAATTAACCTATGCTCTTAGGATATAAGTTACTACTATAAAAAATTGTTTTGGATTACCAAACAACCCATTAGCTAATTGGAGGCATACATTAATAAAACGGTTGGTAACTGATTTATTGGGCTCTATGAGTGGGCTGACTCCAAATTTGTTGGGCCTCTTTATTGCATACTGCAATTTAGTGATATAAGTTAAAGCCCAACAGATTCTATTTTTGACATTTTTTGTACAAACATAATTAACTACGCAAATATAATTGAAGTTGATAACCAACAAATTCTATTTTAGCATTCCAACTTCCCACCATCATTTTTTTTATTTTCAATGATCTGTTTGATACTTTTATACATTATTTAATCGCCGATAAACAACACCATAGAAAATCATAATTAACCATTATTTTGGTTGATTAATTTTCCGCTACAAATTTTCCATTAATAATAATTTGGAAAAAAAGAAGCACCAAAATTTACAAATTGTTTCCTACTCCGTACTCCTATATACATCAATTGACCGACTGACTCCGATTGGCGAACAAAACGGCAAAAAAGGGCGTCGTTTCGCCTCACCAGACGGACTTGGGGTGGATCAACGGCCAGGATTCACTGATCCCGAAGTGGCAGTGTTTCTGGAGATCCTCGAGGTTGAGCAAAGAGGAGGAGTCGGAGCGGGAGAGGAGGGAGAGGATGTGTTCGAAGAGGAGCTCGTCGCAGGGGAGGGAGAGTGGGCCCCACTGGGGGCCGAATCCGTACTCCTCCTCCGCCTGCACCAGGAGCCTCCTGAAGATGGGGTGGTTGAGGTGAGTCGCCCGGACGATGAACCGCCGCCCGGAGCTCCCGACGGAGACCGCCACGTGACCCGGAGGGACGTCGGTGGGGACTGACAGGCGTGAGGACGCCGCCTTCTGCCTCCAGCGCCGGACCATCTGCCGGAGCCGTACAATGTAACGGATCTTGCTGCATTTGCCTTCACCTGCTGCCATTTTCGTATCCCGACTCCCGAGGCGTTACGAGATGAGCTAAGAGAGAGATGGGGGAGTTGGAGTGTTGGAGGATTAGTCGGTTTTATAGAAGCTTCGGGATTAATCGTGTTCGGTTTTTCTATTAGTCGTTTTTCTTTTAAACGGAAATAATTCGACGCGTCTAGTGTGGTGGATCGAGAGGTCGAAAATGACAAACACACTAACTATTATGATACAAAACGGAATAAAAAAAAACAAAAAAAGGACCTGCCCTCAATCAATCACAATAACGAGCTGCCAACAAGCATGGAAGTCAATTAGTTAGTTACTAGTATAATAACTTGCACATGTCCTTAAATAAGAATATTTTTTTAACTCTCTGTCACTAGTTATAATAGGTTAAATTGCTATATTTCAAGTCATTGCTTTATTTCTTTTTCATTTGTTTGAAATGAGTTAGTTTGTCGTTTGAATGACAAATAGATTGCACGAGTATTTATTATGAGAAAATAAAATTGATCCTTTTTTTTTCAAATCTAGATATTAATATCACATATATTGTTAGGATAATCATGATTAAGATTGTAAATTTGAAAAAAATTACAATCTTAAGATATTGTTAGGATTAGGCCAATGTTTTACTCCCTCTGTTAATTAAAACTTGTCATTTACTATTCATGCACGCTTTTTTAGAATGATAAAAACTATATGAAATATTAACTTTTTTTAAAATTTGTTTTTTATAAATTCATACTTAATAGTAACAAGTATGAAATTATTAAAAAAATATATTAAAAACGTTAATATTTTATATAGTTTTTAACGCCTCAAAAAGCGTGCATGAATAGTAAAACGTCAAGTTTTAATTAACGGAGGGAGTATTAGTTATTCCATACTCCCTCCGATTGGAAATATAAGGCTTTGACTTTTGTGCACGTAGTTTAAGGAGCTAAAAACTATATGAAATATTGATTTTTTTAATCAATTTTTTTTACATTATAATACTTATTAATAATATGTATTATAATGTAAAAAAATTTAATTAAAAAAATCAATATTTCATATAGTTTTTAGCTCCTTAAACTACGTACACAAAAGTCAAACGCCTTATATTAAAAATCGGAGGGAGTATTTGAATTTTAATAATAATAAATATAATAATAATAATAACAATAACAACAACAACAACAATAATAATAACCTATTCCAAATTAAAAAAATTTAACCGATTATGTTAAATTTTGCTCGGTAAAAAATGTTTGAACTACTATCAAACTGTCATATGATGCATAAATTAAATATTTAACGTATCTCTCTTTTGAACCTTCCTATTATTCTTCTCTGTGAGCGCCTTACCTTTATTATTTGTCATCGTGGACAATTTGATCTAGTTCGTTTGAAAAAAACTTTTCATACGACATAACATAAGAATATAGGATCACTAACTCAATATATAGATAAGAGATATATGGAATATCTTTTTAGTTCTTCAGAATATATCTGCAATTGATCTGGATATATACGACAATTAGGATATATACGACAATTAAGATATATTGGCAATTAGGATACATACGGCGATTAGATAAGCTACTTGATTTTTTTTTTTTTTTGATTAGGAAAGAATTCGGGTGAGCTAGCTCTACCCGATAGCATCCTTACGGATGAGGTCTGAAAGACCTGAATTGTTGTAGATATCAACACCCCTGGCAGAGTGGCAAAGGTGTGCAACCTTATCAGCCACTCTATTGCCAATCCGGGGAACATGAAAAAAAGAAACTTCTTTCATAGTCGATAGTAGGGTTTTAACATCTGATAGAATGAGCTCAATTTCCCAAGGGCATTTAGCCTGGTTGTTTAGATGATTTATGATTATGCTAGAGTCACCCTCGATATGGAGTTTGTCGAGTCGGAGTCGGATAGCGTGTTGGACTCCTAATTTTAAGGCTAACGCTTCAGCTGTGATGGAGCATTGTTTTCCTAGTTTTTGGTAACATATGGTTATTGGTCGACCTTTCCAGTCCCGAATAATAGCCCCTGCTGAGCTGTCCGAATTTGTCAAGGTAGACCCATCAAAATTTAATTTTAGCGTTCCCGTTGGGGGTTTTCGCCATTTTGTTTTCCGGTTTATGTGTTTCTGTTTTGGTCGTGTAGGAGTTTGCGGGCGAAGGGGGGGTCCTCATCAAAATCACTCTCCATTCGAAATGTTTTATTCCAATTGTTCATGTGAGTTTTAATCAAGTGTATTGTAGCGTCCCTACATGGAATGGGAATCTGTCTGAATATGTGTTGGTTCCGAGTGAACCAAGTTGTCCACCAAACAAAGGCAAGCTCCAACTTAGCCGTGTGAGTAAGATTATTCCCAAGAAAGGCTAAAACAGGTTTAATGTCCCGAGATTGGTTTGTCATGTTGGAAATGGTTGAGTCTAAGTGAGAAGGAAACTTTTGAAGCGAGCGTACATAGGAACATTCAATTAAAAGGTGAGTCTCATCTTCAACTACCCCATCACAGAGACAACATGTGGAAGGTATAGGCACCCCGCGAGAGGCTAACCTAGAGGCAGTGGGGAGGCCGTCCTGGCAGATTTTCCATAAGAAATTTTTTATTTTAGGCGGAACATTAATATTCCAAATCCAAGCATTGATGTCAACGTTAGAGGATGAACGTGATGTGATTAGCTTGTAGGCACTTGAGGTCGTAAACCAACCAGCCCTATTAGGCCACCAGTATAACCGATCCTCGAACGAGGATATTGGCAGTTGAATGTCCGTTATTTCTGTGACTATGTTGGAGGGAAGCACGTTATTGAGTTTCTCTGTCCACCATCTCCCTCCTAAAATATAATCACTAACCATCTCCTCCACATTGCCACCTAGGGGGCAGTCGTCCCTAGATCGCAAAGAGGAAGTTGTAATCCAATTATCTGTCCAAAATTTAATAGATTTCCCATTTCCGGTTGACCATATGAGGTCAGATTTAAATTTATCAATGAGGGTAACCATTTTAGCCCATTGCCAGGACGAGTCGCCATGTTTCTTGTACTCTAGGATGTTAGAAGATCGTAGGTACTTATAGTTAATTAGTTTAACCCAAATATTATCTGGTTCAGCTAAAATCTTCCAAAGTAATTTCATTTGGAGCGCCTCATTCATTTCTTTTGATTTCCTAAGTCCTAGTCCTCCACATTTTTTCGGTCTACAAATCCTATCCCAATTAATGAGAGGCCGATGTTGAAGATCTTTGTTCCAGAAAAACGTTCTATTAATTTGGTCAAGCTCTTTGTGTATTGAACTGGGTAACATAAAGCTTTGCATTGTGTATAGTGGTTTAGCTGACAGGTTTGTATTAATAAGGGTTGCCCGCCCCTGTTGCGATAAAGCATTTGCACGCCATTTGCTTAGCTGTTCTTTAGATCGACAGATGATATCTTCAAATGTTTGTTTGTTAACTTTACCATTAATAATAGGACAACCAAGATATTTTTCCAACGATTTTTCGTTTGTAATATTCAGGCAGCTACGGAGTTCGACAATCCTGGAGCTCGAAATTCCTTTTGTTGCTTGGAAGCTTGACTTATGGTAGTTCACCTTTTGACCTGAAACTTTACAATATGAATCAATTATTATTCTGACTCTTTGGGCAGCATCCAAGCTTCCTTTTGAGAAAATGATAATGTCATCTGCAAATGATAAGAAAGGGACACGGGGACCGTTCCTACCGAAAGAGAAACCAATAGGGCTACTGTCCAAATTTGTTTCTGCTGAGAGTTTCCGTGCTAAAATTTCGGCTCCTAGGATAAATAGGAACGGGGATAGAGGATCTCCTTGCCTAAGCCCACGAGAGGGAAAAAACAAGTCCGTGGGACCGTTGTTCACCAGAACTGAGAAAGAGACGGTTGTAACACATTCCATAACCCAAGAGATGAAGGTGTTGTGAAACCCAAATTTTTCCATAATCCTTTTCGTAAAACCCCAAGATAAGCTACTTGATTAATTACTATTAGAAAAGATTAGTTTAGATTATATTAGTTTAGATTTTTTTTTTATAAACCGATAAGATTAGTTTAGATTTTTTTTTAATTGGCATATCCAAACAATTATTAGTTTAGATTTTTTTATAAATCGCTATTAGTTTAGATTTGTTTAGATTAGATTAGTTTATATTGGTTTAGATTAGATTAGTTTAGATTTTATTATAACCGATAAGATTAGTTTAGATTTTTTGTAATTGGCATATCCAAACAATTAAAAAATTCTACTTTAAATTAATTTTATAACTTAAAATCCTACTTTAAAGAAGAAGCCGCCACATGACTTAGACGACTTCTCCTTTAGTATTATTAATAGATTTTGAGATGGGGCAAGACTACACAACACTATAATTCAATTGTATTAAGTAAGAATTCGAGATTAGATATTTGAATTTTGATGGTCAACAAGTTGACAGACAGAATACTGTCAAAATTTAATTTTGACTCACTGGGTTTTCCCTTCGATCGGATTTTGTCCCACTGAGTTTTCTTAACAAGGTTTGTAAGTGCATGCACACTCTTGGTCTAAACCTGCCAACTAGGAAAAATAAAATAAAATGAGAATTAAGCTAAAGGCCCTGAAAATTTGCCCTTATATAGGAGCCCGGGTGCAACGAGTCCATAGCGCGAGAAAAGAGGGAGCAAGAGGAGCACGTGAGCTTTTTGTCATCCGTTCACACACAAAACGACGTCGTACAACAGAATAATGGGAAGCTCGGGCCGCGACATTTTGCACTGAACACAGCTCGAAAAAAGAAGAATCAATGCGCTAACACGTGGACCAATCCTTCGGCACCACGTGGCAGTGCAAGAAATTTAATTCATTTAAACCATTTTTATGAATTTTTTGTAAATAAAAAATTATTTTTAAATGTGAATTAATTTTATCTACCCATATACACCCACTTTGTATATGTTTATTTTTTTTAAAAAAAATTATGTCAATAATACACATATACTATTATTTTTACCATATAAAAAGTCAATTTTCCCACCCATAATAATAATAATAATAATAATAACAACGATGATGATAATAATAATAATAATAAAAGGTAAATAGTAAAAGTAACTTAAGGGCCCGAGAGTCGGGCTTGCAAATGAGGGTGCAAAAAATAAAAAGATGGAATGGGGCCCTTAAGGTAATGTGGCAGAGAAAAAGTAAGTTAAAGACCCAGAGTCGGGCTCACGGGTGAGGACGCTCTAACGAGGCAGTATCACCAAAGCATATCAAAACATATATGTACTCCTTTTCCCTTAGCCTTAGCTAGTTTTTTTTTTGTCTCATTGGGTTTTTCCAGGCGAGGTTTTTAACGAGACAATTTGTAATGTCAGAGGTGTACATCCAAGAGGGTATTATAAAATTAAGAGGTGGATGTTTCACCTTCTCTAGCCTTCCCATTTATACCATCTTTCTTACCTTTGCCTATATATATATAAGTCACATACTCACATATGATAAAATACACACATCAATAAGAAGTCTCTCTACTCCATATTATTCTTCCCATGAAGTATTATTCTAGTTAAAGTCTCTCACATTATAACACAATTAAACTATATTCTTAGCTCTAACTCATTTAAAATCATATAAATTCTATTCGGCTTAAATTATAGAACGTTTTACTTTTTTTCGCATGCTTTTTAAGGAGATAAAAACTCTGTAAAATATTAACTTTTTTAATTAACTTTTTAAAATAATATTATACTCCCTCCGTTCGGAAATAAATGATGTTTGACTTTTGTGCACGTAGTTTTAGGAGCTAAAAAATATATAAAATCTTATTTATTTTAATTAATTTTTTTCACAATTTAATACTTATTACTAATAGATATTAAACTATGATGGACACCAGCTCTTTGCTGTTTCCTTGGGCACCAAGGCCCTCTTGCCCAAGCTTGCAAGGCAAGCTTGGAAGCTTGTACGGAGTATATTTTTTATATTTATTTATGGATAAATATATATACCTATGATATGCTATATATATTTGTTCATAAATACGGAGTATATGTATTTATATATATTGGCCCGTAAGGGTTTTTTTAAATCCCGAAAGGGTTTGAGTAAACCCACCCGAAAGGGTTTGAGTAAATCCCGCAAGGGCTTGACGATATTCTTGTAGGTTAAATCTTGTTGGTGTTTTGTTCGAGCAGCTTGCGGCTCTGCTTCCGATGTTTCTTGGAGGTCTTCTGCTTGGTTGGGGGGTGTGGAGTCTGGAGTCGGGACTGGCTGGGGTCGAGGTGGTGCGCTCAGGGCGTCTCCGTATCTAGGACTGAGTTTCCTTGGAGTTCGTCTGCACTACCCACAGGAGATAGAGTCCTGCTGTACCGCTGGCCCGCGGTGCCACTGTTCGGTGGTGCTTGGCTTCGTTCTTCGGCGGCTTCCTCAGCTTTCTTGGAGTTGGTCTTTTTGGATCGTCTTGTTGTAGAGTTTATTTCTGCTTGTTTCATTTCACTCGTTATTAGTATTTCTGTATTTTAGGTTGTACGCTTGACAGTTCGCCGTCTGCCGACTTTGTCGGCCTCTCGATGAGTCAGGCCTGTCTGACCTTCGAATTTTTACCTAATCATAAAAAAAAATTAAACTATGAAAAAAATTAATTAAAATAAATAAGATTTTATATAGTTTTTAGCTCCTAAAACTATGTGCCCAAAAGTCAAACATCGTTTATTTCCGAACGGAGGGAGTACTTATTTAATAATTATAATTATATTTTAAAAATAGAATAAAAAAGTTAATATTTTATAGAGTTTTTAGGCTTTTTAGCTCTTTAAAAAGTATGCGAAAAATAAAACGACATATATTATGAGATGGAGGCGGTATTTTTTTTAAATTTTTTTTTATTTGAGACTTCTAATAACAATGAGGTTGAAGGATAGAAGGAAGCACATTCGAGAACGAGCGCTTTGGATTTAATAGAATTATAAAAAAAATTTACTGGTGTTATGGAGGATTCACAATATCCATGGTGTGTGAAAATGGGTCAGGTTATATAGGTGAAAATCGTCATTCTATCACCCACTCAAATCTTCACCCGTCTTGTTCCATTACATGTAAATCCTTCACCTGCATCTAACCGAGTGATTATTTAGTATCCAATAAGACGAGGGATTAAAAAATTTAATGAAGTAGTAAACGCAACTATATTAAAAATTAAAAAGACTACTAATCATAGTAACTAGTAACTCTATAGTGTAACGAAACTAAGTCTCCCTCCATTTTGTCTAAAAGTAACATAATAGAAATTTTGATCTATTATGAATTTTTTGTTATAGTAGGGCAAACAGTAAAATGCCTTATCAAGGTAAGGTTCATTTTTTATCATCCCTGCGGATAATGTTAATTAAATCCCCATACAATAGGAGAGTGTTGACAAATAAAATCCACCTCTAAGTTTAGCAATATAATCAACTGCTACATTTGATTGTCTAAAGCAATGCCGGAATTCAATTTTATCAAAATTTCCTCTCATCAGATTGATCTTCTCGATTATTCTACAAATCACTCAATCAGCCTTGGTGCTATCATTTATCGCATTCACTACTTTCAAACTATCACCTTCAATAATTACTTGTGTTAAACCTATCTCTATAACTCGCTGGACTCCTAAGCAGAAAGCATCCGCTTTTGTTTGGAGGATGGATCCCGACTTTCTTCTCTGCTAAAAGATATCGATCATCTGGCCTGTACTGTCCCTAATGATGCCCCCATATTGGCAATCATCAAGGGCTCTAACTGAACCATCTACATTAACTTTGTAGATGACATGTGGTGGTTTAACCCACATAGAGGTCTTTTGTTTATCTTTACTAGCTACTTGTTCTTTTTTCATTTAATCTAACTTGGTTCCAATCCTTTATATTCTTGCAAATAGGGTGGATTATAGATGAATCTATCTTGAAGTTGTTAAAAATGATTTTATTTCTCAATTTCTAAATGGAGTGGGTTATAAAACAGAGTTTCTCAAAATGGGGATTATTATGATTAATGGATTTGAGGTCTTCCTGAATATTGACTAATTCAGTTAGATGAATCAAGAAACATGTGAAATCTCTCATTTAACTTACAATTCTTATTTGTCACATTGAATGAAAGATTGTAAATTGATTTCTATTATTAGCACATCATTAATTTAAGAAATATACATCCAACATTAGTGAAACATAAAGACGGATTATTGAAGCAGTATGGGTGTAAAATCATCTACAATTCACCTCATCATCCGCTTTTTACATATTTTCACCCATAAAAATAGTACGATAAAATGGATACCCGTCCTCCATTTTTAGCCCTACCCTTAAAATGGTTCACATTCAGCAAAGTGGGGTTTTGAGCGCACGAACGCTTTAGACACCGTTGGTTAACCCATCACATGCACATCAGCATAACCACTAGTCTACCTCTTACATGACATCTGCATAATCTAGCTTTCCCTCTTTGCTTTTGTTTATGCCTCAATATAAAATAAATATTATATATTAGTCTATAAAATATTTTAATCAATAATTCAATATAAAGTATAATACTCAACCAGTACGTATATAAGGCCATCTCCCATGGTAAGCAAAAAAATGGGTTTTGGCCGAATTTTGCTCTCACCCTAAGCCAAAACTCATTTTAGCATTTTTGTTTTTGGCCTATTTCTAAAATAAAGGCCAAATTTGGCTTCCTCTTTTGGAAGACCAAATGCTATTTATTTATTTATTAATTTATTTTTAAGTGTTTAATATTTATGTACATCTATAAATAATACAATTATAAGCCTATATATTTTATAGTTATGGTTTTTAATTAAAAATAAAAGTTGTTCTATTGTAAAGATATTCAAGAGTTCTTCAATATGACTATAATATTCGACATATTTGAATTATCATTGCATAAATAATATTTTTAGAAAATCAAATTAATACTCCCTCCGTCTCAAAATACATGTCTTTTTAAGACTATGCACGAGATTTAAGAAGTAGGTTAAGTGTAATGATTAGATGTAAAAAATAGGTTAAGTGTAATGATTTGACTTTGGTATTAGATTATTTGTTTCTTTTTTTTTCAATTTGTAAGGAGGAGAGTAGGGGTGATGTACAAATTAGAGTAATGATTAGATGTAAAAAGTAGGTTTAGTGTAATGATTAAATCTAAAAAGACATGTATTTTTGACAAAATTACATGGGCTAAAAAGACATGTATTTTGAGACGGAGGGAGTATTTTTTTATTATAGATTCATCAAAATTATAATAAAAAATAATTATTAAGTTGTTTAAAGTACTAAAGAAGAAAAAACAAGTACAAATAAAACTACCAACTATTGAATCATGATCACATCTAATATTCTGGTAGATCCGCATTACTCTCTTCATAACCATTTCATGTTCCGAAGCCACCACTTTGATCATCTTCATGTATATAGTTTTTATTGCTTGTTCGAAAGTTACAACAGTCATAATTTTCAATAGTTTAATTTGAAGAGTGAGATGATGACGATATTCGAGAAGAATTCATGGTTGATTCAAATTGAAATGATAAAGATAGAATCAGATAACGGAAATGAGATATGAAAGTTTTAAATTATATTAGTATTATAAGAAATTTAGCCTGTCAAAATTGACCTACGGTGGGAACAGTAAAACCGTATAATAGGCCAAAAGAGAATATTTTATAGAATATTCTCTTTTGGTAGGTTATTTTCCCTAGCCATTATGGCTTATGAGGGAAGATGCTCTAATAAAGATAGAATTGTTATTATCTGGTATACACTACAAAAGAAAAAAAAATTAGCCACGATCTTATTTTTATTTGGGTTATATTACATCCACTATTCAAGCACATTTTTTTAAAATATAAAAACAATATAAAATATTTTTTTAGTATATAATTTTTATCATTGTAATAAAACAAAAAACATATATTAATAATAAATCAGATCAGGGCTGGACATGAGGAGAGACAAAACAGACCTCCACCCCAAAATTTAAAGGGGGTCCAATTTTTTTTTAGGTATATGCATTTTTTTTTATTAGTAAGTTTAACTAAAGTCATTATAGTGTATTACAAGCCTCATTCTTTCTCATTATTCCAAGGTTCAATCCTCTTTGTCACCCGTTAATTTTGTTGTATTTTTTTTCTCTAAAATTTTATTTAATGATCACTAAAAAACCACCAATAAAATAGAAATTATCTATTATATATGGTCCTAAAAAATAAACATAATTTTCTTAATATTTTATTTCCTTTATCTTGTGCAACTTTACATTTTAAATATAAAATTTAGATTTTCACAAACCCGTTTTAAAAGAATAATTACCCAAATCATAAATAAAAAAATTATTTAAAATCATCCATTTGAGCTTTTTTATATATAAAAAAATAGTTAAATAAAATAAAATAAAGGAACGAAATAATAAGGAAATTTTTTTTAAAAAAAAATAAAAGTAATGGCCCCATTTTTATATCTCGTCTCAGACATTTCAAATTTCATATCCGATCCTGTAATAAATAACATCTATTAATAATACTAATTCTGCTAGCATTTTACTGACGTGTCACGCCCATAATTAAACTTGAATTTTTTATTCAAATGATATTTTTCTTATTGGTCAATATTATTGCTTAAATTTGAAAATACACGTTTCCTATTTTAAACATATTTGTTTCCTATTTTCATACCAATCAAAAGTTTCTTTTCTTATTAACCGATATTATTAAGGGAAGTTTAAATATTTGTTTCCAATATTATATTTATCAATCATATTAAAAATGGCTAGATATTTAATTCAAATGTCAAAATAAAAATTAATTATAAAAATCAATGATTCTCAAAATCATATTTATTTTCAAACTTTACATATTATATGGTATAGACATCTTAATTTTTTTTTGAAATTTTTTAAATATTTTTGGAGATAGAAGCAAAACGTCATTAACTTTAAGAAGAGATTATTTTTGCACATGTTATCCTTCAAAAATTGTAGAAAAAATAATTATCAAAAATAAATATTTTAAATCTATACTGACTCTACACATTCTACATGACATCTATCTAAAATTTTAACCTAAGATTTTTTCAGATAGAAATTATATTTATTCTAAACATCTTAAATGACTATTGGAAATACAAAAAAAAAGAACATTTTATGATCTACATACAAAAATTGAAGAATTTTTAGAAAAGCAAATGTGAACTTTGAAGAAATAAATAAACACTATTTTATGATTAAATTTTGGGTGTTTGGCTTCAAATATTGAAGAAAAAAAATCCAAAATGATATTTTACATCTATATTTATTTTATACAACTTAGAAGGCCCTTATTATAGTTTCAATATTTTAAGGCTTACAAAAGTTTTTTTTATGAAGTTAGGAAAAATAATCTATTTGTGAATATTCGATTTCAAAAATTAATTATAAAAATCAATTAGAGCCAAAAAAAAGTTTGTTTTTCTTACAATTTACTTATTTTAGACAACTTAAATGACTATCGAAAAATAAATAATATTTTAATACATACAAGCATTACTAATGCTTATTTTACATCTTGAATGAGGCTTCTTAGATCACTTTTCTACCTTTTAGGATCTTTTTTTTTTACCATCTTACCTTTATTTTCACTATTTATTTCCCTCTCTTTCTAGCCATCTTTCTAATAAAAATAATGAATAAGTTATATATATCTACATAACTTCAAAAATATTCGCACAATCATGTGCTTATGATTTTTTTAATCTTTGTATGGGAGCTTATATTTTCCTTTTTAGATTTATCCTAATGATAATAATTATATATTTATTTCAATTATATTAGGTGGTGTGTTTGAGTATTATTACTACTTTACCCTATTAAATCATTTTCAAAATTTGTATTGTATCTCTTTCCAACTAATTTATAAATTATCAAAAAATACTTTATACATATTTTTGTTGTAAACAAGTATATATTAAAATAGTATTATCACTACGCCAAATTGCAAGTTAAGCGACGTACATAAATGGTCACCTGAAGTCGAATTGGGTCACCTCAGACTTCAGATGACGCATAGTCGTCACCTGAATGGTGATCGCCTGACCGTCGTGCCCTGAGATTTTAGGCGACGATTCTATCAAAGTTGGTCGCTGGAAGTGATTCGGCACATTTAAGTCAAAGCCCGACAAAAGCCCGGCCCGGACGAGTCAGGCGACCAAGTTTTCGTCGCCTAAAAGATAGCAAACGTTGTCAAAGAGGGCATTCAAGTGACCAACTATGTCGTCGCTTACCAAATCAAGTGACGTAAATGTTCGTCACTTGAGACTGTAATCAGGGTGGATTGAATTATGAAATTCGTCACCTGATGCATCAAGTGACGAATATTGAGTGCATATGTTGATTGCCAGAGTACTCATGTGAGGAGATCTCGTAGTATGTTCGTCGCTTAATTATATTTCAAGTTTTTTTATAAAATTAAGATGACGAGATTAGTCTATGTTCGTTTCCTGTGTTAATGACCATCCAAAAATATATAGACCGTAAGTGGTTGTGCCCCTGTTTTTTACCATACTAAAAACACAAATGTACATGTACACAATCAAATACCATTCAAGCATGCAATTTAATGTGGGCCTACCGACTTTTACTCAGGTGACGACTCTACGTACGTTCGTCACCGAATTTACTCAAGCGACGAACAAATGATAACTTCGTCGCCCGAGCTTCGGTCTGCTTTGACTTTTCCTGGATTCGACTCAGGTGACGAAGTTGTATATGGTACGTCGCCTGAAGGGATCTCAAGCGACGAATCCACAAATGTACGTCACCTAACTTGCAAAATGGCGTAATGTATAGATACATAAAATGATGTTCAAAATAAAATGGATCAATCTCCCGTGCCTTGTAGTCACGGGTATTACACTATTGTTTTTACTAAAAAGATGGAATGAAGTATACATACAATTAATAAGTGGGAAATTAGGTTGTACAAATTACAGATGGAGTCGCACTAGCGGCGTACGATTAAGATTCCAAGAGGTTTGATCAGCTGTCAAAGTGTTACCATTATATATATATATATATATAGAGGATAGATCATGTGTAAGCAAATCTTACTGTGTAATTTGTGAGCAAATCTGGAGCGTCGGATTAAGAAGATCAAACGGATGAGATTAAAAGTAACTTGTGAACAGTGACATTATTCTTAGGTACCAAGTGATTATTCGTATGTACATACATATGAATAATCCTTTGTTGCATACGAATAATTACATTTGTTCATACATACGAATAATTACATTATTATACACGAATAATCGCTTGGTACCTACGAATAATTTCTCTGCTCACAAATTACACCGTAAGGGTTACTTATACGAGATCCAACCTATATATATATATATATATATATATATATATATTAATTAGGAAGATATATTCGTTCAATTATACAGTATAAGCAAAATGATTGAATTCCAATTAATTGGTACCTAAAATTAAGGCCTGTAGCTAGCGGAGTCGTATTAGTTTATAATGTAATTATTATTAATCATAATCATATATATGCACATCAATGAAATTATATTTTTCTAAGTAAATAATCATAATCAATTCACCAACTTAGAATGTACGACCGGTTAATTATAAGAGTTGCATTAATTCGACCTCTCGTGCTCAATAGTTGAGCATTTTGGATCGTCATCAAGACGTTTGCATTCATTATATATATACATATACATACATATATATATATATATATATATATATATATATATATATATATATATATATATATATATATATATATATTAATATATAAAATCATCTGCCTATCTTTGGCTATCAAATCCCTTCTATCAAGCAAATCAAGTCGCTTAACTTTATTTGCCCAAAAACGATTCAACACCGTTTTCTTCTTTGTATTCTCTACTTAATTAATTTCGCCATCAGACTAACTATATTAAATTATTGACTTTTTATTAGACAGGTCAATATTATCATTCGGGTAGTGTTTAAGTTCGGGTATTTGAGCTCCAGGTAAATCAAGTTTCGGATCAATTGGTTTATCTGTTGTTTCGGGTCGACACAACAGGTTAAAAAAACTCAAACCTTTTAAAAATATTAAAATATTACCAAAATTAAATTGTAATATAAATATGTTAAATAAAACTAAATAATAATATTATAATTAAATTTATAAATATTATTATAATAACATTATTATATAAATATTTTAAGTATAAAAAATCAGATTTATATAAATAACTGTTTTAAACATACTATAATTATAAAATATATACGTTATTTAATTTATGAGAGACCTTAACGAACACAATTGCATGATAAATCTGTGTGGGGTCAATCTGTTGCATGTGTGGCGTGGCTACATGGTGCTGACTCACCGGGTCGATTTTGACCCAAATGGGTCATCGGGTCTCGATCCTAAAAAATATATCCCTCGGGTTCGGGTCGATTTCGGATCCCGGCTCTAAATACGGCTTCAAACCCGCAAAATTACTGGACGTACGGATCAGGGTTTTTGGGTCGTGTCATGTTTTGACAAATCTACTTTTTTATCCATACTTTTAAGAGTTAAAAATATACCCTTTCTATTTAATTTTAATTGACTTTTAGCCTTTTACTATTTACGTATAATTTTAAAGTTGATAAAAAAATATAAAATATTATTTTTTTAAATAATTTTTTACATATTAATAATAAATATAAAATTATAAAAAATATTGTTAATATTTATATATATTTTTTATCGAAGGCAGCATGATATGCATACAAAGATAGTCGGGGTTGGCTGGGGTCGAATGTGGTGCTTTTGGGGCGACTCCGTATCCGGGAAGGAGCTTCCTTGGAGTTTCATCTGCACTAAGTTTCATCTGCACTACCCACAGGAGATAGATTCCTGTTGTACCGCTGGCCCGCGGTGCTACGTACTATTCAATGGTGTATGACTTTGTTCTTTGTCGTCGTCCATAACCGTTGAGAGTAGTTCTTCTTAGGTCGTTTTGTTGTAGAGTTATTTCTGCTTGTTTCATTTCGCCTGTTATCTGTTCAGATTATATGTTTAGACGGTTTTTCGCCTGCTGATTTATCGACATGTCGAGTATCTCGAATTTTTACTTAATAAAAAAGGTAAAACTAATTCAAATAACCAAAACTTTGGTTGGGTGTGCATGTAGCACCATGAACTTTATAAAGTAACAAAAATAACTCAAACTCTTACTACTATGTGCTTACATCACCACCAATGTCTTTTTTAAAATAAAAAATAACACCTAACTTTTATAATTTTGAAATAGAACCTGAAACAATACTCCATTAAACTAGGTTTTTAAATCAAAATTACACAAAAGGTAAATTTTTTTAAATGAAAAATAAATTTTTTTGACTTAAGATAGTTGAAAAAAATATCGCTAATTTACGTCATATTTTTAAAACCCATAATTTGGTTTGAACAAATGATATAAGTGTAAAGACTGAATATATTATTATATTATTATATTTGAGTAAATAAATTATTATTTTATTCAATCGGCAGAAATGTGAGAAAACCCGTCCTCGAGTGTAAGTTTTGACTTTAAAGTCATTCCGGCATCGTTTCGAGAAATTAGATTATAGCGGATTTGATTCCGCCTCCGAGCTCCGAGTTTTGATAAAATTAATTTAATTCCGTTTATCTTGAAATTAGTAAATTAAATTTTAATTGAATTTGATTTAGTCGGGATTCGATCGGACAAGCGGGTTTCGAGTCTATTCCGCTAATTTGAATTCTTTTGTGGGGATCTCTTTTATTTCCTATTTTCCTTTTTCCTCTCTCTCTCTCTCTCTCTCTCTCTCTCTCTCTCCCCTTCGGTCCCCCCTTCCTCACATACTCTGAAATTCACACAGCACACACAGTTTGTCTTCTTCCTTCAAGCACTTGCCTACACCCGGAATTCACACAGTACACACGCCTCTCTTCACCTCACAAATTCAGAAGTTGTTGTTTTTGTGCACCATTTCTCTCTGCCCTCCTTCTCACCCGCCCCAAAACCTCAACCCAAAAAACCCACAAGACAACCCCAATTACCCCTGAAATTTCCGAGCCCCACCGAGCCTTGGTTCAGGCCGCCAGACGCCACCAGCAGCCACCACCAGTGCTGCCGTCGCTCGCCCCACATCCCTAGTACTTCTTTCACCCCCAGCAACCAGCCGCCGCCGCCCATCTCCTCCCGGCCTCTTCCCCTGTTTCTTTCAGCAGCGCCGAGCCACCACCACCAGCCGCATCTCCATCTTCGCCTCTTTATCTTCTATGAGGCAGCAGCAGCAACATCTCTAATGCCACCCAGAAGCGCTAGCAGCAGGGCTTTCTTCTTCTCCTTCCCTGTTTCCGATCCAAGCATGGTAAGCTCGACTCCCTCCTCTTTCGTCCTCAAACACCATAAAGGTCCACTTTTAATAACCCCTACCCCCGTCCTAGGCCACGAGCGCGCTGTTTACACCTCCGGCGAACCGAAGGAGCACCGATCGAGCTCTCCGACGTCATTCCTCATCCCTTCGTTGAGTCTCCTTCCTCCTTTCTTATTCCTTGGGTTATGGGTCTTCCTGGGTAGCGATGGTTGGGAGAGCGGGAGTGTTCGGGGAGAGCGAGAGACCCCCGGAACCTGGGATTCATCTTCTTCCCTCCGTTTCGTTCCATCGTCGTTCTGGTAGCTATGGTTCTGTAGGATTGAAGATGGGGTGTGAACTGGGCGGGCTTGGGCCTAAAATTTTAAGGATCCGAATCCTTTCTTTCCGGGTCGGGTCTCATCTTCTTTTCTTGGTTGGGCCGGCTTCTTCTTTTCTTTCTGTTGGATGGGCTGATGGGTTTCGGGTTGGGCTAGTAAAACTAATTAAATTGGGTTTGGGTTTTGCTTGTTTTATTGGTTATTTTGTGGTATAATTTATGCTTGTTAGTTGATTGTTAAATAATAACTATTATATATTATTTCTGATTATGAAAATAAATTAGATATTCTGAAAATGTGAATGTATTATTTTACAAGGTTTTAAAAGTAAGATTAATTGATATAGAATTATAAATATATTTATGGATTATTTTTGGGATTATATGGATAGTAAGTGTAAAATATTTGAATATTATTATAGTTTTGGAATTTGGTTATAATTATAATATTCTGAAAATTTATCATTTTATATTGTGGTTGTTTTAAAATAATATTAATTGGATTATTTATATATGATGCTTTTATGAGGATTTAAATATGAGAGTTAGGAATTTTAAAGTGAATTGTTGGTTTTGATTTATGAATATTATTTGTGAGCATAGAAATTATCTTGATGATTTAATATTGGAGTTTATTTATATAATGTTTTTGAAATAAGAAACATGCCGGGACGATTTCTATTATATGATTTTGGAAATGGGCCTTAAGGTTTAAATGTGTAATGTCGGGTTTTGACTAAGTACGATTTTAAAAGAATTATTTGATTTTCTAAGTTGAGTTATTTGAGAGATTGTTTTGAAAATGAGATGATGAGATGAGATGAACCTGAAATGATAAAATAAGACGGAATGATCTGAAACGAGATATGAGAAGAGATGTATGATAGTTAGGGGCGCCTTGTGTGAATTAAATAGACTTATGCATTTATATGTTATTAGGTGATTGTGATATGTGGACATTGCTTGCTATCGGTGATTCATTTCTTGGATTCTGCTCTGCCTTGCTCTCTGCTGTTCGGCTTATTCAGGTAAGTTCCTTTATGGGCTTACTCAGATTCGAAAGAGATTACCGGCTTGTGAATGTATGACATACTAGGTGTTGCATAAGCATTAAAGCATGCCATGTAGTATCATGCTAGGTTGCACTTGTGATTGAGCATTCTATTTCTTTACGCGTATGAAACAGAACGGCCGTTATCTGTGATAGTCCTAGAGTCTTTGCTAGGGTCATAGGGTAGCCCAGCCCCATCGGGTGCCCTGAGTCTATCGAGTTGATATGAGCATGATGATAGCCCAGCACCATCGGGCATGTTTAATTTATTTTAATTTATGCTATGATGATGAGACATGATATGATGATGAGATATGATATGATGATGAGATATGATATGCTATAGCATCGAACTGGCCAGTCTCTGCACTAACAGAAAGGGGTGCAGAGGTAGGAGAGGGACATGCCACTTGACATTTTTTGGGCGCCTTTACAGTTATTTCTCGCATATTGTAAATTAGGATCATGCTAGTGTGATTTAATTTCCGCATTTGCATCATCTTTATTATTAGCGTATGTGTATGTTCGCTTGCTGGACAGAGCGTGTTGGGGCCTCGGTCTGACCCCGCTCGCACCCATTGTTTTTTAGGTATGATTGCTCCCTGTTTATATGGCGTGGGAAAGTCCCTCGGCGATTGCAAAGAAATCTGTCTAACCCCGCTAATCTGGCCATACGACTTTAGAATTATGTTTTGGTTTTGACCCGGCCTTGCCGTGGCTTTTGTATCTAAATCATATTTCCACTTCACTTTCGTTTAAACTGAATTTATGAAACTTCGACTGATTAGAGGTTTGAAACCTCGACCCATACCTGAATTGCAACATCCGAACGAAGGTATCCGACCGTCGAAACGTATCCCGGATATTTATATCCGGGCCGTTACAATAAGTTAGAATTATATTTGTAAAATATTTCTCAAATGAATTATTTTAATTTATTCTTTAATTGAAAATAATAATAAATTAACAAAAATACAACAAATTAAAAAATATACGGAGTATTTCAGTTGAGAATATTTCTAACTGATATAATTTGTTCTAACCAAATTATGGGTTTTTGAAATATGAAATAAATTATCGATTTTTTTCTAATTATCTTAAGCAGAATATTTTATTTTTTATTTTAAAAAATGTATATTTTATGTAATTTTGATTAAAAACTTAGTTTAATAATTTTTAGGTCCTATTTGAAAAATATAAAATCGTTTGAGAAATATTTAAAGGTAATATATAAAAAAAGTTATATTTTGCGTAATTTTTATTAAAAAATTCATTTGAGAAATATTTTTAAAAAATATTTCTAACGAATATCATTTGTTCAAACCAGATTTTGGGTTTTAAAATATGACATAAATTAGCGATATTTTTTTCAATTATCTTAGGTCGAAAATTTATTTTTCATTTAAAAAAAATTTACCTTTTGTGTAATTTCGATTAAAAAAACCTAGTTTAAGTATTGTTTTAGATTTGATTTCAAAACTATAAAAGTTAGGTGTTATTTTTTGTTTTAAAAAAGATATTGGTGCTTAGTGGTGATATAAGCACATAGTAGTAAAAGTTTAGGTTATTTTTGTCACTTTATAAAGTTCGTGGTGCTACCTGCTCACCCCACCAAAATTTGAGTTATTTGAATTAGTTTTACCTAAAAAAAAAAATGCAAACAAAGACAAAATAAAAATAATGATGCATAGAGAGAGGGTTAGGTAGCTTAATCATTAATTTAGACTAGTTATTTAATCACTTAACGAGCTTTTCCCCTCATAATCATATTCATATTTATAAAATTCATTCGAATTGAATAAAGTAATAGATGGCGCCCCTGGTTTCATACTTAGCAGCTGGCTTTCATTTTGTACTTAATATCGTCCTAAGAGTTGTTCTTTGTCTTTCTTCATTTGCTAACTCCTGCTTTACTTGTTTTAGATCGTGTTTGCACAGCAACGAATACAGTACAAATGTACAATTTCACTTTATTGCTCCATCAATTTGCATATCTCAATTATTGTTGCGTCGTAATGTCCATTTCACATCGGTTATATAAAGTCGGTTATATAAAGAGTGTTATGATTGAAGTCGTATGGATGAGTACGCATGCAAAGTCTAACACACAAGTCGTGTGAGTTTTTTTTTTTTAAAATCAATTGACAATAAAAAGTGTAGTCCACTAACTTTTATACCAAGACTTGTTTTGCTCAACGTTCGATGTAGGACTCTTTTTACCTCATTCACATCTCTCAACAGCAATTCACCCTAATTTTCTAGAAGTAAAATAATGTTACCATGCCCCACTCGGGGTGGCCCAGTTGTGTGGAGTAAGGAGGTTCCGAGTTCGATCCCTGTATCCACCTCTTTCCTTGGGTGAAAATCTAATGTTTACCTTGCTCCCTACCAGTTAGTTGGTCGAGACGGTCGACACACGCTGGTTTACCTGATACGTGTTGAGAGATGTGAATGAGACCAAAAGAGTCCCACATCGAAAGTTGAACATAACGGGTCTTACTATATGATTTGGTGGATTACTCCTTCTATTGCCAATGATTTTAGATTGGATCATCACCCAGCTTGTGTGCTAGGCATAAGAAAGCGGGTTTTTTTCATAAAAAATGTTAACATTAAACACAAAAGTTAGATAGACTTAGTGGTCGATCAAGTATCTATCTTTTCTCTTGTTTTGCTTATTTACTAAACACTTCAATTTTATAGATAAATAAATATTATAATTCCATCCCAACTAATATTGCGTACCAATCTTAATGATATACATACGCTTATACACACGACCAACCGGTATATATTTATAGCCTAACACTACGACTTGCAACTTACAAAGTTACAAGTAACAAGTAGCAAGTGCATTTGGTGTGATTTGAAGAATCATTGATCGATCTCTAATTAGAGTTGCGTCAGAAAGTTTCTTGGGATAACAACTTTGCATCCATCAATTTTACATGTACAATTCATTTAACGGTACAGGGCATGGTCCATCGCCGCCCATATATATTATGTATATCTTTTAGTTGTATTATATATATATATATTCATAATTTCATATGATACACATGATTCTAAGAAATAAATAAATGAATATTAATAATAATAATAATAACATATGATATATGTGGTCAGGAATGTGCGACTGTCAGAGTCGGTTAATCGTAAGTTACTGTCATAAGTTTGGTTTGTACGGTAGTATTTAACTAACGATGGTTCAGTTTGTTTTCGGGGTTTAGTTACGCAGTAAAATATGTTTGGTGATGGTTAAAACTGTGAACCAGAAGAGTATTGACGATGGAGTTAACCAAACAATTTTACTGGGGTTGTGGATTTGATAATAGGGGTAATTATTTGGGAAACCGGTAGCCGGTGGGCGAGGAGCGAGGTTGATGAAAGGCGTTAAGAGTAAGTAAGAAGGAGGGGGGCAAAAAGGAAGTCCAAGTACAATGTACACACTACCTGCAACTCTGCAAAGTGCTCCATCCCTTTGCCAATTTATAGCTACGGTTGCTAATTGAGATCAGATATTCGAATATAACGGATTATAGATTTATTTCAACTTTAATTTAATTTAATACGTGTTCAATATTAAATATGTCTAATATTAAAAAGTATCGAATGAAATAAAAATCCGTGCAATATAAATAATAGATTTATGATCCGTTCGTATTATTTTTTTTTAAGTTGAAACTTAAATTTAAAAAAAATAAACGAATTTTTTATTTCGGTTTTCAAAAAACATTAAAAAAACATGTGAAAGGGTTATAAATTCAAAGTTATTTAATACTAGATACGTCTCAAAATAGGATTCAAATGAATCTAGATGCATTTAGAGTTGATTCAAATGAATCTAGATGCATTTAGAGTTGCTTTTTTTTATTAGGAAAAAATTTGAGTTCAGATACATCTGAACCTCGATGGCCGACAAGTCGGTAGATAGATAACCGTCTAAGCAAAATACAGAAATAGTGCAAAATACAGGCAATAACTCTCCAATAGCGAAATTAAATACAACTAAACCGAACAAAATGAAGACGTAAACGAAGGACGAAGCCAAACACTACACTGAAGCAAAATTAAATACAACTAAACCGAACAAAATAAGGACGTAAACGAAGGACGAAGCCAAACACTACACTGAAGCAGCACCATATATACAGCGTTGCCTTTTATAGCCTGTGGTTGCCACCTTGACAGAGCCGAAAGCCACAACTTAAATTCCCTTTTTCTAGTGACTCACTATTGGCCAATTTTGAAAAATAAGAGTTGTCTAACAAAGATAGGGATTGATTTTTACATTTTGGTGTGATGAATGTGAAAAGGTAAATATATATTTTAGCAAATAATAGAGACTCGGAGATTTATCACGTACTCAGCCGAGTGAGATTGTATTGACAAATGATTGCAAAGGAGATTAAAAATGTGTTTGGCTTCTGAATTAGACAATATATTTTATAATGTATTTAAAATAATATGAATTTTAAATAAAATATCTTATAAATTGTATCAATTAAACACTAACTATTTTATAAAGTTTATAATTATATTATACACTTAATATAATTAATTGACACAATTTATAAGATATTTTATTTAAAATTTACGTTATTTTAAACACATTATAAAATTAGTAATGAAACACTATTTAAGTGTTTATAATTATAATTGCAATATAAATATAATGCATTGGAATCCAAACACACCCTATACAATCACATAATCACTAAAACATAGATAGATAAATGCATATATAAATGTATCTTAAAATTGATGAACACCGTCTATGTTACGTTTTGTAGTTGATTTAGGAACAAAAATTTATCAAAATTATTTCACCGCTATACATATAAATAATATTAATAGGTAAATATTTGATGATGTTATTTTTTTAGATAAGGAAATGAAATTAGGTCCAACTATAGTCTATCTGTAGTCCAACCTAGAGCATCATTTCGGATGAGAACCTGTATTATGTATTTGTATCCAAGTTAGCGTAAGGAGTTAAGTGTCTCAGCTGGGTCAGCTTTTCCGCAACGTTATTTACTTTCTTGTACACATGATGAAGGTAGAACAAGGAAATTTTGAGGAGGTCAAGACGGGAGTCATAAATAATCATTTCAATCTCCCAAGGGCAATTCCAAGTACCCATTAGTGCATTAACAGTGCAGATGTTATTTCTTTTGATTTCCGTATTTTGGATATTAGCAATATAGCTTCTTTTATGCCTCTATGCAGAGCCATAACTTCTGCATCAATGATAGAATTGCAGTTGTTTTTACCAGCATTGAGGCATATGGTGCGTGCATTGTGATTTCTGATAATATAACCAATGGAGGTTTGTTCGGAGTTTAGTCTGGGGTCATCAAAGTTCAATTTGAAATGCTTTTTCTTAGGTTTTCCCATTTAATATTCTTTTTTTATTCGAGCTATTGTTGGTACAACAAGGGTCTTTACTTTTATGTGCTTCATCGTCTTGTTCGTCTTTTGAGTTTATCCAGTTGAGGATGATTTTCTTTGTGAATGTTGCTATCGGGTTTGATGATGTTATTCTATTTATATCTAGATTGTTTTTTTTATGAAAATTCAAAAGATTTATTTATACCAAAATTAATTATTTAATAGTTATTATTCTATATATATATTATTTTTGGTAGAATGAATTCTTTATAACTATATTAATTTTTATTTTACTATATGCATTGGGTATATGATGAATCATTATTAAAAAAAAAAAGGTAATTGATGAATCTTACATCCTAGCATTTTATCCAATTGCACGGACATTCAAGTAAGATCCAACGAATTAATTTCATAATAATCCGATTCACATTCAACCCTAAAATTTAGATCCTGATTTTCCTCTAGCCTCTTTCCATAGAGATGGTATCTGTCACTGCATCCAAAAAAAAAACACACTGTAAAGAAAACCTGCAGATTTTGCAGCTTCATCTTTCCTTGATAGCAAGATTTATCAGAGATTTCACTTGGTTGTATTGGCCTTTCAATTTGCACTTGCTTGTATCATTGTATGGTGGTTAATAAGAAAAATTCACCTACCTCCCAAGGCACAAACCACATTGTGGTCACTGGTCATTTGGCCGGAGGAGCCGTGTACCAGGTATATTATGGTCAGGCTCTTGAGATTAGTCGGATCCACAAAATAGACTCAATAGTTAAGCCAACTTTTCATATTGGGCAAAGTAGCAGACAGACAAAGTAAAAGCAGTAAAGGAGCTGATATAGTGATATCCTAACAAGAGCAGTACATCTCCTTCAGTCCTTGGTCACATGGGAAAATGAACCACCATATCTACAAAGATTTTCATGTTATCTAGTCTCCCACCTAGGTCGGAAATGGGAGACGGATACTCATTCACCTGCGTTACCTGCACTATTTTTGTGAGTGAATTTATAACAAAAAACGGGTAATGGGTGAGAGGGCGGATTAGAGTGATGATTATTCACTCATAATCCACTTCAATAACCCGCCTTGTTAATCCAGCCCAATAGCCCCCCCGATTTTCTCACAATAACAAAAAACTTATAATTTTATTTCTAAAAAAACCCTAATAGTTTGCTGATGTAGTTATGTTTCGCCCTTATTATTTAGAGGTCATTTGGTTGGCAATTGAAAAACTCATAAAGTAGATAAAAATATACTTCATCCGATCTAAAATGTATGATATTTTAGACCTGAGCACAAAAATTTAAAAACATCTCATTTATATCTAAATACACTATAAAATAATTTTCTCTCTCCAATCACATTTATTATGCACAAATTTGATTGTTAAAATAAAAATAATTGTACAATTTAAGGTGAAAATAGTGAAAAAGTAAATGAAGTGTAATTATTGCTTTTAAAACATATATCAAACATTATTGAAAAAAAATTCACCCAAAACATCAAATAGTTTAGATCGGAGGGAGTATGTGTTTGGTTGAATTTCTTATCACGAAAAAACCCAGGAAGTTAAATTATCGTGAATTTAAATTCCTCCATTTTAAAGGAATTGAACTTATCTAGGCAATTCCACCTTTTATAATTAGAAATTCTCACTTTCCTTATGTTAACTCCTAGTCCTACAATCTTAAATCTAACCAAACACATTTTCTCAATTGTCGAAAAGTACAATTTATAGGAATTCACTTTTCGGGAAGAAATTTCCAGGGAATTATTCTTCCCGTGTTAAACCAAACAAGCCCTTGCTAATGTAGGATGTGTATTTATTAAATTAATGATGTGCTAATAATAAAATCAACTTACGTTCTTCTATTCAGCATGACAAATAAGAATACGCAATCTTATAAGTCAAATGGGAGATTTCACATGTTTCGTAATACATCTAGTTAAAACAATTATCATTTCAATGGATCAAATTTTCTACCCCTTCCGATTTAAAATGTAAGAGTTTTTATTATTCAACACGTATTTAAAAGAGCTAATAAGTATTTAGTCTTAAAAAACTATTTATTTTTAAAGAATACGTAAACTTTTTATTAATTTTTCAAAAATAAATTTAATATTTATTACTAATAATTATTTAGTTTTAAAATAAATAATAAAAAATAATATTTTATATAGTTATTAACTCCATAAAATACATGTTAAAAAGTCAAACTTCAAATTACTACGATATAGCTAGAGTTACTAGTAACTATGACTACTAGTTTTTCTTTTCTTTTTTTAAAATAGTTGGATCCACAACTAAATTAAGTTTTTGACTTTCTCATCTTATTGGACGCCGGTGATGAGGCGAGGCAGGTAGAGATTTAAATATGCAAAGCAGCTGATGGAATGGCGATTTTCATCCATAACCCGCCCAATTTCCACCCCTCTTCGCAAGTGAGCGTAACGCAAGATAAATATTGTTCAATGCGTTGGCTATCTAGTCTCCCACCCCTCTTTGCAAGAAAGGCTTGTCATCTTTCATCAACTAGATGCTTTAAAAGACAGTGTCATTTATAGAGTACATGTCAACAGGCCGGATTACACGGGATTGTCCTTGGTAGTCCTAATATCATTTTCTGCAACACCCCTCATTGTTACTCTTTCTACTTGATGCCAAAAAAACAGCACATGGAAAGGTGGAAAGCCAAAAGAAAAGTATCACCCACCAACTCAACAGACAAACAGGAACAAAAACCACAGTAGTTATAACCTCTAGCTGTATATGAAGGATCAAATGAACAAAATTACCAACGATTAGATGATGGCGATCGGGGCCCGGAAAGGGAAGTGTGAAGAACCTCCATGTTCCATTGAAGCAGAAAACCCATACTGGCAAGTTACACGACTTAACGAGATATTCAAATTCAAATGAAGAAAGAAAGATGAAATTAAATCTCCGGCACCAGTAATTTCATTCCTCAGGTAACACATTATGCAGTATATAATTCAGTTCTACAGAAAGGTGGTTATCTCAATTCTTAATTTGATTGGCCAACCACCACCCAGATTACAACTTTTAGACCATATAAATATCAAATGTTGAGTACTCAAATCTACTGATTTCTTTATGCAAGTCAATCAAACAGTACAGATGATATAAGATCCTATAACAGATAAAATTTCATTGTCATAACTACTGGTTTCTTGTAATCATGATTCAGCAACTTGGAGGAAGATATGTTTAGCTGTTGGAATAGGACATCAAACCTACATGACACCGATAATTTCAGCGGGATTATTTTCGCAAGTTCAATCTAGTGATCATACTGAAGACTAATATGCTAATGATTCATCATTTGAACACCTATCCTTATGTCTACCTAATTAGGATAACGCCTATGGGTAAAGATTTGTTCAAACAACTTCAAATCGTCAGATGTACATGCACATGCAAAAATTGAATTATCATGTACAGTCTGTAGAGATATATGGTGATACCTATCCTAATACCAGATGCTGTGTGACCATAGACCACAGACTGAGGATAAGTTGCCTTGAGCTAAGAGGACCTGGATCAACTGGTGCACTGCATTGGAACAAGGTTTGTGTAAAGATCAAGATCAACATAAAGAAATCCATAAAGATCAATATAAAGAAATTCATTTTCCGTCAGTGAAATCCAAAGAAGGGTATGACGTAGTAACCGGTAGTGCATGCTAGATGTGCATATGAGATGGACAGAAAGATTTAGCAGCGAGTTCACTATTGTACAGAGTTAGGATAATTGTTTCAATCTAAAGTTGTGGATGTCCTTGGCTAATATGAAAGGTTGGGATATTAGAATCAAAGTCCCCTAATTTGTATTTGGATAATTTCAACTATTATGCAATCCATTAATGGATAGTAAGTAAGGGTTCCCATTACTCATCAAATGATTGTTTGATTGCAGACTTGCAGGTTCTCTCTCAATCCTTGAAACTCTTTCATTAGTCATTACTTATGGTAAATACACTAGATCTAGAACATTTTCTCCCCTTCATTGAAGAGAACACTATTCACAAGTGTTAGTGTGAATGTCAACAAGGAGATATAAACATTCTCATTCAGCAGGATTTACAACAACAAAAACTACAGGGAGGGGCGAATGAGGACAGCAACAAAAGATCAGGGTTTTGAATCAACGCATATTCCTTGACTATCACTGATTTAACCAGTTTCTTTGTTCCAGAAAACAAAAGTTAATACCTTCAAAGGCAAGGATGCAGACTGCATACCTCAAGAAAATAGCTAAAGAGGAGCCTCTAGGTAAGAATGTAACCTCTTGAGGTCATGTGCACTCAATGATACACTCGATTTTATCCACAAATTCTGAGTCATTGTTTCCTTGCCCAGGTGTTTCATTAAACAGCATCTCTAGAATAAGGTTAATTCCATTATAAATTCTGTAATGCAAGTTCTTAATTCCATTATAAATCATAAATAGAAAAACAACTTGAGTGAGAAAACAAGAGAATAAAAGAGGTTATATGAAATCGCTGATACAATTCTCGATACATTGTTTAATAAACTAAACACCTCTAAAAGAACAAGTGACTGAATGAGTTTCAGGCTTCTATTAACATGACATGAAAGAAAATATTACCAAGAACAATCGGATTCTTCAATGTGCTTCTTCACTCTTTCTTCTCTTAGGTTTCTTGACTACATGGCTACCGGCAGAAAGTGTTCCATTGTCAACTAAATCACTAATAAGTTCCCCTGTGTCGCTCTTTCCATCACTCTCCATCCGTTTCTCCGAGATCCTGCACATTTTTATATTATATTAGAAATACTTTCTCAAACAGATACTCTTTATTACTTGAAGTCTTGCACAAAATCCCTTTATCAACCTCAACCTGTTTACACCGAAGGATTCTTCAAAACTCCTATCCAACCATCGAGCGCTTCCAGCATTAGCAGGAGCTAGAGATCCAGAAATGTGGAGCACTTCATTGTCAAAACTGCAGGAGAAAATTTCATAGTAAAGTATGCTTAAAAAATCATCAAATGCAAAACAATATTTTATTAGCAATCGTTAACATTGTCAGCTACTTCATTTTTTGCTTTGACAAATTGCTCCTGCTTCCTACATTTCCAATTTGTTCATGCGACGTGATTGCAGGGAAAAGGAACAGCTAGAAAAAACAAATTAGTGATGATGAAGGTAACACAATCGGAATCACACATAAACTTAGGGTACCGTACGAATACAAGCAGAGCCCCCTAGGCAACAAGCCTCAAATTACACTAACTGGATACCATCCATAAGAGGCCTAGTTTCTATATGTGTAACAGATGATCAATTGCTAAAGGATATGTTGCTATTTGACCTGCTGCGGAAAAATTCTTGGCCATGTTTCTGCAACAGAACTACAACAGCGTAAATACACTCAAAATCTGAAGGGTCAAGCAATGCTGAAAAGGTGTTTAGGCATGCCCAAGGCAGATACATACACTTTTAACCTTAAATTCATTGCGAATATCTTCCTCAGTTATGACTGCAGCTGCAAATCCAAGAACAACAAGATGGATTGACTCCCAGCCAACACATTGCTACATGTACTGATCAATAGGGTTATGCCTGCAGTCAAGTGAGCTTAGGCCTTTATGTTTGCTGAGCAATAGGCTCGTTCGTGTTTTTAATTCCCAGCAAACACATCGCTACATGTACTGATCTCCGAATTCAGTAGAGGCTATCCAAAATCAGATTTCCACTTTCTTCTTAGTTCTTCCCCAAACTTTCTCTACAATTGATTCCGTTTGAATCTTCGAATAGGCTCCTCTTCCTTTGCAGCTGGTTTCTAGGTCCGGAAACCATCAGTTTCGAGTTCGATTATCAAACTTCTACCTGAGAATCTGTCGTTCTTTTACCTGATTTCAGTTTCCCTGTTACAAATACAGATTTCGGATGAGCATGCCTATGCTAAAACCTTGAAGGTAGACCGATATATAACACTCTTCAAACGATCAGAAGAACACATCTACGCTGGCTTGCAACAAATTAAGCATATGAAAAGTTGAAATCACAGATTTGATCTTAATTTGACACCGACATGAGGAAACAGGCCAGGAAGAATCTTGGCCTTTTCACTCTCGATGTCAACAACCTCATATGCCAGCATTACAGCGTTAAAGCTTTCACTGAATCTGCAATTAGGAATCACAGAAGAGAAGTGATGAATACGACATCACTTCTCGAAACGACCAAATTAGAGGTGAGTAGAAACTGAGGAAGACGAACTTGAATTTTAACGAGCTGAGTTCATGAGTGGTGGCTTTGGAGACGATCTTCGCCTTCCAAGGATGAATATACACCAACAATTTGGCCTCTGAAACCTTCGATCCATCCATCGATTTAGCGCCAACAGTGAATGAAAACTATTATTTTACTCATATGAACCCTAATTTGGGAGGAGCATTGTGGAATGAAATTGGAAAACTCCTAATTTCCCGCGAAGATAACCTGGGCTGGTTTTGGGCTGCTTTCAACAGAGTCCAAAACGGTTTCTCCATGGGCTCTGGTGGCGAAAATGGACGGTACAGTTGAATTGAAAAAAAGAAATCCATAAAATTCAAGTCTTCATAACATGTTCACGGTTTGTTGTTTTTTTTCCCCCAATTTATGACAATCGCCATTTGAGCAAACCCCGGACACATGATCCAGCCGGTAAGTGTCACGCACCAAGTAATCGGACTTTCACTCAAGAAAAGGATGTGCTGGCAAGAGTCACACATCAGGTAAATCGGATTTCCACTCAAGGAAATGACGTGTCGGCAAGAGCCACACACTAGATAAATTGAATTTTCACCCAAGAAAAAGACCGAAGACAGTGGTCAAATCCGGGACCTCCTAACTCCCCCTTACTTCACAACATTGACCACCTCGTCAAGTGCATGTTCACAAATCACGATTTTGCTTGGGCATTAAAGAGAGGGGTTAATAAGAAATTTTTTTTAAAAAAAAAAAATCTTAGGCCAGTTCGATCAGAAACCTTATAAGGGGTGGTATTTTGCCAATGGAAACCTTATAAGGGGTGGTCTTTTGCTGACAGAAACCTTATAATGGGTGGTTTTCGGTAATTAAGCTTATAAGGGGTGGTTTTGGGCAATTTTCCCTATTTAAGGGGTGATTTTCTACAGTTTACCCTTTATGTAAAGTGCTTTTATGGGTGGTTTTATGCAATTTACCCAAAAGAAATAGTAATGAGTATAAAAACAAAAAAAAATATCTACACGGAAGGACATATAAACATGGAAGAATCTGAGATTTCAAATTCGGAAAGGTCATGATTCATGAATTATCGACAGGTGGAACACAAAAAGGAAGAGTCTTGAAGTTATGATATCAGAGACAGAGATTGGAGAGAGTTCCCCCTTTCAATTTGGCCGACGCCCGAGTTTCACTGCGAACAAGCAGATCACAAAATGGGCGCTGGTTTGTCGACGCAGCAAATCCCCGACGAACAAAGAGAAATTGAATCACAAGCAGCTTCCACGGGCTCTCTCCCTCTGCTTCATAAGAGCTTCTCTTCACTCTCCGATCCCCAATCTAATTCCATCCCCCTCACTGCCCTTCAGGTACTACTTCCCACAATTTGGGATCTTTTATCGAAAATTCCTCTTCATGTAGCTTTGCCAGCAAACCCTAAAGTTTAGTAGAATTGGGTATTTCTTAATCTATGATGATTTTTTGAAGTTTGATTTCTGTTTCAGCAATGCTTCAGTCCCAAATATAGAAACATAAGCTGCGAAGGGGGAATCTGCCTACCCAATGGATTCCCAGAATTACTGGGTAAATTGGGTGCCAGCATTTGTGAATTTCTATTCTTACATGAAAAAGAACAAGTTAGTTGGGTTGAATTTGTTAGAGGATATGTCAAGTGTTGTGGGAGGATGTCTGGATCTTCCTTGCTGAACACATTGTTCAGGGTGATTGCCTTGTCAGCTGAGAAAGCTGGGATTCCTTTGAAGCTGCAGTTTGATTCCGATGATGCTGAGTGCAAACCGAGTGGATCATTTTGTCCCATGGAGTTGGGAATGATTTTCTGGGTTTGTTGGGTTATGACATTGAGCTCAAGAGGTTGGAGCCAGAGTCAGGAACAGGAGGAGCTGATCCTTCCTGATGTCAGTCATCTGATATCGTCGGCTGTTGTTTCGTGTGCTGAGACTAATGAAGAGTTTGATGCTTGGGATTGTGATTTGTGGAACTTGACAATTAAACTTAGTGCCGGGAAGATTCACATATGGGCTTTGAGGACAGCGCCGAATCTTGGTGACTGTTTTTCGCAGTTTGTTCGTTCAAGCATCCAAAAGGCTGCTGATGAACCAAGGGTAATGCCGTAATGGAGCTTTTTCATTGCAGTGTAGCATAAATGATGGTGCACTTGTTTTGATTGACATCCGTATTTTCATCAATTGCAGGATGGTACAGGGGTTTCAACTTCTTCAGTTGGTCACTCGTCAACTTTGACGGCAAGAAGGCATGATCTCTTGACACGTGGACAAGCGTGGGCAATTTCACTTTCACAGAGAAGTGCGGTCAGAGACGAAATCCTAGGAATGTGCTTCCCTAACAATACCGAAGTGAATGAGGATAACCTCCTTTATCAGTATGTGATCACCTTCATTTTTATCCCTCGTATGTCATAACTTCAACTACATTCCATTGATGTTCTCAAAATTTATTATTCAGTATATAGGGGAGATATCCACACAGTTGAAAAGCTAGTATTCGTATGCTATGATCAGCATCCTACTATGCTCTGTCTTCATTGTGCAATAACCCGTGCCTGCAACATATGCGCACTTATGTAATGCATCTGCTTAAAAGATAATATCTCCTTGTTCAATGAATTTATGCCAATGAGGAGGGACTCAAGGCTTATCTGTCATTGTAAACCATAAGGGTTTACGATACTGGCTTATCTTTGCTTAATCATATTGTTTTGGAATTTCATGTGCTGCGAAGTTCGCTTTATACAAAGCACTCACAACCTGAATGCCTGCTTCTTTAGGTCTTCACGTGACGGCAAAGGGCTAAATAGGTTCTGGTCAGGTATAGAAGGTTATTGTGCACCATTGCTAATATTGATATCAGGCAACTCTAATGATACCAATCAAACGAATCCTATCAACCGAAAATGGGTGATTGGTGTGTTTACACAAGAGGGGTTTGAGGACAAAGAAACATTCTATGGAACTGGAGGGAATCTATACGCCATATATCCAGCCTTCCATGTGTTTTCACCTTCTGGTACCTTAAATCCTATATGTATCTATGAGCTTCAAATCCGATTATTATGCTAGCGCTTAACGCATTTCCTCAATCTTTGTAGGGAAGGACAAGAACTATGTGTACAGCCATTTACATCCCTCCAGGAGGGTATATGAGGCAAATCCAAAGCCTGTAGGCATTGCTTTTGGAGGGACCATTGGAAATGAAAGAATCTCTATAAATGAAGATCTTTCAAGAATCATCATTCGACATCATGCTGTTGACAAAACATATCAGCCAGGTTCCCTCATTCCTAATCAGGCAAGTGACAACACCGATTCCTGTGAATAACAAAGTAGCGTGGATGTGCAGAATTTTTCAAATGTGCAAACGTGCAAGTCATAAGAAGATCTTTGTTGAGTGATCGTAGTAACGTGCACTGTGTTTCTTTCTTAGGGTTTTCTGCCAGTAGAAGCCCCAGTTTCAGATGTCTGTGTATATGGATTGGGTGGCAAGAGAGCAAAGGAAATACAACTTTCATACAAAAAGAGGGAGGATCTTTTTACTCAGCAGAGGCGAAAGGTTTACCTTCAAGACGACTACTGGCATTTTCTTGGGGTTTTCAGGGTAGATGTTAACACTCATCATCTTGTGTATTATGGGTTTCAGGTTGATTTGAAAACTTTTGCCAACTGGGAAGACTCCCCTGAGAAGATGATGATGGATATGATGTCGAATCCTAATGCAGTTCGGCGTGAGGATCGTTAACCACATCTTCCGGCCACAGGTTTTTCCTTTCTTCCTTTTCAATTTTCGCGCTTTTTTCATTGAAGTGGGGAAATAGCAAAATAGGAAGTTGGACGGTTCTGTAAATTGCGATCTCTTCTATATTATGAAGAGAGTATAGATTTTTCGAATTTTTGATATGGAACATTAATTGAAAATGATTCAAACTTGTTTGTGTACACTTCTATTGTTTGTTAGGGCTTTTCTTTCATCTTTGCTGATTTGTGTTCTTAGTTTGTTGGATGTTGACGGTTAGTCTGTCTGCCGATTCATCGGTCTCTCGATTTTCGAAGCCTGTTTTTTGTTGCTGAACACTTCTATTGTTGCCTCATCTTGTGACATGAGAAAATGGTAGTCAAACTCTCCAATAAAGTATTTCCAAAACTATAGTATTATTCAGATGCAGACAAGAGATGATACATCCAGTGGCGGATCCTGAATGCTTTTAAGGGGCTTTTTTTTTTTTGGAACTAGGCTAGAATATGAACTTTTCTTGCTTCTGAATTTTCGCCAAACGTTTACTTTGAAAATTTGTATGCATATCACCAAACATTACGTGATTACATAACCAATCACTCATTAATGAACGACTGTGGAAATGAGAGCATAATACATGGATTAAATAATATACAAACACAAGTTGAAGCAACTCTCATAATTCAGAAATCGGAATATTCTCATTAATTCTTGAGCAAGCAATTGGTCATCATTCTTCGAGGTCTTTTTAGAAACTTAGAATAGGTTCAGTGCTTATAGACCATATCTAGTACAATTATCACTACTTGCTTCTTAATTACTTCGTTTGGCAAAAAAACATGTCGTTTACTCTACTATTTATACACGCTTTTTAAAAATGATAAAAAAAAATTATATAAAATATCCAAGACTTGCAGAGAGGAGAGTTGGGAATCTTGAAAACTCGGTAAATTCAAGACTCACGTCTAGCAGTCGAAGAGTGGAGAATCACCAACTCTAAGTTGGCATACAAGATCGATATCTCATAGACACAAGGGGCCAACCCCTTCGAGGGAAAAATGCAGTATTTTATTTTAAAAAATTTAAGGTAAAAAAATAAAAAATGGAGAAAAGGATGTGAATATTGTTTGGCTTAATTTGCAAAGAAAGAAAATTTAATGTAAAATGTCATGGGTTCAAGACTTCAGATCTAATCGTTTACTTTTTCGCAATATTTTTCATTCATACAACATTTACCCAATTAAAAATGTCATATTTAAATAAAAATTTACAGTTTTCTTCAATATTTTTATGAAAAATATTCATTATACTACATATATATTTATAAAAATTCTACTACTTTTTGTTCATATGATTTTTTTCTACAAATGTCATATTCAAACAATAATCTATAGATTTTTTTTGTAATACTTTTCAATTCTATAAATTTTTTCATTTAAAAATCACATATTCTTTTTTAAAAAATTATAATTTTCTCAAGAAAAAGCTATTCATCAAGCTATCCATATATATATAATATTAAATTTTATTGTATGAGATTTTACACTAAAAATATATTTTTTTTTTGGACGTAGAATAAAAATTAGGGCGGATCGGAGAAGACCGAAGGCCGTCCTAGAGCATCCTTGCGGATGAGAACCCGGAGTTCTGGATCGTCGTCGTAGCTGTCGTCGGCAGGGGAAGCATGTGCACTGCGAGCGAGATAGTCAGCCACAGCATTCGATTCCCTGAAAATATGACGAATAGCAACATAAGAGAAAGACGCAATATCTAACAAAATATCCGATTGTATGAGCTCGATGTTCCAGGGGCATTTCCAATCCCCTAGCAAAGCCTTTATAACCATAAGGTTGTCGCCTTCGATAAGCATATTACTAATGCGTAGTTGTTTAGCGCAAGAAATACCCATTCTGAGGGCCAGATTTTCCGCGTAAACAACCGAAATATTGGTGCAAATATTCCTTCCCATGGCAACTACCACACCATCCCAGTTTCGGATGACATACCCGTAAGATGCAGTGGAACCTTGTCTGACAGAACCGTCGAAATTTAGTTTGTAGCAATTGAAAGGCGGTTTTTCCCAAAAGCCTGTACGACCAAAACTTGTGCTTGTAGTGGTGGAATTGATATTTGAGGAGAGAACATAAGGCGTTTGTTTACCGGTTACATATCCAGGGATACCCCTACTAGAGGCCGCGTCCTCTAAGAGTTTGGTCTGTTTCCATGTTTGGGTGATTGTTTTATAGAAAATCTGAATGTCCGAAATAGATACTGTTTGAACATGATCAAAAGCTAGTTGGTTCCTATAGAACCAAATAGACCACCAAGAACAAGCAATAGCTGCAAATTGCTTCGGTCCAGCAACACTCCATAGGTTATGAAGCATCCGTGATAAGGTCGTACTCACAGAGGTTGCAGACGATGTTGGAATATGAATCCGTAGAGCTTTATATAGCCGGATAGCCATGGGGCACCTGATGAACAGATGTGTGGCAGATTCGTGTGTGTTATCACAGAAGCGGCAACCCGACGGTATAGAAATGTGAGAGGCCTTCAGACGTTCAACGGTGGGCAGACCGTCTCTAGAGATTTTCCAAAGGAAATGTTGTACTTTGGGGGGAACATCTAGCTTCCAAATCCAAGCACAGTCATAATTTTGAAGCCCCTTTGTTTTGGTTAGAAGTGTGTTTGCTGAGGCTGTAGAAAACCAGCCATTTTTGCTAGGTCCCCAGTACATTCTGTCTGAAATGTGATTTTCCGGTAGGACAGCAGAGATCACATGATTAAGGTCGGCCGGGGAAAGAATGGATTGAAGATTCGCGAGAAGCAAAGGTTTGTTCCATCTACGAGTGTTGGTAAGGAAATGAGACACCTTAATGCCCTCTAGCCCGTGTGGTATGGGATTACAGATCCGGGATTTAAGTGTGACTGAGTAGGCCCAGTTGTCGTTCCAGAAATCAATGGTCGAGCCGTCGCCTACACTCCATTGAAGGCCCGACTTAAAAAGATTTCTGAGCGACATAAGATGACTCCATTGCCAGGAAGTATTCTTCCTTGGTTGGTACGTGAGGATATTTTGTCCTTTTAGGTATTTTTGCGACACAATTTGAACCCAAATGTTGTCAGGTTCGGAGATGATTTTCCATATAAGTTTCATTTGTAGTGCAATATTCATAGTTTCGGCTTTGTGGATACCAAGTCCTCCTTTTAAGGTGTCGGAGCAAATTTTATCCCAACCAATCAGGGGTGGAGATTTCGAATTGTTATTCCAGAAAAATTGTCTGTAAATCTTATCTAATTCTTTGTGGATACTGGTCGGAAGCAAAAAAGCTTGCATTAGGAAAAGGGGTTTAGCGCTTAAGTTGGCCTTGATTAGTACCTTACGACCTTCCGCAGAAAGACAGGACACCTTCCATTTTGTAAGTTGTTGTTTCGTTTTAAGGACGACGTCATTAAACGTGTCCTTATTAGTCCGGCCGTTGACAATAGGGCATCCCAGATACTTATCAAAATTATTGGCCTGGGGGATACCAAGTACGGAAATAATGGTGCTGACCGCTGTAGTTGTTGTGTTGTGAGAAACTTGGAAACTAGATTTGTGTAGGTTAACTTTCTGGCCAGATATGACACAGAATCGATCCAGGGTAGTCATGATTGATGTGCATGCCATGTGTGATGACTTACAGAAGATAAGAATATCATCAGCAAAGGATAAGAAGGGGATTTTAATTCCGGAACGTCCGAAATTGATCCCTATGTCGTTGTTGGTAATACTCTGTTGGTGTAGAGTTCTAGCTAAGACCTCTGCTGCTAAAATAAACAGAAAAGGGGATAAAGGATCTCCTTGACGAAGGCCCCTTGTGGGTTGTATGATGTAGGTGGGTTCATCGTTTATGAGAACAGAGTAAGAGACTGTAGTTACACATTTTTTAATCCAGGAAATGAAAAGATCATTAAAACCAAATTTGGACATGACTTCAAAAAGGAAAGACCATTCCACACGATCGTACGCCTTTTCCATATCGAGTTTTAAAGCGACCATACCAGTCTTTCCCTTTTTGAGTCTAAATGAGTGAAAAACCTCATGTGCAATTAAAATGTTATCTTGAATAGATCTTCCTTTGGTAAAGGCACCCTGTAGTGGATGAATTAGTTTATCGAAAATCTTAGTTAAGCGACCCGTAATAACTTTGGATATGATTTTGTAAATTGTGGAACATAAACTGATCGGTCTGTAATGGTTTACCGATGACGGGTCATCCCGTTTAGGAAGTAGGGTAACGAAAGTATGGTTAGTTTGCCTCAGTAATTTCCCAGAAGAGAAAAAAGCCTTGACTGCTTTGATCACGGATGGGCCGACAGTATCCCAAAATTTCTGGTAAAAACCCGCTGAAAAGCCGTCAGGTCCTGGTGCTTTATCCGGTTTCATGGAAAACAGGGCATCTTTAATTTCACAATTAGAAACAGGACCCGTTAGGAGGTCGTTATCCAACTGAGAAACTACAGAGGGGATAATTATCAAGTCTGTTGATAGGTTGGTATCATGTCCATTGGATGAGCTGAAACGAGATTTGAATTCTTTTTCAAATTCTTGGTGGATGATATGGAAATCTGCTGAGATTTCGCCATTTGGTAACGTGAGGGTCTTAACCATTTTTTTTACCTCTTTTAGCCGAAGCAATTTTATGAAAGTACCCCGAGTTTGAGTCGTTTAGCTTGGTATGCTTGATTTTAGCCCTTTGGCTCCAGTAGCGACGATGGAAATCAAGCATCCTTTCCCTTTTATTGAGGAGTTGTTTAAGTATTTGAAGGTTATGACTGTTATAGTTTGTGAGAAGAGAGGTTTGTAAGGTTAGTAGCTTATGATCCGTTTCTTGGATTTGGCTGTTGATATTTAGGAACGTTTTCTTGTGCCAGTTTTTTGAAAGATTTTTTAGTAATTTCATTTTCTGAAAAAGGCGATACATGTGGGAACCTGCAGAATCGAGTCTCCAGGCTTGGGAAACGATGTTGCTATAGTCTTTACGATTGGCCCAAGCCAATTCAAACTTGAAGGGTCGATTCTTAGGCTTTGCATTTCGAGCGAAGTTGGTTGAAATGGGTGCATGATCCGACCTTGTAAAGGGATGTATTTGTGTTCGAAGGGAGTCAAAAAGAGGAATGATATCAGTGTGTACTAGTAGACGATCCAGTTTCTCGAGACAATGGTCAGCACCATTATGTCTCCTTTTCCAAGTGAAAAGGCCTCCAAACGATGGAATGTCGAGTAAAGAAAGATTATTTTTAAGGTCATTTAGACGTGTGAATCTGTTGTTAGACGGGCAGACACCACCTAATTTTTCAGATGGAGAACCGATTTCATTGAAGTCACCCATAATGCAGTAAGGGATAATTAGTGATTGAATGTAGGATTCGAGATTAATCCAAAAGGGTACTTTACGCTTTTCATCCGGTGGGGCGTAGATGATAATCATAGCGAAAGTCATGCGGGAGGCGTACTCCGTATAATTGAAATGAATAAAGCGTTTCTGGACAGAGATAAGATCGATGGTGCCCTGGGCTGAGGGTAAATCTTTCCATAGTAAGCATATTCCACCAGAAAAACCTTCTGCTGGATCGAAAGCGATGTTTGAGAAACCGCACTTCCGCCAAACGGCTTCTTTCGGTAATTTATCTGTTTTGGTTTCCAGTAAGGCGAGAACATTGATATGGTTGTTTTTACAGAAAATATCAATATTCGTCCAGAAGTTTCTGCTACGGATCCCACACGAATTCCAAGTGGCAATATTCATATTAAACCTTTTATCGTAACTGTTGGTATAAATAATGAAATCCGATTTGGTATAGTTGAGAGTGTGCTGTGTATCTTTTGTAAAGAGTTTATGGACCACACTTTGTTGTGCATATTAATCGTGTAGATTATATTAAGGACGGACCTAAAAGTTTTTTTAACAGAGCATATATTAGGAAAGCTCATAGAAGTTACAGTTTGAGGACACAATACGGGATTAATAAAATTGTTTTGAATATGGAAAGCAAGTGCATATTCATCTATCTGTGATGTGTAAGGTTTAATTATGGATAAGCAAATATCAGTTGTAATGCAATCTTTAATTTGGTATAGAAGGGGGTCTTGGTATAGACCATATTTGGTAGTAAGTGCCTTGTAAGGCCAATAAAACATGATGAGAAGTATATTTGGCTTGTATAAACTAGTTAATCTTTGATGATAGCAATACATTACATTATTAAGATCATAAAAGGAAGGACTGAAAGAAATCGAGTGATTACAAATTTGCTTGGTAACTAAGTATATAGAGTACATATAAAAAATTGTTGATGCAGCTGGGTTGAGAATGTTGTTGTGATGTGAATTGTCTGAGCAGGGCCGAGAGTAGATCAGCCAGCTAACAGCATGGTTGTTCAGCTCCATTAGAGGGACAGAAACCAGAAGAGCCCAGCTCCAAGCCGCACCAAGGAACCTGCAAAAAAAAAATAGAAGAACAGCAGCAGCAGCTCCAGAAAAAGGAAATGGGCAGAAGAAAAGAGAACAGAATGGTAATAACAACAGGCTATATTAAAGATATTGGGTAGGAAAGGTTACAGAGGGGCTGAAGACAGACCCAATCAAACATAGAAAGCAAGCTAAGTAAATTAGAAAACAAGCAACATATAGCATAAAAGTATGCCACAAGGCAACTTAAAACAAGCAAAAGACACATCCCAGCTGCTAAGCAAAAGCCAAAAGACAGGAAATTAAAACCAACATAGAAAGGAAACCAAAAGTTCCCGTCTCGGACAGCAAAAGAGAAGGTCGTAATCATTTAAAAACTAATTTTTTCGCTTCTTCGGGTAGGATGACGCAGAATCATCCAAAGCGATGTTGCTTGGCAGCTTTCCAACATCACCCCCATCACCAGAGGAGCGTAACACCATGGCTTTGAACCTCCTGATCTGAGAATTGGAAGGACCAAGGTTCCTATTTGCATAGGAAACATCAGAAGGAGTAGCCTCAGGCAGCATGGCTGCTAGTGGCATATCCACCTCCATAGCAGGGTTGACACCCCCCTGGAGGGTTGCATTGTTGAGAGCCGCAGCAGGGACAACAGGAGCTGTGGTCGATTTGCACCAGCCTAAAGTCTCGTCATCAGAAGCGGGAAGCACTCTGTCAGCCCTAGGAATAGGGTCTTTTGTTGGAAAGGTAGTGGCATCACCCGGAGTGTTAGTCACCACAGATCTAGCAGAGGGCAAGAAGTTTACAGAAACAGATTTCATACCCAACATATAGGGCTTGTGACTGTGCTTGGCAGTGGAAGACTCAGCAGAGGAGGATTTCTTGGTGACCTTAGTCCACCCGATATCGTCAGGATTGATCTGTGGGAGAGGGGAATCCCAAATCACAACTTCATTGTGTGGTTTAACAAAAATAATCCTATCCGGACAATCATCATAAGTGTGATCAAGAGCCCCGCAGAACCCACAACCCACTGGAAAATCTTCATAATACATGCGCAGAGGCATGGGATTCCCATCCTCACCCAAAACAGAGACACTCCCACATAGGTTATTAAACTCAACATTAGCACAAAACCTAGTGTAATCCAACCTTATTCGTTGATGAGAAAGTTTGTCAAGACGAATAAGAGTTCCCCCATGGAATTCATTAAGAATTTCGATGATAGCCTCTCTACACATGAACTCAACAGGAAGCTTTGGAATTCTAATCCAGAGATCCAAATGAGTAACAAAAGTAGTGAGAGGGTCAAAGTTGGGATACCATTTGACAAGCACCAAAATTTGGCCAAAAAGATGATAGGGACGTTCATCCCAAACCTTTTTAAGGTCGGTTGGGGATACAAATCGAGCATCAAACCACCCGTCTTCACGCTCAACAAGCTCATAGTTACCACCACTCCTTCGCCATTCACCCCGAAGCTTGGTTTTTAAAGCATTGAAATCCGAATAACCCCCAAAAAGAGTGCACAAGAGGATGTGTTGATTTGCAGCCAAGTTTTTAATTCTAAGATCAGCATGACGGGAAAAGAAACTGGAGTGATCAGCAGATTCAACAGCTAGTGGGACGGAAGCCCCAGCAGGGGGATCATCAACCACAAGCTTCGCTTTGCCCTTATCAGTAGCCGATAGGGGTGAGGCAATGGGAGCGGGGACCTCGGCCATGTTGAGGTCAGAGTCGATCATGACATGGGAGCCGGAGCTCGGAGGATCAAGAACAGTAGGTGCTTGAGTGTCAGACAGCGCATCCAAGAAATTTTGTGAAGCCATGAGAGAGAGGGATGAAAATCGTAAATTAAGAGGATAGATCAGTTGACAGAGATGTAGAGAAGAGAGGGGATTAAGGTGGCTGTGAACCAGTTCGCCTTGGTTAGGCTTTAAATAAACCAAGTGCCGGTAGGCAAATAGAGTGCTTGAGTGCAAATTAAAGAAAAATAGGGTGATCGAGTGCAAAGTAGAGAGAGTAGAAGAACTTACATCAGTGTTTAATGCCCGATTAGAGAGGAGCCGAAGACAGAGCGGAGGAACAGAGCCCAGCAACCACCCACAGACCTGCGAGAAGTGACCCCTGCCGTCCGGCCAACCCCATCCCACATAAAAGCCCGAAAAAGCAGCCGCAAAGTCCATATGGATGACGGATCTCGCCAACAAAGGAACGAATCATAGGGTGCCACCTCCCCAAAGAGGACCTTTAGCAGGTTGAGGGCGACGGCAAAGTTGGTGGGAGAACAATTTGTGAATTGATTCGACAGAGTGGGTACAAGGGGACCAAAGGCCAGGCAAGTGGAGTTGATGTGGGGATCGGCCAACGGCAGTTGCAGAGGAGCAGATCGGAGGGTATTAAGGCAGGTAGAGGGCGGTTGAAAGGCCGAGGAAGGAGGAGGGCAGTGAAGCGACAAGGCGCCGCCACCCAAACCCAGATCTAGGGTTTTTAGAAAGAGAGCGTTTTCACGCATATTTCCTTGTTATTTGTGGGCTTTTCCTCTAGGATAAATTATTCCTAAAAATATCAAATTTAAATCATAATTTATAGTAATTTTTTTAATATAGTTTTTTTTTTGAAAAAAATCCTAAAGCAAAATTTTCAGCTATTTCCTACCGACGCCACTGTTTTATCCCAAATAATTGATGTAGTAGGCAGGCAACCAGACCTTAGAAAAGTAACTAAGCATGCCATTTGACACTTCATTTTCCCGTTTCCCCTTTCAACTTGCATTATTATTTCACATCACCGTACTTCTTCATCCAAGTATCAACCTTTTTTTTTTATAGGCTAGTGTTATCTACACCCAAAAAATTTACTATTTACACACAAAATTAAATTTCTTATTTTTTTTTAAATAAATCTTACGCTTCTTGAGTCACAGACTCACAGACGTGTGACTCAAGAGGGGTAGAGTATGTATATAGAAAAAAATAGTTGTGCCTTTTGAATCATACACATATGACTCAAGATGCGTAGAGTTTATTTTAAAAGAAAAACAAAAACTTTGATTTTTGGGTGTAGATAATAAAATTATGGGTGTAAATAACAACTCCTTTTTTCTAACAAAATAAAACACATTTTAACTTTTAAGTAGGTCTTTAATATTTAACCTACGCGCTTATTTTTACCTACACGCTATATAACGCGTAGGAAAGGAGGCATTTTTCAAACCGTCGCCACTACCACCACCAGTGGCGGAGCCAGAAAAATTTCGAAGGGGGGGCACAATTATACATGTACGATATAGTTGTAGATTAAATTGACATAAAGAATTATATGTAATATGATAATAAATTATGTTATTTTAAGATAAAATGTTATCGGTTTATGATAAAACGCTATCATTTTTTTCACGCCTAAAAAAAAGAAATATAAATATATAAATGAAATATCCGGAAAAAAATAACTAAATAAGTATAGGAAACGCAATCTAATAAGCATTAAGTTAAGGTTATGGTTGTTATATGAGCTAAATCTTGGCTCGAGTTTAGCTCAATAAAAGCTCGGCTTGAGCATCATTTACAAAATGAGTTGATTACGAGCACATTTTTATGCTCAATTCATAATTCAGATCGGATCCATTGAAACTCAAATAGTATGAATTTTGTGAAATTTACAAATTTTCTTTTGACTTACTATGTCATGACTCATGAGCAAATAAAGTTGCATAATATTTGGGAAAAAAAACTCAGTTCAATTAAGCTCGTTCACTTACTAAACAAGTCGAGTATGAGCTTAAGTTCAAATATAGGTTCGACTCGAGCTTGACTTGTTTCTAAATGAGCTAAATATAATCAAACAATACTAGACTTGTTTGGCTCGAATAACAACCTAGTTAATATATAACTTGTTGCACTTATAGCATATAATAATGTATAACCAGATATAAAATTTTTAAACTTGTATAACTTCTTATCTAATTGTCGAAATGATTAGTATAACCTCTCCTTTCGAAGCTCTCAAGATGAATTATAGTATGTGAATTTTAATTTAAGTAAAATATAAAAGCAGTATAGTCAATTGAAACAAAATTAAAGTGATTAATATACCTTTAATTTTAAAACAACCATAACTTTTTACTCAGATGTCGGATTAAGGCGTATTATATATCAAAACGAAGTTATCGACGAAAAGAGTACACATAGGTAGTTCGTCAAATGAGAGAGGGGGCACGTGCCCCCCTAGGCCCCCCTTCAGCTCCGCCCTTGACCACCACATTGATCACCGCAACCGTTACACTTGACACTCAAAGAAGTGAGTGCCGCTAAAAACGCGAGCTACAATTCCCTAAACGAGGAAAAAAGAGAGAAATTTTTAGCGTTCAAAATGGGTATGCAGTAATAGACCATCTGTTACTACTAGTAGATTCACATTTCTAATAACAAGCATAATTAAAAAACACCAAAATGCATTTCGTTTCCAATGAAACATATTTCAGAAGATCTTTGCCAAGCATAAGAAAAAGCCTATTTTATCACCCTTTACAAAAAAATATCAAAACAGGATCTTATGCAGAATATGTTTTTGATGAACGATTCTCGTTCTACTAGTAGTAATAGACGATACTGCTACTGCTTGTAGATTCACATTTCTAATAATAAGCATAATAAACAATAATTTTTTTATTTTATATACTTGGAGTATATTATAGAATAAGAGTCCAAATTTCGAATTATATTTTAAATTTTAATTATTTTAGTTTTTATTTTAATTAAATTCCTAAAGTCCATAAATTTTTTTTGTTAGAAAATCTTTTCAATTTAGGTTACAGAATTAACAAACACCAAAATGCATTCCATTTCCAATGAAACATACTTCAGAAGATCTTTGCTAAGCATCAGAAAATGCCTATTTTATCAGCTTTTTTTTTTAAAAAAAAAAAGAAAATATCCAAAACAGAATCTTATGCAGACTATGTTTGAGGCCCCTTTGCAGCAACAGCTTTACCGTCGAGACCCATCCCTACGCCACCGACGGCGCGTCCGTCGACAACTGCACTTGCCGCCGTACTTACCATCTGGTACGGCGGTGGTGGCGGCGCTATCCCTCCACCGGCAATAGTATAGTAGATCGGCCTCCCTGTGTTGTCATATCCCACCTGTGTATACCCTTGCTCGGGGACCATCGCTGGCGCCGGCGGAAGAGGCTGCATGCCTGCAGTGGCCTTGGACTGTTGAATGAACGAGGAAGGCGGGGGAGGCACGGCGCTATACGCCGGCGGCTCACGGTATGTCTCCGGCGCTGCACGCGGAACGGTGTAGTAAGCTTGGCCGGCAGGGACCTGTCGAACGGGCGGATTTTGATGGTAGACTGCGCCGGCGGGGGTTTGAATCACGTAGAATGGTTGCTGATCCGCCGGCATCCCGCTAGGAATCGGATAGTTACCGGCGACGACTTGCCTCTCCGGCCAGTAGCCGGTGGACATAGGCACCGGTACGGTCTGTTGTGGCGCCGGCAAAACTGTCTCCTGAACCTTGTAGTACTCGCTCTGGTACATCTGAGTGGCATTCAAATTTGGATTGACCTGATGATCTTCGTCGCTAATTCGAAACCTCTCCATCTGGCTCTGAATCGGAGCCACCGGATCGGTGACTGGAACCTGATCGTTCACATCAGAAGCGTCGCTAGCAGAGTTAGGGTTTCGATCGCCAACCTTATGGTTCACAGCCTTGTCGAATCCGAACAAGAAATCAGGATTAGTAGCCTCCGGATTCGGCGGCGTCGGAGGAGACGAACTGTCCAACTGCCGGAATTGAACCGAATTGAGCGCGTCAACGAACCAATTCCCCTCAGGCTTGGCCTCCTTCAAGTGGTACTCTTCAGTACTACTGGGCTTCGATGTGACGGGAAACAGGAAGATCCTAAGCCGAGCCGGCTTGGGAGAGCTCCGGTTGAGGCGATCGTACTCCAACATCATGTGCTCGAGGTCCTCGTCGTTGGTGACAGAGATCAAGGCATCGAGATCTTCGCCAGGGAGCTGGTACTTGAAGCAGATCTCGGAGGCCGGGGCGGCGTCGCACATGGAGGCGAGCTTGGCGAGGACGGCGGAAAAACCTGTGGCGCGGTCGATGGAGAGGATCTTGGTGTCGCCGCCGACGTAGGAGAGCTGGTTGTCGTGGGAACGGGGCTGGATTTTGCCGCCATAGCTGCACATGAACTTGACCTTGTAGTTGGCGGCGGGAGGCTCCTCCCAGGAAGAAGGGTTATCAGAGTCGACCTCGCGGGAGAGAGGGGAGGAGTCGCCGGATGACTGGAGAGAGTAGTTCTCCATGGCAACTAGCAAGCGAGCGAAGGGAGAGAGAGAGATTCTAGGGTTTGGAATTGGGGATGATCATGGGAAATGAGGAGGGGGTTCAATAGAAACCCAGAAACAGGGGAAACTGACGTTAAACCGAGGGTTTGGAAAAGCGGTGGAGAGTAGGTGGGGTCAGGGTTTGGGTGGGACCCGCTGGAGTTGAAACTTGAAAGCAATGGGGAAGTAAGTTGGGAATGGGATGGGAAATTTACGATTACATAATTTACACTCCATGCTCTATTCCTTGAGTATATTTATTTATTTATTTATGTAGAAAATAAAATACTCCCTCCGTTCGGAAAATAAATAACGTTTGATTTTTATACAGTTATTAGTAATAGATTTTATATAATTTTTAACTCCTAAAACTACGTTTATAAAAGTTAAACATTATTTATTTCCGCATGGTAAGAGTATCACATACGGAGTAATGTACTATTTTGGAGAATAAAATAAAGGAGGTTTTTTGTAAAAGAAAATTGGGGGGTAGGGGGGTTTGAAGGGAAAGATAACATAATATGCTTGATTTGATTTCCATGTACGTTTTGATTGTGTTTACACAGGAATAACAATGGAGGGAGGATTTCCGTCAAAGGGTGAATTCGAAGTAAAATGACTCAAACGAGGATATGGATGTCCGTGAAAATTATACTCCGTTTGAAAACTGTTGTGAATGTGATGGGCATGAGATTATCCGCTTCCACTCTGTCGATTCTATGCTTATAATTTTGTTTCTTTCAACTACTCTTTCCGTCTTATAATAATTGTTTTTTACTATTTATGCACGTTTTTTTAAAAACCTAAAAACTATATAAAATATCAATATTTTATTAAATATTTTTAAATAATATCATACATATTACTAATAAGTATAGAATTATTTTAAAAAATTAATTAAAAATTAAATATTTTATATAGTTTTAGCTCCTTAAACAGTGTGCATAAATAGTACAAAGACAATTATTGTGAGACGGAGGGAGTATTTTTCTAGGGCTTGTTTGGAAAGCGTAATAGATGATTTCCGATTTAAATGTTTGGTACTAGTATAATATAAATTTGGAATCATAATGATTATAGGGAATCATCCATTCCTACTTTTGTAGTCGATTTTATTCCCATCAAAATAGTAGGTAATTCTCTTTTTTTAATTTTGTAGCTTATTATTATTATTATTATTATTATTATTATTATTATTATTATTATTATTATTATTATTATTATTATAAAGGTTTATATAAAGTTAATTGGAAGCGTCGTAACAAATTGGGCTCCAACACCTTTTTGAATAGTAAAACCAAACCTATGAAATATAAAATCGCCATTAACGAACCTCGTACCATAGCTTTTCGAAACCAACTGAACCCGTTTCAAAAAATCAATAGCATCTTCTCCCAGTTCCCCAAAGGTAGAGAATGCAAATGCCATGAAGCAATACCCCTTAACACCACAAATATCTGCATACTTATTCTCCTTCCTTTCTGTAGCTTGAGATACCGCTTTGCTGGGTACAAAGGAGTCATTGGCTGTAGTCGTGAATGGAGAAGCCCCAACCACATCAACACAAGTGTCTCTACCCTTGTCCCACCCATAAACCAACAAATCACCTGGCCTCAACTCAACACTGTCGACGTTGCTCATACCCGTATGTGCCTCCTTCTGTGCTGCGATACCCGCTTTATAACAAACGTCCGCCAAAACATCTCGGACCATGTTGTGTCGGTGCTTAGTCCCAATGCCTCGACTACAATGTAAAGCATGATCTCCAAATGGGTCCATCCTATCAAGCTCACAGCTGGGACAAGTCGGATACCCACTAAACATAGGGATCGAGAGGCGGTATTGGAGGACCGAACAAAACTGCCAAGACGGCATAGTTTGCCCAAGGCCCTCAATGGGGGTAGTCAGAAAAAAAACCATGTGCTCTCTCTCCCCTAACCGCTTGCAAGATGTGTAACTGCCTTGGAGTCGGATTGAGTGTGGACACTAAGTTATCGTCAATGAACTTGAAGTATCGATCCGCCAATACTGACATGAATTTTCTGGGGGCGGGGGATACAAACAAGTCATCAATATCCGAACCAACACAGGTGACATACCTCGAGATGGACTGGGTGAGAACACTGTCAGGGCCAATTGTCAAGACGACTAGATGGCGATGGCATTAAATTACTCAAAATGGATGATTGGAGTTCAGCCGTTTGGAGACGAGATGCGATGAAAGCAAAATAACTAACATCATGTGCCCTGAGCACCCCAAAACCACCAAGTTTTAATGGAAGAGTGGCCTGACGCCACTGCCATGGACCAAACCCTGCCCCCCTACAGTAATAGCATGCTCAAGGGAGGCCCGGAGCTCATCATCAAAACAACCAATAGCACCGGAGAGGGCATGAGGAGGGCAAGTACGAAGGGGAAACATCAACCTCGAGACCCCGATACAGTTCCTTAAAAGGAGTAGTTCACACTGGGGGTCCTCTAACTTCCCCACAGCCTTTAAGACCTCAATCGACTTGTCAACCCTCTTCATAACCAAGCTGTTGCAAAATGTACCATTGTTACTGGCTACACCTTACACCCACAGGAAATAAGCTAGAATCAGGGTTCAATCACCCTGAATCTATCTAATTTATTGTCCCGATTAAACAATATCTTACACATTCAAATTTGATTTCATTTGCACTGCGTTCAAGTGTTCAACTTACCTCTGTAAGAATAGGTGATCATTTTTTTCCGAATTTAGTTCATTTTTAAATAAAAAAACCTGTTATGATCTCATATATTAGGTATTATATTAGATTATGCTAGTTTAGGGTATAAATATACCCTTATACCTTGTAATTGGGCATCAAATGAATAATCATACACTTTACCTATCTCTCCTAATCTCTATCCTTCCTCTCTGCCTACTTTCTTCTTCTTCCTAACACTTCTGAACTCTACCTCTCTCAATCACCTTCCTTTTCTCCCTTCAAAACCCTATCAATGTCCTTTGGGACATAACAAAATCATTGATCAATCTTATCTCATTTTCATTACAATTTTTTAATTACCTAAATTGAGGATGAGGATAGAGTAATAATATCTCATAATAAGATAATCTAATTGTTTATCTCTCCTCTTCTATACCTCGCAAAAAAAAGAGTGATGATCATATAAATTTTACACATAAAATTTGATTCATTTTACTTCTTTCGGTAGCACTTAGACAAATAAGACCTTATAAAAAAACTCCTAATCGTCCCATATCAACTCAAACTTATACTAACTCTTCAACAATATATATCGTTTGAATTATTAACATATTTTTAGTGAGATAAAAATTATACTCCCACCGTCCTAAAATACATGATCTTTTAAGATTTGAATTTTTGTCAAAAAACACAAGGGTTTTTAGGTTTATATAGGGTAATTATTACCCCTAAAAAAGTACAATAGTAAGTAAAATTAAAGAGTTTCCACCTCTATGATAATAATGAAACTTAATTAACATGCAAGGGTCTAAAAAACCATGTATTTTAGGACGGAGGGTGTATAAAATACTCCATCCGTCTCAAAATATAGGTCGTTTGAATTTATTGCACGCTTTTTAATGAGCTAAAAACTATATAAAATATTAATTTTTTTATTAATTTTAAAAATAAGATTATATTTATTATTAATAAATGTAACCTTATTTTAAAAAAATAATAAAAAGTTATATTTTATAGAGTTTTTAGCTCTTTAAAAAAGGTATGAGAAAGAAACGACTTATATTTTAAGACAGAGATAGCATTAATTTTTAATTAATTTTTATATAATTTTATAATTAATAATAATAATAATAAAATTATTATTTTAAAAATAATATTTTATACATTTCCAACTACTTCAAAATATAAATAACACACATGAAATTACCTGAATGATTGTGAATTTGTGATGATTGGAAACCGGAGTGCATGGGGGTGGGTGTTGAAGTGGGCCGTAGCGAAATTCGACAAACTTGAAAAATAGGCCCAGGTTCATCGCATAGAAGTCAGGTCTAGTGCTGGTGGGCCCATCTTAATATTAATTGCAAATAAAGAAGATTAGTGTAGGTAGCTTGGATAAGGGTCAAGCCTCGATCCATGGCCCACCACCGTAATTGGATCACCTATCACACCTCACAACATAACTATCAGTGCGCCATTGCTAATAGTGACTAATGACTATGTTTACAAAAATAAATAGGGTAAATTGCAACTAATATCCCAACCTTTAGGGATAGTTGCTTTCAATACCCTAACCTTGTAAAATTTTACAAAATATCATAATCTATATCATTAGTTGCAATTAACACCCTAAATGAGTTTCTTAAATTAAAAAATAACCCACATTAAACAAAAATTATAAAAAATCACCCATATTCATAAAATATTTTCAATGAACCCCTAATACATTTAAAAAAAGAGAGAATTAAATAAATATCTTACAATTTAACCCCACCTGACCCACCATTCAAAAATAATTATAATATATATGTATATATATATATAATATACTCCTTTAAAATATAATATAATTACTTTATCATCTACTCATTTAAAATTTCAATATAATCAATCAAAATAATTAATTATTTATCTAAAAAACATACATTATAATTAAAATAATTACTTTAGCATCTACTCATTTAAAATTTTAATATAATCAATCAAAATAATTAATTATTTATCTAAAAAACATACATTATAATTAAAATCTAAATTTATATAAGTCTGTCTGGATACATGCCGATTTGTGCATCTATATATTCCCTGTATATTATTTGATATGATATATATTGTCTTTTTGATTAATATTATGTTATATATACTAAAACTAATACATAACATCTTATAATGTATCACACATAAATTTCATGGTATTAAAAAAATGATTCTATAAGAAATTTTTAACATAATAGTTTTACAAAAATAAAATAAAGTAGATTTAAAAAAATAAATGGTAAAAGATATGATAACCATTTGCAATAAATAATTATATAATAAAGTTATATTAAAAATAATATGGTAAAAAACAATAATTTTACCATATTATTTTTAATATATCTTTATTATGTAACTATTTATTACAAATGGTTATCATATCTCATACCATTTATTTATTAAAATCTTCTTTATTTTATTTTTGTAAAAGTATTATGTTTAAGATAAATAATTAATTATTTTGAGTAATTATATTAAAATATTAAATGAGTAAATGCTAAAATAATTATATTATATTTTTAAAGGAGTAGATTTTATATATCTGTTATAATTATTTTTGGATGGTGGGTTGGGTGGGCTTAAATTGTAAGAGATTTTTTTAATTTCAAATTTTAAAATATATTAGGAGTTTATTGAAAACATTTTATGAATATGGGTGATTTTTTGTAATTTTTGTATGATGTGGGTAATTTTTAAATTTTAAGAATCTCATCCAGGGTGTTAAGTGCAACTAATGGTATATGTTAGGATATTTTGTGAAATTTTACAAGGTTAGGGTATTAAAAGCAACTATCCCTAAAGGTTGGGATATTAGTTGCAATTTACCCAAATAAATATGCACATTTTTTATCTTTTTAGACCATCCACAATGGTGGTGTGCAAATATGCAAATGTGTATTTTTTAGACACTTTTTAACTCCATTGGTAATTTTGGGTATCTGCAAATGTACACATTTGAGTATGTAATGTGCAAATTTGAGCACACCACCTCCCCTATGTGCAAAAACTTTTACAAAAAGTAAGACAATTTCATTGGTTGATTTTTTTTATGATTTTATTTTCCTTTTTGATTTAAATTAATTGTATTTGAATAATGTGTAAAAAATACACATTTTTACCAATGGAGCAAATTGTTAAAAAGTGATATGTATTTTTACACATCTTGTGTAAATGTGTACATTTTATCCAAAACCATTGTAAATGGTCTTATACGAGGATAAGACAATTCCGAGGACATGATTCATCACGCTCCAATAAGTCATGAATTGGGTTCTGTTCACTGGACAACCGGCTCGATCCAACAAACTGCACAACTGGTTATCATTGAGGTTCGTTGTGACTCGTAATTAGATGCTTTGTACTCGTGTATATGCTAGCGATTTAAAATATAAGTTTGATAAGGTTTTTATCATAAATTAAATTGACAGACCTTTGGTTTGATTTTAGATAAGTTAATGATTAACCTTTCGAATTTAATCTGTTTTAAAGTTAATGATTAACCTCTCTTATCGACAGCCATTCAGCCAATGTATTGTGCACTAGACACCTAATGCAAGATAAAATGATGGGCATAATTCACATAATTCAGTAAAGAGTGTCACGCTTTGACAAGTTTAGAGTTTTTTATATCCACTTGATTGACTAAGCCTTCGTTGTTGGTCATTGTTTATTATTGTGGAAAAAAACACTCACACGTAGGGGTAGGCGTGAAACGGGATGAAACGGGACGGGACAAGAATGAGGCCCGTCCCGCTTAATTTTTTCCGGGACGGGATCGGGACGGAATTCACCTTTTTTTTTAATCCTATACGGGCCTTATTCCACACGGGACCGGGACGGGACGGGACTTGTCCCTCAAATAAAAATAATAAAATATTATAAAACTTGAAAAATAAAAGAAATATTTTCATAATTCATGCTTCATAGAATGATATCACCATAATGTTAACACCCCAACAACACAATTTCGTACAAAAAAAACACTGCCAACAGCACAAGTCTCATATAGCCCTAACCAATTAGAATTGAATAGAGATTTCACTATTTCAAAATGGAGAAGCAATTGTTTTGTTTGCCTCCCAGAGCCCAAATCCCTAACCCCCAAGTCCATAGTAATTTTTTATTTTTAGATTGCTTACAAGCCTTACAGTATTATTGTAACTTGTGTTTAAAATAACTAAATATATCATTATAAATCACTAAATTATTAAAAATTTTATTACTACCAAAATTAAAACTCTTGTCCCGTATAAATATAAATTTAAATATAATTATAATAATAATTATAAATATAAGTATAAGTATAAGTATAAATATAAATATATATATTTATATATATAAATTATATAATATATATATGTGGGACGAGACCGGGATTTGAGGGATCTCATAGTCTTGTCCCGCATAATTTTTGCGGGACGGGACCGGGACGGGATTCACTTTTTTTTCCTTAAATCCCATCAGGACCGGAATTTGCGGAATTTGTGCCCACCCCTACTCACACGCATCGTTTTTTTGGAGGACTAAAGTGAGAGCTGTAACCAAACTAAACGAAATCCATTATTTTTGGAGGATAAATGAAAGGATTTTTTTATAGTTTATGCATATGAACTTACGCTAAACAATCCTAATGCTATACCCCAATTTCAGCTTCAAAATATTGAATCAATGAAAAAGCTTAACAGCTATTTTTAGTTTCACAAATTAAATTTCTATACTACAGAAAGCTTAACAGCTAGACATACTCCAAAATTTATGATGAAAAAATTAGTCTACCGAAACAATTTGTCACCTTCACCCTCACATTCCAAATACATCTTCACCAACTGCAAACTCAACAATTCTAATTTAAAACAAATCAGTAACTCCTTATTTCCTAAAAAATCATACCAAACAATTTTGAAGATGACAATCATCACCTCACATCCACAACTTAATCTTATAAATACTGGATTATCTAAAACAATCCAAAATCACCTAATCCATAATTTTATAAAAACCATAACCCATATCCCAACTATTCAATCTAATTACCTATATAACACAACCTTCAAAATTTCCGTTCAGAAAAAATATTATTATATATTAAAATGCTTAAAAAGCGGTTACACAAAAAAAAAGATTTTTAAATGACAAACATAGCATACTGGAACATAAGAGGTGTAAGAAAACCCAATCTATGGCAAGACTTAGCATATATCCAAAAAAGAAATAATTTAGATATCCTAGTATTAGCTGAAACAAAAACAACTAAACCACCAAATGAAAACCAATATAAAAAATGTGGATTTAACAAAGTCCATCATATTCCCTCAGAAGGTACAAAAGGAGGACTCTGGATCCTTTTTAAAACCTTTAACTTTACAGACTCTAGCAAGCAATTAACAAAGTCAAACAATTATATAACATACTTGGTCAACATTGACAACTATAAATTTATTCTCAACTTTATCTATGCACCTTCAAATCAAACTGACAAAAATGCCTTTTGGAATGAGATAATATCAGTAACTCAACAATACAACTTCCCATCTTTAATAATGGGAGATTTTAATGAAATAGAACTATCAAATGAAAAGATAGGGGGAACAATCCCACAAAATAACAGATTTACCAGGATCCAACAAATCAGGGAAGAACTGGATATTCACACTATTCCCTATACCGGAAGTCTAGTAACTTGGAGAAAAAGTCAGAACCCTATTAATAATATCTATGAACGGCTAGATAGGATTATGATCCATACAGACATCTCAAATCACTTCTCTAACCTAACAGTTCACAACCACCCATTTACAAACTCTGACCATTCTCTAATATCAATTTCAATTGGAATAAAACCAATCAGAACAGGATCACCTTTTAAATTTGAAATGTCATGGACAAAAAATGACAACTACAACAAACTAGTTAAATCAACCTGGCAAAATAAACTTTACGGATCATTCATGTTTACACTATTACAAAAACAAAAACTGATTAAGAAAAATACAAAAATTTGGTGCAAATCACATCCGAATAATAATCTCAGACAATTAAAAGACATTGAAGATCAACTTTTATTATTACAAACACAACAGATTACAGGAAACTATAATAATATCACAACTAATAAAAGACAAAGATTACTAAATAAACGTGAATCACTCATGAACTTTAATGATTCGTTCTGGAAACAGAGGGCCAAATCCAATTTCCTTAATTTTGGAGATAGAAACACAAAATATTATCAATCAATAGCAAAAATCAGAAATTCAAAAAATATTACTCGTAATTTTACAAATAAAAGCGGTTTAGTAATTGAAGATGAAAATCAAATCAGAGACGAAATTACGAAGGAACTAGCTGAAAGATTCATCTCAAACAATGAAATAACAAATAATAACACTTACTTCCCAAACTTAATAAATCCCACAATCACTGATTCCGAAAACTCTACCCTAACTCAACCTTTCTCAGACAAAGAAATTAAAGATACCTTATTTTCAATGAAAGAAGATAAATCTCCTGGCCCTGATGGCTTCCCACCCGAATTTTATAAAAAATATTGGAATATTGTGGGCAGTCTACTCTGCAAGGCTATCAAATCCTTTTTCCATTCAGGTATTCTTCTTAACGAGGTAAACACAACATTCATTGCACTCATTCCGAAAATCGATAACCCTACCAATATTAACCATTACCACCCCATTAGTCTTTGTAATACTATCTACAAAATCATTTCTAAACTCTTAGCTAACCGTCTGAAACCGATCTTACCCCGTATTATCAACCCATTTCAGGGAGCCTTTGTTCAGGGAAGAAATATTCAAGATAACATTTTAATAGCCCATGAGGTCTTTCACTCCTTTCATAACAAAAAAAGGAAAAAATGGATGGATGACGGTTAAATTAGACATGGAAAAAGCTTATGATAAAATAAATTGGAATTACATACATATTGTACTAACTAAATTTGGATTTCATCAAAAATGGATAAACTGGGTCATGACATGCTTAACCAAAACCAACTTCTCAGTTTTAGTTAACAACTTACCTGGCAAAACTTTCCGTACTTATCAAGGTATACGACAAGGAGATCCTCTTGCACCTTATATTTTTGTCATAGTCATGGAACTTCTAGCCAGAATGATATAACAAGAATCGTTAGAACTTGATCCATTAATTGGAATCAAATTAACAAATAACAATCATCCTATCACATTTCTATCCTTTGCAGATGATACACTCATATTTGGAAACGCTAATGATTTAAGTCTTCACACAATTAAAAACCTATTAAACAACTTTTGTAACATATCAAGTCTCTCTATAAATTACAACAAAAGTTCCTTACAAGTCTCAAAAAACATCTCTCCTCAAAAAGCTCAGAGCCTTGCTCAACAATTAAATATCCCTGTCACTAAAACCTTAGAAAAATACCTAGGAATACCACTCATCATTGGCAGAGTAAACAACAATTTATTTGATGAAGCTATTACAAGCCTAAAAAAACAACTATCTAAATGGAAATCAAACACCCATTCTCAAGCCGGAAGATCTGTCCTTATTCAAGCTAACCTCAATTCCAAAACCAACTATCTTATGCAATCCTTCCTCCTTCCAAAAGGAATTCTTGATAAAATTGACCAAATCAACAAAAACTTTTTTTGGAATAAACTACAATCTGATAACTATCACCCACTAATTAGCTGGGAACGGCTATGTACTCCTAAAAAGGATGGCGGTCTAGGCTTCAAAACTGCAGAACAAATCAACTTAGGCATGCAAATGAAACTTCTTTGGGGAATAATAGAAGATCCTAACAACATTTGGTCAAAGATTATCACTGAAAAATATCTCTCTAAAGAACCATTAATGGAAAGAAATAAAACAAAAACTTCTTGGCAATTTGGACGACTCTTAAACATCAGAGATACTTTCTCCAAAGGTTTACTTTGGCTGGTTGGGAACGGCAAAACCATTAATGTCTGGTCTAATATCTGGATAAATGCACAAAAACTCAAAATCTTTAGAAATGACCAGAATCCTAACCTAAAAGTCTGTGATCTCTTTACAAATTCTAACACTTGGGATACCAACAAATTAAATAACATTTTCCCATCCCACATTGCTCAAATGATACCAAACATTTACATCCCTAAAATTGATATTCAAGACAGACTAATTTGGATATACAATAACAATAGAATGTTTAATGTCAAATCTACTTCCTCCCTCTTCAACAATAAAAACATCGGTAATATTTTTGGAGACTGGATTTGGAAACTAAATATCCCCCCAAATATTAAAAACTTCATTTGGAAAACTATACTTGACATCTTACCCACCACTGAGCATTTAAATAGATACATAAATAGAGTCCCTAGCACCTGCTCACTTTGCAACTCTGAACCGAAGGACGCAAATCACCTATTTTTCAAATGTCAGATCACCTGATCACTTATCCAAAACCTGAGCATCAAATTACACAAATCATTTTATATTCCAAACCTAACAAGCAACATCTCTGAAAATATTTTAAACACTAAAAATCAAAACAAAGATTTCACAGACCTTTGCCATTTATGGCACACAATCTGGGAGCTTCGCAATAACATTATTTTCAAAAGAAATTCTAACAATAATGTAGCTTACACTCTCATTCATACTATTGACAAAATTCCGTGTTGGTAAAAAGAGGAAATAAAAATCAACTCACCAAAGCACACTAGACCTCGTCAAATGTTGAACTGAAAATACCCACCTAAAAATATCGTTAAAATAAATGTGGATGCTTCTGTCAAAAATGGTATACAATCTCAAATCGGTTGTATCATTAGAAACAACCAGGGCCAAATTCTTAAAATACATAAATGTAATGGTCAAACATATTCTGTTGTCCAAACAGAATGTCTTGCAATACTTGCAGGTATAAGACTGGCAGCAGAGCTCGGATTACAGAAAATCATCATTGAAGGTGACTGTGCAATTGTTATCAATGCCACCAACCATGAAAACAACTCACCGTGGGAGATTACACAAATGGTGAAAGAAATTCAGACTCTGAGCAAAGACTTTGATTTTATCAAATTCCAACACTGCTACAGAGAGGCGAATAGTGCAACTGACTTCATTGCAAAATCTCGACTGAGCTGTAATTATATATTAAACTATAGTTATGAATTCCAGAACATCATCATGCTTGATGATCATGGATACTTAGAAGTATCCTAAACTTTGCCTATTGTAAAAAAAAAATCCTAATGCTATACCCAAATATGATTTTTTTTTAAAAAAAATCCTTGTGATGAAATACCATTTTTCTGAAGGGAAAATCATTTTTAAGATTGTTTAGTGTGAATACATATCCTTACATTTAAGAAAAAACAATTTTAAGACTTTAATGCATTAACTCAATTACCCAACTACAAAAGTCATAAGGTGGCACTGTGGCACACATAATCACAAGGCTAGATTTTCATTCCATTATTTTTTTTAAATACAAGATAAAAATTTGGGTAGAATTAGACCCTGCTGATCCACTACCCAATGTTCGTTTAAAGTTATAATTTGTGGTCTAATATAACTTCACAAATCATAACTCTTATAAAATATATATGTTGTATACTTAATACTTGGACACTTCATAAAAATTTTCATTGTACAATATTCGTCCATCTTTTTTTTTTATTTTACAGTATGCGATAAATTGGATGTGCTAACGACATCCATGATCATCTAAAAAGATGATGTTTTGGAACTCATAACAACAAGAGGTCAAAATAAAATTACAATTCAAATGAGATTTAGTAAGAAAATCAGTTGCACCATTCGCCTTTCTATAGCAATGCTGAAATGTGATGACCTCAAAATCTTCGCTCAATGACTTGATTTCTTGAACTATTTGAGCGACCTCCCAAGGTATCTTGTTTATATAATTGATGGCATTGATGATGATTGCGCAATCACTTTCAGTTATAATTCTTCAAATTCCTAATTCAGCTGCCTGTCTTATACTTGCATATATTGCAAAAGCTTTTGCTAGGATGACAGAATTCATCTTAACATTACATTTATGTATTCGAATAACTTGACCATAATTGTTCCTCGAATGCACCCAATATGAGGTTGACAACCAATTTTTATCGAAGCATCTACATTGATCTTAATGGCATTTATTGGGGGACATTTCCAAATCATTTTATCAGGAGGCCTAATACGTAAATATTCATCCATCTTTAAAAATACTCCCTATGTTACTTCATACTCTATTCTTTATGAATATTTTTTTAAAGAGTAAAAAGATTACACAACTATTAATTTATTTTTTTAACGATTTTATATTTAATTGTTATTATTAGAAAAACATAAGTGAATAAATGAATAATAAACGTTGTTTAAAAGCCCAATACTATGGGCCCAAATTAAAGGGAGGAAACCATTGGCCCAATCGGCCGAGGGACTGAATTTGCGGAAGAGAGAAAAAATGGTTTGAAGTTGAAACCCTAGACTCGTCATTTCTATCAGAGCGTCAAAGAAGTTCTTCCATGGTTAACTTGAATTAGCTACTGAACAAGGAGGAGGAGAAGGAATTGGCCGGAAAAGATGGTGTTCGGGACGGCAATCAGGTGTTTTGCGGCGAAGAAGCTGAAGCCGAAGATGAAATCGGTATCGCTGAAGACTCCGCCGGAACAAACACAGATCATTACCAGGACACTCTTTGACATCGTTAGGGATCACGGTCCTCTCTCCATTGCCGACACTTGGTCTCGTGTTCAGGTTTCCCTCAATCTCCCTCCCTCCCTCCCTTTACACTTGATTTCAGCAATATGACTAAATATTGTCTGTATGGATTGCAATTAGGGATTTGGATAGATGCAGGTTAGCCATTGTTAAATTCATCTGTTCTGTAAGGATGTAGAACTGAGAAAACCTGATTATTCATAGATAATGCACAAGTTCAATTAGATGGCTTTGATTAGGTGATGAGACAACTCAATGTTGGTTATTAGTTTGATTGCAGAGTAGTTGAAAGAGATCCTCTATCCAAATTGTAGTCTCTTATGCTATTCTAAGTTTCTTGATCATGGCTGTCGACAAGCTTTGTTATTAGATGATTACATAATGTAAATGTGGAATCTTTTAGTGTTGTTATGGTGTGCAAATTATATAGTTTTGATTGCAGTAGGTTAGAAAACATTTGGATGACTAGGGATGCAGAACGAGAAAGAAAACAAATCTAGTTCAGTTTGGACTTATTATTCAATACTTATACCATTGATCTCAACTCATCACTCACCACATTCATTCCTAATTTTGGACATAGGTTTCAAAATTTCGGAATCTTTCCCGCAAACCCCCATTTATTGTCACAAAATTAAGCATTCGGTTGAAAATAAATCATGTTCAGTGAATGGTATTCTTGTCATTTTCCTTTCTGATTCTCCAATGCTCAACCAAACAGGCCCTTGTTTATGTATTCGTATTCATGGCACACACTTGGAAGTCTTTGAGCTCGTCTATTGGACACTTAAAAGTTCAAATTCTTTTTCCTTGGAATGAATGAATTCAGGAGGCAGGAGCGAAGGAGGTGAGCAGCAAAGGGCAGATGAAGAAAGTGCTGAGATGGATGAAGGAGAGGCAGAAATTGAAGCTAATTTGCAATCATGCCGGTACCCACAAGCAGTTTCTCTACACGACTTGGTTCACAGAGCCCGCCCTGCAGCCAACAAAGCAACCAAAACTTTCTTCAGCATCCTAAAACCGCATGAAACCCATAGAATTGTTGGACAATCAACTTGCTCGAGGCTAAATCATTAACTTGTTATTCTGCCAACGAGTGGCATTAGAGGCGAGGTGTAGCTTTAAGTTTGTACACTTGTGTTTTTGTGTTTTTGAGAAACGATTGCTTCTCTTGTGAAGTTTTTTCTCGAAGTGGGGACTGTTATAACCGACATTTTGTGATGTATGGATGATAGTTCTCAAATAAAGATCTCTCAAGATTGGGGCATGGACTTCTACCAAAGTAATTGCTCTTGCATTACCTTTTCTGTGTCTTTTTGTCTTCTAAAACATAACTATTACATTGTTGATTCATAACTGATTCACAACACAAATCCTAGCAGATCCCCCATCACCTACACCTTCACCAGTGTCGGCACCCCAGCAGCAGCCCCTCGACCACTGAAGCCCCTCCTTTCCTCTCACAGCAGCACTCTTCCGACTCAGGATGTCGGGGTAGACTGGCACAACCGTGCATTTGGCGAGAAATTACCGTGTGGATAGCAAGACCGTATGAGAAGGAGAGGCGAGCCACCGTACATTTGGGGACTAGAGAGAAGCTATTGGGGCCCAAACTTTTCCACCAAAGATAAAAAAGGCAGGTGTTGTTTTCTGTTTATTGACAAATGATAATACAAGCTGAGGATGAGAGAAAGAGGCAATCAATCAATCAAAGTACTGACAGGTGTTTATGATGGCAACTCCCATAGGCTCACACAGTAATGTGGGTCAAACTGTTTTGATTTCATTTGCAGTTGAATACAAAATATTCACTGTTTGGGCACAGGTTTTGGTGAAAAGGACATGGAAATCGCCTTCAGAGAGGAGTATTTTTAACATCAAGTTTGATTCCATGATTCAAAACTCAATAGTTCTCCTCCAATTTAGAAAGAGAGAGAGAGAGAGATTAATGGAGGTGAATAAAGATGGGTTCTTGGAGGAGTTGCTGTCACAAGGAGTAGGAAGAGGTGCAGAAGATATGAATGATTTCTTCACAAACAGTTGGGAATTTGACACTTCAAATGGAATCACAGCTCCTCCTCTTCCTACTCTACCAAGCTCATTTGATTGTTCATTCAATGAACTCTATGTGCCTTTTGATTTCAAGTTCACCACACCGAATTTGGTAGCTGGTGATAAGAGGATGGAGGAGGAGCTGTTGTTTTCGAACCAAGAACACGGATCGATGCCGGTTGTGGAGGATGAAGGGTCTGCCCTACAAGCTGTGTGCAAAGTGGAGATGTCGCAATCGATGGAAACACCGGCTTTCGACATGGAAATGTGCTTAGATAAGAAGAAGAAGAAAACAAGGAGGATTGAAGGGCAACCTTCTAAGAATCTGATGGCCGAGAGGAGGCGAAGGAAACGGTTGAATGATCGCCTCTCGATGCTAAGATCCGTTGTTCCTAACATAAGCAAGGTACTAAATCCCAACAATACAAGCTTGCTCTTAAAAAGTTTGTTTGACGCAATGTGTTGATTGTTGATAAACAGTTCTGACACTGTTCTTTCTTACGGCGTAGACGGATAGGATATCCATACTAGGAGATGCAATAGATTACATGAAAGACCTTCTAGAGAGGATCAACAATTTGCAAGAGGAGATTGATGCAAATTCAATTGAATTGAATGGATCAAACATCATCTCTAAGGACCTAAAACCAATTGATGTCTTAGTGAGGACTTCACCCAAGGTATATATGTTTGGTTTTATTACAATTGTTCAATACTCTTGGGCCAATTTAATTTATTGATCTATGTATGGATCTTCTTGTATCAAGGTCAATGTAGAGAGGCGAAATACGGATACCCGGGTTGAGATCTGCTGTCCCGGGAAACCGGGTTTGTTGATGTCGAGTATTACTACCTTAGAAGCAATGGGGCTAGGGATTCAGCAATGTGTTACCAGTTGCCTCAATGACTTCTCATTACATGCTTATTGTTCAGAGGTATATGCATTCCTCAATTCTTGATTTTGTTAGAATGACAGCATCTAATCAAACACTGATTTTATTTTTCCCCAATGGGTTCAGGAATTGGAGCAAAGAACACCACTAGTGAGCACTGAAGAGATAGAGCAAGCATTGTTCAGAAATGCAGGTTATGGAAGGAGGATCTTGTAGAACTTTGGCAGAAAAATGAGAAAAAATAAAATAAAATAAAGTTCTCTTTTGGAAGATTTGTTTTGTAGGTTTTGAGGCTTTAGATTTCTTCTTCTTTTTATCCTGTTTAGCATGTAACATATAACTCAGTTGAAGTGTTTTTATTACTGCATTTATTTAGAGCATCTACAATGGTCTAGTTTTCAAAATTTTCTCTTTTATTCATCCACCCACAATCACAAAATATTGTAATTTAAATTCTCACCCCATACAAATTAAGTTAAACACACTTTATAACTTATTGTTCTCTTTCCAAACTATTTAACCCTAAAATTGCCAAAAATTACCAAAAAAGGAAAACACACAATTCTTTTTCCTTTTTACGTCTCTCCTCCAAGCCAGAAAGGCTCGAGCCACCCCATGCCCGACTCTCATCGTTGGGGAATTCGAATTGTGCATGCGGGCTCTTTAAACATATTGATATCAGCAGGGGCGGCCCCAGGGTGGGGCGGGCGTAGGCGGCCGCCCCACCCTTCGACCCACGTGTCCCCGGACTTTGGAAAAAAATAAAAAATTATTTATATATGTGGCAGTGTTATAATAAGTAAAACTAGGATGAATATAGAATTAACTAATCTACTTTGTTTAGTTGGTTGGTTGGTAGGAAGAAAGAAAATTAAAGTGAGACCAAAGGTTGGGAGTTCAATTCCCTACTAGCCTCCTTTTTAAAAAAAATTTTCACCTCCCCCAACAAAGCTTTTTTATTTTTTGTTCAACTTGCATCCCACTCTTTATGTTTCTACCCACTTATTTAATTATATTCTCACTTTCCGACCTCCCTATTAGATACAAATTATCTAGCTATAACTAATTAAACCCCAAAAAATTGGTGAAATTTGCCTCTTTTTTTAAAAAAATTTCACCTCCCTCAAAAAAGCTTTTTTTATTCTTTGTTCAACTTCCACCCCACTCTCTATGTTTCTACCCACTTATTTAATTATATTCTCACTTCCCGACCTCCCTATTAGATACAAATTATTTAGCTATAACTAATTAAACCCCATAAAATTGGTGAAATTAGCCTCTTTTTTTAAAAAAAATTTCACCTCCCTCAAAAAAGTTCTTTTATTCTTTGTTCAACTTGCACCCGCTCTCTATGTTTCTACCCCCTTATTTAATTATATTCCCACTTTCCGAGCTCCCTATTATATACAAATTATCTAGCTATAAACTAATTAAACCCCATAAAATTGGTGAAATTAGGATTTGATTAGAGTTTGTGATTTTGAGAATAAATTTTGTGTTTTAATTATTTTGTATATGTGATTTTGATAATGACATTTATTAATTGAATTTGTGAAGCTTTATGCAATATTTATATTTTCGTACCCTACATGTCTTTGGGAACCAAAAGATATTATAAAGTTGATGAGTTTACAATCCTAGATAATATGCAAAAGCCTTGAATTTAGCATGATTGAATTTCGATAAGTTTACACTCCTAAATATGACAAATGCCTGAATTTCCCATGAATGACGAGAAACCACTAACATAGCAATCAAGCAAATGTAAGTCTACTTTTCTACAATTCATTGTTAAGTTGAAAGTCATAGCTTAGGTAAAGGAGTTTATTCAAAGCCAATATCTCAGTATACACTAGAAATTTCGCCCCACCTTTCGGAGGATCCTGCGGCCGCCACTGGATATCAGAGCGGACCTGCTATCCCGAAAACCTCATGTCTCCATGTACCCTCTCCCAATCCACCCCACCTTTTACCTTTTTTTTTTCAAATTTTTTTTTTTTCAAAATTCGGGTGGTGAGAAGGTACATTGAAATGGATTTTAGACCAGGGTGATCCCAATTGATATTGATATTCAGTTGATTAAATTTACTGAGTATGAACATTAATTACCTTTTAATAATTCAACTTCAAGGTTGAATTACTGCCACAAGGGATATCCTTGGTGAATCTGTTCATCTGAATAAATATCAACCGTTAAAAAAAATACTCCCTCCGTTTCCAAATAAGTGATTTTTTTAAGTCAAATAATTATTTTTAGATGGTAAAAACTGTATAAAATATTAAAATTTCAAAAAATATTAAAATTTCAATTAATTTTTTTTAATAATATTATACTTATTATTAATAAATATGAGTTTATCAAAAAAAATTAAAAAATTAATATTTTATATTATTTTTATCACCTTAAAATACGTACAAAAATAGTAAAAAGTCAGTTATTTAGAAACGGAGGGAGTACAGATTAACTAACAATTAGATTTTCCCCCTCCTTTGCATCCCTATGACCCTACCCCTCTTTTATTTTGGGTCTTGTTAGATAAACCGCAAATCTCCTTCTTTAAGTGCACGTCCATTCCAACGTGCATGTCCTTTTTAATTAATTAACACACTTTTTCAATTAGTTAGCCCACTATAACTCTGCCCGTCCATTTCAACGTCCAGATTTGTAATGTATTTAATTTTTTCGTTTATTTTTCATATAATTTTTTTTTTGTAAATAAGAAATTCAAATTCATCCATAAACGAAATTTATTGGAGCAGCTGTAATAAATAATGCAATGACTCCACACCTTGGCAGTCGCAGAGTTGCAGCCAAAACAGGTTCACGTTTCTCTGAAATATCACAAAATTTGTCTCTTTTCTCATATTTATTTGGCATTGTTTGACCAAACTCTCAAATGGCCATCATTTCCAAATTTGTGTTTTTCTTCAAAGGGTAACACCCTATCACGAGCTTCATGAATCTTTATTGCAAAACTGTGGAATCATCAATATCACTTTTTTTTAACCGGAAATATTGAGGCTATATAGCTTGTTTACCTATGAAAAGCTTTTGAGCTTCCTTGGAGATTACTTCGCTGGTCTGCGGTACTATTATTCGGTGGTGCTAGACTTTATTTTTCGTCAACGTCCTCAACTTATTTATATCAGATTTGCTTAGGACATCCTGTTGTAAAGTTTATTTCTGCTTGTTGAATGTGTCTTTTTCTGTTTTTTATTGTATGTTTAGGCGGTTTCCGTCTGTCGACTCGTCGGTTTATCGAGAATCAGACTTGCATGATATCGAATTTTTACTTTATCAATTTTTTAAAAAAGCTTTAGGTAGGTTAAATAGGCTAAAGCAAAGTTTGTGAACACACATGTTGTTTCATTAATCGTTGTGTGATAGAGAGGAATGTATTGTATATAAGTTTTAGTCACATGTTTGAAATAAAGATCATTTGTACATAAGTTAGTGGTAAATTTTATGGTAAAAAAAATAATTTATTAAAATTGTGGGAATGTCCCACATTGATTATACAAATTTAAAAGGTGATGATACAAGATCAAATGATCAACGCTTTTTGTTTCCTTAGGTAAAGTTCGGAAACACCGTCTCAACATAGTCGGAGAAAGGGTGTATACATTTTGACCTTGAGAGCATGCTCTAAGTGAAATACCCTGTTCTTGTTATTTGTTATGGTAAAGATTTTGAAGTTATCAAACCTAGTCGATTACTAACCAATGACATTCTTGCAGATGATGGTTTCTAATCAGTACATCATTTATTGAGAGAATGTGGATTAGAAGACAATCTAATTACCTGCATCATTGCCATCTATTCAATACAGACCTCCTCAAAGTGTCAAAAGATGCCCTAGGGATACTCAATTGATGATGTTGACCAACCTCAATTGGTGTACAAATTCTTTCTTTGCCTTTGAATAATGATCTCACACTTTAGCTTTCATAAAGAAGATTTTGTTGATTGGGCCACAATTAGACACAGTATGGCCCAAGCCCATGGACAGTATGGAATTGGGCATTTTTATGATCAGTAAGATGGAATGGATTGGGCCCACAAGTAATGCGCCTAATCATTTTTTTTTTCCAAATCTATATAAAATATAAAATACTAAAACAAAAGTCTGAAATGATCTCAGATGCGATTCGCATACGTGGAATTTTCTAGATTAAAACGGGATTATTTTTGCATACGTATCATATTTTGAATTAAAATGGTATTATATTTTTGGGCCACATCAATTAATAAGCCAATATAGTTAGGTAAAAAAACTTATCTTTTTAGATAAATAATCTATCCAGTATAACCCTATATTATAATTAGATAAATATATCATACACATACTACAATTATTGTTGAAAACATATCCAATCTAACCAATCAAATATAATAATTGATAGAATCCAAATCGAATGTATCACTCACAAATCACAAATAAATAAATAATTCTTAATTTAAAATAGTTATATTTAAAATCTTACCACCCTTCATATTTTTTTTTAAAATTAACATAATTGATATAAGAAAATAATTTATATTTACTTATAGAGTATTAATTTATATTAATTCAAAAATATTTTATATAATAAAATTTATTAAAAAATCGTACAACGGACGAATAATAAAACTAGTATATAAATATAACTGCACCTAAATACCTGATCTAGCGATCTTAGAGTGGCTGTAGATTTCTAATATGTAGTCATGTAGATCCCTTTTGGACAAAAGTTTTAAACAAGTTGTTTCACCTTTTTGGTTGATTTTGCAATCAATGGATAAGGTGTTTCACGTTGTCCTCCTTAAATTAGACATTGTTTTGTGAATGACCCTTTTATCTCTAAAGTCTAAACATCATCATTCACCCCAATAAAACAAAACCAAAAAAAAAAAAAACACTTTTGATGGTTGTGACTTGTAAGTTGTAACGTTTGTTGAGCCTAAAATGTTGATTGATAATAGTGAATTGATATCAATTTGATTTGTTACTATATGCCGACAAAGTATTGATCTTAAACATATAACCCCTATCAAGTATGAACTCCATTTTCTCATTGAAAATTTGTTGATTGAAATAGGTGCAAATCAGTAAATCACATTAATTTTACATAGAACTGGGCTAATAAGAGAGTAAATTCTCTTAGTAAGGGCATCTCTAAATTATTCTCAACTTTGAGGATTTAAGAGTTTTTGAAGAATTTATATATATATTTTTTATTCAATATATAGATTATTTCTTGGAGAAACACTAGAATAAATAAAGAAGTTTTTTAAAATTTACAGCATTTTTCAAATTAAATTAATAATTCTCCAAATATTCAAAATGGAAAAGTTGTTGGGGTTGAAGTAAAAATAGTTTGAAGAATACATATTTTACTTTTCTATTTTAAAGAAATTTTATAGAAATGGTTGGAGATGGTCTGAAAAAGGGGATACTATTGGTATAGTGAAAATTTCACATGATCTACGATGTTGGTCACGATTTCAAAAACCGTAGGAAAATCATCCTAAACAAAATTGATAAAATCGTTTTTTTTAAAACGTGGAATTTTTTTTTAAACCTTATCTGACGGAGGAATATCTCTCACGGGCTGTGAAACTGTAGCCAACTTTATTTCTCACGGTTTTAAAAACTGTGGCAATGGATATTCTCACAGTTTTTAAAATCGTAACAGTCATCGTGTATTTGGCGATATTTTGACCATGTAAAAAGCAAATGGAAAACTATAAGAATCAATTTTTTTGGTGGAAAAGGCGGGAGAAGGCTCCTGAATGCATAACAAAAGAAACTGGGCTACACACGTAAAAGACGGGGAGTAGCCCTTCCCCTAGCGTCCTCAGCAATAAGAGCGTCAACATCTAACGGGGGACAAGCTAAAACATGAAAACCAATCGGAAATGAAAAAGCTAGAGATGCAAGGGAGTCGGCGACGAAGTTCGCTTCCCTGAAAACATGCCTCAACCGGATATCCCAGTCACGGGCAAGAAAGCTCTAGCATTGACGAACCAGGCTCGATAGTGGATGGCAATCATCGACTCCTCTCTTGATCAACGTCGTAACAAGCTTCGAGTCGGTTTCCATGATAACCTTCTGATGACCTCTCTCCCAGGTCACCCGGAGCCCATCAAGAAGGCCCCAAAGCTCAGCGACAGGCAACGTACAACACCCAATGCGACGAAAACCGGAGCTCCATCGACCATCATCATCACGGATAACTCCGCCGGCGCCTGCGCTCCCATCGACCGAGACCGATCCATCCGAATTAAGTTTCACCCAGCCTTCCGCCGGCTTATCCCAAGCAATGTCCAACCTGCGTCCCTCCTTGGTGGCAGCATTACCATTGTTGTTCCGCCAGGTACGCACATACTCAGCCACCTTCGAGCGAACAAAGTGAGCCTGATCCACCGAACAGCTCTTACCATTGAAAACCCGGTCATTTATCCATCTCCAAATCCACCAAAGTGCTGTGGCAAAGCAGCTTGACCAATCCACCTCCTCCGTATGTTATTCCGACCTCATCAGGTTGCTCCGGATCCAGGTAGCAAAGGGGTTGTCAAAAAAATCAGTGGAAGGAACGCCTAAGCTTCCCCACAATCCTCTAATCGCATTGCAGTCCCGGAAGAGATGGAGAAGGGATTCTGGCGTACCTGAGCACACGCTATAATCGGACTCTATCGCGAGATGTCGACGACATCTCTCTTCGTTAGTAAGAATGGCCCCTCTGATGACTAGCCAAGCAAAACACCTCACCTTTTCAAGCGCCTTCAAGGTCCAGATTCGCTTGTAAACTTGGGCATCGTTGAAGCAAACATCACGAGTGCATCGGATCAGCTCATAGGCAGACTTGATAGAATAGCTCCCATCCGGAGAAGCCTTCCAACTGATTCTGTCGATCTCTCCGCCACAATCATCAATGCCAATCGCAGCCAACTTCATCAAGATCGTGGTTGGGAGAAGAGGTTGCAACACCTCCCAATTCCACCCTCCATGGTCACGCCAATAAGAGCGAACCGTTCTCTGCAAATCAGCCTCAGCCAAACCCGGACGCGCCTCATCGCGTAAAGGATGATCCCCCAACCAGAGGTCAGTCCAGAAGCGGACAAGGGTGCCATCACCGATGATCCAGAGCACCCCAGACGCTACCACCACGCTCGAACTTTGGAGCATACTCGACCAAACATGAGACGTCCCGACGACACCGGCATTAGTTGATCTCGTGTACTTAGCCCGAAGAACATCACTCCAAACCGCGCCGTCTTTACTCGTTAAGAACCTCCACATCCGCTTTCCAATGGTTGCTAAGTTGAGATCACGCATAGCATGAACGCCCAAGCCACCAAGGTGTTTAGGGCTGCATATCACCTCCCAGTTCACCAGATGCAGACGTCGACCATCCTCGCTATCTCCCCATATAAAATCCCTGCACATTTTTATCAATTTTAGTGCAAGTATCCGCCGGTAACATAACCGAAGCCATAGTGCAAGTATCCTCCCTGCAAGACTTAGGTATTTCCCTCTCCAACTCGTGAGCCTTGAGCCAATTTTGTCGATCAAGGAGACGAAGGTATCCTTATTGACACGTCTATGCAGCACCGGCATACCCAGGTAGCTACCTAGGTCGTCCGTCACCTCGAACCCACATTCCCTTCTCAAATCAGCCACTTCCTCCAGCCTCACATTGGGTGAGACAAAGAGCTTGGACTTCGGGATGCTCACTCGCTATCCAGACGCCGAGCAAAAGCTATCTAATATACATTGGATCACCCGGAGCTGGCTAACCGATGCTTCCGCCACAAGGACGATATCATCAGCGAATAGAACATGTGAGACACTTGGACCATTCCTTGTAAGACGGGCTGGAATCCACTCGCCCTTGTCAACAGCCCTGAAAATAGCTTTGCTCAGACGTTCTATACAAAGGATGAATAAATAAGGGGATATAGGGTCTCCCTGTCTTAGGCCTCTCGTAGGCCTAAATTCCTTCGTCATGTCAGCGTTTACTAGGACCCTTGTCGAGACTGTGGTTATACAAGCCGCAATCCACTTTTGCCATTCCTCCGGGAACCCTGCCATTCTCACAGTATCGATCACAAAGTCCCATATCAAACGATCATAGGCCTTCTCGAGATCGATCTTTAGAATCATCCATCCATTTGAACCCCTCTTTTTCCTCATCTAATGGACAAGCTCCTGCATCACGACAATATTATCCGTTATAACCCTACCCGGTAAGAAACTACCTTGCATAGGACTAATGAGAGAAGAGAAAAGGGGTCTCATCTTGTTAACAAGCACTTTTGTAATAGATTTATAAATCACATTACAAAGGCTTATAGGCCGGAACTGCGCGACCGTTTCCGGCTTGGCCACCTTAGCGAGCAAGACTATAAGGGTATCATTCAAGTTCTCCGACATTTCAGAAGTAGCAAAAAAATTCCGTACACAGTCCTTAACCGAAGGCCCGACGTCTTCCCAACACTTATGAAAGAACATCGCATGGAACCCATCCACACCTGGAGCTTTTGAAGGCCCCAACTCTCTCATTGCTCGACTGATCTCCTCGTCCGAAATCGGCAAAGTAATCAAGTCCCAATCAGCTCTCGGAATCGGAGGAAACGCCCTAGGTTGCATGGCTACAGGCGACATCTCTTCATTTGGAATGGTGTATAAGTTTTGGAAGAAAGCCAAGATCTCCCTTTTAATAGCTTCACCATCAGTAATCTCCTCACCACTTCCATTTTTCAGAACTTCAACTCTATTTCTCCGCCGCCTAATAATAGTGGATAAATGGAAAAAAGGTAGTGTTTCGATCCCCCGAACATAACCACTACTCCCTCGACTTTTGTAACCAAAGAAGTTCCTCTTGCTCGAGGGTCTTAGCAAGATCCGTTTGGGCTTCCTCTTCCCTCTAGATAAGCTCATCGATCACCTGAACGACAAGCTCGCCTTGTATCTCAGTAAGACGACATTCTAACGCAGATTTCCGCTCAAAAATATCCCCGAATGTCTCTTTATTCCACTTCAGCAGAGAAGAGCGCAGGCCACGGAGAGCTATCGGAACAGAAACTTGCTTGTCCCATGACTCTTGAACCAGGGTCCGGAATTTTGAGTGTGTGGTCTAAGCGGCCTGAAAACGAAACGGACGACGATTCTTTCTAAATCTCCTAGCCGGGGTAAGTTCAAAGAGGATAGGACAGTGATCAGATCCCAATTTTGGCAAGTGTCTAACTGCCGCCTCAGGCCACTATAGACGACCAACAGCATTGGCGAAGACACGGTCGATCCTACTAGCTTTGTAAATTGCCGGATTACATCCTCTGCCCCATGTGAAAATCGGACCTGAGAAGCCCAAATCAATAAACTCAACTCTATTCACCCAACTACTGAATCTCTCCGTATATGGTGAGAGCCCGCCAATCTGCGAATTCTTTTCCCAACTGTGAAGGACGCAATTAAAGTCACCCCCGACCAGCAAGGAGCCCTGCCGCTCAGACGTAGCTTCTTCCAAGTCATCCCAGAACTGACAACGCTCGAGCTCATTAGGGTAGGCATACACAAAAATGAAAGTAACCTTCCGGGGGCCGACCAAAACCTCCGCCACAATGAAACGTTCATGCCTTTGAACAATCACCACGTCAAACTTGTCATCCTTCCAAAGGAGCCAAACATCCCCTCGGAACCCGTCCGCTTCAACAATCTCCCTTTTAGAGAAACCAAGCCGTTCCCAAACCTCTCTCGCCCTGTCCCCCGAGATTTTAGGTTCAAGGATAGCGAGCATATCAACCTTATGACGTCTACTCATGTATTTCACCGCTCTACGGAACCCGTCGCTACCGGCCCCGCAGCAATTCCAAATGATGCAATTCATTGGGACGTGATGGTAGAGTTCGTCGAGTGAGGATCGACACCTACCACACCTGCGTCAGCACCTTTCATCAAGCCCTCGTCTCTGGTCATCTCATGGTCTATTGAACCTCCATTACTGGGATTCATCTCTGAATCTGCATTGCTACCTAACTCCATTCGATCGACCACACCCGTACTCACCATCACCACTTGGTCAGTACCTTGTTGCCCTGCCCCAACAGTCCCCCCGACGTCCTCAGCAAGGCCAGACGGATCCTTTTGACCATCCACTTCCTCAGAACTATCAGGAGGAGTGGATTTCTCTTTCCACACTTGCATAGGCTCATCACAACGTCTTCTCTTGGTTGGGCCTAAACTAATGCCCCCATTCGACCCATTTGGTTTCTGCCCACTTCTTCGATTAAAAACCTTCTTCAGATTAGTTTTAGCAACCCTCTCAGTCTTATCCTTAGAACCAGTAGAGAAAGTAACCGTGAAGCCACGATTTGAGGATCCTTCTTTCTCGCTAGATAGGTTCACAGTTTCTTTGTCATTGGGTTGCACTATCACGTTCTTTCCTTTTTCGACCCTATCCTTGCGGCTCTGTTGTTCGGCACGATCCTGATCATGATCCTTCCCCTCCGTGATATCCGCATCCACCTCCAAAATTCCAAAATTGTTACCGACGTTGACTTTTTGCTTACCATTACCATCGTCGATCCCAACACTAACTCCGACGACCTCGGGTTTCCCTTTGGAATTCCGGCGACGTCGAGGAGCATCCATCCAGGGTCCATAGCAACCACTCTTTTCTCCTTCAACATTTTCCATCGGATTGTCAGGCGACTCAGTCGAGGCCTGATGAGTGCTTGTGCTTCCTTCATTCAGATCAGGCGAACTCCCGCTTTTATTGATAGACGTCCCCTTCTCTCCCTGGACCTCCTTTGAACATTGCATCACAATGTGCCCATAATGACCAAACTTGAAGCAGATTTTGTGAAGGCCCTCATACTCAAGGAAATATCGACGATCATTGATAGTCACTGTGCTTTTTAGCGGTTTGAGGAGGTCTACCTCCACATAGATTCGGGCATATCTCCCACGGCTGGAGAATAGCGTCCTAGTATCGACTTTAATCGACGTTCCAATTCCAGACGCAATCTTCCACAAGACCTCTTCTTCATAAAGCATGATTGGTAGCTTGGCTATTCTGACCCACGCCGGAGAAGTAGTTATGACGTCCTTTTCTGGATCGAACTCCGGGCACCAAGCTTTAGTGATTAGGTATTGCCCGAAGATCATCCATGGCCCTCCAGTCAGAGCATTACAATAGTCGTAGTCATTGTCAAACCTAACGATATAGTAGCCATTCGGAAGATCCGCTAGGAAGAGTCTCCCTTTGGGCCTCCATAATTCCTTCAGCTTCCTCTCCATAATATCGTAGGGGACAAAACCACCAAGCAATTTAACTATCACCGATGATTTCCACACTAACGCCAGAGCATCCATAACTTCTTGTCCAATTTCCACCACCGGATCTCCTTCCACACCATTGGGAAAGGAGACCAGAATTTTCCCATCCAGGATGCCCGGTGCAAGAGCGGGCTTGCGAGTATGGTCACCACTCAAGACTGTCTTTCCAAGATCTAGTGCCATCCGGCGGATCCCCCGGAGGCCGGAGTTGGACATGCTTGCCGGAGGCGGCCTAGGTTTTTCGCACTGTGCGCTCATGAGTCTCTCTTTTCGGTTGGAACGGTTATATTGGATAAAATATAACAATCAATGGTTTTACTACATCACGATTCATGATCATCTAGTGAGTAGTGCCTAGTGGGACTGAGCTTTATCTTAAATTACCGATTAAGTCAAGGGAATAAGGCTCTCAACTCAGTTGTTTTTTTCATCATTTTGGTAATTTACAATAATTGAGATGCTAATCTCTTAGTTGAGTTCACATGCCAAACAAACCTCCTTTCTACTTTTTAATGGCAGTTTTAGGGTGTTTTAACGCGGAAGATATACTCTAAATAAACATTATGAAAATAGTAACGCATTTAAACCACTCATGAGTAATTTTAAAAAATAATTGATGGTTAGATTTACCTTTTTTGAATGACGATAATACCATCATTTGGTGATAAATTCCGGACATATGACTCAGTCAACAAGAGTCACGTGCCAGATAAACTGACTTGTGTCGACCAGCTCCACCCACTTATAAAGAGGAAGGCAAACCTTGAATTTCACTCAAGCAAAGGGACGGAGGCAGAAATCGAATTCGGGATCTCTTTCCCACCCCTTACTCCATACCACTAGTTTACCGACTAACTGGAGCAGGTTGTGGTTGCTATTTGCACCGCAAAAATTCACAATACGCACACACAAAAAATTGTCTCTTTTTAAATACGTGCGCATCTAGAGGCGTAGAGTTATAACTCATGAGCATATAATCTACGATTCTTGAGGTGTAGCTTTCTGATTCACGAAAAGTAAATCTATGACTCCGAAGGAGTGGAACTTTACATAGAAGATATATTTATAAAGACAATAGATCATATGTACACCATCCTTATGTGTATCAATTAACAAATTTGAGTGATTGAAGTAAGAAGGTCAATAGATGAGATTAAAAGTAATTTGTGATTATTCAATGGTACTAGACGAATAATTACATTATTATGAATGAATAATAATGTGTATCATGTTAACACTTTTTTTTACATTTTTTTTCACATTTTTACATACGAATTATTACATTATTATGAATTAATAATAATGTGAAAACAGATGAATAATCTTTAGAAAACATAACAAATAGTCATTTTTTATTTTCACTTTTGACTTCTTTAGTTTTTTTTTATATTATCTATATTAATTTTTCATATTAATTATTATCCATAATTCTATATCATAGTTACTTACATTAAAAATGGTTTTTTAAACTACACCGAGCTAGCCATGTGCCAAAGTTTTGTCAACTTTTTAATATAGTTAGATTCTATGCACTTTAATAAAATCTTAATTCAGATAAACAATTTACCGGGAATAGCATATATTTTTACAATTATTTATAATTTTATTTCATTTTTTCTATACTTCATGAAATTTTTTAATATGTAATGTGACATTTGTCTCATATCGATCATATATAACATCAAACCAAATATAAAAGGTCAGTAAATATTCTTTTTATTGTCAGTTGGTTACAACATGAAACTTTAATGATAGACATTCATCAATCATGTCAAGACTTTTATAAAGGTTTATCCTATCACACTTGCTTGTGTGTTAGACTAGTTTGATGGTGTCGTGCATCTATACAAGGAGGTTCCATCCTAATTAGTTTTAGAGTGGTTCTATGGCGCCGATAGAATAATATCTAACTCGTGTATTGAGAGTTGCATCACGCACACACTTATAGTAAAAGATTATATAAGATAATGATTATAATTTTCGTTGAGGATACTTTACGAGAAACCTTTATTATATAAAGAATATATAAATAGTTGAAATAATAAAGATAATTAATAATAATCAATAATACAATATATAATTCTTAATATGTAGAAAGGTCCACTAAGAAAATTTGAGGTTGTTTATTTCTCCTTGATTTTGGTAAACAAAGAGCGACTATTTAGGGTTCAAACGGAGATCTTTAGATACTACCCGTAAATCATTTTTCAGTTGAACTATTTCGGAATGGTTGGTCGATTATTAGTCCGTATACGGTATAATCCCAAAAAGTACTTAGTTATGGTAAAATTCAAGCATTCGAGGGTTAAAAGGGGCTTTGAATTTCACATGTCATTAGTCCTTTATCATCAAAGAAAGTATCGTGCATAATCATATAATCACATGCTTGAGTGCCCACTTTATCACCCGCAATTACCTTTGCTACGATTTCAATTCAAACTTCAAATAATTGGTTCAGATTTTATAGGATTCAAGTGAATTGGTTACCTTGATAGTAATGTTTAACCCGGCCAATAAAAAAAAAACTACATAAATTTTAAACAGTTGACTATTAAATTTATGAGTAATTTAGACCGATCTTCTAAATTTTACTTATATCTATATCTATCTATATAAACTTTTAAAACTGAAGAGGTTTTGCTTATGTGTTATTCTTATCTTATTTCTAGGTATTTCAATCAATCACTAATTTTTATTCTTTTTCATTTTTTAATTAATTTTTTAATTATTTAATCAATCATCAACCATTAAGATTAATTTAAAATAGTATTTAAGAGTACTTTTTTTTAGCAACAAATGAGATTAATTTAAAATATAATTTTTTAAATAAAGTTAAGAAGATATTAATGTTTTTTCTACCAACCAGTTAGATTAATTCAAAACATAAAATTTTAAAAAGTTATAGAGATATTGAATTTTTTAGTGATTGATAAGATTTCTTCAAAATATAATACTCTCTCCGTTAATTAAAACTTGACGTTTTACTATTCACGCACGCTTTTTGAGGTGTTAAAAACTATATAAAATATTAACTTTTTTAACATATTTTTTAAATAATTTCATACTTGATACTATTAATTATGAATTTATAAAAAAAATTAAAAAAATGTTAATATTTCATATAGTTTTTATCATTCTAAAAAACGTGCATGAATAGTAAATGACAAGTTTTAATTAACAGAGGGAGTATTTTTTAATGTTACAAAGATATTAATTTTCCTTAGCAACTAATTGGAGTAATTCAAAACATATATTAATAACTAGCAAACTTCTTTTACATTTTCTATTTAAACCTATATCTATATCTATAATCTCTTAAAATAGAAGAATTTTTGTTTATGTGCTATTCTTAGCTTAGTTCTAGGTATTTAACCTAATGACTAATTTTCATTCTTTTTCATTTTTCATTATTTCCTTTTATTATTTAAATTAACATTAACAATTGGGACTAATTTAAAATAGAATTCAAAAATACCCTTTTAGCAATCAATGAGATCAATTTACAATAGGAAAAGTAACTCGAAATAATAGGAAGTATCAACTTTTATCCGAAAATAATATGAACTTTAGTTTTAACTAATCCATGTATGAAGTATGCCCATATTAACCCAAAATAATATGATTCTCAATTCCGGCTATTTTTCCAATGATTTTGCCCGTCAAAATACCCTCCTCTTCAGTATTTCCTACAATTTTGCTCGTCAAAATAGATTCTCCAAATTAACCCAAAATAATAGGGTTCTCAATTTTGACAATTTTTGTTGGAAAAATAGCCGGAATCGAGAACCATATTGTTTTGGGTTTATATTGGTATATTTCATACATGGATTAATTAGTTAAATTAAAGTTCGTATTATTTTTGGTTAAAATTTAACACTTCTTATTATTTTGAGTTATTTTTTCTTTAAAATATAATTCTTTAAATAAAGTTAAGAAGATATTTTTTTCTACCAACCAATTGTATTAATTCAAAACATAATTTTTAACAAAAATAATAGAGATATTAATTTTTTTTAGTGATCAATAAGATTTCTTGAAAATATAATTTTTTTAATGTTAAAAAGATATTAATTTTTATTTAGCAACTAATTAGAGTAATTCAAACATGCATAATATTAATAAGTAGCGGGCTTCACTTAAATTTTTGAGTGAATGACATAATATAACCCTAAAACCGAAATGGTTTGCACACCTAACCCACTATCCAAACAATTTGCAAAGGTTAACCCTCTCCCCTTAAAAATTTGCACCACAGCCGGTTAAAAGAGAAGAGGAAACCTGATGCATTAAATGAGGAGAGAGAAATAGAGTGATGTGGGGATTGGGAGAGAGGAAGAGAGAGATGATAATTTTATTTAAAAAATTGTCTTCACCTCTCTCTCTTAAACCCCATTTCCCTCTCCCTCTCTCCAGCTCTCTCCATTGAAGAGCTCCATTGAAGAGTTTATTTCTTCTTTGATTTCTTTGTCTTCTATCTCTCTTCTTTCTTCGAATTTCTTCTGTCAACCCAAGAGTGGCGCCTTCTTCGATTCTTCTTTATTCTTCGATTTCTCTGTCTAGGCTCGGTTCTTCATGCAGAAGTGTAGGCAATGGCTTTCTCCAACTAGCAAGATAGTTGAGCGTAGACTGGAAAAAACCAAAATGTGTCTAGTAGACAACCATAGGGTGTCCAGTAGGAAACCACATAGCGTCATGTATATATTAACCGGTGTCATGTACAAACGCTGAGACTGGAATAATGATGAAATAGAAGGGTGGCATGTACAAACGTTGGTGGTAATTTATATCTTCCGTTGTGGGTGTAGGAAGCTGTCTCGTCATTCGCTACCATCACCAACTACGAAATCTACCATCACCAACCGCTTGTCCTCTTTGATCGTCGCCGTGCTTGGAGGAGGAGGCGGAGAAGACGAGGCGGTGCAGCTGATCGAAGCCTGTGTGAAGTGAAGAAGATAAATGAACAGTGTATTACCCAATGCTTTATTTTTTTTATTGATGAATGAATAATATATTACCTATTTCTTTGTTGGAACATGGAAAACAGCTGGAGTCATGTTTCTTGAAAAGTGTATTAATTGTTTTGTTTAATTAAGTGAAAAAGTAGTCATTTATATTTTTTAAAGAAATATATAAGATTAATTGAGAGAGATGATTGAAAAAAAAGTACAGAGAGAGGGGATTGAAAAAAAATGTTGAAAAAGTACATAGGAGAATTAATTAAGGGAGAGAGGAAAAGGAGGAGAGAGAGAGAGAAAAAAGTGAAAAAGTCAAGAAGAGATTTAATGAGGGGAGAGAGAGAAATGATGAGAGAAGAAATTAATTAAGAGAGAGGAAAGAGATAAGAGAGGAAAAAGTAAAAAAAAAGAATAAACGTGGCCCCCCAAAAAAGGAAAGAGGGAAGGGAGAGGATGAAATTGTGTCCAGTAGACAACCATAGGTTGTTCAGTAGGAAACCATAGAGTGTCCGCACAGTCCAATAGGAAATCATCCGGAGTTGCGATCACCTTTTGAGTTTGTTTTTAATTCAATTTGAACATATGGATTATGGAGTACATACCAACGTTTTATCCCCTATTTCAGTAGACATAGAGATTGTCATCTATAAATACAAATGTAGGGACCAAGGGATGACCACAAATGAAGAACAAAAAATAAAAATCGAACTTAGGATGACATGTAAAAATAAAAACTTATGGAGTTGGTGACAATTCAACACATACTTAAGTCAAGAAGGTCATGTATAAGAGTAATATGGTACGATGTAATTCCTGAAAAACAACCATCGACAGTCGACCAAAAGACAAATGACATATTGTCATGTCAAAACTATCAGTTGTCATATCAAAAGTATTACCTGTTATGTAGATATCTACTTACTGTCAAAAGTATTACCTGTCAAAAGTATTACGTGAATTATTTTACTTGACACGGGAATTGTTTTACATGACACGTGAATTGTTTTACTTGACACGTGAATTGTTTTACATGACACATGAATTGTTTTACTTGACACGTGAATTGTTTTACTTGACAGGTGAATTGAAGTAAAATGTCGTGACATTCGAATTTGACTATCAATGCTCTATGTTCTGATTGCAATCCTCCCTGCGTCGCTATTAGTTATCTATGCCCTTTACCACCTCTTTGCACGGTTCCTAACTCGACGTCGATTTCTTTGAAAAGTTTCAAGTAAAATACTTTCCTTAAAAATGGTTGACATAGCAAATCTGGAGATTTCTGAAAGTACTCTCTTTTATAAATATCACAAGCATTCAAAATGATGCAACGTGAATATTAGTTATTTATAGACAAACCCAAAAAGAGTACACCAATTGTTAACTATCTGTCATGTCAAATTCATTATCTGTCATGTCAAGTTTATTGTCTGTCATGTAAACCAAAGGTACAAATTGGGGTAACTGTAGGTGATTAAAAAAATGTACCTACCGAAATCTATCTAGGTTGTAGGGGACAGAAAAGGTGCAGTATTCGGAGGCTTGGTCGAGGCCCCACTGATGCCATTTAAGAGCCGGAAGTATCAGCTATGCTGAAGTGTATGCAACAGTTTTGATTTGTGTGCTTGTTTCTTAGTAGTTGATTCAGTTGAATTTTAGTAGTAAGTTCAATAGATACTTATGTAACATTACTTCTCACTTTGAGCAATTTCAGGTATTTGTAGGTTTTCTCACTTTGAGAGAATTTGAAGGTTTTCTCGACATTTAACGAAGACCTCTTCTCACTTTGAGAAATTTCAGGTATTTGCTGCGTTTTTTATAATAAATTCAGCAGTGCTTTTTCTGTAATAAATTTCAGCTTAGCCATGCTTTCTTTGTTTAGGTTGATGTATTCTATGATTGTGGATGCTTTTGATATTCTATGATTATGAATGCTGGTCATGGTACGAGATATCGGTTCGTATGGGATATCATGCTTTTCTGTAAGACTGTAACATATGAGATTATTAGTATTCCATCATATCCTCTTGAAATAACGACTTGTCTTGGTTGAACTAGAAGTAAGCGTCATGTAAAACTAAAGTAAGCGTCATGTAAAACTAAAGTAAGTGTCATGTAAAACTAAAGTAAGCGTCATGTAGAAAGAACACTTGGAACTAGAAACCAAATTTCTAATGTGGTCTGTTGTCCCGTGATCAGGACATCAGCTCTAGTCTAGCTGCTTTAGTATAAATGATCAAAATTCATTTTTATTACCAACGTTGATATCATAGTTTCATATGCAGATAAGGTTCATTCAATATTGTAATATCAACTCTATTCATTTTGTGATCCACCACCACCATTTCCCTTCCCTTCTACTTTCCCTCTCTCCTCCTTTCCCACTCTCTCATTTTTTCTGGTTCCATATTTATTTTCTTTTAATCTATAAATCATTTTGTACTTTTCTTTCTCTCATTCTTTTCCTTTCTCCTCCTTTTTCTCTCTCCCAATTAATTCTCCCTCCCCTTCTCTCTTTTCCTTTCCCTCTCTCCTCTTATTAATTACCCCTTTGACTTTTCCACCTTTTTCTTATCTCTTATCCTCTCAGCACACACATACTCTCTCTCAAGTACTTTATCAACATTTTTTTTATCTGAAGTCGATGGTGAATCTGTTTCTCCGATAATTCTTGTCCAGTCAATTTCAATAGGTGACATGTCGTTTTGCTTTAGGTGTCTAGGTAAAACTAACTGTTTACATGTCAACCTGCAAATAGACCCCGCCCACTTGCTGTTGCTTTTTCCCTCCTCTCTCTCCTCTGCAACTTTACTGTTGCTTTTTCCCTCCTCTCTCTCCTCTGCAACTTTACTGTTGCTTTTTCCCTCTCTCTTTGTCTTTTCTTCCCCTTTTCCCTCCTCCATCTCTCTCTCTCTCTCTCTCTCTCTCTCTCTCTCTTTCTGACTTGTCTTCGCTTTTCAGTAGAGCTCTCTCTCTCTCTCTCTCTCTCTCTCTCTCTCTCTCTCTCTCTCTCTCTCTCACTTTTCCTGCTTTTCTATCCGTGTCCAGCTGTCCCCCATTGGGTTACCTACAACCGGCTGAACCTTGCAACCGGATATCCACTTTTATGCAAATTTTTTTCGGATTGGGTCACTCGTGCAAAGATTCCGGATAATAGGGTAAGTTTAGCAAATCCCCCTAAATTTTTATTAAGTAATCCATTATAATTTTATTAAAATTGAAACAATCTCTATATAAGTAATTATATTATATTCCATTTTTTAAAAATAAAAAAGTTTCAACTAAATAAGAAAATCATCTGATATAATGTAAATATTCCTTAATTTGGAAGTAACTAATCTTTTTATGTTAACTTTTATGAATATATTTCTTACATTTATCATAGTAATATTTTATATCATTATTATTTTATTCATTTTAAAATAAGCGTGCACTAGCGTGGAAATTATACTAGTTATTACTTATTAATGAATTTTCTAGAATATGTCCCGATTTTATTAGATTCACTAGTTCAACTACTTTTTAATTATTTTCTCATATGTAATATATATATATATATTGTTTTGAATTTTTAACAAGCATTTAATAACTAAAAATTATATAAAATATAATCAAGCATTAATTTGTAAAAAATTAAAAGGACATGTTAAAAAGTTAAATGATATATATTTTATATCAGAGAGACTATTATTAAAGTTTAGGATTTACTTATTTTCTAATAGGGTTTTCTATCCTAATTAGGTAGGTTTAACTTATGTCTCTAACAAAAGTAACAATCCAATTTATTAATTTCATGATATCCTAAAATAACAGATAAAATAATAGAATTAGGAAAGTTACATGTATGAGTACTGGGATTAAGGTTGTGTTTTTAGTGGATAAATTTTAAGGAGTGGAGATTATTTTAGGGGGTGGAGAGGTGGAGACTATTTATGGGGATTATTTTTGGTGGAGAGGGTGGAAATTATTTTTCGTAAATAACCCCGTAGGTGTTTGGTAAATGAAAGATTATGTGATAGGGCTATAATGCAAAATGACAATAATACCCCTAAAAACCCTTTCGACTAGAAATTCCCAAATCAGCTGCCTGGAACGAGAGAGAAATCAACCTCTACCGCCATGGCTATCACCGCACCGACGATATTCGCTCTCATCCTCTTCGCCGCCATCGCTACCACGTACCGTCTCCTCCAACATCAACCCCTACGAAGCCCTGGAGAGTTTCAATTTCCCCGCCGGCCTCCTCCCGGCTTTCATATAAGCCGCCACTAGCTACGAATTAGATGAGGAAACCAGCAAAACGCCTATTTGCGAGGCTCTTGTTCCTTTGCCATCGAGGGCTCTTACTAGTCTAGTTACAAGCCTAGATCTCTGGCTACATTTCCAAGAACAAGCTTACCGATCTCAATGGGATCAACGTCAAGGTCTTCTTTGTTTGATCTCGAGTTCTCTGTTGCAATTGCCTCGGCTAATTTCCCAATTGATAGTTTCTTCGAGTGTCTGCAATGCGGAGATGTGGGTTGGATTGTGTCGGGGGTTGGGACTGGTGGTGGTTCGCACGTCCGCATCTGTCGCCGGAGGAGGAGGATGGTGGTATTGTTGTGGCGGTCGATTCTTCACAGTGGCTGGTGATGCTTCACACGGATCGCAGAGTTTTTCGCGTCCTCCACTCCTTCCTTGAGGCGTCGTGGCTTCTCAAATACTGGAGTCCACCCCGTCCACCCAACATTAACAAGGCACTGAAATTCCTCAATCTCCACCCCCTTCCACCTGCCCCCAACCCAGCATTTTCGGTTTTCGCACCACCTTCGTTTCTCAAACCAAAAGGGTGGTGCAAAAACCGAAAATAACTCCCACCTCCTTCCACGTCTTCAAATTTGAAGGATAAGCCCAATAAATCTTACATGTTTAAATGTACTTTTTAGATATATCATATATTAGGACAGTTGAACTAATGGTCTTATATACTCCGCATATATTGTGCTTAGTTAGAATATATATTGTCCAAAGATATTCCCTCCAATTACATTCATATGATGTACAGCATAGATATAAATTATATTGTATCAATTATTTCACATGAAATTATGACTTGAAAATAAACTAATGAATTAATAAAGAAATAAAGCAATGAAAGCCCATACGATGGAATTGATTTAAAAAATGAAACTAATTAAATTCATTTAAATGTAGTTGTTGGAGATTCTTTCAGTTTATATGAGTTCATGGCATGTGGCTCTATAATGGAAGCATCTCATCCACCACCCTTAAATCCTGACCTCACCCTATAGCTTATTTATCAAACATCCCGGCCTGCTTCAATTTATTTATTTTCCTCGAAATTAATATATTATACCTCCATTTTCGCATATTAATTTTCCATAATTATAGAAAGTTAAAATAATAGATTCTACCTCCATTTTCGCATATTTGGGGGAAAAGAATTTCGGTGACTAAAATGTTTAGAGAAAATTGGTTGAGTATAACCTTTTCCAATTTTTTTTTTTTTACTAATTGCACTCTTTTTTTAGGTAATCCTTACAATATAATAGCAAAAGCCAAGTCTTTGCAAAAGAAATTGCCACGTGTCTTGGACAAGCACTTTTTTGAGATTTTTTTTTTAAATCTTTTTGCTCCGAGTTCGTTTTCCCTTATCCAGTACGCCTCTTTCCCGCAAAGAAAGGCTGAATCCTGTAGCCGAGCACGAGGATGTAGGGTGGAGCCGGTGTCGGAGAGAGCGGGACTATTTGGTAGGATGTAAACTTTGAAGGGCGGAGCGAGTCTGAGCAGAGGTGGACGCAAAGACGGAGCGATCTGAGCAGAGGAGGACGCACCCGCCATGGACGCCGGAGGCCCGAAACTCAGGTATGTTCTAGGGTTGTTTTTGGTCGTTTGCGAATTTGAGGACCAAATTTTCTATTTCGGTGACTCTAATCGTGTGCTCAAATGCTCAACTTATGAGTTTGATCGATTTCTGTTTGCAATTTTTTGTTTAGGGTTGCGAGTTGTTCAATTTGACGCTTTTCAGTTTGGGTATTTGAAAGACAAATCAGTGGTCCCAACCTTCTTTCCTAGGATATGAAGAAGAAGTGTTCACTTTCTATGCCATCCCACCTTCTTTCTCCGGACTAGGGTTTGAAGCTGTAAATGGAATTCAACTTAAAGTTCACAGCAGGGAAAAAGACTGGAAGGAAATCGGTTAGTTCTGCTTAATTATCGGTTTATGGATGAGTTTTCATATTCTCCATCTTTTTTTCTGGCAATGTTATTTGTGTTTACAGTATTCTCTGTGTTGTTTATTCTCTTTATATTTGTGTTTCACAAATTACCAATCAAGTTCAATTGAGCGACAATGACGTTGTCATACACAAGTCAGTTTGATGGTAACTTTGATATCACTGCGGAGCGCTGTTGGTCTATTCTCTATTACTCTGTATGATTCATTTAAATGGGATACTATTTGTTGTGTTTGTTTTCTTACCTTGAGTGATTCAAATGTTTTTGGTTGTACACTCGCGCCATGTATCTCTGGTCCGAAGAGGAAAATGTGTAATTGATGAATGTTATCACGAGTTTGTTCACCTAATATCTCTTCGTAATCTGTTTAGTTTATTACAACTTTCTTGTCAATTGAATGATGGGCACACCTTAGTTGTATATATCTTGAAAATACATGGATGATTGATACTTGGAACAAGGCTCTTGGGAGCCATTGCCTTTCATTAGCTTTTTATGCTTTCTTGGCTTATTGCCTTCTCATGGCATTATGAAAAGATGTGAAAAACCTGATTTATGGGTCATGTTATTTTGGAAAACATGTTTCACAACAGCACAAGGGGTTTAATATCCTCGGTGAAAAATGATCTGGGCATGCATGGCCATGGCTGAGCTCTAATAATAAGCTCGAAGCAATTTATTTTCTATGATCTTACAGAACATATTTACTCAAACTCTTTGAACATACGCTTCTTGGGTCTTGGTGGGTAATGCATCACCATTCTTAGTTCATTTTTTCAATCAACTGACACTTTTTTTTAAAATTCTTTCTAGCTTACTATTGAGGATTTCTGAAATATTGTTGCATAGCGAATGGCGAATTCAATGGTTGAGCCCTGCTCGGAAGAAGAGGAGGGAAGACAACCACTGGATTGGGCACTCGATGATTGCAAATGAAGAAAAACGCGGAGGGCGATGTGAGTTATATATATATATAAGATTGTTTCTACATCTATTTTAGTTTTCTTTTATCAGATTTCATTCAAATGAAATTAATGAAATTAAAATTCTTTCTTTGGCTTTCCATTCAATCGATCAAATCTAGGGTTGGGGCATTAGAAAGCAAGGAAGTATTAAAATGAATCTGCAAGAAATAGTTTTAATCTCAAGAACAATTCTTTAGTTGCCACATCTATGGCCTTAAATGGGAAGAGGGCAGTTAAGTCTTACAATATATGATCTCTTTGATGATTTTGTCTTGAGATTCATACAGGTTTCTGAATTGGATGATTTTATAAGAGATGAGGTTCCAAATCATTGAAACAGAAAGGGGAAGGAAATTAATATGGTATAATGTGAACAAGGAGTTGATAGAGTCTTGCCTATGTGCAAATTTTATTTGTTTTAGTTGGGGGCAAGACGATTGGGATTCATTCATTTGAAACCCTTGTCCAGTACGGGGAATGAAAAGGGAAATTTGTGTGGATATATAGTGAGGGAATACGAGTTGATATTAGAGCCGTGAATAATGAATACTGATATCATAAAGTGGACTAGATTCCTTTTTACCCCTGCCTTCTGATGCATGAAATTGTTAATGGAAAACTACTTTCTTTCACTCAGTCTTCCTCCATCGCCTTTGTATATAGAAAACTAAAGTTGAGCACACTCTACACAATCGGCAACTCAAGATTATGAAGAGTGCTCACAGAACGATGAGGGAGCGAAATAAGGACGACCGGTGGTGACTAGGGGCAATGCTTGAACTCTGAGCAATTTATTATGGGCAAGGAGTCCTTATGAATTATGAATCACTTGCCAAATATCATGAAACTGTTTAAACCATGTTTATTATAAACTGTTTTTTCATCTTTCTCAGTGTCAAAATTGACTCTGCATTTTTGGCTTAGTTCAATTTTCATTACCTTTCTTTTTTAGGGTGGTTGTTGTTTCACAACTACACTTCTAATTTCTATGGCTTCACAGAAAATGTGGGTGTAGAAGCTCAAAATCCATAAGTCATTTTGGTGGAAATCTGTAAATTTGGGTGTTTTTCATCATTGGGTGAACGAGGTCTTGCTATTTGCCTCTTTGTTAATGGATTTATGGGAACACCCTGATTTTATAGATTTTAAGTTTGGCATCAAGTAGATCTAGGAAATGGATTAACTACATCAAAACGCATATATTAATAACAAAAGGCCACGAGCGCCTTCCTTGTTATAATAACATAATAGTGTAGTCATGCGAAAATATGATTAGTATGTGGCATGACTCAAGAGGTACATGAAAGAATAAAGACACCTAATTAAATTGCATACCTTCTAGCAAGATCGATAAGTTGTATATTATGATATATTGTGTTATCTAGATCATGACAGTACTTCATTAATAACAAAAGGCCACGATACATCATGTTAAACTGATGGATTAATACAATTGCAATGAATAATTTGATTATATGATTGGATAAACGGATTTTCGTCTTCTGTTTATCTAATTGTCGACACACTATAAAACTCATGGATTAGTACGATACCATCCGAAAATATGATTAGTATGATTATATAAAACTTGTACTTCTTCCCTTAAAAAAAACATGTCGTTTACTATTTATGCACATTTTTTTAAAATCATAAAAAAACTATATAAAATATTAATTGTTTTTACAAAATTTGTTTTTATAAATTCATATATACTTAATAGTTTTTAACACCTAAAAAATTATTTAAAAAATTAATATTTTGAATAGTTTTTAACACCAAAAAAAAACATGCATATATAGTAAAATGTCAAGTTTTAAGTAACAGAGGGAGCATTTGTTAGTCGTATGTCTGTGCGTTTTCTTAATAAATTATAATTAATTATATTACAATTATTTTTTTATTAAAATTTGTGAAAATTAAAATAGTTTATAAATATATAATAATGTGAATTTGATTAGGTTAATTAAGATATAATTTTTGTAGTTAAAATATTTATAAAATAAATCAAGGTAAAATGATAGATATTTATAGTCAAATTAATGTAAAATGTTTATAAAAATAATTAAGCTAGTCAAATTCACGTTATTATATATTTATAGTCAAAACATGTTTTGTTCATATTGATAAGTCAAATAGCTCAAATGATAATATAAATATTTTGACGATGAGATTTTATTGTTCAATAGATAATTAATGAATAATGAAATCTTATCATTAGATATAATGAACTAAAATAATCAATCTTAATGACTAAAGATAAAATAATTCAAGGTAAAATATTTATAAAATAACTCATGGTAAAATGATAGATTTTGTAACGATATGAGATGGACACACACAATATTGGATGATACGTGGATAAATTTCGTATATGTTGGACGGGTACCGCGTTAGGAATGATACACCATATAAAACACATAGATTAATACGGATATCATCCGAAATATATGATTAGTATGATTAATAAAATTTAAAAATCCCGTGCGTCACGCACGGGGTCTAGGCTAGTTGTATTTATTTTAGTTGGATATTACGTATATACCCTATATTAGATTTTTATCCTTTTGTTAGATTTTCTTAGAAAGTTTTTTTTGTTTGTCAGAAAGAAAGATTTGTTTATCTATATATTAATTAAAACCAAAGCATCTACGCCACGTGTCATGACCTCACGCAAAGTTATTTTTGTAAAGTATTATTTACACAATATAATTTAATTATGGTAATTAAACTATCCAATATTATTTACATATCATCATTTCTTAATATATTTTTAACCATCTATATATTAATTAAAACCAAAGCATCTACGCCACGTGTCATGACCTCACGCAAAGTTATTTTTGTAAAGTATTATTTACACAATATCATTTAATTATGGTAATTAAACTATCCAATATTATTTACATATCATCATTTCTTAATATATTTTTAACCAATGGGATTAATTTAAGAATTTTTTTCAAAATATTCACTAAAAAATAAATAATTACCAAAATATTCAAGCTTTTAAAATATTTACAAAAAATATTCATTTTTTGCAGGTCCGTCAGAAAAACGCGGTCTGAGACCGCGTTTTATTCAGAAGGTGAAAATTTTGAAATTGAAGGAAAAAGAGACAAAAAATTAACAAAAGAAACGCGGTTTCAGACCACGTTTCTATTGTTAATTTTATTTAGGGATAAATTACGTAATTTTAAAATTTTTTTACATAGAGACGCGGTTTCAACCCGCGTCTCTTTTTTTTTTTTAAGGAAAGGTGAAGATGGGGATTTGACCCGTCCCAACTCCCGGATCCTCTCTATCGCCTTTGACCCGCCCCCCACACTCGGGTTACAGTACTCGTGGTCCAGGCCCGACCCGACCGGCAGCGAGAGCTCCCACATCAGATCGCAGACGGACATCGGAAGGCGTGGATTCTCCGCAAGCTGGATCTCTGATCTAGTCCGTTCGGATCCTCCGAAGTATGGATGGATCATAACCAATCCACGGATCTGTAAGGGCTTGAGGTCTTCGACGACAGCGCTGACCCCTGTTGATTGAAAACCACTGTTGGATTCGGCCAATTTGGATTTGTTGGCCTCCTGAATTTTGTTGTTGGAACTAATTTACACTTTAAGCGTATCTGTTTTATCTTGAGAACTCTACAAGGGATTGAAATCCTCAAAAGGCATCTTCGTTTGACTGGAAATTTTGCAGGTGAAACCGCGTCTCTATGGTAAAAAAATTTTAAAATTACGTAATTTATCCCTAAATAAAATTAACAATAGAAACGCGGTCTGAAACCGCGTTTCTTTTGTTAATTTTTTGTCTCTTTTTCCTTCAATTTCAAAATTTTCACCTTCTGAATAAAACGCGGTCTCAGACCGCGTTTTTCTGACGAACCTGCAAAAAATGAATATTTTTTTTAAATATTTTAAAAGCTTGAATATTTTGGTAATTATTTATTTTTAGTGAATATTTTGAAAGAAAATTCTTAATTTAAAGTTTTTTTAATAAAGATAATATTAACTATATAGTATCTATCTATATTATATCTATATCTATATAATACTTTATTTCAGAAGATTTTTGGTGATGTGTCAACACCTCCTTAATTTAAGGTTTTTCAACTATATATAGATTTTCTCTTATTATTTCTTTTTCTTTTTCTCTTAATCTCTTTCATACATTTACATTTTTCCCCTTTTATTTTTTTAACCATTTATTAACCATTGGGTTTAATTCAAAACATTGAATTAAATCTAATGTCTACTATATACACACATAATAATAATAATAATAATAATAATAATAATAATAATAATAATAATAATAATAATAATAATAATAATAATAATAAGGGATACAGCTTCATGACATTTGTGTTCTCTACCTTTGGGGAGTTGGGGGGTAATGCTATCGGTTTCTTAAAACGGGTTTAGTTGGTTATGAATAGTCATGACAATAGGTCTGTTAAAGGGCGATTTTATCTTTCATAGAGTTGGTTTTACTATTCAGAAAGGCGTTGGAGCCCAATTTGTTACGAGGCTTCCAACCAACTTTGTGTAATATGTTTTTACTATAATAATAATAATAATAATAATAATAATAATCTATATCAATATATAATATCTTAATTAAAAACCTTTTGATGAAGTCTAACTTTATGATAAATCTTTTTACCATTTTCTTACAGATTTCAAGTCTACTTTCATTATTTTATCCTAATTTTATTGATATTTTATAGTAATATTAATGTGTTATATTATCAAATTTATTTATTACAAAATCGCGCAATGGCGCGGGGATTGTACTAGTTTATTGTTAAAAGAATGCGCGATTGAATATAGGGATTCAATGTAACCCTAACCAATTTTTTTAGAAGCGATTAATTTGATCAATTAATCGATTATGATTGATTACATGAATCAGAACCACCAATTAGAACCACGATTAATCAAATTAAGACCACCCTAATACATATAACCCTAATCGGTGTTCACTTAGCCCTAATCGATTAATTTGGTCAATTTTTACTTCATAATTGCCGAGGTAATTCGATGTAGTTGAACAATTAGGTTACATGAGCATTGATCGGATTGCGTAGTTATTGTAACCATGAGGTTGCTTTGTAGCAATTTATCAAAACAATTTCGATAATGTTAGTAACAATGAATTTTGTTACAAGAAAACGATTTGTCACCGTAACCACTTTCCTGCAAGCAAATTGTAATATAATTTGATTTATATTACAATAAAATTCTTGTAGGACAATACCATTCACGTAACTATAATTTCTTGTAACCAAATTTATATGACTAAACATCTTTTTTTGATACAAGACAAGAGTTTGGGTGTTGTCAGCCTCAGTTGTACCACACCCAAGGACGTTCTTTCGGATGAGATCGTCGATCTCGGGGGATGTCCAATCTGAGTTGTCTGAAGCCAACCAACTATGAGTAACGAGATCCGCTACTTGGTTGCCTTCTCTAAATGATTGGGTAAAGGTGATCGAATCGAAGGACTGGCAAAGAACAAGTGAGTCAGAGAAGATCATCTCTACCTCTCACGAACATCTATGGGTCCCTTGAAAATATTGATGATCGTCAAATAGTCTCCCTCAACCTCCAAATGATTGATCCCTTTCTTATGGGCTTCCAAACGCCCGTTGCATAGGCCAAAAGCTTCGGCTTAAAGAACTGATGCTTTTCCACAATTGCTTGAGCCGCACCCGACCACACAACCACGAGAATCACGAATGAAAAAATTAGCCGCTGCCTGGCTAGATGGGGACTTGGCCCCATCAAAATTGAGCTTGAAGCAACCCTCGTCGGGTTTTTCCCATTTGATAATTTTGCGTTTTCTAGGGCTGTTTTGTTGCATGGTAGATCTTTTTTTTGGTTCATCCTCATCTGCTTGTTCATCTACCTGTGCCTTTTTCCATGTCATCTTATGCTGTCTGATTATTTTTGCTTATTCTTCAAACCCCGGGAAAGTAAAACAATAAAAAAGGATTTTATTTCTCATTGATCATATACCCCAAAGGGAGAACGCTAAAGTCGTTTTTTGTTTTGGTGTTAGTTTTGTGAAAATTTCTGTAATGATGTCCTTGTATTTTTTGTTAATATTTGTTATAATTTTTTTGATTTGTTGGTCTATTTTTCTAATCAGACTGAGGGTGATTTGACATTCTGTAAATATACTTTTTGCGTCATCCTCCCTATGGTTACAAAGAGCACAATCCAAAGGTACATCTAGACCTTTGTTTCTAAGTCTTATTTTTATTCGTGTTCCATTTAGACAAATTTTCATAGGAAGTTTCTAACTTTTGGCTGGCAGTACGTCTATCTTACATATCCAATCGAAAGATTATGTGGTCGTTTGTCTTGTTTTTTAATATGTTCTAATACACTTGATGTTGAGAACCAACCATTTTTACTTGGTTTCCAATAAAGTCTATCATCAAATCTATTTCCTTATGTGACCAAACATCTTTGTCAACATTAATGTTACCCAATTCTTAGTAACATGATTTTATTATGCAAAATATCACATTAATGTAATCAAATTCATGTCATGTAACCCAACATCAGGTTGTACTGTCACCTAAAATTAGTTATTGCATATATGTTAGTAATTTGATGTAAGTGATTACTATAATAATCGAGTTTGTATTGTAAGTAATTTCATGTAACCATCACACAACTTTATTATTGTAATGAATTATTGTAACCATCAATTTTGTAATGAATTATGATTTCAAGTTATAATTATACACCCCTTACCAACTATCCTAATTAGATTTTGTGTTTTATTAATCTTTTTTAAACTCTTTTTTTATAAAAAAAAAATTGGTAAACATTATGTAAAAAACACACCACATACTCAATATTTTTTCTTTTCTATTTTTTCTTTCGGACCAGGGAATTTCATTATAATCAATCAATCAATCATGGATCTTAATTTATCGACTTTCACATTGAACAGATTGCTTATCTTTTTCTCTTTCTCTTTTTAATCAAATATGTATGAAGTTGGTAATTTTCTTCGTATGTTCTCTTACCGATTTATACTATATTTCATCGAATTTTCTCAACCTTTCATTTTCAAAAAAATAAAAACCTTCGTATTATTGTTCCTAGATATTTTTTTTTATCTAAGAACAACATTAAAGTAAAGAATAAATTTGCTCAACAGGCACTTTTTTTGGCTAAATTGGTGAATTGTCCAACTTTTTGGACAAATTAGCAAAATGTTCATCCTCTAACACCCAATCCCTCTCTTTCCGATTGTTGCTCCATCGTCTCTCAAATCTCTCTCTCCGCTCCCGATTGATTGTCTGACATCGAAGGCGATGGAGGTCTCGATCTCTCCGCTCCTGTAGATCTGAAGGCGATGGCTCTCCTGTAGATCGCTCTGCTCCTGTAATCCTGTAATCTCTCCGCTCCTGGAGATCTGAAGGCGATGAAGGTCTCGAATCTTCCCCTCCTTTGTCATGCCGGCGCCGGATTGGAGGTCTCGATCTCGATCTATGGCGGCGAAGACCAGACAGCGAAGTGGCCGAGATCTCGATCGATCTATGGTGGCGAGATCTCGATCGATCTATGGCGGTGAGATCTCGATCTCGATTGATCTATAGAGGAGAGATCGAGCGAGATCGAGGGAGCGTGGCGCCGGAGCCGCTGTCTGGTGGCGAGATTGAGGGAGCGAGCGAGCGGCGGAGGCCGGAGCGAAGGAGCCCGGAGCGAGCGCCGGAGGCCGGATCTGATTCCAGATCGGGGAGGGAGGTTGAGGATGAAATTTTTGTTAAATTACAAAACTAACCCCGTAAATATGGGAATTGCAAAAAATATCTATATTTTATTATAAAAATCACCCTATGAATATGATAAATTAAAAAAACTATCTATATTTTATTATGTGATCCATAATCTATATTTTTATTTTTATTTTTGCACAACAAAATGTTATATTTGCACAACATACGATTATATTTGCACATCGTACTCTTATATTTGCACGACAAAATGTAAAAAAAAAAACTAGAGTTGGGTCATATTTGCACAACTTACGGTTATATTTTCACAACGTACTCTTATATTTGCACAACAAAATGTAAAAAAAAAACTAGACTTGGGTCATATTTGCTCAACAAACGATTATATTTGCACATCGTACTCTTATATTTGCACGGCAAAATGTTAAAAAAAATTTAAAAAATTAAAAAAATTAAAAAAAAAACTAGACTTGTGTCATATTTGCTCAACATACGGTTATATTTGCACATCGTACTCTTATATTTGCACGATAAAATGAAAAAAAATTTAAAAAACTAGACTTGGGTCATATTTGCACAACTTGCGGTTATATTTGCACAACGTACTCTTATATTTGCACGACAAAATGTTAAAAAAAAAACTAGACTTGGGTCATATTTGCTCAACATACGGTTATTTTTACACATGCACAACATATTCTTATTTTTGCACGACAAAATGTAAAAAAAAAAAAACTAGCCTTAGGTCATATTTGCTCAACATACGGTTATTTTTGCACATGCACAACATACTCTTATTTTTGCACGACAAAATGTTAAAAAAAAAGACTTGGGTCATATTTGCTTAACATACAGTTATTTTTGCACATGCACAACATACTCTTATTTTTGCATGACAAAATGTAAAAAAAAAAAAGAGTGAGGCTATAGACAAGATGATAAAATTGCTATTGTCAAGTTGGACACTCCACCAATTTGTCCAAAAATGTAGACAATTCACCAATTAGGATAATTTTTTTGGACATTTTACAAACTCCCCCTAAAGTAAAATATTGAATTTGCCATTACATAATTGTTAACGACTCATTCTAGAAGTAACGGCAAAGTGTAAGTTTGTAACGAAACTCTACCGGCCACCAATACTTAAATTAATATATCATTGGCAAAAGTTATGCAAGAGATTCTCCTGCATTATCATTTGACTGTTGATTAATTAATTAAAAATTATTTTTATATTAAATCCCTGAATAAATTATAATTAACACTTTTCTAGTCTTGTTTGTTGGGATCACCTGTAATCGGGTCGTTTTTCGTTTATTTTGTTTTTTTATATTTGCTTGATTTTTTAGTTGTATCATGACGGTTGTCCCGTTAGCCATTTTACTTTTACCTCTCGATTTTTCAGACAAAGGTGTTGTCTCTTAGATTTCAAATTATTACCTTGATCTAAAAAAATAATTACCGATTTTAAAGAAAGGCATATTATTATTATTATTATTATTATTATTATTATTATTATTATTATTATTATTATTATTATTATTATTATTATTATTATTATTATTTAAAAAAGGCATATGAGATGGCCATGTCGTAGCCAGATCATCGTTTGGTCGTTTTAGTATTGTGTTCATAACTTCATCAACTAATTTCGTACGTGGTATAACGTTGAAAATAAATATTTTTAAAACTAAAGTAATTTTTTTTCTGTATCTTATTGACATCTCATTTATTTGGTCATTTACACTAAGTATAGATTATATATTTATCTATACATTTAAGTTGAGACTAGTATAGTCTCCGCGCCATGGCGCGTATTTTTCTTTTTAGAAAAATAAAAATAAAATTTTGTAAGTATAAAAATTAAATTACCGGTCTAAAATGAAATAAACAATTACCATACGTTAACATAAAATAGAAAAAAATTAATTTGATGAAGTAAGTAAAAAATTAATATTTGTGAAAAATGTGTAAAAATTACATTAATTTAAGATTTAAGTTGAATAGGTTGGTTGAGTGAAAATCCTAAAAAAAAGTTTTAAATTCATCTCATTATTTAAAGAAAATAGCTTGAAATGATATTGTATAATTAATATAGAATGAAATAATATTGTATAATTAATATTAACTTTATTTAAAATTTTTTTGAATTAATCCCATTGTTAAAAAAACTTATTTCTAAATATATTAAATATAAATGTTGCCAAAAATAACTTTGCGCGAGGGAGTGACACGTGGCGTAAGTGCTTTGGTTTTAATTAATACTAGTTTTACTTTATCCGCCCGTTGTGCGGTTTCTTAATAAATAAAATGATGATTAATTTATATTGGTTATAATTAAGATATAAGGTTATATTGGATATATTGAATGTATTGCCGTCAAATTTAGCTCAATTATAAACATCTACCGGTTACGAAATACTCTATGATAATGTTTTAGGTCTAAGGATGTGCGTGTCTTTTTTTTTAAATCATTGGTTCTCTTTTAAAAAAAATTATTAGAAGTTTGAATTAGTTTTTGCATGATCTTTTTATGTTAAATATTTAATTATTTTGCATGATCATATCATATCTTTTATATTATATATTTTTAAAATTAATTTGTAACCTAAAATATATATACCTAAAATATAATTAAGATATAAGGTTATATTAGATAGATTATTTGATCTAAAAAGATAAGTTTTTTACCTAACTATATTGACTTATTAATTGATGTGGCCCAAATAAATAATATCAATTTAATTCAGAATATGACATGTAAGCAAAAATAATCACGTTTTAATCCAGAAAATTCCACGTAGGCGAATCGCACCAGAGCCCGTTTCAGACATCTACTTTAGTATTTTATATAGATATTTAGAATTTTTCAACCAAATATGGCCTCTAATTTCCTCCAAGACTCCAAGTGGATCGATCACGTGCCATTCTTGTTGTGACCATTATTCATGGAGTTAAATCAAGTAGAGATTTCCTGTTTTTTTTTATTAAGTAATAATTCGAGCGCAGACATACCTGAAACTCGAGAGGCTGACAAGTTAGCAGACGGATGAATCGTGAAACAAACAATAAAACCAAAAATACATGAAAAGAAAAAAGACGCAATTACCACTTAACATGCTCTCTGAGATGAATAAAGCTAAGCAGAACTAATTAAAACTAAAAACGTTGAGGATGCTGACGAAGAACGAAGTCAAACACCACAAAAGAAATCCTCAGTCGGACTGTACGAGATAAAAATTATGTTGGATTTATTTTATTTTTCATTATAAGTTCGAAATCCACTCTTCTAATATAAAAATTTAACCCATTATATATGACCTTCATCATCTATTATATTTTAATATTTGATTTTACCCTTAAATAAATGTGAAATAAACTTTTTTTTTTGGTAAACAAAACGAGGCAAGCCTCAATAACAATAACGAACACAAAACGGGCTACACAACGACAAGCCGGGGAGTAGCCCTTCCCATACAATCCTCTTCCAGAATATGCGCAACCCCGTCGAGGGGCTCCGTAATCACATGAAATCCTCTTGGCAAAGAATGGGCGAACCCGACAAGGGACTCGGCGACACGATTCGCTTCCCTATAGACATGTCGGACTTGGATCTCCCAACTCCTCTTCATAAAGCCTTGGCACTGTCTAACAAGGCTAAACATTGGGTGGCTTTCCGCAACCCCTTTGGACACAAAGGAGTAGGCCACCGACGAGTCAGGCTCAACCACCAGCTTTCGAACACCCCTACCCCAGGCCATCTTGAGGCTATCAAGGATGGCCCAAAGCTCAGCCATGACCACCGGCCCCATCCCAATTCTGTTCATGAATCCCCCAATCCAGCTTCCTTCATCGTTCCTTAGCACGCCTCCAGCCGTGGCAATACCATCCCTTCCGACCGAGCTATCAGCATTTATCTTCATCCAGCCCTTAGCAGGCTTCTCCCACGGAATTAAACTTTTTTATTCCCAACACCACATTAATTTCTAACAATAGCTATTTTTTAAACCCATCTCAACACATGACAAGCGTATATACGTCTCCTTCATTTTTATTCTTTAATATATTTTGACTACGTCTAGGAACGTCTTCTTTCTCACTTATTCCCAGTTCCATTCATGTGAAAGATTTATGACCACTTTATTTATGAATTACATCTTCAGTAAACTTACCATTGAATCATTGATGTCTCAAAAATATTATATACTACTTCATCCGTTTTAAAATATAAGTCTATTGACTTTAGTACACTTTTTAAGAAGTTAAAAACTATATAAAATAATATTTTTTATTAATTTTTTTTACATAGTCTTATATATTACTAATATGTATATAGATATGTAAAAAATTTAATTAAAAAAATATTATTTTATATACTTTTTAACTCCTTAAAAAACGTACAATAGACTTATATTTCAAATTAACAGAGGGAGTAACATTTTAATAGTTTATTCAGGCCGGCCTACTACGTAAGGTTAACAAAACGTATACAACAGTGACATAAATTATAAATAAATTGGGTATCAGTTATCACATGTTTATGACGACCGTTTTTTAAAATTGAATATTGATGTCTAACTGACCTACGTAAGGAGGTAGTGGCGGAGCATTAAGGGTTCGGGGCGGTTGAAGTCGTGGAAGATACAAAATTTATCCCACATTGATAATATATATAAATAACCTAAGTTGTATATATAAGTTGGAGGGCTACTCTTTATTTGAAGAAGATCAAGCAAGGATCAAAATATAGAAATCAACAAAACAAATTCCATTGAAGAGCAAGAAAGAAACCCCAATTCCGAGTTTGTTACAACCATCATTACTCACCAAACCGGCGCCAATTCCCTATTTAACAAATCTGTTAGGAAGGGGAAATTATCAAACTACCCTTTGTCACATGAATCTGAAAAAATCTGTTAGGAAGGGGAAATTACCAATCTACCCTTTGTCACATGAATATGAAGTTGTTAACTAAAGGGTATTTTGTTCAAGCAGATATATATGCCCATATACCCCCCTCAAGCTTGGCATGGAGGAGGGAGCACAAGACCAAGCTTGGTAATGAGAAACTAGTGTTGATGAGCCCATAGGCCTTTGTCAAGACGTCTGCCAATTGAAGAGAAGAAGAGACATGGGAAATGGTGATGAACCCTTGCTGCACCATCTCCCTGATGAAATGGATGTCAATGCGAACATGCTTAATTTGTTCTCTCATGAAAAATAGGATTGACAGCTAACTCCTGTGCAGATTTGTTATCACAGTGCAGAGTGATGGGAAACTTGACAGTAATGTGTAAATCATTGAGCAGACCTTGTAACCAAACTAATTCACTAGCAGCAGTAGACATTGCTCTATACACTCTATGTTGAAGACATAGACACCACTTTTTGTTTCTTGGTTTTCCAAGAGATGAGAGAAGAGCCTAAGAACACACAATAACCAATGAGTGATCTCCCAGTGTCTCTACAATTACCCCAGTCTGCATCACTATAAATTTTGAGGTTGAAGGTGGATGAAGCAGAGAAAGACAATGACAGATTGAAACTCCCTTTTAAATATCTCAAAAGATACATTGTTGCATTCCAATGAGGTTGCAAGGGAGCTTGAAGGAATTGGCTCAATTGTTGCACAGTGTAAGAAATGGCAGGCCTAGTGAGAGTCAAATATAACAATCTGCCAATGATGCTCCTGTAGTTCTCGGGATGATCAATAGGATCCCCAACTAAAGAAGATACATGCTGCATAGGAAATGAAGCCACTTTGCAATTTTCCATCTTGGCATCCTTTAAGATGTCAAGGATATATTTCCTCTGATTGAGCAAAATGCCAAATGAAGAACGAGAGATCTCCATTCCCAAAAAATATCTTCCAATCCCCAAGTCTTTGATAGTGAAAGTAGAGTGAAGAGCCACAGTCGTTACTGCACCCCTCCTTTTGACAAACAAAGAATAGTCATGTCTTGACTGAGCATACCCCAAACTTATAAGAAACCTTATGAGTTCATGATTCCACTGTCGGCTAGCTTGCTTAAGACCATACAGAGATCTATTAAGCTTGCATACATGTCCTTCAGGAGCCTGATAACATTGAGGAGGAACAATGTAAACTTCTTCTTCCAAAAATCCATGGAGGAAAGCATTATTGACATCCAACTGATGCAAAACCCAACCATTTGTTGTAGCTAATGCCAAGATGACTCTGACAGTTGCAGCTAATGCCAAGATGATTATAACCCTTAGCCACTAAACGAGCCTTATATCTTTCAATCATCCCATCATACTTATATTTGATCTTGAATATCCACTTGGAACCAATGGCTTTCTTACCATGAGGAAGAGATGTCACTGTCCAAGTATGATTCTTTTCTAAGGCTACCAACTCAGATTTCATAGCAACTTCCCATTCAGAAACCCCTTTGGCCTGAGCATAGCTTCTGGGCTCAAAAATTGCACAGACATTGACCAAGGATTGAACATAATCTGGGGTAAGATGAGACACATTTTGCACAGAGAAGACAACAAAAGACTGAGAGACAGACTCATCTGTCATAACAGATCCACGAGTGGGAAGGTTTTTGCAAATGTAATCCTGAAGGTGAGCAGGAGGCCTGACATGCCTTTTTGAATGAGGTGACTGATCGATTAAGGAGAGAAGGCTCGGGAATAGAAGGAACTTGTAATTCATGAGGAAAAGAATTAACAGAACCTTGAGAGAGAGAAGAGGCATAGCCAGGTGACTGATCTGACACAGAAGGATGTGTGCTAGGAAGAGAATCATCCACAACAGAAACACCAGGAGAATTATGATCAACAGATGGAAGAAAATATTCATCACAATCATCATCTGCAACCAGAGTAGGAAACACAGGTAGTGTGGGAGGTTTAGATGTATTTCTGAAAGGGAACACAGATTCAACAAACTTGACATGCCTACTGATGATGATAGACTTCCTTCCTAAATCATATAGCTTATAAGCCTTTTGACCAGGAGGATACCCCCAAAAAAAACACATCTTCTAGCAATATTATCCAACTTATCTCTCCTATCATTTGGCTGCAGAGCATAACACAAGCAACCCACAACTCTGAGTTGATCATACACAGGAGGAGTATGAAACAAATCCTCAAATGGTGACTTCCACCCCAACACAGAAGAAGGCATCTTGTTAATCAGGTGAGTAGCACTTAACACACACTCACCCCAAAATCTAATAGGAAGCCCTGCATAAATCCTAAGAGCTCTAGCAGTTTCAAGCAAATGCCTATGTTTGTGTTTAACACGTCCATTCTGCTCATGAACTCCTGAAGCAGACCTTTGATGAACAATACCACGAGCACTAAACAAATCCAAACACCCTCTGAGTGAACTCAGTACCATTATTTGTACGAACACATCTAACAGAAACGTGAAACTGAGTTTCAATCAATGATAGAAAGCTAGAAATACAGCTCAGCACCTGCATTTTGTCTTGGATGAGATACACCCAAGTAGTTCTAGAATGATCGTCCAAAATTGTCAAAAAATAACGTGCACCACACATAGAAGGAGTCTTGTAAGGACCCCATACATCCATATGAACCAAATGAAAAGGAGCAACAACCAAAGACTCACATCTGTCAAACTTGAGTTTGTGAGACTTAGTCATATCACAAGTGTCACAATTGAAATTGCAAGTATCTTCAAGTTTACAATTTGGTAAATGCCTCATCTTGGACAAAGACATATGCCCAAGAAGTGCATGAATCATATGTATCTGATCAACTTTATTACAAAAAACTGAATCAGCAACAACAACTCTATTCCTCTGTAAGCTTTGGGCACTTAATCTGTATAGACCACCACCTTCCCATCCTTGATCAGCAATCTCTCAGTTGTAGGGTCCTGTAACCAACATGACTGATCATCAAACTGAAATACTAATTTCTGATCTCTAAGAACCTTAGACACAGACAACAAATTATGACAGAATTGAGGAACAAACAATACATTCCTCAACACAAATTGCTCATGCAATCTAACTGTCCCATAGTGTTGCACAACAATATGAGAACCATCGGGTAATCCCAAGGAAATATCACTCTTTAAAGGCTTAAGATCAGAAAATATGTCCTTATCAAAAGCAATGTGATCTGTGGCACCAGAATCAACAATCCAAGTATTCCTATCCCCTTTAATGGAACCAATGAGAAAGGAAACACTTAAAGTACCTGCAAAATGAACCATTGCTTGGTTAACAGAGCTCTCAGAGTGATCCATATGATTCTTGCCCTTTATCATCCTTACTACCTCATTAAAAATGGCATTGACCATTGGAGGATTAGGTTTCATCTCTTGAAGACCATCATCCAAAGGATTATCTAGTTGTGGAACCTCAAACTGAGCAGCAAACTTCCTAGTTTGCTTGCTCCGATTATCTTCTTTTGGTCCTTTGAACCATTCAGGGTAACCTATGACATGAGGAAATTACCGTTGTTCCTATCAAAGTATAACTCAAACCCACAAACTAGTATAGCAAGCAAGTAAGAGGTCGATCCCACAGAGAATCAAGTATTTCTAAGCAATGTATATTTACCAATTAGTAGGAAAGAGGGATTTGGTGATTGAAGTAGATAAAAGAAATTATAAACAAGTTAGTAGAGATAACAATTGAGAAAATAGTTTCATCTATAAATATCCACTTTAGTTGGATTAGTTGATCCTCGATTCTTCTTCAAATTCTCTTTTCATCCTATTATTGATCCTGTCCTGATCTTGTGTAAATTACTAGTCCTACGAGTCCTAGTAACCCTTACTAATTAGATAACCCTAACACGGTCAAGATTTAACCTAATAGTAGCATTAAGATTAAGGATTAACCAGGATACATGCAACACCAAGCTACGAGTCAGTATTTAACATCTAATTGATTCTCTACACACCAATTTAGTCCTACGAGTCCTAAAAAGGCATGCTTGCTACTATGAATTAAGGTTCGCTACGAGGAATCTACAAAATCCTAGCAATAATCTCAACTAGTTGTACGGACTAGAAGAAATCAACAATATTCGCAAAAGAATCAATACGAATCAATAGGAATAGAACAAGAATAGAAATCTCACAACTTTATCAAACCAAAACTTCAATCCATAGACGAAACGAAAGACTTTAGCATTCCATGTCCATGGAGGCTTCCCTCTAGGGTTCTCTCTATTGATAATATCTAAGTGTATTAAATGATGAGTTAGATGTATAAGAAAATAACCCTAATAGTTCTTAATAAACTTAACAAAGTCGGCCAAAATAATTAATATAAAACCCTAATTAAAGAGATAATAAGTCTGTTCGTTTCAGCAGGAGCCGCGGGGCAGCCAACCCAGGCCGCTGGGCGGCCAGGCGATTGCGAAATCGTTCGTCAGAGCTTCGAGCCGCGGGGCGGCTAGCATGGCCGCGGTGCGGCCTTACTGTTCACAGCACTTTTTCCACTCCGAATTTGGTCTCGATGTCAACACGAAAGTTGTAGATCTCGGAGAGAGCTTTCCAACGCATGCTTATAATAGTCAATCGGACCACCGAGGTCTCCATAAAGTGCATTACAAGTTCAGCTTGTCTGACAACAACTTCTGATGACTTGTTCTTCACTTAGGCTCTCGAAATTCGACTCCGCTCCCGTGCTTTCACTTTCTTCCTTCTCTTGAATCTTCCTTCATCCATAAGCCTTCTCATTCCTCGTCGGATTCACATCTACCTGAAATAATTCATAAAAGCGTGTAGATTCCGACTCCACCAACAAAACGAGTATAAATGCAAATCTAGTCTAAACTATACATTATAAACATCTAAATCATGCTAAATGAAACCTAATATGCCTACCTAAATGAGTGCTATTAACCTATCATCTTGAAACAATAATCCTTAGTATGCCCACGCTCCCCACAGTAATCACATTGTCTCTCATATTTGGCCTTCTTGTAGTCTCTTTAATCTGCTCAAACTTTGACTGATCCCCTTGCCTGTTATAACCAAACCCGTTAATTGCATTTATTTCAACCTCATCCTGTTGAAACTTATACACATTTAAAGGACTCACATCCCCTGGTAACACAGAAGTAACTCCCTTTGATCTTTCCAGTTGCATAGCCATCTGAAACACCTTAAGAAGACTAGGCACTGGCTCCTTAGACAGCACATTCCCACGTAGAGGCTCATAAACATCATTTAACCCCATCAAAAATTGCATAATCTTGGATTTCTCATCTCTTTCAACAATTCTTTTAAGCAAGCCACAACCACAATTACTAAGACCTCCACAATTACAAACAGTGATAGCATCCAACATCTGAAGCTCATCCCAAAATTTCTTCAATTTCCCATAATAAGCTCCAACAAATAGATTTTCTTGTCTAACATTGCAAAGATCACGATGAAGCTGATATATCAATGGATCATTTGATTCACAAAAACGATCTTTGATCTCATTCCACAGTTCAGCAGCAGACTCAACATACATGAAACTTTCTGCGACATCAGTTGACATGGAATTCAACAACCAACACCTAACCATATATTCTACTCTCTCCCATTTATCAAAATCATAACTCTCAACAGCTGGTTTAACGCAATTACCAGTTATGAACCCTAATTTTGCCTTTGCACTTAGTGCTATTTGAATACTCCTACTCCAGCTAGCAAAATTCGAGCCATTAAACACGACAGTAACTAACTGCATGCCAGGATGGTCGGAATTCGAAAAGAAAAGAGGATTATAATGCACATTTCTCGTACCTTGATTCAGATCCCCAAATTGAACTCCATTAAAACCACCATTAAAAGTTTTGCTAGCTCCAGGTCCAGGAGGTGTGACAGCAACGAAGGTGCCTCGACCTCCTCCAGTAACAGTGTCGGCAAAACTCTGACCATTTGGAATCGAAGAACCTCTTCCGGCCATGGATCACAAAACGACGACACGATCAACCAGATCACGCACAGATTTCAACCAGATCACAGATTCAGGAAACAGAGACACGAGAAAACATAAAATCAGATCGCTACTGCTCTGATACCATTTGAAGAAGATCAAGCAAGGATCAAAATACAGAAATCAACAAAATAAACTCCATTGAAGAGCAAGAAAGAAACCCCAATTCCGAGTTTGTTACAACCATCATCACTCACCAAACCAGCGGCAATTCCCTATTTAACAAATCTGTTGGGAAGGGGAAATTACCAAACTACCCTTTGTCACATGAATTTGAAGTTGTTAACTAAAGGGTATTTTAGTCAAGCAGATATATATGCCCATACTTTGGGTTCGTATGGGACGGGGTTAATAAACTGACTAAAATTATAAACAGGGTAAAAATTTATAAACTGTTGGTAAAAGTAGTTAAAAATTTATGAAAAAATATAAACTCCGTATGGGACGAAAAACAGTTTATTTGTAAAAAGTGGAGTTTATTTGGTTGTTATTAGGGGTATTGTGGTACTTTCAAACCAAATAAACAAAATAAACCCCAAATAAGCTCCCTCAAGTAGCTTTTTTTTTAACTCATAATTTTAACCATTTTTATGATTTTTTGGGTGTCCATACACTCTTTAACTAGTTAAAAAAATAAACAACCCATTGTACTTATTTTTTTAACTAGTTAAAAAGTGCATCTATTATATTATCAATTGGTTTTATGATGGAACATAAGTGGTGCACTCGGACGTGTCGATCCCCATGCCATATATAGGGCATATATAGAGAGAAATTTACAGAAAATCACCCGTTAAATGTAGATTTTTACACTTACCACCTATTAAATACGAAATTACAAAAAACCACCCATCAAATGGTTTTTGTTAACAAATCACCACCCACCACATATTTTCATTAGAAAATAGTGTAAGTGTTTACAAATGAAAGAAAATGAGATATTAATTATTAGTATAAAAAATATTATTAAATTTAAACAATACTAATGACTAATAAAACTATTTTAATTTTGATTAAAAAGTAGTCTATAAAATATATAACCATTTTTAGATACATGATATATACATCAAATATTTTCAAAATATTTTCAAAATTTTAGTAAAATATATTTATAAATCTATTTGAGATTCTAATTGAAATATAAAGATTTAAATATTATAATATCATATATATTTGACAAAACCTAACAGAAATAGACAACGGGTGCTGATTTGTTAACAAAAACTATTTAATCGGTGGTTCTATGTAATTTTATATTAAACGGATATTTTTTTTAAAAAAATTCCCATATATATAATTCATCGATCTTTTTTCCTCCGAACTCCGCCATCAAGCAATCACCCATTCACGTATAGTTACGGAAGCAAATAAAATGGCAGTTTGAACATAAAATATGCAAACAGCGTAGATTAATTACGTACATGCGTATATACTGTATGAATTAAGGATCTCATTAATTAATTAATTAGTATAATATATATATATATATATATATATATATATATATATAATTATAGTGTAAGTCTATGCTAATCGGAGGCCAAAAGTAATATATGCATGTGATGTGGTCTTGTTCGTAAAAGAAGATCTGAATCTCCGATTTACGAAATCATATCTCAGTACGTGATTTCATTTTCACTACTCTAATTAATTAATTAATTAATTAATTAATTAAGGATTAAATAACACGGTTTCCGTTTAGCGCATGGTAATTTTGCCGTTTAGCGCATGCTCTGGTCGCAACGACCACAAGACCAATTGGTCGCAACGACCACTAGGCCAACGGGTCGCACCGACCACTTCCAGCATTGGTCGCACCGACCACCCCTGATTTTGCTCTACTCCACCTTCATCTGCTTCCTCCTCCAGAGAAGCGGCAAAGAAGCGGCCATTTTGAAGCTTAATCCTAATTCATGATCTTATTGTTTATTTCCATTTATAATTATTGTTGTTATTTGGACATTTCAGCCATTACCGATGATGAGATCTGTCATTACAAGTTGAATCTCAGTGAAACATATTCAAGCAGGAGGGTTACTAGGCTACCCTCATCATCCAAAAACGGTTGCCGGCCTACAATTTGTTTGGGGAGCGCGGCTTGGGGCCGGTTGGGAGCTGCATCATCTCGACGGGTTAGCCCTTGCGTCTCCCCGGAGCGCTGCTTAGGTTTTGCGGTGACGGCGGATTTTTCGATCAATTTGGTGTAAATTAATGGCGGATTGAAGCCATTATACACTGAGAACAGTCCCACCTTCAATTTTTCTATATTTCTGGAACTGTGATTTTCCTAATTAAAATTTCTCTTTGATTGTTATTCCATTTGTATACACTAATCAATTCCCCAAGTTCACCAACTTCAGATTGATTGTTTGTTAAAGGGTTGATTTTTTGTTTGGTACAGGGTTTGATTTGGAGTTTTGACGGGATGCCATGGCTAGGGTTAGTAGACAACTTTTGACAATGGCATTCCGTAATTAATCGGAGATAAAAGGGTAAATAATTTTTGTTCTAAAGAGTAAAATACCTTGTTCTAAAAAGCACTTCCCAATAATAATGCATTATATTCCATTATTGAAAAACCTTTTTTGACAATAAGAAGTTGTTTGGGACTTTTGAAGCCCAATTACGTGAAATCCATATCCATTAATTAATTAGCTTGTTAACTAACCCCTTTTATGATTAGAAACCATGAAAATCAAGTTAACCTAATCCCCCATTTCCTCTTTCATCTAATCTAACTAACTTTGTAATTAAAGTAACTTTTGGACCGACCAACTAATTGTTCGTTAATTATAGGGTTGAAATATATTAAGGTCAAGGTAATGGAATTAACTAATTAAATTGTGTTCTTTTGGTATATATATTAAATTGTGTTTTTTTGGTATATATATAATCAATTATTAGTTGGTATAATGATTGTGGTGTTATATTCATGTTAATAATGTTTTAAATAGGTCATAATATATGATTCAACTATATATACAACAAATGAGTCCCATTAATCTGAATTAAGATTAAAAAAAATTATAAGAGTATGTTATTGGGTATGGAGTACATAATTTAAAGTTAAGACTTGTGAGGGCTCGTTTGGTTGAATGCGGGAAGTACAATTCCCAATAACTTACTTCCCATGAATTGAATTCCCGCGAAATGTACTTCCCATGAATTGAAAAAAGTCGTTTGGTTGAATTTTGTTTTTTAGAAATATAAATATGAAAATAAAGAAAAATTACATTAAAAAGGGTGGAAGTTGAACTTACCTAATCCCCCTAGGTAAGTGAACTTCCTACGATTTGGATGAATTGAAATTCCTGGGAAGTTAAATTCTTGTGTCTTTCTGTCAACCAAACACATGAATATATTCTACTTCCTGGGTTTTTAAACTTTCTGGGTTTTTAACCGAATAACCAAACGAGGCCTGAGTTAATTCCCTATTTAGTTCGTCTGGACCTACTAGCGTTCCTTTAATAAAATGCATTTTCTAGTTTCAATTCATTCGTATATATGATCAATGCATTAAATTACCATATCTTTTTTTGGTGTATTATGTATTTATGTGTGTTTATGGACACACATTAGAAAATTCATTTATTAATTCATTTCATCTAAATTAATTTTATCATAAAATTATTATTATTATTATTATTATCAAATTTTTTTTCTAAAATTAAATATTATTACTGCTACGATGTCACCAGCTCCAAATCTCCTATCCTCTAATTTGCGAAATCTATATCTATCTTCTATATACATATACTAAAACCGATGCATAGCGTCCTATGTGGCACGTTGTGGTTGATTCTGGGGGAAGAAAATCTTTCTAGAAAAAATTAATAAAATAATATGTTATCATAGTTTATAGAAAGTTATATAAGCCATAATTTATATATCTATCTATCTATATATATATGTGTTAGTTAATTGACAAAAACATAAATAAAAAATATTTCATAGTTATACTTACCAAAAATATTAATAGATAAATATGTAGTATTTGATAAGTGCTATTTTATTTATATCTAGATTATTTTTTGGTGGAAAAATTATTTATATCAAAATTAATTATTTAATAATTGTTGTTTTATTTATATCTATATTATTTTTTGAGACCAAAATCATTTATTAAAATATTATGTAGCCACAATCCATCCGTGGATAGATATTTATATCTATATTAATTTTTGCTGGAAAATAATTTATATTTAGATCATTATTATATTTATTTATTAGAATATATCTAAATTATTTATAATATTGTATTAATGTATTATCCTTGTACACGAAACGGGACCCACACTAGTTTCCATTAGATAAAGAAACAAATTTGCGAAACTTTTGGCAAATTAGAAAACGGACAGAAAAATAATAAGTTAGTTAAAACATGGTGGAGCATCCAGATAAGTAGAAATCGAAAAATATTTGATCAACTCAACACAAGAACAATACAAAACATGAAACACCTCACAAAACAGACACTAAAGAATTGGGAGAACACAAAAACATCCAACGAAGAACAAAGAAAACAACAAACCAAAACACTGAATCAAAGGAAACGACAGAACTTAAGATGGAAAAAACCGCCACCCGGCACATTCAAAATCAATTTTAATGGAACCAAAAGTTCGGATGGTTCCTTTGTTGCATGCATCCATGATCATCTTGGTGTAGTTATCGCTTGTGGCGGAGTCTCTTGTGGACATAGCTTGGCTCGATCTGGTCGCGTAAGCAAGAGGCCTTCAACTCGATGTCTCAAGAGCTAGCTAGAGAGCTTGGAGTCCACAATATCCTAGTAAAGGGCGGCAATCTGACGATTCTCAATGCGGTTAAGGGTTGCTGGAATTGTCTGTGGGTGATTGAGATCATCATCTCTAACATTCTGCTCTCACTATAGACTAGCAGTTCCGCTCGGTCTCCGTTTTGCATGTTGTCCGTGAGATCAATACAGTAGCGGATAAAATTGCTCGTTTGACGCTGGTTGACCCGCTTTAACAACACCCCCTCCTTGATGATCGAGCGTTGTGAATCCTCGATCATCCGAAAAAATGCTCTTGGGTGGCAATCTATCATGGTCTGACCCATCCAAATCTTTAACTTAAAAGGGGCAAAGCAAAGGAAACAGATATTCAAAGATTGAACGTCTCCCACAACGGCCCATATTTTATGAGCAGTAGTTGAAAGTAAATGTGGGGATCTTGGAATTTACTCGTCAGAGTCTGAGATATCGATCGTCTGAGTTTTGCCTGCAGATCAAACAGCAACACAACTACACAGTATCTTCTCAATTTAATGACTCTGGATAGCTATAAGCTACCAGTAGCTTTTATTACCTCCAACTCAAGCAATTAACTGTCTATATACACATTACAGTACATAATATACTCCGTACATCGGTGGTGTCGGGTTAATTAGGGTAAATTGAATTCACCTTCATTTAATTATGTTAATTTTAATTACAATGTGCTTTATCACAATTTATAATACTAACTCTGTTTTTTTTATAAGTTTTTTTTATTATTTATACACGTATTTTAGAATGATATATATTTTAATATAATCAAAACATCAAAGACCATCAGAGTGCATATTACGTGTTTGATTATGCATTTTTTTTCTTTTTTGTATTTTTGGTTTTTATTTGTATGTTCGACGGTTTATTCGTCTGACGACTTGTCAGCCTCTCGAGCTTCATATATGTCTGAACTCGAATTATTACTTCATAAAAAAAATCAAAGACCGTAAAAATGACAAATAAATTGACCATCGCAGAATATAATCGAAACAAAACGGAAAACGAAAAGAAAATAAACAAAGAACATAGGGTCAGATTAACCTTAGTATATACTCCCTCCGTTTTGAAATATAAGTTTATTGACTTTTTGCACGCTTTTTAAAGAGTTAAAACTATATAAAATAGAAGTAATATTTTAATAAAAAATATTATTTTATATAGTTTTTAACTCTTTAAAAAGTGTGCTAAAAGTAAATGGACTTCTATTTCAAAACGGATGGAGACATGGAGTATGTTTTTGCAACAAAAGAAATTCACTTTTCTTATTGTTAATAATTATGTTATGTGATTATGGGCGGATTAGTTTAGACAAGTAATGTATGATAGAGTATTAGAGTTGGTGGCATTATCATAACATACGCAAAGGGAGAGGATGCATTATTTTTTATTATTATTATTATTATTATATATATATATATATATATATATATATATATTTTTTGGTGAAATTTTTTTTTGTTTTATTATATACTGTAGTCAAGGATGAATTAAACTCCGTACAATAATAGGGCCCAATAATTAAGCTAGCTAGTTTAGGAGGGTGTAGATGTACTTGATTGCATAAATAACCCTAATTAGAGAATTTGTAATTAAGGCGATTAACTTTGGGTATCTTTTGGGTAACAATTTTAGATATCTGATGTCGAAATTCATCAAAGTTAGACAACACATTAAAAGCCCTAGTATACGTTGTCTTGCCGAGCTGCGCTTGATTGGGACCTTCATGGATGAATTAATGAATAGCTGTATTATTATTTTATTATTTTTTATAGTAAGAATGGCTGTATTAATTTGGACTATTTTTTTACTTAAATAAAATAAAAAATATACTCCCTCCGACTCAAAATAAGTGTCATTTTATATTTTCTATTCAATTTAATAGATTGATTAATGAAAATTGTTATTGAAAATTGTATTTGTTGAATATTTTTTCTTTCAAACTCTCCACTTATTGGTTAAAAAAATTGGCAAACATTTAATAAATGATAAGATTTAGAAAAAAAATGTATAAAACCAATGATAATTAATGCTTTACTTAAAAAGTGTGTCAAGAGCTAAAATGACACTTATTTTGGATCAGATAGAGTATGACTTTTCCAACCTTTGGTTCTTTAATTTTGATACATTTGTAAATATTAAGGGTTTTTTTAGTGAACTTCACGTTGTCTTTTTTTTTTTTTTGACGTGGGGGTTCCTAGGTACTCGACTAATCCCCCACGGGTCCGAGCTCTAGCCTGCAAAGGACGCGAACCGGGTAAGCCAAGCGGCAAGCCACCAGGCAGGCTCACCCAAGTCAATGAAGTCTTGAGCACCCACTAATTACACAAAGGTGTAAATAATGGGATTTGAACCCTTGACCTTTTGTAAGGGTTACCTCTCCCTTACGGCCTTACCACTAGGGAAAGGGGTCATTGGTTAACTTCTTGGTTGTCTTGATTGTAGTGTATTAGTCCTGAACAACAAATTTCAAAAGTAAATTAAGGGTTAAAAGACAAATAAATAAGGGGAGCCGAGGCGTACTCAGAATGTATTGATCTAGAATGCTTATAATGGTGCACCCAAAACACACGCATCCTGAATGGATGTAGGTGTTTTATATATAAGAAATATGGGCTATATAACGAAAACCGGGTTATAAAAGGTGTTGTAAAAAAATCCAACTAACATGCATCCAGAACGCGTGTTAGTTTTTATTATATAGAAAATAATGTCACATGATTGTCACATGTATTTTGAGAAAAAATAATCTCACGTGATAGTCACATGTTGATTGTCTCCAATGCGACCCTTAGAGTCAAATTTATATTGGAACAAATATCCCTTCTTAATCAGCTCTGACAAGAGATACTGAGTCGGTGTTCGATTGCCCAATAAATTCTTCCTCATCTGAGCATGTGCCCCGTATATTTGTTCCCTCGACATCATGTTTGTTGTCACATCTTGGCACAATTTAGTGAGTACCTCTTTCGGCCTCGATCCTATGTTAGTGCTGCTTTCGATGTTAACTAATTCTCTTGGCTTCAACTGCCCGACGAATGAATGACCAATCAACTTAGTCAAATGTTTGTGGGTGTAAACACCGTCGATAACCTCGACCTTCCAACAACCCTATGGATACTCTCGACCACTCAACTCGAATGGACATCGATGTTTTTTTGTTTGCGTATCGAGCATGGCACTTTCTTCGTCAATATCACCATACACAACGTTTTTGCACCCCTTTCGATAGAGTCCGTAATCTTCACATGTCAAAATAATTATCTCAAATCTTACGTCAGAGCTACTCCACGACTTATAAGTCATAATTATGAAATTTCTTCTACTAGCTCTCTTTTAGTTGAAAAAAGTATGGTGTTATCATTTCCTTCATTTATGTCATCACTAGGGGTGATATACGAGCAAACGACCTCAAGTCCTTGGTGTTCAAGCTCGTCTCGTTTACAAACGAGCCGAGCTTGAGCTCCATATGGAAACGAGCCCAAGCAGGTACTCAAGCTTGGCTCGCGAGTTCGGAATGGTACTCAAGCTCGAGCTCGTAAGCTCGCTTATACTCGAGCCGAGCTCGAGATCCTGAGCTCGTTTGCTCGGTTACCATCTAAGACGAGAGAGAACCGAGAGTAGATCTGAGAGTCTGAGGCGAGAGAGAATCGAGTGCAGATCTAAGAGTCTGAGATGAGACTCCGAGAGCGTAAAAAAAGCAGATCTGAGACGAGACTCAGAGAGAGTCGAGAGCAGATCTGAGACGAGACTCCGAGAGAACACCGAGTAGGCCAAGACGAGAGCAGATCTGAGAGAGATTCGAGAGGGCACTGAGCAGGTCGAGACTCCGAGAGTAGATCTGAGACGATGGAGGGCCAAACGAGAACAGATTTGAGGGGCGTTGAAGGGCCGAGACACTGGGAGCAGATCTGAGGGGCAGCGCAATGAAGATTGACAATGGAGACGGCGACAAGGACTAGAAGATGCGGCGACAAATCTGAAAATGGAGGCGGTGACAATGGCCGAGAGCAGAGCAGATTGAGAGAGTAGAGCAGAGCGAGAGAGATCTCACAGAAAGAAGGGGGCCTGAGCAACACAAGAAGAGCGCAGAGCAGAGCGAGAGCAGAGTCAGCAAGAGCGAACGATTAAGCATGAGTAGACGAGAGAGAGAGCTCAGATCTGAGCGTCGGCCTGAGCAACTGGACAAAGAAATGAGAGAATGAGAGATGAGAGAGACGGGGTTGTGTAAAGCAAAACCCTAGGCTAAATTAAATACAAGGTTAAAAACGTAATTGTACATTTAAATGAGCAATACGAGCATGCTCGAGCTCGTCTCGAGCTCGTGGCGAGCTCGTCTCGAGCTCGTGGCGAGCTCGACTATAGGCTCGAACTCGGGTCGTTTTTTAATTCGAACGAGCTCGAGCCAAGTTTTTTCCGAGTCTAGCTCAAGCTACTCGACTTGAATATCAGCCCTAGTCATCACGCATCTATGCAATTTTAAAAAAAAAACATCGAGAACTAAATAAATATACCAAAATCCGATTAAAACAAATCTATGATTTCATCTAATCTAATATTCAATATCCGATAAATCATGAATTCATCTAAGATTCCATATAATACAAATCACAATTTGATCTAAACTAAGATTCAATATCGGATAAATCATGATTTCATCTAATCTAGGATTCCGTATCCAATAAGCAATGTCGTATACTATAAACTTCGATTTCAACAATGAATAGATTAATCAAATAAACATACCCATGCATTTTCGCATTCGCTGCCAAATCTGGATCTATATATCTTCCTCCTCTTTAGACATATTCGATTTTATAGTGAAATAGATGTAATTCTCCTATCACAATCTAAGGTCCTTTTATATATATATATATAGGGAAAATATGTGGAACTAGACGTTACAACATATAGTTTTAAACAACTAGCCATTGTAAAGGCTAGTTTTTTTTTAAAAAAAAAAAGCTACACGCATCCTAGATGTGTAGATCAAGAACAACAATCTTGCACGAATCCAGGATGCATGCAAGGAATTTAGCCTAATTTCACCCATTTTATAGCCCATTTTTTACATAACAGATAAACATACACGCATCCAGGATGCATGCGAGTTGGGTGTGCCATGACTACACACTTTCTGGTTGCGTACTGGATGGGCAACTTACCACCCAATAAAAGTCAAAGATAAACTGACAAAGCAGACAAGGAAGTCTTTGACAAGCCAAAGATTATCCTTGATCATCTCATAGAATGACGGTAGATAGCTCTCTATTCAGAGAGAGAGAGAGTGTTCAAATTACAAATACAGTTAGCCTTCGCTATGTATAGAACAACCTATTTTTACTTTTCAGAGCACATTAATTTTACCCTTAAAATTTCCAAAAATTAAACAATTATCCTCTTTCCCTCTCGAGTTTGTTCGGAGGTTGGGGGATGGGCTGGACTGCGAAGCATGTCGGCGCAAACTAGCACCGAGCCCTCCCCTATTAGGGCTTCTCCTTTCTTCTCCATTTCTCCCATGGGGGAATTCGCCATTCCCATGACATTCGATTTCTGATTCCTGGTGCATGCGGAAAGACAAATTTCGTATTCACTACGATTTGGGGGAAACAAAGACCTTGCTACTGCTAAGAACCAAGAGAGACGAAACAAAAGTTCAAATCCAACCAAAAACAGACATAAACAGCGACTAATCGAAAAAATAAGAAGAGGATACAAAACAAATTCAACGTCCTCGGAAATGGAGACCAAATTGAACATATACAAAACAAATTTTGAATGCAAGAAGAAGAAACCAATTTGAAACACAAAAAGCAACTGAGAAATTGATGAGAAGCAGGAAGATTAGATTTTAACCCTGGGTAGTTGATTGATTATTGAAATGTGTGGATTTGGTGATTAATCGAAAGATTTCTCTCTCTGTGCTCTGAGGGAGAGAAAGGAACAATGGAAAAAGTATTTGCAGGATTTGAAAGCTCTCCCTCCGTTCGGCAAAGAAAAAATGCAATGAAGAAGAAGCCACTTTTTAGCCCGGTTTCAAAAAGAACCGAGCTAAAAAGTCCCCCTTTTTTAATTCATGGAACCATTTTTTAGCTCGGTTCAGTTTACAACCAGGCTAAAAACTCTTGGTCGTTGCGACCATCCCTTGTGTTGGTCGTTGCGACCAAACTAGCAGATGCCCAATACTACTTGGTCGTTTGCGACCCATTTCATCCATGGTCGTTGCGACCAACCCCATCTTTGATCGTTGCGACCATGACCATGCGCTAAAAGGAAAAAATATCATGCGCTAAACAGAAATCGTGAATATTATTGATAAAAAAAAATGCACCCAAACCATCAAATATTTTAGATTAGAGGGAGTATAAAATATCAAATTTATTATTATTTTTGTAATAACTACAAGCTTATTAATGAGTTTTTTAATAATTTAAAAATAATATACGATATTAATTTTTTTATTGATTTTTTATGATTTTTCAATTATCTTAATAATTATAAAATTGTACAAAAAATTAAATTTAAAAATTCATATTTTATATAATTTTAGAATTCTTAAACATCATGTTAAAAAGTTTTTATAAAAAACATGCCGAATAAAGAGGGAGTAAGTTTGTTTAAAATATGGATATATTACTGCATCTGCATGTGGAATATTCTATAACAAACTCTATAAAATATTCCATTTGATTTAAAGTATAGGTTCACTTAGCGTAGAAAAAATATTTTAAAATATAAGCCATTCTATATTTTTTAGACATTGTGTTATACGTAGTACGTAATTTGTATTGAAAAATGTGTATTTAACTTCTTCTTTTTAATTCTTATTGATTGGGAAGGTTAGTGAAAACTAAATTTGAGAATATTTTTGTAAAAATGTTACATATTTTAAAATGTTTTCTTAGTATGTGTTCAAAATTCTAAATTAACTTATATTTTTTTACCGGAGAGAGTATTAAGTATTTTTTATTTTTAAATAATACATCATGTACTTTTATAAAATATTATTAGACTGTAAAAAAATTTAAAACTCCTCATATATTATGAAAATAGTATTTGTTACCGCGCTTTTATAGGTTTTGTTAAAATAATTATATTTTATTATATTAATTATATTAAAATTATTTTTTATTAAATTTTATATGAATATCAAAATAGTTTATTTAAAATTTTATAGTAAAAATTTTCAAGCAATCATAAATTAACATGTGAAGAATTTTTGTAAACAATCTCCATTATAATAGTCTTAATTTAATGGATCTAAATATGGATATATTAATCATTGTTAACTTTTGAATCAAAATTAAGTATATTTTGAAAGATAATTTAATCAAGATATGAGTTTGAGAATTAATATAAATATTTTGATAATAAGATTTTATTTTTCAATAGATAATTAATTAATTAATAATAAAATCTTATCATTAGATATAATGAACTAAAATACTCAATTTTAACTACTAAAGATAAAATAATTTAAGGTATAATATTGATAAAATGACTCATGGTAACATAATAGATTGTGTAATCACTTAAAATATGAGGTGGACACATAGATTGACACTTGAATAAAATAATTGATCTCATTGTCTAACGTGGCTTCAAATATTAGATCATAATTAATTGACGTATAAAAAAACTCATGTCAAATTGCACCAGAAAACGACACACATGCGAATTGCGTTAGATGAGCTTTTTTTTTAGTACGCGTTAGATGAGCTTTCATATCTCTGTTATCTTTGTTTTAGTACATTATATACTACATCTGTTCCAAAATACATCGGTTTTAATAATTTTTCAATACTCACGACATATTTTAACCAATCAAAATCTTTTTAAAAAGTTAATAACACACAAATCAATACTCCCTCCGTCCCACAATAATTGTCTTTAACTATTCATGCACATTTTTTTAAGAAGCTAAAAACGATATAAAATATCAAGATTTTATTAAATATTTTTAAATAATATCATACATATTACTAATAAGTAATAAATTATTTTAAAAAATTAATTAAAAAATGAATATTTTATATAGTTTTTAGCTTCTTAAAAAGACAATTATTGTGGGACAGATGGAGTACTACAATCATTATAATTATCTACATGTAAAACATAAAAGACCATATATTTCGAAACAAAAACTACCAACTAAAAACTCGTCTATTTTGAAACGGAAGGAATAAAAATCATCTACTTTCTTGTTTCATTTTATTTTTTAAAATTGGACTAGCTCAATGTGAGATTTAAAAAGTAAAAATAGTAAAATAAAAAAATGTGATTGGATAAGAAAATTTTCACAAAAATTGAAACCAAACCCAAAGTAGTGAATTCACGAGAAAAAGGGCCAAAATTTTCAGTGCCAGAGTGAGATATTTCCAAAGCAAAAGCTATCAATTTCTCCCTTTTTTCACAAATTATCAACGCCAACAAATACACATCACAACACAAAAAGCCAAACACAAACGAAAACGATTGCACAAAAGTCTTCAAAGCGATATGCAGTAACACTCAGAGAAACACACACACACTCCAATCGCCTCTGTAATTTCATTTCAATTTTTATCTCTATACATCCCACCAATTTTGTCTCTTCTCTCACCCCACCATCGCCCTTTTCTATTTAATCCCCCTCTCATTAGATCCCATGTTTCTTCTTCTCCTTCTCTTTCTGCAACTGTCCCCGGTAAAGCCGATCTCTGTTTTTTTTGTCCTCCTCCGTCTCCAACTAAATACAAAAATACGTATCTTCTTTTGTGCTCTTCTAAGGAGAGATAATGGGAACTGGGTGGAGAAGGGCGTTTTGCACGACGATCCCTAGAGGCAAAGACGCCATTGAAGAGGACAAACAGAGGAGACAGAACCAGGTCTCTGAAACTGCGAGTCCAGAGCCATTACGAAGTTGCGCTAAGCTTCGGTTGTTCTCCACCATTAGCAACCCATCCACGCCTCGTTTAAGCTCACGGACGATTAAAACTCCGACGCTCCATTGCCGCACCAGCTCCGCCTCAGAGCCTCAATCCACTGATACCACTCCCAGGCTCCATTGCAAAACCTCCCAGAAGAAACCGAAGAGCCCCAGGAGGAAAATGGCCTCCGCTCCTTCCTCTCCCCGCTCTCCTTTCTCCATCTTCAAATCCACCCTTCGCCCTTCCAAGGTCAAGATATTCTCAAACGCTCCCCCTGTTTTTTCCCCCTTTTCAAAATGTTTTAAAGATTTGATTTTGATGGAATTTTTGTGATTCTTTTCCGTTGCAGAGCGGTTGTGGGGTTTGTTTGCAGAGTGTTAAAGCAGGAAATGGGACAGCGATTTACACTGCGGAGTGCTCTCACTCCTTCCACTTCCCCTGCATCGCCCAGCACGTTAGAAAACAGGGGAGCTTGGTTTGCCCTGTTTGCAGTGTCACTTGGAATGAGGTTCCCCTGTTTTCAGCTCATAAACCAGTCAAACCATTCTCAGATCAAGACGACGTCGTTGAGAAGACAATATCCATCTCAGCCGTTCAAACAAATAATGATCAATCTGGGCCGTCCGTTGACAAGTCGCGGCCTTTCAACGACGACGAGCCTCTGCTTTCTCCCACCGCCGGTGCTCGGTTCAATCCGATTCCGGAGGCTGACGAGGAGGACAATGGAGGCGAAGAAGAATTCAAAGGCTTTTTCGTAAATACAACGCCTTCAACTCCGACGAAAATGTCAACGGCGAATGTTGATTTCGTTTGCGAAAAACAAGCTCAGAGAACCGTGGAGGTCAAGCTCCTACCGGAAGCTGCCGTCATCTCCGTCGGTCGCTCCCACGAGACATTCGCCGTTGCCGTAAGAGTCAGGGCTCCGCCTCCGCCACCTCCATCCTCCGCTGGCGGAGCTAATTCGGAAGCGCCGCTCATCTCCCCCTCCCACCGCGCTCCGATCGACCTCGTCACCGTCCTGGATGTGAGCGGTTCCATGAACGGCGCGAAGCTCCACATGCTCAAGCGCGCGATGAAGCTGGTGATCTCCTCCCTCGGCTCCTCCGATCGGCTCTCAATTGTCGCTTTCTCCTCCACCCCGCATCGAATCCTCCCGCTCCGCCGCATGACCTCCCAGGGCCAGCGCCTCGCCCGCCGGATCACCGACCAGCTCTCCACCGGCGAAGGAAAATCTGTCACCTCCGCGCTAAAAGTCGCCGCGAAGGTTCTAGAAGCCCGGAGAGAGAAAAACCCCGTCGCAAGCATCATACTCTTATCCGACGGCCAGGAAGAGCCCTCCCAAACAAACAACCCAAATCTACGGCAGCCAAGCAGCCACGTGTCCTCTGCCCGGTTCGGTCACATCGAGATCCCGGTTCAGTCATACGGGTTCGGCCACCACGACTCCGTAGCGGACGCGCTCGCGAAGCGCGTGGGAGGACTCCTCAGCGTGGTCGTTCAAGACCTAACGATCCAGATCGGCTTCTCGTCGGGATCCGCTCCGGGAGAAATCTCAGCCGTCTATTCCTGCAACGGACGGCCCAGATTGCTCAGCTGCGACTCCGGCAGATTAGGCGACCTCTACGCGGAGGAGGAGCGTGAGCTGCTCGTAGAGTTACGTGTGCCGACGTCAGCAATCGGGTCCCACCATGTGATGTCAGTGCAATGCAGTTACCGGGACCCAGCGAGTGGAGAAGTTATATACGGGAGGGAGCGGGCCCTACTGGTACCTCGCCCGCACGCCGTCCGATCCTCCGATCCGCGGATCGAACGGCTGAGGAATCTCTTCGTGGCGACGAGGGCGGTGGCGGAGGCCCGCCGGTTGGGGGAGCACGGGGAATTCGGGAGCGCTCAGCAGCTAATGGTGTCGGCTCGGGCGTTGGTGGCGCAGTCAAGCTCGGCTTCGGCTGAAGAATACGCCAAGTGGCTAGACTGTGAGCTGGCGGAGCTTCAGTGGCGGAGACGCCACCAGGTGCAGCAGCGCGAGCAGGAGCTGATGGCGGCTCAGCGGCGCCGCCAGCACGAGCTGTTGGTTGACGAGAATGGGGAGCCACTCACGCCGACGTCGGCTTGGAGGGCCGCTGAGCGGCTTGCGAAGGTGGCTATGATGAAGAAGTCGCTCAACAGGTCTACCGACTTACACGGCTTCGAAAATGCTAGATTTTAAAATTTTCTTTTTTATTTGTATTTTCTTTGTTACTAAAATCATGGCTAGTTTATAAAGGAGGGCCCAAGCAAGATGTTTGATCTGTAAAAAGCTACTGTAATTGGTAAAATTGGTATTGAATTTGACACAAATTTCATCTATTTTTCTAGAGTAAAAATAGGAGTGTACAGCAATGTGGCAATGTTGTACCATTTTGCATCACGTTTTGGTAAGCTGGGGTGTCGGTTTTGCAGAAATGTCGGTACTCATGCTCTCGACGCATAAGGTATACAGATCGTTCAAATGTTGTTCGCTATATAACTGGTAATGCCCAAATTGCGAGTGAAAACGAATCGATAGAATTGAAACGAATGAACCTGTAGTTTTCACGAGCCTTTTGGCTACAACATAACATAAGATGCACATTGATTTGGCAATGATATATGATGGAAGAGGTGTTGGAGGATACACATTCTTGCAAAATAAATGGTGTGTGGTGCAAGAGAACAACAACCACCCCATCTGCAATGAAACTGATTTGGTTCTTTTAGCTTTCAATCATTAATTATCCCTGTTGTTTTCATCTGCAGATGGATGTGCCCACCACATTTCCCTTTCTTGTGGAAACTAGGGGTGAACATGAGTCCTAGTCGGTCCAGGAATCGGACCAAAACCAGTATGTTGGGTTAGTTTCGAAACCGACCCATGCCCATTCATCTGCAGAGACTGGTTTAAACGCCGAAATGAAATGCTAAATATGCTTGAGAGAAAAGCATTTCTATCACAATGGCGATGTGCTATGGATACTTTTGCCAGGAGATAGGTTTGGGTCTGTTTGGCTGTGAGTGAGATACAAAGTGGAATAACCATTCCGGAATGGTTCAACCGGAAAGGACTTGTGGGTAGTACCCAAAGGTCCCCGGTTCGAACCCTAGATAACCGCTCTTTATTTTCCAAATTCAAAGAGATACAAAGTGAGCTAAACATCTTTATTTTCCAAATTCAAAGAGATACAAAGTGAGCTAAACATGAATGAATACAGAAGTAGCTGAAATATTTGAGCAAAACAGCTCAGAAAGTGAAATTGTTCAACTAAATAACCAATCAAAGAGGAGTTGGGAATCAATATTTGTTTCCAGAACCAAATACGAAACAAAGGTTTTTTGACCTGATATGTTCTACAAAGGTTTCATATGCGAATGACGAGCAATTTCTTTGGTTGCTGATCTTCCACTAGGTACACTTCTCTTGGCTGAACTTTATATGTTAGTTAACTTTAAAATACTAGTTCAATTTCAGATAAGAACTCATCAAACTCATGATTCAAATCCCTCAATGAGATCACCCAAAAATAATGACATGATCCCATCGCTGTAGTCAGATATAGCAAATAGATAAACAGAAGTTAAGAACACTAAGAATGCCAATGATACTGAGAACTCACTGTATTAGGAGGATGAAGTGATGAACATCTCCATGTAAAGAAATGCAATGATTCTGGATAACTGATGAAAAGCAGACAATATTCTTAATGCCTGAATAAATCACAGATAAACTGTTAGCCAATTTGCTGTATAGGGGAAACTTTCTTGTACATAGCACCAAAAAACAACACAACACAACCGAAGTTTTTAAAAAGAAAATTACAGGTATGCATTAAGCAGTACAATAGTTACAAAATCCAAGTGTGTATGGAACTAACTCTGACAAAAGACTGGTAGTTGTAACAAATGTAGCTAAGGTTTGATCTCATCCTCAAATTATCTTACAAGCCCGGATGAATACAAGGAATTTGGTGTAAGCATCCACATCAATGTTAAATGTAAGTGTATAAGGAAAGAATCCATGAAGGTTTCTTCACGAGAATCCTGTCATGATATCAGGAAGTGCCCCCTTATTCGAAATTGATGGAATTGTGGAAGTCATGTAGGAGATTTTTACACATGGCTTTACTTCTGGGCTTGCTCTACCTTGGCTCGAATCTTTTCCTCCAAAACTGCAAGCTCCGTCTCGAGGTTAAACATTCTGTTCAGAGCATTCATGTTCTCTAGGGTCTCAGTCAGAGTGCGGTTGTCGCTCCCATCACATCTCAGATGCTGCATTGGGCCATGGAGGAGCTTGTTAACTATTCCTCGACTAAGATCGTCAATTGCTCTTCTTTGCTTTTTCGGGAGATCATCACCAAACTTTGACAAGCATTTCTCCAACTCTGCCAATCTGATTCTCTCAGCATATGATCTCAGTTTCTTGATGGTGGGAACTGTCTCAAGTGAATCCCTCCATGCTTCAAACTGCTTTGTTTCCTCGTCAATGATAGCCTTAGCTTCCAATGCTTTTCTTATGCGATCTTCCTTGTTAGCTTCAACAACTTCCTTAAGATCGTCCACATTGTACACTCTGGCTGTGTCAAGGTTTGATACGCAAGAACCCACATTTCTAGGAACAGAAATATCTATGAATAATCTTAAACCCCCAATTTCTGAATCAACGGGTGGAAGAACTTCCACATGCTCCTTGAGAAATAATGGGCTATCTGAAGCTGTGCTGGTGAAGACTACATCTGCTGATACAGCACAATCATACAATTCAGAAAAGGGCTTATAAATTATCTCAGCATCCTTAATCTCTTCACGTATGGCTGCAACTCTCGCCTCACTGCGATTAACAACCACCATTTTCCTACACCCTTTTGCCACCAGGTGTTTTATCACCAGTTTGCCCATTTTTCCTGCTCCAACGACTACCATTCTGGCTGTAGCATGGGAAGATTCGGGAAGTTTCATCAAGGCTAACTCCACAGCAGCTGAGCTCACAGAAACAGCTCCAGCAGCAATACTTGTCTCAGTTCTAACCCGTTTGCCAACTGATATTGCATGCTTAAACAACCCACTGATATTCCTCCCAAATCCCACAACACCTTGCCCAACTTTAACAACTTGCTTGACTTGTGCAAGAATTTGACCTTCACCCAAAACCAAAGAGTCCAAACCTGATGACACTTCAAAGAGGTGCTCTGTAGCATCTCCGTTATGAAGCAAAAATCGGTGCTTACAAATCTCTGAAACGGGAACTCCACTTGTCTGTCCATTAGAGAAAGGTTTATGAGAAACTATAACCAACTACAAAAGAGTAAGGGGAAAGGATGCAATTGAAAAGACCAAGATGAAACAATTACCAAATCAGTAGAAAGGTGATGAAGTTTATAGTCAAATGAACTAGAGTATGAACATGAACACCATGATAGTGGATAGAGATGCAAAAGAGGATGAAGAAACAAAACATAATGGTATGAACTTAGCATACACAGCCAACATGTGTGGAAAGTTTTTCCCCTAACATGACTGCAAACACCAGACCAGACACTTCTAAGAACTAAAGCTTAAGTGCTTAACCCAAGAAAAGTTGACAAAAAATCTGATAAGAAACAAAAAATCATAATTCTCATTGACTTTTTCGAATGCGTGATTAATTTTTTTTAAATGAAGCCAAGGTCTTGCATCATGCAGAAAATTTTCATTCTCCAAATCAAGCTTGCATATCTTCTTTTAGAGAACAGGATTCGCTCGACAGGGAATTGTAGTGACAAGAAAACATAGAATGCTATACCTTTGACATCCACTCGGTCACTTCTTTAACTCCACGGTGTTGAGATAGAGCTACAACATATATTTCCATTCTATTGCAGGTGCTTAGAACAGCAGCCTCCTCTATATGATTCAAATTGCACAGCTCTTCAATTGCTCGAGGCCATTCTGCTTCTGGAATTGCAAGCTTTTCACGTATTTCTACTGGAGTGGAATGGACACTCAGACCTATTGCAATAATACTGCTCCTTTCTTTTGTGTATCCTGAAGGATGCCAAACAAAATTTTAAGATGAATATGTTGATGTTGTTGAATACCACGGATCTGAATCAAACATTCAATACAACCCTTAAACTCAACGACGTAATTCCATTGCCGATAAACTCCAGATCTTAAACCGCGCAAGTCAAATGATAACATATGCTGTCTAAAACAAAATATGTGCAATGAGAATAGTAGGAATTTCTCACCAAAAATACAGGCAAGCCGAAAATAACCCATCTTTTAGCCTACTAGGGAGTAAAAAACAATGTACAGCTGCTTAACTTCACTTTGATCGAAAGCAAAAATATTTGACCCTCCATTGTGTACAAATTTCAATGGAAGTCAATTAAAATCAAATCGAAGCTGCAAGGCGTATAGTAGTAAAGCCGATTTTGAGCTAAAGAAAATCAAATCGAGGCTGCAAGGCAGTGAGAAAAATCTTTCAAGCTCGATCGAAAACAGAAATTTGCATCAAACCGTTAAATTCCAATGACGACATTTGGGAAGAGAACAATTATCCTTCAAATCGATCCGCATCAGAAAAGGGGAAATACAAAAAATGGATAAACGAACTCACGATCGACAGCGGAGGTCTTGAGCAGTTCAAGAGCAGAGACGCTCGACGACCGAACGGAATCAAGCGATCCAGCACCATCAGACGAGACCTGGCATCTAGGGCTGACGACGCCACGCCTCCTCATGACTAGGGAACTCCGGCTGCTTCTCCCGGACGCCGTCCCTCCGAGAAATCGAGCCGGCCATGCTGACGACACGGACCTCGACGAAGAGGAAGAGGCCGCGCCGCCGCCATGGACGTGAGGCTCCAGAGCGAAAGAGGTGGCGAAACCACAAGACGCCGCCATTGGAGAACAAGATTTCGGACTGGATTTGAGCCCTAACCCCTTCAAAAAAGCAGAGAGAAAGAGAGCGAGAGAGAATGGGAATGGAAGGAGTTAGGGCTTGAAGAAATCCACCTCTGTCCCTGAAGGGAGGAGAGAGAAGGAGGAGAGGTTGGATTTGACCGACTCTTGGTAGAGTTGGGTTTGGTTTGCTCGCTAATCTCCGTTGAGCGCGTGGATGTGGGGCCCATTTAGGACTTTTTCCGATATTACTGAATTGTGATTGGTTGAATAATCCACGTTTAATCCACACGCCGGCCACCTCACTTATTCCGTTCGTGGTCCTTTCCTTTAACTACTCTTTAGAACAGCGGGCGCGTGGCCGCGGTGTGAAACTGTGAATACTCTCGAGATTCCGATAATTGAGGATTTTTAATTTATCAGTCAAGAATTGAGACGGCCAAAAAAATGTTATAAATTCACGACGGGCAAATGACCATAGGAGTGTGCTTAGAAAATTTGGTTTCAATCAACCGTTTACTAATCTGGACATGGAATGTGTAACAACGATTTCTTTTTCTGTATTAGTCAATAATGGTTTGACAGAAATGTTTAAACCCACTAGGGACATTAGACAAGGAGACCCACTTTCTCCATTTCTTTTCATCCTGGGAGCGGAGGTGCTTGCTAGAAAGTTAACTATGGAATCCAATCAAGATCATTTGGGTATTGGTTTTCGTTTTGGCCACTCAGGCCCCAGAATTCCTTTTCTCGCATTCGCCGACGATATCATTATCTTCTCCAAAGGTAATATGTCTGCATGTGAAAAAGTGAGGTCTATAGTTGACGACTAATGTCAAATTTCGGGGCAAAAAGTTAACTATAATAAATCGGCCTTTCAAGGTTCTCCTGGTATTCCTGCTTCGCGAATACCTGTCGTTGAGGGGTGCCTGAACATATCTAAGCAAGTTAAGCTTGATAAGTATCTGGGATGTCCTATTGTAAATGGAAGAGTGAATAAAAAAACTTTTGAAGAAATCATTGGAAAAAACAACAAATCAACTGACAAAGTGGAAAGTTGATGCTCTTTTCCAACATGGAAAAGCTGTTTTGATCAATTCAAATTTGGCATCAAAGCCCTTGTATTCAATGCAAAGCTTCATATTGTCAGTCTCAATACATTCAACTCTAGATAAAATCAACAGAACTTTCTTCTGGAACAAAAATCTCCAATACAAACCGCTAATAAGTTGGGACAAAGTATGTAGATCTAAAGCAAATGGGGGAATGGGATTAAGAAATACAAGGGAAATGAATGAAGCACTGCAAACGAAGCTTCTATGGAAAATTATAGCGGAACCATTTAACATTTGGGTTAAAATCATTAAGTATAAATACCTTAAATCAACACATCTTTTAGATTTTGAGGTAAAAGGAAGTGCATCATAGCAATGGACACAATTTAGGAAATTAATCAAGCCGTTTAAGGAAGGGTTGGCCTGGTCGGTGGGGATGGTAAAACTATAAAATTTTGGAAAGACAATAATCTGGATGAAATGGTTGATCAGTACTTCCTTGATGGGATGTGGAGATTGGAGAAACTCAACATGGTGTTGCCAGCTGGAATTGCCCAGCAGATAGCAGATATTCCTTTACCGAAAAACCATATTCAAGACAGAATGTATTGGTGGCCAGATAAAAAGGGGTGGTTCACAACAGCAAGTGCATATAAATATAATACAAAATTCTTTAATCAAATAGGTGATGATAATGCATGGATATGGAGAGTTAGTATTCCTCCCAAAATTAAAAACTTTTTAGGAAAAGTTTGTCATGATGGGCTCCCAACTGCTGCTCGATTGTCCAAGAGGGGCATTGCTATTCCCCCATAATGTGCCCTTTGTAACCACCGTGAGGATGATGCTACCCACTTATTTTTTGAATGCAAATATTCTTTGTTTTATTCGTGTCTCTCCTCAAGGGTAAAAACCATGATCACAAACAGCATCAAGGAATCAAGAAATATAGCGCCGCTAATGGCAACCCTCGCTTCTCAGCTAACTCCTCAAGAAAAACAAAAAATGGCATTCCACTAGTGGACTATCTGGTTAGTTCGTAACCAATTAATTTTCCAACAACAGAAACCACCTAACACTAACGCCTTTTTACATAAGGTTGAATCAAGTGTAAATGCCTGGAGTAAAGCAGAGACATACAATCTTAGGAGTGGTAATGGGTCAACAAACCACAATAACCCTCAGGGTAAAAATTCTAGACATAGGAAGACAGACAAATTGAAGAAATCGCCAATCGGAAAAATGAAATTAAACTTCGACGGGTCGGCCTCAACACAATGATCGAGCTCTATCGGTTATATTATTCGCAACGATAAAGGTCTACCAGAAGCAATGAGTTGTAGTTTAATTGGGAAACAAACGCCTCTAATGGTGGAGGCCTTGGCATTAAGGTCTGGTGTCTTGAAAGCATTAGAAATGAAAACTAGTAACCTTATTATTGAAGGAGATTCTCTTATTATCATTAACTATCTCAAGACTGGAACCAAATGTCCATGGGAAATCGAACTAATAATGTCTGACATTAGTTCTCTACTTACAGGGTACGTTTAACGAAGTATCGTTCTCTCACATCCTTCGTAATGGTAACTGCGTAGTAGATAAGGTTGCACACCTTGCTCATGTTGACGTTAACCCTTCCCTATATACCGATCCAAGTCTTGCTGACCTCATCCGCAAAGATGCTATCGGATAGCGATTATTTGCATCCGAATTTTTACCCAATAAAAAAAAAGACTATGGGAGTGTGGACAAATCCCAATTGGGCTTGAAATCCTCTTTTACGGGTTTAAATTAAATTCTGAAAGGGGTTAACTGAAAAATTCCACGAATTTTGTTCGAAAGAGCTTGAATTAAATCTTGATAGAGCTTGACCAAATCTCAAACGGGCATGATCAAATTCCAGTTGGTTGAATCTTTTTGGCGTTTTTTCATGAGTGGTGTGTGGCTTTGTTTACGGCGTCGCTAGGAGTTCTTCTGCTTGGTTGGGGGTGTGAAGTCTGGAGTCGGGACTGGCTAGGGTCGAGCCCAGTGCTTTCAGGGCGACTTCGTATCCGGGAAGAAGCTTCCTTAGAGTTTCGTCTGCACTACCCACATGAAATATATTCCTGCTGTACCGCGACCCCACATTGCTACTGTTCGGTGGAACTTGGCTTCGTTCTTCGCCGGAGTCCTCAATTTATTGGGAGTAGTTCTGCTTTAGTCGTCTCGTTGTAGAGTTTGTTTCCACTTGTTTCATTGCGCTTGTGTTTTTGTATTATCTGTATAATTAGGCGGCTTTCGTCTTCCGATTCGTCAGCCTCTCGAGAATTAGGCTTGCCTGATCTCGAATTTTTACTTAATAAAAAAAAACTATGGGACTGTGGATCACACGACGTTCTCCTCACCTAGTTAATTATATAAACAAAATCAATTTTGTTTCCTCACCTAGTTAATTCTATAAACAAAATCAATTTTGTTATGTTTTAAAAAAATTATGAAATGCTCACCAAAAAAAATTATGAAATAATAAATAACTTAAATTTTGAGACAGATAAAATATAAAATATTTTTTAAAAGGAATTTCTCTAGAACCAATATACTTACATTTTCATATATTATAAATATATCTTCATAAGATTTTTTTTTTGGTAAAAGAGAGTCGGAGCTCTCCGTTCCCTCAAGGGGGTTTTATTAATAAGAATAAAAAAGGCTAAGCGTTCCGCACGCGGGGAACAACCCGACCCCTTACATCATCCAGCAACAATAAGGAAATCCTATCAGGCGGGGCAGACAATACATGAAACCCTAATTGAAAAGAAAAAACTATATCCGCAAGACGATCTGCAACTGCATTCGCCTCCCGATAATATATCTTCATAAGATTGATTGTTTCCTAAATGACTCATTCTTCTCCCTCTATGCTCGTGGATGCAACAACAACAACAAAAATTTGCATAATATAAATTTCATCTTTTGTTAAAATTGAAAAGACAAAATCAAACACATATACGCACGTATTGCTTAAGATGTTGGGGAAAATAACAATGATTCATTTAATTTGATATGGTTGATTTATAAGATATTTATTTTGTTAATAAAAATACTTCATGTTATATAATTACTTAATCGTCAAAATAATTAATATAAAATGATTAAATAGTGATGGCCAATAAAATTAGTAATTAACACATGTTAATGAGTTTCTACAAATATTCTATTAATGAATTCGCAATAAATTGATGGTTAGAGTAAAAGAAATGATGGTTGGAAATTGGAATATGCAATTTGGCAATGGGATAAGGCGAGAGAGGTGAGGACGAGAGATTTGTGACTAAGATGGCTTTATTGGATGCCATACCCTTCCTGCCACAGCCTACTTTGCCCACGTCGTGGATGCCACTTTCTACACAAACTTATCTACCACAAAATCAATTACTTTACTTGAACTTCAGCCTAGTTGAAAGAACTAATAATATCTGTAATACATAAAATCTGCATCATCGTTGTTGAAGGAGATCGATCTTGATGATGAACTTGGCCCGAACTGCAGCCGGTCAAACAAGAACAAACGAGGTCGGGGCGGGGCTGGTGTCCCCGTAGGACCCTCTGACGCTCAAGTCCGTCATTGTTCGTCCTTAATCCGACTCTATCTCCTCTTATTTATACTAGTCGAGTATTAAATAAAAGAAACCATTACGATATTAAATAAAAGAAACCGTTACCGTATTTAATTCATTGATGCTACCGTTTCGTAATCAATAGGCGAAACGGTAGCATCAATGCCGTATTGAATACTCAAATTTATTGATTATGATACCGCATAAATAATAGACGTCGTTTTTAACTGTTATTTAGGATAATTTCGTATGATAAAAATGATTGACTTACTTGGTAAAAGACCAGAATGCCCTTGTGCTATGATGACGGGATTTTCCCTATCACAATTGCCCCTCGGGTTTCTTCTTCATGTCTCGATGATGAAGGAAGCCGAAAAAAATACATGGCGAAGTTTGTCGAGTGAACGACGATTCATTGGCCGTAAGTGGCGACTTATTGGCCGTGAGCGATTGTTTTGGCCTTGAGTGGCTATTGTTGGCCTCGAGTGGCTATTGGTCATAAGTGGCTATTAGCCGTAATTGGCTATCGTGGGCCCGTAATTAGCTATTGGCCGTAATTGGCTATCGTTGGCCCGTAATTGGCCATTGGCCGTAATTGGCTATCGTTGGCCCGTAATTGGCTATTGGCCGTAATTGGCTATCGTTGGCCCGCAATTGGCTATTGGTCGTAATTGGCTATCGTTGGTCCGTGATTGGCTATTGGCCGTAATTGGCTATCGTTGGCCCGTAATTGGCTATTGGCCGTAATTGACTATCGTTGGCCCGTAATTGGCTATTGGCCGTAATTGGCTATCGTTGGCCCGTGATTGACTATTGGTCGTAATTGGCTATCGTTGGCCTGTAATTGGCTATTGGCCGTAATTGGCTATTTCCGGTGGCCATAAGTGGCGATTCTTCCCGGTAGACCTACACTTGAAGAGTTGATAGATGCAAGGGGTATGCCCTCGGCAAGTAGATGACGATCCGTTGTTATGTTCCAAATCTGCAGATAAGCTTCTTTAATTCTTTGCCCCTTGCATAGCTAGCCAGGTGCTCAATGGTTAAACATATTTATTCTGACTCAGAGGGAGAACCCTGATGATTAAATGAAATAGACCAATATTTTTTTTTATCGTTCTTGGACCGAGTAAAAATACCGTGTGAATCCAAAGAAATAACGCCTTCCATTATAGATGTTTTGTATATTTGATCCTCGACAGATCGACTATTATGGCATCTCATCACGAACAATCGAACTCATTGTCGGGTAGCTCCTTGGACATTACTGCTTACGTAAGGGTGTTTATCTTTATGAGTTGTATGCCTACGCCATTTGAAAAAGGTAACATTTGATGAAATTAGGAGGCAAGGTCGGCAAGCACCACTAAATGAAGACGACAATTCATATAACATTGACTTACGAATCAAAAGTCAAAAGACCATGCATGAAATATATAAATACTGAACCTAAATGCATCACAACCTCCGCTATACGGTTGCCTCTCTACTCCCTTAATTAATCTCTCTCGAATTGTCCTTAGTTACTCCACAATTGAATGGGATCTCGTACTTCTCTCCACTAATTGATATAGTTGTTAACCTTATCATATTTATTGATTCGATCTCATTGGGGACAACTACTAACCGATATTCTAAGTTCCAAATATATATATTTTTTAAGAAAAATAAAATGAAATAAATAAATCAAAATTAACAAGAGACACTTAGCGTTATTCCAATCCGCCTTGTACGAATGCTTGGGCAAGCGCTTGCTCCGGCTGGATCCATCGAGAATAATCCCGGATGTCTGGGACAAAAATCTGCAACTCCAGAAGTTTGGAGCCTTTTCTGTAATTATTTGGAAATTATGGGCCGATCCGCGACTTTTGAGAACTCCGGGCTGGTTTCGTAATTATTTCGAATGTTGAACACGATCGCCTTCTTCACCTTAGGTTTTTGCAGAGAGCGCCGCGCACGACTCCGGGCGAAATCTTCGTCGGATGTTTCCACCTCCGACTGCGAATCCGACGATGGCGGGCCGTAGAAGACTTTCGTATTGCCCCAGGGCTCTCGACGACAGAGCGGGGGCTATGGTCGGGCTGGATTGTGATGCCGGAGAGAGGGCTCGACGGAGGCCTACAGGCGATGGTGATGCCGTCGCCATCCATGGAAGGGGGCTGCACTGCGGGGTGGCGTAGTATGCTGGGGGCGGCTACGACGACGCTTGTGGACTCCTCAAGCCACAACGGAGGATCGGCGACCCGTCGAAGTGCTTGCAAGTGTTGTGTTGACGTAGATGAGGGCCTCGATCGGTGATGAAGGAATCAATCACCATGGCCAAGGTAGAGATTAGTCAGGGAAGCGAGCAAAGAAGGTCGGTGACCGGATGATGCACTGAAATCCACCCTTCGCCTTCGATTGGACATTGCTTGGTTGATTGGGAATTTCGACGATGGTGCTTTTCGATCGAATTCCCACAGACGGCGCCAAATGTGATACATAAAATGTACATCATCGTTGTTGAAGGAGATCGATCTTGATGATGAACTTGACCCGAACTGCAGTCGGTCAAACAAGAACAAACGAGGTCGGGGCGGGGCTGGTGTCCCTCCGGGACCCTCCGACGCTCAAGTCCGTCATTGTTCGTCCTTAATCCGACTCTATCTCCTCTTATTTATACTAGTCGAGTATTAAATAAAAGAAACTGTTATGATATTAAATAAAAGAAACCGTTACCGTATTTAATTCATTGATGCTACCGTTTCGTAATCAATAGGCGAAACGGTAGCATCAATGCCGTATTGAATACTCAAATTTATTGATTATGATACCGCATAAATAATAGACGTCGTTTTTAACTGTTATTTAGGATAATTTCGTATGATAAAAATGATTGACTTACTTGGTAAAAGACCAGAATGCCCTTGTGCTATGATGACGGGATTTTCCCTATCACAATATCATTTTTTTTTGAGGGGGTCACACACCAGGTAAACCGGCTTATTTGATCTCTTAAAACAATATCCAATAACTCGACTTAAAAAAATACAAATAAAATATACATTATTGAAGAATATGTTTACTTTAATTATTCTCTCATCTCAAAAACTTTGAAAAAAACATTTAATTTTTGGGAATGATTTGAAAAATATGTTCTATTTTTGCTGTCATTTATCTAGTTTAAAGAATGAGATAGATAATTTACTTGATTAAAACAACTTTGAAGTTTCTAAAAACTTTGAAGTTTAGGTGTTCTCGCAACCTACCCCTTCAAAATATAGAAATAATTAAAAATGGAATAATGGACTAAAATTTCTCTTTAAATATGATGGGTTGAAAAGGGGAGGGAGATGAACCAAATAAACACAGTTTAGTTTAGTTTTTTTTTTTACCTGAAAGAATTTGGAAGACTAGTGAAAAAATTTAACTAAGAGTATACTTGAGAATGATACTACGAAAAACAACATCAGAAGGGTGAATAGAGAAAGAGTAGGAAAATCCTATATGAGATAGACGGTTCGCTACCCAATTACCTTCCATGAAGATGTGAGAGAGCTCAAATCCCGAAAAGAGATAAAAAGAGAGTTGGATATGAGCATCTCAATCTCGTCAGAACACAAAATCCCAGTCTCAAGACTGTTAATAATGCTAAGGTTGTCGCCTTCAATAAAAATGTTTTTGATTTCAAGTTCGATAGCCTTTGAAATGTCTTTCCACATGTTGTAGTCATTTGCACCAATAATGGAAGGAAAAGGTGAATTTCCGACTTCTGAAAAAAGGACAGGACAGTTGTCATCGCGAATAAGGAAGTCGTAAGTTCCGATGTTAGTATTGGAGACTGCACCATCGAAATTCAGTTTGCACAAATTTGGCCTAGGCTTAGACAATTTACAGTGCCGGCGGGAAGCCTTGCAGGGTTCAATACACAGTTTTGGTGGCTCTGAGTCTAGATTCTTATTTGTTTCTGTGGTTTTGGTCTAGTTGCATGTTTGTTCGGTGATGAAGGATACTAAGCTTTTGGATCTGGATTAAGGTTTTGTTAGAATGTAGTATATTGGTGCCATTATATTTATTCCATTTTAAATGAGAAGTTTATAAATTACAATCTAGTTGTCAAATAATTTGATTTTATTTATAGAAAACAGGAGGTCAAACATTATGATTGCCAAACTCCTCCTTTAATGTCCCACCTTGGCTGAAAGATTCAAATTGGTGTTAGGTGTTAGTTGTGTTAAAAGACTTTGCTGGTCTATGTCTCAATTAATGGCAAATAATCTCAGCATGTGCACCGAATGTGTCTATTCCTGCTTCAACAAGTGGTATCTGGGCTTCCGCTGAAGGCCTGTTGGGCTTTCAAATCCATTTTGATAGGCCAAGTTGATTGGTTACCTACAACTCTCAAGTGTTTTGGCCCATGAATCCAGCCCAATTTTAGCTCGTCATAAAACTCAGCCCACAATTATCGGAAAACATAAATAAACTCCAAAATAAATCCTAAATCCACCTACAGGCACAAGTGCACAACCCACCATCTTCTTCCCCCAGCCTGCAATTCCCAGCCAACATCCACCAATACCATTGTCATCGCCGCCGCTCTCCCGTCCACCTTGCTGCACCGCCCTCGCCGCCGCCTGCAATCCGTCGCTCTCCCGTCCAATTTGTACCTTTACCCGCCCTGTTTTTGGCCATCTCTATTTTCAATTTCACGATTTCAGTTCGAAAAAGGTCAAATTCAAACTGCAGAGCTCTCCCACATCCCCATCGTAGCTCAGAGAAGTCAAATTTCATGGCTTCAACCTTCGTCTTTCCCTCAAATACACGCCCTCGAAGCTGAAGGTGACGGCAACTCTCTCTCCGTCGAGCGCCCCATCGACGTCTCATCTCTCCGCTCCTCCGATGTCGAGGAATTCGTCAAAGGTATTAAACCCTAATTAATGATTTCTAATCTACACCCAGGCGAGGAATTCGTCAAAAGAAAGCGTTTCTCACCGGAACGCTTTCAAAATCTACACCCATGCGAGGAAGAAGATGGTGGGTTGTAGGTGCGGAGTGGAGGGCGGGTGGTGGATTGCAGGCGGCGACGGCAACAATGGTGGTTGCTGGCTGGGATTCTCCAGGCGGGGGGAAGAAGATGGTGGCCTGTAGGAGTGGAGGGGAGGAGAAGACAAAGGGGGATTTTTTTTTTTAAAAAAAAAAGAAAAATCAAAGAGAGGATCATCTTGACCATTAAATTTTTGGAGGGTGGAGATTGACTTATTAGGAGGCCTAATATAAGGAGAGGATCCGGATTCTCATGCGGGAGATGGGTTCACCACAAGCACATAGTGGAATAACAAAATCACAAAATAGAGAAAGTAAGGTAATATCGAGCACACACAAATTTATGTAGGAAACCCAAGTACCGGGAGGAAAATTCACGAATGACAAGAGCCAATAAATCTACTATAAAATAAAGAGAGTACATAGTACCTTGTAGGATGGTACAAGGTATTGAGAAAACTCTTTTATAAGTAGTGGATATATGTGTGTAAGATGAAGGCTTAGTGTAGAAAGATTTTTATGTGGGTGACTTGAATGGTTGAGTTTTTGTGGATAGTTTAGAAATGGGAGGAGCCTTCTATTTATAGGCCTCATGCCTTGGGGACTTGGGAGAGTAGAAGCTAGAAGAGGGAGAAGATAGGAGAACCTTGTAGAGTTTTGGAAGGATAGAGAAGTTTGGAGAAACCTCCTTCTAGACATATCATTGGATTGGTCTAAGAATAAGCAAGCCCAATCAAGAATGATCCAAGTCCAGTGAGGATTAGACATGGCCACGGGTTTCGGGTCGGGCGAGTCGACCCGTGACCCGCCGGGTTGGTGATCCGGCGGGTCCGGGTCCAAGGGTCAAAGGGTTGGGTCGGGTTGAGGGTTAGGGTTAGGGTCGAGGGAAATGGAACCCGTGACCCGGCGGGTCACACGGGTTGTGCATTTAAAAAACTAGCCGTTAGGTGGGTCCCACGTGAACGTTTATTTTTTTAAAAAAAAAACTAGTCGTTGCTCGGGTTGAACGTAGGCTCGACTCTATAAATAGCATCCCCTCTTCCCCAATTCATTTTACTTACACATCCCATCAATCAAATAACTTACATTTCATTCATTCCCGTCGTTCCGTCAATTGTCGTAATGGTCAGCGGTAAGAGCGGATCCTCGAGCTCCTCCTCATTGTTCAATCATTTCAACAAGGTCGACCAAGGCCCGGGAAAGTTCGAAGCGGAGTGTCGTTATTGTGGTCATAAGTACAAGGTAACGAACAACTTGGGTTATGGCAACTTGAAGAATCATCTAGCCAAGAAGCATCCCGAAAAAGTCGACGAAGCATCGGGATCGTCGAGTAATTAGTATTTTAGTGTTGTGTTTTGTGAAGTTTATGATGTTATGCAAATAAAGTAGGAACTAGGAAGTAAGTGTTTTATGTTGTAATGTCGCCGAGCGCGATATCGACCGAGGCAATGAATCCGGTACGAGTTCGTAATCGTTGTTCGATTTGTAATAAAATTGGGTTTTATGTGTGTATTATTTGGTTTTTTTAACTAATCCAAATTCCAACATATAAATTAATAAACCTAAATAAATAGTTTTGACCATCAAACAAATAAATAACAACACAACCTATTATAAATTTAGGGTGTCCCTATATACACCGCAAATCTGCGGATTAGAGTTGCTCATCAACGTCGGATTCGACGTTGTAGCGTTAATTATATTACAACGTCGGATCCAACGTTGTAATATGCGAAGTGACGGGCCGAACCGGGCTTACAACGTCGGATCGGACGTTGCTAGGGTAACAAATTTTCACACACACCCACCACCGAAAAAAAAAAAAAAAACAAACGTCCAAAAGGACGTTGCTCATCAATTTTTTTTTTGTTTTTTTAATATATTGTATTAGGCCCGATCTTGACCCGTATTAGCAACGTTCAATTTGACGTAGTAACAACGTCTAATTCAACGTTGTTACAACGTCCGAATTTTTTAAGTGAAATTACAACGTTGGATTCTACGTTGTTACAACGTCGGATTGAACGTTAATTTGCGGTGTATATAGGGAACGCGTAAATTTACAATGTGAAAAAGTGAAAAAAAAATTAAAAAACAGCCGGGTCCAACGGCTAGATTTTTGAAAACCAACGGTCGACCCGCCGGGTCGAACGTTGGACCCGGCGGGTCGACCGTTGGACCCGGCCTTCCTTTGGCTCCAAAACCCTCCCATTTGCACTATAAATACTACCCATTTCCATCACACCATCTCATCACATCTCCTACTCTCTAATCGCTCTCTAATCGCTCTCTAATAGCTCTCTAATCGCTCGAGAATCGAGGAAGTCGGAAGTCGGTGGTTCACGAGTCAAGAATTCCGAGAATTCGGCGCTTCGCATCACCAAATCCTACTTCTATCAACTCTTTCTTTTCTTCATTATTCCGTCATTTCTCTTAATTACATATTCATATTATTTTAACAAATTTCTAATCCACTTTTTTTGAAAATGTTTTCCCGAGGTCGAAGGAGTGTAAGCGGAACCCCGTCTTCAAACAAGGGGAGCGGCTCGGGATCGGGTCACTAACCCGAGCCTAGCCTTCGACGTAGCGCCTTCGTTTCCGGAGCTGGAGCGAGCGGATCCCGACGACGTCGGGATCAGGCGCTACTCGATGAGCATCCGGGAATTGAGGAGGATGAAGTTGCTGATCTAGGAACTCCCTCCATGCCCTCCACCATCCCGACTCAGGAGTCCGGGTTGGAGGCCGATCCCGACGCCACTCCCGAAGCCGCCGACGAGCAACCGGTCGCTTGTAGGGCCGCCACAATGAAATACTGGTTCAAGAAGGGCCCTCCTGCTCCGGGATGGGGCGAAAACTATTTCTCCGTCAAGTGCAACTTTTTCCCGAAGGTCTACAAACACAAGAAGGGGAACGGATATGGCAACTACGGACTCCATATCGAATCGAAGCATCCGGAGAAACTCGGCTTGGCGAAAGGTCAAACTCAACTATCCGGGTACGCAACTACTTCCTCTCAACCCCCTGGTTTATGGAGTTATGATTATGCTAGTTGTAGTCATAACTTTGCTGAAATGATAGCGGCCGAAGGCCTAGCTTATAACTTTGCACAACGTTTAAGTTTCAACGAATTATTACGGAAAATGCTCAGCCCGTTTGGCAACCTATGAGTCGAAACACGGTTAAGAGGAAAATGATAAAAAGGTATAACACCCGCAAAGCTGAATTAATTGAATATTTTCAAAAACATAGCGATTTACATGTTTCAATTTGTAGTGATATTTGGACCGACCACTGGCAACACCACTCATATATGGGTGTCACTTGTCATAGGGTTGATGAACGGTTCATTTTACACAAACGAGTTTTGGCTTTTCGAGTTTTTGACGAGGCCCATACGGTCCGTAACATAGCTGCGGTTATTTTCAGAGTTTTACAAGAGTATAGATTGACTCAAAGAGTTTTTTCAATCGGTTTTGACAACGCATCCGCCAACACCGCCTCTATCCCAGAGTTAACACAATATTGTCAGCCCGGGATAGGGGGGAGATTTTTCCATATACGTTGCGCACCTCATATTTTAAACTTATGTGTTCAAGATGGCTTAACGTATTTACAACAGAAAACCGAACCTATTTGATATGTTTTACGGGCACTTTGGCGAAACAAACAGCTTCGCCATCAATGACACCATTTTTGCCGCTCTAACAACATCCGCCCGAAGAACTTCCCCCGAGATGTTAGCACTCGGTGGAACTCGACTTACAAAATGATTTTTGATTCTTATCAATATAGAGAACTTCTTTCCGCTTTTGCCACTCAAAACATCGAAGGTTCAAACGTTTTTGGGGATGTGTGGGTGGTTGCTCGAGATATAATGGAGGTTTTCAAGGTTTTCCATGATGCAACCGAAACTTTTAGTCATGTTTACATTCCTACATCTAGTGTTTTCTGTTTTGTCGCTATGAACATTGCCATAGCCCTTCAGGACGGGCTTCAAGTGCAATGCATATCCGACGTTGTTTTCACCATGCGGGCGAAATGGTTGTCTTATTACAAAGTTATTCCTGATATTTTCCTCGTAGTTTGTTGTTTCGACTCTAGATACAAATTAACTGGGCTTCAAAAGTTTTTAGAAAACTATTATCCTACGCTCGATATCCATAATGATCCTGATTGCAATGTTTCAATTATAGTTGATAGAGTTAGGGGAATACTTGAAGCATTATATACTCATTTTTCTACGGGCGCTAGAGCGCCTAACATTCCTCCTCTTGCGCCTTCCAGCTCGAGCGGTTCCTCACGCACTAGTATTACCGCTCGAACTAAGGCTCTTGCCAGAGATATTTTTGGCACAAAGAGGTCGAGGTCCTCGTCGAGCCCCCACTCGGAGCTCGACGAATACTTGTCTACTAACTTTGAATTTCGCAGTGATGAAGATGAAGATTTCGATATTTTAGAATGGTGGGGCCGAGTAGAAAGACAGCGATTTCCAACCTTGCAGGTGATCGCTCGACAAATACTTGGAGTCCCTTGTTCCACCGTCGCAGTGGAACAATTATTGAGCCAAGGGGGACAAATTCTTACCGAGAAGAGATCAAACTTGCTCCCTGAGAACCTCGAAGCACAAGTATGCCTCGCCGATTGGAAGAAGGCTGAGATGAGAATACAGAAGAACCTCATCAACACCGGATCAGAGCCTGATGATAGAATGGACTCGGAATCGGTCGGGAGCTCCGTTGACGGTGGAGTCGTCGATCCCCAGGGCCAGCGCCAATCCGACACCGATGAATAGGCGAAAAGGTAAGCGGGGTTCAGACAACAGGTAAAGAACTACGTGGGCTTTGATTCCTCTCCCCCGGGAGGATACGTAGGCAATTGGGAAACCGATTCAAGCCCTTCTTCCATCTTTTTTTTCCCCCATACCCAAACACCATTAAACACGAAACCTTATTTCACCAAATCACAAAACATCACGATAACGTCAAAAAAAAATAACCCGACCCGGCCTTGACCCGGCGGGTCGACCCGCCGGGTCAACCCTTCAACGCCACGTGGCCGACCCGGGACTCCGACTCGCCAACCCGCCGACCCAGCGGGTGACCCGAACCCGTCGACCCGTGGGAATCCCGGGTCAGGGTTAGGGTCGTATCCCCCGGGTTGTGGCCATGTCTAGTGAGGATGTATGATGCAACCCAACAATATTTTTAATGGCGTTTCACTCTAATTCATCTCCCTTCTTTGTGATAGAAATTAAAGATTAGAGAATTTCTGTCTCGCTAATATTTTTGACGTTTTAGGTTTGAGAGTGAGGTTAGGTTTTCCAATCTATATAATAACTACTTACATGCAAAGAGTTTTTTACACGTGTCATTCTCTCCCTTGCTTTCGCATTTTGGGCCAATCAGCTTTTTTCTTTTTAAGTCCTTCTTTTACCTTTTTTATTTTATTGTATTTTCCAATCTTCAGTCTTCACCTAGGGCTGAGCCCTCCCCTACTCTCCTCCATCTCTCTCCGTTTCTCCTCCTCTGCTCAGTTTCTCCTCCATCTTCTCCCTCCGCCGAAAGGTTAGACCGCCTCCCCTACTCCATCTTACTCCACTGTGTTCCAATTTCATTACTTATTTTGCCCTATAGATTGATTTAGGGTTTTCATGTTGATGCTTACGCGTCTTCTCCCGTTAGATTGGGTTTTCTCCTTCTTTGTCTGCCAGATGCGTCCTTCTTCTCCCTTAGATTGATTTCGGGTTTTCTGGTTGTGATTGCTCACTAGAAATACTGCTGCTTATGTTTCGGCCTCATCCTCCAACTTCGATGCCCAGATCGTCACCGATTTCAGACCATGAAGTCCATGCCGACGATTGCAAGCCGGTTGATGGCCTCAAATTCCCTCTCCTTCATGTTGTTGACCCTCAACGATTGTAGTTCAGGATCCAAGCTCCTCCGCTGCCAATTTCGAAGCTAAGCCCCAAATCCCTTTCTTTGAGTTTCAACCTTTCTCCTTTTCTTTTAAATGAAAAATTAAGGTTTGCCTGGAGGTATGTTTCATCTTTTCTCTTATTCTTCTGTTCAAAGCGTTTGCCTGGAGAATCACTTTATCCAGTAACTTGACTCGACTCGAGTTTACTTGGTGAATGCTATTTGAAGTCCCTCGACTTAATGTAAGTAAATTAGTTCCAAAGAGTTGCCTTGAGGTATGTTTTGTGACAGTAGACCTCATGATTTTGAGATATTTAATTATGTTACAGAAAAAAATTCAAGGACTGAAAACACATTCTAAGTTTGATTGTTTTAGGTCATTGCAAAACAAATCTCTCGCTTTTACTCTTTCATTTTTTGTGTATGATTATTGATTAGTACTAATTGTGGACACTTGGTAGGCTTTAAACGCTAAAACGAGGATGCATCAACACTGCACATCAAATTCAATTAAAAATCAATCCAATAATTCAAATAATCTTTATTCCTTTTTCTTTTGAAATAATTATCCCACCACAAATCTTTTTATATAACATCTGCCTCATTATTCTTGACAAGGTGTTTGATGTGTTCTTTGGTTCTCAAGAATTTCTTGGAAACTAACCTGCTGTTTGATTAGTGCTTTATATTTATGATATTGCTTGCTTTGCCTCTTTTCCCTCTTTATCAACACTTTATCCAGTAATTCAGTGACCGAACCACCCATTAACCCTATAAAAAGGTTTTCTATTCCTTTATCTCTTCACTTTTTCCTGATTTTCTTTTAATTGTGTTTGTTCAAATTTTCTTTTGATCGCAATGTTGAAAATTTCCTGATTTTTTATGCCTTTATCGATCTGTTCTACTTCATCTAGTTCGTTGGCGCCGATTCGGAGAACAGAGCCGCGTCACCCATTGATTTGTCTTTTCGATTTCTTGGGTTATGGTAGCACTTATGAGCAAGAAACTTCTGTATCAAAGCCATTTTCTCCTCCTACGGTGGATAATTCAAAGATTGGTATTGCAAATTAGGATTTAGCCTCTTATTTTGGTGTATCAAATTGCAATTTATATATTTTACATCAAAATTCAGTAAAACAATGTTGCTACACTACTTAAATTTATATATTTTACATCTTCAAATTTCTGTATTTTACATCTTTAAATTTCTGTAATTTACAACTTCATTTCTGTATTTCTGTATTTTTACAACTGCTGAATTTTTTACAGTTGCTGCATTTCTGTAGTTCCAGCTTAATCTTTCTGTATTTTTTTATAGCTGCTGCATTTCTGTATTTACAGCTTAATATTTCTGTATTTTTTATAACTGCTGAATTTTTTACAGCAGACAGATTTTTACATCTGCTCAATTTTGACAGCTTCTATTATTAATTTTACAACATAAGTTCAACAATTTCTGAATATTTACAGGTTCTGTTCAACCATTGCTGTCATGTATGGTTATGATTTCAACTTCTATTTTTTTTTCTTAATTCTATAATTTCAGATTATGTAATTCAATCTTTGTGTCTGAATTTTTTTTTATCAGAATTCTATTTCAATTGGTCACACAAGACCAAAAGCTAAGTAACATGAAAACTATAGAAAACCATAGATAGTCTACAGAAGATTTGAACTCGCATCTTTGTGCGTGAGCACAACGCTCTACCATTTGATCTAATAAACTTAAAACCTCTCAAAAATTAATTTCAATTTATAAATCAAAATGGTTGGTGCTCTTGATGCATATAAGATACGTGTATAGCCCTTCTCTCTTTTTATTTCTTTAGTGTTTTTTAGACATGATTACAATTTTTTTTTGTTTTTTTGCTTCTTGGATCTTATTATGCGGTGACAGGCTTTGGATAGAAAATATGCTTACCATCCTACGCATAACAACTTAATCTGTAATTTTAGCAATTAATATGAAATCTATTATTCTGTTTGCTTGATTCTTTCCTTCTTTATGTAATCTTTATTTTAGCAATTATATGTACCTACAATTACTCTGAAATCTATGATTCTTTCCTGTTGTAATTACACTTTATTTATTTTATTATTCATTCCAATATACTTGAAAATATTATATTATGATATTCTTTCCTAACTGAATTTTACTTCATTACCTTATATTACACTGTAATATCCGTTATTATTACCATATTATTTAGATTTTTTTCCTAACCGATTTTGATTCTCTGAATTTTACCTCTTCTGTTATTCTTTTCTCAATTATACCATAAAATTCATTTTCTGAAGTTGTAGATGCGACAGTAGCAACTAATTTGTGCATCAACTTCATTTTTTTATTTGAATAAATTATTCATCTTGCTCACTTTGTACATACTGTGAGGATCATTCATTCCATAATTTTGTAACTTTTATATTATATTATTTTTATGAATAAATTAATATTTTAATAAGTTTGAAATATTTTAATAAATTTGAAATAAATTGACAGACTGGATGTTTAATTAGACAGAAAAAAAATCAGACTGATTTTTAAAGTTTAAATATTCCTTTTAATTACTTTAATTTCAAAAAGGTACTAAAGAAAGCCTTCGTCTTCCTCCACCTGAGGTTATACCGCCTCCTCATCTCTTAAGTATCCAAGGCTAATATCTCATATTCTTTTGTGTGTTTGATTCTTTGTGATTACTTTCATTACTAATGGTTTAATAATAGTTCAGTTAAAGCAACTTCTTGATTGTGCGGAAAGAGTTGCTTACTAATGGTTTAATAATAGAATATTAGACATTGCTTCTTTATTATTTTGTTTCGTCACATTTTATTCAAGTAATTTTCTGAGTTTACAATTTGTATACCTTCCTTTGTTACTTGAAGTTCCTAATTCTGATTTAAAAAATTGCATACTCCAAAAGCTACCTTGATATTAAAGAGTTCCGAGTAGGTCTAATGATGGAAGAAGAAATCCAAAACTGTTTTTTAAAATTGTTTGTTTGATTTATTACTCCTTATATAGGAGAAGAACGAGTTGGAATTTACAAGGCTTCAATTAGCACCGATAAAGGAGGTGTTCTTAGTAGTCAACATTCTGCTACAGAGGGAAGGACGTCTTCTCTACTTTACCGGGATGAGCTATCTATCTCTTGTGAGTTTGGTCATGATAGGCAGGCTGCTAGCTTTCCTTCTGTCCATCTCCCCTATTTAATATCATGTTCTGCTCTTTAGTTTGTTTTGTTGGGTCCACATGATATTGTACTTCATATAGGGATGCTATCTTATATGCCATACATTTCATGATATTGAATTGGGTTACTGCTGATTAATGAATCCTAAATTTTCATTTCTGTATTTAGAGAATACGCCTAGATGTTTTTGTATCTTAAATCATTGTATGACAATATTTCAGTTAGAGAGCAATCTACATTTGGCAACATCAATTAAGCTCCAACCTCAAACATTCAGCCACTGTAACTTGCTTTATAAAAATTTAGAAAATGTTACCTTACTTCTCTTTATTAATTTTGGTTCTTAATTCCAATTAATTGAATGAAAACATATAGAAAAACCAAAAGTTTACTCACCATTTTGTATCTTTGTTCAACAAATATAAAACAATGCTGACTGCAACCCGACTACGTGATTTGAGAAAGATCATCGTTCCATTTAGTTGTCTCCAGGATTTGTATGGACGAAGGCTCGAGCACCACCTTTGTGCCTTTGTTAGCACCTATGTCGTCCCCAAACATTATTATTGTATTAAACTTTTCAAACATTTGTTTAGATTGTTATTTGGTTATTCCTTAATATTTTATATTCTATTTTTCTTTTTTTTTTCCCTCGCAAACGCGCCATGGCGCGGGAATTTCACTAGTACTTAATTAAACGAGTCTTTATAATCTATAATTTAAAGTTAAAACCACGATTAGACAACTATTTCCCTTGATTACAATTGCAGGTGAATTAAAGTCAACTCCGATGGTGCGATGAATAGCAAAGGATTGGCCACGACATGAGGGGTCCTCTATGATGAGGAGGGACACTGGATTAAGGGCTATGCCCACAACATCGGACTGTGTACGGTCCCAATGGCGGAGTTATGAGGATTCTGAATGGGCTTTGGCTAGCGTGTGACAGAGGCTTTCGAAAAGTGAGGTTTGAGACTGACTCGTTGGAAAGAACGCTTCGAGACACCCCCTCTCTAGAGCCTAGCCTGGTTCGACATTACTAAGGCTTTCTCACTCGAAATTGGAATATCCGATTTTGTCATGTCTTCAGGGAAGCGAACTGAGTTACTAACTCCCTTACTTCATTCACTTTTTCTCTTTCCATTGGCTTTCACTTACTTGTCACTCGTGAGCTCGCCTATGGGCCTTTCATTTATTATTGAAGAAGACACTAGAGGTAGGATTATGCCCCGCCTCACTCATTCGTAGCCCACTAGCCCCTGCTTATTTTGATAAGCTCTCGCCTTTTCCCCACCCCAAAAAAAAAATTTAACCTATATCCAAATCACAAGGTAGAAAAAAATCGATTTTAAATAACTTTAATTTTCTCAACTGAAACTGCGTTCTATGGCTGTACAGGCTAGAATGGGTTTCATACTTTCATATAATATTTAAGCCAATGTTATTTACACCCAAAATTTTACTATATACACCACACATCCTATTTTTTTTTTATTTTTTTTAAGTAGACCCTGCCTCTCTTGAGTCACAGACGTGTGACTCAAGAGGCGCAGGGTATTTTATATATAAAGTATCCTGCGCCTTTTGAGTCACACGTCTGTAACTCAAGAGGGACAGGGTGTGGTGTATATAGTAAATTTTGTGGGTGTAAATATTATCACCCAATATTTATCTCCATCATTCTTTTTGAGCTAGTTGATCAAACTCTTATGTCATAAAGTTGATTAGGGAACCATCATTCCTAATTCCTACATCTCTTATAGTGTTATACATATTAAAAAAAAAAAAAAATCAGGACAACCTTATTGATCCATTCAACTAAAATTTTTGCACAAGCATCATGTATTTAGCTGACCATTGACCTCTACTTGCTGCTGGTGGCCACCTCCCTTCACAAAGCAGCCAACGCCCTTGACTTTCACAAATGAAAGCACCCACCTCTCTCTATCCGATTGCCAATCTCCTGTACTTGCATTATATAAAGTGTAATTAGTGCATAGTTGTATGCATTCATAGCTACCAATCTCCATCATATAGTTTTAAGCTTCTGCCTCAAAAGCCACACAAACGACACTCATTTGTTTCGTCGATTTCACAACTCGCCATGATGCCTGGGCATGGAATGAACCAGCCTGCTTACGGAAATCCTGCTGCCCCGGGGGGTTACTATCAATCTCCGGCCCCAGTACCGGGACAGGGCCATTGGACCACTGGACTCTGTGAATGCTTCTCCGATTGCTCCAGCTGTAAGTACTTGAACAAGATATGTGCTTTACTATCAAGGAAATGTAAAGAGTGAACTAATGTATTTGAATTGCTGTGCCATTGTGTACAGGTTGCTTGACGTGCTGGTGTCCGTGTATCACCTATGGGCGTATAGCAGAGATTGTTGGCAGGGGGGAATTATGTATGTGTTATTCTAAAACACTTGCTAGAGTTATGGGGTTCAATTTTGCAATAAGATGCATCTAATATATGGCGTTTTTTTTGCTTTCTGGATGAACAGCTTGTTGCGGAAATGGGTGCATATACTTTCTGATGATGACCCTTGGCTTCCAATGGGTATGCTCTTGCCTCCAGAGATCCAAGCTGAAAGAGCAATACGCGATGGAACCTAGCACCTGCAGTGACTGCTGTGTTCATTTCTGGTGTGAGAATTGTGCATTGTGCCAAGAATACAGGGAGCTAAAGAATCGTGGCTACGACATGTCATTGGGTAAAATGCAGCCCTATAATCACTTCTGTACTGTGAGTAGCATTAGTTTATCTATGTGCTAACACTGGTTCCTCTTGAAATATTGTTCAGGGTGGCAAGGCAATGTGGAAAGACAAAATATCGGCAAAGGCATGGTCGCCCCTCCGCTCATACCTGGTGGCATGACCAGGTAGATGAAACTTTGGTGTGTGAGATTTCTCATTTAAATGGAGCGATAAAGATTCTTTTCAAGCAATTACCCAGCATTAAAGATTTCTGGTTCTATGTAAATCTTGCTTTGTTTAGATATCATGTTTCTTTTCGGGTGCATGGAAGATGCAGGAGTTCTTCACACCCATTCAAATGTTCATGTTAGGCTGAGATTGTTGTTGTTGCTGCTGTTTTATGCAAGTAGTATTCAATTGTGACTGTTGTACTTGTATATTGAAATTGATTTGTCATTTCTCAAAAAAATAAAATAAAATTGATTTGTCATTGCAAAATTGCATGCTTGTTCTTGTATTATTCTACTATCGAATGTGATCAAGATTCATTGCCTACAAGAAATAATTCCTGTAAATTAGACGAAGATAATCCAGGAGGGGATAAGATGACTTATCTGTATGTTGCAGTTTCTTTATACCCCCATCCAGAAACAGAAAAATAAACTCATTTGAAGTTTCCTTTCCGGCTCTACAATGTACTTCGAAAAGAAGACAACATCTTCACAGTTTGATGTGCTTCCAAATTCTGACAGAACAAAGAGCTGCAAATACATTTGCTTGTACAACTGAATCATCTAAATGTCAATAAAACACGAGGCAGTGAGTAAATATAAACCCTGGATTAACAGCACAAGTGCATACTTCAGTGGGCAAAATCCCAAATCTAAAAGGAACCAATTTCCTTGCACAGTATCTTTTACCATGGTAGGGTAAGTTCATTTCTTTACTATCCCCACAGCCATTGTCAGGCTAGGAGTCACTTGAAGAAGCAATGTCATCTTTGTGTTTGATCATTCCAGAATCAACAAGAACGGGAATTTCAGCTGCAAGCCATGGAGCCAGTCCTAAACATAGACCATGTGCTATCCCAAACCTAGGGCTGCAAAAATAAAATTCCACAAATAAAAAAGCAGAAGCATTATATATTCAAATATGATTTACTTACCAGACTAAACCAATTAATCTATTAAGCTCCATTTGTTCAGAATTGCATACAAGATGATGGAGATTGAAGCATTCATATGCAGACTAGATTAGAGATCCAGGGTCTAAACTTTCAGAATACATTCAAATGTACAGATTGATTCAGAAGCTGCATTAGCCAGAGAGCAAATCTTAGTCCACCAACATGACACCTAACACCTTCCATTGCTAGCATGGATGGGTACTAAGATTCCAAGGTTATGAATGTGAGACCTACATCTTTATGTAGATGAACTATAAGAAACTCACATTCATCTCCATTCTCTAGCCTGATATAAACATGATCTATGGTCACTGATTGTGAAGATCTAAACATAACACACTGCATTTCGGCCTACTGTAGGGCGAAAAAATCAGCAGCAAACACATGATAGTAACAATTAAAAAGCTGCTCAAACTCAAAGTCTTCAATCAAGCATCAAATTCACATAGATTGTAAGAGCTAATAGGGAAAGGAAAAACGCACCAATTTTTGGCCCATAGCGGCTTGAAATGCACAGTCAAACATATCTTCCCTCCTCTATACATCTGGAAGCCCCAAATTTCACAAACGCAAAATTTCAATTGCAGACAAGTCGAAGTATAATTCTACATCCATAACTCAATTGCAGGATCAAAATTTATGGAATAAGCACACACGTAACACAGAAAGGGGAAAAAAATCGGACCTTGTGTGTCTTGCCATCGAGCTCGGGCAGTTCGATCTCAGGGGAGGTGGCGGGATAGGTGACAGGAATATCGAACTGCAGATCGAACTCGTACTTGAGGAGATTGTGAACGTACCAGCACTTACCAGTCCACCTGGTTCCCTCCGGATTAGCTGCCGTGATCCGAAACCAATCGTTGTCGTTCGACTTGTTCATGGTGGTGTAGGCGATCAACGCCTTGTACTCCTCCTTGAGGCGCTGCTTCCAGGCGTCGCCGTCGCGAGGACCGGCCTTCACCGTGAGGAGAGGAATCTTCGTTAGGGTTGACTTTGTCGTTGTATCCCATTCCTCCATTTTTGCTCCCCCCTTTCCGAGCTTTCAGTTCTCCGGTGCCGGCAGGGGATTGCAAGAGGTTGTATTTATTTATTTTATTATTATTGTTTTTAATTTATTCCGCCTGCGTTATAGCCAAGGCCAATGGGCTATACCAGACTGACAGGTATACTCGATATAGCCCATGGGCCTTAAGGCCCAAAATAGGCTACTATGTAATAGGTGTTGTACTTTTTTTTTCAATTAGGTAAAAATTCGAAGTCGGACATACCTGAACTACGAGAGCCGACAAATCGGCAGACGGATAACCATCGAAACAAACATAAAATACATAAATGGTGCAAAATAAAAGCAAGAGCACTCTACAAGAGCGAAACTAAACACAACTAAACCAAACGAGATGAGGACGTAAAAGACGGTCAAAGCCAAGCACCACCCTGAAGCAGCACCACAGGCCAGCGGTACATTAGGAGTCACATGTGGCCATTGAAGACGAAACTCTAAGGAAACATTCTTCCCGAGAAAAAGACATGTCCTGATATACACTACCACGACCCCAACCTGTCCCGACTACGGCTGTCAGAACCCCATCTATCAGAGAAGAAAGCTCAGCCACGCCAAACGCAGAGCCTCACAAATACTAAACAGAACGCACCAGGAACCCTAACGGGATTTTAGACAACCCTATCGGGATTTAATACATGCCCTTTCGAAGGAGATTTGGCGCTCAAACGAGATTTTATGCTTAGTTATGTATGCTCAGTTATGTAATGGGTGTGTACTTTTTGAGTCTATATAGTTTTATTTATACTCTATTAATATATTAATTTGTGTATCCACTCCCGTTTATAATATAACTTACCTCATTACTTTATTATTAGGATCAAGGGTTTAAATATAAAATTGTTAGGGTCGTATCAGTTAAGAGGAAAAATGATATATTGAGATATGTTGAATTTATCGAATTAGCTAATTTCTAGTCAAGATTATTATATTTATATACTTATACAAAAAATTATTTAATTAGTAAACAAAATTACTTCAAAACTCTCAAATAGACCTAAGAAAATAATGTTTAAATTTGCGGGTTAAGCAAACTCAATCCCACTGCTATATAAAGAGGTCAAGGGTTGAGGTTTTAAACACACAACAAACAGTTTCGCCTCTCTTCCTCTCTGGTTTTATCCTACCATTTTTCCATTTTGAGTGCCTGTTTTCGTACCAACTTCTCTCCCTCGAGTGCACCTATGACTATGAGAGAAGGCAGTGAAACCCTGGAGGATATTGTCTCGCATGCAATATGCACCTTTGTCGGGGGCAAATACGTTTCTCATTCAGTCACCTTCATACCACGATCACCGTAGCTTATCACAATTCGGCCTACATCTACTAACTCTTAGAGAAGAAGTTTTCTCTTTTTTTCTGCAAGTTCTGATGAGGGCTATCAACATCATCAACATAATGCGTAACTAAAGATGAAGTAACTGTTAGATAAATGGGTACAAATTTATATGGGAATCATGAAATTATTCCTATAGAAGCAATGACACAACTAAGAGACGTAAAAAAAAAAGTTAAAAACCTAGGTATTCAAAATTTGAGAATTAATGAGACAATCTATGCTATTAATTCTTTTAAAAAATATGGTAGATTGAAATATCCTCATACATAGCAATATGGATTTGAATATAGATTAAAAAAAATTATTTAGGTTTACCAAAAAAAATTGTTGATTTAGGCTATTTATCACCCGACCATAGAAACTTTTAAAATCAATATACTGGGATCTTCGTCCCAATTGATGCATTGGTATTCCATTCCTAATTTTGTTACCTTCATAAAAATACGGATATTTATTCTAATAACAATAACAATCCCGATAAAGATATTGTTGTGACACCATATGAGTAACGTGTCACCAAGGTTGGAAAAAAAAGGTTGTTCGATACACCGCTAATTTTTTACTAGATACACCGCTAATCTCCGCATCAAGTTGCGGAACTCGCTACGCAACATCGTGCGTACATCGGCGGGCGTCAGGCCAAATAGGGTGTTTGAAACAGTGTTATTACGCAGAAGGTTGCGGAACTAGGGGGCACTGTTTAGAAGTCTGCCAAACAACGTCTTATGGTACCCGGTGGTTCTCCGCAATCTGATGCGGACCTAAGGCAACAGTGTTTTGCGTATGACAAGCACTGTACTCCTTATGCTTGGTATAATAACTTCAGTTATGTTAGTTAAAGAATAATTCGTTGACAACGTGACACATTCATAGAAAATCATAAATAATCCTCGGAATAAGTGTTTGTTTTGAATTGTAGTTGTAATAAACAAAAGATAGTGACACAATTAACACATCGGAAAATCACAAGTAGAACAGGGGAGGTCCATCTCGAAGTCGGAAGGGACGGTATTGGTTGATTTTTTTCAGAAACGGTTGATCCCATCCAGAAACGCTCTGTTGTCGGTGCCGATACCACTCAGGTTATATGGGTGGGAGCAATGAGTCGTCACGCAACCATACCTGTGGAAAGAGTAAAATGAATACGTCAGTATTTGTGGCTGTGAAGTCGGAAAAAAATATGTCAGGTAATTGGTAGCTCACCGGCACCCAATGGGTTCTGTTGTTGATGATGCATATTGCAAAGTTTGCTTTCTGTGGGGGAGGGTCGCATGCATCGAGAGGGAGTAGAAAAATCGGATAGTTCCTGCTGAGGATGACCAAGGGCGTCTGGAATCTTGTGGCGAAGACGAAACCCATCATAGGACACTCCATCCAGTACTCTCGGTCAGCAATGGGGCCGGTGAAGGTACATTTATAAATGTAGTCGTCCAGTCGCGGTTCGTGGCTATAAACGTGTCGATGCTCAATCATCTCCTGTGCGAGGGCGAGGCGAACTTGTTTCCACTCATTCTCGCCCAAACCAAGGAGCTCAGCAAAAGCTCGATATCCGCAATGGCCGCCAGAACCGACGTTCTTGACTCTGTCGATGAAGATTGGCATGAATGGGTCGATGTCATCATCTGCCCAGGGGAAATGGGTCTGCACTACCGGTACGGTAGGTGGGGCCTCCGCGTCGGCTATGTTGGAAGTCGCCTCTTCATCGCGCAACACATCTGTGGAGTCGTTCTGGGCACGGCCGCGGCCACGCCCGCGTGGATGCGGTGCCTGTGCCCGCTCCTGGCGGCGTCGTTCAGCCGATTGCGTTCTCTCCCATGCCAAGGGGTTAGTTTGATAGGGGTTACAGCACCCTCGTCCCCGAGGTCTGCCCCTCGATAGCTCAGGGGGATTGGGTGGAACTAGGTTGGTGGTAGCAGGGAACTGGCCGTCTGCCAACGTAGTTGCCACTCTAGCCAACTCGTTCTGGGGCACTTCACCACGTTGGTACCTTTGTAAAAAGTCGTTGATGGCGATCTGAGCCTCGGTCATAGGGACGGAGTCCGACGACGAGTCCTGCTGAATGCCCTTCCAATCCAACTTCTTCCAAAACGTGTGAATCTGGCTCGGCATAATAGGCGTACTATCTTGGATGCAACGATATATGTCGAGAGTACATGGTATCCCGTACGTGACTCTCCAAAACTGGTCGGTGCATTCTTGGGTCGGCGGAGTGTCTTTAACCTTCTGGTATAGTGCGTTGAGGAGGTCGTAGCATCGCGTTGAGATCCTATCTCGGACCCTGCAAAAATGTCAACGTTGTGCATGCCGGTGCACCATGTGTTGCGGTCCCTGTTTAGTGACGCTCTGACCTCTAAAATTTGATCCTTCATCACTAAGTCGATGGCTGCGAACACGCAACCGAAGTCTCCTATGGGGGACTGCAACGCTTTTTTCAGTACTGCGTGTGCGGACTCGACCCTTAAAGGAAAATTTCCATTTTGTCCAACTTAGCATAAAATATAAACGTGAGCACATAAAGGTATAGATTGAGGAGGGCAGTGGATGTAAAACCTGTTTGTGGTCCTCGTCCCTAAGTGAAGGCTGGTGTCCACCCAAGCTCTGACAATTTTGTTTCGGTGATGCAGTAGCCACGCGGAGGAGAGGTACTGCATCAATCCGGGGATGTGGTTCCACTTGGCATATATCCACCGGCGGCGACTGTCGTATGACTCGGGGGATCTCGACTCGAACACAGCTCTACAGTCGTTCTTGAACTTTCGCGATGTTTCTAAGTCGCGCAACATAATATATGGTTGACAGTGGGGAAGGAAGTGGCAATCGCACTAATTAGACCAAGCTCCCTGTCAGTGACGATAGCCTCCGGTGTCTTGTCTCCGTACAGGAAGCGGAGATGGTTGAGGGCCCAAGCGTAAGACTCTGCGGTCTCATCGCACAGGAAAGCGTATGTTATGCTGAAGTTCATCCCCGTGCATGTGAAGCCGATGAAATCAACCAAGGGCATTTTTTACCTTAAGATGTGGCAGCCACATATAAAGGTTAGGTGAAACTCAAGCGACAAATATTAGATGAAATTTAGAACAAATTGCAACAACAAAAACAGTTAAAGGGAATGACATGAATACGTACTGGTTGGTTTTGTATGTACTGTCGATTTCGATGACATACGGAAATAGTTTCAGCAAATGCAGGGAGTCTGGGTGGGTGAAGAAAGACCTCCTACCACGTCGGAGTTAGGCTTCCTCTTTACAACGTAGAAGTACCGTTTCGCCTTCATCTGGTGTAGTACATCTTGTGTGATGGTTCTGTCACCTCGAGCCTTGGACTTAAGCTTGGCCTTGGTGTTATACAGCTGATGTCGTGATGTAACACATCCCTCTTCTGAGTGTAGCAACGAGTATATCGGCTTTGGCGGTGTCCCATGCGACGATAACATCTTCACGACCTCCAATGCCTGCGGGTGGATACGCCCACGGTAGGCGTGACCTAGTAGAATATCTGGAAGGTCGTGGTTGTGCGTTCCAGATAAAATGTACATGTGCCACTTTTCGCATTCGAATTCCCGACCCATTAAAGAGAATGGACAGTTTGTGAGTTTCATGTTACCCTTCTTCGTTGCCTCGCCGCGCTCTCTACGTTCTCTCACCTTCTTTCTCGGTTCATAGATGCCGAACTTTTCACACGCGAGGAGTACGCTACCGAGGAGCCATTCGGTTGACGGCCACGATCTCTTGATCACTAGCACCATTTTCAGATGGGTAGCAGCTGCTTCTTGGAATGTCCGAACCATCTCATCGCGATTTGTCCACTCCCGGTTGGTTGTAAAAATATCTGTGAAATCCGGCAGTTCTACTGAGGCGTCGACATCTGCGTCCTATTGAATTTTTTGATTTGCGTGAATATGTGAGAGGGGGAATAACAAACTTTTTGTTGTAAATTAGATGAAAATGATAGGAGACGAAGCATACCTCATCGACGGAAAACTGTTCTATTGGTACGTCATCGACAGGATCGCCAGAAGAACTCGACATGGCGACGCAAAGCAAGAGGAGATGAGGGGGGAAAGGATTTGAGAGACGAGGAGGGAAAGGGTTCGAGGATGGGGGAACCAAGCGACGCTTACTATTTGCTGTCAGCTGTAATCGATAATTATAGAATGTGTCAGTGGGCCTAATTACTCTGCAACGTCTTACGGAGAGGACCGACGCGTGATGAAGGGCCCACGTGAGGGGACAGGACCGTTGAAAGGCGCGTGTAGTTCCGCATCCCCTAGCGTAATTGTGGGAATGCAGTACGGAGCAGGTTGCGTAATATTACGCGGGAAAGAGCGGATCCATGGATCCTCGCCGAGCCGTTACGCACCAACGACCATTCTCCGCATGACGGTGCGGACGGAAGTCGACCGTTGCGAAAGCGCGTGCTGTAACGCATCATCATGCGTAACGAATTCGGCCATTGTCGCTGGACAAATTTGAATTTTGAACAGCTAAAACGGTCCGCAACGTAGTGCGTCTGTATTATAGGAGGAATTTTCCATACGTGACACAGATACAACATGTTAATAACACCGGTGCAGATTGTCAATGGTGAATATCGATACGGCGATGGATACTGAATAACTAAAAACATTTGAGAAAATATCCATAATTGATTAGTATTTTGTAATTGTTGTTTATTTTGTAGATATATGTTATTAAAGTGGGTTAATCATATTATGCAAAATAGTAGACATATAATGGATAAACACTTAGATATGTTTCATATGTCATTCATACAGATGCGCCACGTGGTAGTTCTGGAAAATGAGGACAGATCGCGTGGGACTGAACATTGCAGAACATCGCAATATAAATATTTGCAATGTATAACGCATTAATACAAACCGTCGAAACGACTAAGCAAAAATGATATCAATTTCATCATAGATCTGTAACAAATGTATCGAATGTTAGTAAAAGATAGAAGAAAAACACTATTACGGTATATTCCACGAATGACCAACATGTATTGACCAACTTACACTAATAATGGAGGAGATAAAGTCAAGATAATAAAACAACAGTAAGATAGTTCACAGGTATTTGTAATAGGGCGCAAACGAACAAAGTTTGTATCGTATACGGCGAGAAGGGATGTGGTGGATGCAACGCAACCATGCAAGTGGAATTGATGATATTTGAACGAATAATCGGATATGTCATCAAAATGTTCACCGATCTTTACTTAAATTCGTAGGAATTGTAACAAAAGATCGGTGAAACACTTTGATAATATATTGATATTCGACAACGTATACCTATTGTGGATGAATATTTTGAGTTCTATGAAAACCGCCGATAAAGTTGGTGAATTGGATAACCGGATAATCTATCAAAGTATTCCATGATCTTCGACTAATCTTCAAAGAGATTATATAAAGATCATGGAAGCACTTTGATAGTTTACGGGCATCCATAAACGACGATTGAAAATAGAAAGTCGTGAGAGAGAAAGCGAAGGGTGCAACGAAGTGAGGTGGGGAGTGGAAGTATTTATAGGGGACTGGGGGCGATAGCATGTGCTGTGTTCCGCGAGATACCGCGTGTGCGGGTAAATTCGCAATTCGAAGCGGATATATCCGCATGCTGACGCGTGAAGTTACGCGGTTGATCGCGGAATCCTCCGTAGTAAATTAGTAACTCATATATAGTGTAGTTACGCGTTCTTCGGATGGTGCGTTACAGTGAAGTTACGCGGTTCATTGTGGAACCTAGACAGTCTGATATATACGCAGTACATTGCGTATATGTACGCATGTAAACGAAATCTGCCACTTCGTCGTGGGTCCCTTATATCTATATAAATGCATCACCATTCATCCTGAGCATATGCTCTAAATGTCACTCACATGTACTGCACTGCTATATTCTCTCACCTTCTAAAGTCATACTTACGAATGTAAAGATCATGGAAGCTCTTTGAGGTAGGGACGATGAAAATACACCGTCGGTTGTATAACTTTCAACTCGCGCCCTGTCGGGGTTGGGTCGACCGGTGGATGTGGTGGACTCTTCGGGTGCTGGAAGAAGCGAGATATCCTGTTGGGAACTAACATGTGAGTGCGTACCGCCGGCGAATCGCTCTTCCTCCTACACAACTGGGGACACGTTGGGACAATGTGTCCCTAAATCTTGCGGAATAGCTGCGCAATTACATGCGTAACAGATATGCATCCCCCCGTGTAACTATTACGCATGTACGTGCGTAACCTTTGGATGTAGGGGCCTCCCCTATCGTGTGACCCCATCATGATATTACGAAGTTCTACCAAGTTGTTTAACGATCGGTGAAGCACTGTGATTCTCATGCTAGATAAGAAAAATGGTCTCGCTTTATGAGGAGTACGTATTCTTAACCAAACGTACGGGGGTCGTCCATTCTCCGATTGTTCATGTACCTGCAAGCACACGTCTGGGACGGAGAAGATGGAGGTACACTACGTACGAGGTACGCTTTGTGAGGAGTACGTATTCTTACGCATCAACATGCCTATGTACGAGGTACGCTACGAAGCAGGATGCGGATATATACGTGTTGCTCCGCACCGACGTGCGTAAGAAACTACGTATTTCCCCAAAACCTGAAGGTACTGCCTCGGGACACTGCATGCTTGCGTAAAAAGGGGGGCCACGACCTCTGTACACGTTACGCATCTACTTGCGTAACAAACCGGCTGACAAAAACCTGAAGGTCCTGGATACTGCATGGTTGCAGTAAAAGGGGGGCGACGACCTCTGTATATGTTATGCATCTAAATGCGTATCAAAACGGCCTACACATACGTGTACAATCGGCCACGACCTCTGTATTCGATACGCATGTACATGCGTAACAAACCCACCGACACATACAAGAAGGGCATGAGCCGGGACAGTGCCTACTCTCAATAGTTCGAAATCTCCCAACGACAATGTCACAAGGCTACAAGTAGCGACGACTCTCAATAGTTAGAAATCATGGGAACGATAGACACAACAATATTTCAAATACTACATACTTCAAAAGTAATTGATGTAAAGGTATCCCGTACAATTTTATTTTGTATGCGGGATATCGCATAAAAATTGAAAACACATTGTCGTTTTCGATGCGGGACATGGAAGTTCAATACGGGTTGGTGTATCCAACAGAGCAGCTCCCGACTGACTCTTCTGGGGGCTTTGGGTAGATCTGAATTTGTATCTGTTGGAACGCGTACGTCGTCATCTCTTCTTGGGCAGGGCGTACCGCTAAATCAACTGCAAAAGATGTGACGTCTCGAATTCGAGAGACAGAAAGGTCGTTGTACAAAACGGCCAGCATATTCTTTATCTTCTTGTGGATAGATCGGAAGTAATTCGCAGGGTCGTCGTCACACTCCTTGCAGCCAAACATCAATGGCGTTGATGATAAAGACATCCGAACACCACGCACGGTCAGTAGGCTGCACCGGAAAGAATGGTTATATTGGTTGTGTTTGCAGTTGCATGCTCAATTTTCAGGTGGACGATGGTGTTTGTCCACCGTAACGATGAAACGGGTTCCATCGGTGAACTCGCCGGGTTTATCAACCGTGAGCGAGCTTCCAGGATACATATCTCACTACCTTGTTGGTGATGTCTATGTGTGGACCGTTGATGGCAATTTTATAGGGCGAATCCATGGTCCCCGCCATGACCTCCGCAACTAACTGCATAGTTATTGGATCACTGGCATTCCGTACCTCCATGCGTAACCCAGCATTTGAACAAGGCGCTCTGTACTTGGATAGTGCATGCGTCGATTTGTGGATGTAATTTTTGGGTACATGCATCGGGCGAGCTGTGGTGCATGCATCGATACGTGGCATGACAAACATTGTTCCGCATGCCGATGCGCAATGTATCCATCGTCCGCGCACCGAGTTCCATGCACTACATTCAATTCTCATACACTCCGCAACCGGATGCGGAACTAAAGTAGCACCTTCATTTGCCTATATAAAGACCCACATGCGGGAAGTGCAATCCAAACCTACACCATAGCCTCCCACCACTACCAGGGCATTTAACGCCGATACACATTCACATCTGCAACGACGTAATTTTCCGACAATGTCTTCTACCGACATTGAAATTCCGCGGGAGCACTTGTTCACCTGTCACTACGAGAAGGAGGTGGTAGGAGGTGGCGGCTTCCACGCAACATGTCGTCATTGTGGCCACCGCTACAAAGTGACGAATAATCTACAGTACGGACATTTGAAGAGGCACATCACCACCAAACATTCCGACAAGGTCTAAGTGATAGGCGTTCATTATTTGTAGTTGCCTTTGTGTGTGTGAAACTTTGTTTATTTACATATTTCCAGTTGTAAGAAAGTGGGGCTGTTAAACACCATATTTTGGTGTTTTGATTTCAACATGTCGTTATGTTGCCTGTTTTCGTAAAGCTGCACAACCTGTGTTGACGATTTACATTTCAACTGCACGCGTCATCAAGCAATGGTAAATCTGCAAAACATTGCGTACTTCTGCTATAGACTCCGCACGGCAATGCGGAGCCTACCGCGACTTCATGCGGAACACTTATGTAGAAATCTGCTAAACAATATACAATTACGTGTACATTACATTGAAACAATTACGTTACATTACGATTGAAACAACATAAAAACAATCTACAGTTAATACAATTGTAACGTGTCTACTCTTTCCTGGTATGCACCGAAAGCGCGTATGCTGCTGGTTGTATATGTGCAGCCAAACTCGGCGTCCACACCATTTGAGCTCTACATCTGCCTAACCTCGCAGCGGGAGCCAGAATACGACCACTCTGCTACACCATTCTGTGCCGATTGGTCTATTCAATTCCAAAGTGTTCCACCGATCTCTACACACTTCGACACATAAATTGACTTCAAACCAGACATATAATGAAATGCCGTTGCGAATGACACATTTGTGTGGATGTGACGATTGGACACATATTTATAGGGATTATTGTCCTCACTAGGAGTTACGCATCTGCACGCTTACATGTTTCGCAAGTAAGTGTGGAGACATCTGCGAGAAACCGCGGAGACATCTGCACGCTTAAATGTTTCGCAAGTCCTCACTAGGAGTTACATGTTTCGCAAGTAAGTGCGGAGACATCCGCGGAGACATTTCGCCCTACTGTAGTTGTACTTGATTTTGGTGAAATTGAGATGTTTTTCGATGCGTGCCTGCATACCCTGTCCCAGTTCAGGCCGCTGGGAATTGTCCCCCCTACAGTTACGCAATACGGTGCGAAGCCAGTAATTAGAGGACGTAGAGTTGGAAATAGTGTTTAGTTTAGTAATTGAATAGAGGTTCAAGGTTAGTTTGGTAAATTGATTCGAAAGCTGAAGCCCGATTGAATAATTAAAATTTTAAACCTGATAAATATGTCGGATACACGAATGCGACTAAGTATCGGGTATCCGACACCGAAACCGGTGTCGGAAACTGATAGATATGTTGGATACACGAACACGACTTATAGATATTTATTCAATTTCTTCAAAATGAACAATGTCCGAACAGTTGTGTACTATCTACTGTCATCAAATCAAACTACATCGATAGACAACAAAACTCCATAAACAAGATATGCTTCATATTCAATTTCAGCCCAGATCCAACGAAAGAAAAGGTCTTATTTTAGACGAGAGGGAGAGAGGGCGAGAAAGAGGAGAAAAGAGGGCAGATCTGAAGCGAGCTTCGAGCGAGAGCGACCGCGAGCATCAGATCTGAAGCGAGGCTCGAGAGGGCAGACACCCGCCTCATCGTCGCCAAACACCCGTCTTGCCGCTTACATGTCGTGGCCGGAGGTACGAAGCTCGTCTGGGCCGCTTATATGTCGTGGCCGGAGGGACGAAGCTAGTCTAATAGACACCAGACACCCAACGTCTTGCGTCCGGCCACCACCTTCCCTCCAACCCCAACGTAGACAATCTGCGACCGCCACTGCCGCCACTACCGAGGTGGATACTGACTTGGCTCAGCTGGTATTTCCCAAGTTAGGAAAACGCCAAATGTACCTTACAGATACCCCACCTGTCCACTCCTCTCCGCAACCTGTCCACTACCCCTCCGCAACCCTTCCACTCCGCCCCGCATATCTAAAATCAAAGTACTTCCATGATCTTTAAAGTGTTTATTTCATATGGGAGATATAAGGTTTGTAAAGCATCGCTGTAAGGGAATTACACAATTCCACTATATGTTTATGAGGTCGAGCATCCCCATCCGATGCCTTTTATAGACGTCTAAGTTCCGCAACTACATACGGATATGCATTGCGCATTTTAATACGGATCGTTCCGCAACTACATGCGGATATACATTGCGCATTTTAGTTGCGCACCACTGTTTTGTAGCTGCGTATAAATAGGGCCACTTGGTTGCTAGGCACTTACACACGCAATCATTTTCATACTATCATTCTTTCAATCACAATGCTCGCCACATTTGTAAAGTCCAACAACCCTGTGTGAAGATCATGGAAGCACTTTGACATTATGGTGACAAAAAGAAACCATCGGTTTGCATTCTTGGATCCCTCATCTCAGAATGTCTCGGATCACTTGTGTCACCATTGACGCTCACCATCCAGCGACCAGCCGAATAGGTACATTCTTTGTAGTGGATGATGCGAAACATGTCGTTTTGTAGTGGGAGATACAAACACATATCACAAACTTCATTTTTTGTCATGCAATGTATTCGATGGACCCTTACAATCCCGTTTTGTATGTGTATAATCTAATGGAAACTACACTTAAGATGATTTTCTACAAATACACAAACCTCTGTCTTCATGATTATACACGGCGAACAGTCCCGAGTTGGAACTGACCTAACAAATTTGAACTGACGTAACACGCCTCTAGTAGTGTATCCGCAATCAAAGTGTTACACCGATCTTCGACAGTTTTGGTTTTCATTGTTGTCGTATTCGACGAGAAAATTTCACCTTCGCTGAATTGGATGTATAGAGCATTTGTATGGCAAAGTGCTTCACCGATCTCTCTTTGACCAATGTATTTGACATTGCGAGAATTCATTTGCAACCTTCATTCCGTTGTATATGATGTGTGCCCCCATGATACCTCATTTATAGGGGAAGGACCCGAATATTCACATGTTACGCAGCGCCATGCGCAACCATAGCTACGCATGAAGTTGCGGAGTGAAGGCATCTTCCGGTCACCAAGTCCATTCACTTCGCATTATGATGTGGAAGTCATACTAGATAATTTGTGATTTACTTAATTTCATATATACCCTTACAAAGTTGTTCTAAACATATCATTTATAATGTGAAATCTTTCGACGTTTGTAACATTGCAAAATAAATCTCACAAACTGTGACAGAAGTTATGAGTACAATCAAATTGAAAGTAATCTGTATTGACATCTCAAGTTTCGGAAGTCAACATGTAATTGTATTTCGATATGAGTTACATTGTTACAGTCACAACATAAATACTATAAAGTAATCGATACAGAAAATAAATAACATTTGTTACAAATTATTAATACATTGATGTAAATACGAACAAATCCATCAACAAACTCTTAACTATTCTTAAACTATGGATTTAACATACCATAATAGCACTGCACTTGACAAGGCGGATGGAGAACCAGCAGGTGTAAGATAGCTTGAATCGCACTTGGAACCGCAATTTCGTATGGATCCCAAGAGAGATTACTGCAGCTCCCTAACCAGCTGATTCATTTCCATCACCAGCAGCTTCATATCCATCAAAATCAAAGTGATTCCGTGATCTTTTGATAGTTAATGTATGAATACATATTAGAGATGGGTGAGAAATATACCGTACATTGAGCCATGATTTGGGGATACGGTTGGTCCGTGTCGTATTTATAGCCGTCCAGCATATTTGCGCAGCTAGGTGCGCAACGAGGTGCCTTGTTACGCAAGTGTGTGCGTAACTAGTTGCCCAACTAGTTGCTTGTTAATAGGCGTCCAGTCTGCCACCTACCATTCCCAGAGGTGTCGGCGTTTAGTTACGCATCACCATGCGTAACTAAACGGCCGACTCAAATCAGCATGCCCCGACTGATAGTGCATTTGACCTGCATAGGAATTACGCATATTCATGCGTAACTAACCGTATCTACGACGAATTCCTCGTCTCCCCTGGATAATGCCACTCAATTCGTGCGATAGACGCTAAAGAGTTCTCATACTAACTACTGTTGTTATTTAGTAAATTTCATGTCCATCCTTACAGTGTTGTTGTACACACGTCATATCGAATGTAAATTACAGAATCAACGTATGTAGTCGTTGGTGGATGCGTAGCCTGCGTCTCCAATTGATGAAGTGTGCATTCAATTCCAATCGTCGTACATTACAGTTTATTCAATCGAACTCATTCTACAACAAAAGTTAATGGTTTCTGACAATATCAGTACAAATATAACAAACGTGTTTCTATCACACACTCATCATATACACCAATGACTAGGCACCAGGTTCACCCGGTTGTTGTTGAACCGCCATTGTTGACATCAGATACACCAACGAGCAGGCACGAGGTTCACCCGGTTGTTGTTGAACCGCCATTGTTGATCCAGGTAGACGCCAACATTTACACATGGCGGCGTTAGGGTGAAACTGTGCTTACCCAGGGATATTTCAGCCTCCCAATCCTGTCGGACAAAGTCACGTCGTAATCCCAGCTCATTGGATCCTCAAAGCTGTAACGACGACTAGATGACTTCGCCCCCTACGACGGGAGTTTTCTATTATTGCACTCAAAGTGTTTCACCGATCCTTCAGCACCTTCCTGTTTGAAATAACCATTTGGCATGAGTATGAAATAACAAACATTTCGGACGAGTTTGAAACAACCATTTCGAGAAATGGGTGCAACTTCCGAAGCACGACCGACTCTATTTATAGGGTGAAATGACGCCATCCTCCGAATGAGCTATGATAAGCCCCAGGACCCGAATGCCTCAGCACCTATTTGCGGATTTTTCGGCACCTAGTTGCGAATGCCTCCGCACCTTCTGGCGGACTTCATCGCATCTAGTTGCGGATGGCTCCGGCGTGGTAGTTCCCCTGGCGTGGGGTCCCATCGATGAATGATCCGCAACATATCGCGGAAAACCAACGCATAGATATGCGTACATGTCCGCAATGTAAGGCGGACCCCACTGACATGACATGCGGAGTTGTAGGTGCCGCAGGTCTCCCCTGCATATTTAGGAGTGACGAACGATGTTAGTTTCGGAATTCAAGTCAATGTTGTTATTCAGCCATTCGTCAGTTGATTTTATTCCCCATTTACAAGTGTTGTAAGGGTCATGAAAGCACTTTGTGGCGAACACGTTTCGGCTTACAGCATCCATAACGACAACCCCTATCAGAATGTATTTCCGTTTGTAGGTCGCTACAGGAAACAATTGGTTCTCATTGTTATTGTTACAGAGCGTTATTGTTAAAGGCAAATATTGTAATGATTTCAGTCGTTAATGAGATTGTGTTATATTCTGTCATTAGGCAATAGGTTACAATACAACGTCATACATCATGTGTGTTCCGTACTTTACATTTTCAACCCTATGTTATGTCTACTTGGTACATTGACTGAAGGACGTGATTGTTGGCGGAACTGTATCACTGTTGGTTATTGGCGGAATTGGTGGGAGTCTTCATATGGATCATGTATCTTGTTCTGCATACCGTACCTACAAACACCAAATAACTTAGTTCACCAATACTTGAAACGAAATAATGTTAAGCAACTATCAGTTACCGGAATACGACGTACCCCCCTCAAAGACCGCCCAAATCAAAGTGTTACACCGATCTTTTCCCATGTTCATATACATCCACTTTGCAAGTTCATATACATCCACTTTGCAGAGCGAAGTGAGTTGCCCACCCCTACACCACCACATATGTTGTTTATTGTAAGTGCGTATGGTATGTCGTGTTTGATGAAGTAACAGTATGTCAGTGATGGTTTTTATATACAACTCCCCAATTGTACGCACCATTTTGCGTAGCTCACCCACATGAACACCCGACACAAATCTGACAGGCCTGACCCGGGCCAGTCCACGCTTGTGTCGGACTTTATCTCAGTAACTACGCAGCTTCATGCGTATTGTGTCGGAGTTTCAGTACATACGCAACTTTATGCGTAGCTCCCCCACCTGATCCCCCGACACAAATCTGACGGGCCTGACCCGGGCCAGTACACGCTTGTGTCGGACTTTATCTCAGTAACTACGCAGCTTCATGCATATTGTGTCGGAGTTTCAGTACATACGCAGCTTCATGCGTAGCTCCCCCACCTGATCCCCCGACACAAATCTGACGGGCCTGACCCGGCCAGTCCACGCTTGTGTCGGACTTTATCTCAGTAACTACGCAGCTTCATGCGTATTGTGTCGGAGTTTCACTACATACACAGCTTCATGCGTAGCTCACCAACCTCATCCCCCGACACAAATCTGACGGGCCTGAGCCGGGACAGTCCACGCTTGTATCGGACTTTATCTCAGTATTTACGCAGCTTCATGTGTATTGTGTCGGAGTTGCACTACATACGCAGCTTCATGCGTAGCTCACGAACCTGATCCCCCGACACAATTCTGACAGCCCTGACCCGGGCGAGTGCACGCTTGCAGCTTAAAGTGCCCTCTGATATATGTACGCAACATATCGCGGATTAATACGTATGTCTATGCGTATGGCTACGCACATACTCAGGGTTACCGAACTATTGCTCCCCCATTATAAATACCCGACGATTGTGTACTGAAGCACTGAGCCATTGTCGGTATCATAGGTTCGGTACATGTTCGGGTCAATGGGTTATTTTCAAGGGTTCAACAGGGAGCGCAATCCCCCAAATATAAGTTCTGTAAGGGTCATGGAAGCACTTCGAAGACAATTGTTTATTTGGGGTTTGGTTAGGGTTTCGTGGAACTCACTCGATTGAAATGACGGGACGAGACGTTCACGGAGGGGCCCAACACTCTCTCCAGCCTGCGCCGTTTGCCTCCGCAATGATCCGCAACATCATAAGAGGAAGTGGAGGGCAGGCTCGTGGATCTCCATATCCACGGTGAGAGGAAACCAACGCAGGCACTGCATCAACCCCAACATGATCGACTCAATCATGGACTGGTAGGGCAGACTCATGGAATTCCACAGCTACATCGACAGGAAATTTGAGTGCGCAACGAGTATATCCAGTCATGGCCGACTCGCGAGTGAATGTGGTCACGCGAACCCAGGACCTAGGCTTACTAAGCAAATGAGAATGGAGGTTCGAACCCAATGTTCGAACCCCGACCAAACTTTACTAAGAAAAAGAGACATCTACACATATGAAGTGTCCATTCTGTAATTGTTTCTATTATCACATATACCACTGGTCTACACATATGAAGTCTCTATTCTGTAATTTTTTCTGTAATTGTTTCTATTATCACATGTAGCACTGAAAGTGGACATGTCCATACTGCACACTGTATGTAGCAGTCTACAAGGATATATTTTGTAATCAACTAACTGCACACAAGAAACATATTGCAACCACACAAACATTGAAATCAACTACAATCAAGTTCACTCGTTCTTCGTAAAAGTTAGCGACCCCCACATACTAACTGCAAACAGAAAACATATTGCAACCACACACACATTGAAATCAACTACACCAATTTCACGCCTTATGGAGATTTTCATATTACAACCCTTATGGAGATGTGCAGATTACAGGTCACCAGACACTCGCCTTATCAGCTCTATACCATTTTCACGCCTCACGCTACTGAGGTGGAGCATCTCGTTCCGACGCTGCCTGCCTTGTATAGACGTCTGAGTTATATACATGCGGATATTAATTGCGCAGTTTAATGCGGAGAGTTTCGCATTTTACTGCTCTCCGCATGTTAGTGCGGACATTACCGCGTGTAGCCGCGGAACATTACGCGGTAAACAACGTAACTCCCATGTCCTTGTTCGCACATACTGTTGAGATAATGGAAGCACTTTGCACAACAAAGTTATTTGCTTTACTACATTGTCTATTACAAAACAACGTTTTCAACCGATTCGTATAACATTGTAGTCGTTTATACTGTCCTCGTTAGAACATCCGAAATATCATCATTCATTTTGTTGTTTGTTAAGTTTCAATTGTCATTGTCACATGCAAATAGATCTTCGATAATAACCAACACTTTCCGAATACAATCAAATGGCGACACGCAATATATAGAAGTTACTTCGATACGCTCGATCTAATATAAGTATCAAACGTAACCACGCATTCACATCCATCGAAAGCACCACGGTTCAATTCCATTCAAAACCAACCACGCGTATGTACGAAAGTTCAAACCCGCCATGCAAACAGACATCCAACTACAGTTCTGCACAACCCCAATTCCACAACAGATCAACACAAAAGTCAACAAAGAACACAAGAAATGCGTTGGTGCACATACGTCACTGCGTCTGCACAAATGACGGATCAGCAGTGTAGTACCGCCCTAGAATGCGCATAATCTCCGCCCTCCATGTATCCTTTGGCTCCGACAGAATACGGGTCAACTCAGCCCCCACAGCGTCATATCGAGCCACCACATCAGAGGCACGGGGTGGAAGGATGACAGTCCCAGATGGGCCCTCCGCCGGAACAGGCTGTGCCTCCTCCGGAACGGGCGGCGGCCCCTCCGAAACAATCGGCTCCGGTTCTGGAGGGATGACGGACGAAGGTAGGATGCAGACGTGTGACCTCGGATGAAACCACTCCAGGTACCCTTCCATCGACGCCCATGGATGCTCTGCAGCAGCCATCGGTGTGGCCTCGAGGTCAACCAAGTGCGCATGGCGGTCAGCCCAGTGGTTCGCCTCCCCCGGCATCACCAGCTCGTACGGACGGTGTGGTCGCGCATCCCGTACCGCTCGCACAGGAATGAAGGGTTCCATCGGGATGCCCTGCATGCGGCCGAACTATCGTACCACCCTATCAGGCATGTACGGCTCTACCCCCTCCGCCCATGTGATCGTCCTGCGGTAGGCCGACACTCTGTGGACCCCCTGAAGATCCAGGTCGTCCCCGTACGACATCCAACATACCTGCGATCATAATGTATACATACAGGTTACACAATAACATTGTTACGACTCTGATAGTCAACGTTTATATATAATTCACACTCGAACGTCCACATACCACTCGGGGTCCGCACTGGTCAATGTCCCGGCGTAGGGCTCTAATCCGCCCTTGCTCCCGCCTCGGGGTCGCAGTCGGGACGAACCGGGCCACGTACCTCGCATCAACCCTCATCTCCATCGTCGGCGCAAACGTGCCATGCTGAATAGGGAAATAGTTGTATATCCAGGCCTGTATGAAAACTCATTTTAATCAAAGTCAACCACTATCTAACATCTTACATTTCATTGTAAAGACACTTGACCCGTTACGATGATCATGTCCATTACCTGCAACAGGAGCGGGTAGCCGTCCATCCCTTTCGCCCTCCTTCGCGTTCCCTTCCCCATGGCTCTCTACTGGTACGCCAACGCCGCAGCCCCCCATGCATATCCCCCCCGTCGCTGCAGGGTCTCTGCACATGTTGATCAATGGCACACGTATCCTATCCTTCGACTTGTTGATCATCAACGTCGACGATAGAAGGTACGCCAACCACAACGTCGCGACCCTTTGGCGGCCGACCCCATCCTCCGGGAGGCCTGCGTCGATGTACGCAGCTATCTTCGCCTTCAGCTGCGACTGTGGGATCCCACCCGTCGTCCTCCACTTGCTCACGCGAGGCAGCGGCCACCCAAAGCTCTCGGCCACCCACTGAGCGGCCGCCAACACGTCTACGTCCATCATCACCTGCGCACCCTCTATAGCCAGCCCAAACAACAATTGCACATCGTGCAGAGTAATCGTCATCTCACCCCACTCGAAGTGAAACGAGTTCGTCTCCGGCTGCCACCGCTCCATGAAAATCTGACACAACCCATGGTCAACGTGGCTCCAACTGAGATCCAACAACCCCACCAGCCCGCTCTGCGCGACTAAGGGAACCCATGTCTCCTTTCCGTGCTCCAAGGCCTCCCGCAACCAACTAATCGTCTTACCCCGCCTATACACGTCCAACAGTATCGGTGGGTCGTCCGGAGCCGCCCAAATCCTCCGTGCTACATGAGCGCCAAAGCTCAACAGCAACGACTGATCTTCCGGCCCCTCGCCAAACACCTCATCCGGGTCATCCTCCTCAGATGAACTGCCTCCACCCTGCTCACCACCGTCGCTGTCATGCTGATCATGCGGGCCATCCGGCTCCTGGTAAGCATCCTGCTCATGAGGAGCACCCTGATCGTGGGGAGCATGGTCGTCCTCACCGACCGCACCCTCCCTCGTAACAGACGCAGACGTCCTCGCTTCTGTTGCGGATCCGCACACAAAACCCACTTCAGGGGACCTCTCCGCACTGTCGTCCCCGCCTCGCGGAAGGTCCCCCACATCCACACAACCTTTTCCGCGCGCTCTCACCGAGAACGGCGGCCCCCATGGAGGAGGCTCCACCGGCAAAATCATCTCTAGGTTTGGCCCCTCCGCTCCAGAACCCATACAAGCCTGCAACTCTCCCACCAACTCTCCCACTCGTGCAGGGTCGGGCTGGTCGCCATCCGCAGGCGACTCCGCTTCCACCATCTCCGACTCCACCACTGCAACAGTTGTCGTCACTGCAACAACTCTCTTCAGCTTCTTCTCAAACTTCCCACGCGCTGAGGCTGAAACAATTCGTCCACTAGTCCGATCTCCTTCTCCGGCACCCTCAAGCCCACGCTTATGGCTTTCGTACAACTCCGCTACGAACTTGTCCCTCTCCTGTCATTTTAATCGTTCTCATTGTTTATAATTAATTTTTACTCTTCAAAGTTTCCTACTTATAATGTATATTTCACTCTGTTTACTATAACATTTTCCAGAATTGTAATTTCTGTATTTGTACTATCCATTTTGTCATAAAATTCTCTGCTTTCTATTCCGCATATGCAATTACAGCTCAACTTTATATACTTACAATATATGTATCTCTAATTTCTAATGATTATTTTAATTCTCTATTTTCCGACCACTATATTTCCCATATTCTGCTCTTTCTTCCTCTATTTGGTACCTTAAGGTAAGACATACTAACATATTTTTTTCTCACATTTCGTTTTACATAACACTCAAACTTAGGCATAATTGAAGAGTACTGAAAACTAAAAACAATCATCAACGTAATACTTACCTCCGCCAGTAATGCCTTTCTTGGTCGCGGACGCAACACTCTCTTCCTTTCTACCGTTGCAGCCCTCTCCGCCTCCGTCCTCGGTGCCTCCTCCGCTGAAACCCTCGCCACCTCCGGTGCGGCCACCCTCGTTGTCTCCTCCGCTGCAACCATGTCCGCCTCCGCCGCCGCCGCCGCCCTCGCTGAAACCCTATCCGCCTTCGCCTCCACCACAGCCGCCGCGACCCTATTCTCATCCACTGCCCTCTCCCGATCCCTTTCTTCCTCCGCCGCCCTTTCCTCCTCCGCTGCCCGGTTAATGTACGCATCTTCCTCCTCCTCCCGCTCCATCACCGCACACGCCGTCTCAATCGACACCTCCAGGACCCCCGGCCGAATCCCTTCTCCGGCCTCCCCACTCCGGCCCCCATCACCGACCAAATCCCCGCCACCTAATTGTGTTAACAGCACCGCCGCCTCCACCCCGTCCTCCCGCTCCGTCGCATCCGCCAGCCTCTCGCCCTCAACCTCTATTTCCCCCGGCGACGTCGTCCTCACCTGCTCCGCCGCCGTGGCCAACTCCGCCGCCTCCATCGCCGCCCTCTCCGCGTCTCTCCAGTCCAACGAATCAAATAGTTCCTCCACCGTCGGCTCGTTACCGGCTACCAGCACCACCGACGTACCGACCGGCGCTCCGCCGCCGCCCTCGCCTCCTGTACCCCTCTCTCCGCCGCGCTTTTCACCCGCCATTTTCTTCTCCGCCGATCACTCTCTCTCGCACTCTTTGTCCGAATCACAAACCGTCGTCGCTCTCGGAATCGGAGTTCGACAGTTGTAACACCGATTGCGGTTACTACGCGGTAATTTGTACACCCCCTTCTCCACACCCCGATGCGCAACTCATTTTGAATTTCAAATACCATATTACGCAACTCGATGCGTTTGGTTTGATTCCCAGACATTCCGCATTCTTCCGCGTTTCGCATTCCGTCGCGGAATGTTTGGCGGGGGGTGGTTAGGGCGTGTTTGGGCTGATGCAAGGTGCGCTTCGCATCGTCTTCCGGAAACAGTTCCGCAGCCTGATGCGAAGATTAGCGGTGTATCCAGTAAAAATTAGCGTTGTATTTAGCTTTCCCCAAAAAAATGGGAAATATCCATGTGTGCTTATAAATTATACTCCCTCCGTTCTAAATATAAGTCTTTTACTATTTACGCACATTTTCGTAAGATGATAAAAACTATATAAAATATCAATTTTTTTAAATAGTCTCATACTTATTAGTAAGAAGCATGAGATTGTTAAAAAATAATAAAAAATTAATATTTTATATAGTTTTTATGATCCTAAAAAAGCTTGTGTGAATAGTAAAAGACTTATATATCAGAACGGAGAGAGTATGTCATTGGCCCTGCATTGTTCTCTTTTTTAGCAAATGTTAAATCTATATGTAGTAACAAAAGTATTGAAAAAATAAAATTCGCAATTTCAGGAAAAAATAAAAAATCTTCGTCAAGTGTTGCAATGATACTTGTTTTTTTTAAACATCGAGAAAAATATTTCGTTTTCTAGACATGCTTGAAGAAACTGGACAATTAGAGCACAAACACTCGTGGGACTTGAGACCCTTAACACCCAAGTCCTTAACTTCTTTTTCCTCTGTCACAACAGCTTAAGGGATCTATTCCAACTTTTAATTATTTGCACCCCATTCGTGAGCTCAGACCCGGGCCCTTGAGTTACTATTTACTATTTACCTTTTCTAATACTCAATCATACATTGTTGTTGTTGTTGTTACAGTGTGAAATGGAGAAAAAATAAACAAAACACAACATTGATCTTGAAACAAGGGTTACACGATACAACGATAATCAAAATAAAACCGAAAATGCAATAAACAAATGTTACCATACAATGATAGAAGCAAATGAAACGAAAATGCAAATGTTGAAACGGGTAGCTTGAACACTTCCACCTAATTCCCATCTCCATGTGGTCCAAATTTATGCCAAATACGCTCAACCAAGTCCGCCTTGAGTTGAAGGTGTGAGCCCCTATCTCAAACACGAGCTCGGTTTTGAATGAAGTTGGTCATCGCAGTTCGTAATTTCATCGGGGTGATTCCATCATCTTCTACTTGATCAAATTTTGTTGTGTTAAATTGTAGTTGATAGTCGTCACGTTCATCTTCAACAATCATGTTATGTATAATGATGTACGCCTTCATTATTTTCCCAATCAATGCAATATCCCATGAACGTGCTGGACGACGAATAATAGCAAAACGAGCTTGCGGCACTACAAATGCTCGTTCGATATCTTTGCGAGTCAACTCTTGGACTTGGGCAAACAACAAATCCTTTGCATCGAAGGGAGCCTAATTGTTGGAATAAACGTTGCCTAGTCAGGGTAAATACCATCCGCCAGATAGTATGTCATCTTGTACTCATGTTTGTTTATAACAACCGTTGTAGTTGGAGCTCTACCATGTAATACATCATCAAATACAGGAGAACAATATAGAACGTTGATATCATTACACATACCCGGTGTTCCGAAAAAAGGCATGCCATATTCAAAGATCGTACGAGGCAACTGCTTCGAGGACAATTGTTGGTTTCCTCTTGTGACCACTAACATATTGACCTTGCCATGCAATCGGGCAATTTTTCCATTCCTAATGCATGCAATCAATACTCCCAATCATTTCCGGCCACCCATGTTGGAAAGAGGGAGTATGCTTGGGAAGAGGAATTGATGGAAATGTGTTGGGAAAAGGGAAACATGTTGGGAAGAGGGAGTATGTGTTGGGAAGAGAAAACCGTGTTGGGAAGAGCAATGAGGATCCACTGTCACAAATTTCCCCCTGTCTCCCTATCCCTTCTCACTAATCTTTGAGGAATTGATGGAATGGTGTTAAGAAGAGGAAAACGTGTTGAGAAGGGGGAACGTCGTTGGGAAGAGGGATTGATGGAAATGTGGTTAGGAAGAGGGAGTATGATTTGTAAGAGGAACTGATGGAATTGTGTTGAGAAGAGGGAAACATGTTAGGAAGAGGAAGACAAAAATATTAATCTTAAACAACTAGACATCATTTTCATTCATAATATAGAAATGATACATTATGTCTGAAAAACATGAATGAAAACGAGCTACCGAACTAGAATGCTACTATGACAAAATAACAAACGACAATAGGAATGAAATGATAAACATACACCGACGAAGCCATCTAGTTCTCGAATAATTCGTTCGAGAGCTGGTCGAACTGAACCTTCTCTTCAAAAGATAACGTACCAAATCGAGCCTACAAGTCTTTCCAAATGGTTAACTTACGAACTCTCTCTTCCTTTTGGATCTTTTTTTCCTCCGCTCTTGATTTCCTAGCCTCAATCGATGCAACTTTCATCTGAAGGAAAGTCTGCCTCTGCTCCCACTCAAGTTTTTTCATAGCTAATTCCTCCTTATTCGGCTCCCGATCCAGGTTCCTTGACTCAATGAGCTCGACAAGAATCTTTTGATGGCCATCGAAGTTGATGTCATGCTCGTCGTCAGGAGACATTTGTGTTAAAATACGCTTCCCGACGTTCTTGGAGGCCCTAGCACCGGGAGGACGAACGGAGGAACCTATTGAGAATCCTTCACTTGTAGGATTTTCTGGCTCTGAGCTTGAGGTGTATGCCCCAATCTCATTCACTTTAGTTCTCTTCGGCCCCGAGCTCCCCCCTGCAGTAGTCGGAGTTTCGATAGAACAAAGCCATTTCTGCTCATTTCGGAGGAGACACCATGCATGTTCATTCTTGAACTCCTTCTTGTCCTTATTATCCTCCACATAAAGGCGACAAGAAACGTTGATGACATCGTCTTCAGATTGACCACTAGCTCTAGCCCTTTGTGCGGTGAGGTAACAACCTACAAATTTAGAAACAGTAGCGCTATGCCTTCCATAGTGGGACTTACATTATTTTTCAATCCTCCTCGCGAGACTACTCCTTCTTTCATTGTATTAGTCTGCAGTTCTTTCCTAGAATTTGGCCATGTTTGACTCGTGGCCACGTCCTTGCTTGTGTTGAGCCAAGCACCGATGAGCAAGTGGTCCTCCTCATCACTCTAATTGGTTCAGGAGTTGATGTTTTGAGTAAGAGTCTCTTCAACATCGTCATCTTGACCCTCTTCATTGACACCAGTTTGAGGAGGGATGCCATTTGGGTTCGGACAACATTTGGGATCGGATGAACAATTTGATTTGGATCGACAACCTCGTATGGATTGAAAGGGAAATAAACTTGAGGAGTATAGTAAAAATTCTGGTTGAGATCCATATTAGAAAATGAGAGAAGATGGTAGAAGTGAATGTGTGAAGAGTGGTAGAGAGCGTAGACTTATTTATAGGCGAAATGGGTGAGAAAATTGGTTTTTATATGGTAAAAATAAGAGTATATGTGTATTATTGATATAAATTATTCAAAAAAAAAACATATGCAAAATGAGTGTTTATGGGTAGAGAAAATTATTTAACACATGAAAATATTTTTTTTATACAAAAATGACGGAAAAACGCTTTAAAAATTTAAATTAAATGCACTGACACCTGACGCCCTGTGTCAGCACGCATGCTTCCAAATTGTGCTCCTGAGTGAAGGCCAAATGCGGCGTTTCATGGAGAAGAAGGTCTGAACGATGTCGTTTGGTTGATGGCTAGATGGCGGACATCACATGACCCCCTTTCTCCCTCGATTTGAACGCTATGAGCTCTGACTTCTTGAGCTCCTATATACGGGCCTGAACACAAGGCCCTTAGCCCATTATCTATTTTTTGTAATCACTACTAGAAAAATGCAATTGCACATCTGTTGTGAACAGTTGTCTTTCAAAAAAATTTCCGATCTTATTGTGCGTGTAGTAAAAGATCAACTTTTCCACATCGATTTTAAGCCGATGTCTTTTCTTGGTTAAAACATCTGTTTTATTTTGAATATAGATATAAATCAACCCCTCAAATTTATTTTTGACATGTTCACTTGTTGTTAAAGCTTCATTATTTTTCATTTATAAGCTTTTGAAGATCTCCACATCAAACCTAAATTTTACATTTACATTACTATTTTTAAAATAATCAATGTATTAAAATAAAATAGACATCTTTTTCATTATATTGATTTTGCGTATATTAATTTCGTATATGTAATTTGTGATTTTTTATTGTTTTAAAATAATCTGTCGTATGAAATATGTACATAACTGATGTATTAATATGATATGGACATCATTTGAGATTTTTATAAAGATGTTGTTGTTAGCAATATATATCAATTTATATTGACATTGTGATGTAGAAATATATATTACACATTGATTTAGATTATTCAGACGATGTCTATAATGATACTAGCATCCATTTTTATGTAATATTTCGATTTCATAGCTATTAAAATACATCACTTTTCTTTGATAATCCGATATTTTTTTCATGTGATATACAACACCCTTTGTTCGATACAAAATAAGATTTCGCAAATGAAGGGTACTTTAATGAACATATACATTAAAATAAATGTGAAATCAACATTTACAAATGTTTTACAAATGATAGGTACATGAAAGATACACAACCAAAGAGACCCGGATTGTTCTCTCCATAACCAAAGAGGAAGCCATCAAGGTTGACAATGTATACAAGACCTTAGCAATCTTTGGATCAATCACAACTGCTTCTTCTTGACATGTGGAATCACACGCATAGAAATTCTCCATGCGGACGCGCATATAACCTCTACTCAAACACAGAAGACGGAGTGATTCCTAAATACAAGGATTTGAGGAAAAAAGAAACTCAGCATGTTATTTGATTACTTACTCAGCTAACTTCTCTTTTCTCAAACCACAAACTACATAACTAAAAAATCTACTTTACAACATCCCAAATCAGATACTTTGATGCTACACAAACTTAAGAATGTACACTAATAGCAAGAATCTTGTTTTCGTGTACAACACAAAAACCAGCATCAAACATAAAACTAAATGACACTTCCAAATCACATGTGACTGTCAATCCAAAAGCAAAAAACCTGAGCCTCAAACAATGGAGACAGAAATCAGTACCTCTTATGGGATTCCTACCACCCGACTTAAGCTTCCAACACCATCATAGCGAAGGGCAGTTACAATAAGGATATGGATCTGCATTCATAAAACTACATCAGTAAAAAAATAGTTCTTTCATCAGATAAGTGAAAACTGCAACAATAACAAGAAATTAACACCTATGTAATGAAAGTTATAACAAAAGGAGAATGGGAAGTTATGTGGTGACATTGACAAAAGTTAGGCTACCCTTGGAAGGTGCCAAGAAAGAGAGACTAAGAGATGATTCCTCGATGTAGTTATATGCATTACAAAAATAGAAAAGAAAAATCAAGATATCACCACATATAATTTATCTCCTATCATGCAACTTCCTTGTATTCTTTCTTTGATTGTCTACCCGGTTTCATCATCCCAGACTACATTTATTTTCATGACCCATTATGGAGGGAGACCAATACAGACTGGTAAATGGCAGCCACACACAGGAACAGATGAGTAAAATAATAAACCTCCAAAAAGAAAAGTTTATAGGTAAAGAAAAGACTAAAAATAGTACAGAAGCTAGGCACCCAGGAGACTGAACATCAAGAGAAGTTGCAGGTTGAGTAAATCCTCCTCAAGCAGCATCTGTAATAATGAGAAAGATTTGGAGTCTGATCTAAGTGAAGAGAAGGGAGAATATCCAGAGAGGGAAAAGAAAGACCGGGTCTATGCTCTCAAATACTGGTCCGGAAATCCAACAGATACATCAAACAACAAACCCTAGATCTATAAGAAGAACCCAAAATCGATTTATTTTAAGAACCGAAAATCGCAGCAAACAAAAAACCCTAGATCTTCAATAGAGAGAGATAGATAGAGAGAGCTTACAGTGGATCTGAGAGGTCGATAGAGAGAGAGGCGGAGAAGGCAAAGTACTGTAAATGGAGCGACAATAGATCATGCATTAAACACCAAAACCAGGAAAACCCTTAAATATCAAGATATACCTAAGAGCAAATGAAATCTAGCAGGATTAGAAAGACAGAACTCAAACAATATTTGAAATTATCCACGATATACTTATGTTGCATACTATCTGAAAATAAATAAATTACAAAATAGTTAAAACCAATCTACGGTGTGTTCAATTTTTATCTCATTATATTTGGTGAAAGGCAAGGGTGCTCCAGCTTGAATACATCAGATAACTACGCAGTTTAGTATGATCAATACAACAAAAGCCCACATAGGACACGTCCTAAGATACTTCTTTCCGAGGTTGAAACGAAAGCTCACTGTGCGCAGTGGCGAAAGGCCTGTGCACATCCTTATCATCCTCTGCGTCAGTCTCATCAGGTTCTTTCTCGCTTCCGGTGATTGTATCACTGCTTTAACACACAACAATACGGAGTATATAACACATATTCAACCGCTAAATAAACACCAAAATGTGTGTGATGCACATTCGAGTATTCGTATTCAGCAACTAGCTAGATTACCTCCAAGATCGGATATGTTCCTTGCCATTTGGCTAGCAACCCTCTCACACTGCCTTTGTAAGACAGCCAACCAGCGCTGTGCACCGAATGCCATACCACTACTGACATGTTCACTGAAGATTTGATGCACCAGCTTCTCCCCTATTACTTCAGGGTGTTCGACCCATGTAACCTGCATAGCGCGCGCACACACACACACATGTATATATATATATATATATATATATATATATATATATATATATATATATATATATCATATAACCCATGTACGAGAATGGCCATAACCAACAAAAAATGGCATTAGTCTTTACCCTCGAGTAACCGTTAGGCATGTCATGGATGATGCAGCCAGAGGGGCATCTCCTGTACTGCGACAGTGATGTTTGGAGAGTGTTGGAACAATGAAAACTGTCTATGGTGAAATCAACAACCGACCAAATTGCAGCCTCTACGTTATGGTAGTAGTAACGTAGGAAACATGCCTCTCTTGTGGGCACTAACGGTGTAAGAACTTGCAATTCGGCGTGCATCTGTATACAAATTTAAGAAGAGACAATCAATTGGGAGAAGAAACCCTAACCGAAACTTCTAAGCATTTAAGGGATACAATCAATTGGGAGAAGAAACCCTAACCGAGACAGTGGCGGAAGGCCTGCGCTTGGTCTTTTATCTGGTCATAAGGGATATGATTTTGCAGGCTCGTGTTCTCCTGGACATCTTCGAAGCACAAATTTCAGAGGACGATGCTGAGAAAGAGGAAACGAAGAGAGGCCGACATCATTCTGGATATAAACGAAAAATGAAAATAACCGATAGAGGGATCGAAGGAAAAGGGGAAATCGAGAGGGCGGGGAGAAATGGGAGAGGCATTTGTACCTTGGAGAGGAAGCTCGTGAGAGATGAAAGCAATTGAAGCTGTGGACGCCATAGCTGAAAGAAACCCCAGAGGAGAGGAGGTCGGCGCGTGCGCAAAGGAGGAGGAGGAGAACAGACGATGGATGAACGTCTTCAAGTTTCACCATTTTCGCAGATCTTGAGAGTAGGAGGAGAGGGAGAGGCGGGGATTTGATGGGGGGCAGGGGTGGGTAGATCCGGTGGACCAAGATCCCGACGACGATGGAAATGAAGGAGGAGGTGGTGCTCTAGAAAGGTGGCGTGGTCTTGGGGCAGGGACCGAGGGAGGTTCAGAGACTTAGAGTAGAGGGAAGGGGTTTCAGATTTGGAGAATTGGAGTAATAGATCATTTTATGTTTCCTAAAATATTGAGCGGGTTTTCAAATTTAGACCGGCCTCTAAATTTTTTATAAGTATTTCATTTCCGCGCGTTTTAATTTTTTTTCGAATTAATAATTTAACATCTGTCAAAATATTTACCTGATGTCTAAGTTTTTTTCAACATCGCAAATTTAAAAATTGATAATACAAACTAATTTAACATCTGGTGTTTTCTTGACAGACTTAAATTACATGATGTCTAATTGTAGTATTCTAGTAGTGAATCCTACATGACATAGTTAAGGGCCCTAGGCCTACCAATGTTGATGCTCTTAGATAAATGGAAAAAACATAAAGAAATAAAAATAAAAGCAACAAAACAAAGCGGGAATTACATCTCAAGTTGCGTAGAGCCAAAATACAAGGAGAGGCCAAAAGGATGAAGTAAAACAATCGACATGAGATACACATGATGCAGAGGAGCAATTATAGACTCATCGCATCATAGAATTATAACCCAAACTGAAACATGCACAATGTGTTTTAACAATACTATCTATACCAATCACTAGTTGGTATAGTGGATGTGACCCTTGTGAGACTACATTCCATACCAAGAGATTCATCGAATCTTCTTGGAAATATGGAGTCACTTGTGATGCGATTCACAATACCCGATCCAGATGTGGAGCGACTGTATCGATCGAACTAAACTAATATTAAAAAAACCAATACACTAATAACAACTTTTTATACTTTAAAAATAAAAAATTAATCTTGAACTTAACCAAAATTACAAACCTCCTAATGACCAGTGACCATCGGCTCTGAAGAGGAAAAACGAGTAATTACATCCGTACATGTGTTATAAAACCCTATCCGTCGTCTCCATAAACTCACCGCGACACCGACCAAGCGAGCTCGTCGTCCTTAGGCGGGCAAACTTCGATCGAAAACACACGACTACAGAAAAAAGGGGGAATTAGGGTTCACCAATCTTCGTTTCCAATCCCACTTCCAATTGGAGGTGATTGATTGTTCGTTGATTCCTCCCGATCACATCTCTCTCCGAATTGCGAAACCCTAACGTTCTTCCCGGGCGGAAATCAAATAAGCGGTGGGTCTAGGTTAGGCTTCCGCCCATATTTTCTCCTGCGCCCGCTTTAAACCCTAGAATTCAGAATTTGGAGAAGATTTTGCCGGGATTCTTCGCTACAGTAAATGGCGGTGCCTTCGAGGGACCAGGTACTCTCTCTCCTAGCCGCTGCGAACAACCATGGGGATTTGGCCGTCAAGCTTTCCTCTCTCAGGCAGGTTCGAGACCTGCTCTCTTCCATGGACCCTTCACTCGCTCCGGAGGTTTTCCCTTACCTGGTTGAGCTTCAGTCTTCTCCAGAACCCCTTGTTCGAAAGCTGCTAATTGAGTGAGTCCTAAATTCCCCTTCTTTGGTGCGATTTCTTGATTTTGCGAATTTGATTTTCACTATATTGGAAATCTTCGGACGTACTAGTTGTTTACAGTTAAAGTAGCCACCGGGGATTTTTTTTTTCCGTGGAAACTTCTTGGCCATTGCCTGCAATGTTTCTCTGCACGAGCTTGAGCATGTCTTAATTCCCTATTTGAGTGTAGTGTTCTACCTCTATGTGTATTTTAGGAGCTATGTTACCCCACTCCCACCCCTCCTGTCATGACCCGGTAATCATTTGAGAAACTAGGTTCATATAGGCGAACTAACCTACTTCATATCCTGATCCTACGGTTTGACGTGGGTTCAAAATCCCCTCGTTCTTTACATTCCTATTTTGATTTGGTTGGATGCATTACACATCTAGTTTGTGCTAACTTCTGAGAACATTCAGTCATTGTCTGATATTGCCTATATCTTAAAATACCAGCTTAGCTGGTTCTTTTTTGTACTCTTGTTTCTATAGTTTTGAAAGCTCATGTAAGACTGGAGCTTTCCATGCCGTAGCAAAAAGTTAAATGTTTTGCTTTGATATCACTCCATGTGGCTGAGGGTGATCCTTCATTCTTTCTTTTCAATTTACTTATTTCATTGTTACATGTAAATTTGTACCCTAGCGGCCTAGCTTACTCTCAACTCGAGAAGCATTTTTTTTTTTGACCTTTTTTTTAAAGGTGTCCTTGTTTCCTTGATTATATATCTATTTCTTTGTACAGGGTGATAGAAGAAGTTGGTTTAAAAGTTTTGGAGCATTCAGCCATCCTCATGCCAGTTTTGTTGTCACTTTTAAAGGATGCTGAACCTGTTGTTGCTCGCCAATCAATTGTCAGTGGCATGAAATTCTTGTATGCAGTACTTGAGGACATTGCCATGCAGGTTTGTCCCTTCCTCTTGTCATCTTCTTTTGCAAAGTGAGACTGGAACTTAAGACGAGATAAGACTTGCAATGCCATTTTATCTTATCTGTTTCTAAAATCTATCTGTTAATGTAGTTCAACCATATAGCATCCAAATCACATGTCTGAAAGAACCAAATAATTTTTTTTTTATATATTTATAGGTCCATGAATATTATATCATAATTCACAATCTGGGTTGGCCTCTGTTAATATCTCAGATGCTTAAAATTGCTTAATATATTATCATATATAGTTCTGAAACAATGATCTTATTTGTCTTTTTTCTTATATAAAACAAAGTTCGGCCAGGAGCTTTTATGAAAGGAAGGAATTGGTTTTGACATATTCATTTGAAGTACCAAAATTTGGAGTAGATCAATAGATGTAATGATTTCTGTTGATTAATGCAGTTGCACCCGCATGGTGAAGTTGAGAGATGGGTTGAAGGCATGTGGACATGGATGAACAAATTCAAGGATGCTGTATATACTATTTTATTTGAGGTATTAAGGAGCAAATCTGTAATGAATAAACTGGTTATAGTATGCTTGATATTCATGATTGATTGCTTCTACTGACATGTAGATGCCTTCATGTGTGCCTATAAAATTTCTTGGTGTTTCTTCATTTATGCGGAGTTTCCCTATGTTTTCCTTGATATCTTCTTCTGTCATCCCCAAATTTTCCCTTTCACTTATGAGGAGTTGGGACATGGAAAGGGGGAGTAGAAGTTATCTAGGATTTGAGAAGGTTGGTTTTGGATAATGACATCAGATTTTAGATTGATCATTACTTATAAATAATTTTGAGTTTGACATGTTTGCAGTTACTCAGTACACAAGTTCTGATTGTATATTATAGTCAACTGTTGAGAAGAACAACTTGAACCAGTGTTTGATTGATCCTGATCTTACTGGTTTGGGCATTATTGTAATTTAAAATACTCTAATACGAGCTGTATTGTTTGATAGAAGCTTTTTCCTTCTTTCTTACATTGTAGACTTCTTCTGTGGAAACTAAGTTGTTGGCAATGAAATTTATGGAAATTTCAGTGTTGCTATTCACGTCAGATGCAAGTGATTTGGAAAAGTCCACTTCAGGAGGTATTCTTATTGTCTAACGTCTATGTTTTCTATTTGCTGTTAGCATCTTTTATCCTTCAGTATTGTTGCACTGAACACTATCTCATGCAAGACTATTGCATGTAGAAAGGAAGGTTAAACATTTGATACTTGTAAGGTCACTCATGTTAAATTTATATGGTTGCTTGTTTTGTGTCTCTCAGTTGTAGGTAATGGGCGTGTTTTCAATGTATCATGGTTGGTCAATGGTAATTCAGTTGTGAATCCATTGGAGCTCACATCGGAAGCAAATAAATATCTGTACAATTTCTTGGATATGTTACGGTCTGCAAATACTCTTCCTGGTCCATTGGCAATTGCTGTTGTCAATTGGTGAGTCATGGAAAAAACTATTTAGTTTCATACTTCTTCATCTTTACCATAAACGTGTACTTGCTTATAACCATTTATGTTGGGACCTGTACAAGAAGTGCATAAGGATATTTACCACTCTTGCTTTGTGTTACTTGTAACCATTGTTTCTGTGGCTGCATTGATGTTAAGCTGGTTTCGAATGATCTTACTACCATTCTTGTAGTTCAATTACATCACCGAGATCTCTGGACCAGAACCCATCATTTCTCTGTTTTCAAGCTTTGTGAATTATATACCTTGGGGCTTATTGACTCTTATATTCTCAAACTCCTTGCCAGTGATTCTCTACCCTTTTTTGGGGGTGTATTTTTAATGAGCATTGTCTGAACCCCTGACTCTCCAATTTTAGCATGAAATTTAACCTATCTCATTACTATCAAATAGGCTTGTAGGCTTTATCTACTTGGAATGTCGGGGATCCAAAAACGGCAAAAAGCCTTTACTTCCTTTGTGATACCCATGGAAGTTTTGTAAATATATCTGACTTTGCATATGGAATTGTTTGTATTTTGCTTCACATTGTTCTTTATGGGTAGATAGAGTTGCTGCAGTCCAGCTTTGGTTGTTTAGTTATGTTCCAGAACGTACAAGAATTCTGTATTTTCATTGTTGGTAACTTGGTATTCTGGTGGGCATTAATTATTATTATTAACAACAATTTGATTATATGGTTGATGCATCAAGCATGCCTCTATTGTGATGTGATTTGGCATATTTTCTTATTTGTGGGTCTTTTGTACCTTAACTTGAGGTTTTTAATTGGTATTTTTAACTGTTACCAACTTTTTCCAAGACATAATAGCTGGTAGCCTAGTAGCTGTAATTAATTCCTGTTCCTTGCATTGAATACCTTTTTGATCAATGTTTAGATCAACTTTTTGAACATAAATGTGGTACACTGAGAGCTTCTTTTGTCTCAAAAGTAATAGATGGATGGTAGAATAAAAGAACAGGTTAAGTACCAGATCAATTTCTTGTGGTGTGTTTGCAGAACGCCGAACAGCTCTTTTTTGTGGAGTGAACTGGCATTATCACTGTTGCTGCTGCATTGATGGCTCACACAGTGGACATGTGGGCTAGGCAGTGCTTGAGTTCGCATTGTCATATCTGGATAACGGCTTCTAGCTGATGGGAAGTATGTTATCCAAGTTGTAGAGATGTGAATTGATGCATGAAATGATACTGGGCATCAGTGGGGCAGTTTATGCTTTGTAAACTGTTTGAGAATATTCGCTCATCTATTGTTTTAGGCTGCAGTTTATTGCTGCATTTAGTTGGGTTTTTCATATGTATTATAACTCTGAATACACACTTAATTTTTTAAACTAATAAAAGCTTTTGTTTAATGGGGTATAGGCATAACCCCGGAGTTCATGATTGGTATTGTCTTTGTTTAGCTCTTTTGTCTCATATCTTCCGAATGTTTTGGTATTTTGCTCCATATAACAGGGTGGTTGAAATATAATTGTCGTGTTTAAATGAAGACTTATCTACTCAACCTTGTCCTAATGATTACAAATACAACTTTTGTATTCAAAATCTAAGCAGCAACTCTTTTGTTGACTATCATAGAAATTAAATGACTACAAATGCAACTTTTGTATTCAAAATCCTAATGACAAGGGAAAGGACAAGCAAGCATAAGAAATTGCTATCAGATCCATAAAAGCATATGTAGAATCAAGTAGAGAAGTTAACTGCATCGAGGAGTATCTCATAATGTATTGAATGATTTACAAATTGTGATGTTACAACCATTTAAACCATTCATTATCTGAGAAGTGTGGCAGCTAAGCATTGCTGGATAGTGCACCCAAAATGTTTCACAATGAGTTAACTGCATTATAGGATCAACATCTCCCAAGAGTGGGTTTTAAAAGATATATTTTCGCCCTTTCTTCCTAACTCAAGTGGGGAGAGCATATGATGCTTGCTTGAAGATTATCACAACCTTATGAATAAGGTCTTCTATAACCTCTACAGGTTACAGTGGTGGATGCTAGTTGGTCACAAATTTGCTGGTTAGCTAGAATACAAAGATAGTCATAGTACGCACATAGCGTTTGTACTGTCTGTGAAACTAGTTTATTTTGGACCATTTTGTTTCAGCAATGCTTAATCAGCCCTTCATGATTTCTGTTTCTCCTTTTTCATCTTCGCCTAACAGAGTAATCTATTTTTATTGGGATGTAAGGATTTTTTGTCTGCATCATGTTGGCGTGTATGATTGTTGATTTTTGTTTGTTCCTTGATGATATCATATTTCTGCATGAAATCTTTTGCCTATGTTTGGAATTTGTTGTATCAAGACTCTGGTTTGATGGAAATTTAGTGCCATTTATTGCAATATTTTTCCCTTCTTGGGATTCTTCTTGTTCTGATGGAGTTCCATTATGTTTTGGTATATTGTGTACATTATATTTAATGATTTTATGATCCTGAAGGTTCTGCAGCCATAGGATCAGTTTAGTTTCTTGCTACAGTTGATATGTAACTTTGATCTAAGGATAGGTTTTGTGCATTGCAGTCTAGCCACCATTGCTAGGAAGCGAACAAATCACTATGTTACCATATTTTCTGCACTCCTTGAGTTCCATGCCAATCCTGAAGTACTAAGAGGAGGTCACGCTTCCAGTTTACAGTATTCTCTAAGGTCTGCATTTTTAGGATTTCTAAGGAGTACTCATCCGGTCATTATTAAGGTACATCTTCGAGTTTTTTGAACTCATTTTGGGCTGGTTTTTTTATTTTGTTCTAATGGCACCTCCACTTGTAGTTCTACTGATGGTCCTTTCTGAATACTGACTACGAGCAATTTTGTTCTAATGGCACCTCCAGTAGCAGTATGTGGAAATTGAAGTTCAATATTTCAGTCTGCCTGATAGGAAAGATATATAATTGGTGGAATTGTGCTTGTAGTACAATCTTGTTATAGATAATGTCCTGTCTACCACTGTTTCCTGATTGCTACATTTTCATATTTAATCTTTCTATGTTCCATCATGTGTGTATCTAGTTAGTGATTACAGCATTTTAATTCTTCTTCAACTCAGAGGATCTCATGCTTTTTTTTAATTATTTCTTTTCGTGTTTCAATTTTATCATCCCAGTCCAGGGAAAGCCTAGTGAGAGCTTTGAGAGCAATGAATGCTGGTGATGCAGCTGATCAGGCACTTCGGCAGGTGGATAAAATGATAAGAAGTATGGAGCGTGCTTCACATGATATTAGGGCTACTGAAGTATGTGCATTTTACAACTTTCCTCCTATTTTCAACATATGTTAAATTTGATAAATTTTGTGAATTCATGTTGCCATTGCATGTTTATGATATGTAAAGCTATGAGTTAATGTGTGGAGAGATGAGACCATGGTTTAATTATTGGTTTTGCCTTATTGAGGGTGCCTACCTGCCTTTTTTCCCAGTTCTGAACACTCGTTCTAAGTCACAATCTAATTCCTTGGGTTAAAAGATATAGATTGCTTATTTAGTTGAAGATGTTTTGGATTGGCTAATTATATCTTCATGATAATCCTATTATTCTGCTTTGTGATGTTTTCACTTGTTGATTTGGTTACTTTTGTACATATGGTTGTATCTAACTAGTTCAAAGTAGTCTGTTCAAGAAGAAAACAATAACTTTTATTTTTCCCACATTGTTCTTTTAGCTGTGTAGCCTTCAAGGAAATATTGTTGTATACTTTCAGGAGATTGTTGGTTTCGGTATATAGTTTCTGCCGACATCTGCTCCTTCATGAATAGCCTCTAGTTGAGAATATGTACCTAGTAGTTTTGCATTTTGTCTCTTTCCATGAGCCCTTTTTGTTTTTATAGGACTTATCATTGTTCCCATGCTTGGAGTGTTTCTCATGGTATATTAGTTCTTCCTTCTTCTTTTTCAATCAAATGTGCCATTTCATCCCCTTTTTTTTTCTCTCTAATTACCTGTCCTCAGGATGACCAAGTCTTACCCCAGCAGTCACTTTCAGGAGATGTGATGAGAAAGAGGCCAATCCTTGATGAGCCAAATGGTACAGAGATGGCTCATAAACGATTTCGTTCTAATTCAAATGGCCAATCAGTGCATATACTTAAAGCAAATGACTCAGCGCCTGATCATTCCTCTAGTAACGGGGCTTTGTCTACAGTTCCACTGTTGAATGGCAATTTGAATCCTGTTGAACAAATGATTGCTGTGATTGCTGCTTTATTAGATGAGGGTGAGAGGGGTGCACAATCGATTGAAATTCTGATATCTGAAATTCAGCCTGATCTGCTGGCTGATATTGTTGTAGCTAATATGAAGCATTTGCCAAAGACTCCACCTTTAAATGTGGATATGCAAAATAGTTCTGTAACTGGGTCTACACAAGCTCTGGCACCTGTTGTTCCTTCATCTTCTATGCAGGCTATGCCTCTCACTCCTCAAGGGCCATTTACTTCAGCGGTTTCTGTCAGCACATCATTGCCCGATTTTCTAAGCTCCACATATCAGACAGATCCTAAACGTGATCCACGAAGGGTACGAGGGCAAGCAAACTTAGCTTTGCTTTTGGTTAATATATTCGTTTATAGGATAAAATAACGTTTTGAATATCCCTTCATCTGTTCAGCATTTTATTTGTTGTTGCTTCTTTCCAGGATCCCCGTCGTATAGATCCAAGACGAGTACCATCCGGGGCACCGACCCAGCATATCAAGGAAGAAGTTGCACCAGTGCAATCAATGGATGTTCCCGTTTCTTTAAATATTCCTGTATCAGTATCTGCAGCCTCTCATGAAGTGAACAGTTCAGCATTTTTATCATCCAATTCTGTAGCAGATGGGGAAATCAATGGAGGCTCACTGACGTCGGGCGTTGATCAGATAATGCCGAAAGACGTGGAATTGAATGATGCAGAAAAGGTTCTACCTTCTTTAGAGATTAGTGTGACCAATGACTATTCTGTGTCCCCTCCTTGTGCACTTGATACAAAGCCAGGGCAACAAGCATTGCTGGATAGTGCACCAGAAGAGCCAATCATTGCATCTTACAGGTTTGAGTCTGATGACGACTCTCCATCTGTTTCGAATACATCAGTGTCCGAGGAAACCTGTCAGGATCTGCCTCCTGTTCCATTGTATGTTGATCTGTCAGTGGCTCAAGAACAAATCCTGAGAGAAGGGGCCGTGAAACGCGTTGTTGGGTCACTTGAGAAGATACAAAACCCTGACTACTGCCAGATGAGGATGGCTGTAGTTGCTCGATTGGTTTCCCAGGTAGAGCCACTTGTCATTGGGTTTATTTAACATACTTTGATTTGATGGATAGTATCCTAGCTGATACATTAAAAAACACTGGCCCAGTATATCCAGCAAAGATGCAGGGTCTGAGCTGATACTTTAAAAAGAAAATTAGTTGCATCACTTGTGAAAGCCAAATGCTAAATTTTGAAACATGGAAGCCATGAACTATCCTTGTATTCTATTTTCTGTCTCTGGGGAGAAGGGGTATTGTGTGACTAGCACTTCTTCCAAAAGTATCATTCACTGTGGCTGCATAATCGAATATATAGTAATTATGTAGGTAGATTTTACATTCTTGATCCATTATAACTTACGTCAAATGCACTTGAACTTAGGTCATTCAATGAGGTTATTTCATGATAACATCTATTACATGACGTGCATGTGCTTCCAGAAGTCTGCCAAGTTTAATGAATCATGATGCTGCACCATATGTTTTAGGGGAAATCATGCTTTGTTTTCCTTTTGATTGCTCAGGTGGATGCTGACGATCATGTTGCCTCATTACTGCAAGAAGGCATAGTTTTGGATTACCAACGTCAACAGGTGCCATTCTTTTGTCAAAGTAACATTTATTTCACGCATTATCTTTTCATAAGGGGCAGCTTGGCATTTTTGGGAATTAATGTTTGTATGAATCTGATCCTTCTTAGCATATTTTTTGCTGCTTGAACCTCCCTTTCTAACAAAAAGAAGGCTTGCATTGTGAAAGTTCTTGAGCAAACTCTCCTTTGCTTTCCTGTGATATGATTATTCCCTTCAGCAACCTTCTATGTTTACAATAGGAATTATAGGATAGTTCAAGTTATTAGGGTTGTGCATATGGCCGGGCCTGTAAATCATGCACCCGTAATTTACAGGCTCGACCGTAGGCTTATGGTCCAGGCCCCTTTGGAACATCCCTATTTCAAGTGACGCTCATTAATATGGTTATTCTTTTGGCAGGGGCATGAGCTTCTGATGCATGTTTTATACCACCTGCACAGTTGCATAATATCAGAATCAGTTGAGCAATCCTCAGTTGATGCTGTATATGAGAGGCTCTTACTTGGGGTGGTACGCAGTGAACTTTAAACTCTCTGGTACTTCTATCCTGAATGGAAATAAAAGTTATTCTGTCTTCGTGATTTCAGGCAAAATCTTTGCTGGATACGTTGCCTGCGTCAGACAAGTCATTGAGCAGGCTTCTTGGTGAAGCTCCAGTGTTGACGAATGCTGTGTTGGAGCTGTTAGACAAGATCTGCTGTTCAGTAGGCTCTGATCAGAGAGGGAAAGATAACTACGATGGCGATCGTGTCACACAGGGACTAGGGGCTGCATGGAGCTTGATTTTGGGACGTCCTCTTCATCGTAAAACCTGCCTAAACATAGTCTTGAAGGTAACTTGGCCATGGTTGTGATGACAAGCACCATATTTTTGTATTTCATCACATTCATTCCAGTAGAAGAACCTTCGAAGAATATTTATATGACATGCATGATTTGTTAAGAGTTGCGTTCTCTACATATTGGTTTTGAGTTTTTGGATTTTATAGTTTTGTTTTTGCATTTGCAGTGTGCCATTCATTTACAAGATGACATTCGGGCAAAAGCTATCCGATTGGTATGCCCACATATCAACTTATGCTTTCTTAAAAGCTTGGTGTCATTAATTTTTACTCCACTTATGGTTTCTGGGGTCATAAAGGTTAAAAAGTATCTTTGCCTGCCTTCGAATTCACAGACTTCCACCACATACTTGATTGATGAAAATACTTGCCTGCCTTGTTCTTTCAGGTGGCAAACAAACTCTATCCGCTGAAATACTTGTCTGATGACATTGAACAATTTGCAAGAAATATGTTGATGTCAGCTGTGGACCAAGCAACAGATGCAGATGCTTTACAATCTGGATCAAGTGATCATGAGCAAGTATGAAGTGGATTTTGTGGCCTTCAATATCTTTCTGTATTGGTTAAGATAGTCTAAATGTTTTTGTTCATATCATTTATTTTATACCATGCAGAAGCTCAAGTCATTCTCTTCATGGACATTTCTAATGTGTTCCCTTTTTCAAAAAATTTGAGATATATTTTCATCCTCTGGTTTTCATTGTTGGTTTTGCTCTTCTACAAATTTCATTTTCTTCCTGGCCACTTTATAAGTTTTTCAAATCTCATTTTTCTGATCATCTTTGTTCTTCAGCTACCTAATGGTGAAGCTTCAGTGAGTGGTTCCCAGCTGTCGGAATGTGGGTCATCTCTCGATAATCCAGTGAAGGCAATGGAAACTTGTTCAGCCATGTCAGTTGTGGAAGCTCAGCGTTTGATATCCCTGTATTTTGCCCTCTGTATAAAGGTTAGTCTAAAGAACTATATTAATGTTCAAGAAAATATTTCCCAAGTCTAATTATGATTGACTTGTCAACTTTTGACCATGGTTTCAATTTCCTTTTGCAGAAGCTTAGTCTCCTTCAACTTGTTTTTAGTGTTTATGCAAATGCTGGTAAATCTGTTAAGCAGGTGGGCATTTGTTTCTGTTCAGGTTTATTGATTATCATCTAAAATATTGCTCATGTGTGTAACATTGTGACAATTGACAACGACTTTTGAAAGGTTTGGGGTCCTTTTTGGCATTTGCTACAATGCAACTAATTCATATTTTGAGACATGTTCTATATTCTAAATGCCTCTAGTATTGTTTAGTTGGGTATATAAAATACCGTATAATATCCTTTTCAATGGACCAAGACAACAGTTACTTAGTAATCAGTACTCGTCAATTTATGCAGGCTATTCATCGCCATATTTCAACTCTCTTAAGGGCATTGGGATCATCAAATACTGAATTACTTCATATGATAGCCGATTCGCCTAATGGGTGTGAGCAGCTTTTAATTCTGGTTGGTCGTCACTTCTTTAGTCTTGGCTGCTGTTCATTCATTTGAGTTCCACTATGTGATTCCCCTGTTTTAAGGCAGGATATGCTCACACTAGTTTTGTTATCCTAATAGGTGCTGCAGATGTTAACAGAACAAGCAACACCTTCTTCTGATCTCATTGCCACTGTTAAACATTTATATGAAACTAAAGTGAAGGTCTGTTTATTACTTCAGTGCTCTGATATTCCATCCAGAACATACATGGTCTCTCTTTCTAATTTTATTTGTTTTGTTCCTTTTGGATTGTATTACAGGATGCATCGATTCTAATCCCAGTGCTATCTTCTTTATCCAAAAATGAGGTCCTTTTACTTTTCGGATTTTCAGTTTCCTTATCCTCTGTTTTTGCATTTATTCCACTCATGGAAGACTTCATTTGATAATATGCTATTAAGATCATGTCTTTTTTTTTAATAATATCGTCTGTATATCTGTTTACAATTAGTCTAAGGATTGAAGTGGTGAATTTGTGGTTTTAATGTAATAGCAAAATAGCAACGTCAAATACATCAAAGCAAAAAGGAATAAGACCTTAATCTTTTTCTTATATTTCATATGATCTTGAGAAACAAGTTGTGAGCTATAAAAGAAACAGCACTATACTGTGGTGCTCTATCTCTGGGGAATCTTTAACATATGTTCCTATTGTTTCAGGTTTTGCCTATTTTTCCTCGGCTTGTCGATCTTCCATTGGACAAGTTTCAAACTGCCCTGGCCCACATATTGCAGGTGATCAACATTCTTTTCATTATCAATTTTCATTAGACCGATGTTGGAAATATATGTAAACCAAAAGGGAGGTGGGGGTTCAGTCCTGATAAAAAATACGTCTCCATTTAGTCTGAAGGAATCAATTTTGAAGATCATGGGTTTGAATCACATGGAGTTGGTGGGGGCAACTCTAAAAGAAAATGAAATTTGGGTGGGGGGTTGCCTTTAAAGGAGGGGCAGATCTAACAATCAAATTATTTTTTAACGGTTAGGATCTTCCCAACTTGATGGTAGAGTTACCCCATCAACTCCATGGGATCCCCTTATGAACACCATGTGACCTTTTGCTCGATGTTACATGTAAGAAGAGTAGAAAATAGAAATATGGTTACCATTGATGGTTACTATTTTCTTTTTCAGTCTGTTGACCTACTGTGTGGGAAGTACAGTTAGTCTCCAGACAACACACCCACTAAGATTTTTCTCTTCTCAATAAAGAAGGAAGTTTTGGTATCTTTATGCAACTAAGCTTATATGAATTCTCACATCTTTCAGGCAACAAGTACCATTTGAGGATTTGACCCTAATGTTTATGGAACTTGTGGACAGCATTTAAATTAAAATACTTAAAATATTAGGTCAATAAAATAACTCTTGGACGCCATCTAAATTAAAATAGTTGGTCATTTCAGAATCTTTAAACTGGGATATTAGGTTAAAGTTTAGGTTGAAGTGTTAAACTGTTAAAGCAGTTAGAATTGTACAATTTCTTGAAGTAAGATCTTAGCCATTGGAAAAATTATCCAATTTCCTGATTTGGTACTGATTATCTGCTTCTGAATCCTTCACTTGTCAAGATATCCCTATTTCCTAATTTACGTCTATTGATCAGCTTTAAGGCTCCTGGATTTAGCTTACTTCATCTCAGTTTTATTTGAGCTGTTATGTTTTCTTTTAAGTAAGTTTGAGTTACAATAATCTTGATTAATATTGCAGGGTTCTGCGCACACTGGTCCAGCATTAACACCAGCTGAGGTTTTGGTTGCAATTCATGACATCAATCCAGAGAAAGAAGGAATTCCACTTAAAAAGGCAGGTTCTATTTAATCTGCTTGACTTGGGACACATGGTCAGCTTTTAAATAGTAAATGATCTATAAGGTTCACTGGCTGGTCCTTGTCAGTCATGAATCTGCTTTTGCATCACTAATTCTAGGATTTTGTCTGATGCAGTATAAGGCACTCCATATTACAAGCCCATATTGGTTTGGACTTTGGACATAAGTGTTGACGATAAAAAACAATTTAAATCCCACTTCTTTTGTACATTTACTGCTTTAGAAAATTATATATTCCTTTTTGGATCTCCAAGGGCCTTTAAAAGGCTTTAGAAAATTATGTCTTGCAATTGCTAAAGGTGTCCATAATAATTGTCCCTGCTAAATTAGTATATTGGTTTTCTCAGGTAATTGAAGCCTGTTCGGCCTGTTTTGAGCAACGCACAGTGTTCACACATCAGGCCTTAGCAAAGGCTTTGAACCAAATGGTAACATTATTTGCCCAATCATGCAAATTTTGCCTTTCTAATTTCTATTCTATGTTAGATGAAGCTAAATTCAATTCTCATATTGCCAGGTGGATCAGACTCAACTACCTTTACTTTTTATGAGAACCGTAATCCAGTCGATTGATGCTTTCCCTACATTGGTATCATTCTCTTCATCTGCTTTGTGTGATTTGTCTTATTTAATGACCTTGACAATGATAAATGAGGCAACTGTATTATGGAAATATAGTTATGAGTTGATCAATGAAAACTTAGCTTACAATCTGATGTTCTTCATTTAAATCTAATCTATATCTAGCTGATTAGATGTAAGCACAAATATGAGCCTTTTAGAGAAGTCTTTTAAGATGTCATGTGATATGATGGGATCAAAATAGATTGCCTATTTACGAGGTACACGGTGGTGTGACCTGCAGGTTGACTTTTTCATGGAAATTCTATCCAAGCTTGTGAGAAGACAGGTGATGTTGATCAGCACACCCTAGCCTTCAAGTTTGCTCATTTGATCAGCACACCCTAGCCTTCAAGTTTGCTCATTCTATCAATTGGGAAACTAACTCTTTATACTAAATCCGTTTAGATATGGAAAATGCCAAAGCTCTGGGTTGGATTCTTGAAATGCATCTCTCAGACACAACCACATTCTTTCCATGTATTATTACAGGTACAAAATTGCTTCCCTCTTTGTAATGTATTATTGCAGTTGAAATATTGATTAGTTCCTCTTTGCTTTCATGTGCTGCTGCTTTTAGTTGCCGCCTCCACCACTTGAGAGTGCTTTGAACAAGCATCCAAACCTCAGACACTCCCTCGCTGCTTTTGCTAGCCAACCAAATGTCAGAGCATCATTGCCTAGGTACCTAGATCTCGTCAAATGTGTAGCTATTTCAAAGATTGATCCAATTCTGTTTAAAATTGGGAGTTCATATTTTTCCTTCAGTAATGAACTTGATTTTTATGCACAGATTGGATGCGAATTAGAATTAAACTTGAAATTTCGGCATCAAGCTTGCACAGGAAACCTCCATCTTTATGTTCCATTTACAGGAATTAACTTTTCACTACTTAGTGAAGGGAAATATATCGTTTACGTGACATTTTCTATAATCAGTTTATATTGAACCTCCAAAGTCTTGTTAATTCCAACCTTCTGCGTTTCTCATGATTATGGGAGTGTTTCAAGTCTTGGGAGCTTCTAATCTGCCTTTGACTATTCCGAAAATAACAATGAAGTTGGTATCCATTGGCAGATCAACCTTGGCGGTTCTTGGTCTTGCAAATGAATCACATTCGCAGCAACCACACCTCGTACCTGCTATAAACGCCTCCAACGCAGACCCTTCTGTTCATGGGTAGCAACAGCGTGACGAGCAAAGATCTTGATCCTGACTGATTTGATTCACAGGCCAAAATGAGGCTGGATCATTGATCTGGTTGCAGGCCCCGGCGAATATTGTATTATAAGAATTGAGTCGTCAGAAGCCTTTGCACCAGAATGAACCGAGAGACGAAGCAACAGGAGGGGAATGAAAAACGACAACTCCTATCCAACGGCGTACAGATTGGGTACGACTGGGACGCCAGGGAAGAAGATTATGGAAATGTTTTTAATTTTTCGACGAGGCTATGTACCATATTTGTACAGGATTTATCTTTTTCGATGCTCACCCTTTTTACCTCCCACTGTCTCTTATCCCGGCGGGTTTATTGTCAATTTTGACAATGTTCTTCCTGCGGGATTTGTGTTTGTGGAATAATATGTTTAGGCAGCAGTTAAATGTGAACTTATCATTCGACTTATCAACTGATTAAAACAAACTTTCAGAACACACCAGGCATATAAAGTGTCCCATAAAATGCAAAAGTTAACCCCACAGGAGAAATTAATCGCTAATTTATGTAAGAAGTTATACTGTTCGTTGGAGACATTTGTCAAGCTCACAATGAAGGATCGAAAGAATACAATCTCTATCGACTTGAATTTTTTTTCATTTTATTAATAGCATTCATAGCATTTCAAAACTCATTTGTTTATTATAACTAGAAATGCATTCCCGTGCTACGCACGGGTCATTATTTAGTATGTTAAACTTTAAATCTTATATGCAACATACCTGACATCTTTGAAAATGTTATTTACACATTAATGTGGCTATGGTTTTGGCCTTTTATATATGCTCATGCCATTAGTCTTATATTACAATTAGACCTGTCAAACGGGTCATTCGGGTCGAGTTCGGGTCGGGTCACTTCGGGTCCCGGGTAATACGGGTTTTGGGTATTTTCGGGTCCCGGGTAATAAGGGTTTGACCGGGTTTTCGGGTCATTTCAGGTCGATTTCGGGTTGGTCAATTTTTTCTTTTTTAAATTTAAAAAAATCATGATTTGATAATTTTGCGATAAATTTAAAATTCTAAAGTTAAAGACGTTGTTCATAAGTTCCGGTGCTTGTAATTATATACTATATTTGATCTAAAATATTTGATTTTTATTATTTCTCGTAATTTTTAATAAAATGTAATAATATATAAAATATCAAATTTTCAAATAATTTTTTAAAAATAATTTCATGCAATTAGTAATAAGCATAGAATTGTTTTAATGTTTTAATATTTTTTAGAATTTTTATCTTCTTAAAAAAGTCCGTTGAAAAATAAAAAAATCAAATACTATCGATCGGACGGAGTATTACACAATACAAATAAATATAAAAGTTGATTTGAAAATGAAATATCAAGTGATTGTAATTATAAAATGTAATAAATTAGAATCTCCATAAAAAAATTTAATCATATATAATTATAAATCAATCGGGTCACCGGGTGAAATGGGTAAATCGGGTCAAAATTACCGGGTCAATCGGGTCACCAGGTCGAAACCCAGATTACCCAGAAAATTTTCGGGTTTTCGGGTTCGGGTTGGAAAAAATTTCCGGTTCGAAATTCCCGGATTCGGGTCGAAATTTTTTCGAGCGTTCGGGTCGGGTCGACCGGGTCGGGTTGTGTTTTGACAGGTCTAATTACAATCTTTCATATACTGATTTTATCCCTTATTACTTAAGTTAAATAATACTCCCTCCGTTAATTAAAACTTGACGTTTTACTATTCACGCACGCTTTTTTGAGGTGTTAAAAACTATATAAAATATTAACTTTTTTAACATATTTTTTAAATAATTTCATACTTGTGACTATTAATTATGAATTTATAAAAACAAATTTAAAAAATATTAATATTTCATATAGTTTTTATCATTCTAAAAAAGCGTGCATTAATAGTAAACGACAAGTTTTAATTAACAGAGGGAGTATAATTTAGCATGTACAATATTTATTCTTATACTATACTCCCTCCGTTCAGAAATAAACTTTTTTTTTTTCAAAAATAATTTTAAACTTATAACTAATAAGTCTAAAATATATATATAAAAAATTGATTAAAATTTTGATATTTTATATAGTTTTAAGCTCCTTAAAAAACTTGTCAAAATGTCAAATGACACATAATTCTGAACGGATGGAGTATTTAATAGAATTGATCCGTTTTATGACAAATTAAAATATGTTTTAATGTTTAGAAAAATATTTATTTTATTTTGGCAATTGATAACCACTTAATTTGCATAAAATTATATATTCTTATTTTTGACAACATTTATTTAATCACATTTTGTAAAAAAAATAATATATTATTATCAATGTTTTAACATTAATATAAAGTAAGGCCCTCTATTTTTTTATTCATTAAATAATATTAAACATAAATAATATATGTCTTATAATGACAATTATAACCATTAGTTAAACATAAAATATTTAATTTAAAAAAAATCTTTTTAGATAAAAATGTATTAGTAGTTATGGTGCTACATCAAAAAAAAATATTATAATTCTATTGTCTAAGAAACCATTAGAATTTTTATAACGAAAAAATATTAAATATTTTTTATCTAATAAATTCAAGGCAGTAAACTAATATAATTAAAAAATACAAAAATAGTGTAGTTAAGGGGAGTTGAACCCTTGACCTCATGCATATAAATTATTCCTTAACCATTAGGCTAACCTTTTGATTTTTTATGCTAATATTTAATAATATTAGATTATTTTTTTAATTATTTAATAGGTGCAATTAATGGGCTTTCACTCAAATTTATATATAATATAGATTATATTTACAAATATACCATTTTCTATCAATTATTTTCATTCTATGATTATATTATTATATTCTTTTTATTAATAAAATATTTATAATATTATTTATATTTAAAAATGACTAAATTATGAGAATATTTAATAAAATAAATTTATAACAACATGCAAAATAATACTATTTGTATATTTTTTTTTTCCAAAATACGATCAAACATGTAAAATTGATGTCTATATGTAAAGAAAAATAAATCTAGTATTAGGGTAATTTTTTTTTTTTTTTACATTTTTAGTATTGAAAATTGCATTTTATATACTACGTACTATCGCACACCGATCTGTTCTCTCTGCAACCCAACCCGATGATGACACATGTCCTCCAATGCGTCAGAGATGCAGGCTGTTGTTGAGGATAACATGTTGCGTTTTGTTCTTGTACAACGTGAAATGATGTCGTTTTGGCATCAACTTCCCGGGGGGAAAATATTGAGATTAACACAATATTGTAGGATATTTACTACAACGATGCTTGACCTGTTTTTAATTTTTAATAAATTCAATGATCGATGTTGGCCTAATGCCGATAAAAATGCCTTGATGATGATGAAGGGTATAATCAATTTTTAAAAGACAAAATCTTACTCCGGTGTCTAAACTTAATTTTGATAGATCCCTCCTCTCCGACGGGGTAGGGTCCTACGATTATCTCGCTCATCTTGTTAATGTGGTGAGCACCTCATTCTGGTTCCGACGGCCGTACGCTCTTAGGGTTGGATTAAAAGACGTTAGTAATCTTAACATTTAACATATCCAAATCAAATTTGATAATTACCCTATTAATGCAGTGCCGATTGGAAATGTTTTTGTAATATTGAGATGATAATCTCTTTTTTTTTTTTTTTGGTTAAATGAGATGATAATCTCTAATTCCCGCTTAGATCTACTTACATTTTAGTATGATTCAAATTCAGCATATATTTAGAAAAATCAACTATAGTCGATTGATCAACTCATATTCTCATACGTAAAGATCCTCTAAAATATACTAAGACAGGATCGTAGACTTCTCGAATTAACTCTCTCTCATACCATCATTGTTTTGGTCTGCTCACTATTAGCTTACCAAAATTGTACTTTGTTGAGCATGAGACCAGTCCAGATAACATATTTTGAATACCAGATGAATGAATCAATGCTTAGCAATCAAGCAACAAGGTAGATAATTGGTTAGCGTCTTTACTTTTTATCGTCATAAGATGCCTCAACCCATAAGAAATCAGGGATACAGTGAACATACCAAAATTACAAGCTTAGGGGTGCTCAGGGAGATCCAACTCCTACAACTCCGATCCCTACATGCCACATGACTCGTTTCCAGTCTTCCAGATCCATTCTTGAGGGGTTAGGTTTCGTTGAAGACGATAAAGACAGCATCTCATAAATTGTCCTTTCCATCAGCTCTTCTGTCCAGATTGATCAAATAGTCTTTGAAGAATGTTCTGCATCAGCAGAAAGGGATGATGTTATGTGCCGAGTTTTGTATCTTCAAGCTGAAAATCTCAGTAGACTCCGAAGCTGCAAGCTAAGGGAAAAAAAATGCAGGATGGAATAGTAAGTGACATACCGGACAATTGCTACTTAATTTGAGTCCCTGGTGGAGCTCAAGTGGTGAAACTAGAAGCTTCACGGGACGGAACTCAACAGATTGGTTGTATCCCCTGTTGTCTGTGAAGCAAATGAGTTCGCATTGAACAAGGTGTTCAAAGGCCTGCACAAGGACGACAGCTATACGAGTCAGATGAAGAACTGGACTAAGTTTACATGATCAGGACCTTGAGAAATGAAAGACTGACCCGTAGACAAACACTACGTGCATAATAGTCAGGAATCTGGAATGAATCATGCACGGCTTTGTATTCTGCAATACATGCTTAGTAAGTGATGGGGATGACATCAGCAAAAGAGAAACTATTTAAAGGAAGTCCGGATGCAGACCTTTCATGACAGAGTTGAAGTTGTATGAGTTTTGCTCTCTTGCTTCCAATCTCTTCATACACACTAGTATATAAAGCTCTAATATGGAACATTCTGCATTAACAGATCAAGATACATATATTCAGATAAGAGCGCTCGTGTTTATAGCTATATAAATTACATGATTGTTGTTTATTCTAGTAAAAACTAATTTCAATCTGTATAGTTATAATATAATTGTTAATAAGAGTGCTTCTTAGTTCTGAAAAGACAACAGACCTTTCAAACAATCAAGCTTTGGCTGCCTTTGTACAGCCAATATTGCAGTGCTGAAGTTATCAACTGACAGGAGACCTGACTTCAAATCCATCGAGGAAACAGCCACAAACCTTTATACGACGACGACACTTGTCAGTGTATAAGAAAATCAAGTCGTTCAAACTGAAAGAAGAAGCAATATACTTTAAAAAAAAAGTGCTTCTCAAGTTGGTTAAGAACTTACAGGAGCCTCAACAACTGATGAACACTAGAATCAAAATCTGTTAGTCTGTTAATTATATCTTTGAACTTCTCATCCACCAATATGGTCTGTCAACCGTCAAGGAATTTTGACAGATCAAATAAGAGAGTGGCAACATTCAACAATATAAGCTAATAAATTCTTAATGCTTGATTAATCTGTTTATCATCTTGCAGGTATGGTACCAAAAAAGAATAATAGTGTGGCTGCACAACTTAAGGAGAAACCAAAATTCTTGAAAGCCACAAGCCATTTATGTTAGGATCTATTCAAGCTGCGTTGTAAAAGCCGATGAAGGAAAACAAATTTTTCCAGGAGAATGAATAGTGGCCAAGAAAATACTAGAAAGATATAGAGAGACAATGAGCATGATCTATGTTTAAATTTAAGCCTAAAAATGGTATGACATCAAAGCATATCTCATCTGCAATCAAAAGGATACACGGAGCCTTTTGTTGAATTTTTCAGTATATTCACGAGGCAAGCTGAGCTCTGTTGGCAAGGACAATATATGCTCAAGTAATCTGCAAAAAGGAAGAAAAGATGTTGTGTGAGAAAAATAGCAGTGGCAGATTTAGGCTGGATATGCCAATGAAAAATTGCAGTGGCAGATATTGTGTGAGAAAAAGATACCCCCACAAGTCTTCCTTTGCGGGAGGAGAGAACAACAGCTTCCTGTGTGAAAAGCGAGATCTCACTCTTTTTTCCAGGAGTTGATCTGCATCCTGCATCATTTCCAGCATAAAATTTCGATGTTCCTTATTTCTTAAGAGCTATCACTCCTATCAGGTAGCACATCAAACAACAATCAACTTTTGTATATTTTCACCTGTACTTCTTAGCATTCTTTGAGGTTGAAGTGATAAGTGTTGAATATTTTCTCCATATATGATAAGCCATGGGACATCTTGGTATATTGATTGCCGAATGATCATAAATATGGGGAAAAAAAAGCATAGAGATGGTCCACAATGAACTATAGCCTACAATAAAATCTGGGGCAACTTACCAGCCGGCAGCTTATGCCAATCACAACAGCTTGTGATGTCACGGACTGCAATGCATCTAAGATGCTATAGAGTAATCTTTGTTTCCCCTGCGAATAATAAAAGAAACAAACAAAATTTGTGAAAACTTAAAGACCTGATACAGTTTTTATTATTATTATTATTTTATTATTATTATTATTATTATTATTATTATTATTATTATTATTATTATTATTATTATTTCCATCCTCTTTAAAACAACATTTGACGAAAAAGGCTAGAATTGCAATATTAGACTATTTGACATAATTATTTTATTTTAAAAAAAAAAGAATTGCCAGAACTTATCAACTTGTAAGGTACATATAGGCACAGAATTATAGTGAGGTCCTCGCCTGAGTAAATAGATCAAACTCATCGAGCACAAACACTACTGTTTTATGCGCCAAGCCACACTCTCTGGTAGGCAGTACACAAACACAAGAAACAAAAACTCGTTATCTGGAAATTTCATCATCATGAGTAGACTCATGGACCCAACAAGATACTTTATCGTTACCGTAGAATTGCAATCATGAATTGAGAGTTGTCATCAAATGATGCCTGCAATACACAGAATATACAAGAAACTTTTACACTACAAGCCTGAAAGAATCCAAGATTTAGCTAAAGGCACATTCATGAGAAACAGACAATCAATTACCATTTTTGAATACATCAGCTGATGTTCTACGCATAATTGTCTGGAAATTTCCTAAAAGAATAACAATAATGCAAATTGAGAGTATATAAAACATAAGATATACATAATATAGATAAGAATCTTCTTTCTACTTAAGTTTTGGATTATAATGAACCTTACCTTCATTGCACAGTTGTCATCACAGTGCAGAAGCCCATTTAACCGAATCTGGAAATGTTACAACCAACACATCAAAATCAAACATATGCTCTCAATCAAGCATAATCAATTTAAGGGAATTTCACATGGGATTAAATGTTCTGAAGCATAATTTTAATAAATCAGTAGCTAATTAGGCACCATTATTTAAATTGAAGAATGGATGGATGATAAAGAATATTAGATGATGGTCAATATGGGGAAAAACGATCGATCAAACAGTGATTTACACTTTACAGGTCATTGGAAGTTAGATAGGCTAATTTTCAAGACCAAGAAACCAAAACAAAAAACAAGCTGGCATTACCACAGATATCATATCAGGATATTCAGCCAACAAATCCTTAAGAACAAGCTCCAAAACCTAACTCAAGGAAATCACAAACAAGGACAGAAATTAGTGGATAAAAGTAGAGCTGGTCACTGGAATTTCTGCTGAATGCGGAATAGGAAAAGGGAACCACGAACCGCAGTTTTACCGCAGCCGCGAGGTCCAAGGAGCAATGCTGAGTTGTTGCAGGCCTCGGTGACTGAGCCAGAGATGATGAACTTCAACTTGCTGCAAAATTTCACAAAACCCCCCACTTCCAATTTAACAAGAAGCATTGCACCCAAAGCAAATTTCCGTCCTTTATGATTATTTGGAAGCAACCAAACAAGGAGGGGAAAGAAAGGACGAACCTGTAATTGCTATCAGGAGAGGAAGAGAAAGCTGAAAATATGAAATGGGGGTCACATATTCGGCTTCGGAGAAGAACTAGGGCTTCCTCTGCTGGGATTCGTCCTCCCATTTGAGTTTCCTATTTCACTGCAGCAATCTAGGTAGCACAAAAACGGACAAAATACACACAATGGAAGCAGTAATTCAAATATGGGAGCAGTGACGGAGCCAGGGAGGATCCTGCAGGGTCAATTGAACTCCCTTGTCAGAGGTTAGAGGTGAGTTCTTGCGTAGTTAGCCGCCGTGATCGAGTCAGGACCCCCCTCTGCGATGGCCGCCGTGAAGGCCGCACGCAGCAAGGGCTTCTTTGTGATAAAGCGACGTCGTTTTGTATTTTTTTTTTTGTTTTTTAACGGAAATTTCGCGTGGTACCCTCGAGATACTAGCATTTTCGTGCGGTGTACAAAACTTTAACTAATTTCGTGTGGTACCCCTGAATTTATTAAAAATTTTGCCTCGTGCCCTTGTCTAATTTATACTAACAGAAGCGTTACTTCTCCGTTTGATTTTAATAATAATAAAATAAAAATAAAAATCTGAAAGAAAGGAAGTCAATAGAACAGACCTGGTTCGAGGAGGTGACATAGGCAAGCGGAGCAGAGACACAACAAGGAGGCGGCCACCGTGGAGGAGGAGGCCACGCACGCTTTTTTAGAATGATAAAAACTATATAAAATATTTATTTTTTATAAATTTTTTTAACAAGTTTGTACTTATTAATAATAACTACGAAATTGTTAAAAAAAATTATTAAAAAACTAGATATTTTATATAGTTTTTATCTCATAAAAAAGTGTGTGTGAATAGTAAAGTGACATGTTTTGCCGGACGGAGGGAGTATATATTATATACCACTAATAAATTAAAAAAAAACGGAAATTTCGTCAGGTACCCCTGAGGTATCGGCTTTTTCGCGCGGTGTACAAGAGTTTTACCAATTTCACCCGGTACCCCTGAGTGTTATTATAATTTCGTCTCCTACCCCTCTCATGTTTAAATTAACAACTCCGTTAGTTTTCTTCTTAAAAAAAAAGAAGGATACTGGTCGGTTGACGCCAAACAAGGTAGAAAGAAGTGACAGGCGAGCGATACAGAGAGAGGGACACAGTCACAGAGGTCGACAGAGGAAGGAAGAAAGGGGAAAGCAACATACGCCGGCCGGCGACGTCGACTGTAGTTGGAGGCCGCGCCAGATTCCACTGGAGAGGATGGGCGGACTCATTGAGAGGAGAAGAGCGGCGGTACAGATACGGCCTTGCAGATAGAGAAGGAGACACCGATGAAGCTCGAAAGATAAGGTGAAATAGGTAGTTCGGCGTCGACTAGAGTCTGAATGGAGGAGTTGAGTCATTGGCTACACAAAGAAAGTAAGTAGTCTTTGAAAATTTTCGATAATTAGGGTTTTGGATTTGGGATTTTGAATATACGTTTGTGAATTTGAGGATTGGAGTTGCTATCTTAAAATCACATCAGAATTTTGGAGTTACTATCTTAAATTTTTGAGTTTGTGTTTCGAATTAGGAGTCTCAGAATCTGTCTGTCGCACTGAACGGGAAGTTCGTGCATTTTCGTTATTTGAATCAGGGGTTTCGAATTAGGGGGATCTTAATTTTTTTTTTTGAGTTTGTGAATTTCTGTTACTTGAACTGGAAGTTCGTGAATTCTGTGAGATTGGTTATATATTGATGTTGAAGGACTGAATTGAATATGGAAAAGGATTAAGATGTCATTTGAATTTTTTTAGTCTGTCAATTTATCTCATTTGAAATTCTATCATCCAATGCTTTGTTGTAAATTGAGAATTGGGGTTTGGGGATAGGAATTCGTGGTCGGATTCAATTGAGAATGACAAAACTTGTGTAAAACTCTTGTCTTCTGTTCTTACTTCAATCCACTTTGTTGCTGCAGCATTTTCTTGATATTTGGATGACGGCATTACCACAAATAGACATGTATTGGCTCGATCTTGTCTAGCCTGCACATAAATTAGTCTATTTGGTTTCTTCTTAGCCTTGGTTAAGGTAGTGAACTAAACACCAATTTCTTGGGTCATCTAACAGCTAGTTAATGATCATCAGAGGTGTAAGGATTGATGCTTCAAGGGAGAAAGAAATACAATAGAAGTCCCCATTCCTTAGATTGAGAAGATTAATATTGTACTCCATAGTGTTTAGTGACACACTTTTTATATTAGCTTATTAGCTCAATGGGTAGAGCAATGTGTTTTGTACACATAGACGTGGGTTCAAATCCCACATAGGCTACAAGTTCTTTAATTTGGTTGCTATGATTAAGGTGTTGAACTCAGTCACTTATTAGATTGATTTTTTGAGATGATGGCATTATGTGGTATTTCAAACTAACGTGCTAATCCCTTTTTTTAGGAGGATGTTAATGCCTTCTCTATTGTAGAGTTTGCAAGGGACAACCGCTTAGTAGGGAGATGGTGCAAGATGATATGTCTATCATCTTGAACTTTAAATCTCTCATCTTGCAATTGCATTTTAAATTTGTAATGGCTGATACCCTTCTATACGTGACCCAAAAATGAGTTGCAGCTAGGCTGGAAATACCAGCTAGCTAGCTGAATCTGTCTACAGATGTAGAAATAGAAATAGAATTACAACACTAACACTCTTTCTTGTGTGAAAATCAAAGCACTCTTTACTTAATATTCTCGAATCAATAAAATTTGACCTAGATCATAACCATCAGATAACTTGTATGGAAATAAAGAAACATGATCAATGGACAAACATAAAAAACATAAGATCAATAAAAACTTATAGTCTATGCGGGATTCAAACCCACATTAATGTGTAGAACACATTGCTCTACCAATTGAGCTAATAAACTAATATAAAACGAGAGCGTCACTAAACACTACGGATTAGTGAGGAATGAAGGACTTTAACATAGGTGAGCAATAAAGATTTTACCTGGATGCCATAGAGGTTGCAAACGTAGAAGTCAAATTGCCTGTGATGACAGATTGGCTATGCAAGGATATTGTATACCTGAATAGATCTTAAGTTTGTATCTCTGAGCATATCTTAATCTACTGAAAAGTTTGGCTGTTTTCACAAGACTATTAGCATTCAGCCATCCAAGCAAGAAATTAACATTTGCTGATAAGAAAATTGAGAGAGCTGAAATCTAACAAAATCCCAACAAAATTTATGTTCAATGGTATATATGAGAAATAGGTACAACATGTTAATTAAAGCTGCTTGGTCAGCTTCAATTTTTTACTAGCAAAGTTGCCACAAATTAAGATCCTATACAATCCAAGTAAACAACAAACCTCGCCAAACAAAAGTATCAGAGTTACTGAAATCAGAATGACACCCCAAGCTGTAACAAGGCTATATATCAAGGAAAATAGGAAGTGCAAATTAGACAATTTGAATAACCATCCAAACTAACAAAATTCCAAACTCGAAAAATGTTGTCTTCACTTATTTTGTTGTTCAGTTAGAGTGTGGTACTACCATAAGATCCATAAGTTGCAAGGTGAGAAATTAATGTATTGAAATTAAAAATATTTTTTTTCTTAAATGTATATTTTAGTTTCAAATCTCTTCGAAAAAAGTCTAATTACAATTGATTGTCTCATTCAACGATTCCACTGACATGATGATCTCGTTGCTTCATTTGATTCGTTTGATGTTACATTTTGAGGAGATGTAACTACGTTCGATAAGCATAAGATCGACCAAACAGATATGTTTTTTGTTTTGATTACCCGAAAACCAATAAGACTCAGACAATTTTAATTCCAAACTACTCCGTAAAACTAACAAAATTAGCAAATCCAAACTCAATTTTCCAAACTAACCCAAACTGTAACAAGGCTATCAAGGAATCTAAACCCAAAATTCCAAACTAAAACTAACAAAATTAGCAACTCCAAACTCGAATTGTAATCCAATTTCACACTAAACCCTAATTTTTGAAAAGGGTTTCAAGTCTCACATACTTGCCGGCCTCGCACCACCCTCTTTCGATGGATTCGACCTAGTGCGGCGCGGCGTGGCCTCCTCCTCCACGGTGGTCGCCTCCTTGTTGTGTCTCTGCTCCGCTTGCCTATGTCGCCTCCTCGAACCAGGTCTGTTCTATCGACTTCCTTTCTTTCAGATTTTTATTTTTATTTTATTATTATTAATATCAAACGGAGAAGTAACGCTTCTGTTAGTATATGATGTACATAATTGTACCTTTGTTTATTGCATCTTTTGACTTCATATTTCATTTGATTTCCGAATAAAAGTTTCAAAAGCATATGATCTCGTGTAAGAATGAGCTAAAGTGTAAGAAATAGAGTCTACACGAGTTTTGGGCTAACTATGCAGGAATTCGATGAAATTGGAGTCAAAACGGACAAGCCGAGTGAAGCTGAGAAGAGGTCGATATCGACTGGAGACATCGATATCGACCCTGGATTTCGACACGACTTCTGAGTGTCGAGATAACCACACAAACCAGACTAGAAGCATCGATATCGACACACATACATCGATATCGACCATCGTCATAGACATCGACTGGAGTTGGACAAGTCGAGCAGACACACAAGCATCGATATCGACCTCTGGTGTCGATATCGACCCTACCTCGACAGAAGATAAATCCGATTTTGAGGCTCGGATTGCGAAGTCTATCATCGAAGCCATGAGTTATCTCGTTCTTTTAGATATTAGCAGTTGTTTGTTATCTTTTCCTTTAAGTTTTATCAAAATAAAAGACCTATCCTAAATTGCTCGGATAGAGTTAATAGTTTAGATAGGAGTTACGATCCTCGGATAGCGAGGATTAGTAGTCTATAAATAAAGCCTTAGGGGCTGATTTGTGAGGGGATCGAATCATAGAATCATCGAAGACAATAGACAATAGATAGTTAGGTTTTTTGAGCTTTAAAGTTTCAAGCGCTTACGATAGTTGGCGTTGAGATTGTAAAGATTCGAAATTTTTCCATTTATGCAAGTTATTTCAATTCAAGACATGTCTACGATCAACATGAGTGAGTAGTTCCCCTTTCTTCTAGGGTCGGGGTGAGCCCGACGATAGCCATGATGGTAAGGTAAGTACGTCGTTAAAGAATGTATATTTTATCTCCTTCTACCTTGTTCTTCATCTTTAAATGCGAATTTAAGGAACTCATGTTGTAAAACTTGGGTAGTAATTAGGGTTTCTATTCAAAAGATTATAAACTCAATTATGACTAAGGTAGACACCAATTAGGTTAAGTAATTGAAAAATCTCTTTTCCTATTGGTCGGTTTAGGTGAAAGCCTTTTCCTTTATGATAAAAGCATGCATCTTTAGTCGATCCTTACTTCTACTATCATGGTTGTCGTCGCGGTAATCCTTGACTTTGGAAGACTTTTTCCTTTATTAAGTTTACATTAAAATTTGCCCGCCGTTCGTTGAGTCATCGAAAAACCCAACACCTTGCTTATTTCTGATCATTGCTTCCTTCCCATCCTTGATTCTTCGGCCTTTTCTTTGCCGACAAAACCACTAACTCACTGCAGGAAAGACATCGATATCGACAACAGAGGTCGATATCGACCAAAACTGATAGATCGACGGTTTTCTGAGTCGATCTCGAGACTCCTGGGAAACTTCTGCAAGCATCGATATCGACCCCCTTGTGTCGAAATCGACCCCCTGTATCGACTGGCAGACTTCTGAGCCAGTCGATTTCGTGAACTAACCTCGATATCGACCACCACCAGTCGATATCGACTACAGTTTTTGTTTCTACAGGTTTTCTGTTGCAGAGGACATCGACAGCCAAGGTCGACATCGAGGTCTGACATCGAGATCGAGGCTTCTGGTCGAACATAAAGGACGTGTCTTCAACGCTACTAGGATCCCGCTGACTCGCTTCCTCGTGGATCGAACCTGATTCCCTACTACTATAGCGGGGAGTCTTGAATTTATTTGAAGAGGCTAAGAGTTGTATTGGTTTATATTTTTATTGTATATTTCGATTCAATTCTCCCCATGTCAGTATAAATTAGACAAGGGCACGAGGCAAAATTTTTAATAAATTCAGGGGTACCACACGAAATTAGTTAAAGTTTTGTACACCGCACGAAAATGCTAGTATCTCGAGGGTACCACGCGAAATTTCCGAAAAGTAAAATATTTTGTACTGTAGTATTCTTTATCGGATGGGATATCATGTTTTTTTTATGTTGCTATTTACCCCTTTTTACTATTTACACCACATACCCTATTTTTTCATTTTTTAAAAATAGATTTTACGTCTCTTAAATCACAAATGTGTGACTTAAGAGGAATAGGATATTTATATGTAAAATACACTACGCCTATTGATCGTTTATGTTCATTTTAGCGACATCAATAAACTACTAAAGTAATCCTATCATCTACGAATCCTCAATGTCATCATCATCATCCTCCTCGTCATCTCAACTCTCCTCCCCTATCTCCGGGACTGTCGATGGGAAGGCGGGGCTCCTGGGTCGTATGCGGTAGGCGAAAGATTCTTGCACATTCTGAATGCCCATTGAAGTAGATGGCGGAAGTGGACCCATAGACTATAACGACATGGTAAGCATCGCTGTAAATGATGAGCTCGTATCAAATGAAGAGCCAACATTTGCTGACATATGCGACGGTGGACACCAGAACGAGGTAGAAAATGTCTGTGCTGCCCATTGGGAGAGTGAAGATGGAATGCACTCCGAAGCTCATGGAGGTGTACACCCAAACGACGATGCAAACTCATACGTCGGAGCACTACTTGAAGGCCCAGCATACACAGGTGGTTGCACACGGCCATCAGATCCCGACGCTGGACCATACCCCGACTGTTCAGCATGTCCTGGGGGCGATGCAAAGCTCGAATGGCCAGCATACCCTGAATGGCTTCCATCTCCCGAATGATGGGACGGGTGTGGTGACGATTGTAGGAAAGATGAGCTTGCACCGTAGAAACCACCCCCAAAGTAGGCTTGGTCGAAAGAGACTCAATCCAAAACCTCAGAACTTTGCGATGACACGTACTCGCCAAAGGATGCCACTATACCAGCAAGACCTGAATAATCGTGCAGCTGCGATGCTTGTTGCGCGATGTCTGCTACATGTCGCCCTCGATCGCCTACGTCAGATACATAGTGTCCCTACAAATAGATACGAGTACAAATGAGCATTGGCAATCTCAGCACATGTTATTGCAATAGTTGATATAATCTACTCAGGAGTGTGTATATATCAAGTGCGGTCGGCAGGTATCGTCTGATGGCCTCCATCGCCTGATCGAATTCCGCTCGTTCCTTCACATATGCAGCGTTCTTCAACAGAGCCTTTAGGGGGCAATTTTTGAACGTGTTGTTGACATTTGATGCAAGATGTCGGATGTAGAATCGATGGTGGGCATTAGGTGGCATCCAATGAGGATGTTGCATCGCCCTAAGGATGCCCCGATGGCGATCATAAATAACACAGAGCCTAGTGCACTACGTAACTCGTTCGCGGATGAGCTGCATGAACCACGACCAACTTTCAGTGTTCTCACTCTCGACAATTGCATAGGCCAATGGGAATATGTGGTTGTCAGCATCGATCGACATATCCATAAGCAACACTCCTTTGTACTTCCCATAAAGGTGGGTGCCATCAATAGAGATCACCGGTCTGCAGTGATTGAACTCGGTAATGACCGACCCGAATGCCCAAAAAACACGATGGAACATCCTCATCGCCGTAGTTGGGTCCGCGATTGTCGAGAGCTCAAATACCGACCTTGGGTTGGTAATGACTAATGCATCTAGTAAGCGTGGCAGCTGGGCATATGAGTCCTCCCAATCCCCATAAATCTTTGCAATTGCTCGTTGCTTTCCATCCCATGCCCTGAAGTACGATGTAACGGCCCGGATATAAATACCCGGGCTATGTTTCGAAGGTTGGATACCTTCGTTCGGATGTTGCAATTCAGGTACGGGTCGAGGTTTCAAACCTCTAAGGATCAGTATTTAAAGCGGGGATTTCGAAACCCAAGCAATCGAAGTCGCGGAAATTCGTTTGAACGAAAATGCGAAAGCGGAATTAAAGTACAACTTGCCACGGCGGAGCCGGGTCAAAACCAAAACATAGTGGGTGATTGCCATTTTATCCAGTTAGAATATTAGCCGGATTCTTCGGTTCACCAAGAGATTCCCCGTCACAGAAGCAAGGAGCAAACAAGAGCGGTACCTAATTAACACTATCCACGAAGTCAGACCCGGTAATCGCCTGCGGGTCCTCTGACCACGCTGAGGCCACATAACATGCCTATACCTAAATAAAGGATGACTAATGCAGTACAAGATTTAAATCACATAAGCATGCTTGACATTTATAATATGCGGAAAAACTGTAAAGGGCCCAAGACAATGCCAAGTGACATATCCCTCTCCTACCTCTGCACCCCTTCCCGTTAGTGCATAGACTGGCCAGTTCGGTGCTATAGCATAGCAATTTCCTCGTGGTGGTGTACAAACCACGACATCATCATATCATATCATATCATATCATATCATCTCATCGCTTGCCCGATGGTGCTGGGCTATCATATCATGCTCATATCGACTCGATTGACTCAGGGCAACCCGATGGGACTGGGCTACCCTATGACCCTAGCAAAGACTATAGGACTATCACAGATAACGACCGTTCTATATTCAAACACACATAGTAACCACATGCTCAGTTCAATGCAATCCTAGCATGATACTACATGGCATGCTTTAATATGCAACACCTACACATCATATGACACATCAGGCAGGAGGTCCAGGTTACTGAGTAAGTCCCGTAGGATACTTATCTGAAGATGCAGAACATCAAGATAACACAAGCAAGGGCCCAAATGCAAGTCCAAAGCAATCCAAAAGCAATACACACCTATCATCAAGTCATTGTCATAAGCTACCGGACCAACACTCATACGCACGAAACCCAAGTTCTCAACATACTCAAAACCAACCGATAGTAAAACCATTTTTCAAGACTTTTCCGATATGATCAACATCAACCAAAATCATTCTTCCAATTTCCTTCTCAAAACCAACATCGTCAAGCCAAGACAAAATCCCGACATTTGAAATGACACTTTTAATATAACTTCAAGCTCAAGATCAATAGTTCAAGTTCCGTCAAATCCCTTCTTTAATATTGAATATTAAAATAATATTTCAAAACTCATTTCCCAAAGTTTCCAAACTCTTAAATCTCAAGTTAAGTCAACTCATTTTCAAAATAATTCCTCAAATCATACTTGGCCAAATTCTGACATTAAACATTTAAATCCGTAAAGTCAATTTCTCAAAATCATAGTATAGAAATAGTTCCGGCATTTCTTACTTATTTAAAGACATCACCTTAAAATCATTTAATAAAGCATTTATTAATCACACTTCTCAAATATTACTTTAAAACTCCATTTTTAAAAAACATCTAATAACACACTCCAACTAATATTTAAATATAATAAATTACCAAAATCAATCCATTTTAATAACCCACATTTATAAAACAACAACACTAAATTACTTTATCATTTCTAAAACATTTATTAAAACACCACATAATATCATGATAATATATATATATCAAATAATACCATTTTTAATCACTTTTATAATATCTACTAACAAAATAAAATACCAACATCACATAAGGTATAACATATATATAACCCAATATCAATTAATATTACTTTTAAAACCATTCTATAATATATATTAATATTTTCAGAATATATATATACATATCCAAAAAAATCAGAAATAACATATAATATACCATATATATATATATATATAATAACATAACACATAATATAAATTTAACACATAACCATAATATAAATATCCAAAACTCAACCCACAGCCCAACTCTCCAGCCCTTTGAAATCTGATTTTTAAACCCATGAATGGCCCAAAGAAAATAGGCCTAACCCAAGCCAAAATCGGATCCCCATAAGCCCAAGGTGAGGGCCCAACCCGCATGCCCCTACCCGGATCTGAAATGAAAAGGAAAAGAGGTGAACCGGATAATGAACTGAACCGGCCAAAAAAGAGAAAAGAGGGTGGCGGTTCAGTTGAACCCGTCTTCCCCCATCTGTTCAACGGTAGGAAGAACAAGGCTCACTTGCCTAGAACCGAGGGAAGGGAGAGGAAAGGGGGGCCGACGGCGGCGCTCCCGGCTCCAACCTCGACTCCGGAAACCGCACAGGGACGGAAAGGAAGGAAGAGAGAGAGAGAAAGGGGCTCACCGAGAGGGCTTCGAAGCTTCGTCGGAGGTTTGTCGGAGTTCTTCGGGGCGCGTCGGAGACACGATACGCACTGGCTTGGCCTAGGACGACTAAACGAGGGTTAAAGGTGAACCTTTTCGTGGTTTCGAGGTGAAAGGAGGGAGGAGGGGACCTTACCGCACTTGAACCCGGAAAGCAGGGGAGGGGCGATGAGAGGCGGCGCTGGGCGGCGACGGTGGCTCCTCTGGCGGCTCCTGGTTGCTGCTAGCGCTTCTAGATTGGCGTCGGAGATGTTGCTGCTACTGGCTCACAAGAGGAGGGGAGGTGCTCGGTGGTTCGAAGAGAAGCAGAGGGAGGAGCGCTCGAAGCTCCGGGGGTGCCCAGTTGGTGCTCGGGAGTGCTCGGGGGCTGGTTGGAAATCAAGAGGATGGTGATGGTGAGAGTGGTGTGTTAGAGGAGGAGAGGAGAGATGATGAAGGTGGTGCGGTGGTGGTTCGGTGGTGGTCTAGAAAATGGAGGAAGGATGGCTTGAGAGCTTATTTGGGGGGGGGGGGATAGTTTCCTGGAATTGAAAGAGAATAAGAGAGAGGAGAGTGTGGGTTTGTGGATGCAGAGAGCAAATGGAAGAGAGAGGGAGGAGAGGCTGAGGGTATGAAGCAGAGGGCAAGGAGAGGCTTGACACTTTGTCAAATATGGTGAAACATCAATTGAGGGAGGAGGTACTGCTGCACAAAAGGCAGAAGGATGGAGGAGTGTGTGCTGGGGGACCTCAACGGGAGGGGGAGAGAGAGAGAGAAGAAAGAAAGAAAGAAAAAGGAAAAGAAATGATTATATATGTGGTCCCAACATAAAATGCAAGGAGAATATACCCGACATTCAAATTCGAAACCCGCTAATCCCGACTCTATCAAATCCCGACTAAATCAACTTTAAATTGAACTTTCAATTAAATTTCCAGATAATCAGAACGAAATTAATTTATCAAGACTTGCAACTCGAAAGCGGAATCAAATTCCGTCAAAAGAATCAAAATTCTAAAATGATGCCGGAAGGATTTTGAAAATCGAAACTTACGCTCGAGGACGGGTTTTCTTCAAACCTTATAAACCGGATAAAATAATATATTTCATATTTCTATAGAATAATAATATACTAATAAATAAAATATATTCAGTCTTTACATACGATACCAAGACATCGTACTTTAAATTGATTATCTTTATGATGACATTTGGTCGGAGTGTTCTGTCAACCCGAAGGAGTGGGATAATCTCACGACATAAGAACTCCACAGTGACAATGCGATTATCCAGAGCCATCACATCCTCCACGCATATATCATCATGAGGACCTGCATATGATATTATCATCCATAACCCAAGGATGGCATCAACTTGCCTCGCGGTCAGTTTCCATGTACATCCACATGAAGTAGCTCAACTACAGACTGCGAAATACCTCTGAGTATTGTGCTTCAAAACCTGAAATGATTTTTTGTTGGAGATGGAGTAAACTTGCATCTGGTATATCAACTCTTCTATGTTGTTGAAGAACAACCCCTTCTGGAATTCCATTCCGCACGTGAAAGTGGTTGACGGGTCCCATGTTGTCCATGTGTCCAGCTCTTGGGTGATGGGTTCGTGCGCATCGTTCCAAGATGGAGTTATACTCGCAGCTGCTTTCATGATAATCTCATTGGCCTTCTCCCTTGTCAATTCGACATCTTCCCCCCTCAGGATCGTCGGTGCACTCCTCTTCTTGATGCAAATCGTCTTTATGGTCGATCCCAAATGCATCCGCTTCAATATTGTCAATTATTTCTGAATCGATCAAGGTAGCCTGAGATGTGCTAGTTTGGCTCCCACCTTGAACGTTGGCCAAGAGACTAGAGACCCTCGTTGTCCATGTCTATATGTATTTGTATTATATCTTGTGAATAATTTCTCATATAATATTAATGTATAATAAATTGTGCGTACATTTTATACTATCATAATTACTTTTTCTCCTAACGTCTCATATAATACTTATATATGCACTACAACAATCATTTTTCACTTCTAAAATTTTATATATCGTAATTACTTATTTTCATATCGTAATTACTTATTTTCCCAACTTCTCATATAATACTTATACATCTACTATAACAACTATTTTTCACTTCTAAAATTCCATTTACTAAATTATTTATTATAAATTTCTCATATACTCAATTAATAATAATACATTTCTCATCAATCACTTCTAAAATTTCATATATCAATTCCATATATCAATATATTACTACTATAATAAATTATTTTTGCCTTCTAAAATTTCCTACACGAATCTTAAATTGCAACATTACAACATTGTCATATAACACTTACCAAATTTTCACCTAATTTTTTTTTCCATCATATGTCATTATTTTCCAAATTTTTTGTATATTATAAAACTCCTGCAAATTTTATTTTTCAATTCTATTATCTCTTATACCCATTCTACAATCAAATAATTCCACCATTTTCATACAAAAAGGGCTACGTATTTTATGCAAATATAGATCTACTAATACATATTTCATACAAAAAATTCCATCTTTTTTCAATTTTACCCAAAGTTTAATATACTATTAATAAATCTACTATAAAAATCAATTTATACTTATATTATTTCAATTTTAATATTTTCCGCCAAAATACAAATCGAAGATTTGGTTACAAACCATTTTGTCGGGAATGTCGGGATCTTATGGGGGTCGCGAGGCTGCTGTTGTCCCTATCTTCTCCAACAGATCTTGCACCCTTCACCACAACCGAAGGCGGTGGCGGCGGTTTCTTCCTTAATCACCACCAAGGGAATGGGATTTTGGGCTAATTCGAGGGCTTTGGGTGTTGATTACAGAAATTTCAAGGGCTTGGCGATTTGTGGCTACTCGGTTATGGGGGCTATGGCTGTCTTCGATGGCAAAGATGTGGGGGATGAGTTGTGGCTACTCGGGTATGGGGGTTAGGGTTAAATAGGAGGATCAGTTTTGTTTTTTCTGGAGGAAGAAGGGTGAGTCACTGTTAGGAACAACGACTCATGTGGAGAATATATTCCCCGGGGGAATCTGTGCAGGCGGGCAAGGGGCCGGGTTTGCAGTTGAATGTTGACCTACCCCAGAGTCGTTGTTTGTAACAGCGAATCTGGGTATTTCCTTTTTTTGTTTACGACTTAAAAAAAACAAAATGGGAGAGTCGCTGTTTGAAACAACGACTCTCCCAGTATATATATTTTTTTTACGATTTCAGTTAATATAAAACCCAAAACCGTAAAAAATTTTTTATTATTTTTTAAAACATTGGGTAAAGTCGTTGTTTGAAACAACAACTTTACCCTGTTTTGGCTAAATCGCTAAAAACTTTCAAAGATTGGCTATTCTTATGATAACTTTGAGTTTTTTGGCCAAATCGGGAAAAAAAAATCGAAAAAAATATATATGCAGATGGCACTTTCATTTTTATTTTACAAAGAAAAATTTGGGTGGTTGCTTCTGATGTGGTGGCCCAATGGTGTGGAGTAAGGGGAGGGGTTAGGAGGTCTCGGGTTCGATCTCTCCCTCGACCTCTTTCCTTAGGTGAATATTCAAGGTTTGTCTTGCTTCCTACCAGTCGGTCGATGGAAACGGTTTACTTGGTGTGTGGCCAGCTGGGTCACGCGACCGGCCGGGGTTTGCCACCAAATGGTGGGTTTCCTCGTCATCAAAAAATAAAGAAATTGGATGGCCATCAGTTCATTGTCGAATGTCTCCCAAGGACATCCGTTAGAATGAGGCCTAAAGCATGTGCATTTGTGAGTCTTAGCCTTGGACCATTAACTTACTTTTTTCATGTCACGTTAGCTTAATGGACCCATTACAACTTTTTAAATTTTCACCACATTAGTGAAACCGAGTCTTGGACCCTTAAATTACCTTTTATTATTTTTTCTTTTTATTTATTCAATTCTTCCATTATTATTATTATAAGTCATGAATTTATAATAACACATCATAAAAATATTTTTTTGATGTTTTAAAAATATGGGTATTATTCGGATAAAAAAAGAAATTTCACAAACATATGCAAGAAGAGTAGGGGTGAGCACAAATTCCGTAAATCCCGTCCTGTCTTGATCCCAGCTGTAAAAAAAAATTCAATCCCATCCCGCTTATGCTTTGCGGGACGGGGCGCGGGACAGAGAGTTCTTGTCCTGTAAATTTTATCTTGTCCCGCATATATATATATAATTAAACTTAATAAAAATATCTAAGAATATATTAATATTACATATATTTATGGCCAACTAAGATATTGGGTCCAGAGCATTCGAAAATGTCTTTTTTCTTCATTATAAACTAAGCAAGTGAAAACAGTAGCACTTCATTTCATGCCCACAAAAAAAACCAGTAGTTTTTCATTCCTATTTTAGGATTCCTTAGGAAATTAGGAATCATGTAATACTTTTGCTAATTATGTAAGAGTGTAAGAGTATATGTAAGAATTTATTTTTGGAGTTTATTGGATTGTTTTAGAATTATTTTTTTTCTATGAGGGACAAGTCTCGTCCCGTCCTGATCTCATTCCGCAAAAAATACATTGGATGGGACGTGGAATTATCCCAATCTCGTCCTGTCATGTCCCATGCCTACCCCTAAAGAAGAGTGTCTATGTGTAGATAAAATTAAAATAAATTTAAAAGTAAAATTTTTTATTTTTTAAAAACAATTGAAAATAACCGAAAATTATTTAAAAGCAAATAAAATATAAGTTATGCCACATGACTTCTAAGAGTCTTACTTTTTGGATATTTTATATTAGAAACTTAAATCATGGACTCTTACATTTAATTTTTTTTTTTACCATTTTTTCATATGTGATAATTGATAAAAAAAGCCTTAAGGCTCACTATTTTTTTTATACAGGTAAGGATTTGGATGAGGTTAGTCCCTACTAGACCACCATTCAAGAGCATCCTTGCGGATGAGATTACAAAGATGCCTATCTAGCTGAGTATCTGGTGTGGCATCAGACTGGAAAAGGCGAGAGATGTGGTCGGCGCATCTATTTATCTCTCGGAAGCAATGCGACAAACTAACATGCTAAAAGGACTGGAGCAGGAGGAGGATGTCTGTCATAAACATCTCAATTTCCCACGGGCCGGACCAGCATCCCTTGATTGCGTTGATCACAGTAAGGCCGGTTGTCACCTTCGATGTGGATACTGGACAAACCCAACTCTTTTGCCATCTGGATGCCCAATAGAAGTCCCATAGCTTCTGTCATGAGTGGTGACTTGAGTGTAAGCTGCTTACCTCCGCAGCCAATTAGTGACCCCGTGTGGTCACGAATGATGAAACCTGCACCAGAAGAACCAGAGTAGTTGTTACTACCGTCGAAATTTATTTTAAAGGTTCCTTCGGGTGGTTTATTCCATCGCAGGTGTCGTTTCTTTCAGGTTCGTGTTATTTTTGTGGTAGCATTAATGCTTGTTTTATCTAAATGTTTTGTTTTTTTCCCAATTCATGATTGTTTGTCTTGTCATGTTTACCATGTTTTGGGTTATCACAATGTTTTCATTGTCGAAGATTTTCTTATTTCTGTATGTCCAGAGACACCACCATGCAATTGCTAGTTTTTTCCTTTGTTCTGGAGATATTATTTCAAATAGTATTGACATAATTCTCTTTATATCTTGTTCGTTTTTGTCTAATTCTTCTAGTCGTTTTCCTATTCCAGGGTTGATTTTTTGTATGAGGTTTTTAATGATGTAGCATTGAGTGAATAAGTGAGGTGGAGATTCATCGCACGCGTTACATAGGACGCATGCAGAAGGAAGGGCCACTCCTTTGGCGTTTAATCTAGTCTTTGTTGGGATTCCATCGTTATACAATTTCCATAAGAAGTTCTTTATTTTCGGGGCTATATCTATGGCCAGATCCATGCCGTTTTAGGTGGTGTGATTCTATTGTTTTCTGTAATGTGTCGAAGCGCACTCGCGGTGCTGAACCATCCAGATCTATCTCTTCTCCAGTATAGTCTGTCCTCTATTTGGTGTACTGGGATGAATGTCGCTTCAATCTTTTCGATGACAGATGTTGGTAGCATGTGTATGAGGTCGATAGTGTTCCATCATCTATTTTCGTTTATGTATTTCTCTACTTTGTCGCTTTTGTTGATCATATCTGGCATAAGGCATCTATTTTCTAGTGTGTTATCGTCTAACCATCAGTCCAAAAGTTTATCGTTTTTCCATTTCCTATTTGTCATATGAGGCCTTTACATAATTCGTCTTTTATCTCCATTAGTTTTTTCCATTGCCAAGACGATTTTTCTTTCCTTTCGTAGGTTAGAATGTGTTCATCTTTCAAATACTTATGCGAGATGGTTTGGACCCATAGGTTTTCTGGTTCAGCAAGTATTTTCCATAGCAGTTTCATCTATAAAGCTGAGTTCATGTCTTTTGTTTTGTGGATACCTGCTCCACCGTTTTCTTTTCTCTTATAAACTTTGTCCCACCCAATTAGTAGCTTGTACGATGAATCTTTATTTCAGAAAAAAAAATTATGTTTACCTGATCAAGTTCTTTGTGCATGGAGCTTGGGAGAATGAAGTTCTGCATGAAAAAACTTGGTTTTGCCGCTAGGTTTGTTCTGATAAGGGTGGCTCTTCCTTCTTGGGATAGCGCGTTTGCACGCCATTTTGATAGTTGTGATTTTGTCTTGCAGATCGTTTCTTCAAATGTTGTTTTATTGACTCTGCCGTTATTGAACATGCTCTAAAGATGTCTTCTTCTTATCAGGTAGACTCAATAAGAAAGAATTTATTCATTTTCACGCTTTTCATGCACGAGATTTTCCTCAATTGAATATTTAAAATTGAGCAGAAAGTAACCATTCGTTTGTTTTTAGGTAAGGAAAGGTAATAACTAACCTTTCAAGTTTGGTCCATTTTAAAGTTAATTTATGAGAAAATGGTGGTAAATAGCGCAAAAAAAAACTTTGTAAAGTTAGCCCTAACCCTTGAAATATAGCAAAAGTGACCCAGTTTGCCCAAAAATTGCACAAAAGTGCAAGTCACTTCAACCGGTTTCAGGGGTAAAGGGGGCAAAAAAAGGGGGGAAAATGAGTGAAGCATTAAATGTTAGGAAAAAAATGAAAAGGAAAACTGAAAAGAAAAAAAAGATTGTTACATTTAATGCAGGTCAAATCGAAAGAAATGTGGGGAAAAAAGAAAAGCGGGTGTAAAAAGGAAAGGGAATCTGGGTTCCCGTTTCATTTTCGGTGACATGGTTTTTAAATTAGGTGACATGATGTTTAAGTTTGGATGACACGGGGAATCTGGGTTCCATCTTATGAACGTACTTGGTTTTCAAATGTTTCGGTGGAAATGCAGATGCGTTAAGTCTTTCAAGTGACACGAACATACAAACAGGTGACATGATTCATTTCGAAAACAAATTGAATGTGAAACTCTGAACCGTGACACGGTAATTCTTTCAGGTGACAAGGTCATACAAACAGGTGATAGGGCAGACACACTCAGAAATGTGAAACTTTAAAATCAAACAAGTGACACGGTAAATCCTTCAGGTGACATGACCATACAAACAGGTGACATGCACAATTCATATTGCTGACATATGTGATTTACAGAATAAGAAGCGTAAGATAACACCAGGTTTCTGGTAAAGAAAAGTGACACGGGAGATTATGATCACGGATAAGGACACAGATTAAAGACGACAAGTGCTCTGCAACTGGAACTTCAGGCTGAGAGCTTGTCTTCCATGGTGGCATCTCTTTTGTCTTAGATTATGCAGAGGGGAGGAAGAAAATAAGTAGCAAACATCCATCCGCCTTCCTTGAACACCCAATAACCATCGAAGATGAGGGTGACGCATACCAAGGCGTTTCCACCTGAAAATGAAACGAGGGATGAGAGCAAAGGTTCATGGGTATCTACTTTTCGCCATAGATGAGGAGTACTTCGTCAAATACACTTAACCATTGCATCTGAGAACAACGGTTTTTGGGAAATCATGGTGACACGGGGATTCTGATCACTAACAAGGGCACCGAAAGAAGGCGACAAATGCTCTGCAACTGGAACTGCAAGCCGAGAGCTTGTCTTCCATGATGAACGTTCTCCATCTCTTTCTCCATTTCTTTCTTCTGCATAAGATGTGAGAGAAGAGAGAAAATGAAACCGGGGAGAGCTTGTCTTCCATGGTGGAATGTTCTCCATCTTTTTCTCAATTTCTTTGGCGCCAAACCCAAATTTCACCAAATCTCCTTCCCTCCTCATGTGTTCCCTCCTCAGCTACAACCTAGAATCGACCCAAGAGGTCAACTTTTTTTTTTTCAAAACTAGACCCCTAGTCTAGGCGTGGCCACGGGTCCGACCCGGCGGGTCGATGGGTTCGACCCGCCGGGTCAAGGGTCGGGGAAGGGTGACCCGAACCCTAACCCGGGAATCCCACGGGTTGGCGGGTTCGGGTCACCCGGCGGGTTCTAGGGTCGACGGGTCGACCCGGGGGGTCGAAACCCGTCGGGTATCTGGCGTGTCGACCCGTCGGGTATTATTTTTATAAAACGTAAATAAACGCAGAAAAAACGTAAATAACTTACTAATGTCCATATTTTAACTGAGAAAGAACACTAATAATAAAGTTACAAATATTTGGCCATAGCTAGTTTCTCTGGATGCTTTAATTGGATATGACGACTAAAGTTCCCATATCCTCCTCCATTCGGGTGCGTGAAGACCATCCCGCAAAAGTTACAACTGACGTTGCAACTGTTTTCATCCCTCGGGTGCTTTGTGAACCAGCATGTGAAAATAGCGGCCCGAACTTGGGCCACACTCAACTGACTCAAGAGCCTGTGAGTTTCTTGTCGCGGGACTTGGACACTGGATTCGCCATCCTCATCATCGTGTCGCGGGCCTGAAACTCTGGATTCGCAATCGCTTGTCCTGCTGCTCATCACGACGCGGGGCTTAATACAGAGCGTTTTCAGAGTTTGAGATGAGGTGTGAGTAAAATGGGAGGGAGGTGAGGCTTATTTATAGCCAAAATCGGGAGGCAAAAGAAGAAAGGAGACCGTTGGGCAACGTTCGACCCGGCGGGTCCAACGGTCGACCCGGCGGGTCGAACGTTGGAATGTCGAACGTTGCCCACTTTTTTTAAAATTTTACGGATGGTTTCGCACTTGAGCAGTTTAGCTTTGTAGCCTGATGGTTTTGTACTACGTTTTACAAATATTCAGTTTATTTTATGTCATTATGTCACTCGTAAATCGTAATACGGTTCGAAAATCGAAACCGTGATTATGTGTACATCGACAGTCGACACTACCCACACTGACATACACATAACATGAGTATATGACACTAACACGAAGTCTCTAACAGTGTGACACACTCAGACTTCACACACCTGCACTGCTAGAGCCTAGAGTCCTAGACGACCTAGACACAGAGTCACCTGAGGCCGAGCCGGCGAGGCCGAACCTCCTTAGATTTGCATCTTGTCGGGATGCTTCCTCGTTATATGAAGCTTTAGATTTCCGTAACCGGCGCCTCTCGTAACCTTGAACTTGTGACCACAATGACGACAAACCGCTTCGACCTTCCCCAGCCCCAGGTCTAGCTCGATCTTGTCGAAATGGTTTTCGAACAAAGTCACAGATTGAGCGGACATGATAATATTATTACGAAAATGAAATGTATGAGTGTAATGAAATGAAATGAACAAAGGAGACAAGATTTATAGGCGTTTTGGGTTGAGCTAGCCGTTGCACAACGGCTAGAAATTTCAAAAAAGTAGGTTCGACCCGGCGGGTCGACCCGCCGGGTCCAACCCGCCGGGTCAGCGGGTTTTAAAACCCCCGACCCTAACCCTAACCCGCAACCCGCCTTGACCCTTTGACCCGAGAACCCGCACCCGCCGGGTCACTGACCCGCCGGGTCAGTGACCCGTATGACCCGGCGGGTCACGGGTCGACCCGTAACCCGTGGCCACGCCTACCCTAGTCCACTTTTACAATTCTCCCAAAACCATGACATTTTTGCAAAGTTTTTTTAAAAAAAATATCTAGTTATATATGCAAAAACCCCTTAATTTATTGATCAATATCCTAACCATTACTTTCATTTTCTCATTTTCTAATAAAAATTTATTTCATTTTTTCATTTGATTATCTAATTTGAGAATAAGATAATCATATCCTCTAGAATGTTCTAACCATTTTCCTCTCCCTTCTCTACACTCACAAAAAAGTGATGATCATATAAATTTTACATATAAAATTTAATTCATTTTCCTTTTATTTCTTTCTACTCAAACAAACAAGACCTAAAAGTGCTAAAATGAAAAGGTTTCCGGATATAGTATATCTTTATAGGCACACGCACATTCGATCGATCCATACCCCTAAAAAACAATGTACAAAGAATATGTTAAATGTAGCAATAGATTTATAATTTTAATTATAAAAATTTTGGGCGGTGTTAAGCGCACCACAAGAAATTGGGTGGGGCACCCAAAAATAAAATGTACTTCCGTCTTTTAGAAATGGAAGTTAAGTCATTTTATTTATTTTCTTTTTTTATTTTTTAAAAAATATTATGCATAACTTCCGTGTTTTAAACACGAAAGGTCAAATCTGTATTTTGCCTTCCGTTTTTAAAACACGAGAGGTAAAAGCTGTATTTTGCCTTCCTTTTTTAAAACACGAGAGGCAAAAGTTACTTTTTGCCTTCCGTTTTTAAAAAACGAAAGTACATGTGCTCGATACCATTGCTTGGGGTACATGTGCTCTTGCACTCCTATATCGTCAATTGGGCGAGGCTTCCAGGGCAGAGACAAAGCAGATGTCTGGTTTCGGGACTCTCCTCCATGTATTTAATTCACCCAACTATATAGTTCATACTCCCTCCGTTCGACAAAACTTGTCATTTTAGCTTCTTTCACAAGTTTTAAGGCAATTAACAAATGTACTAATTTACCCTCAATTATTACCCTTCTTTTTTACTTTATCGAAAACTACAACTAACAAACCATCAATCATATCAAAGGTATTTTTGTAAAGTGAAGGGCAAAATACCTACAATGACAAGTTTTTTTGAACAAAAATAACACCCTAAAATGACAAGTTTTGCCGAACGGAGGGAGTATATTTCAATTTTGATTTGGACTAATTTGGTTATTTTTGGTAGGAAGTTGAATATATATGAATTATATTTAGTGGTAAAGCCTTCAAGTCTAATTATTGATTACGTCATTATAGATTTGGCTTCAGTTAGGCTTTATAATTCTAGATCTAACTATGGATAATGATGACACAGTATGAGCAGATTTATTTTTCTTTAATTTATCTATACTTTCTCTGTAGATGTGGATATGACATTATTTTCCATCCATGCGTACATCTGTCAAACTCAATGTGGAGGATGATGGTGGAAATGTGTTGCCATTTGGGTTTGCACCCGACATTGACCGGACAAAGGTGAAGATGGACCTTAGCAGACTGGTGATATATGAAAGTGGTTTGACACATTAAAAGTGGATAATGTGTGCTGGTGGCCATACAAGAGACCTGTTCGGGATTTAGAAGGCCCAGAATCAGTGTCATTCTATAGAGGGCTCATCGGCAATATGGGAATGTATGAGCCTTACTATCAGGATCGTGTTGTTCGCCAGTTTGGACGGGTCCAGCATATACCCCTTCCACCATTCAAGCCCTATGAAGTAGACAGGCCAAACAACCCGCATGCGTACATTGCTGCCTACAGTGACCAATATGACTTATGGGGCGATAGGGATCGCCATGAGTGTCAGTTTATAACAGATATGGGCCCATTGTCTTTGGCTCCATGGGAGGTTTCTGATGATTACTTTGATTATCACATTCGACATGGTAAACCATTTCTTCTACCGAGCTCATACATATCAAATCCCCCTGTGCGTCCCATTCCCCCCCCCCCCGATGATAGACCTTGAGGAGGTAAAGTTTAAATTCATTCGCCCATAAATATCATATATGTAATGTTATATAAACACATAGATTTTTTTTTGTCATTCATTCGAATTTTGATGCAGCGTCGTCAACATGTTGTTATCATGGTGCTTGAGCTACACGAGCGTGGGGAGGGTGCATCCGCAGATGAGATAGCTTTGTTGCATCGTGTGTTGATGGGTGATGATCTAGTGCCGCGTGTCGCCCTAGAGTGGATGACATCCCAACATCAGCAAGTAGAACCCAGCCAGCATCGTTACTACTCCCAAGAGTAGTTTATTATGTTGATTACTCTAAATTTGTAGTTTAGTATGTAGACCTATTAGTTGGACGTTGTCGGTTTTGAAATTTCTTTTGTTCAACGTCCTTATTTTGCAACTCTATGAAAAGTTTATTTTTGTCTCTTTAGTTTGTGAGTAAGTTTGTTATGTCGATGAAATGATATATATATGGTTTAGTATTGTTGACCGATGAGTTTAATTTATTTTAAACTTATGATGTAATAAAATCTACAAGAAATCAAAAGTTTTGAATGTTTGTTCGCAAAGCCAATAAACCTTTCTTTTACATTCAACGATAAGTTTTGAATTTCATTTAAAATTAAAGTTTTGATTGGTTTTATTTTTTATTTATTTTTCTTCCTCTTTACCATGACTTTAACTTAGGCCTCGTTTGGTTACACTTTTACTTCCCGGGAAGTACAAATTCGTAGGAATTGGTTTTCAAAATATGCGTTTGGTACAATTTTTTTAAACTAAAAAACACAGGAATTAGAATTCCCAGGAATTGGAATTCCTACAAAATGGAGGAATTCAACTTACCATGAGGGGGGTGGGTAAGATGTACTTCCCCCTTTTCTTCCCCAAATCTTTTATTTATTTTATTATTTTCATGAAGAAAATCTCTAATTAGTCCTTATTAATTAGATGAATTTATTTATATATAAAGGTTATAAAAGTAATTTAAAACCAATTGTTGTCAAATATCCGTGTTGAACCAAACAAAATACAGTAATTGAGTTCATAGGAATTTATTTGCAAACAAACATATTTTCATACTTCCCGAGAAGTAGAATTCATGGGAATTCTATTTCCCATGAAGTAAGTTCCCAGGAATTGAAATTCCTACATTTAACCAAACGAGCCCTTAGTGAGCAAAATTGAATCCCCGTTATTTTATACGACCTCTAAAATATTTAGTTTTTATGTTCTGTTTAAGTTAATTGTTTTAGAATATATCAGTTTATATCACATATACTTTTATATAACTATTTTGGTTGTGTTTGTTCGTATCAATATATATGTTATTGTAAAGTATCACAAATCATTATCAAAATGTAACTAATTGAATTTTAAGGATTTTAATATATTTTAGTTATTATTTATTTTCTATTATTATTTGATTTTTTTTTATTAATTATATTAACAAATTTTTATATAAAAAAATCAAATCTTTATAAAACATTATATTAAATGATATCAAAATGTAATTTATGCAATATATTTGATTATTTACTCTTTATTGGATAAATAAGTAAAAAAAATATTAAACAATATGTAAATAAGAGTACTTACTGTTATAGGATATACTAAAATATAATTTATTAACACAACGCGCAAGGGCGTGGGTAACCGTTACAATATTTTTTTATTAAATTTATGTGGATTTTCAATTTTTTTTAACAAAAAAAAAGTTAAAATCTTCTCGTTTGTTTTTTCTACTTTAAAAATTGTACTCCCGTATTTAAAAAATAGGAGACATAAAATATATATACTCTCGTTTTTCAAACACGAGAGTTATAATTAAAAAGTGTACTTTCATTTTTAAAATATAAAAGTACAACCTAGTTTTGCCTTCCGTTTTTTAAAAACGGAAGGTATAATTAAAAGTGTACTTCCCTTTTTAAAATATAAAAGTACAATCCAGTTTTGCCTTCCGTTTTTTAAAAACGGAAGACAAAAATAAAAGTTGTACTCTCATTTTTCAAAAACGGAAGTACAGTTTCTATTTACAACTCCCGCGTTTCAAACACGGAAGGTATAAATTAATCTCTCAGTTACCCTTCCGTTTTTAGGACACGGAAGTACAAAATCTTTTTGGGTGCCCACTCGAAATCTTTTGTGTAGGAATTAGGGGACGCCAATATGTAAGTTAATTATCATGTGCATTGAATTTTCTATCTCAATATCTTTTGTTTAGGAAATTTCCTTCGTACAGATTATTTGGAATTTCATAATTTGTCCCAACGGGAACACTTATCGTCGATAAACTGGAGTAAATCTGAATAGTTGAATTAACAATTTACTATCTCACCATTTTTTTCCCAAAAAATTCGCTTATTTAGAGTATCTTTCATATATTTCACATTTTTATCAATAGATTCTTCATTTCATTCTTAAAAAATGACAAAAACTAGTATGATTCCCGCACCATGGCGCGTTTTTTTAAACTAAAATATTATATAAAAAATATATTAAAAATGTTAAGATAAAAATCATAAAAAAAAAACTTTACAACAAATGTATCTTACAATTATCTCAGAAAATTATTTTTTAAAAATCTTATGTAAAGTATAATACATAAATATAGATATTTTAAATTACTCGGGAATAATAATATCAATATTATTATAACATTGTTTAAATGTGATGTGTCATAATCAATAGTTATATTCAATGTTTTGAATTAAACTCAACAGTTAGTAAATAAATTTGAATTAAGCCCAATAGTTATTAAAATTAAAGAAAAAGAGAATTAAAGGAATAAAAAAGAAAAAAAAAAAGAGAATTAAAGAAAATCAAAGAAAAATGGCAAAAAAATATGATTGGTTAAAACTCCTAAAATGCCTCTAAGATTGACACATCATCATAAACTCTTCTAAATTAAGAGTTTATATAGATATAGAAGTTCAATGGTTATATTAGATTGAATTCAATGTTTTGAATTAAGTCCAATAGTTATTAAAATTAAAGAAAAAAGAGAATTAAAGGAATAAAAAAGAAAAAAAAAGAGAATTAAAGAAAATCAAAGAAAAATGGCAAAAAAATATGATTGGTTAAAACTTCTAAAATGCCTCTAAGATTGACACATCATTATAAACTCTTCTAAATTAAGAGTTTATATAGATATATAGATGTTGAAATAGAGAATTTTATAAATAGACAGAATTCTTCAAAATAAATCATTTTCCTAATCTTCAAAATGAAAACTGTAAAAGTTGAAACAAAAATAGGCTAAAAAATTCAGAGTATCTATTTTGTTAAAATCTTTTGGAAATCAGAATAGGCTAAAAAATATGGAGTGCCTAACCTTCTAGTTGTCATCCGAAATAAAAAATCAACCAAAAAATTTAAGAACGGAATTACTATATACACGGTCAATTTCTCGCCGGTTACACGGCGGACGACACCGAACGTGTAGTGTGAGTGTGCGATCCGAAAGTGGAACACCAGTAGTACTCCGCATAATTTAAATTTCAAATCAATCAAAACCTAATTTATATGACAATTTAAACAAAACACAATTCAGACAACAACCAACTCAATTCAAACCTGATTCAATCAAGTCGATAACAAACGAAAACCCCAATTTGATCCAATTTAAAGCACCAAATCAAGGCCAGCTAAACTCTTTGTGATAGGAGAACCCATCGTTGCTAAAGTAAAACCCATCTTCCTTAACCAACCAAAGGCACATCCTAAGCGGTCCGCACCGTTGGCTATCCCTACCGGCTCGAAACGCGTCAAACTTCTTCCTCTTCTTGTCCCATTTCATGGTGCAATGCGTGTGGCTTTGGGGCGCACCCCAAAGCCACGCAAGCAAGGGCCAGCTCGTCGCCTCGAGGGTCCAACTGTAGTCGTCGCGCTCTTGGAGGGCTCGTCCCCCCATGTCATTTTCGTCGCTTCCGCACCATATCACCAAAGGCAGCGACGAGTTGTCGCTGAATCCATTTGTGATTCGAATATCGTACCGCGTCCCGCCATAGAGGTACTCCGGCTGGTGGGTGGCCAGCATTGCCACAATGCATAACAAGGCCAGTAGGATGAGGGTGTATGGTAAGAGTACCATTGGGTTTCTCATTGTGTTGTTGATTTGTGGGATTCAATTCATGAGATATGGAGGTAATGTATATATTCTCAAAATGGGCTATGCATTTATGGTTTTGCCTTATTTGTATATATCTTTATCTTTATGTAATATATGCTTTTTGTTTTAAACTTTATTCATGCATTTAGCATTCTATGGCCTATGGGTATGTTTTTTTTTTTTGGAGCCAATGAAAACTATATGATGGTTACTTGGGAAAAATATTTGATCCAAAGTCAATATGAAACATATGCAGCATATATTTGAATTCGGAAAGGGAAAAGGTTCAGGAAAAAAAAATCTTTTGCACTAAAGAATATTCGGAAAGGACAAATGGATGTAAACAAAATACGCACAAGATACCACTAGCTCGAATTTTCACACAAGTAAAGAGCATTTTCAATATCGAGATATCGATATCGGTATCGATATCAAGATATCGATATCGGTTGATATCTTGATATCAACATATCGGTATCGGTATCAAGATATTGGTTTCAGTATCAAGATATCGATATCGGGTGATATTAATATCAAGTGATATCTCCTAAAAAATCAGTATATCAAGTAAGGCTAAATTTGATATCTAGATATCACTTGATATCGATATCTGGCGATACCAAACACAGATATCAGATATCAAGTGATATCTGGAGGATACCAAACACTAGACATCGATATCACTTTTAAGTGATATCGATATCTAGCCATACCAAACACAGATATCAGATATCGGGGGCAGATATCCGATATCTGATATCTAGATATCAATACCAAACGACCCCTAGATATTTTACTTAGATATTTTTAAGGTATAAGATAGAAAGATCGTGTATATATATAAATAATAAATTATATGTACATAATCCTTATAGAGTTATAGTGTATCATGTTAACAAATCTAAATCATTGAATTGAAAAGATCAACGGATAAAATTAAAAGTAACTTCTGATTATTCGGTGGTACTGAGCGATTATTCGTCAGAATAAAATTTACATTTTTACACTCTTTGTACAGACGAATAATTACATAATTATAAATGAATAATCAAGTGAAAACAGATGAATAATCATGAATAAATAGACGAATAATTTTTGTGTATACGATAAGATCTGTGTCCAATGTAAAAGTTGTGTACCGGAACCAACCTATATATAAGTTGTAAATTATTGATGGTCACTATCTTTCTTATTTTTAATAGAAATCATATGATCAGACCTTATACAAGGAAAATACAAAGTTCGACAAAATAATAAACTTTACTACGATTCATGCTTTTACATAGCAATTAGCAAACCGTATATTAAATCCCATATTTTTTTAATAGAAATTACACGAGTGCTTAACAAAACACAAGGCGAGGCACAAGAATAGATGGGCTGATTATAAGAGGCCCATTGGGCTTCAGCCTTCACGTCAAACAGGATCGTTTGGTGCTCGTTTTTTTTGCGGAGAAGAAAGGAAAAGGCGGTAATCATCTGGCGCTCTCTTTTCAAGCAACGAATCAGAGGGGGGAGTTTGCAGATGGCGATTGCGATCGAAGGTTTCAATGCACGGCGATACGGACGGAGGTCGTATATTCCCCATCGCTCAGTCGAAAAGAGTAGAAAACATCAAAATCGATCTTCTCGATTTCCAGGTTTGTGATTGTTCGCTAGTTCCGCCACTGCGGATTAGAGGGAAATGAGATGCTTGTGGAAATGCTTCAATGCTTCCTCATCCAAGATTAATTTCTGATAGATTAATCGTTTATCGTATATGTTATTCCACTTTACATGATTGTTTGACGGATTAGTTGCTCCGGTTGGGGTATATATCTGCCTAGGGTTTTGGCTTGATGATTAATCTCCGTGACGATTGGTTGTTCTAATTGCGTATAATTTAGTTTTGTGCGCTTGTCAGAAATTTATTGTAGATTTGTAGGATTGTACACAGATATGGTATGATATTTAAAGATGGAATGAGAGAGGAAGAAGCAATATATTGATTGTTGTACTTCCCCACGGGGATGGGTTACCTAGTGCTGAATTTATTCCCATTAGGCATTAGCAACTCCATATGATTTAGGTTTTGTTTTGATCTGTGCATTTCTGGTCACCATACCAAATAAACCGCCCTGCGTTATTGTTATGGACATTGTGGGAAATGAAAAGGACTTCTTTTAAAGTTTAAACACACTTATCAGACACAAACATATGAATACTTGTGGAAGTGTTATTTAGTAGCTCTTTGGTGGGACTTGGGAGCAATGAAGCATCAAACTAGATTTGGGAACTTACAGTGTTCTTATTCACTTTAATTGAAATCAGGAGGAAGCAATCCAGCTCATATGCCCACAATATGTTTGCTCTAACCTGCTCTTCTATAGAAAGTTGTTAAAAATCTTTGTTTGGTAGGTTTCTTTCCGTAAATGCACTTATTGACGCAGAAGGGGGAGGCGTGTGATTTATTTTGTGTGCGTGTTTACGTGCATGGAATATGCGTAGAAATTGGATCTATGAAGAGGGCGGTGTTTATTTAATTAGTTAGTTATACATATTCTTTGCTATTAATTTTTTGGGAGGGGGCGGTGAAGGTGGGGACAAGGTTTGCTGGATAACTGCTACGGCTGGTATGGCACCCTCAGCTGCTGCTCCTTTTCTAATTTTCCTCTAGTTTCTATCAAGTCATAAATAGGTGGTGACAATGATGGCTGCATTTTGCTTCTCATTTTCAAGCTAGAGTCCCCACCCAGCCACCCTCCACACTCTTCCATTAGATGAGTGATGAGATGAAACTCTGTAGGTGTGTGCTTATAGTACACGCATGATGGTTCTCCTGTTTTCACTCCTTATTTGTTAGTCCCTCATACAGAAGTTTCTGTACTGAGGTACAAGTTTCGTAGCTTATAAAAAAACATGTTTTGATGAATGAGGTTAATTCAATATGACCTACTAAATTAGTTTAGGGTGTAGTCTTTGATCATTAGTTTTTCAAAATTAAGATGATTCTAAATAATTGGGTGTTGTTGTCCCAAAAAAGGGGTGCTTTTTGCAAAGACCTAGAACATTATTGGAAGCAACTAAAAGGAGAACTTTGTGAGGAGTTTTGGCTTCATATGCACATTTTCTATTTTAGGCAGTCAATTCTTTGGCTCTTCTAGATGGGGTCCAAGAGCAAAGGTTAGGCAGATACCGGCAACTTAAGAAGTCACCCTCATCCCCCCTTTAAAAGTGAAACGTAACATAAGCATGTATTTTTGTACTTTGCCTTATTTACATTTTAGTAGAGTAATAATTAACAGAGATGCATAGGATAATAAAAAATGAAATCAACCAAGTTGGGAGCGTAATCAAGCTTCCCACTAGAGAGTGGGATTTAAAGGTTCTTTTCACTCAGGAGAGCGGGAAGGGGGTGAAGTAATCAGAAAAGGAAAGCCACCAAAGAATCCTTGAAACCCGCTGGAGTGCTAGTAACATTGTCAATTTGTAGATAGAAGAAGTTCAGTTTCAACAGTTGCTGACTTTTCGATATTTTCCTTAATGCAAAGTATTTTGGTGAGATTTGACATATGTATGGCTTGCTTAATGTTGTTTCTAGTCTCTGAAACTGGTAAATCTGTCGCTGCTGTTGTTGTTGTTGATGAAGTTGAATCTGTGAGATCTCTTGCTCTGTTTACTTGTGCATTCCAATCTGTTCTCAGGAGCACATACAACATCAGAAATGCACAAGACATCTGAGCTGCTAACAAGCCAAGCCACAGCCCTGGAAAATCCATCTTAACTACAAAGCCAAGGAAGATTGCAGCTGGCATCCCTACCAAGTAAAATGACCCCAAGTTGATTTTAGCTCCCATGGTAGGTCTTGCACTCCCTCTCAGAACACCACATGCAGTCGTCTGCGGACAATTCCCTAACTCACACAGGCCAGCAATAGGCAATGCCACTGATGTTAGCTTCAATATCTCCTCATCCATTGTGAAGAATCTACCCCATCGGTGCCTCATTAGAGTGGTGAATACCATTGCTCCACACCCTAATCCAACTGCACATCCAAGCGAGACGATCATTGAAATCCTGGCCTTGGCAGGCCGGTTTGCTCCAAGCTCATTTGCGACTCTTGTGGACACCCCAAGACTCAGAGATGAAGGGAAGACGTAAACAAGAGAGGTTGTCTGGATAAGTATTCCCATGGATGCAATGGTGGCCCTTGGGTTCACTAGAAGCCCACCTAGCATTATCATGAACTCGTACCACCACCACTCAAGGCAGACTGAAATGCAGGTTGGGACTGCAATGGCAAGCAGAGAAGACCATCCTTTGAGACAGTCCATACTTGGAGTGATCCATGAGTCTGTGTACACACCAGTGAGGTATATGAAAGAAGTTACAAGTAGGCAAAGGTTGAGGTTTGTCAAGACCATTGCTATAGCTACCCCTGCAATACCAAGCTTCAGATGCACAACTAGAAGGAAATTCAATGGGATATGAAGGATAACTGACATAGCTGTACAATAAGTCATCGGCAAGGTGATCCCTTGAGTCCTAAGATAGATTCTAAGTGGATGGAGAAGGGAGAGGAAGAAGAGGTCCGGGATTGAGAAGACTATAAACGAATAAGCTACCGAGGAAATCTGTTCATCCTGGCCACACCATGTGAGGATCCTCTTCATGTTGAGCCACACTAGTGAAATGGGTATGGAGGTGGAAAGGAGGAGGAGGACTGTTCTCTGAAGAGTTATTCCCAAAAGCTTCATTTGTCTAGCACCATAAGCTTGTCCACAGATGGGTTCCATTCCCATGGCCAAGCCAGAGATTATGGAGTACCCGGTGATGTTGGCAAATCCAATGGACAGAGATCCACCTGCCAATTCGAACTTGCCGAGGTAGCCTAGGAAGAGCATGGAGACCATAGCTCTCGAGTACAGGAGAAGGCCAGTTATGGTTGTAGGACCAGAGATCTTCCCTATAGCTTTGATCTCCTCCAAGACCTGGAAAGCAGCACAACATGCAAGGTCAGGAGAATGAATCACTTCCACTACATATTTCATAAGGTACTACAAGTCTACAACAATGCAAGTCGTACGATTTATTATTATCATTTTTTTTCCTTCATATAATGGGAGATGGAGATGTATACCTCTTTGGGAGTCGGCCATCTATGTAGTTCTTCATGATCATTAGTGTGAGAATTCATGATTATCTATGAAGTTCTTCTGGTTTACGGGAAAACTAGCAGGGTTAGAAGCGAATATTAGAAATAAGGTTTAAGAGGAGGGAGTATGAAGTATGAACTCTTTGGGTTAGGGGTGTGTACCTCTTGTTCTTTGGTCTGGGCTTTCTGTTTTGGTTGCACACTTTCAAGTTGCTTTGTTCGATCTGTTGACTGAATTAAGTAGGCAGCAATGAAGGATATATATACATTGAAAATATTTGATGCTGGGCCCTAGCTTTTTTGTTCCTTGACTATGTGACCAGATTTGTGAAAGGCTGATTGTGCAAACTAGGCTTAAAAAACTTCCTAATTAGCTAACTAACCTCTCAACACTGCATTTGAATTAGCTTAATTAGCTGGTGGCACTTTCTGAACAAGAGTTATCCACGGTGACCCCATTTTTAGAAAGTGCCACCACAAGCGGCCAGGTAGAGTGGTGGCCGGATGCCCTCTGCTGGTGGAGAATTGTCACTAATAATCTATTAGGGTGGTTAAAAACTTTGTAAGTAGGTCAATTAACACTAGGTCATTAGATCAAATTCCAATTATCATTATTCATATACATGACACCATATGCATTTTGATTCGTGTTCAACTTTGCTTGTTAGGAGATCAGAAAGGCTTGAAGAAAATACTATAATACGGTGACACAGAAATAGAATAGTGTATATTGAGATTCGCGTGAGAATCACAAATCAATAGAAAATGTCATCAATTTCTCAACCTTTTGGCTTGAAAGATTGAATTTCCAATGCCTGACATTTTGATTTCAATAGCTTAAATTTGGCTGGTTCTAAAGGCACAGGCCTTTAATTCTTTATGATGCAACAAACCTTGACTTAAAGTAACCTAAAATTCAGCTTCCCAACAGTACATTTCTCATTTTTATTTCACTCATGCAAGCCAACAAGCAACACCTTCATCTTGGGTCACCCAAGTTCTATGATTGGGGGTCCCAACTCCTAAAGTTGATGTTTGCCTAACCTCTTTCTCTTATTGAAGCTTAGAGTTGGAGGATCCAAGTTAAGTTCGAGATTGTTTTTATTATCAAAAATCTTATTGCAGCTTAGAATTGAAGGAGCCAGATTTTATTCTCTAAAACTGATATCTTTTTTAAATGCTGTGATGTCCAAAACTGAATTTTCTTATTGTTAGTCCATAATAGTCATGTGGGTTGCAGCTGTCAATTTTTCTGAAAGAGAATTGGATGAAATTTGGGCTAACCATTTGCCTCCAATTAATCTTACAAGCTTCTTTTTGGGGTCTTTCAGCTATCCATAAAATCTTTCTCATCAACAATGAATCTTGCAAATTTTTGCAAATTCATTTTGGTGGCAGTGAAATTGATTCCAATCTTATATGTGATGTTAAATTGTTAACTATTTCACTACTTGGCTATTTGCTGCTCTATTTGTGTTGTTTGTCCGTCCTTCCTATGTAAGTTCATTTGAAAAACCCTATTTACACACTTTAAGCTTCTTACCTGTACAAATAAGTAGTTTAACTAGCACCTTATAGCTAATCAATACTATATAATACAGCAAACGAACTGAATCATAAATCACAAATAAAATAAAATAGTAAAGAAAAGTTGTGGTTGTGTGGAGAGTTAGCTTGCATGTCTCTATATGGGTGCCCTGCTGCTCTGAGTGCTCTCCGTTCCTCAAGCATACCACCCGGAAACCAAACATTCCAGAAATTAATGGTGTGGGGATGACAGTGGCAGTGCCAGCCCTTTTTAGTTCAAGTCCCCAGTTTCCCACATTCCAACACATTTCATTCAATTTAATTTCCAGCAATTTGAGTCTCTTTCCCAATTGAATATTTCATATTTTCATTTTTTTTTTCTAATGTCGTCATAAAATCAGGGTTTTTTTTTCTTCCCAATTTTCTGGCACCAGTTTTAATAGTTCTTGGTATCCTAAGCTTAATAAAAACCCCATGGTTATGGTTTCTGAAAATCTGATAAAATCAAGAAAAAATCAGTAACCTTTGGAAATGGAAACATGTTTATGACTGATGCATCCCATTTCCTTATTATTATTATTATTATTATTATTATTATTATTATTATTATTATTATTATTATTATTATTATTATTATTATTATTATTATTATTATTATTATTAGTTCTGCCTTGATTTTTCTGTCATTCTACAAGAGCATGGGTACGCCTGCTGCAAACTTCCATTTAAAGATCTGATCTGCTGTAGATGGATACAGTGATTCAGTTGCAGAGGTGGGGGTGTTGTGATGGAAGAAGCAATAACATTTTTATGAGGTGGGAAATTTGTTATGAAAAAAAATTCCCTCTCTCATTAATTATCCAAATTGAGAAATGGGGTTGGCACTCAACACTTACCAGTTATACCCCCCCTACAGGTACAAAGTGATAGGGACTGACAAGATCTTCAAGAAAAACTCACACGTAATGGTGATCGCAACTTCTTGAATAGAGCTCAATGGTTGAAAGGATACGACAATGTTTGGTAGCTGCATCAGCCGGCCTAAGGGCGGGGGTTTGATTCGTGTTCCCTGCACCGCTGAGCCACATCTTGGGCAGTGAGATTTTCTACACAAGCTCCTGCTTGGTAAAAAATAGATACAAGTTGAAATATGCAGTAAGCAAATAAGCTGAATGTTTCCACAAACAACTCTTTACAATGCTTTCATTACAACAAGTAATGATTAGCTTTATTTTCCAATGTTTAACTGTTTATGGGTCTTCATGATACTTCATTGTATTTAGCCTATTGACAGCAACGACTAAAAGCAACAGGTTTGATGCTATTAATTTGCAATCAATCAGTATTTGAAATTTATCCCCAACATTGTTCAGAACAAATGGAAGAGATAAAGATGATAAAAGGGAAGGCACAGAAGAAAAACAAGATGCATAATTCCATAACTTGTTTCAATAATCATTGATCTCTTATGCCAAATTCATCGAATGTATACACAACTTTTCTAGACAGACCCTACATTGCTTTAAGATTACACAGTATCACCATTAAAACCAACCTTGGAGATAATTCTACCCCTGCAAGAAAGGGGGGAAATATAAGAAGAATTCTTGCATCCGAACCTACCCTAGCTACCATCCGATCATAAGGCAGGCGTAGCGTAGGCTCCTCCTCCTGCTTTTTCCGTCGTGCTCACTTGACTTGTCTCGAATGGACGTTTCATAGAACGTGGGAGTTGCTCTTTCACTCGGTAAGATTATTCAAAACTCGTCGAAAAACTTGATCTGTACACCAATCAAATGACTGAGGACAAAACATGTATAGCAAAACTATCAACCTTTTTTTTTTTTTTGGGGGTATGATAAGGTCCTCCATTCATGATCTTGTGAATGATTTATATCACTATAGCCCTAGTAGTGTATTTCCATTGCCCGGGCAATCAATAATTTTTGCTTCTTCCTTGTCTAGATGGTGACAATAACAGATAAAAATTATGCACTGAATATATAAAATGTACAAAAACTAGCGGCATATATTTAATGTGCTTACAGCCTAACAAAAAGAATTTTATTTCAAAATATTCAAAGAAAAATAAAAATTTATAAAAAAAATCACAACTTGAAAATATTTACAAAAATATTCAAAATTTGTAGGAATGTCAGAAAAACGCGATCTGATACCGTGTTTCATTCACAAGAAGTGAAGTCTGAAAGTGAAAAAAAAAAACAAATGAAAAAAACGCGATATCAACCCGCGTTTTACAATAGGATAAAACGCGGTTTGAAACCGCGTTTATTCTAATTTGTATTTTTATATTTAAAAAATATAAATATATATAAAAAAGAAAGGAATGAAACGCGGCTTGACCCCGCATTTCATTTGTAAACTAATTGACCCCACTCCATTACCTTAATTTACAACATCAAATTTACATAACATACAACGTACTTCACTAATTGCTCACCAAATTAACTTAATTTGCAGCACTCCACTAATTGACAGCACTAATTTAACGATTAGGAATGAAACGCGGCATTCATTTCTCTTTTTTATATTTTTATTTTATTTTTTTAATTTAAAAATATGAATTTGTATAAACGCGGTTTCAAACCGCGTTTTATCCTAAATTTATTATAAAACGCGGTTTAAAATCGCGTTTCTTTCATTTGTTTTTTTTCCACTTCTAAATTTTACATCTTGTGAATGAAACGCGGTCTGAGACCGCGTTTCTATGACATCTCTGCAAATTTTGGATATTTTTGTAAATATTTTCAAATTGTGAATTTTTCTGTAAATTTTTATTTTTCTTTGAATATTTTGAAAAAAAAATTCTAACAAAAATCTTTTTTTTTTCCAAGTGTCATCGGAATGGGTCTAATTTATCAACACACATTCTGAGTGTATTTAAGGGTTTCCACAATTATGAATGAGTATCACATGTTATACTTCCAAAAAGTATAAGATTTTTGCATATTAAGGAATTCAATTTGAGAAATATATTTTTGTAGATTTATTTGCATAACGTTTTATAAAATCAAACGATGAGGGTTTTCCTTTTCCAACTTGTAAAAATAGTTTTGAAATTCACATTATTAACCTATGTTTGGTAAGAAAGACTTGTATATATATAAATCTTGATTATGATATTTATCATTTATAGTTCGATTTTTCTATCCTATGCCCTTGGGGCATGGGATAAGATCCTAAATTGGGAAATGTTTTTTAAATTTTAATTAATTTAGCTTTTTTTTTAAAATTAGATTCCTAGGGTTGCTTGCCTTTTTGGTAGGGAATCTTTTCCAATTTAGTGTCTTATCCTATGCCCTAAGGGCATAGGATAGAAAAACCGTTTATAGTTTAGGATAATAATTTTCAAAAACAAAACACATTAACCATTTTTGTACACCAAAAAATCTAATCTATATGGAGTACAATTTAAGTGACCAAGTCGCGACGCCATCTTTTCTCCTAGCTAGTTTTAACTTCCCAGTTAATAGACACTCGTGTCACATATGCTTCTGTAACTTGTCTAGTATACTCTCTAGGAGTACAACTTTCATTGCCAAAAAATGTCTCTTCAGTCTAGGGGTGGCAATCTCATTGACGGGTACCTGCTTCACCCAATCAAAAAAATGGGTGAAAATCCAATACAAAGTGGGTATTAAACGGGTGACAATAATTTCACACGTCACCCGACCCATCATCCAACCCGACGACCCGTACATCACCCGACATATTTTTAATATATATTTCATCCAATCCTAATAAACATGGGCTGTTTTTTTTTTATAAAAAAAATTTGTTAAGCATGTTTTTTCTGAATTTGTTATATACAAGTTTTGTTTTGAATTTGTTAAAAGGGCTGAATTTTATGTTAAAAAGGCTGAATTTCAGGTTAAATAGGGTTGTTTTTAAATTTTTTTTTGTCAAAACAGGTTTTTTTTTTAATTTGTTAAACAGAGGCTGTTTTTTTTTTAAAAAAATATTGGACGAGATGCTTTTCACCCAAAACACCCGATAGTTGACGAGTGAAATGGGGCAGGTGATAGGGTTAACGGGTGGTGGGGCGGGTCGGATTGTGGATCGGATGAAAACTTGGACATCCACCCACTACCCGGCCCATTGTCATCTCTACTTCAGTCTTCATAGCAAGCCATACAAATTACAAAATAAACAAGTACACAATGTGCACTGTGCACTTCATCATAAATTTCTGCCTTCTTTAAAGCTCTCTCCCGGTTACCAGCCATACAATGAATGCCCATGACCATATCATTCCCCCAATAATTGGGCCTATTTCTTTACTTTCAGGCCCATTCACTTGCTATTTGTAGTCCGATGGATATTGGGCCTAGTGATAAAAGTATTCGGGGGACTTCTAAAACCATTTTTTTTTAAAACAAGGAAAGAAAATTCGGGGGCCTAGTGATAAAAGTATTCACTTGCTATTTGTATTATTTTATTGACATAATCTATAATGTATTTTATTTTAAATTTATATTATTTTAAACATATTACAAAGAGTACTAATCAAATGTTTATAATTATAATTGTATTATAATTAAAATGCACTGGAATCCAAAACATACCCAAAAGCTTACATTTCAAAATAAAATGTAATTCATTGTATTCAGTGGCGGAGCCAGACAATTTTCGAAGGGGCACAATTATACATTTACAAAATCATTTTGGATTTAATTGACATAAAGAATTATATATAATACGATAATAAATAATATTATTTTAAGATAAAATGTCGTCGGTTTATGATAAAACACTATCATTTTTTTCACACCTAAAAAAAGAAATATAAATATATAAATGAAATATCCGGAAAAAATAACTAAATAGGGATATGAAATGCAATATAATAAACATTAAGTTAATTAAGATATGATTGTTATATGAGCTGAGTAGCTAGAGTTTGGCTCGAGTTTTGCTCAATAAAAGCTTGGTTTGAGCATTATTTACAAAATAGGTTGATTATGAACACATTTTTATGCACAATTCAAAGCTCGACTCGACTCGATTGAAACTTGATCAAATAGCACGAATTTTGTGAAATTTACAAATTTTCTTTGAAGCAAGTAAGGTTGCATAATACTTGAAAAAAAAAACTCAACTCAAGCTTGTTCATTTACTAAACAAGCCGAGTATGAGCTCAAGTTCAAATATAGGTTCGACTCGAGCTCGATCCTAAATTTAATCAAGCAATACTAGACTTGTTTGACTCAAACAATAACCCTAATTAATATATAACTTGTTGTACTCATAACATATAACAATGTATAACCAGATATACAATTTTTAAACTTACGTAACTTCTTATCTAATTGTCGAAATGATTAGTACGTACAACTTCTCATTTCGAAGCTCTCAAGATGAATTATATTATGTGAATGTTAATTTAATTTAAATATAAAAGCATGATATTCTATTGTAACAAGATTAAAGTGTTTAATATATCTTAAAATTTTAAACATTCATAACTTTTTACTCAGATGGCGGATAAGAGCGTATTATATATCAAAACGAAACTATGGATGAGTAGAATACACCTAGGCAGTTCGTCAAAAGAGAGAGGGACACCTGACCCCAGGCCCCTCCCTAGCTCCGGCGCCCCTGATTGTATTTATAAATGCACAAAATATTGTCCTTATTATACACGAATTTGCCCTTCATTTTTTAAAAATTAATTTTAAAGATGCTAGAAAACATTATATACTTGTACGTATTTGACCTGCAAAAAAACAAGGGTTGAAGGCTTAACCCTTGGGATCTCTGTGGAGCTAAAACCCATCCATTCCATATGCATCCTTCATTTTTAAATCTCAAAAGCCAACTTCTCACTCCCTCTTGTCCTTCACACGTACATATGATTCAAATTCTTTGTTCCGAGGTAGTTGGAGCAAATCAAATTCAGACTTTACCTCTTATATTATGTGATTTTATGTCACATGGAAGATATTTAAAGCCTCTATTAAACCTCGATCGTATGCACGTACGTACTAGTATAATTCTGCATCGGGAAGCGAGAACGAAGACGAGAATGGAAACGATGTACCACATAGACTAGCCCTCTTCAACGCGGATAGTAGCGTCGAAATTCAGTCCCAACAAGCCCGTGCGGGCGTGCAGCAGATAAGACAATCAAGATATAGATCAGTGTGACTTGGTTTTCATGCCGGCATAACGTAGGCAATCACATCCGTCGGTATAGATCAGTTATAAGGCGACGAATTAATTGACGACAAACCAACAATCTAGCTCGAATTGATAACACTTGGCAGTTTTGCCAAGAAAAAACAAAAATGCAGCGGTTATATATAATATAACCTTAGAGATGAAGAAATTTAGTTCCACACTTCAACGATTTTATAGTGAACGTCACCAAAATGGCCGATCGTAGAGCTGCTGCTGTAGCAATAGCATCATCGTCGGCCACAGAGGAATTCGAAGCCTTCTATGAACGATGGATCGTCGAGCAGCAGGGGTTCCTTGATCAGCTCATCCGCCTGTCGAACCAAGACGACGTTCGGAAGCAGGAGGAGGTAGTCGAGGAGGTGATGTCGCACTATGTTTGGTACTACGAGGAGAAGGCGAAGGCGATGGCTCGAGACGAGCTATGCTTTCTACACTTACACTTGGTCCCGCCGTGGTTATCCTCCTTGGAGAGGGTGGTCTTGTGGATGGGGGGATTCAAGCCTTCTTTTGCCTTGAATCTACTCGAGGAGTCGGTGGCGGATATGTTGCCGGAGCAGAGGCAGAGGGTGGAGGCGGTGAGGGCGGAGGTGGAGGAGGAGGAGAGGGCGGTGGAGGAAGCTATGGTGGAGAGGGGTCATGAGGTGATCATGGCGGGGAGGGAAGGCGGTGTTGATGATGGAGATATTGCGGTGGTGGAGGAGTTGAAGAGGGCAATGCAGGCGGTGATGATGAGGGCAGATAGGATGCGGCGGGAGACGGTGAGGAAGGCGGTGGCGGGTTTGAGTGGCCGGCAGACGGTGAAGTTCTTGGTGGCTATTGGGAGTTACCATCTTGGATTGAGAAGTTTGGGCCTCAACCATCCCTTGTTGTGAATTTGGTATCTATACTTTTTTTTTCTAAGAAAAAGATTCGGTTCGCACTTCAAGACTAGCATCATTGCCTTTCGATGGTATCCTTTCGGATAAGGTATTGTAGATCAGAGTGTTTCTCAGGTGACCAATATGTGCAATCTTACCAAATTACATTCTCTAATGATATGGTAAGAAAAGAAGATGTTAAGTAGATGCTAAGGAAAGAAGATGTGAAAAAAAGAGCATCAGAAATAATCATTTCAGGATCTCATGAATATCGTCATTTATTGATAATCGAGTTGATAGCAGCAAACGAGTTGCCTTCAATAATGATGTGGTTAATGCCTAGATCTCTTACCTTTTTTTGTTCCTTTGAGGAGAGCAAGTGATTCCATTGTATGCCATTTTCAAGTCTATACTTATAGTCTCTCCATGTTCATTTCGTAATATGAAGCCTATTGCACTATCTCTATAACCTAGTGTAGATACATCAAAGTTGAGTTTAATTTTTCCATGTAATAGGTTTTTCCCATCTAGTATTTTCTCTTCTATTTTTTTCTTGTTGTTATTTTTTTTTTTGAAAAGGAGGATTCTCATTGAATATTTTTTCTTCCTCCTAGCTCTTTAGCCTCTTTTGCTTATTAATAAAGGACTAGTTCTATTTCAGATATGGTTGGTTGAGAGTCAAATTATATGCCCCTCCTTATCTCCATCCTTACCCCTCCTCACACACCCCTATTTAAAAATAAAAATAAATTAAATAGAAAAAGAAAAAAAAAATTATGTGAGAAGAGACAATAAGGTGGAGCTGGAATCTACAAAACTAAAGATATTTATGAACAATGCTTTACAAATGAATTAGTATGGAAAATTCTTGCAGAACCGCAAAACCGCAAAGCCCTTGGGTCACGACAATAAGCAACAAATATCTAAGAAAAAATCATATTCTTACATATTAGAAAAAAGGAAATGTCCCGTGACAATGGACAAAACTGATGGAGATAAAAAAACAAGAATTTTGCAAATGACTAATCTGATAAATTGACAATTGAAAAACCATTAACTTTTGGAAGGATAGATGGTTTGATGGAGAACCGTTAATAGGAAGACGATTACAAAGCAATCAAATAGATGAAAACATCAAAGTTGAAAGCTTCATAGATGAAAACCATAAATGAAAAATTGATGAACTGGCTCGAATACTGCCCCTCGCAATTGTGCAGAAAATTGAAAACACTTTCATCCCAGACAACTCAATCGAGGATAGACTATACTGGAGAACAAATACTAATGGGTGGTTCACCACTGCAAGCGCCTTAAGATATATCTCGAAACACAACATCAATGAGCAAAACAACACAACATGGATCTGAAATTGGATGTCCAACCCAAGATTAAGAACTTTCTATGGAAACTCTTATCTCGACGGATTTCCAACCAAGACTAGACTAGCAAATAAAGGAGTTAGCATCCCAACGCCATATGCGATCAGGTTGAAGAAACCTCCACACACTTATTCATTAATTAAGTGTCATCACACTATAAGTCTCATTCGACGTTTAGACTCAAAAATTGAACAAGTCCTACAAGATATTGACATAAGCGATAGAAATATAAAGAGAAACACCAAATAAATCTTTGAAATTAAGCATGAGTGTTGATTGTAGGTCAATTGGGGATTTGTGTATGTGGCATCCTTGGATGCGGCCGTGTCTTCCTCCTTCCCTCTTCCTAGCCTATGTAAATTCAAACGATTGTTGATATATACCTTCAACACTGCTTGCTCACTCTCACTGAGATTCACCCAACATTCCCACCAAATTTATGCAGATTTAGCCCTCCAACCTCTTCATGTTACTACAATTGAATTACTTTTGGGTTGATTTTAATTTTGCCTTATCATCTACACTGATTTGAGTTTATATTGGATGAAAATTTGATTGTTTTGTTTCTAAAAATTTGAACTAGTGGTTGCTTTTAGTTCATGGAGGACGAAAGAAGGGATATTGTTGAATGACAATCAAAAGAAATTTAATCCAATAATAAGGTAGTTTGATAATTTTATCCATTTTATCATTAAAACTAATGGATTTAGGGGGAGGGGTGGTATTTTGTTGACAAAAGAGATGTAACGGGTGGTTTTCTACAATTTCGAGTTTAAAGGGTGGTCTTATACAAAGTGTTATATTTCAAGGGTGATTTTCTGCAATTTTTCCATTATTTTATTTAAAGTGAATATATTCTATCAATTTTCTTTTTAGATAGGTTAGTACTCCCTCCGTTAATTAAAACTTGACGTTTTACTATTTATGCACGCTTTTTGAGGTGTTAAAAACTATATAAAATATTACCTTTTTTAATATATTTTTTAAATAATTTCATACTTGTTACTATTAAGTATGAATTTATAAAAACAAATTTTAAAAAAAAGTTAATATTTCATATTGTTTTTATCATTTTAAAAAAATGTGCATGAATAGTAAACGACAAGTTTTAATTAACAGAGGGAGTAATATATATAAATACATATAATATTATTTATTTTTTTGTTCGTGGCTTTTTTTAGAATTATACTCCATGTATTTAAACATTAAATAGATATGAGAGAATATATTATGAAAAATATCATCAAATAATTAAAAGAATTGAAAGCAATATTCCAATTAATTGTTCTTAAAAAATTTAAATTCCAATAATTCCCATAAATAACCTAGCTTCTATATGTACATTAATCAATCTATTACTCCCTCCTATAAAAAAATATAAGATGTTTGATTATTGTCATACCTTTTTAAAAAGGATAAAAATTATATGAAACATCAACTTTTAAATTAATTTTTAAAATAAATTTTATATGAAATATATAATATTATAATATATAAATGAGTTTTAACACTTGGCATCCCTGTCGACGAGGATCTACTGGTTGATCAAGAACTATGTGTTCTCGTCCGGAAGGACGCGCTAGGATATAGTTATTTGCATAATCGATAGCTATTTTCTAATTACTTTCCTTGTATTAAAAAAAAGTAGTTGAATGATAAAGTTGATAGTTATTTTCAAATTTTGGTTTTTTGATATACTTAGTGACAATTTGTTACAAAAACCAATGTAATAGTTAACAAATATTATAACGAATTCATTAATAGAATAGGGATTAATACAAATTTTATTTTAAGAAAAATAAAATTCAAATGAATGTATATAAATTGATTTTATCTACATTTATTGTCCTCTTTTTATAACAATTAATGAGCATTGGAAGGAATTTAACTATTTATTTTAAGAAAAATAAAATTCAAATGAATGTATATAAATTGATTTTATCTACATTTATTGTCCTCTTTTTATAACAATTAATGAGCATTGGAAGGAATTTAACTAGATGAATGAGTTTTAATACCAAATTTATTGAAATTAAAATGGATTAAAATAGTATTGTATATAAATTGGTATATTCTCATTTGACTATTAAATTGCAAGTTAATTAATTAGTTTGAACTAAATCCTCACATATATAAACTTATTTTATGAAAATCATCTGTATAAGAGTGCAAATACTTTTAAATTTTACATAGAAGATAAAATAAAAATAAATATAATAAGTGTATTATTTTCTTAATTTGTGTACAAGTGTCTAAAAGAACTTACATATTTTTTTTTAACAAAGGTGGTATTGTGTAAGGCATGGATACAAAAACTAGTTGTATTCTTATACGCAATGTATTTTTTTATACAAGACGAAGATTTGAAAATGGTCAACCGCGATTAAACCTCCACCCAAGAGAGTCCTTTCAGATGAGATCATTGATTGTTGCATCAGATCTCCAATCTATGGAATTCAAAGCCTGACTATGGTGAGCTAACCGATCAGCAACCCGATTACCTTCTCTAAGGGTATGGGAGAACGATAATAACTCAATGGATTGACCAAAGGCAGCACATCCAAGACCGTCATCTCGATCTCCCGCAGACACTTCTTGTTACAAATCCAGGTTGCCTTGCTATTATCATCTACAAGAGTAAGAAAATAACGATAACCATTGTGTGGTATCCATATGGATCAAGTCAAAAGGTTTAACAACATGTGTGTTTGAGATGGAGAGTGGCTTCTTGTTTTGTTTGGCTTTGGGGCAAATTTGACACACAAATTTAGACTTAGAATTCAAACCAACATTCTCAATAAACTGCAACTGATCAAAAGAAATATGTCCCATATGAAAATGTCGTAGTTCACCAACATTAGAAGTAACATTATTACAAAAAGAAGGTTATGAAATAACAAGAGCAGTGGACGTTGGTGACTCAAAAACAGAAGGAAGGGAGCCCGGATTGTCTATCACATATAGTCCATTTTCTTCATGGCCAATCACTAATGGCTTACTCATCGAAGGGGCTTGAATCAAACATAGGTTGGGTGTGAAAATGATGTTAGAAGAGAGATCCTTGGTGAGTTGTTGGTGAATAGATAAGAGATTAAAATGGAAATCAGGTATATGGAGAACATTGTGGAGGGTGATATGGGGTGAAAGAGTGATTGAACAAACATGTAAAATGGAAGCATGTTTATTATTAGGGAGGGTAATGGTAATAGGTGTATGAACATATTTGTTAGAATGAAAATAATGCAAATGAGGTGTGATATGATTTGTAGCACCATTGTCAAGAATCCAATTTGAGTCACTGAATGATGAAAAGAGACAAAATGTTTTACCTACTAAGAAGGCAGCATGGGTAATCCCTTCAGAGCCAGAGTTCTTATTTAATAAGTTGATCAACCGCTCATACTGGTGTTGAGTGATAGGAGCTGATGAAGAGGAGCCAGTTGGACTCTCAGAGATGCTCATATTTGCTGAAGCAGATGGCCCTTTTCCTGGTGGATACCCATGGATCTTCCAGCATCTATCAACAGTATGGCCATTAGCCTTGCAGTGTGTGCAAAAGAACTTACTTTCCCCTTTTTCTGGGGGGTATCCATGGATCTTCCAGCACTTATCCATGGCGTGACCTTTAACCTTGCAATGGTCACAGAACCCAGAAGATCCTGTGCCTGCTGCTCCTGTGGTGGGGTATCCATGTTTCCAGCAGCTCTCCATGGAGTGACCTCCCACCTTGCAATGGTCACAAAACTGTCTCTGTTGCCCAGTCTTTTAGAAGCCACTTGATGAATTCTTTTGAACAACAAAAGCCATCGACCCAGTTTCCGTTTTGATTGTATTCCCAATTCCCCTCTATTGTTCCTCTTGAACCACCATTTGGTAAACCTGATCTAGGTCGGGGGCGGGACTCATCATCAGAATGGTGCCTCTCACAGAGTTGTAGCTGTCGTTTAGACCCATCAAGAAGTGGATGACTTGTTGGTCCTGTGTGATCTTGTCCAAGACAGTCCGGGAACCACAATCACACACAGTACCCTCAACTAGAAGTAAATACTCATCCCATAGCTTTTTCATCTTTGTAAAATAGCTAGAAATGGATGAATTTCCATGACTTAAAGACACCAATTCTCTCTAAACCTGATACAATCTGGTCCTATTTGGTTTTCCGTAACGATTTCCCAGCTCTTTCCAGATTTGACTTGCAGTGCGACAATACAAAATAGACTCAGCGATTTCCTTTTCGACAGAGTGTAAGAGCCAGGAAATTACCATAGAATTACAACGATCCCACTTGATTGAAGCTTGAGCATCTGTGTTTGGCCTTTCACAGGTTCCTGTAATAAAACCCAGCTTGTTCTTGGCCATGAGTGAGACCTTAATGGACCTCTTCCAATGGTTGTAATTTCTTTAATTCAACAAACTCGTTGAGAGCACATAGTTGGGGTGGTCTTAGTTATGAAGATACAACTCACTCTCCACTTTTGGATTCATCGCCATGATTCAAAAACGAAGATCAAATAGAAAGCTCTGATACCATGTTACAAATCATGAAGGTTATAAAATCGGTTTTGATTTTTTGGGTTTGCAGAAAGTGCTTTTGGATGAATTTGGGAAAAGGAGAAGGATGAAAGGAAATGTGTCAGAGGTGGTGGAGAAACAAGTGTGGTGCACCCACGAGTCTGAGGAAATCACATCAGGCCAAAATTTGTCATTTTATTAATTGATTGAATACACGTTCTATGCCCTTTATATAGGCTGTACATATCATATAAAATGTCCAATCTACCCTTCATTGTTTAACACTTCTACACCCCTTTTAAAGCGTTGATAATTATTAAGCAGTCACCCTCCACCTCTAGTTGAGTAATCCCCCTTTTCTGAGCTTCTAGAAGACCATGCTGTAATCTTAGGACCTCAGGTTGCAACGTGGTTGCCTTTCCGCAACCCTGCGCATCGCACTTTACTACTCTGCCCTGGTCATCGCGGATGACGAACCCAAAAACAGTGAGACCAAAGGTTACCTTGGTTTTTCCCATTTCATGATTTTTTGTTATCTTGGTATGTTTTGATTGCCGCGTGGTCCTTTGATCATATTTTCCTCTTCTGGATTCTCTGTATGTGCCTTTTTCTAACTTGTTCTTTGTTGTTTAATATATTTTACCCATTCTTCTAACCCTTCCCCTACCTGGTTGTTAAAGAGGATTTTATTCCTTACTGACCAAATACCCCAAAGGGTGAAAGCCAGAACATATCTCTACTTTGGTGTTAATTTTGCAAATATTTCCAAGATGATTTCCTTATAGAGTCTGTTACGTTGTTTTTGTTTGTACCTCGTATTGTTCTTTCGATCTGTTGTTCCATTCTCCGTATAATTGTGAGAGTTGTTTGGTATTTCGTAAATATATGTGATGCATCTTCGTTGGTTTGGTTACATTCCAAAGGTACATCTATTCTTTTGTTTCGTAGTCTAACTTTAGTTGGTATTCCATTTAGTAGGTTTTTCCATAGAAAAGTTTTCACTTTAGGCAGACATTCTATTTTCCAAATCCAATAAAAGGATTCAGTAGTATTCCTACATGTTTTTTGTAATATGTTGTAAAACGCTTGCCATTAAAAACCATCTATTTTTGCTCGCTTTTCAATAAACTCTATCCTTAATTTCATTTGATGTTATATGGGTTTTGAGGATCTCCTCGATAATGTCTATTGGGAGTGCTTCTTTTAGTATTTCCATTTTACAAGTTTTATATAGGTTTATATATTGAAAGATAGTTTCTTATTCATTTATGTCCGTCCACACGGGCAGGACTACTGTAAGCCAGATAGGCAATCCGATCTGTAACATCATTCACTTCCCTAAAAATATGACGTATAGACCCATATTGAAAAAACGTTAGAGTAGAGAGAGAGGGGTCAGCCATGATTTGGGCCAGCTTTTGAATGACTTTGGCCGTGCTGACAAAAACTATTTTAAAAAGAGATGTAGCAATAATTAGCAACTCATTTTTCTCAATTAAATTGTCCATCTTTATTCTCATAAGACTATAAGAGGGATTCCCCAGTGGAGTCGAATATCTCTTATTATCACGAGGCCGGGATTACTTGTGAGAGTTGTTTCAAGAAATTAAACAACAGAAACTGATTCTCAATTAGAGTTATCGAATCAAGCAAACGAGCCCAATCAATCTCATGGATCATGTGAAATTGAAACCTAGACCCACCACGAAATTGGAAAGTTTTCTAAAGTTTCCGTTTGAACTAAACTAGTACTTTTCCCGTACCTTGTACGGGTGAGTATTTTTATTGAAATTTACCGCTTTAGTTCTCCATAATACCATGAATATATTTCATTTCATTTGAATTATTATCATATTATCAATAACAACCCCTGTTATAATACAATTACACTTACAATCACAAACAAAAGTCTTATAATTTCGGTCAAGTTTGATATCTTAAACAAAATATTCGACACATTAATTTTCTACTAACATATTGCTCTTGCTTCTTGTCATGTTGTTCTTCGAAATCTTTGATTATCACGATGAAGTACTTTTTTTCTTGAGACAATCGATACTTCAAATTTGACAAAAAATAGTAAATCACCTGCTTCTACGCTTCTCCTAGTATCCATCCTAATTGAAGGCAAAGAAAATAAACCTTATAGTTTTTAGCTTAAGAAAATCGAATTCGGATCCTTTATGATATTTTATCTATTACACATCATTCTACACCTTTTAAATTGATCTAAATTATAAACCAATTTGATAAAGATACCTTAAGTTTAAATGTATAAACCCCATATAGCTAAAGAATTTAAAAAATGATATTTAGTGTGTGTTTTTTTATAATACTTAGACCTTTAATTAGAAAAAGGAACTCTATTTTTAAGTGTATAAACCTTAAGAGGCCAAAACATTAAAAAAAATGTTATACCTCTCAAATTGATGGATTGCGAAAATTAGTTGGGCATGACTTGTGTATTTAGAAATTTTTGTTATGAGTACTCGGTTAGGTTTTAGATGCAAGAAATTGATAGATCGTAAATGATAACATATCAAATAACATTCTTATAGTTGGTGTTTTGTATGAAAGATTTGACAAAAGAGTCGCATATATAAGGATTTTTTTTTTCATCCTTTTCAAAATCAAATTTTATCCACCCATTACACTTATAAAATTAGAAGCAAAGTCTTTACAAAAAAAAAAAAAATCCACGTGTCCTTTTTTTAATTTTAAGCATTTATTTTTTCATCAATTTATCATCCCACATTCTCAATGAATGATTAGGAAACCACATTCTCAATTTATTTGTAAAAGCAATTTATCAGATTCTCCCAATTTCTTCCACTTTCACCATACCCACGCTTAATAATCGTCCAAGGAAACGATTCAATTCATCATCAACACAAGATGTGGATATGAGATCCATTCAAAGAAGACTACAGTCACAAGGAATAAGTATGATGGAGATGGAGACTGCCTCGGAATCACGTCATCCGTAAGGGTGGCGGCGGATGGTTAATTGGGGTAGCGTTTGTGGTGGAGATTCAGCTTGGCTAGATCTCGCTCTCTCTCAATGACGAAGGTACTCAATGGAGAATTTACTATTTAATCAAGCACAAAAATAAGGAGAAAATAATTAGCTCCAATCCAAAATAGAAAGTAATACCAGCCTCACTACTTACTAAATTAAAATCCAAGGTCAAAAAAGAAAAATAAAGACCTCACATCAGGGGATATTAGCTCCAATCCAAAATGTAATGAATCAACCTGAAAAAAAGGAATTTGGTTGAAAACAGTGATAATAAATGAAGAAACAACCAAAGTAAAGCTCGCATCATGAGGGAAATGAAGAGTGGTTCATCATGAGGGAAATGAAGAGTGGTCGGTGTGACATCTTTTTGCGGTAATTGTCTGTCTTCTCTCTTTCTCTCTCTTGTAATAAGCTTGAATCTCCACTGCAGTGTCTTTATCATCGTCGGACATCGTATTGATTCTCTATTGAAGAGATGACATCCTCGCATTGAATTGTTTATCCACTGAAGCTTCATCAATTTCACCTAAAAGAGCGAATTTGTTATGCAAACATAGAGAAAGAGAAAGGGAAAAAGAAACCTATCTAGTTGGTTTATTAACCAATTAGTCAATCTTAAACAAAAAATAAGAAACCTATCTAGTTGATATTGAAACTTGATTTTCATGGCCATAATATACTTCATACCATGACTGTGAAAAGAGCTGAAGAAAATAATTGTTTTGTGATTATACTCGTATTAAGTTCGTGTATTATCATGGTAGTCCAATTATTCCAAATCAACCTACCATAGACTCATAAGCACCAACTAAATCTACTCAATAACAATTTTAAGTACTTTAAAATTTGAATGAACCGTCTAAAATTAAACTAATTGCATCATAAAATTCAATTCAAACAATTGAGTAACCAATTAACCTAACTACATTAACCAGAAAAGTCGACAGTAGATGTAATCATGTAAATCAGAAGGAAACAAAAACTAACACAGCAGTACCAACAACAATTGACTCACCTCATGTCTCAACGGGAGTTCATACCCATCACCATCTGATTTCCCTTAGGAAAGTATATCACATTGTTGTTCCAAGACATGAAACCCACGTTTTCCTTGGCAGCCTAATTTTTCTCAGCTCAACCAGACCCATTCCAGCAACGGAAGTGGCATCTGAGATCAGCTTGGCTGTCTCACTTTCTCCCTCTGCCATAATAACTGCAGCCCGTCTCTCTTGCTCTGCCTTCATCACCACAAATTTGGATCTCTCAGCCTCTTATTGAGCCACTTGCTTCTGATCGACAGCTCGGGAGAATTCTGCCCCATAAGAAAGGTGGGTAATATCCACATCATCCAACATAATATTGAAGTCCTTGGCCCTGTAAATTGCAAATATAAATAAACAAAACCCATCACTGATTCATTAATACCAGGTAAGGTATTAAATTTTAAGACAAATGTTTATTCTTAGAAAGTATGATTTGTAACATTGTAGGTAGGATCCTGATTGTAGCTACAAACATGACACTGCACATCCTAAGACCTAAATTAATAAGATGAGATGTTTATTTCTATTGTGGAAATTAAACTTGTAATACATATAAGAATTTTAATGACAAATTCAAAAAGTATTCTCCAAACACCAACCATTTCCAAAATACACCAGTAACACAAATGTCGTGATAAAGTAATTAAACATGTGGGGAACCAACCCAAGAAGCTAGACATCAGAGGAAATCCAACCCCGTAGAGCACTTCCATTGAGAGTCGACATCAATAAATGGGGATAAAAGATTAAAAAACTCGTCTGAAGTAACCCCTAAAAGCTAGAGCTGGGAACCCACTCTAAAAGCTGTTAGGATTTGAAATTTACAATCACTTCAAATAAGGGAATTACCCAGAAACAGATTTGTTAGGCAGTTAGGGGAGCAAGGGAATGGTCTGCTGTCACAAGGCTGTTAGGGAGTGTTAGGTCACACTAACAGCTTTGACCTCTAATAGATTATTTATTTTCAGATATTCTTAATTTTATTGTATGTAATATTAAAACCTCATTTTCATTGTCATAATATAATTCAGACTAATAAAATACAACAAAACATTAAATTGTGATACAACACAGAAAGTAAAAGAAATGGAAATTGGATTTGCATAAATAAGCTGATGGAGAAAGAATAATCAACCTAAGGTATATATAAATGAATTGAATTTGCATATGCACAGGTTTTCCACATAAAGCACATTCTTGCTTCACTTAGTGTATTCATGGCTTTGTAATAAAGCCTAATATGTGAATACCCTGAAATAAGCAAGTTCCATTATATAAGCAAGCCCAATATGAGAGGATTTGAGAGGTCTAAGCATCAATAAAAGTTATATACTTGCTGCCATAAAAAACCAACCTTATGAAGCACTGCAAGTCTGATAACAAAATTAACATGTGACCCAACACACAATTGAAAATGATAGTGGTCATCTTCAATTTGCCAAAATTAAAAATTATGGAGAAAATATTTTTTTTTTAAAATACAAAAATCAGTCTTAACACATTAATGAAACTTATACATGAAATCACTCGGTAATCTATACAATTCAAAAGATAGACAAACATATACATTGATCATGATACAAAACTCAAAGGCAACTACAACACTCTTATTCATGAGAAACAAATACATGCCAGATTCAATAACACAAATAAGATAAAACCACAATTCCAAATCACAAATCACAAATTCTAATACTAATTTCTCGGAATTTATTATCAAAATCACAAACCCTAATCGAAATTTACCCCAAATTGATTCTCAAATCCACAAATTCTAATCTAAATTGATTCTCATCTCAATGAATTTAAACTTAAAAACAAATAAATTAAAAGGTAGAGGAAGTGAGGAACAAAACTAACCCTTTTCGAGAACTGCGGGAGTGTGAGGGTTGGCCGAGGGGCTGGGGTCTGGTGCGCTAGTGCTGGGGACAGTCGGAGGTGGCTCTTGCGACGGCATCCGGCGGGTCGCTGGCTCGGGGACTCTCCGTCTCACTGTCTTTGCACTTCATTCGGCCTCTTTGTCTCTTCTCTGTCCAGGTCTATCTGTATTCTGTACAGGAAAAGATACTCTAAACTGTTAAGATGCAAGCATCAGATGACCAAGTTTACAAATGATGCAACAAAACTTACAATGTTGCACTACCTGCACTTGCAATTGAAGTGAGTGATTCTACACTTGTTTGCAAGTGAATCGCTGGCTAGTGCCAATTGAAGTGAGTAATTGAGGGCAACTTCAGCCCGTCATCCCTAATCCCTACACACAGTACTGTGAGTGAGATACTAATTGTTTTCGGTGGGTTCTATAGCCAAATGGAACAAATCAAACCAAAATTAAAATAGCCCAAAATTAACTTACCCCAACTCACAATATTGTGCAGCAAAGACGAAGGATCTACTGCTTGTTTTCAATCGATGGCTGGCGTTCTCAATTCAACTCATTCCTCTCTCGAACCCACACTTTGACAACCTCCACTAACACCATCTGAACCCTAATACTCCCTTCATCGCCACCGCACCTCTCTACACTCCTGTCTACCACCGATGAGCAACCCCTCAATCTCCTCTTTCTGATATCCATCACCTCGCTCTCCCTCTGTCTCCAATTGCCCCCACCCTTGCCTAATTGCAAACCTAGCATGAACACAGATGTCCATGGCCGCCTCCGATTTCACCTACGATCGTGCTCCTTTGATCGATTCGATCCCGAAACACTCAAAGAAAACCCTAAACCCTGAAATTGGCAGGCATGACGGGCTGAAGTTGCCCTCAATTACTTCAATTGGAAGATTCTGCACTGTCGCCTGATTCCATAAAGGCTATCGCCGTGGTGAGCTCCTTGAGGCTGGACTCGGTGTCGCTTCTGGCCATGCTCCAGAAAGAAGGGGTGTTGGTCGAAGACGGAGATCCCGTGATTATAGGACCTTAATTCGGTGGATGAGGAGGAAGAAGGCCATTAGTGGGTAGTTAAGGAGGAAGTAAAACTGCAAAGGGAAGGAGAACGTGGATGGGAGTTGCTAGTTTCTCCTGGAAAAGGCTAGGGGTGGGCGCGGGACGAGACAGGACGGAGGTCGTCCCGCGTCCCATCCTGCGTATTTTTTACGGGACGGGACCGGGACGGGATTTACTCTCTTTTTTAATCCCGCACGGGCCTTGTCCCTCACGGGACAGGACGGGACCGAGACGGGACGGGCCTTGTCCCTCAAATAAAAAAGATTATAAAAAATAAAAAAATTTCTTTATATTTTACAATTTTCAAAGACATAACGCATATAAATTTATAATTTTTTTATATTCTAAGGGTTTTCCAATATATATACATATATATATATATAATATACTTGTATGTATTATGTATATACACACTAAGATTACAGTGTGTATATATGAGTTTATGACACTGTGTGTATATATATACATATATGTATATATATACATATATGTATAGATATATGTGTATATATACATATATGTATATATACACACACATATATCTATACATATATGTATATAGGGGAGGGTTCAAGTGAGAAGCACCTCTCCCGGTAAGAAGGAAAGAAGTAACCTGATTGGTCAGATTTATTAAAATAAAAATTAAAAGAAAATTACGCTAACGCGCTTACTTTCTCCCTTTTTTCCATCTCTTCATTCGCTTCCTCTTCATTCTCCGCGGTGTGGGCGCCAGTGACTTCGCCATGTCGCTCCCGCCGCCGGTCTCCGACCATCACGTGGCTCTCCACATGGAGTTTGTGTTGTCCTTGGTGATCACAATCGGCGCCTTAGGCTTGTTATTCGATCCCGGGACAACAATCGGCGCCTTCGGCTTGTTATTCGATCCCGGCGGTCTCCCCCTCGGCTGCCTCCTTGTGCTGAGTAGATCAACACCGGGACACCGAATTAACGATGGTATCGTTCCCGTGGGTCCTTGGGTTCTTCCTGTGTTCGATTGAGATGTTGAATGGAGACCGTTGGAGGCTAGAAGAAGAAGATGTAGAAATTATGTAGCTCACATTATCCCTTCAGTTTCTTTTACTTTTTATTTTCTTTTTTTTGTTCTTGCTTAATTTATGCATGGCTTCTTTGCATAGTGGCTTCTTTGCCTGTTTGTTTGTTGAAAAAGGATTTATCAAGAGAAAGAGGCGGTGATCATGAATTCCATTAACGATATCTAGTTCCTGGTGGGTGAATGTATTGGCCAAAGACAGTAACAATGGAGTTATGCACTTGTGTAATGCCCTTTTAAAAAATCAAGTTCCTGTTTGTTTGTCGAAGCTAAAAATAAAGGGTTTTAAATACCAATTGGTTCAGGTTTTAATACCAAGTGGTTCAGTGGTTTAATATACAATGGTTCAGGGTTTTTATAAGAAGTGGTTCAGGTCTTTTATAGTAAGTGGTTCAGGGTTTTAATACCAAGTGGTTCAGTGACTAAATAGAGATTGGTTCAGCACTAAATAAAAAGTGGTTCGATGACTAAATAGAGATTGGTTCAGTGAATAAATAGAGATTGGTTCAGCGACTATATATAGATTGGTTCAGTGACTAAATAAAGATTGATTCAGTACTAAATAAAGAGTGGTTCGGTGGCTAAATAGTGATTGGTTCAGTGACTAAATAGAGAGTGGTTCAGTGACTAAATAGAGTTTGGTTCAGAGACTAAATAGAGATTGGTTCAGTACTAAATAAAGAGTAGTTCGGTGACTAAATAGAGATTGATTAAGTGACTAAATAGAGATTGATTCAGTACTAAATAAAGAGCGGTTCAGTGAGCATATATACAAATTAAGTGAGCTTAACTCAAGGTAAGGTACGTACTATATTAGTGTAAGTGTGAGTGCATTGAATCTGCCTTTAATTATATACCAAATGGGTACTAATTACAAAGTGGTAAAAATACGTCCAAATTCAGTGGAATGCTGGGGATCTGTTGAGCACGCAACTGCCTGATGTCCTTCACTTGAGCCACAGCCTCTGCCTTCCAACAGTAGTCATCATATCACTAACCATAAATAATTCTACCAAAAAATAAATAAAAATAACCATCAATTAATTATTAGCCTAAATAGAGATTGGTTCAGTACTAAATAAAGAGTGGTTCGGTGACTAAATAGAGATTGGTTCAGTGACTAAATAGAGAGTGGTTCAGTAACTAAATAGAGATTGGTTCAGTACTAAATAAAGAGTGGTTCAGTGACTAAATAGATAGTGGTTCAGTGACTAAATAGATAGTGGTTCAGTGACTAAATAGACATTGGTTCAGTGACTAAATAGAGAGTGGTTCAGTGACTAAATAGCTTCATGAACCACTTTTTGATAACTTCATGAACCATTAGAAATAAAACGGTTGAACCAATACGAGTAAAATAGCTGAACCAATACAAAGAAAAAGCCTGAACCACTAAGAGTAAAATGACTGAATCACTATGACTAAAATTGCTGAACCACAACAAATAAAATGGCTGAACCACTATGAATAAAATGGCTGAACCAATACAAATAAAATGGTTGAACCACTTCTTGTTAATTTTTTTTTCAACAAAACATATACAAAGTGGGTGTCTATGTGTAGATAAAATTAAATTACACTCAAAAATATATTTTTTTATATTTTTTTAACAAGTGAAAATGTCAAAAAATAAATTTTAAAAGTGGATGTAAATGTTTTTATATGTGTACGTAGCTTTTTCAATTAATTAGTAAGTTTTGTGTGTTGGCACGTGTAATTAATTAGCATGGTGTGTGAGAGTTAGGGTGTTACTAATTAATTTGTTTGGGTGTAGATAATTAATTGAAGAAGCCGCATGTGCTGATTTGTAACTAACTTTTGTACACGTGGACCACTCATATCACTTCTTTTCTTTTCACCGGTTCGTCCCTTCTCACCTGAACCCAACCCTATATATATATATATATATGTGTGTGTGTGTATATATATATATATATACACACTACTCTGTATACTATACTCCGTATATATTACATACACACTGTATGTAACTATATATATACTTTGTAATCCAATACTTGAGTATATAAATATAAATTACAGTGTTTATTATATATATATATATATATATATATATATATATATATATATATATATATATATGTATATATATAGGCTAAATTACAGAAAACCACCCGTTAAATATTGGACTTTTCATTTAACCACCCGTTAAATTGGAAATTACAGTAAACCACCCATTATATAGGTCCCGTCATCAATTCACCACCCATTCACTTATGCCGTCTGCTCACCGTTACTTGGATGCAAAAAGACAAACTTGTCCCTGTCTTCTCCCTTATGTGTATAAACCTAAACCTCGTGTCTTCACTCCCATGAAAACCAGTTGAATCTGTCAAGTGGAAGTAGGTGATTTATCAAGTGAAATCAGACATTCAAGGTAATTTATCAACTCAAAAACTTGATTTTGTAGTTCTTTTTGAAGTTTGAGCGGGTTTAAAAGTGTTTTAGGGTTTTGATTTTGTACCATGTTTGTTTATACCATTCAATTTTGGGTATTTAGGGTTTCGATTTTGGGCGTTTAGGATTCAATTTTGGTCATTTAGGGTGCATATGGTTTCTAATTACACACTAATTGATTTTTTTACTTGATTTTTTGACACGGTAATGGAAGTCTGGAAAAAAATCCAGCCGATGGACTCGTCTCATGAAGCAAGTAGAAAAGGTAACCGAGGAATTCAAATGTGCACATTCATAAGAAGATGGAATGTTGCAGCAAAAGGCAATAGGTTGATACGATGCAAATGTGGAGTTCAATGTTTGTACTATACTTCTATGACAGATGAGAATCCCAGTAGAAGATTCATTAGATGTGGCAATCATAAGGTATGTGAGTCTCAATATCTTTTATGGGTTTCTTCAGGTACATGGATTTTAAATGTTGTGATTTTTCTTATGTGATTTTAGGTAGGAGGATGTGGATATTGGGAATGGTATGATCCTCCATTGTGCACTACATCGAAGCAATTTATTCCTTTGATAAGAGAAGAGGTATTGCAATTGATGAATACATTAGAGGTTAAGGAGACAGTTCTTACAACATATGAGAATGAGATTAGAAGGCTTCGAGAAGAGGTCTTACAACTAAAAAGTGTTCAATCAGAGGATGTCGATGCAAGACGATCATGCCTAGCTGTCCTTAAAGTCATGTGTGTCGTCGGATTCATTTTATGGGTGATGGGGTTTGGTGCAAAATATTTGTACTGATTAAAATTAGGGGATTAATGTGGTTGTATTATGAAAGATGGGCTTATTAGAATTTAGGGGATTAATGTTTGGTTGTATCTATGACAGATGGGGTTTGGGGGCAACTGTGTTGTACTAATTAGAAATATGTGATTAATGGGATTCATGTGTGGTTGTATTTATGACAGATGGGGTTTTGGGGCAAGTGTTGTACTAATTAGAATTATGGGATTAATGCAATTCTATTTTGAAGAGATGTAACAAATACGTAGTATATTCTATGACATTTGGGGTTTGACTGTTTGAGGCAAGTGGTGTACATATGATTCATGCAAATTGTAGCAGGACATTCAAATGAAGCATTAACGTGAAAGCTAAAACAATCTGTCGAGACAAAGATGAAGCAATATGTCAGGGAAAGCTAAATCAACTTGGATATATAGTGTTGCACAATGTTGCATCTGTTGGCAGGCTATTTTAATACAAAAATACACTTGGATAGTTAACCAAGGCTTAACCATAAGTTTATCCAACAAGTGCCAAAACGAAGCTTGCATTAGGTTCAAAGTTCTACATTTGATCAAAATACACAGCATCCAATATTTGTCTTTAGTCTATGGTCGCCAAGGAGCTTGAACGCCTGAGTGTGTCTTAGGCATGCCAATGGACTTGTTTTTTCTTCCAAGGACATTCTCTAGCTGAGACTGAGATGAGAAGATGCGAGCTGTATGCGGAGCAGTTGGAAAATACTTGGCAGCTGAGCTTGTCCCAATGGTCGAGCTTGTGCTAGAGTGTGTTTGTTCACATGACTGCGGAGTAGCCGAGACTTGCATTTGGCTAATGCTTTGTAAGTTAGAGTGAGAACCACCTTATTGCTCCTATAAAAAATAAAGCATCAAAATATTTTACTCAACAATTAAAACATCATGAGTTGGATAAACATATATACCTTACGAGTTATTCTTCTTAAAGAACTCCCAACATTGACAACATTGGGATTCTTTGGCCGACCACCTTTGTTACGAGCCGGAGGAGGGGGTTGTGATGCTTTGGCTGGATTAGTGCATTTGGTCTTGTAATGCCCTTCCACACCACAGTTTGAGCACTTATTCCCCCCAATTCTATGCCTTTTTGCTTAGTTTTCTGTCCTTCCCCTTCTTCTCGAACTCTGGTCTTCCTGGGCCTTCCTGGTTGAACTACAAGCTTTGGTGGATTTGGGGGTGGCATGTTGCTCTTCTCCCACTGATTTTCACTTGGCATCGGTTCTATGTTGATATTGTATGCCTTCATGTACATGTCTTTGGTGTAATATTCATGAACAAATTCATGTGGCTTCAACCTCCTCATCATGATACAAGCCATAGCATGGGGACAAGGAATACCAGTGATGTCCCATTTGTAGCAACCACAAATCATTTGACGTAAATCCACAATATATGTTTTTCCAACTTGGCTAACCTCAAATATATCACCTCCTCCCCATATAGCTCTACATGATGCCAAACTCTCCATTTTAGCCTTCTCTAGTTTTTTTTCAGCCCTTGGAGTCAAATTACCCATTGTTGTAGATTTGCTCATTCTCTCTCTCTTGACAACAACTCTTTTCATTAGTTGCTTCCTAATCCACTCACACATGCTGAGTATGGGTTTGTCCCTAGCTTTCAAAATGTAGCTATTGAATGTTTCACAAACATTATTAAGTTGCATATCTGACCTCGAAATATGCTTGAAGCCATGTTGTGACCAAGTACTTGGATTCGCCTGAGTTAGATACTCATGTGCACCTTCATCCAAAGTTTTTATGTAGTCCATTACCTCATCAAAATCAGGCTTGTTTGAAGCTCTTGCAGCAGCCCATAAGGCATCTTTGAATCCTTGTCCTGGCCACCTCACTTTGAAGTTATTGTACAAGTGTCTCACACAAACTCTAGTCTCTGCCATAGGGACAATCAGACTCAAAGCTTGTTGCAAACCCTACACAGAAATATAATATTATAACAAGCCTGAATCAAATTTTTTCAATGAGAAACTAAAACTGAAAACTTGGTTATAAATGCAAAAATATCACCTTCTGCCTATCTGAGATGAATGTGAATGTGCCTCCTCCTAGATCTTGCATTAGGAGTTCCAAAAACCAACACCAGGTTTCCTTTCTTTCTGCCTCAACAACTGCGTAGGCAATTGGAAATATATTTTCATTCCCATCTTTCCCAACTGCACACAATATCTGCCCCGTATATGCACCTTTTAAATGACATCCATCCAAGCCAATTATAGGTCTACAACCCAATAAAAATCCCTTCTTACATGCATCTAGACAAACATACAATCTTTGAAATAATGGTTTTTCTGGCTCTCCATAACAGACCTTCACAAACACTGAGCTTCCAGGATTACACTTCATAACAGTCAATGCATAGTCCCAAACCCTTCCATATTGTTTCCTTGCATCCCCTTGAGTCATCAAATAGGCTCTTAATCTTGCTCTCCATGCTTGCATATAATCCACTTCGACATTATAATCCCTCAAAACTGTGCTCATAAATGCCTGCAGATTCCAGTGGGGATCTTCCCTATAATACTCTATATATTTCTCAGCCAACCAAACAGATGTTACTTTACTGTTGTGATGCCTCCATCCACAATCATGAGTAGGATAAAATGTCTTCAACTAAAATGTACCATCACTACCCATTCTTCTAGCACATGCCTTAAAACCACATAAATTTTGCTTACACACACACTTTTTCCTTGAATGTTTCATGATGCAATCACACTTATATTTACAATAAGCAGAAACTTTGTAACTGTCGTTATGCAGAAAATAATAATCTCCACCGCTCTCAATAGAAAGTTGTTTCAATGCTTTTTTAAAGACATCCCGAGAGGAAAATTTCATACCTACCTTCAAAGAAATGGGTTTCTTAGAATCAACTAAAGGATTAAACTCCGGATACCTTATGTGTGTTTCACCTTCTGATCCACTTAAGCTTCTCAATTCATCTGATTCATCACTGTTTATAGTCTCTTCAATCGGAGATACTTCGTCGTCATCATCCACTAACAACCTCCCCACATCATCTTGCACATCTTCATCAACATAAGCATCAAAAATATCATCATCTTCAACATCACCTTCATTTGCAGAATGTTCCCCTGAATCTGATCCTAAAAGAAAATCCTCACTAGCTTCATCTTCATCTATCTCAGGATCTAAAGACATATTTCCACCACCCTTAGGAATCACTACAGGCTTGGGGCATTGAGTTGGGCTATCACGTACAATACTCATTTCTTATTCAAAATCTGGTACAAAGAAAAATAAATGTAATATAAGTCAAACACACACCAAAATAGAATATACAATACTATATCCTTCTATTAAAATAATTGAAATAAATGCACCATACCTACACATGTCATACACTAATATTAGGGACCACGTTAGCAAACAAACACAATAAACTCACTAAAAGATTCTTTACCAGTGAGAAGTACTTCATGGACATAAATTGAAAAAAAGAGCATGTAACCAGCAGGATTCTTTCTTTTTAGCTACAAATTGGCTTACAAAAAAGAGAACCTTTTCAAAAGAGCACCTACTGTCAAGTACTCATGGGATACTAACCATAACCTTCTTTGCCATGTATATAATCCCACCCAGTTCACCGAAAACCCAATGTTTCCAGATAATGTCATATATATAATTCCACCCAGAGGTTCACCAAAAACCCTATTTTTTTTACAAAGCAATAATGAAATAAATACTAACCGTAACCTTCTTTCTCATGTGCAATTTGGTGTCTTCACTTCTCCCTTGGTCGAAGCGCTACCGAAATCGCAAGTTCACCACTCTCAATCTCACAAACCCCTGACTCCCTGAGCAGAAATCCCCAAATTGCATCACCATAATACTCACGAACAATTAGATGAAGGCCTAAGGGCATTTTTGTCTTTCTCCATGACAAACTCCAAAACCAACAGCAAAGGGGAGGGGTAAGTTTGTCTTTTTGTTTCCAGCATTAGACGGCATAAGTGAATGGGTGGTGAATTGATGACGGGACCTATATAATGGGTGGTTTACTGTAATTTCCAATTTAACGGGTGGTTAAATAAAAAGTCCAATATTTAACGGGTGGTTTTATGTAATTTAGCCATATATATATACACACACTACTCTGTATACTATACTCCGTATATATTACATACACACTGTATGTAACTATATATATATACTTTGTAATCCAATACTTGAGTATATAAATATAAATTACAGTGTTTATATATATAATAGATATTATATATAATATAATGTATAACATTATATATTATATATTATATATATAGCATTACATTATTATATATATATATATATATATATATATATATGAGGTTGGCTCCGGTGTACTCAAGCCTTAACGTGTATCATGTACACAAATCTCAAGCGTTGATTGATTGGAATGGATGGTTGTGATTATTAGACATTTTTTTCTTTTTTTTAATAAAAAACGGTGGGACCCACCAATTTATTTGGCAAACTTGCCCATGTACTGGCGCGTGTTAGGGGTGAATTGAAATGGATGGGCTTTAGTGGGGGCCGGTTGTATATTTTTTTTTGGTGGGCTGTAATTTTTTTTAATTGTTTGAAGATCTTGTAGATTTTGTTATTGTTTGAAATTGTAAAAATTATTTGATTGTCTCGTTAGGTTATACGATGGTATCGCTTAATTATTCGATTGTGTAATAATATTATTTAATTAATTATGTCATTTTAACAAATAACTAAAAATTATTCGATGATATTGTTGGATTATTCGATAATATCGATTGATTATTCGATGGTATCGATGAATTATTCGATGGTGTTACGATATTATTCAATTACTTATGTCATTTTAACAAATAACTAAAATTTATTCGATGCTATCGCTGGATTATTCGATCGTATAGACGGACTATTCGATGGTATCGATGGGTTATTATAATCGGGTAGCACCCTGAAAACGCCCTTAACTTTTAACTAAAAATTATTCGATGGTATCGCTTGATTATTCGATAATATCGCTTGATTATTTGATTGTATAGCTTGATTATTCGACGATGTTACATGATTATTTGGTTACTTTTGTCGTTTTAACAACTAACTAAAAATTATTCGATGGTATCGTTAGATTATTCGATGGTATCACATGATTATTCAATGATATAGCTTAATTATTCGATCATATCTTAAATAATCACGCAATCAAACTACATATATTCGCAACAAAATAGGGCGTATTTAGCTGTCAAACAAACGAATTACAAAGAGGGAAGCACACCATATTCACAATTGAAAGTGGTGATCGATCAAATTAATATTTCATGTGGCACACCAGTACACCTGTACACCACCAATTCACAATGGAAATCACAATTGGCAATTGTTGAGCAATTGCAATCTAAACCTAGCGCACCTCCAGTGCACAACGGTATACCACCATTTCACTAGATCGAAGGGATAGAAAGACATACAGTGATGCACGAGTGGGCGGTCAGACGAGAGCAGTCGAGCACTGTAGCATATACCTGAACGATATCCACCAGAGCAGTCGAGCACCACCAGCCCTTCCAATCATCGCCATCGCATCCGCCCTTCCAATCGTCTGCCTCACCAGCCCTTCCATCGCCGCCATCGCCGCAATCGCATCCACCACCAATTGCATCCGCCCTTCCAGTCGAAGCCCGATTCAGAACCGCTTTTGCTTTCTCTTGATCGCCGGAGTCCCAAGTGCCCGTCCAGTCGAAGCCCTACCGCTTTCACTTTCGATTTCGCTTGGTCGCCGGATTCCCAATCGCATCCGCCACCAATCGCCGCCTTTGCTAGCCGCCATCACCATCTCCTTCGACTTTACTTACCGAGTCGTCATCCGCCATCCTCCATCGCCATCGCATCTACCATCTCCATGGGAGCAAGAAGGAGGGGCCATCAGATCCGCCATCTCTCGATCTCAAATTTCAATTAGGGCTTTACCTTCCACGCTTGATTGATTTCATAAGATTGGAACCACCATGAGGCGGCTCTCTTTTGGGAACCAGTCGAAGAAGAAGACCAACTGAGATTTAGGTTTTGTTCAATCTTCACACGGGCTTCACGTATTTGTGGGGTGAAATTGGGATTAATTATCCACATTTTTAAAAAAAAAACCACCAAGACACGTGGCATTATCCTACTCTTCCATTTTCTATAGATTAACGGCCTAGATTTGTGTAAATGATACACGTTAAGGGCTGAGTACATATGATCTATACTCATATATATATATATATATATATATATATATATATATATATATATATATATATATATATAAAATAGCTTTCCAGTGAGTACACCCCTTACAATGAAATGGGGGGGACAAATCTCAACTTTTGGATCAAAAAAATAAAGGGCTAGGATTAACTTTGAAAAACAAACTGTTTAACCGTAAAACTACCTAGTATTCATATTTAATGTTAAATATGAATACTAGTTGGTTACACGTTTAAGCGTAGAGATGAAATCCCTGATATTTTACTTGGAACCACTAAGCACTAAATATGAATATTTAATAATTTATATATGAATAATTAGATAATAAAATATGAATATTAGCACAGTCTGGGAATAATAGTTTTTGGTTACCTGCTTTAAGCGGTTAACATCCTAGTATTCATATTTAACGTTAAATATGAATATTAGGTAGTTACACGCTTAAACAAGAATTTTTAAAAGTAATCCACACCATTGGTTTTCTTTCATCCAAGGGCCTAGATTTGTCCCCCCGTTTCATGGTAAGGGGTGTACTCACCGAAAAGTCCCCCTATGTATATATATATATATATATATATATATATATATATATATATATATATATATATATATATATATATGCGGGACGGGATATGCGGGATTTGGACGGGTCGTCCTGCATAATTTTTGTAGGACAGGACCGGGACGGAATTTACTATTTTTTTTGAAATCCCACCGGGACCGGGATTTACGGGATTGGTGCCCACCCCTAGAAAATGCGTCTCAAAACTGCAAAGGGAAGGAGAACGTGGTATGGAGAAACCGCTAAAGGGAAAGAGGTGGTTTCTTACCTTTACTCAGAGAAGGACATGTGGCGCAATCTTTGACAAAGACATTGCTTCTAAAGTTATAAGTATTAGGGGTGGATGACTGGCCCTTGCTATTTAGAACAAATTAAAACTCCTTTTTAGAACATAAAAAATTGCCCTTCTAATTAACTTAATTTACAATTCATACCCTTCTCCATATGTCAGTTTCCTCCCACTTGTTTTCTCCTTTGATTGAATGCTCCACATAAGCCCAATAATTTGAGTACAAATCAACCTCACTTACCAAATCCAAGTAATCCCTTCCAAAACGAAGGTAGAAGGCATCTTAGGTGTTGGTTTTGCATGATTTGGGTTCATTTGTTCATGAATTAAACAATTTGGGGGTTAATTTGGGGGTAGAAGGCATCTTATTGCCAGCGGACTAATGAAGTCCCCTTTAATTAGAGGGGGAAATAAGGCGAATTATAGATGGATAAAATCATTTCATCATCCGATTCGTAAGATAAATAGGTCACCATTTCCATCAATCACCGGTAAACATATTTACTCTTATTTGATTCGTGTGGGTGATTCGAGAATGAGTGAAATAAAATGACGAAGGAAATTGAAAAGTAGAATGCGAAGACTCAATATCAGAACGGCGATTAAATAAAATGGCGGTGAAATAATGTGGAATGTAGAGAGTGAATACCTGAATAGAGGGAGACGGTGGTCAAGATTAGAGTTTAGATTCTTGATATGTAAAAGGTAAAATAGTAAAAACATATGTACTTTTTAAGGTTTTAATGTGAGTATGCAGAACGAATGAATAGGTTGACTATTAGAGTGAGTAATGGGTGAAAAATCTTCACCCATAATCCATTCATCGCCCGCTTCATCTGTCATCCACTTTAGTGTGAATTTTTGCCCACAAATCTAATACGGGCAGAGGCGGAGCTAGGGAGGGTCCTGGGGGTCACGTGACTCTCCCCTCATCCGACAAATTACCTAGGCGTATTCTCCTCGTCGATAGCTTCGTTTTGATATATAATATGCCCTAATCCGACATGTGAGTAAAAAAGTTATGAATGTTTAAAAAAATTATAGGTGTGTTAATTACTTTAATTTTATTTCAATATACTATAATACTTTTATATTTTATTCAAATTGACATTTATAATTCATCTCGAGAGCTTCGAAACCATAGGTTATACCATTATATTACTTATTTTGAGAATTTGGTAAGAAATTACGCAAGTTTAAATTTTTTATATCTAGTTGTACATTATTACATGTTAAGAATATACTCCCTCTGTTAATTAAAACTTGTCGTTTACTATTCATGCACGCTTTTTTAGAATGATAAAAACTATATGAAATATTAACTTTTTTTAAAATTTGTTTTCATAAATTCATACTTAATACAGTTAGACCTGTCAAACGGGTCATTCGGGTCGGGTTCGGGCCGGGTCACTTCGGGTCCCGGGTAATACGGGTCTTGGGTAATACGGGTTTCGGGTATTTCCGGGTTGAATCGAACCCAAGTTTGACCAGGTTTCGGGTCATTTCAGGTCGATTTCGGGTTGGTCAATTTTTTCTTTTTTAAATTAAAAAAATCATAATTTGATAATTTTGCGATAAATTTAAAAATCTAAAATTATAGACATTGTTCATAAGTTCTAGTGCTTGTAATTATATACTATATCTGATCTAAAATATTTGATTTTTATTATTTCTCGTAATTTTAAATAAAATGTAATAATACATAAATATCAAAATTTTAAATAATTTGTTAAAAATAATTATATTAAAAATTTGATATTCTATATATTATTACATTTTATTAAAAAACATTTGATTTTTTTATTATTTCTTATAATTTTTAATAAAATGTAATAATATATAAAATATCAAATTTTTAAATAATTTTTTAAAAATAATTTCTTGCAATTAGTAATAAGCATATAATTTTTTAAATATTTTAATATTTTTTAGAATTTTATCTTCTTAAAAAAGTCTTTTGAAAAACAAAAAATCAAATACTATCGATCGGTCGGAGTATTATACAATACAAATAAATATAAAAGTTGATTTGAAAATGAAAGATCAAGTGATTGTAATTGTAAAATGTAATAAATTGGAATCTCCATAAAAAAAATTAATCATATATAATTATAAATCAACCGGGTCAATCGGGTCACCGGGTCAATAGGGTAAATCAGGATAAAATTACCGGGTCAATCGGGTCACCGGGTCGAAACCCAGATTACCCAGAAAATTTCCGGGTTTTCGGGTTCGGGTAAAAAAAAATTTCCGGGTCAAAATTTCCGGGTTCGGGTCGGAAATTTTCCGGGCGTTCGGGTCGGGTCGACCGGGTCGGGTTGTGTTTTGACAGGTCTAAATACAGTAGTAACAAGCTAGTATGAAATTATTAAAAAAGTTAATATTTTATATAGTTTTTAACACCTCAAAAAGCATACATGAATAGTAAAGCGTCAAATTTTAATTAACGGAGGGAGTAATGTTTATTTATTGTATTTTATATCCTTATTTTTGTTTTATATCTTTGTAGTAGTTTATAATATCGTTTCACACTAGTTTGTATTATCGTTTGACACTAGTTTGTACTATCGAACATGTTGTGTGTTTTACGACTTTTTTTCTCGATCTTATATTGTCTACTATTATGGTGACCTCCCGCTCAAAACTTTATGGCTCTGTCCCTGAATACGGGTGGAGCAGATAGATCAAATACCGACGTGCGTGATATTTCCGTCCTAGCTATAACTCTCTATAACTCCTCATAGCATTAGCAGTGGTGGGTTTCACCTACCCTATAGCTTCATTTCCCTTCCTATAAGGTTTCCCTATGGATGTGGTCTAAACCCGATGAAAGTGAAAGGGATGGGTAAACCCCAGCAGAAAGAGGGAGCCCCACTCAAATCTCTTCACATATTTGATGAGTTTTTTTTAATTAAATTTAATCTCCTTTCTATTTAAACAGCTTCATTTCTCCATTTTCACATTGCTCCATTTTCTCCGTGTACTATCTCCCATTCCTTTTTTTCTCTGTTCTTCAATGGAACCATTTCCATACATGAGTTTGAAATTAAAATTGATATGTCATTTACGTTTTTCATTTATATTCTATGTATTAGAATGATTTGGTTAATATTCCATGTATTTGAATTTACGTTTTCATTTATATTTAATGTCATTTACTTATATGTATTAAAATGTGGCTTTGCCTATTTTAATTTAATTCAATGAAATATTTCATAAGCATATTAATATTATTAATATTAAATTTTTTTGTTAAGTAATAGGAGTATTAATATTAATTATATTAATGAGATATAGATAAGGGTGATGAGGTAACCTCATTGGTGTGGGAAAAAATGAGAAAATCTTAAAGGAAGGGGTAGAGTTAGTAGAAAATGATGTGGAAGAAAGAGAAGATGAGGTATTAAAATTTTATGAAGAGAGAGATAAAAAAAGGAGAATGAATTAACCCACGAGTGCGGATGCTCTCAGTCTTATAAGTGGAAGAATAAACACTTTAGGGTAGTTTTTGAAAGTTAACGATGGCTCTTAAGAAAAGGTTGCAATGGAGAAGGAAAAAAAGGAAAGTTGGTTCTTAAGAAAGACAAAACTGTTTTTAGTTGTCAATCAATTATTGAAATTAAAATTAAAATGGATTAAAATAATATTGTATATAAATTGGTATATTCTCATTTGACTATTAAATTGCAAGTTAATTAATTAGTTTGAACTAAATCCTCATATATATATAAACTTATTTTATGAAAATCATCTGTATAAGAGTGCAAATACTTTTAAATTTTACATAGAAGATAAAATAAATATAAATATAATAAGTGTATTATTTTCTTAATTTGTGTACAAGTGTCTAAAAGAACTTATATTTTTTTTAACAAAGGTAGTATTGTGTAAGGCATGGATACAAAAACTAGTTGTATTCTTATACGCAATGTGCTTTTTATACAAGGCGAAGATTTGGAAATGGTCAACCGCGATTAAACCACCACCCAAGAGAGTCCTTTCGGATGAGATCATTGATTGTTGCATCAGATTTCCAATCTATGGAATTCAAAGCCTGACTAAGGTGAGCTAACCGATCAGTAACCCGATTACCTTCTCTAAGGGTATGGGAGAACGATAATAACTCAATGGATTGACCAAAGGCAGCACATCCGAAGACTGTCATCTCGATCTCCCGCGGACACTTCTTGTTACAAATCCAGGTTGCCTTGCAATTATCATCTACAAGAGTAAGAAAATAACGATAACCATTGTGTGGTATCCATATGGATCAAGTCAAAAGGTTTAGCAGCATGTGTGTTTGAGATGGAGAATGACTTCTTGTGTTGTTTGGCTTTGGGGCAAATTTGACACACAAATTTAGAATTAGAATTCAAACCAACATTCTCAATCATTATTACAAAAAGAAGGTTCTGAAATAACAAGAGCAGTGGACGTTGGTGACTCAAAAACAGAAGGAAGGGAGCCCGGATTGTCTATCACATATAGTCCATTTTCTTCATGGCCAATCACTAATGGCTTGCTCATCGAAGGGGCCTGAATCAAACATAGGTTGGGTGTGAAAATGATGTTAGAAGAGAGATCCTTGGTGAGTTGGTGAATAGACAAAATGGAAATCAGGTATATGGAGAACATTATGGAGGGTGATATGGGGTGAAAGAGTGATTGAACCAACATGTTGTAACGGCCCGGATATAAATATCCGAGATACGTTTTGAAGGTTGGATACCTTCGTTCGGATGTTGCAATTCAGGTACGGATCGAGGTTTCAAACCTCTAATGATCAATCAGTATTCAAAGCGGGGATTTTGAATCCCAATCAATCGAAGTTACAGAAATTCAATTTAAACAAAAGTAACGCGGAAGTAAGGTTCAGATACAAATGCCACGACAGAGCCGGGTCAAAACCATAAAGACAGGGAGCAATCATACCTAAAAACAAGTGGTGCGAGCGGGATCAGACCGAGACCCCAACACACCCTGTCCCGCAAGCAAACATACACATACGCTAATATAAAGATGCTCTGATGCAATGCGGAAATTTAATCACACTAACATGCTCCTAATTTACAATATGCGGAAAAGAACTGTAAAGGCGCCCAAAGAATGCCAAGTGGCATATCCCCATATCTCTGTATTTCCCGTACCCACTCCGAGGTAGGGCGCTCGACCTCAGCCGAACCGTAATAGATATATTCCCGTACCCACTCCGAGGTAGGGCGCTCGGTCTATGCCAAACCGTAGCAGATATATTCCCGTACCCACTCCGAGGTAGGGCGCTCGGTCTATGCCGAACCATATCAGAGATATATATTGATCATACTCATCGACTCGATTGGGGACCGAAACGGTATAAAACACGAATGCCTCCATGACCCTAGCAAAGACTCTAAGACTCACAGATAACGGCCGTTCTGTATTCAAACACACAAAGTAACCGAATGCTCATTCATAAGTGCAATCCTAGCATGATACTACATGACATGCTTTAATGCTTATGCAACACCTAGTATGTCATATATTCACAAGCAGGTATTCTCTTTCGAATCTGAGTAAGCCCATAAAGGAACTTACCTGGAGAAGCGCGGAATCCAAGAATAATCAGCAATAGCAAGCAATCCTAATCATGTCACAATTCACCTAGCATATAATATAAGATGTGCATAAGTCTACGTCTAAGTCACACAAGGCGCCCCTAACTATCACACATGAGTTCACGAAATCATAAAGTATCACATCTTAACATTAATTCATCACTATCATCTCAACTCTTCTCATCATCTCATCATCTTCCTTATTCATTTCCATCAATCAGCTCATATTGCCACATATCGTCTTATCCTCATACCATCTTAATCCTTCCATTTTATCTTAACTGTCATATTTCATCATGTCTCATCTTATATATCATCATATAACATCTTCATAACTCATCAGATATCATTACGACTCATTATTATACCATATATCGACCGTATAGAAATCATGCATCATTATCTCATATATAATTCATATTCATCCTCTAAGTCATATTCATACTTGAATCATCATATCATACTTTCATTTTCAGCACATTCACAATCATGCATTCATGCTTATCAACCATATTATAACATCATGCTTTAACATGTATCCATATCATAACATAGTTCGCACAATTTAAGATTCAACAATTAATTACCAAGTTAAATCGAGTAAGTCAATTCCCAAGTTTCCCTAAACCCTTAGCCTCAAAATAAGTCAACACAATAATCAAACAATTCCTTTAAAATCACACTTAGCCAAATCCCGACATTAAGTATTTGAATCCTTAAACCAATTTCCCAAAATTATATTATTATTATTAATAAAATAATCCCGACATATCGGTTTTAAAACAACAAATCATTTGAGGAACATTTCCAAAATACAAGTTGAAAGATCAATCTCTATTCAAAACTTTTCTCAAGTCATCCAAAAATCCATTCATAAAACATTGCTCTTTTACTAACTTATATTATTATTTATTAAAATAAATCCGACAAGATAAGGATATTCCCATAATTCCTCTTTTTATTTATTAAACCAATTCCCTTTTACTAAATCAAGTTTTAACCTTTAAAACCCCTTTTTCCAAATTCTTTTCCTTTTAAAATCCAAATCTCATAACATTATATTTTGAATCACCTAATAATATTATATCTTTAAATCTTAACAACAATATTTTAAAATATCACCTTTATCTAATATATAAAACGAAATCAATTTTTTGTCTTAAGACATAACATTCACAATATATTATAACCCCCAAATATCTTAACATTTATATCAATATACAATTCTTTAAAACCCATTTTAAATATCAACATTAATATAATACACCATATTATATTCCATTTATTTAATTATTAATTATATAACATATAAATAGTGGGCAATATAAGTTAATAAAATTGGTCTAGCAATTCATGAAATTCCCAAAAGAAATCCGGCCCAAAGAACCAGCCCACCCGGATCTATTACCCAGCCCAACCCGTTTTCATTTTCGGATCCAAGTCAAGCCAAAACCAATTGACCCGGTCCACCCCCTTTTTATTAAATAAACACCAGAACCGAACCAAGCTTTTTAAAAATAGAAAACCGAACCCGTGGGGCCCACCCCCCTTTCTTCTTCCTCGCCTCCCCTGCCCAGCCCCGGTGCTTGCTCTCGCTCTCTCCTACTGCTCAGCCTCTCTCACCCTCTCTCTCGATAATCTCAAGCAACAAGGACAAGACAACACTAGAACTCAAAGAGGAGTGAACGAGGGGAGGAAAAGGGGCTCACCGGGGGCTCGAAGATTCGCCGGAAGAAATGTTCGATTTGGCTCGATTTGGCTCCGTTAGTGGTGGATTCGAGCAGCTTTTGGCCTTGCACGCGAAATGAGGGGTAGCGGAGGAGAAAGGGTGGTGTTGCAGCTTCGGGCTCCTATCTCGGCGTCTGGCTTCGACGGTGCTCATGGTGGCTCGAACGGGTCTGGACAGATGCGGCGGCGATAAGGAAGAGACGAGGGAGATGGTGAGGCAGTGTTTGCTCGGCTACTCATGGGCGAAAATAGAGGGGAGAAGAAGCTCACAGCTCTGGCTTTGATGGGGACAAATGACAACGACTATGGTGACTGGAGCACTCGGTTCACTTGCTCGAAAACAAGGACTGAGGGGAGCTGCCCTCAGGTGGTGCTCGGTGGCCTCGGGTGGGGTTTTGTTTGCCCGCTAACCGCAAGAGCCAAGGAGGAAGGGCTGGGGATTTGAGATTGGAAAGGAGGTAGCTTGGGTTTTAATTTGAAATAACAAAAAGGAGTTTAATTGTTTGGTGTTTTGTGAGCAGGGAGCTAGGTGGCTTTTGGGTTTTGGGTTTGAAAACAAAATAAAGAGGGGAGGGTTTCAATAGCAACGAACAGGAGAGTTGAGCAAGAGGTTGCTGTTGCAGTGAATCAGAGGCATAAATAGGGGAAGAAAACAAAACAGATGAGGGAGAGGGAGTAGAAGGTTGTTGAACCCAAATAGGAAATAAACTAGCTGGAGGAAGAGGTAGCCTCTACCTACAATTCGAGTGAAGGTAGGGAAAAGAGAAAGTGAAAGGTGGTCCCTAAAAGATATTTTAAATACCCGAAAAAATATCCCGGAACCCGCTTTCTCGACCTTATCCAACCCAAAACCAAATTTAATAATGAAATCCGAATATTATTTCACAACTCTCGACATATGAAGCGGAACAAATTTTATTTAAAATTTTCAATTAAATAATGTCAGAAATCGCTCCAAAAGATTTAGAATAAATCCAATAGCTCGAGGACGGAAATTTTAAATCTCCCGAATTTAGAAATCGAATCGATTATAAATCACTATTTTAATAAAATAATATTATAAAATTTTTCGGTCTTTACATTATCCACCTCTAAAAACAAGTCTCGTCCCCGAGACTAAAATCGTTTTCAAAATCGATCAAGCTTTTCTCAAAACATAGAACCAAACAAAATCATGCAAAAACCTAAGTCGATTCTATCCTATATCAGTCAACCAAGTTTTCAGAACTCAAGAGGTGGAATCATCCACCTCTAAGGGCTAATCCCATATTCTCTTCCTAGGTTCATCTTTCAAAATCAATTTCGACTATCAATCTCAAGATATCATCGTGCTCAATGGCAATCATCTCAAATTATCTCCAAGTTTGATATATCAAAATAATCAAGCCAAGCTATCAAGCTTCATCACACTAACAGACATATCAAGTGTGGTATCATACGAGTATCATGCAAGCAAGTCATCACTCATCAAGAGGCTCATTGCCAATCACCTCATATTATCCTATATTCTGCACATAATCATCATTCATATAAGCACAAGGCATAGAGATATACATCAAAGCACACGTATCACAACAAGGTACTAGGATATGCCCACCACTAGGTCAAGAGATCAAGATAATGTCTACATTAGGCTCCGTGTAAGACGCGAGTAGCTCATCTGAAGTATCTTCACAACTAGCCCGAATACTCTCATCAGGATGCTCCACCAAGGAATGATCGGCCTCAACATGGAGGTCAGAATAGTCAAGAATGTGACTAGGATCGGAAATATATCGATGAAGCTGAAACACAAGAAAAACATCGTGCACTCTCACTAAGAACGGGTATAAAGCTGAGGAATAAGCTACCCCTCCAGAACCTCAAAAGGATCAACAACCTAGGGCTCGGATTGCCTATGATGTCAAAACGCCGGACCCCTCATGAGGTGATACTCTCAGCCATACGTTGGCTCACACATCAAAGAGAATCTCGACCCTTGTCAATGCCTCGGAACTCGTGAACATGCTGTCAGAATCTCGAAACCCGTCGGATGAACTCCTCAGCTAGCCTCGAAACATGCCAAGTCTCTTGAATAGCAATCAAGTGCGCCTCTCGCATAATCCCCTACCTCAAGTCCTAGGACCAGTGGGTTATGGGCCCACCACGCTTCCGCTGCGCCGCTTGAGTACTATCCAGATAACCGACCTCTTCCCCATGTCGTCGCTCGTCGAAAGTAGCACAACGATTTCTAAGTTATCGGAGGTAAGGGAGAGGTAAGGGCGGATACTCGGATTCTCTATGGAACCAGACACGGACCAGAACGGACGACGATGAGAATGAAAGACAAGATCCCAACCCGAGAACGACAATAGTGCCCTTATGGAATTCTATGAGGTCATAATTGCGGCAAGAAAATCACATATCAATCAATCATGAAGCATACTAGTCACATCAGTACACACTAACACACTACCAAAAACACAGGAAATAGCCACGACCAAATAGCCATGGATAGGCCACGAATGGCCGTGGCTAAACGGTTTAGCGACGGGCATAGCCACGAATTTTAGGGTCGTCGCCATTCGTGGCTATATGCCTCGTCGCTAAATGCCAGATTTCCAACCTCCGTGGCTAATAGCCACGATCTGACAAGTCCGTGGCTATGCTCGTGGCCGGGTTATACCCGAGAAATTCGTGGCTATAGCCACGACATCAGCCATGGTCTGCTCGTGGCTAATGTCGTGGCCACGCACGTGTGAGTCTTCATTGAGGCACAACGACTACTGTGGCTGATTTTGTGGCTGAGGTCATTGCCATATTTGTGGCTAATGGTTGTGGCTATTATCGTGACAAATGTCGCGGCTAATGGCGTGGCCGGCATGTGGCTATATTCGTGGCTACAATTTATGTAATGGCTATTCCTGTGGCTAATGTCGTGGCCTATATGTGGCTATGGTCGTGGCTACAATGAATGCCTGTGGCTATGTCCGTGGCTATGCCCGTGGCTATTGTCTGTGGCTATTATCTGTGGCTAATGTCGTTGCCACAACTTATTTAAATATTTAAATATAATATAATTATTTAATAATGTTGGAGACAAATATACCAAAATAAAATACCATTGACATAATTTGTTCATTCTAAATTAAACACATCCAAAACACAACCACCAGTTCAACCAACCAAAACACAAGCATAAGTTCTACCATCCAAAACACAACCAAAACAAACCCAAAAGTTCAGCAGTACGTACGACATGGGAGAATACGACAAAGTCTTAAGATAGTGGAACCCAAAACAGCAACACACAACTTACTTTCACTTGTCTTTGCCCTTACATAACTGCATCATGGTGTTGAGGAGCTTCTCCTGCCATGCTTCATTGGCCTTCCTAGTCTCGCCCATTAGTTGCTCCCCAATAGCTACCATGTCTTCTCGGACGCTTGAGCTAACTTGTTCCTGCACTCGCTCTCCAAAGGACGACATTTCTTGCCTAAGGTTTGTGGCCACCTGGGTCTGTACCTGGTCCCCTAACTCCACCATTTCCTTCCTCAAGTCTTGCCTCATGGTTAAAAGCTCAGACATCACATAGTCCTTCAAAGGGGCATCAGCAGCAGCTGCAACAGTTGGGGCTGCGGCTTGTGGAATCGGCGTTGACTGTAAGATAGCTGGCGACTCGGATCCCATGCCGACAACCCGACCTTTCTTCACACCTCCTGTAGCCTTGATCCAAGCAGCATGCATATCAACCGAGTGAGATCCATTCTCAGAGATAGCATCATCAAGCAGGGCTTCTTCTTCTATCAACTGGTCATACTTGTCCTAATTCAAAGAAAACGACCAACACATCACAAACAGGCACCACTAGTGAACTGGCCATCACAACCAAGCTTCAGCAACACCCATGAACACCACAACAACAACACAACATAAAGAAAGCAACAGCAAACAAAATAGCATGTTTAATACATCATCACAAATATAAACAAGCAAAACAGACAGTCACAAAAGCTGAATGAGAGTTTAAATTTTTTCATGTAACATGTTGTGAGTAATTTCCTGCAATTGTAAGAATGCAATAAAAGATGACATCTTCTTAACTACCCAAGCACTTTTATCAACAGACAAACTGACGCTCTTTATAAATAAAATAGACAAACTAACTGATTTCATGAAACATGCCTAAGAACCAAATCAATTTAGGGAATGAATTAGTGAACACATTCAATTGGAAATGAGTTCTTTACATACAGTCTTCATATCCAAAACACCACTCCCCACAAAAAAAAAAACACATCACATCATGTATAACTGAACACATTCAACAGGAAAGTCCATATCACAACACTGTACAGCTTAGCCAAATAAGACGGACCAAATCAATTATGTCTTTTGTTCTTTCTCAGGGTAAAAAAAATAGACAACCTAAATATCCAACTATGATTAGATGGACATCACTACCTACACATAATCATCACAACCCAAACATAAGCACAAAAAATACCTAAACATAACAAGGTACCAAACACAGCAATAAAAACTATAAAACGAACAGAATAAGTGTGAACTTGAAGAACATAACTAAACCACTGCCATCACACATACATAACAACAAGGGTCACTTGATAGTGTTACTTACCACAGTTGGTTGGCATTGAGTGCCAGCCCAAGAACCGTCTTTTTTCTTATGACACCTTTCAAATGTTTCCCTTGGGGTTGGGTCTTTTCCAAGCTCCTTCTTCTATAAGAAAATATAGTTAGTTAATTAGTACATATATATATATATATATATGCAAACTAAATAGACAGTCAATTATGAATTTAGGAGTGATTGAAACTATATGAAATGGGAAAACATCAGGAACTGATCTAAGGTGTACATACCAGTCGATCCTTGATTACGGTTGTTGAAACCGACCCACCACTGAAAATTGGAGTGCCTTTTTCTGCTGCGATGGCTCGATTCTGCTTGTTAATTTCAGATTGGCGGTGAAATTTATCCTCGTTTGCCCATTTCTCCTGCATTTGCGCCCATATCACTTGCTTCACCCATGTAGGTTTCTTCTTTGTTTTTCTAGAGCGAGCCTTCCCAAATATGTTCATGAGGTGGTCCCCTCCCTTTGTGTGGAAAGCCTTGTAGACAGCTGCTTCCGAGTGGACAGTTTCATCCCATCGTGTTCGGTTCTGGACATATTGAACAAACAAGTGAACTGTGAATTATTTCACATGGATGCACTGGATGTTAGCATATTATTGAAATTTTTTTACATTGAACATTCCCCACCATAACTCTATTGTTGCTTCAGGAACATCGCTCCACCGTATATACGGTCCATCGAAATGAGAATGAATGACTTGGAGCATGACACCATATGCAGGATTTGTTGAATCAAAGCTTCATGTAAAACCAAAAAAAGTTATAGCAAATGTTATCAATATAATTGAAGGTTAAAAAAATCAGAGCATTTGAGAAAAACAGACACAGGTGACTCGATTAATGAATTCATGCTTAACCAGGCAACTCAGCAAACACATAAAAATCAGAGAGAAACAAAAGCTATATACCCACACTTGAAGAAGCCATCCCTTAGATGAATTTGAAACAAAATTCATAGAAGCACTATAAGTTATCTAATGGAGCAACGGATTTAGCTAGCTTATTATTCCATCAAATTACAGAAAAGTTCCATTATATATTCAAAGTTCAATCAAAACAGACAAAATTCAAAGACAAACAAATTGAAGCACATATATAAACAGACTTGCAGAAGCTATATATCAAATTGAAACAAAATTCACAAAACACACTTGAAGAAGATATCCCATTTCCAATATTTATTCAAAGTTCAATCAAAATAGACAAAGTTCCATCATATATACTTGCAGAAGCGATCCCATTATTTTTAACCACATATATACACACACTTGCAGAAGATATATACACACACCTGCAAAATCTGTCCCCTTTTTTTAAACATGCATTCCAATTTCCATTACAAAATATATACACAATTCAGAGATAAACAAATTGAAGCACAATTAGCTAAAAAAACACCAAACAAACAGAACCAACAGTAGAGTTATCAGAGTAATAACAATAGGTGACTTACGATCCATTGATCAGTGAAAAGGAGACTGGTTTATTCCACCTAGGAGCTTCCTCATTTTGTTGGTCGTTCTGATTTTCTTGGTTTTCCTCGTTTTCTTGACCATCCTCATTCTGCAGGGCTTCCTCATTCTCTGGGGCATCCTCGTCCACGGGGTTCTCAGATGCTACGTTGTCTTCTGTCTCTGATGTCAAGCCCACCTCACAAACATCAGATGGAGGTGGAGAATCCGTCAAGAGAAGATGTGAGGGTACGGGGACCAATCGTCGACGGGGGTTTGCAGGACCTTGGGAGGCAGAGGGAAGGGAGGTTGTTGGAGCTTGGGTGGTTTCAGTACCTTGGGAGTCGGAGGGATGGGAGGCTACAGGAGCAGAGGGTTGGGAGGCGGAGGGTTGGGAGGGTTGCGTGGATGGGTTATGGGTTGAGGGTGTTGTGTTTGCCCGTTTGGAGGCCCTGGCAGGGGAGACTCGTGGGGGGGCCCTTTTCTTTCCCCTGGCCGGAGATCTGAGAGGTGAGGAAACCACCGGTGGAGAGGTAGCAGGAGAGGTCACCGGTTGCGTGGGTGGGTTGTGGGTTGAGCGTGTCGTGGTCGTCCTTTCCCTCTGTGGAACCAGAGGTGGTCGGGTATTGTCATGGCGAGCAGATCTCCTTAGGCCTCCTCGCATCTTCCTAACTGAGTTGATTGAGAGATCGAAGAGAGGAGATTGAGAGATCGAAGAGCTAGGGTTTTTGGAGAGAGGATGAAGAGGAGGGAGTTTCTGATTGAGGAGGAGAGAGGAGAGAGGAGAGAGGCGGTCGTGGGATTTTGAGGTTTGGAATTTTCAATTTCCCACTGAAAATTCAGATTTCCCTCGCCCGCGCTATGAATTTTTTAGGTTATAGGAGTGGGCTGGGCTGAAAGGCCCATCATTTGCCGGGTTAAAAAAGGTCCATTTGCCGGGTTAAAAAAGGCCCAATGTAGGAAGACATTACACCTCAGTTGAAATTAGGGTCCCTCGAATGTTTACCAAAAACAAAATTAGGGTTCGTCGTTTTCGATTTCGCCAGAGAAGGTAAGGGGATTGACGATGGATGGCTTCGATGGATGGCTTCGACGGAGTTCAAAGAATTGGATGCCGCCAATTGTTCGTCATCATTTGCCATGGCGAGTAGAGGTATGTGTTGTATTTGAGGATATGGAATTTCGTCTCTGCTCATCACTATCGAATTGATTCCCTTGAATCAATTTGATGGATTTTTGGTTGATTATGTATCTGGAAATCTAAGTCTGGTTGAATACTCCTTCTGTCTGCTGCTCTGGCTAATGATTTCTCATATTTCGTTATAGAATCAGGTGAACTGGGTGGACTTGAAATATTTTTTCTGTTGCACAACACGGAGTTCTTCTTTGAACTGTAATTGTGTGAATTTGGAACTAGGTGAATTTTAGTTGAATTTTAATTGTGTTAATTATATTGGTGAATTTAGTTGAATTATGATGTTAAATTTTAGTTGAACTGTAAAAGGTATATGCACTGCTAAATTTTAGTTGAACTGATTTATGATGTTCTTGTTCTGCTGCTACAAAGATTTTTCATTGGAATAATTTGTATTGGTGAATTATAGTTGCAATGGTGAATTTTAGGTGCACTGACATAGTTAGATGCATTGCTATATTATTCGTGGTCTGATGCTACAAAGATTGTTTAGTTGCACTTGTGATGATGTTCTTGTTCTGAAAGTTAGTTCACTTGTAGTTGCACTGAGCTCTTATATGGATTAACTCAGTGGAAATCAGTATAGGGAGTCTTGCTATCAGCATGTGAAAGTTCCCAGTTTCCTATTGACATTTAGAGTGAAATCTTCACATACTGCGAACCAAAATAGGCATACATATGCATCGTGGCAAATCTACAATGTCAGGCCTGTTAGCTCAATTCGGAAGAGCGCTGTGCGTGCACAGTGATGGGGGTTCGATTCCCTCACAGGTCCATACACGTGACAAAAAACAGATGAACTCTAGCCATGAATCAGGAACTACAGTTTAATATGCAAGTAAAATTACAATTTAAAGTTTTTATAAAGATGTACTATTGCAGAGCAGGAATTGTAGTGGTCAGTCAGATTCTTCATCATCAACAGGAACCACACCCTCGTTGGAGTCATCTCCATCCTCGTCAGAGGTCATAACCTCGTCGTAGTCATCGCATGCATCATATGCACTCGAGGGATCGCGCAAGTTATTCGGTGAGTCTTCTAATTCAATTTCATTGGAGAACTCTGGTAAATGGACCTCGTCTGACTGGTATGCCGTTGCTGAATCTGTGAGGCTCTTGTCTACCCATCTTTCTTCTATCTTGTGCCGAGCTCTTGTCTTGCAGACATTCCACCAATTCATTCGATCATGTGTGGCTCCTGGATATTGAAGGTAGTAAACCTGCACAGCTTGTTGAGCGAGTACAAAAGGCTCGTACCGTTGATACAATTTTTTCTGATTGACTTCAACAAAATGGTAGACCGGATGAATTTGTGTTCCACGTGTCGTTGGATCGAACCATCTACACTTGAAAAGGACTACATTCATCCGGTAATGGTTTGGACTTGGGTATTCCAGCTCGATGATTTCCTCAAGGAGACCAAAGAAATCTAACTCTGCGTTCGTATAGTTCGATCCTCGAACACAAACCCCACTATTCATTGTCTTCTTTCCAACACCTTGCTGCATAGTCTCGAACTTGTATCCGTTGACAAAGTATCGAGCCTAACTTTTTGCTTCCACATTTGGACCCCATGCCAAACTCCACAAGAGAGTATTTTGCCCAATTCCATTGCCTCGGTCCATGGCCTCCAAAAAAAATTAGGATTGGTCAGAAACTATGTCTGATATGCAAAGATCGATCGAAGTAGCTACCTTATTTTATATGTGATTTGAAGTATATATATACTTACATATTGTTTAAACCATTCAGCAAATTCTTTTTCAATGGTGTCATCTCCGCATGCATCCCCTCCCATTGTAGTCACGAATAACCTACATGTTTGAATATCCATACGTGTAAGATGCGTTATATGACATGTATAATCGAAAACATAAATAATAAGAAATTTTCCTCACTCGAGAAATGGTTGTACTTCCGGACAGTTGACCAACACGTATGTGTGTGCGGCCCTCCACTCTTCATCATCATTCAACCACCTTGTTGTCTCTTTGCCACTACCCACACCGGGGTGATTGAAAATGGAGAAGGAACAATCATCACCCTCGAAGACATCATTTCTAGCGACTCTCCTCAATTTTGAAGGAACATGCGAAGGAAAGTAGTGCACCGAGAAAGATGCTATTTCCTCCCTTAATAGGCCATGACGATCGACCCTTCAACATTACTCTTTTGGACGATCTTCCGTTTTAGATGAAATAAATACCTCTCGAATGGGTACATCCATCGATACTGAACAGGCCCCCCTATTCGTGCCTCATAAGGTAAATGGACAAGGAGATGCTCCATGGAGTCAAAAAATGATGGAGGAAAGATACGCTCTAACTTACATTCCAATATAGGAATCATGTGCTCCAATTGTGCCATCGCACTAACCGACAAGCTTGATGAACAAATGGTTTGGAAGAAGATACTCAACTCAATTAAAGGACCCCAAACGGATGATGGCAACAACTCTTTGAAAGCAATCGGCAAGAGTCTCTCCATAAACACATGACAGTCATGACTCTTCATCCCACTGAGAGTGCAGTCGCCACTCAGAACACATCTTCCCATATTAGAAGCATATCCATCGGGAAACTTCACAGATCTGAACCATTGACCCACCTGTTTCTTCGCCTCTCGTGACAAGGTATATATTGCTTTAGGCTTTGCGCCTCTGTGGTCATCAGCCACCTCCAGCTCAGGTCGATGACAATATAGGCGAAGATCCTTTCGTTCATTCAAGTTATCCTTCGTCTTCCCAGGGATATCCATCACGGTGTTATAGACATTGTCAAAGACATTTTTCTCAATGTGCATAACATCGAGATTGTGACGGATGAGAAGGTCCTTCCAATATGGAAGTCTCCAGAAAATGCTCTGTTTTGTCCACTTATGCGAAATCCCATAGTCAGGTGACGTGTGAAAAGGGTCGTCAATGACCGTTGGCAACTGACGTACCCGCTCCCATATCTGCTCCCCCGATAGCATCGACGGTGGCAACGCTGTTTCCGCATGTCCTCGATAAAATTCCTTCCTATTTCTACGAAAAGGATGGTCAATCTCTAAAAATTTTCGATGGCAATCAAACCAAGTAGCCTTCCTTCCATTTTTCAGCCGAAAACAATCGGATCCCGATTCCATACAAATAGGACAAGCCATCAAACCAGCAGTGCTCCATCCCGACAAAATAGCATATGCAGGGAAATCACTTATTGTCCAAAGTATAGCTGCACGCATAATGAAGTTCTCTCTCCTTGAGACATCATAAGTGGGTACACCGACCTCCCACAACTGCATCAACTCATCAATGAGAGGTTGGAGGCAAACATCAATCAACTTCTTCGGGTTTTTCGGTCCTGGCACTATCAATGACATAAACATATGCTCCATTTTCATGCACATATGAGGTGAAAGATTGTAAGGAGTAACAATAACCGACCAAGAAGAATAAATCTGTTCACTTTTGTTGAAGGTAGCAAAGCCATCAGTGCATAAACCCAAATGAATATTACGAGCTTCTAAAGCAAAATCAGGATGCTTTGTGTCTAACCTTTTCCAAGCATCTCCATCTGAAGGATGAGACATCATTCCCTCTTCTGTTACATGTTCTGCATGCCAAGTCATATGGCTAGCTGTCACCTCAGAAGCATATAATCTCTGAAGTCTCGGAGTTAGAGGTAAGTAGAATAACACTTGGTGTGGAGTGCGTCTTCCGTTACTCGCAACTTTATATCTTGCATGCCCACAAAACCTACATGATTCTTCATTCACATCATTCTTCCAATACAACATACAACCATTAGGGCACATGGCTATTCTTTCCACTGGCAGACCCAAACTTCGAACCACCTTCTCGGTTTCATAGTAACTAGTGGGAATCTTATGGTTAGAAGGCAACACTTCATCAAACAATTGCATGAATCCATTAAAGAGTGGTTGGGAGACATTATATTCACACTTCAAGCTCATAAGTCGACTCACAAAGGACAATTGCGTATGTGAAGTGCAACCTTTAAACACCGGGGCATCGACGGCTTTGAGCACTTCTGCAAATTGTGTTGCTAAGAGATCAGCCTCCTCTGTCATCATGTCTTCACCATGATTAGCTTCTTGGAATTCACCATCATTTCCATCAACATTAAACCAACGAGGAGGAACAAAGCTCGGACCTGCAATTTCGAAAACCCCATGAAATTCTTGAATTGGATATTCAACATCATTTCCATCGAACGTTAAAACAGATATAGGATATATACAACAAAATTCAGACCTGCAATGTCAAACACCATCCTTTGTTCTGCCGTTAACTGATCATACATAGACAATTGCGGGTTTGAAGGCGCGATAGTTTCACCATGTGCTGTCCAGCGATGATAATCACTTATAAACCCACGATGATATAAATGACTCTTAACCTCATCTGCTCTGTACCATTTGCAATTAGTGCATCGCCGACAGGGACATTTAATCTTGCCTTCATCGACATAAAGTGGATGCTCCAATGCAAAGTTAATAAACTCATCCACCCCTTTGAAGAATTCATCATTTAATCCTTCATATATCCACGCTCGATCATCCATTACACTTCCCCAATTCAATTTCTGTACATATGTAAAATATATAAACTACGTACTATAAATAAAATTATATTCAACTTTATACAAATTATTGTATATTATAATAATAAGTAGATCTATACAACTACTTAGATCTATACAACTATATAAGTAATTATTTCAAAATCAAATATATATACACAAATTCCATAAACACAACACTTTTACACTCTTCAAATTGTCAACTTATTTAGATCTATACAACTAAGTAATGATGTAGATCTATACAACTAATTAACCATTTAAGTGTTAAATTATACTATTAAAAGTCTAAAAATTCCAAAAATCAAATACAAAATCCATTTAAATATATATTATTTATGTATATACACTCTTCAAATTCCATTTAAATATCTATGTATAAGTAGTTAAATATATCTCACATAGCACACATAATATATAAATATCTATGTATATACATTCATAATATATTAAATATATAATATAATTTATATATATGACACGTACCTCTCAAATTAACAAAATAGCTCTTCAACCCACCAATCCTCCATTGCACTGTGGAGAGAAGACGACAACTTGCTCTGTGCGCGCAGTGTGCTTTCACCCTCCAGTAAAAGTGATCGGATTGAAGTAGAAAGTACGAATTGCATTGAATGACCTCAACTGAAAATAGCCACGGCATTAGCCACGGTCATATCCGTGGCTACTAATGATGGGCTCTTTCATACGTCGAGGGCTATTAATTGGGGCTTCCATATTCCTTGGGCTTTGACTAATACTAATGGGCTTGATCCTTTTTGGGCTTTGACTCTCTAAAATTGGGCTTGACCATATCTTTTGGCCCTACCTTTTTTTTGTGAGATTTTGGGCTTACAAATTGATATTTTGGGCTTGACCATGTTTAGATTGAGTGAATATCTTTTGACCCTTTTTGTGAATTTCCTCAATTCGGATACACCAAAAAGGATAATGGGCGTTAGCGTCGAATACAGCCACGGATAATCCAACAGTGGCTAAATTCGTGGCTGTTCACCTCCAACTCGGGTCATAATTGTTAATTGCCTCACATTCTTAGCCATGAGTACAACAACGGATATTATTCGTGGCTAAATTCGTGGCTACATTGGCACGTCGGGTAAGACTCGCCAAAAATGGCGTCGAAATCGGCCACGGAAAAGGTGACTGTGGCCAAAGTCGTGGCTATTAGCCATGATACCAGCCACAGCACTTATATTCGTGGCTAAAAACCACAAAATTCTGGACACGAAATTATTTCTTCACCCCTAGCCACGGGCTTTGCCACGAATATTTTCATTCGACGCTATTATTGCTACGGCTTGTCAGGTCGTAGCTATAGTCGTGGCTATCAGCTACAGATTTGGCAACGACTATACGACGTGGCTAAAAATCCGTGGCTATTTCCTGTGTTTTTGGTAGTGACATGTACCTATCTCGCTGAACAACGACAACATATATTGATAATAGAGAACATGAGCGAGTTCTACATGGACGTACATATAAGACAATCTAGTTACCTATCATCTCAAGTAGTAGACGAGCTCAACATGTTTAAGAAACAAGGATGCATGATTTCAACAATAAACTTATGTGGCACAAAGCTATGCAAAACATAGTAGTATCACAACATCACATATATGGTTAAATACTCATGTTCCACAATATCCCAGGATATCATATATACATATCATCATAACTAATTCAAGTCCAAATCCGTATAAATCATGGAATCATAAATCATTTCTAAATCCCTTCTTCATCAAATCGTATAGCATCACACAAGAATTTAAATCACATATATAGAATAACCCAAACCGGGTTTAAACCAAACCCGAGTCAACGACCAAAGAAAGGAGAGAACCGGCTCCGGCCAAGAGCCCAGACCTGGTTTTCGTCGCGATGAATTGGCCGCTCATCACGGCGAAATCCAGTTCTTCGTCCCTCGCGAGTGATGCCTCTCGCTACGCGCGACAAGCATCATTCTCTTCCTTTGTTCCTAGTCCTTGTTTCGTCGCGGCGACCATGGTTTCGTAGCGGCGGAACAAGCAACTGTGAGCTCGCTTTTGATCTAAACTCGATCTTTCTTTCCCAACTAATCTAACCCTTTTTGACATCTTCTCTCGACCTCAAACAACATTTAAATAATAATTCTAAATAATAGTATAACTAACTGTTAAATAAATGTTTAAAAAATCACATTTTTAAATACCTCAAGATTTAATAACAGACATTCAAATAATAACTAATTACTCATATCGGGTTCACATGTAGGTAGGTCATATCAATATAGAATCCGATACTAAGATGCTCAAACACGTCATAGCACTATAAATGGAACACATAAGGGTGGCACGATAACTATCACGTCATACAACAACAAGGTCTACATGATAAGATAAGTATGGCATGTAAGCATACGAGGAGCTATAATAGGAAAACATGTCCTACAAGATACTAGCCGGTCATGATGTGGCATAAGTATAACCAAAGATGATTACTGAGGTACGAGTTCAATATCAGATCATATTTCATGTATATGTGCATTTCCTCACGTCGTAGTATGTAACATGTGAGGTGACATCCAATTATTAATTAACACAAGACTTGCAATTATATGAGTTCAACAAGACAAGCATGGATCGACGATATGTCCTAAGCAAAATGATAATGGGTGACCTGGGCATGGTTTTAACTATAATAGGGGGTGCGTAGTCAGATGGGGTACAAGCTACGAGAATACAATAAGCATCACAAGAGCAAAAGAACCATAATTTACATGAGACACTCACATAAACACGTCATTAGTCATATTAAGCATGCTACTAGGTTGTTGAGGCATAACATGATAACTAGGTTACCAACATAAAACATGCTCAGCTAGTCATAAGATCATATAAAGGGGAACATCATGGCTATCACAACCTATGGCAAGTGTAACTGAACGATGATACAAGGTGGGCATGGGATTATACATATCATATTTCTAAGGCTTAGATTTCACATGATACAATAGTGCATGACAAGTCATGGATAGGTGAGAATAAAGTGCATCGAATAACTTCACATAGTGGCATGGTGAGTCATAGAGGCTTAAGCAAGGCTACCATCACAACGAACATCAATGTATATAAGGAGTATATAAGCAAGTGTAACATGTGAACCATGAACATGTCATAATGCAGACCAGGATAATGTTGTCAGAGTGTCACGCTTCGAGAGATCAATACACCACATTTACACATATAAGGGCAATCATGCAAGTTCCTAGTAACCATCATAGTGTGTGCATTCATGCAAAAGGAGAGGTATCCACATGTGTAAAGGTATTGTTCCCAAGCAAGTGTGTAACAAGGGATGTCACATATCCTAATCATATCGAGGTCAATAGAGTATAAGATCAATGATGGCAAGACGATCATCTAAGGTGCTACTAGATACTAAGATACAGGGAGCAACATGATGTCATGAATGCTATGTTCGTATACATAAAAGGAGACAGTTAGAGCACATATCCTCATGATAAGTTGCATTTTAGAAGACATACATCCTAAATGACACTAATAGCATACACGGAATCTAAATACAATGTGGTGTGTGCACATGCAAGGTGTCAGTTTATTCATTTTAAAAGCATAAAAGAATGTCATGGGCATAAAGGAACAACATCATGAGACAAGTACATAGGCATGATACTAGTTGGAATCACATAAGGTATAATGAGTATCGAGTTGTAACATTAGTCATATTTCAACGACATAAGGAACGAATGCCAACACTATCAGGGACCTATTTAAGTAGAAGGAGATCATAAAGCAAGTAAGGCATGAATTTACACAAGTCACAAGTCATGGGTCCTACAGAATATCAACGTCTCGAAGAAAGGCGTAGATGTGCATCATATGACATATGTACATTAAACAACTTTGCACCAACATATGCAAGAGGTCAAGACGACAATAACACAATCATATGGAACAAGGAGGAAACATAGAAGGGGACAACACGAGCCTAAGGTAGTGTGACTTCACATGAACACAGGGGATACATGTACATGGGTATAAATCAATAAATATATGTACGACATGTATTTAACACAATGATATATCAAGTCATGCATCAAGTCACATAATCACATATAGGGCTACCGCTATAACCAAAAGAGATTTCCAAGGGCAATATCGACTTATCCCCACAGACTTAAAAGCTCATTTCCCGTGGAATACGTGTAACTCATTTCGAGAACATAGAAGGGTACTCAAATTACTCCTGAAAGAAGATGGCGGAGTTCAGAGAGAAGTTAATGACAAGGAGACATCAGTCGACCACTGCGAGAATCGAGGAGGATTACCCTATAACACAACTCATTCTATCGACTCGGAACCGTTCAAAGTTTGATACTCTAGCACACTGACCATCTCGTGGCATGACCTATGGTGTCAAGTACCATACTCATCACACTCTAAAGTAGTCAACGCTTCCGAACCTAAATCTCGGATAAGATTAGATTCCTAATTCCATTTCCCAAAAAAAGACATCAATACCATAAAGAACGACTCGATCAGAATACCAATTGAGACATGGAAGAAGATAGAATGGGAGGAAATCAGAATGAACAGGATAGGCATCTCTCAACTATTACCAACCTTTAACCAAACTTCGTCGAACCAGAGATAAAACGAAATGGGAGGACACCAACAAGTGAATCATGGAGGAGACTGCTCTATAAGATAGAAATTCCGACTATACCCTCCCTCGCTTATCCCACTCACATAGAGATGCAACACTCATTCCAAACATATCAACAGATTTCTAGTTCTAGCATAATAGCACTCAATACAGAATCAGTCATTGACAATTATAATGATCTCCTTCGAGGGAGATCGTTCTCAGGTCCAATTAATACATAAAGCACATCAAGCTATCTAATGCCGCTCTTCGAGGAGCGACTGACCAGAGGGGCAAAAACCTCACGATCTCTACCTAACTCGCCACTCCAACCACCTCGGTGCAATTCCTTGGAGTCTTCCAGCCCATCCAATAGGGATGGTCTAACGCCTTTTCTACCCACTCGATTCCCATTGTTTGATTCCATCATATTTAATAAGCCGAGTTCACATTTAGTCCATTTGAGTTAGTCATATTAAGTTCATTTTGCCCCTTTAAAACTCTTTCAAATCCTTTCGAAATTCGTGGGCGGTTTTCAAAACATACACCCGACCCTTGCGTACCCGAATTGCACAACCTGGCTCTGATACCAACTTTGTAACGGCCCGGATATAAATATCCGAGATACGCTTCGAAGGTTGGATACCTTCGTTCGGATGTTGCAATTCAGGTACGGGTCGAGGTTGTTGAACAAAAATGCGCAATAATCGTACAACACATTTTATTTGATTTTTTAATATTTGAGTTCGACCCCTTTTGGTTATCCTCTTGATTCCAAGTTGTATCGACACCAAGACTTGAATGGTTTTGGTGATTTGGGCTGCACCCGAAATTTAACGGGTTGCCTACGTATCTCTTAGAAGAGAATCAAGCCTCACGTAGTTCAAAGTAGAAAACCAATTTGATCTTTTTGATCGGCGATTGTACCCGACGAGCTTAAGCTTTATGTCGAGCTACCTACGTACCCGTTTGAACGGGATCAAATCACCCGTGGTTCTTTTTGAAGGACAAATTTGATTTAATTTGAGATAGGCGACTGAATCCGATATATATTGAATTTGATACCGGATTTCCTGCGTAACTCATAAAAGAGTATCAAGTCTTTACGTAGTTCTATACAAAAACCCATTTGATTTGATTTTGACCTCATATTCATTTAAAAGTGAATTTAGAGGTCGACGACTGTACCCGATATATTTTTAGGATTTAATATTGGGTTACCTACGTAGCCGATATGAGGCGTCAAGTCTTTACGTAGTTCTATCCAAAAAACCAAGTTTATATTTAGGAAAACTTGATTTGAGATTTTGACTCCGTTTTTATTGGAGCCGATTTGAGATTGACCCACTAGAATTAATTGGTAAAGAATATTGGATGAGTTTAATTTTATGTTTTTGATTAAACTCGAATTCTTAATTTATGCTAAAAATAATTCTTATATTTAAGTGGGTCGATTTTGCAATTAAACATATATATTTTCAACTATGCCGATTGCCGAAGGCATATAAGTATATAATATGTTGTTATATTTGATTGATCATCCTAATTTTGGAGCCCGATTATCTCTCAAGGCCTATTGAGAGCCCAAGCCCAAATTTTATTATTATTATTTTTTAATCCAGCCCATTCTTCCAAAGTTCCAATTCAGCTTCTTTCTGAGATCGAGAATTTGCTGCTTGCCCTCTTCTAGCGGCTTCTCAACTCAAGCGCAAGAAGCAGGCGACAAGTGCACGAACTGTGGAGTCTAGCGGTCACCGGTAATTTTGTGAGTCCGGCCTGGGCGGTTGAAAGAGAGAGCGAGGTTCGTCAGGCTCCTACAACCCAAAAGCGCCACAAACATTTTGACTCTCACCCTAGGTATGCTTTAGGGTTTTTTTGTTTTTTGTTTGCGAATTTTGTCTTTGTTTGCGAATTTCAGCCTGAGTTCTTTCATTTAGGTGGTATTCGAAAGATTAAATCACAAATTATGACATTCTTTCCCTTTTCCCTCTAATAGTGTACTCAATGTCCGAGTCTAAACGATCCTCCTTTTGTTTGCAAATTTTTTAGGGTTGCGATTGTGTTATTTGGGGCATTTTGATTTGAGTGACCGAAAGAGGAAGCTGATTAGGGGCTTGGGGTGGCTGAGAACGATCAATCCAAAAGAATCCCGCTGAACAAAGAACCTTCAACTAGGTATGTGGATTTCTAGAGATTTTCATCCAAAATTTACTTCTCTGTTATTGCTTAGATGCTCAGCATATGCCTGAGTCTAACTTGATTAAACCAGCACCTGTTGCTTAAATTGGAATTTTTTTTTTCTTTTTGCAGTCTATCATTTTGCCTGACTTCATATAGTCGCCAATTTTGACAAATTTTGACAAACTTTCACGAACTTCTAGTTTAATATTTTGCCAGATGATTTTTGTTCCGTTGAGTTCATTGGTTAGAACTCCATTTAGGGAAATTTTGACAGAATTAGCCCTTAATTAGGACATGTTTCTAGCTGGATTTTTTTTTATGAGATTGCTAGTTGGTAGGAAAATTGGGCAGCATTTTGCCTTCTTTTAGGGCGATTTGATGATCCCGAAACCCAAACCCTTACTTAAAGCCCGTGCTTTGTAAGAGGGGGTCCCGAGGATCGAATTTCTGCAGCAATTGGGTTGTTTTGGGTAAAATTCAGCAGCATTTCCCCTTGATTTAGAGCTGTTTGTTGATTCTGAAACCCAAACCCTTACTTAAAGCCCATGCTTTGTAAGAGGGGGTTTAAAGAATCCCACGTATAAACAAAACCAAGGCAAAGCACTACCTTAGTTTCTTTCTTGTTGATTGCTGAGATTTTTGTGCTCTCTTCTTCTTTTTTTTTTCTTTTGCAGTCAAGTCTCTTTCTGAAAAACCAACACTTTTGGCTTTTATAGAGGGGAAGTAGTAGCAGTTGCCTAGCCCAACCATTCTCCCACGTTCTCCCTATACAGTTTTTTTTTTTAACTGCAGTAGTTACTGCTCAGTTGAGCAGTTACTCCATTTTCAGCCTTTGCATGCTTTCCCTTTTTTTTTTATATTTGTTTTCATTTATATATGCATATATAGCTGCCCTATAGCATGGGCCTGTCCCACCCCTTTCTGTGAGCCCATTAAAGATTTCATTTCGATTCAGCCCATTCCAATTAAATATTTATATACAATGTTTTAATGACATTATTGTGCTTTCTTCTTTTTCTTTTCAGCTGGCCTCTTTGCTCACGGAAGCTTGCAAACAAGCTACATTTAAAGACTCAACAAGTGACTTTTGTAGAAGTTGGTGAGCCTAGAACATTTGACAAATGTATTAGCTTTTTACACCCGTCATCGAATCTTGTAAAACACATGGAGTGCTTGAATTGTAATACATTTGTTTGATATGTATACAATGATTCAATACTTTTCCTATGAATGAATTTGTATTTGTGTTGGATATGCTTGTTACGAAATTTCACCCCTGAACAGAGGTTTCAAACCTCTAATGATCAATCAGCATTCAAAGCGGGGATTTCGAACCCCAATCAATCGAAGTTACAGAAATTCAATTTAAACAAAAGTAACGTGGAAGTAAGGTTTAGATACAAATGCCACGACAGAGCCGGGTCAAAACCATAACATAAATTCTAAAGTAGTATAGCCAAATTAGTGGGGTTAGACAGATTATTTGCAATCGCCCGAGGAATTTTCCCACGCCATAGAGACAGGGAGCAATCATACCTAAAAACAAGTGGTGCGAGCGGGATCAGACCGAGACCCCAACACACCCTGTCCCGCAAGCAAACATACACATACACTAATATAAAGATTCTCTGATGCAATGCGGAAATTTAATCACACTAACATGCTCCTAATTTACAATATGCAGAAAAGAACTGTAAAGACGCCCAAAGAATGCCAAGTGGCATATCCCCATATCTCTGTATTTCCCGTACCCACTCCGAGGTAGGGCGCTCGGCCTCAGCCAAACCGTAATAGATATATTCCCGTACCCGCTCCGAGGTAGGGCGCTCGATCTATGCCGAACCGTAACAGATATATTCTCGTACCCACTCTGAGGTAGGGCGCTCGGTCTATGTCGAACCATATCAGAGATATATATAGATCATACTCATCGACTCGATTGGGGACCGAAACGGTATAAAACACGAATGCCCCCATGACCCTAGCAAAGACTCTAAGACTCACAAATAACGACCGTTCTGTATTCAAACACACAAAGTAACCGAATGCTCATTCATAAGTGCAATCCTAGCATGATACTACATGGCATGCTTTAATGCTTATGCAACACCTAGTATGTCATATATTCACAAGCAGGTATTCTCTTTCGAATCTGAGTAAGCCCATAAAGGAACTTACCTGGAGAAGCGCGGAATCCAAGAATAATCAGCAATAGCAAGCAATCCTAATCATGTCACAATTCACCTAGCATATAATATAATATGTGCATAAGTCTACGTCTAAGTCACACAAGGCGCCCCTAACTATCACACATGAGTTCACGAAATCATAAAGTATCACATCTTAACATTAATTCATCACTATCATCTCAACTCTTCTCATCATCTCATCATCTTCCTTATTCATTCCCATCAATCAGCTCATATTGCCACATATCGTCTTATCCTCATACCATCTTAATCCTTCCATTTTATCCTAACTGTCATATTTCATCATGTCTCATCTTATATATCATCATATAAAATCTTCATAACTCATCAGATATCATTACGACTCATTATTATACCATATATCGACCGTATATAAATCATGCATCATTATCTCATATATAATTCATATTCATCCTCTAAGTCATATTCATACTCGAATCATCATATCATACTTTCATTTTCAGCACATTCACAATCATGCATTCATGCTTATCAACCATATTATAACATCATGCTTTAACATGTATCCATATCATAACATAGTTCGCACAATTTAAGATTCAACAATTAATTACCAAGTTAAATCGAGTAAGTCAATTGATGTGCGCGCAAATTTGCCATATTTTCTATGCACATAAAAGTCCATTTTATTATCTTTTGCATGCATATTAATGGGAAAACATGGGATTAGTGTAGTTTACGCTTAAATGTCAAATATATGGGTTTGCACGAGTTTCTATGTGATTTCGCAGAAAACAGGAACGAAAATGGACGGATTTGGAAGAGCGGAAAAATAACTCGAAGTCTTCTGAAGAGGTCGAAATTGACTAGGGACCTCGACATCGAGTGCATCAGAGACATAGGAATCGAGCAGGAAATGAAACAGAACATGTCGACACAGAGAGATCGATATCGACGTCTGGAGGTCGATATCGATGTTGCCAGATCGAGCTAAATGATAGAAGTCGAGTGCTAGTTCGAGTAGGAGAAGGAGAGCTCGAGATAAAGTTTTGAAGGGGTCGATATCGATGCCTGAAGGTCGATATCGACCATGCCAGCAGAAGAATCCGACTCAGATTTTTGATAGAAATCTATCCAAAGCTTGCACGTCTATCCAAAAGTTGAGATTTCTTATCTTCAACACCAGTTCTATCATGAGGAGGCTGATTTCACCATGGAGTTTTAGTTTTTACTTTTATTTAATTTTTATCTTAGAGAATAAAGATAAAGTTTTGAGTCTTTATCGACATCTATAAATAGAAGCCAATAGGGCTGAGTTTAGGCATTCAATTTACATTCAAGTTAGCATCCATTAACATACAATTTACATAGACACACAGAGAATTAGTAGAGAGAGAGAGGAGGCCGAGTGAAGTGTGTAAAGCAAGAGCGGAGTGGCTTGTTTGGCTGTACTTTCTTTCGAAGTTTTAATTCAAAGTAGCTTTCTTTCAACAATGATGATGATGATGTGCATGATGAGGAGCGAGTAGTCAACCCACTTCTAGGTTCGGGGTGAGCCCGACGATAGCAATGTGAGGTAAGTGCATCAAAGGTATGACTTTTATGCGATTCCGTCTTCTACCCCATGCATGATCCTTTACGAAAGTTAGGGAGATTCATTATTTGCATTATTGAAGCGAAAGCCACTCATATTGTGAACTTGAATTGCTCATGAATTGGATAGTAACTCTTAGGAACTATGCGAGAGCCTCTAATCACCTAAGTGTTGATAACGAAAGTTATTTGACGGAAAGGCATTAAATTTCCTAACTTTAGTATAAAACTTGCATTGTTATCGTTGTGGCCTGAAACCCCGACTTTGGAAGATTTTTAATTAATTGAAATCAACATAAAAGTTCAATTTTTGTTTCTGATCATCCTCCTTGCCCATTCTATTTTCTTCGGACTCTTTTCCGAAAAATTGGTTACGAAAACAGTTTCTGTGACAAACGTCGAAATCGACTGTAAGGGTCGATATCGAGGTCTAACGTCGATATCGAGGTCTCTGCTCAACGTTGACTTTGCTGCTTTTGTCTTCTGCAGGAACTGCGCTAGGAAATCGACCAGAACTAGGGTCGATATCGACCAGATTACTAGATATCGAGTGTCTTCTGAGGTCGATAGCTTTGATCGTGAGCACAACAAGGGAAGAGCTGACATACCTCCTCGTGGATTCGATCCTGAATTACCCTACTACTACAAGGGAGGGGATTCTTGTATTATTTGTTTGGGACAGGGAGTTAGCCTAGTTGTGCAATTGTTTTATTTGAATTGTTTGAATCCCTACACATACCCCCGTTGCGAACAAATTGGCGCCGTTGTCGGGGAGGCAATCAATCACCACCTAAGTTAATCACGATCTTTTGAGCATATTTTGCAGGTTTATGTGACGTTCTGATCGCGGACCTATCCTGGAACCAATCAACGAGCCTGAACGTTTCTACCATCTTCGCAACAAAGCAATTCGCATCATGGCTGACAACGAAACGCAGGCAGAAACCATAGAGTGGTTGAGGAAGGAAATCGAGGACCACAATGCTACAATCGCCGCTGAGAGGGCCGCCGCAGCTGCAGAGCGAGCCCGTGCTGATAGGGAGGAGGATGCGCGCAGACAAGCCCAAGAGCGGCTAAATCAGTATCCACAGACGGCGATGCAATACATGCATCCGCCGCTTCATGTTCCTGAATCCGCTATTTTAATTCCTCACTCCAACTATGAAATAAAAATTAAATTCCTATCTGAGATAAAAAGAAATACTTTTGAAGGAAGACCTAATGAATGCCCTCTGCAACACATCTCTACTTTTATGGACTTATGTGAGACAGTTGCTGATTGAGTGAATTTAGAGTATGTGCGATTAAAATCTTTTCGATGGTCTTTGGCAGGGAAGGCATTACAGTGGCTTGAAAGTTTGGCTCCATGCTCGCTGAGGACATGGGCAGAGGTGAAGGATGCATTCTTGAAAAAATTCTTCCCACCTTCTAAAACGGCGATGCTGCGACAAAGGATCACGGCTTTCAAACAAAAGCCAGGTGAAACCCTAGCACAAGTGTGGGAGCGATTTAAGGACTTGCTGAGATCATGCCCGACGCATGGGCAACTTCCATATGTCATCCAGGAGATCTTTTATAACGCCCTTGATGCGCCGAATAAGGAGAGGATCAATTCATATACCTCATATCGGTACATTGAGCTCACACCAACGGAGGCATGGGAGACCATTGAGAGGCTCGTGAACTTTGACAATACTTATGGGGCTGCTGCGGCTTATGATGCAAGGCCTACCCCATCTATGCCCCTATATGAGCCTCCAAGGGAGATAGATCCTGATGTGCAGCAACAATTCCATAACGATCAAACATGCCACCTTCAAAAGCAAGTCAGGTTCCTGAGCAACAATCAAACTTGTCAGGAGTGTGGCTCAACAAGGCATAACACTAGTGCCTGTCCACATACTGAGCAAGTATCCATGGTGGAACAACATGAGGAGGTTAAGTGGACGAGAGGCTCCTATGGAGGGGGCAATCAACAATATTGGGGTGATCAATGGTTCTATCAACAAAGGGATCCCCCACCATATAGGGCACCAGGGCACCCTGAGCGGGAGACAAGGAAAGATGACCTGCAAATCATTCTTGATGAGATGCGGAGGAATCACGCTGAGTTCAAACAAGCCAACAACTCCGTCCATACTCAGCTGCAGGGCATCAATTCTAGACTTGGGGAGATCGACGTTTGGAAGCGCAACATGGAGACTCAAATGAGTCAATTGGCGGAAGTAATACCCAAAGCATCAGGATCATTCCCCGGATCCACTGTGCCCAACCAAAAGGGCAAAACCACTGGTCATATTGCGGCGGTGAACCTAAGGAGTGGGCATCAATTATAAACGCCCGAGCAAAAAGCGGAGGAGAAGGAGCCAGAACAGACGTCGATATCGACCCCCCTGTCGATATCGACCAAGGTGACGTCGATGTCGACCCTCCAGTCGATGTCAACCCTGAAACTGCGTCACCACAGAAATCGACTCCTCCAGTCGATGTCGACCCTAGTGATGTCGATGTCGACCTCACTACAGCCGCAGGAAGGAAGAAGGTGTTGCCATTCCCATCTAGAAAGGTGATTAAGGACCCAGCGGAAAAGAAGTTCCAGCGGTTCGTGAAGATGCTCCAGGGACTTAATGTTTCTATACCATTCACAGAGGCACTTCACGAGATGCCATCTTATGTAAGGTTCCTTAAGGACATCTTGAGTAAGAAGCGATTGCTCTCTGAGATCGCAGAGGAGTGCAACAGGTTGGAGCTATCACAAAAGTGGGCGGACCCAGGTAAGTTTTCTATCGCTATAGGTCTAGGTCAATTCAAATTTAATGCTTTAGTTGACTTGGGCGCTAGCGTTAGTATGATGCCACTAACCATATGGCACAAGGTAAAGATAGGTCCTCTGGAGCCCGTGGATGCATGATTGTACATGGCTAACAATACGGTAGTAATTCCAACTGGGATAGTGACGGATGTGCCAGTACAAGTAGGTAAATTCTTTGTCCCTGCTGATTTCCTAGTTGTTGATATAGCGCAGGACCCTGCTTGTCCAATTATTTTAGGTAGGCCATTCCTAGCAACCGTCGATGCCAACATTAGCGTAAAGAAAGGATTGCTCTCATTCACAATTAGTGACGAAGTGATAGAGTATGCCTTCAACAAGACGGTGAAAAATCAAGGGCCAATGGAGATAAAAGCCATCCATGGTGTCTACATTGCATGTGGAAAAGCAAAGGTAAGAAGTATGACACCGGAGGAGCTTGAAAAGAGGGCCATAGAGGCCCAAGTGGAGGAAGTTGTGGCAATCTTGAACGAAGGAGCCCAACAGAACATCGAAATCGACCCAGGTAAGTCGATATCGACCACTAATGTTCAAGATTCTGTGCCAGGTCATAAGTATGGGGTCGACGAAGGAGGAAAGGAAACATCGAAATCGGGGTCAAGGGTCGATATCTACCATACCCTACCGAAATCGACCACCATCAGCACTGAGAAGGGAGGAAAGGAGACCTCGATATCGATCTCTAAGGGTCGAAATCGACCTGATCATATCGAGCCAAAACTCTCCAAATCGACTGATCCTCCAGGAGTACAACAGGGGTCGATATCGACCTCTGAACATCGACATCGACCTGAGCCACAGACTGAGAAAAAGGTAAGTCAAGTTACGGATTCCTCTTGTTCCATTTCAATTAAGGATTTATCATTATTTGGAAGAGGTGTGCCTTGGCATGTGCGCTTGTGTAGGGTATCCGACGATGATTCAAATCAATATGAGATAGGAGACAAGGTCTATGTTGCCAAATCTAAGGACCATTGGTTCCCTACAAGATTCAAGGATAAGAATTTAGGATCATTCACGGTGAATCGGATCCATCCCGGCGGAATGCAGCTGCGTGACAAGAAAGGAGTCATATTTGAGGCCCAAGCCACATGGGCTCTGCAGATGCCGCCTTGAGAAGCGCAAAGGAAGAAGTCGGCCTAGCGACTTAAAAGTCTAGAGCAGGTAACAAAGACTTTTGTTTTGGTTTTTAGACACTTTTATTTTGGTTTTAGACACTTTATTATTTTGCATATTTTGTCTTGGTTTTATGTTTATTAACAAGTTGCAGGAAAGAGAAAAGCACACTGAGAAGACATCGAAATCGATGTCTAACATCGACATCGACCTCAAGGTCGACATAGATGGGTTTGTGGTCGAGGTCGGATCACCCTGAAGCCTGAGCGGAAATCGATATGAACATTGATATCGATGTTAAGGGTCAATATCGACCACTCCTGCTGTCTTCTTCGACTCCTGAAATTTGTGACGGTTTAGTAAGTTTTCTTCTTAACCCTAGTTCTAATACAGTGAGGACACTGTAAATTTTAAGTATGGGGTGGGGGAAAGGCTTACTTGCATATTCATACTTAGTTTATATTTGCATATTTATTTTAATGCATATTTAGTTTTTTTTTCGAAAAAGAAAAAAAAATGACCCCCATCAAAAATTTTGAAAAAAAAGAAAGATTCATGGAAGTATAAAAAAGAGTTGTATGATGCAAAATTAGATTCATTAGAGATATAACATGAGATTGCCTAGTTAAGGGAAGTCCCAATGAAGTGCAAAAAAAAAATAATTAAAGGAGATGAAAATTTGAAGTTGCTTTTGACATGTGCATGATAAGATGATGGAGGATTTTTTATGAAAATTCCATACAAGTGCTTACTTATACAAGTTCATATCCTAGCCTTACCTATGCATATTTGCAAAAGTCACAAGCCATATATGAGCCTTATCATGATCATGATTGCTCCACATATACACATATTGCCCATTTTATACCTTATACCCTATCCGGGGACAATGTTTAAGAATGGATGTCATCTTTGGAGTTATATGGAGTTGTGCATTATTATGAAGTTGTTGGCAGGAATGAAAGAATTATGAATTATGGAAAATTTAATGAGCGAGAAAAAAATCCGATCACCTCGGGAGATAAAGGTAGGTCGACCCTGCTCGTTGAGATGTTAGTTCAGCGAGATGGGACACAAGGTGAGGAGTCCGAAGTACTAAGTATCTGGGGCCATTCATGACACCCATGTTTGCGACTCGCGAGAAGGTAGTGCTAAGGTTAGAGAGGTAAAAGCATATATATTGAAAAAAAAGCATTGAGCGATGAGTGAAAGGTGAGACATTATGAAGAAGGAATGTGGAATGTGATGAAAAGAAAGTATGTTTCCCCGGATTTAACACCACATGGCCAAATATTAGCCCACCTTTAGCCTTTTACCAATCTATTTCTCACAACCTTGCAAAAGTCCTCTTGATTATTAATGCTATGTCGTTAAAATTGTTTTTGCATATTACCTCCTTTTATTGCTTTTATGCACATGCATGGACTTGGTTGACATAAGTACCTTATCGAGGATGACAATTGATTGTAGGGACATATGAAAAATGAATCTATGATGTTGAGGGTTTATTTTCTTCCCCTGAATGACCATTAAAGGTATTGCTTGGGAACAAACAAGCTTAAGTATGGGGTGTTTTGATGTGCGCGCAAATTTGCCATATTTTCTATGCACATAAAAGTCCATTTTATTATCTTTTGCATGCATATTAATGGGAAAACATGGGATTAGTGTAGTTTACGCTTAAATGTCAAATATATGGGTTTGCACGAGTTTCTATGTGATTTCGCAGAAAACAGGAACGAAAATGGACGGATTTGGAAGAGCGGAAAAATAACTCGAAGTCTTCTGAAGAGGTCGAAATCGACTAGGGACCTCGACATCGAGTGCATCAGAGACATAGGAATCGAGCAGGAAATGAAACAGAACATGTCGATACAGAGAGATCAATATCGACGTCTGGAGGTCGATATCGATGTTGCTAGATCGAGCTAAATGATAGAAGTCGAGTGCTAGTTCGAGTAGGAGAAGGAGAGCTCGAGATAAAGTTTTGAAGGGGTCGATATCGATGCCTGAAGGTCGATATCGACCATGCCAGCAGAAGAATCCGACTCAGATTTTTGATAAAAATCTATCCAAAGCTTGCACGTCTATCCAAAAGTCGAGATTTCTTATCTTCAATACCAGTTCTATCATGAGGAGGCTGATTTCACCATGGAGTTTTAGTTTGTACTTTTACTTAATTTTTATCTTAGAGAATAAAGATAAAGTTTCGAGTCTTTATCGACATCTATAAATAGAAGCCAATAGGGCTGAGTTTAGGCATTCAATTTACATTCAAGTTAGCATCCAATAACATACAATTTACATAGACACACAGAGAATTAGTAGAGAGAGAGAGAGAGGAGGCCGAGTGAAGTGTGTAAAGCAAGAGCGGAGTGGCTTGTTCGGTTGTACTTTCTTTCGAAGTTTTAATTCAAAGTAGCTTTCTTTCAACAATGATGATGATGATGTGCATGATGACGAGCGAGTAGTCAACCCACTTCTAGGGTCGGGGTGAGCCCGACGATAGCAATGTGAGGTAAGTGCATCAAAGGTATGACTTTTATGCGATTTCGTCTTCTACCCCATGCATGATCCTTTACGAAAGTTAGGGAGATTCATTATTTGCATTATTGAAGCGAAAGCCACTCATATTGTGAACTTGAATTGCTCATGAATTGGATAGTAACTCTTAGGAACTATGCGAGAGCCTCTAATCACCTAAGTGTTGATAACGAAAGTTATTTGACGGAAAGGCATTAAATTTCGTAACTTTAGCATAAAACTTGCATTGTTATCGTTGTGGCATGAAACCCCGACTTTGGAAGATTTTTAATTGATTGAAATCAACATAAAAGTTCAAGTTTTGTTTCTGATCATCCTGCTTGCCCATTCTATTTTCTTCGGACTCTTTTCCGACAAATTGGTTACGAAAACAGTTTCTGTGACAAACATCGAAATCGACTGTAAGGGTCGATATCGAGGTCTAACGTCGATATCGAGGTCTCTGCTCGACGTCGACTTTGATGCTTTTGTCTTCTGCAGGAACTGCGCTAGGAAATCGACCAGAACTGGGGTCGATATCGACCAGATTACTCGATATCGAGTGTCTTCTGAGGTCGAAAGCTTTGATCGTGAGCATAACAAGGGAAGAGCTGACATACCTCCTCGTTGATTCGATACTGAATTACCCTACTACTACAAGGGAGGGGATTCTTGTATTATTTGTTTGGAACAGGGAGTTAGCCTAGTTGTGCAATTGTTTTATTTGAATTGTTTGAATCCCTACACATACCCTCGTTGCGAACATCAATTCCCAATTTTCCCTAAACCCTTAGCCTCAAAATAAGTCAACACAATAATCAAACAATTCCTTTAAAATCACACTTAGCCCAATCCCGACATTAAGTATTTGAATCCTTAAACCAATTTCCCACAATTATATTATTATTATTAATAAAATAATCCCGACATATCGGTTTTAAAACAACAAATCATTTGAGGAACATTTCCAAAATACAAGTTGAAAGATCAATCTCTATTCAAAACTTTTCTCAAGTCATCCAAAAATCCATTCATAAAACATTGCTCTTTTACTAACTTATATTATTATTTATTAAAATAAATCCGACAAGATAAGGATATTCCCATAATTCCTCTTTTTATTTATTAAACCAATTCCCTTTAAAACCCATTTTAAATATCAACATTAATATAATACACCATATTATATTCCATTTATTATAACCCCCAAATATCTTAACATTTATATCAATATACACAATATATTATAACCCCCAAATATCTTAACATTTATATCAATATCCAATTGTTTAAAACCCATTTTAAATATCAACATTAATATAATACACCATATTATATTCCATTTATTTAATTATTAATTATATAACATATAAATAGTGGGTAATATAAGTTAATAAAATTGGTCTAGCAATTCATGAAATTCCCAAAAGAAATCCGGCCCAAAGAACCAGCCCACCCGGATCTATTACCCAGCCCAACCCGTTTTCATTTTCGGATCCAAGTCAAGCCAAACCCAATTGAACCGGTCCACCCCCTTTTATTAAATAAACACCAGAACCGAACCAAGCTTTTTAAAAATAGAAAACCGAACCCGTGGGGCCCACCCCCCTTTCTTCTTCCTCGCCTCCCCTGCCCAGCCCCCGTGCTTGCTCTCGCTCTCTCCTACTGCTCAGCCTCTCTCACCCTCTCTCTCGGCAATCTCAAGCAACAAGGACAAGACAACACTAGAACTCAAAGAGGAGTGAACGAGGGGAGGAAAAGGGGCTCACCGGGGGCTCGAAGATTCGCCGGAAGAAATGTTCGATTTGGTTCCGTTAGTGGTGGATTCGAGCAGCTTTTGGCCTTGCACGCGAAATGAGGGGTAGCGGAGGAGAAAGGGTGGTGTTACAGCTTCGGGCTCCTATCTCGGCGTCTGGCTTCGACGGTGCTCATGGTGGCTCGAATGGGTCTGGACAGATGCGGCGGCGATAAGGAAGAGGCAAGGGAGATGGTGGGGCTGTGTTTGCTCGGCTACTCATGGGCGAAAATAGAGGGGAGAAGAAGCTCACAGCTGTGGCTTTGATGGGGACAAATGACGACGACTATGGTGACTGGAGCACTCGGTTCACTTGCTCGAAAACAAGGACTGAGGGGAGCGGCCCTCAGGTGGTGCTCGGTGGCCTCGGGTGGGGTTTTGTTTGCCGGCTAACCGCAAGAGCCAAGGAGGAAGGGCTGGGGATTTGAGATTGGAAAGGAGGTAGCTTGGGTTTTAATTTGAAATAACAAAAAGGAGTTTAATTGTTTGGTGTTTTGTGAGCAGGGAGCTAGGTGGCTTTTGGGTTTTGGGTTTGAAAACAAAATAAAGAGGGGAGGGTTTCAATAGCAACGAACAGGAGAGTTGAGCAAGAGGTTGCTGTTGCAGTGAATCAGAGGCATAAATAGGGGAAGAAAAGGGTTGTTGAACCCAAATAGGAAATAAACTAGCTGGAGGAAAAGGTAGCCTCTGCCTACAATTCGGGTGAAGGTAGGGGAAAAGAGAAAGTGAAAGGTGGTCCCTAAAAGATATTTTAAATGCCCGAAAAAATATCCCGGAACCCGCTCTCTCGACTTTATCCAACCCAAAACCAAATTTAATAATGAAATCCGAATATTATTTCACAACTCTCGACATATGAAGCGGAACAAATTTTATTTAAAATTTTCAATTAAATAATGTCAGAACTCGCTCCAAAAGATTTAGAATAAATCCAATAGCTCGAGGACGGAAATTTTAAATCTCCCGAATCTTAGATGTCGAATCGATTATAAATCACTATTTTAATAAAATAATATTATAAAAATTTTCGGTCTTTACACATGTAAAATGGAAGCATGTTTATTATTAGGGAGGATAATGGTAATAGGTGTATGAACAGATTTGTAAGAATGAAAATAATGCAAATGAGGTGTGATATGATTTGTAGCACCATTGTCAAGAATCCAATTTGAGTCACTGAATGATGAAAAGAGACAAAATGTTTTACCTACTAAGAAGGCAGCATGGGTAATCCCTTTAGAGCCAGAGTTCTTATTTAATAAGTTGATCAACTGCTCATACTGGTGTTGAGTGATAGGAGCTGATGAAGAGGAGCCAGTTGGACTCTCAGAGATGCTCATATTTGCTGAAGCAGATGGCCCTTTTCCTGGTGGATACCTATGGATCTTCCAGCATCTATCAACAGTATGGCCATTAGTCTTGCAGTGTGTGCAAAAGAACTTACTTTCCCCTTTTCCTGGGGGTATCCATGGATCTTCCAGCACTTATCCATGGTGTGACCTTTAACCTTGCAATGGTCACATAACCAAGAAGATCCTGTGCCTGCTACTCCTGTGGTGGGGTATCCATGAAGTTTCCAGCAACTCTCCATGAAGTGACCTCTCACCTTGCAATGGTCACAAAACTGTCTCTGTTGCCCAGTCTTTTGGAAGCCACTTGATCAATTCTTCTGAACAGCAAAAGCCATCGACTCAGTTTTCGTTTTGATTGTATTCATAATTGCCCTCTGTTGTTCCTCTTGAACCACCATTTGGTAAACCTGATCTAGGTCGGGGGCGGGACTCATCATCAGAATGGTGCCTCTCACAGAGTTGTAGCTGTCGTTGAGATCCATCAGGAAGTGGATGACTTGTTGATCCTGTGTGATCTTGTCCAAGACAGTCCGGGAACCACAATCACACACAGTACCCTCACTAGAAGTAAATACTCATCCCATAGCTTTTTCATCTTTGTAAAATAGCTAGAAATGGATGAATTTCCATGACTTAAAGACACCAATTCTTTCCAGATTTGATTTGTAGAGAGACGATACAAAATAGACTCAGCGATTTCCTTTTCGATAGAGTGTAAGAGCCAGGAAATTACCATAGAATTGCAACGATCCCACTTGATTGAAGCTTGAGCATTTGTGTTTGGCCTTTCACAGGTTCCAGTAATAAAACCTAGCTTGTTCTTGGCCATGAGTGAGACCTCAACGGACCTCTTCCAATGGCTGTAATTTCTTTCATTCAACAAACTCGTTGAGAGCACATAGTTGGGGTGGTCTGAGTGATGAAGATACAACTCACTCTCCACTTCGATCTGGATTCTGTAAAGACTGAATATATTTTGTATTATTATTCTATATATTAAATGATTATTATTAAATTCAATAAAACCCGTCCTCGAGCGTAAGTTTTGATTTTTGAAATCATTTCGGCATCATTTCGAGAAATTAGATTCTAACGGATTTTAATTCCGCCTTCGAGCTCCGAGTTTCAATAAAAAATTTATTTAATTCTGTTTATCTTGAAATTTAATTGAAGGTTTGATTTAAAGTTGATTTAGTCGGAATTTGATAGAGTCGAGATTAGCGGGTTTTGAATTTGAATATCGGGTATATTCTCCTTACTTTTTTTTATTGGGACCATATATATTAATTTTTTTTCCTTTCTCTCTCTCTCTCTCTCTCTCTCTCTCTCTCTCCCCCTGCCACACCACTGTTACAGACTTACAGTGCACCACCCAGCTCACCATTTGGTCCCCTCCCTTTGTCCTCTTCTTCATGTGTGTAGTAGGGCAACAACCCACATAACCCATCTTCCCCATTTGCTTGTTTCAGAAAAAACGTAACTCTCATCCTCACAAATCCCTCTCTCTCCCATTTTTATTTCAAAACAAACCTTATCCCTCTTCCTCTGTTCTTTTAGTATCGCCGGACCACCACCTGGTCACCATCACCCTCAGCCCTCCATCTTCAAACCCGAGAGGCCAAGCTTCCCCTGTTCCGAGTAGTAGTAGTGGTGGCCAGGAGCGCCGTCGAATCCCAGGAGCCGAGCCAGGAAGCCACGGCATCACCACGTCCCTTCCGCCTCCTCTGTTCATCACGAAAGGTCGGAATCGGGTTGCCTTTCGTTTCCAATCGATTACCCCTTTAAAGTCCTCCTTTCTAATCTTTTCTTTCGTCCAAGGATATTCCGGCGCCGAACCATCTCCGTCGAAGCCGAATCGGACCTTTTCCAACGAAGAGCTTCGACCTCGGTGAGTCCCTTTTCCCTCCCTCTCCTTTGCTCGCGTTTACTTCTTTCCGGGTCCATGAGGGTCGGGTTAGTGAGTCGGTCGTCGGGGTAGAGTTTGGGGCCGAGAGGACGCCGGTGGCCTGAGCCTTCCCTCTCTCTTACCTCCATTTCCGCCGTCGAGCTCTGTTGCTGAAGGCAGGGGAAGAAGACGACCTTTTTTTTTCTTCTCTCCTGGGTTGGGCCTAATTTTATATCCGGGTCGGGTGTCCCTTCTTTTCTTTTGGGCGGGTCGGATCTATCCTTTAGGAGGTCAGATTGGGCTTTCTTGGTTGGGCTCCCTTCTCTTCCTATCCGGGTTGGGTCCTTCTTTTCTTTCGGGCCGGGTTGGTCTTCTTTTTCCTTCTTTTTCTCTTGGATCCGGATCCCTCCTCTTTCTGGGCGGGTTGGACTTTGGGTTGTGAGTTGGGTTAAGTTATGGGTTATTAATATTGGATATTTGTTAAGTTATATTATGTGTTATGTTATTTATATATGTATATGCTAGTATATGTTATACTGATTTTTGGATGTGGATATATATATTCTGAAAATATTAAAATATATTGTAAATGGTTTTAAAAGTAATATTAATTGTTATATATGTATGATGTTATATGATGATTTTGAGATGTGATTTAAAATATGTTAAAGTAATTTGGTATTTTGATTTATAATTGTGGGTTATTAAAATGGATTGATTTTGGATATTTTATTATATTTAAATATTCATTGAGATGGGTTATTATATAATGTTTATAAATGGGTTTTGGCCAAATATGATTTGACGAATTATTTGAATATGAGTTGACTAAGAGTTAATGTTTTGTAAATAAGGTTTGAGAAGTTGGATTTATTTTGGAATTTAAAATGCCGGAATGATTCCTATAATATGATTTTGGGAAATTCGTTTTAAGGCCTAAGTGTTTAATGTCAGGATTTGGATAAGCGATTTTAAAAGAATTGTTTTGGAAATGAGATGAACATGAAATGATATATGAATTGTGATGAGATAAGATGGAATAATCTGAAAGGAGATATGAGAAGAGATGTATGATAGTTAGGGGCGCCTTGTGTGAATTAGATAGACTTATGCATTTGTATGTTATTAGTTGATTGTGATATGGTGGACATTGCTTACTATTGGATGATTCATTACTTGGATTTTGCTTCTGCCTTGTTCCCTGCTGTTCGGCTTATTCAGGTAAGTTCCTTTATGGGCTTACTCAGATTCGAAAGAGAATACTTGCTTGTGAATATATGACATACTAGGTGTTGCATAAGCATTAAAGCATGCCATGTAGTATCATGCTAGGATTGCACTTATGAATGAGCATTCGGTTACTTTGTGTGTTTGAATACAGAACGGCCGTTATCTGTGATAGTCCTAGAGTCTTTGCTAGGGTCATAGGGTAGCCCAGCCCCATCGGGTGTCCTGAGTCTATCGAGTCGATATGAGCATGATATGATTAGCCCAGCACCATCGGGCAAGAGATGAGATGATATGATATGTTTAGCCCAACACCATCGGGCAAGAGATGAGATGATATGATATGATATGATATGATATGATGATGCCGTGGTTAGTGCACCACCACGAGGAAATTGCTGTGCTATAGCACCGAACTGGCCAGTCTCTGCACTAACGGGAAGGGGTGCAGAGGTAGGAGAGGGATATGCCACTTGGCATTGTCTTGGGCCCTTTATAGTTCTTTTCCGCACATTGTAAATTAGGATCATGTTAGTGTGATTTAATTTCCGCATTCGCATCATCTTTATATTAGCGTATGTGTATATTTGCTTGCGGGACAGGGTGTGTTGGGGTCTCGGTCTGATCCCGCTCGCACCACTTGTTTTTAGGTATAATTGCTCCCTGTCTCTATGGCTTGGGAAAATCCCCCGGGCGATTGCAAAGAATCTGTCTAAACCCGCTAATTCGGCTATACGAATTTAGCATATATGTTTTGGTTTTGACCCGGCTCTGCCGTGGCTCATGTATCTAAATCTTTCTTCTGCTTTACTTTCGTTTCAATTGGGTTTTGTGACTTTGATTGTTTGGGGTTCGAAATCCCCACTTTGAATACTGATTGATCTCTAGAGGTTTGAAACCTCGACCCGTACCTGAATTGCAACATCCGAACGAAGGTATCCAACCTTCGAAACGTATCTCGGATATTTATATCCGGGCCGTTACAAAGTTGGTATCAGAGCGAGGTTGTGCAATTCGGGTACGCAAGGGTCGAGTGTATGTTTTGGAAAATTGCCCATGAATTTCAAAGGATTTGAAGATGTTTTCAAGGGGCAAAATGAATTTAATATGTCTAACTCAATTGGACTAAATATGAACTTGGCTTATGATAAAAAGAGGAGAACCAACTAATAAGGGATCGAGTGCGTAGAAAAGGCGCTAGACCATCCCTATTGGATGTAGTCGGGAATGGGTAGGCGAAATACTAGCTTTTTCTTTACAGATGGGTCAGGAAGACTCTGAGGAGATCGTTATAATTGCCATTGACTGATTCTATGTTGAGTGCTTGATATGCTAAAGATTGATTGGTATGTCCTAACTATTTGATGAATATTGAATGATCTGTGTGAACGAGATAGCGGGAGTACCCTTATTTCCCTATGGTTAAGCCACCTTGTGTGAAACAGCCCCTCCACTATTTTGACCCCTTGACGGATCTATTGAGTCTTTCTCCCGGATGTCAGTGTCTTCCACGGGGAATTGGGTTGGTAAAGACATTGTGTCGAAAATCATGTATGGATGTGAAGGTTGTCTGAATGAGTATTGGAAGGTGGTTCTTGATGTCCCTTGAGTAAAAGTAAGGTGTTTCTGATGTTGTCTTTCTTGATTCTTATGACGATCAACAGGTGTCTTCTTGCCATGAAAAGTCGTATCCGAGTCTCACGTGAAAGATGGGGTGATGAATCAGTTAGGGAGAGTCAATGGTTGCCCTTATGGATCTCTATCGGGTTATCTTGGTTGCTCCGTCCATGATTGTGTGATACTATGTGGTACTACTCCTTGACCTATAGATTGATCCCTAGTGTGAAACTGTTCTTATGTGCTTTGATGTTCATAATGACCATTGTGTGAGTCCGAATTACATATGTTACGCCCTATCATCCCGACATGATCTACTTAGTATATTGCATTGTCATACTAGGGCACGAATATATATGTCATATGCTAGGGAGTTGTATAATTGATGTCCTCCCTGTGAATAGGTTCATGGTAGTGTGATCGTTCAGTTCTAGTATCATAATAGAGTGAGTCCTTTATTTGATGGATACGTGTTATAATTTGATGTCCACATGCCTTATCTGCTACATAATTCTCAGTACATGTTATGATGATGGTCATTAATGTAAATTCGTGGTTGTATGACATCATGTATCCATGCTGGTCACATTACTTAGGTCTCGTGTTCTATCATGGTTAGATGTCGTTATAGCATGTCTACTGGACCTATCGTATTGATCTTGCTGATGATTTATTGAGAGCATAAACCACATGATATGAGTCTATATAATTGTTGCTTCTCTCGGATTAGGTCCATGATAGTGTGATCAATTCCTGTATGAATGCTCGTAAGATATTCTCCTTAGCATGCTCGCCGATGACGCCTCGATGTTTATCACTCATCTTGTGACAAGAATCTATAGCATGCCTATCTATTTTATATTCCTCAGATTAACTATCGTTGATTATTCTACAATTAGTATTGCTATGTGTTAATTGTGCTAAATGGAGAATATGTTAGGGGGAATGAGTCTTGATAAATACACGTTTCATCCTAGTATACCTTGATTGAAACTCATGTCCCCATATTCTAGTCATGTTGCCATGTTACTTAGACTTGCATTATACATCGTTACACTTCCTCCCATGCTTCTACATTATTGGAATGTGATTGAATTGAAGTCTTGCTTAATGTCGAGTAATCAATCAAGTGCATGTATCTGTCCTATGTTATGTTAAGCCATTAGTAACGTGTAGGATCCTTGGTTATGACTTATGCACATTTATGCCCTGCTTGCATTATTGTTCATTCTCTATTGAGCTAGGTCCCTGATAGTGTGGTTCTTCCCTCTCTTTATCCTCTTAAAATGTTTTACTCATCCTGATAGAGTGATACTGGATTTGAAGATCGATTGCTTTCCGTGAGGGTTGATCCTAGCATGCTTACATGTTATCGCTCGGTGCTATTTCCCTATTACTCTATGATATTCTCTCGTGCTTGCATGAACGTATGACTTGACACCTCGCATGATCACATACCACGCTATATCATGATTTTGAATACGCATGACGCATAAATATTAGAATGAATCTAGTCGAATTACCTTGATAGTATTCATGTTCGATATGTGCTATTAGTATCCTGTAAGGCGTATGATTCCAATATGACTCCCTAAATGGTGACTTGCCATACTTATTCTATTAAGTGAACATGCTTGTCCTATGGTGTGATAATTGTTATTCCGTTTTATGTGCACTATGATCAGTTTGATCCTGGCATACTTATAATCTATTGCTGGTGATGTCCTCCTTGTTACTCTCTGTAATGATGTCTCATGCTCTATGAACACTATGTCGAATTCTTTTAGATGACACTTGACTATGCCCGTGTCTTATCATGTATCACTAGCATCGGGTAGGACCTATGTTTCTGAATGTATCTCGTCATATGATTACATGTCAATCTTAACCTACTATGCGATTATTGCTGTTAGCTGTGATAATTACTATGCCGCTCTTATATATTCTCGCATGACACTTAGTCTGGTTGTTATGATAAACCTCGCCATGTGATATTTGACCTCACTTGCTCATGCTTATACATTCTTTCATATACATGATGCTCGTTATCTTCATTAAATCTCGCATGACTTCGAATCATACATGATTATTGTTGGTTCCGCATAGCTTGCTTGAAGTTGCTAGGCATATCTGCTTCCGTGGAATGATAGACTACTAGCTTATTTCACATGCATCAGTATAGGACTCGATTGTGCCATTAGAATGAATGCGTATGTCGTTGTTCCTTGAGATGGGTACATGTTAGTGTGGATTAATGTGATTGATATGCTCCATGACGAATTCGTGCTTGTTTGTCACAAATTGTAACCTAATGGACTTCCATAAAGGCATCGTTACTATTCCCGAGTCGGAGTCTTGTCTCTAGTCATGTCGTCTTTAGCTTTGGTCTATTCCGTCTCCGAAAGAAACATTGGGTCGTCCGCCCTTGTCACTCCCCTATCTCCGTTAACTTGGACTCCTACGCGTTACATTGGACGAGCGACCGCATGGAAAAAGGGAACGGGAGGTCGAATAGCGATAGAGCAGCGCAGCGGAAGCGTGGGCCCATAACCCACGGGCCTCAGGATCGACAATGTCGACGAAACAAGCTCGCTTCGAGGGTTGCGATTATTGAGTACGATATGACTTGCAGGTGGGAGCGTCATCCATTCGAATTGCTAACCCTTTCTGAACTTGTTGATGGTGTATTGCACTGACTTGATGTGGGAAATTGCGTGTTGATGTGATGACTTAGTAGTGATTATTGCCTGATTATCCGTTGTCTATGATGATATATATGCTTCGGTGCCTTACAGTCCTAATGTGCTATGGTGACTTGACGTGATGCTACTCTGAGTTGCTAAGCATGATCTAAATTCCTTGCCTATAAATGTGAACTGCAAATGCTGTGAAACTTGGATTGTTTATCTGGTAAGGTTATGATGAGATGTACTAGCTTGATTGATTAGGTTCATATATGATGTTTTGCAATACTTGTTGAGCATGACGGTAAATTGAGACTTTTGATATAGTTGCAATGCTTAATGATGAACTAATGATGCTATTGACATAAATGCTAGTTGATATGATGTAGTCCTTCTGTGTAATAATGTCCATGATTGCTTCTTCTTTGAACATGCGAGTGAGGTCCTTTGGTAGAATGGTCAGAGAGCGGTGAAGGGAATTGAGTGGTTAGGATGATCGATGGTGGTATGAGGTGAATCACATGAGAAGGGTTTGGCTTAAGTAGGAACGAGTGAGTTTGAGAGCTATAAGAGGCGATGCTTAGTGGGTTCCGATGAGCTTCTAGATGAATCTTCGGTGGGGGTATGGTTAGAATAGGTCGGCTAGGTGGTGATCGGGGTGTTCTTATAGAAGAGATGTGGTTAGAAGGGTTCTATGCTTGTGATGTCTTAGGTAATATGGGAAGTGTAGGGAATGGCTCTTGTGAGTATCGAGAACATGGGGATTGGATTCTTAGAGGTGGATTGTTAGTGAGAGTGCTTGGTGGGAAGAGGTGTGAGATTTAAAATGTCGAGATGAAATAGGACTTCTTCCATGGGAGAGTATCCGAGTTGGTGAGTCTAGATGAAGTCGGTCTTGGCTTGAGAGTTGGAGACGAGCGAGCGGGGTTGCGTTTTACTTTAACTGGTATAATGTGCAACACTTTCTTGATTATGTGATTATGAACTGGCATGATGTTAGATATCGACCGTGATAAACCTGATATGGCATGATATTACATGTGATATGCAAAACTGAAATATAATTGGTAATGACAACTATGATCATGATATAATGATAAATTGTTATCCTACTATGCTGTTCTAGAAGCATGTTATGATGTGTTGTAGGAATCATGAGATGATGATATGTTGTTATGTGGAAGCATGATGTTATACTATATGGTTGATAAGCATGATTATGAATAGGTAAGTGAGGAATATGATTTGGAGCATGAATATGACTTATGTGTATATATGAGATGATGGTGCATGACTGCTAATAATCGTTATATGGCATTGTGATGAGCTAAGATGATGTCTGAAGAGCATGATGACATTTTGATGTTGATATACTGCTTGATCTCCCCTTTTGTTTGAATCTTAATAGCATGATTTTGTTTGGATTGATGTGTTGATAAGTAGTTTTGTTTCATTGACTTATGATGAAATTTCGCTATGGCTAACCTTGCAAGTACTAATGATTGATGTGATAATATGTTATGATAATGCTGGATAGAAATTGGATAGAATAACTATGTGAATTTATGCTTTAAATGAGATTCCTTGTTATGACTGGTTCCACTAGTGTGCGATGTTGAGATGCGATCGTGAGATTCGACTTGTAGTAGTGTACTGACTCCATGACACCTAACCTCTTTGAACTCTTGACATGTGTGCTTGCGTGATAAGTTATGAGAATTCGATGATGCACTTGTGATGCCTTCTGTATGAGGTAGATATACTTTATGACTCATGGTATGATGTTAAGATTTTGTTATTTCTTTTGGCATGTTCTGGAGGGATGGTATGATTTATTTTATGGGTAATCATGTTATGCGGTTGAGATGTCGATTGGTTGAGATTATCATGATTGATGTTGAGATTGCCATATGAGAGGTGGCTGATGATGTTATGAGTCGATGAGTTGATTATCTATGTCCATATTGAGTTGAGGATGATGATAAAATGATTCTGGAAACTAGGAAGAGAATATGGGATTAGCCCTTAGAGGTGGATGATTCCACCTCCTACCTTCTGAATTTGATTGATTGGTATGCGAGAAGCTGATTTGGTTTCTGGAAGATTTTTACGAAATCTTGATTTGGAAGGATTTGACTTTTTTTGGTGTAAGTTGCTTGATTAAACATTGAATTTGAAGATTTTGGGCGGTTTTGAAAATGGCAAACTTGGGGTTTTGAAGAAGTCGAGAGTTTCAATGATTTAGATAACAATCTTTCCTTTTTCAAAACGCTTTGAGGTTTTACGAACTGGATTTACATTATGACGTCTCACAAAGTGGATACAAGCATTTTATAGGGGCGCTTATAGATTGCTTGCTAAGACCTAGTCGGGACGCTATAATACTTTTAGAGTTGTGATACTTCTGAAAAGTCGAAGCGAGGGTGTGATAAGGGCGCTTATTACACACTTGACAAGACCAATTGGAGATGTCACGACCGTGACTAGGATGTTGTGAGAATCTTGGAAGACGCAACCGAGATGATTACAAGATCCTTGGACATGGTCCTCGGACTCACTGATTTCAAACTCATTTCCATTGCTTTAAAGTGATTTTAGTCTCGGGGACGAGACTTGTTTTTAGAGGTGGATAAATGTAAAGACTGAATATATTTTGTATTAATATTCTATATATTAAATGATTATTATTAAATTCAATAAAACTCGTCCTCGAGCGTAAGTTTTGATTTTTGAAATCATTCCGGCATCATTTCGAGAAATTAGATTCTAGCGGATTTTAATTCCGCCTTCGAGTTTCGATAAAAAATTTATTTAATTCTGTTTATCTTGAAATTTAATTGAAGGTTCGATTTAAAGTTGATTTAGTCGGAATTTGATAGAGTCGGGATTGGCGGGGTTCGAATTTGAATATCGGGTATATTCTCCTTGCTTTTTTTTTATTGGGACCACATATATATTAATTTCTTTTCCTTTTTCTTTCTTTCCTTCTCTCTCTCTCTCTCTCTCTCTCTCTCTCTCTCTCTCTCCCTGCCGCACCACTGTTACAGACTTACAGTGCACCACCCAGCTCACCATTTGGTCCCCTCCCTTTGTCCTCTTCTTCATGTGTGTAGCAGGGCAACAACCCACATAACCCATCTTCCCCATTTGCTTGTTTCAGAAAAAACGTAACTCTCATCCTCACAAATCCCTCTCTCTCCCATTTTTATTTCAAAACAAACCTTATCCCTGTTCCTCTGTTCTTTTAGTATCGCCGGACCACCACCTGGTCACCATCACCCTCAGCCCTCCATCTTCAAACCCGAGAGGCCGAGCTTCCCCTGTTCCGAGCAGTAGCAGTGGTGGCCAGGAGCGCCGTCGAATCCCAGGAGCTGAGCCAGGAAGCCGCAGCATCACCACGTCCCTTCGACCTCCTCTGTTCGTCCCGAAAGGTCGGAATCGGGTTGCCTTTCGTTTCCAATCGATTACCCCTTTAAAGTCCTCCTTTCTAATCTTTTTTTTCATCCAAGGATATTCCGGCGCCGAACCATCTCTGTCGAAGCCGAATCGGACCTTTTCCGGCGAAGAGCTTCGACCTCGGTGGGTCCCTTTTCCCTCCCTCTCCTTTGCTCGCGTTTACTTCTTTCCGGGTCCATGAGGGTCGGGTTAGTGAGTCGGTCGTCGAGGTGGAGTTTGGGGCCGAGAGGACGCCGGTGGCCTGAGCCTTGCCTCTCTCTTACCTCCATTTCCGCCGTCGAGCTCTGTTGCTGAAGGCAGGGGAAGAAGACGACCTTTTTTTTCTTCTCTCCTGGGTTGGGCCTAATTTTATATCCGGGTCGGGTGTCCCTTCTTTTCTTTTGGGCGGGTCGGATCTATCCTTTAGGAGGTCAGATTGGGCTTTCTTGGTTGGGCTCCCTTCTCTTCCTATCCGGGTTGGGTCCTTCTTTTCTTTCGGGCCGGGTTGGTCTTCTTTTTCCTTCTTTTTCTCTGGGATCCGGATCCCTCCTCCTTCTGGGCGGGTTGGACTTTGGGATGTGAGTTGGGTTAAGTTATGGGTTATTAATATTGGATATTTGTTAAGTTATATTATGTGTTATGTTATTTATATATGTATATGCTAGTATATGTTATTCTGATTTTTGGATGTGGATATATATATTCTGAAAATATTAAAATATATTGTAAATGGTTTTAAAAGTAATATTAATTGTTATATATATGTATGATGTTATATGATGATTTTGAGATGTGATTTAAAATATGTTAAAGTAATTTGGTATTTTGATTTATAATTGTGGGTTATTAAAATGGATTGATTTTGGATATTTTATTATATTTAAATATTCATTGAGATGGGTTATTATATAATGTTTATAAATGGGTTTTGGCCAAATATGATTTGACGAATTATTTGAATATGAGTTGACTAAGAGTTAATGTTTTGTAAATAAGGTTTGAGAAGTTGGATTTATTTTGGAATTTAAAATGCCGGAATGATTCCTATAATATGATTTTGGGAAATTCGTTTTAAGGCCTAAGTGTTTAATGTCAGGATTTGGATAAGCGATTTTAAAAGAATTGTTTTGGAAATGAGATGAACATGAAATGATATATGAATTGTGATGAGATAAGATGGAATAATCTGAAAGGAGATATGAGAAGAGATGTATGATAGTTAGGGGCGCCTTGTGTGAATTAGATAGACTTATGCATTTGTATGTTATTAGTTGATTGTGATATGTTGGACATTGCTTACTATTGGATGATTCATTACTTGGATTCTGCTTCTGCCTTGTTTCCTGTTGTTCGGCTTATTCAGGTAAGTTCCTTTATGGGCTTACTCAGATTCGAAAGAGAATACTTGCTTGTGAATATATGACATACTAGGTGTTGCATAAGCATTAAAGCATGCCATGTAGTATCATGCTAGGATTGCACTTATGAATGAGCATTCGGTTACTTTGTATGTTTGAATACAGAATGGCCGTTATCTGTGATAGTCCTAGAGTCTTTGCTAGGGTCATAGGGTAGCCCAGCCCCATCGGGTGTCCTGAGTCTATCGAGTCGATATGAGCATGATATGATTAGCCCAGCACCATCGGGCAAGAGATGAGATGATATGATATGTTTAGCCCAACACCATCGGGCGAGAGATGAGATGAGATGATATGATATGATATGATATGATATGATATGATATGATATGATATGATATGATATGATATGATATGATATGATATGATATGATATGATATGATATGATATGATATGATATGATATGATATGATGATGCCGTGGTTAGTGCACCACCACGAGGAAATTGCTATGCTATAGCACCGAACTGGCCAGTCTCTGCACTAACGAGAAGGGGTGCAGAGGTAGGAGAGGGATATGCCACTTGGCATTGTCTTGAGCCCTTTATAGTTCTTTTCCGCACATTGTAAATTTGGATCATGTTAGTGTGATTTAATTTCCGCATTCGCATCATCTTTATATTAGCGTATGTGTATATTTTCTTGTGGGACAGGGTGTGTTGGGGTCTCGGTCTGATCCCACTCGCACCACTTGTTTTTAGGTATAATTGCTCCCTGTCTCTATGGCATGGGAAAATCCCCCGGGCGATTGCAAAGAATCTGTCTAACCCCGCTAATTCGGCTATACGACTTTAGCATATATGTTTTGGTTTTGACCCGGCTCTGCCGTGGCTCTTGTATCTAAACCTTGCTTCTGCTTTACTTTCCTTTGAATTGGGTTTTGTGACTTTGATTGTTTGGGGTTCGAAATCCCCACTTTGAATACTGATTGATCTCTAGAGGTTGGAAACCTCGACCCGTACCTGAATTGCAACATCCGAATGAAGGTATCCAACCTTCGAAACGTATCTCGGATATTTATATCCTGGCCGTTACAGATTCATCGCCGTGATTAAAAAACGAAGATCAAATAGCAAGCTCTGATACCATGTTACAAATCATGAAGGTTATGAAATCGGTTTTGATTTTTTGGGTTTGCAGAAAGTGCTTTTGGATGAATTTGGGAAAAGGAGAAGGATGAAAGGCAATGTGTCAGAGGTGGTAGAGAAACAAGTGTGGTGCACCCACGAGTATGAGGAAATCACATCATGCCAAAATTTGTCATTTCATTAATTGATTGAATACACATTCTGTGCCCTTTATATAGGCTGTACATATCATATAAAATGTCCAATCTACCCTTCATTGTTTAACACTTCTACACCCCTTTTAATGTGTTGATAACTCTTAAGTAGTCACCCTCCACCTCTAGTTGAGTAATCCCCCTTTTCTGAGCTTCTAGAAGACCATGGTGTAATCTTAGGACCTCAGGTTGCAACGTCGTTGCCTTTCCGCAACTCTGCGCATCGCACTTTACTACTCTGCCCTGGTCATCGCAGATGACGAACCCAAAAACAGTGAGACCAAAGGTTACCTTGGTTTTTCCCATTTCATGATTTTTTGTTATCTTGGTATGTTTTGATTGTCGCGTGGTCCTTTGATCATATTTTCGTCTTCTGGATTCTCTGTATGTGCCTTTTTCTAACTTGTTCTTTGTTGTTTAATATATTTTACCCATTCTTCTAACTCTTCCCCTACCTGGTTGTAAAAGAGGATTTTATTCCTTACTGACCAAATACCCCAAAGGGTGAAAGCCAGAACATATCTCTACTTTGGTGTTAATTTTGCAAATATTTCCAAGATGATTTCCTTATAGATTCTGTTACGTTGTTTTTGTTTGTACCTCGTATTGTTCTTTCGATCTGTTGTTCCATTCTCCGTATAATTGTGAGAGTTGTTTGGTATTTCGTAAATATATGTGATGCATCTTCGTTGGTTTGGTTACATTCCAAAGTTACATCTATTCTTTTGTTTCGTAGTCTAACTTTAGTTGGTATTCCATTTAGTAGGTTTTTCCATAGAAAAATTTTCACTTTAGGTAGACATTCTATTTTCCAAATCCAATAAAAGGATTCAGTAGTATTCCTACATGTTTTTTTGTAATATGTTGTAAAACGCTTGCCATTAAAAACCATCTATTTTTGCTCGCTTTCCAATAAACTCTATCCTTAATTTCATTTGATGTTATATGGGTGTTGAGGATCTCCTCTATAATGTCTATTGGGAGTGCTTCTTTTAGTCTTTCCATTTTACAAGTTTTATCTGGGTTTATATATTGAAAGATAGTTTCTTATTCATTTATGTCTGTCCACGTGCTGTAAGCCAGATACGCAATCTAATTTGTAACATCATTCACTTCCCAAAAAATATGACTTATAGACACATATTGAAAAAACGTTAAGAGTAGAGAGAGAGGTCAGCCATGAATTGGGCCAGCTTTTGAATGACTTGGGTCGTGCTGACAAAAACTCATTTTTCTCAATTAAATTGTCCATCTTTATTCTCATAAGACTATAAGAGGGATTCCCTAGTGGAGTCAAATATCTCTTATTATCACAAGGCCGGGATTACTTGTGAGAGTTGTTTCAAGAAATTAAACAATAGAAACTGATTCTCAATTAGAGTTATCGAATCAAGCAAACGAGCCCAATCAATCTCATGGATCATGTGAAAATGAAACCTAGACCCACCACGAAATTGGAAAGTTTTCTAAAGTTTCGGTTTGAACTAAATGACTGGCTCTTGCTATTTAGAACAAATTAAAACTCCTTTTTAGAACATAAAAAATTTTCCTTGTAATTAACTTAATTTACCTCCATATGTCAGTTTCCTCTCACCTGTTTTCTCCTTTGTTTGAATGCTCCACATAAGCCCGACAATTTAAGTACAAATCAACCTCACTTACCAAATCCAAGTAATCCCTTCCAAAACGAAGGTAGAAGGCATCTTAGGTGTTGGTTTTGCATGATTTGGGTTCATTTGTTCATGAATTAAACAATTTGGGGGTTAATTTGGGGGTAGAAGGCATCTTATTGTCAGTGGACTGATGAAGTCCCCTTTAATTAGAGGTGGAAGTAAGGCGAATTATAGATGGATAAAATTAATCATTTCATCATCCGATTCGTAAGGTAAATAGGTCACCATTTCCATCAATCACCTGTAAACATATTTACTCTTATCTGATCCGTGTGGGTGATGCGAGAATGAGTGAAATAAAATGATGACGGAAATTGAAAAGTAGAATGCGAAGACTCAATATCAGAACGACGATTAAATAAAATGGCGGTGAAATAATGTGGAATGTAGAGAGTGAATACCGGAATGGAGGGAGACAGTGGTCAAGATTAGAGTTTAGATTCTTGATATGTAAAGGGTAAAATAGTAAAAACATATGTACTTTTTAAGGTTTTAATGTGAGTATGCAGAACGAATGAATAGGTTGACTATTAGAGCGAGTAATGGGTGAAAAATCTTCACCCAGAATCCATTCATCGTCCGCTTCATCCGTCATCCACTTTAGTGTGAATTTTTGCCCACAAATCTAATACGGGCAGAGGCGGAGCTAGGGAGGGTCCTAAGGGTCACGTGACTCTCCCCTCATCCAACAAATTACCTAGGCGTATTCTCCTCGTCGATAGCTTCGTTTTGATATATAATACGCCCTAATCCGACATCTGAGTAAAAAGTTATGAATGTTTGAAAAAATTATAGGTGTGTTAATCACTTTAATTTTATTTCAGTATACTATAATGCTTTTATATTTTATTCAAATTGACATTTATAATTCATCTCGAGAGCTTCGAAACCATAGGTTATACCGTTATATTACTTATTTTGAGAATTTGGTAAGACGTTACGCAAGTTTAAATTTTTTATATCTAGCTAGTTATGCATTATTACATGTTAAGAATATAATGTTTATTTATTGTGTTTTATATATTTATTTTTGTTTTATATCTTTGTAGTAGTTTATAAATTTGTTTCACACTAATTTGTATTATTGTTTGACACTAGTTTGTACTATCGAACATGTTGTGTGTTTTACGACTTTTTTTCTCAATCTTATTGTCTACTATTATGGTGACCTCCCGCTCAAAACTTTATGGCTCTGTCCCTGAATACGGGTGGAGCAGATAGATCAAATACCCACGTGCGTGATATTTCCGTCCTAGCTATAACTCTATATAACTCCTCAGAGCATTAGCAGTGGTGGGTTTCACCTACCCTATAGCTCCATTTCCCTCCCTATAAGGTTTCCCTATGGATGTGGTCTAAACCTGATGAAGGTGAAAGGGATGGGTAAACCCCAGCAGAAAGAGGGAGCCCCACTCAAATCTCTTCACATATTTGATGAGTTTTTTTAATTAAATTTAATCTCCTTTCTATTTAAACAGCTTCATTTCTCCATTTTCACATTGCTCCATTTTCTCTGTGTACTATCTCCCATTCCTTTTTTTCTCTGTTCTTCAATGGAACCATTTCCATACATGAGTTTGAAATTAAAATTGATATGTCATTTACGTTTTTCATTTATATTCCATGTATTAGAATGATTTGGTTAATATTCCATGTATTTGAATTTAAGTTTTCATTTATATTTAATGTCATTTACTTATATGTATTAAAATGTGGCTTTGCCTATTTTCATTTAATTCAATGAAATATTTCATAAGCATATTAATATTATTAATATTAAATTTTTTTGTTAAGTATTAGGAGTATTAATATTAATTATATTAATGAGATATAGATAAGGGTGATGAGGTAACCTCATTGGTGTGGGAAAAAATGAGAAAATCTTAAAGTAAGGGGTAGAGTTAGTGGAAAATGATGTGGAAAAAAGAGAAGATGAGGTATTAAAATTTTATGAAGAGAGAGATAAAAAAAAGGGGAATGAGTTAACCTACGAGTGCGGATGCTCTCAGTCTTATAAGAAGTGGAAGAATAAACACTTTAGGGTAGTTTTTAAAAGTTAACGATGGCTCTTAAGAAAAGGTTGCAATGGAGAAGGAAAAAAAGGAAAGTTGGTTCTTAAGAAAGACAAAACTGTTTTTAGTTGTCAATCAATTATTGAAAAGGAAGAAGGTTCTCCCTGGGTTCACATATGCACGTCACTCAACAATAACCATTGATATGAACTATCAAGCCACCTAAACTACATTATATTTGACCGTTGACTCAATTGGTGGGTCCCATTATTTATGTCTTTCTTGTGTGTGCCTTTGGATAACATGAAGGCCTCGTTTGGTTACTCAGTTAAAAACCCAGTAACTAGAATATATTCATGTGTTTGGTTGACAGAAAGACACAACAATTCAACTTCCCGGGAATTTCAATTCCTCCAAATCGTAGGAAGTTCACTTACCTAGGGGGACTAGATAAGTTCAACTTCCACCCTTTTTAATGTAATTTTCTTTATTTTCATACTTATATTTCTAAAAAACAAAATTCAACCAAACAGCATTTTTCAATTTATGGGAAGTACATTTCACCGGAATTGAATTCATGGAAAGTAAGTTCCCGGAAATTGTACTTCCCCCATTCAACCAAACGAGCGTAGTCAATTAAATTATTAAAACAACGACCAATTATCGTGAAGCTTTTCGATTGGCGATCGATAATCCCTTCAAACCCAAAGCCTCTCATCCCACCATACGTTCCCATCGTTGATCGCGGTGGTGACTATCGTCAAGCTTTCGAGTGAGGGTAAAAAAACACTACTGTACTGTGAATTGAAGCACGTGGTGGAAATTTAGTTTAACAACCGTAAAGACGCTTAAAAGATTTTTGTTGGATTTTTTAAAACCGAAAAAATGGTAAAACAATAACAAAAAAGCTACAAAAATTACTGAAAAAAGTACTCCGTATAAATTAAAAAATAAAACCGAATTGAAAAAATGGTAAAACAATAACAAAGAAGCTAGAAAAATTACTGAAAAAACGTACTCCGTATAAATTTAAAAAAAACGATAATAGGGATGAACGACCAAAATAGAGTGATCCAGAGTTAGTTGAGGTAGGGGTGTTATGTGAACACGAGTAGCTCGAATTTGACTTGTTCTCGCTCAATAAAAACTCGACTCGAGCTCATTCATTTTTTAAGCGAGCCGAGTATAAGCACATTTTTAAGCTCGGTCCAAAGCTCGACTCGTTCGAATTAAACTCATCAAATAGCTCGAATTTTATGGAATTTTTAAAATTTTCTTTAAGTTACTATATAATGAGCAAGTAAAACTGTTTAAAGCTCGAAAAAAGCTCGGCTCAAACTTGTTCATTTCCTAAACGAGCCAAGTATGAGCACATTTTTAAGCTCGAGTCGAAATTTAGGCTCGGCTTGAGCTCGTTCATATCCTAAATGAACTAAATATGAACAAGCGATAATCGGCTCAAAGAACAACCCTAAGTTGAGGCAAAGGTCTTGTTATTGGATATTAATCGACAACCTCGAAACGCCTACGTTATAAAAAAAAGTTACAATGGAGATGGAGTATCAAACGGTGGTGACAAAGCTTAAGGGAGGCGATCAGCCATTAGGATCAATGGGCATGTTGCTGAGTCAGATTCCGAGAGAGAGGGAGGTCAACCGAGTAGCTCACGACTTTGGCAAGCCTTGGGCCATGTTGCCCTTGTAATATCTTGTTAGTTGATTGACTTGATTCTATAAACCAATGTAATTCATACTATCTTGGAGAAGGATAGTGAGTAATAAAATTAATCTGTTTGAGCTAAAAAAAAAGATTAGACTTTTTCCCATAAATATTTTTTATACATAAAAAAGTATCTATTCGTTTTAAAATGTCAATTACTTACTATTCTTTATTTACTACTCCGTATTTTACACATTATTTTAAATTTTTTAAAAAATTGATATTTTATATAATTTTTAACTTAAAAAAACGATGTATGATACCATGTAGTAATATCGTATTTTTCACAAGGTAACCTTGTAGTATAGCGTAATTCGGTTAGTAAATAAGAGTTTCAACATTTTCGACTAACCCTAAAGTTTCGAAATTTTTTGTCTCGCGCGGTTGGAAAAAGAGTTTGAACCTCTTTTGGTCTAGTTTATGTAATTTTGACAAATTATTTGGTTTTTTTAAGCAACAAGTGACATGTAAATGTTAGAACGGGCAACATATCTTAGCTATTAGGGTATGAAATCAGAGTCAATTTTAGGGTTTCAAATTTAGAAAATGTGGGGGGAGGGGGGGTTATGGCTTGATAGTGGAAGAATCATCCCAATCCAGTGCAATGTTAAAAAAGGCGCTAGGCGGCGCCTAGGCAGACTTAGAACAAACTTGATTATTTTCTTATATTTTAATATATAACACATGTCAATAATTCATATAATGTAATAATAATCCATAATATCACTCATAAAGCCAAATTTGTGGTGATTAACTAACACTAAAGTAAATAAATGCAAAAGTACGCATTCGACTAGCGACTCTAAATTAACCTCCTAAAATTCAAAAATATAGGTTTGACTCAAAAGCAAATACATCACCGACTTGGGGTATAAAAAAACCCTAATCCAACTAATCACATGCCTAGATGCTAAAACTGAATAATCGATGAGCTAGGCGGGACTAGGAAGGCATAGGCGGGTCTAGGCGACGCCTAGGCGGTTCCGCCTAGAAGCCAGTCTAAGCTTCAAAATTTCTAGGTGCCCTCCCGCCTAGCGCTATCGAGACACGATTTTTAGAACACTGATCTGGTGTCTAGTTCACGTCCTACTCCGCTAATGACGACGACAAACAATAGTCCTTCTCTACCTACTCTAATAAAGGGAATGTCGACAGTCAGAACTTCGTCGACTATGGCAAGGATGGCAGCGACCAGCTCAACACCTTCACAAATTACGACAACAGCTCCAATGACATTGACTTCGATTTTCTTTCCTATAGCAGCAACTCCAATGGAGACGTTGGTCGGTTCACGTCATATGGTAGCAGTGAATATGACCCGGATCTAAGATTCAAGTCGTACTCAATCGACAACAATTTCACTTATTATTTAAAAACCCTAATAATTTATCAAAATTACATAAACTATCCCAATAGAGATTGAATCTTGCATTTTTCAATCAAAACTAAATTTGTGGGCACAAGGCAAAGAATTTCGAAACTTTAGGGTTCCCAGGTGAAAAAGTTAACATTCTTGTTTACCTCCCGAATTATCCTATATCACAGTATTACGTCGCAAAAACATGAGTATTAATATTGAGGGATTAAATTTGCAAGAACGGTATGAATAGTCGAGGCTTCCTCCATCCCTTTCTTCCTTGGTTTCATATAACACATTCCCACCTCACTTCCATTTCACACCCCCAACATACCAATTCAAGGACTTCAGCTACCATGCAGCCATCGCCGGCGACGGTGATCCTCCCCCTCTTCTACCTCCTTCCCCTCCCATTCCTTTGCTCTGCCGCCACCTCCTTCTCCTCCTTTAAATCATCTCCCTCCTCTGCCTTAAATCCTCCCTCTAAGACTCCAACCCCAACCTTTTCTCCACATAGCTCCCCACCGCCACCTACAACTTCACCGATGTCACTGCGACGCCAGCGAAAGTTCCGTCATTGTAATCAATCTCTCCAATAGCATCCTCTCTAGCTCCTCCCTATGCACGAGCCTCCCCTCCCTCCAAAAACTTGCCGTTGATTTCAACTCCCTCTCTGGCGCTATCTCCTCCAACCTCCATAATTGTACACCTCGACAACAATGCCTTCTCTGTCACCTTCCCGGATATCGCTCCATTGATCCATTTGGAGCAACTCTACTTGAACTCCAACGGGTTCACCGACACCTTCCCGTGGAATTCCCTCTAGCTTCGAAATGTCACACTTATCTGTTCTCAGTGTTGGAGATAATCCCTTCATCGCCACTGAGTTTCCCGCCGTCATATCGAGAGATCAAGTCTGACTTGATCCTTGATAGGGAGACGAGTCGACGGACAGATAAATCGTCAAACATACAATAGAAAAACCTGGAAAAAAAAGGTTCAATCAATAGGCAGCAAACACTCTACAAAGGTGAAACTAAGTAAAACTAAACCCATCAAGTTGAGGAGGTCGATGAAGAATGAAGCTAAGCACCACCATCATGAAGAAGTAGTACCACTGACCAACGATACATCAAAACTATATCTCTGGTGGGTGGTTGTGAAGATGAAACTCTAACGAAGCCTTTTCCCAAACACAGAGTCGCTCTGAGAACACTACCACGATCTCAGCCAGTCCCGATTCCAGACGCTATGAACCCAACCAAGTCAAGGATCGCCTAGAACCAACAAAAGCAAAGCCACATGAAAATCAATTTCGACGGGTCTAGACTCCCTTCAGGCTTGGCTTCAACAGGCTTTGTTATTCGTGACCATACCAACTCTATTTTGTCTTCTGGCTCTTCACATTGCGGCTCCGTCTCCCCGCTTATGGCTGAAGCCTTGGCGCTCCATTCGAGTCTTCTGGTAGCTAGAGACTTGGGTTTACGACATATTGATATTGAGGTTGAAGGTGACAGTGTCACAGTCACCAAATCCATCTCTAGCGTTTGACAATGCCCTTGGGTGATCGAGATGATAGCTGATCACGGGCATCCAGTACCTCCTCCAACAGTTTGAGTGGGCAATCTGGTCTCATGTCTTCCGTGAAGTGAACCGAGTTATAGATAAAGTGGCTCATCTCAGACACTTCAGGGACCATGGGGCTCTCACATCTCACCCGGAGTTCTTATCCCTCGTCCGAAAGGATATCATTGGGAGGTGGATTAGTAGAGTCTAACACCTCCCAAAATTTTGCCTTTTATTATATAAAAAAAAAAGCAAAAGCAAAGCCACAAACTATCAGAGCAAATTGCACGTACCAACGAAACCGACCAAATAGGACATGAATTTCAAGACTCGTTAAGACAAGGGGTTTCCAATTCTTGCAAAGCAAGACATTAAATTATATATAAGCATTTATATGAATATATAAATTTAATTTTATATATATATATATTAAACATATATATTATTTATTTTCAATTCCATACCAACTATTTTACACGTTTTAATTTTAAAAAAATAAAATTATATAAAATATTAATTTTTTTATTAAAATTTTAAAATATAATTTTATACTTATTATTAATAAGTACTCCCTCTGTTAATTAAAACTTGACGTTTTACTATTCATGCAAGCTTTTTGAGGTGTTAAAAACTATATAAAATATTAACTTTTTTAATATATATTTTTAATAATTTGATACTTGTTACTATTAAGAATGAATTTATAAAAAAAAAATTTTAAAAAAATTAATATTTCATATAGTTTTTATCATTCTAAAAAAATGTGCATGAATAGTAAATAACAAGTTTTAATTAACAGAGGGAGTATAAAATTATTTTTAAATTGAAAAAAATACAGTATTATTTTATACTCCTTCCGATCCCAAAATAAGTGTCGTTTTAACTCTTGACACAATTTTTAAGTAAATTACTCCTATTAATTATCATTGGTTTTATATATTTTTTCTAAATCTCATCATCTATTAAATGCTTACCAATTTTTGTAACCAATAAGTGAAGAGTTTGAAAGAAAAAGTAGTCAATAAATACAATTTTCAATAATAATTTTCATTAATATATCTATTAAATCATCAATATATAATACTAAAACAGAGACGTGAAAATCCTATGTAGCGGGCTCTGGTGCGATTCGCATACGTGTCGATATCTGGTGCAATCTGGCCCGGATTTTTGACAAGTCAATTAATGATGAACCAATATATTTAAGCCATGTCATACGATGACTTAATCTATTTATCTACATCTTAACTAATAATTATAATTAATTTTTATCATTTGAACAATAAAATCTTATCATCAAATATATATTCATTTTTAATAGAAATATTAATCTCATACTATATTATTCTTAAGAGGAAAAAAGTATTATGTATTAGGAAGATTTCCGGTTTGATTTTAAAAAAATATCATGATTTTAGACAGATTTTCTTTCACAATATCATTAATATATACTTCGTATCATGATACATTATGTATTTTGAATGTTGACGGTGTTTAAAAAATGAAACATATCATATGCCCCTTTTTTACAAAGAGATTAGTCTATCTCAATTAAAATATTATATTAAATTTATATTTGTTTTTTAATATAGATATTAACCTCATATTTTAATCATAGTATAAAAATATCATTAAGAATATCTTTTAATTTTAATATATTTGAAAAATAAATATATCATGAGGTTATATAACTTATATTCGAATGATCTAATACACCATCTATCTATATCTATATATAAATCTATATCTATATATCTATATTCTATATAAAATACTAAAGCAGAGACCTGAAACGGGCTCTGGTGCGATTTCGCATCCATGGAATTTTCTGGATTAAAACAGGATTAGGGCAACCTGGCCGGGTTTTTTGACACGTCAATTAATGAGTATCCAATAAATTTAAGCCACATTAAACAATAACTCTATCTATTTTATACACGTGTCATCCTATGTGTCTAACTTAATTGATTTTTATAATTAATTTTTATATCTTAAGTGATTATAAATTCTATCATTTGAAACAAAATCTTTTGAAACGATATCAACCATTTTTTTCAGCAAACCGAATTATCTTACGAGGTGATTAAATATTCCATTTTATATTTTCCACATATTTTATTCAATTACGTCTAGAATTTTTTTTTAAAAAAAAATTCAATTATGCATTATGGCAATCAAGTGAATACTATACAACCTTTGTAATTTATACTCCGTTAGAAAAAAATCCAAAACCTTTGTAATTTATACATTAAACAATAACCTACACCAACGTGGTGTATTTTTGTATTAAAATAGATTTTAAATAGGTTATATTAAAGGGTATATAGTTAAAGATAGATTAGTTCAAATTGGGGTAAACTAAAATTTTGTTTTGTAATTTTGGTTAAAATCACGTGGTGTACTTTTATATTAAAATAGATTTCCAATAGGTTATATTAAAGGGTATTTAGTTAAAGATGATTAGTTCAAATTGGGGTAAACTAAAATTTTGTTTTGTAATTCTGGTTAAAATGTTATATTAAATATTAAATTTTAATATTAAATCATCATATTAGCTTAAGTGTTTACAAAACCTATCATTAATAGGTATTTTATTTAATCTTTTTATAATGTTTACCAAAAAAAATCTATAACATGGAAATCAATCATCATTAAACGCGTGAATTGTATATATTTTATTAAATTATTAAATAATCGCATTAACCAATAGAGATAATTCAAATCAATAATTGTTTATCTTTAACAAATAATTAATTTATAAACCAAATTTATGCAAATATTGCTCACTTAAACAATCACATTAATCAATAGAAATAATTCAAATCAATAAGTGTTTATCTTTAACAAACAATTAATTTATAAACCAAATTTATGCAAATATTGCTCACGTACCAATTAATTTATAAACCAAATTTATACAAAATATTAGATCCATTATACATATTACTTTGTATAGCGATAAAATAAATTTTTAATGAAAAAATTAGGAAAATAATAATGAAATTACATCATATAAATTTGAAATTCAATGCCCTTAATCCGGCCTATAGATTAAATTTTACCATTAAGTATTCACACACATATATATATATATATATAATCAACCATTCCATATAATTATATATTTATTTTTCTATAGCAATAATTTATTTTTATAGATATGTGTGATATTAAAGTGTGTGTATATATATAAGAGAAAGTATGTATTTTATAATATTTGAGTGATTGAAGTTAGTCGTTCAAAAAAAATTATCACCAATAATCAATTGATAATAAGTATGAAATTAAAAAGTCAAAAAAAATATTTTATATAATTTTTATGATATTATATAATTTGTGTATGAATAATAAAAAGTCATATAAAAAAACCGCAAAGATCGCGGACAATAAAACTAGTTGCATAAAAAGCATAAAACGACACTTATTTTAAATGAAATTCAAAAGTCTAAAACGACATTTATCTTGGATCGGAGGGAGTAAATTTTCTCCTAAAAAAATAAACGCAGTAAAACTATGGAATTAAATTTGCAAGAAGGGTGTGAACACCGGAGGCTTCCTCTATCCCTTTCTTCCTCGGTTTCATATAACACATTCCCACCTCACTTCCATTTCATACCTCCAACATACCATATACTTCTGCCACCATGCGGCCACCGCCGGCACCGGTGGCGGCCGTGATCCTCCCCCTCTTCCACCTCCTCCTCCTCCCATTCCTTTTCTCTGCCGCCACCTCCTCCTCCTCCGAAATCGCCGCCCTCCTCCGCCTTAAATCCTCCCTCCAAGCCTCCAACCCCAACCTCTTCTCCACCTGGCTCCCCACCGCCGCCTCCCCCTGCAACTTCACCGGCGTCACCTGCGACGACGGCGGAAGTTCCGTCATTGCAATCGACCTATCCAATAGCAACCTCTCCGGCTCCTCCCTCCCCTTCTCCTCCCTATGCACCAGCCTCCCCTCCCTCCAAAAACTCGTCTTCGGTTTCAACTCCCTCTCCGGCGCTCTCTCCTCCTCTGACCTCAGTAACTGCACCAGCCTCCGGTACTTGGACCTCGGTAACAATGCCTTCTCCGCCGCCTTCCCGGACATCGCTCCATTGATCAATTTGGAGCAACTCTACTTGAACTCCAGCGGGTTCACCGGCACCTTCCAGTGGAATTCTCTATCCGGAATGTCAGACTTAACCGTCCTCAGCGTCGGAGACAATCCCTTCGCCGCCACCGAGTTTCCTGCCGTCATATCGAAGCTCACCAATCTGACAACCCTTTACATGGCCAATTGTAGCATCTCCGGTAAGCTACCACCTGGAATAGGAAGCCTCTCTAAGCTCGAAGATTTCCAAATCTCCGACAATTCACTCACCGGCGAGATCCCGCCGGAGATTTCCAAGCTGAAAAACCTATGGCAGTTTGAAATATACGACAACTCGCTGTCCGGACCCATCCCGGCCGGGTTTAGTACCTTGACGAATCTCCAATTCTTAGATCTTTCAAATAACTTGCTCACCGGAAACTTGTCAGAGCTCCGAACGTTGAACAAGCTGAGATCTTTGCAGCTATTTCAGAACCGGTTCACCGGCGAGTTGCCAGCCGAGTTCGGCGAGTTCAAGAACCTAGTGAATCTTTCCCTCTACACCAACAACCTCACCGGCACGCTCCCGGAGAAGCTGGGCTCCTGGGCGGAGTTCAACTTCATTGACGTCTCAACCAACGCCTTCACCGGCCCAATTCCGCCGGACATGTGTAAGAAGGGGACGATGCTGAAGCTCCTAATGCTGCAAAACAACTTCACCGGCGAAATCCCAATGAACTATGCAAGCTGCAAGACCCTCCTCCGATTCCGGGTGAGCGAAAATTCGCTCAACGGCACCGTCCCTGCGGGAATTTGGGGGTTACCCGAAGCCGATATCATCGACATTGCGGATAATTTCCTTGAAGGTTCGATCACCACCGACATCGGAAATGCCAAGAGTTTGGGGAAATTGCTTGCATCTAATAACAGATTATCGGGTCCATTGCCGGCCGAGATCTCCGGGGCGGTTACATTGAATACCATCGACTTGAGGAACAACCAACTTAACGGTCAAATTCCAGAAAGTATCGGCCAGCTCCAAAACCTCAACAGCCTCTATCTTCAAAACAACAAACTTTCCGGCGAAATTCCGGACTCCTTTGGACCATCTTCACATCTCAGTGAGATGATCTTAGCTCGTAATTCGCTTTCCGGCCAAATCCCTGCCTCATTAGGATCTTTGCAGACGCTGTACTCATTGAATCTGTCATACAACGATCTTTCCGGTGTGATTCCGAGCACCCTTAGTTCGATCAGGCTGAGCCTTCTAGACCTATCATACAATGATCTCGAAGGTCCGATTCCAGACTCCCTCGCAATGGAAGCATACAATCTGAGTTTCCTTGGCAACAAAGGGCTCTGTAGTCCCAATGGTCGGCTTCTCAGGCCATGTAGCTCGGAAAGATCAGGGGAAGCTCACACGCTTATCATCTGCATCGTGGTTGGGATTGTTGTTCTGATCGCTTTGACGGGATGTTACGCGTGTTTGAAGATCAAAGCGGCTCACAAGGAGCGCAGGTTATCGTTCAAAGACGGAAGCTCGTGGGACATGAAGTCGTACCATGTGCTGAGCTTCGCCGAAGAGGAGATCATCAACTCGATCCAGCAGGGTAACTTGGTGGGCAAAGGCGGGTGCGGGAGTGTCTACAAGGTGAAGCTCAGAGACGGGCAAGAGTTGGCCGTTAAGCATATTTGGACCGTTGATTCGGGCGATCATAAGATCGTTAGGCAAGGGACCCCAATGTTGTCCAAGAGCCGGAGGTCTAAGGAGTTCGATACCGAGGTCAGGTTGTTGAGCTCGATCAGACATGTGAATGTGGTGAAGCTGTTTTGCAGCTTCACTAGCGATGACTCGAGTTTGCTTGTTTACGAGTATTTGCCGAATGGGAGCTTGTGGGATAGGATGCACATGGGTAAGACTTCCGCCCTCGATTGGGCTAGGAGGTACGAGATTGCCATGGGCGCGGCCAGAGGTTTGGAGTACCTCCACCACGGGTGTGATAGGCCGGTGATTCACCGCGATATCAAGTCCAGCAATATACTCCTGGATGATAAGTTCAAGGCCAAGATTGCTGATTTCGGATTGGCGAGGATTGTTCAAGCTAATGTAGGCAGGGAAACAACCCATGTAGTTGCTGGAACACACGGTTATATCGCTCCAGGTAAGAGAATTTCGGTATGTTATCGACGTTTTTAGTACTTGACAATGTTGTTTTACATCATGAGTTTCAATTTTGCAGAGTACGGCTACACATACAAGGTGAACGAGAAGAGTGATGTGTATAGCTTCGGAGTGGTTTTGATGGAACTGGTGACGGGTAAGAAGCCGATAGAGGCAACATTCGGAGAGGGAAAGGATATAGTCAGCTGGGTATCAAGCAACCTGAACAGCAAAGAAAGAGTGATGAGCACCGTGGATTCGACTATTCCTGATCCTGTTAAGGAAGAAGCTATCAAGGTGTTAAAGATCGCCGTCTTATGCACAACAAGGCTTCCCGATCTCCGGCCATCTATGAGGACCGTAGTTCAAATGCTAGAGGATGCCGATCCATGTAGGCTGCAAAGCATTGCCATTGGTAAAGATGGCTCCACAAAGAAAGGAAACCCTTGAGCCTTAACATCATCTAAGATTCTTCATTGCCAACTTATGCAGTTATGAAAGATCAGATGTAGCAAAAATAATGTTTTTTGTAAGAAAGAGTTCCTCCAATTAAGCACAAGAAATTTAACTTCAGATTATTGGCAGCATTGGAGCTTCAATGAGCACCTAACTTAGCATCAAACGACCAATGCACGGAGCCTTTGCGCGCACTGCTTAGCATCTATGGTCGGATCGTCCTCATTCGATATCTGTAGCCATCAAAAACACGTTTTCGGTGCACTTAAAGACGATGGGTGGTGTATAGAACCGTCCATTCAATACATGAAGCAACGAGGAAAATTAGTTTGAGGTAAAGTCATTGAGGACAAGATTGGATTTGAATGAGCTGCTACCAAAATTGATCACTGCCACTGGAATTCAATGTTGATGGCTTTCGAAGTCAAATAAGTAGGCAAAAGTAAAGGACTTTTTGGCTTCCAAGGGATGGCTACATGTATCAGTGTGATTGTGATTGCCCAGTTGTGTTCAAACAAGATGGGCCGTCCCCACTCCCCCATCACATATTCACATTGCACCCGTTTCAAAATAAATGTCGTTTGTCTTTTTCTATATGCTGTTTGAGAAAGTAAAAAAACTATAAAACATTATTTTTTTAATTAATTATTTTAATAATTTAATATTTGGTAGTCATAAGAATAAACTTATCAAAATAAATTCATTTAAAAAATAATATTTTAAATAATTTTCACATCCTTCAAATACGTGCAGAAAAGTCAAACGACTTTTATTTTAAACCAGAGAGAGTAATTCTAGAGTATGGTTGACTTGTCCGGGAATGAATGCTTACACCTTGACGTCCTAGAACCCGCCCTAGACAATATTTACTGGGCTGCTGCAGTTTGTTGGCTCTAAATTGATGTCAACAAGGGAATCTATGACACTTCACGTCCGGGACCGAGTAGGTGTTACTAAATCAAGCTATAGTATCCAAAAACGGGAATTAATCAGGAAGAGTTGAAAAGATATGAAAAGAACTAGCCTAAGCTTTTTTGTTTCACTGCTCATAAGAGTTGGTGTTCTGCTTCACTGCTGACATGCAGTGCTTCATCATTTTAGTGGTGCTTAACTTCGTTCTTCGTCGACGTTCTAAACGTTACGATTTTAGTTCCACTTAGTTTCGTTCTATTCAGAGTGCATACTATATGTAGATTGCACCTTTTTTTTCCCTTTTTTTCGGTTTATATTGTATGTTCAACGGTTTACCCGTCTGCCGACTTGTCGACCTCTCGAGTTTCAGCTATGTCTGAAGTCGAATTATTACTTAATAAAAAAAATAACAAATCATCATCAACAACAACAGAGCAAAAAAAATCTAAGGGAATTGCCGCTCCAACTGCCCCATATCTCAAAATATCACTGTGGTTTCAAAATTTAAGCATATGATGAATCAGTGGACATCCGGCCAGGACACCGTGGTTTAACACCCGGCCATGATACCGTGGTTTAACATGTATCACTTAATTATTTCATATTTTTAAAAAAATGTATTCATTTTTTATACACTTATATTTAAATATTTATAAAAATTTTATCATAAAAATTATATATAATTTAAAGACCAATTATATTAAAAAATGATTTTTTTTAATTAATGAATTTTCATGATAAAAGTTTATAAACATGTAAATGTAAGTGTGTGGAACATATAATAATTTTTAGTTTTTCTTTGAATATTAAATCTTTATATCTATATTATATCTATATATCTATATACATATACTAAAACCGATGCATAGTGTCCTATGTGGTGCATTGTGGTTGATTCTAGGGGGAAAAAAATCCTATGTGGCACGTTGTGGTTGATTCTGGAAAAAAAATTAATAAAAAATATGTTATCATAGTTTATAGAAAGTTATATAAGCTACAATATATCTATCTATATATATATTTTAGTTAATTGACAAAAACATAAATAAAAAATATTTCATAGTCATACTTACCAAAAATATTAATAGATAAATATATACTATATATATATATATATATATTTTTTGATACAAGGCAAGAATTTGGGGATGATTAGTCGCGGCTATACCATCGCCCAAGAGCGTCCAGATGGACGAGAGTGTCGATCTCAGAAGGGGCCCGATCGACGACAAAGGAAGATGAAAATCCTAAGTGAGCCAGTCTATCAGCGACCTGGTTTCCTTCACAGAAAGTGTGCGAGAACCTGACAGACTGAAAAGTGCGACATATGCCATGGATGTCAGAGACTGCCATCTCCATCTCCCAAGGACAACGCCAAGTGCCCTTCAAAACGTTGATCAACAGAAGGCAATCTCCCTCGACCTCAACCTGAGAGAAGTCGTACGACGACGCCACTTGAAGACCGAAAAGAAGGCCAAAGCATTCCGCCTGCACAGCGGAAATCCTACCAAGCTTCCTAGCGCCACAGGTGAGCACGGAGTCCCGGCAATCTCTGATAACGAAGCCAACAGCAGCAGAACCAAAGCCATTTCTAGCTCCGTCAAAGTTGAGCTTGAAAGAACCTTCAGCAGGTTTCGTCCATTTTACAGTTTTCGGTGTAGTTATTGTTCTCGATTGGTTTGTCTCTCTCCTCGAGGTAGGAACCTCTTCCTCAATCTCGAGTTTCTTAGTCTTCTTCCAATTTGTCCTATATTGTTTAATATGTTTGATCCATTCATCCAGATTTCTGAGGTCGTTGTTGTCGAATAGGATTTTGTTTCTCATTGTCCAAATACCCCAAAGGGAAAAGGCCAGGATAGACTTCTGGTTCATCGAGATGTTTGCAAAGATGTTCGTTATGATGTCCTTATATAGTCTATCTGTTTTGTCGGTGTTTCGGATTGCTTATTCAATTTGTCTATTCATACGTCCGATAAAAGATAAGGATAAACGACAATCGGTAAACAAGTGGGTCGCATCTTCACCATTATAATTACAGAGCGGACATTCTAGTGGAACATGGACACCTTTGCTTTGTAGTCTAACCTTCGTAGGGGTCCCGTTTAGGAGATTTTTCCAAAGGAAGTTTTTGATCTTAGGCGGACAGTCTATTTTCCAAATCCATTCTAATGGGTCTACATTAGTTCTTCTGTTTCTCATGATGTGCTCCACTGCACTAGATGTAGAAAACCACCCATTTTTACTAGGTGTCCAATACAGTCGGTCTTCAAAATCGTTTATTGCGATGTAGATATCTTGGATTTTTTGTATAATGTAATATTCCAAGTTTTGTCTGGCTTAATAAATTTGTCTATTGTTTCTTGTTCATCCACTTGACTACTCAGGCTCTTTCCTCCTAGGTCTATATCAGGCAGCCACTTGTCCTTCCAAAATCTAATTGTTTTCCCATTTCCAATCTGCCAGATTAGTGCAGCACAGAATTCCTCCTTTAATTCCATCATTTTTGCCCATTGCCATGATGTGTTCTTTTTCTTTTTATAGTCCCAAATGTTGTCATTGTGTAGATATTTTCCTCTTACAATTCTTACCCATTCGTTTGTGGGCTCCGCAAGAATCTTCGAAAGGAGCTTCATTTGGAGAGCTAAATTCATGTCTTTGGTCTTTACTATTCCAAGTTCACCCTCTTTCCTAGTTCTGCAGATTCTGTCCCAGGCGATGAGGGGCTTATGCTTCACATCTTTATTCCAGAAAAAGTTTCTGTTTATTTTGTCAAGATCATTATGGATGCTGGCAGGTAGCATGAAGTTCTGCATAATATAACTAGGTTTCGCTGCCAGATTTGTTTTTACAAGGATGGCTCGTCCCTGCTAGGTTAGTTCGTTGGCCCTCCACTTTGTCAATTGTTTTCTTGATTTGCCGAGAATTTCTTCAAATGTGTTCTTGTTTACTCTGCCGTTGATAATCGGACATCCGGTGGTTTGGTTAGTAATTTGAAGGCACGTTTGGATTCGAAGCTTCTGAGCATCAGTTATTCCTTTTGTCGTTTGTAATACTAACTTTTGATAATTTACTTTTTGTCCCGAAATTTGGCAATACTCATCAAGAATGGTTTTAATAGTTTGACATGCATCTGTAGTCGCTTTTGCAAAGATCATAATGTCGTCTGCAAAGGAGAGGAAGGGGATGGAAGGACCATCCCTAGAAACTTTGAAACCAATGGGCTTCAAGGAATGATCACTTTATCTTTGGAGTTTCCTGGCAAGAATCTCCGCACCTAGAATGAATAGGTAGGGAGAGATAGGGTCCCCTTGCTTGAGACCCCGTTGAGGGCGAAAGGTGTCAGTTGGTTCGTCGTTTACTAGGACTGAGAACGAAACTGTTTGGATGCACTCTTTGATCCAATCACAGAACTTCTCACAGAATCCAAACTTTGTCATTACAGAGATGAGGAAGTCCCAGTTCATTCTGTCGTATGCTTTTTCCATATCGAGCTTGATTGCAATCCAACCCTTTCTCCCATTCCTACCTCGAAAGGAATGGAAAATTTCATGTGCAATAAGAACATTATCTTGAATCGCTCTGTCAGAAATGAAAGCGCCTTGTAATGGATGTATAATTTTTATAGCACCGTTTTCAATCTGTCCGCCAGAATTTTTGCAATAGCCTTGTAGATCGTCGAACAGAGACTAATTAGTTTGTAATCATTAGTTGTTCTTGGGTTATCGCATTTTGGGATTAGGGATATGAAGGTTTGATTAATTTGCTTTAATAACCTTCCGGAGTGAAAGAACCCCTTAATAGCTTTCATAACAGACGGGCCCACAATGTCCCATTAGTGCTGGTAGAACTCCACTATCATACCATCAGGACCCGGAGATTTGTCCTTTCCGATAGAGAAAAAGGCCGTTTTAACTTCTTGGTTCGTAATAGGTCGTGTGAGGTATTCATTTTCCTCATTTGTGATTTCAGAGTCAATTAGATTAAGATATTCATCTAACAGTCGGTAGTTGATCCTTTCTTCTTGAAACCTTTTTTCGAAGTCTCTTTTAATCTCTTGTCTAATATTTTCTTCCCCAATAATTATCGTACCTTCTTGGGATATGATTTCTCTAATCATTTTCCTATTCCTTCTTTCTGACGCAACCTTATGGTGATAAGCTGAGTTGGTATCGGACAACTTAAGGTGTTTTGTTTTTGCCCTTTGTCGCCATACACATTATGGTATTGTAGGATTTTGTTCTTCTTGTTTATTAGTCGTATCTGTCTTAGATTGTTGGCGTTCTGCTGGGAGTGGCAGTTATTTCTCTGCAGGACAGAGAGGTTTTCTTCAATGTCCTTTAATTGTCTGAAGATATTTCCCAATGTCGTTTTGTTCCATTCTTTCGTAAGTTTTTAAGGAGTTGGGTTTTTTTGTGACTTGGAACATTTGGGAGCCTGGGCATTGAAATCTCCATCCTTGGCTGACAATATTATATCTAGGCATTAGAGATAAATATATGTTATATGATAAGTGCTATTTTATTTATATCTAGATTATTTTTTGCTGGAAAAAATCATTTATATTAAAATTAAATATTATTTTATTTATATCTAAATTATTTTTTGAGACCAAAATAATTTATCAAAATATTATTTAGCCACAATCCATCCATAGATAGATATTTTAGTAAACTAATGTAATAAATATATACTATATATTCAATAAAAACAATTTAAAAATATTTAAAAAAACAGTTATCTATTAAATTGCATGAGATCTAATTAATTGTACATTAGAAAAAAATTACCTTATAAATGTGAATTTTATATAAATTTTGAGAGAATCTAAATAAATATCTATATTGATTCTATTATTTGTCGAACTAATTTTATTTATATGTATATTAATTGTATTAATGTATTCTCCGTAGATGGAACAAGACCTACCCTAGTTATATACTCCGGTATAAAAGAATTAAATGATATACCGAGTGTTATTGATGTTTGAGATCTCCACTGATTAGTGGCGAACCCAGCGGGCTCGACCCTCGGGATGGCTTTAGCCCCCTCTTAGTTCACACTTATACATTAGGAAGAAAAGAAAGGGAAGGATGGGTAGTAGACTTGTATTCGAGCCTCCATTAGACCCCTTTATTTATGGTTTTTTTACGCTTTACTGTTTTTTTTTCTTCCCAAACCAGGACAAAGAGAGGATAGAGCGATTTGGCAAAGGGAAAAGGCGAAGAGAAACTCTCTCACGCAGTGGCGCACCTCGCTCCGACGCTCAGTGGCTATGGCTCCTCTCGGATCACATATTGACATTGCACCAAAAATTGAAAGGGGTTATTAAGTAACTCTAGACTATGGTCGACTTGTCCAGGAATGGATACGTACACCTTGACGTCCTAGAACCCGCCCCAGACAAGATTTACTGGGCTACTGTAGTTTTTTGGCTCTAAACGAGGGTTGTTATTTTCACCTCTAATTTTTACTAGGTACATCACTAACCACCACATCTAGTGACGGTGGGTTTAATGAGAATTAAGGAACCCACCGCAGTAGGGAGCGGTGGGGTACGGGCGTACATTAGAGCCCACTGCTGTACCATGCGGTGGTGTTCGCTGTTCCGTTTGAACCCCGCCGCAAATAGTTGCGGTGGCAGAAAACCAGGGCAGAAGGTTGTTAGACCGGACCGGATCATGGGTGCGCGATGGGTTGGGAGTTGGGACACATAACAACCAATTAAAATAAATTTGCAAACAAAAGAAAAAAGGAAAACAAAGATGGATGAAAAACTACACCAACACCGACATTGAAACAGATAAAACATACAACACATAACAACAAATGTAGTTCGGAAAATGTCATACCTGAAACGTAGTTCGGAAAATGTCATACATAAAAAAACATAGTTCAGAAAATGTCATATTTCAAGAAACTAGGAATATATAAAGTACAAGGTTGTAGATACAGAGAGAAGAAAAATGTTAATAGCTCAGAGGACAGCCTCCATCTCGCTGGCGGTAGGCTCTATATCGTGCAATCCTTGCCGCAAACTGGTCGTCCCACCCGTTGACTGTTGGATGATGGTGTTGCGTCCATGTAGTGTATATGGGTGGTAAAGGTGATCCAGGCAACAACCAAATCTACACATAACATATGAATATCGGCATTAGACGTGAACAACAAATGTTTACGAACGAAATGCATATGAAATACAAAACGTACTGGTACGAAGTGATTGTTGTTACCGACTAAGGCTATCCCCTCTAATTCTTTGTAGGATGGTACTGATGGGCCACCAGTTGCATACAGTGGTAGGCACAACATCGGTATCATCTGTGACAATATCACCAACGGACGTTGGTGAAGCGTGGCAAACACTTCGCCCATGATCCGAATCTTCATCCAATAAGTACCATGATGACACGTTTCAAAGTAACTAACCCTCATGATGAGCTCATCTAAGGTGGGATAGTAATGGTAATGCTCTGCGTGCACCTGTAACTCAATGGCCAACTCCCCTCGAACTTGTGGCCATGCCTCTTGCCCCAAGTTCAGAAGACAAGCAAATGATCTATATCCACAATGATCATCACCTGCAACATTTGTGACCGCTTGGATGAAAGCTATCATGAACTCGTCGATGTTGCCGGTTCCCCAATTGAAACCAAGGTGCATGAGACTCTAGGGGGAAGTGACGTCGGTGGTACAGAGGGAATTTTCCCTTAGCCATGGCATCGAGCACGACCTCTTTGATGACAAACATAGGTTGATGGATGCACTACAAGTGATGGTTGAGACTTGAGAAGCTACGTTTCAAATGCTTATTTTGCAGTGGTGTTACACACTTCTATTGGAAGATCACGAGACTTCTTTGATGACAAACATAGGTTGATGGATGCACTACAAGTCATATTGAATTGTTGGGAGTTTAAAATTTGCATGAAGTGAATTTGTCATCATGTTGGTTGTTGTTGCTGATTTTTATTGTCGAGTAATAAGCCTTTACTAGGAGCTGCTGTCATAGAATCATTACATTGTTCCAATTCAGCTTACAAGCAATTGAGTATAGGAGAGAAGGCTTTTGTAATAAGTGAAATCGAGATCGGTTCGACAAGAAACAATTTTGACAAACGAAGAACGGGAGCGTAAAAGCCAACAAGAATAAGAACACAACGATTTTACGAGGTTCGATCAAAATGACCTATGTGCTCGGGGCCTCCAATTTGGACCCTAAATCCACTAACTTAAAACGTTCAAGGGCTTACAAGAGTAACACAAAACAAAAGCAAGAAGAACATACAAGTACAGAACAACTAGAAACACCGAAAGTAGAAGAGAAGAGAAGACGAAGAAGATCTTCGCCACCGAGGATCTGTTGAATACCAACAGGCAATAGATCTACCACAAACCAACATCGAAGAAGACCAACATATTCAAAAGGAAGTGTCACTCCTGGAAATGGATACGGCGGCGCTAGGGTTTCCTGGAAACTCCTTTGCTCTCGCAAACTCTCTCTCTCTCTCATTCTCTTGGTCTTACCATACGACGAGCTGCTTCAACAATGTCCAAAGGGGTGTGAAGTAATGTGTATATATAGACAAGTTTGGGAGTCAACCCTTGGTTGAAACGCAACGTTCCACTTACGGTTTCCAAACATCCGAGCTCAGCTATGACACAAAAGAAGATGGGCTATGGGCTAGGCTCATTAGGTTTGGACGACCCAATCTTGGTCCGGCAGCTCAAAGAGCTAACACCCAAGACCAAGAATTTTTCCAACCCTGATTCCACCTTTCAATCACAACCTTTACAATATACAAATTACATACACACATAACATATACAAATATAAGATGCTTAATAAAATAAACTCTACAATATGCCCATCTATTTCTTCAAGCCGCAGAAGCTGGATCTGCAGTGAGTTAGAGCTTCATAGCCAACTGGATTTAGGGTTTATCAATCCTTCTTAGGCCCAATCTACCTTGCAATACCAATCTAAGTGGGATCCTCCATGATACGGGGTAAGCCGTAGGATGGCCCGATCTTCGACAATCAAAACTCAAATTGCAAGAAACTATCAAGACTCAACAAGAACTCAAAGGAACACAGCAGGAACAACAAGAAAAGGACTCAACTTAACTAAGATGCAAGAACTTGACCAAGATCGACCAAGAACACACAAGACTCGATAAAGACTCAAAGAAAGACTCAACAGAATAATGAAAAGACCGATAGATTGGGTGATTCGAACTATATAGAATGAGATGAAGACCCTAGGCCTCCGGAGAGGGTAGGAACCAAGCACCAACGACTACACATCCCGCCTCTACAACCTTACACAACCAAGCGGACAACTTGGAGGCACAAGGAGGGGGCTCGTGGATACCAGGATCACCAAGTCTTGCGAAGTTGATGAACTCAAGGCAAACCAAGCTGAGATCTATACCAATTGTGCAATCGATGAGCCACGCTTCGAATCGATTGTCTTTCACTCGTGTGTTTTCAACACAAACTGAGATTTTTCTGAAATAATGAATGACGTACATTCTACAATGAAGAAGCAGCCCTTATAACCCTAATTAGGCCGGTTTTTAGTAAAATAAATGAATAAAAGAAATAATTAAAATAACCCTAAAGTTTCCTAAAATAACTTAAGTAAGAAAGTTGCTAAAATAGGAAATAACATAAGGTGTTCCACACTTAGTGAAAATCGGCACTTCTAAGGCCTAAGGAGGTTCGGCCTCTTGAAGTCCTATGCACATATATGTCTTCATTGGTGGCTCCGGGAGTTGAACCGCGCTCGAGAACAAAGCATGACTCACAAACATAAATGAGTCTCGTTGAAGCTTCTTAGCTCGGGCTCGAGTCATTGGTCCTTCTCCAATTATGATAGGCGTGTCTGGAGGTGTAGAAGATGGTCCCGCATCAACCTCCCCTTCTTGGAAAGGATTCGACCACGAATCCAAGGTCTCGTCCACCGCCAAGTAAGGAATGAGATCCGCGACGTTGAAGGTTGCACTCACGCCATAGTCTCCTGGAAGCTCCAGCTTGTAGGCATTCTCACCAACTCGTTGAAGAACCTTGAATGGTCCATCTCCTCGTGGTGCTAGCTTGCTCTTCCATTACTCTGGGAACCGCTCCTTCCTTAGGTGCACCCACACTAGATCCCCTGGCTGAAAGACCACCAAACGCCGCCCTTTGTTGGCCTTGTTGGCGTTGTATTCAGCCTTCTCCATAAGCTTCTGACGCGTCCGTTCATGTAGCTCCTTACTGAACTCGACATGCTTACCTGCTTCAAATGACTCTTTCTCTCTCATAGGATATGGAGTAAGATCAAAAGGGGTTAGTGGATTAACACCATACACACATTCAAATGGAGTTATCTTTGTTGAGGAATGCATAGTCCTATTATAAGCAAACTCCACATGAGGTAAGGCTTCTTCCCAAAGCTTCAAATTCTTTCTTATTATGGCTCTAAGGACAGTAGTTAAGGTCCTATTGGTCACCTCAGTTTGGCCATCAGTTTGAGGGTAACTAGAGGTAGAGAATAACAATCTAATTCCCAATTTGCTCCATAAGGTTCGCCAAAAATGACTTAAGAACTTAACATCCCTATCACTAACAATGGTCTTAGGCACACCATGCAACCTAACTACTTCTCTAAAGAATAGATTTGCAACATTAGTAGCATCATCGGTTTTATGACATGCAATGAAGTGAGCCATTTTAGAGAATCTATCTACCACTACAAATATAGAATCTCTCCCCTTCTTAGTTCTAGGCAACCCAACAATAAAGTCCATAGAAATGTCTTCCCAAGAGGCTGAGGGGGTAGGTAGTGGCGTATACAATCCATGGGGCATAAGCTTAGATTTGGCCTTTAAGCAATCGATACATCTCTTAAGGCAATGTTCTACATCCCTAAGCATATGTGGCCAATAAAAATGTGTCCTAAGTGTGTGATAAGTCTTATCTCTCCCAAAATGACCCATTAAACCTCCACTATGGGCTTCATTCACAAGTAATAACCTTAGAGAACACCTAGGTATACACACTTGATCTTTCCTAAACAAGAATCCATCAAAGATATAAAAATGGTCGGTAGGACCCTTATCTAGGCATTTTCGAAAGCTATCCCCAAAATCCTCATCATTTGCATATAATTCCTTAATGTAAACAAAGCCTAAGACTCTAGAATCCAAAGTGGTTAATAGAACATGTCTTCTAGATAGTGCATCAGCAACCACATTGTCTTTGCCTTTCTTATACTTTATTACATAAGGAAATGTTTCTATGAATTCCATCCATCTACCATGTCTCCTATCAAGTTTATCTTGGCTCTTAAAATGTTTTAAAGATTCATGATCAGTCCTAAGTATAAACTCTCTAGGCCATAGGTAATGGGACCGTGTCTTAAGGACTCTAAAAAAAGCATACAACTCTTTATCGTAAGTAGAGTAATTAAGACATGCACCTCTCAATTTCTCAGAAAAGAAAGCAATAGGCTTACCTTCCTGCATAAGCACTCCTCCAATGCCAACTCCGCTAGCGTCGCATTCGACCTCAAAAGGACGTGTGAAGTCGGGGAGAGCGAGTAGGGGTGCATGTGTGAGCTTCTCCTTGAGCTTGCAGAACGCCTCCTCCTGAGCTGCGCCCCACTTGAACTCGCACCTCTTCTTTGTGAGTTCCATGAGAGGGGCTGCGATGGAGCTGAAATCGCGCACAAACCTCCTGTAGAAGCTCGCCAATCCTTGAAAGCTCCTCACATGGCCGATAGTAGTAGGTGTCGGCCACTCCTGGATCACTTTGATCTTGGCTTCGTCGACTCGCAGTCCATTGGAGCTCACTACAAAACCAAGAAAGGACATTTGATCATTGCACAATTCACATTTCTTCAAATTTGCATATAAGTGCTCTAATCTATGTGTAGAAAGTACTTCCTTGAGATGTGCTTCATGTTATTTAGGAGATTTGCTATAAACAAGTATATCATCAAAATAAACAACAACAAATTTCCCAATAAAATTTCTAAGCACATGATTCATTAAGCGCATGAAAGTACTAGGTGCGTTAGTTAAACCAAAAGGCATAACCAACCACTCATATAACCCAAATTTAGTCTTAAATGCTGTTTTGCATTCATCGCCTTCCTTCATTCTAATCTGATGATAACCGCTTTTTAAATCAATTTTCGAAAATATGGAAGCACCATGCAACTCATCTAGCATATCATCTAAGCGTGGAATAGGATGACGATATTTAACAGTGATATTGTTAATAGCCCTACAATCTACACACATTCTCCATGATCCATCTTTCTTAGGGACTAATAACACAGGAATAGCACAAGGACTCAAACTTTCTCTAATGTATCCCTTATCCAACAGTTCCTGGACTTGGGATTGAACCTCTTGGGTTTCAATGGGATTCATACGATAGGCAGGCCTATTAGGCAAAGAAGCCCCTGGAATGAGATCAATTTGATGCTCAATGCCACGAATAGGGGGTAGACCTGCTGGTATGTCCTCAGGGAAGACATCCTTATACTCTTCAATAAGAGCTAGGATGTGAGGAGGGAGGGTAGCTCTAAGCTCCTCACTCAACATATTCAACCCTTTGCATAGGAGCATGAGGGTTGTTTCCCCATCCACAAACTCGTCTACAAACGCACTCTTGGAAGCCAAGAACACGTCTCTAGGCCGAGAAGGGGACCCCACTTGGCTCGACTGAGCCTCCTTAGCTAACTCACCTTTACTTACCTTGCACTTCTCAATCTCGTCAGCCACTTGTGTAGGCATCATAGGCTTGAGAACGACGTTCTTTCCCTGCAGAGTAAAGGAGTAGCGGTTAGTATACCCATCATGTAAGACCCTACGATCAAATTGCCAAGGACGACCTAAAAGTATATGACAGGCTTGCATAGGCACAATATCACATAAAACATCATCTTCATAATGTCCTAGTTTAATATGCACTTTAACTTGCCTATTCACCTTCAAATTTCCACAATCATTCATCCAATGCAATCAATAAGGTCTAGGGTGCTGAATCGTAGGAAGTTGTAATTTATCAACCATTTTTTGACTAGCCAGATTACAACAACTCCCACCATCAATGATCACATTACAAACCTTTCCTTTTACTAAGCATCTAGTATGAAACAAGTTTTCACGTTGATTGTCATCACAAGTTGCAGGTTGGACACTTAAGACTCTCCTAACAATCAAAGATTCACCATGTTCATAATCAATTCCATCTTCATCATCACAAGCAAGAAGGTTAAGGTTTTGATCATTTTCTTCATTAGCATCTCATCATGTTCATCACAAGAATTTTCATATTCATATTCTCCTAGGTGATTAATCATGAGAGTTTTCTTATTCGGGCAATCCTTCATATAATGTCCTCTACCTTGGCATTTAAAGCATACAATATCCCTAGATCTAGTAGTAGAGGGGTTAGGATTACTCCCTTTGGGGCCAGTAGATACCCCAGACGAATCTCGTCCGTACATAGGTGATTTGCCCTTGTCGAGGGGCTGTTGAGGGGCTCGGCTTTCTCCTCTTCCTTGGGGTTGGCTCGGCTTCTCCCTTGAACCACCATCACCACACCATTGGGGCTGTTGTGGTCGAGTTTGGCGCCAACCTTGCTGCTGCCCACTCGAAATTCTTCCACCTTGGCTCTTGTATCTCGCATTCCTTTCTACTTTCATAGCTAAATGTAAAAGTTCAGTAGGCGTAGAATAAGGAAAGTAATCAATTTCATGAGCTAAGGCGGGATGCAAAATCCTAAGAAACCTAGCATTAGTATCTTCATCGTTCTCAACTACATTAGCTCTAGCCATGGTTTCTTGCATTGCATTAAAAGTTTCCTCAACACTTTTATTACCTTGCCTAAGGTTTTCTAGTCGTTGTCTAAGCTATCTAGAATAGTGTTGGGGAACAAACCTTCTCCTCATCAGTGCCTTCATTTGATCCCATGAAGCAATAGGCGCATCTAAAGCTCTTCTTCTTTCCTTAACAAGGTTATCCCACCAGATTAAAGCAAAACCTTGAAATTCAAGAGAAGCTAATTGCACTTTTTTAGCGTCGGAGAAGTTATGAAAATTCCAGATTTGATCCATTTTAGTTTCCCAGTCAATATATGCATCTGGATCAGTTTTACCATCAAATGGAGGGATCGTTACCTTTACCTTACCTATGCCATCTTGGTCAAGCTCCCTAGGTGCTCGGTAGTGGTGTCGACCTCCTCTATCGTTCCGCCTAGGACGTTGCTCCCAATGCTCCTCCTCTTGGAAGTCATACTCGTCCTCTGAAGGGTAGTAATCTTCTTGGAACCGTCGTCCTCTTCCTCATCCTCTTCCCTGCGCATTAGCAAACCCATTATTCCTACCATACCTCTCCCTTCGTGGAGAGTCGTTCTCATCAAATAAAGGGTTATCTAAGTTAGGATTAGGATTAGGGTTAGAATTATGTACTTCCCTTTCATCGTGAGGTTGTTCATCACGTCGGAGATTACCTTGCCCAACCAAGTTATTAGACCCGGATGGCCTTGCTTCCACAGCTGTCAATCTCTCCGCCATCCTTGCCATGTTTTCGTTGATGTTGTTGAGAATGGTAACCAATTCAAGCGAAAGTGTGGAGGTACCGGTAGAATTGCTACCGTTAGGATCGTTGTTAACCTGGTTATTAGACATTGCAAATAAAACAAACAAGGAACTATGTAAAGATTAGTAAAAATATAAGCAAACTCGCAAGTGTTTCGCTCACACTCCCTCTCTAATTGGTATGTCATGCTTGTTGTTTCAATCCGCCTTGGGCAAATCAACACTCAAGCTCAAACCTAGCAATCAAGATATGTATATGAGAGAATGAATGAAACAAGGACACAAGCTGCACTCGACAAAGTGTCAAGAACAGTCAACTAAAGCAAAGAGACAAGAATAGAGCACTCGACACTAGAGGTAAGTACTCGACGCCACACACAGAAATCGATCCAAGCAAGAATAATAGTCGACAGTAGCAAGGATCACTCGACAATGACACTAGAGTACTCGACAATGCAAGTAGAGTACTCGACACACACAAGCTGCACTCGACAGTGGCTTAAACAACTCGATATGGCCACAAAGAGTACTCGACAATAAGATAAAATAAAAGAAAGTGTGGAAATTTACCTCTTTTTGATTCAAACCCTTAGTAAGGATGTTGTAGTTGCAAGGTAGGGTTTCAAGTTTTGTGTTTGGGAGATAGAAAAGAAGGGCTGTCGACTAGGGCTTTCAAGGTTCACCAAATTTGTCCTTTGGAACTTTCTTGCACTAGATGATCAACAATTCTCTCTTTTTTTTTAACTTACTTTTCCCCCTAGTGAATTTTATCCTCCTAGGTCCAAGCTTTAAATCTCTTTTTTTTTAATATTTCGGACTGTTTTTTTTTAACCTAATGCAAGAAAGCAACAACAATGAAAGAAGGACCGAAAATATGAAAAGATATGTGAAAGAAATAAAATTTGCAGCCCTAATGCAATATATATAGATGAGGTTTGGCTAATTTTGGTAGGTATATCTATCTAAGCCTTTTTATAATCTATGATAGATAATAGGAACTATATCTACCACAAATTTCAGAATTTTAATAAGGCAATAAAATAGATAAAACAAGATAGAACAAATAAGCCAAAGATAGAAAATAGCAACTAGGGTTTCCTTGTGTGTGATGGGAGTCAGGCCGAATGACTATGGAAAACAAAAAGATGTGCCGTCGACTAGGGTTGCACAAGGAGATGTGCTCACGGCTGGTCGACTCCAATGGGTCTCGGCTAGGCTTGTGTTTGGGATAAAGCAACCACAACGATCACAAACAACAAGGTTAGTGCAATCAAAATTCAAGATTCAAGAAGTAAAAGACCAAAACAAAGAAAAGACTCTATTTTTGTGGTTTTTGTGTTTATGATAAGAAAAGACACAACTTTGATGATGGAAACCTAAGCTCTGATGCCAATTTGATACGGGGTAAGCCGTAGGATGGCCCAATCTTCGACAATCAAAACTCAAATTGCAAGAAACTATCAAGACTCAACAAGAACTCAAAGGAACGCGGCAAGAACAACAAGAAAAGGACTCGACTTAACTAAGATGCAAGAACTTGACCAAGATCGACCAAGAACACACAAGACTCGATAAAGACTCAAAGAAAGACTCGACAGAATAATGAAAAGACCAATAGATTGGGTGATTCGAACTATATAGAACGATATGAAGACTCCAGGCCTCCGGAGAGGGTAGGAACCAAGCACCAACGACTACACAGCCCGCCTCTACAACCTTACACAACCAAGCGGACAACTTGGAGGCACAAAGAGGGGGCTCGTGGATACCAGGATCACCAAGTCTTGCGAAGTTGATGAACTCAAGGCAAACCAAGCTGAGATCTATACCAATTGTGCAATCGATGAGCCACGCTTCGAATCGATTGTCTTTCACTCGTGTGTTTTCAATACAAACTGAGATTTTTCTGAAATAATGAATGACGTACATTCTACAATGAAGAAGCAGCCCTTATAACCCTAATTAGGCCGGTTTTTAGTAAAATAAATGAATAAAAGAAATAATTAAAATAACCCTAAAGTTTCCTAAAATAACTTAAGTAAGAAAGTTGCTAAAATAGGAAATAACATAAGGTGTTCCACACTTAGTGAAAATCGGCACTTCTAAGGCCTAAGGAGGTTCGGCCTCTTGAAGTCCTATGCACATATATGTCTTCATTGGTGGCTCCGGGAGTTGAACCGCGCTCGAGAACAAAGCATGACTCACAAACATGAATGAGTCTCATTGAAGCTTATTAGCTCGGGCTCGAGTCATTGGTCCTTCTCCAATTATGATAGGCGTATCTGGAGGTGTAGAAGATGGTCCCGCATCACTCCACATGGAGGAAATTCGTGCAGAAAACAAACTTATCAGATGTAACAATCTTAGTCCCAAAATCTACAGGATTCTTATCACCACTTATCTTAACAACCTTTATAATATTTTTATCAACATTTTCTCTAATGAAATGATATCTCACATCTATATGCTTAGTCCTTTCATGATACATAGGATCATGAGATAAGTATAAAGCAGATTGAGAATCAATATTAATAGTTGAAGTCCAAGGTTTACCAGAAATCTCCATGTATAGGCCCTGAAGCCATAATGCCTCATTTGCAGCTTCTGTAGCTGCAATATATTCTGTCTCAGTCGATGAGAGAGCAACTATAGGCTGCAATTATGATTTCCAGGAAATACAGTTTTCTGCCCATATAAATAGGGATGTCAATTTCACCCGCACCCGACGGATATCCGTCTCACCCGACCCAAAAAAGTGGGTGAAAATCCGAAACAAAACGGATATTAAATGGGTGATGGGTGAACGAGTGATGGGTCCGGTCGGATTCGGGTGAAGACATTCTCCACCCGTCACCCGACCCATCACCCGATCCGTCACCCGAATCGCTACCCGACTTATATTATATAATTATATTTTATATATGAAATTACCAATGTACCCCCTAAATCCTAATTCAAGATACATATCAAACGATTAAAATGGAAATATCTTGTCATAAAGTAAGTTATGCAATTTTTATTTGAAGATATACAATGCAATTGGCTCCTAATTAAAATGGAAACGTGAATGCAATGAGCTCCTAATTAATGTTTATTCGTCAATGTGTACGACGTATGTTTTTCAATAATTTTTTTGATGAACTCGATGTCTTGTATTTCACCCGAATTATCACCCGATCCACCCGATCACCCGGTGGGTGATGGGTGGACGGGCGATAGCATGCATTTAGATGGTCATGATAGGTTTCATTTAGCTTAGTTAAGATGCATATCATGCATGGTTTAAGCACAATTTGCATATTTGCTCTCTATGTTGGTGGAGTCGGAATCTACACGTTTTTATTGATTATTTCAGGTAACTGTGGATCCGAGGAGGAGACATGGGTTGATGAAACATTAGATGGGGATGTCTATTTGATCGAGGAATCTTACATGAAGATCTAAAGAGGTCCTGAGAAGAAGAAGCGAGCCTAAACGAAGACAAGTCTGCAGAAGTTGTCGCCAGACATGCTGAACTTGTTTTGCACTTTCTGGAGGCCTCGGTTATCTGATCGACTATTATGACCATGCATTGGAAAGCTCTTTCAGAGATCTACAACTTTCCTGTTAACATTGAGAGCTGATTCAAAGTAGGTTTTCCGTAAAAGACCGATGCAGCGGCCGTCGCATTATGTTGCGGCCGCCGCATTATGCTGCGACCGCCGCATTAGTGCTGCAGCGACACGTTTAGGGTTTTTCCAGCAGCGACGGTTTTTTCTATCCAAGACCTATTTATCTATTTTTTGGAGGCCAACTCTGTGGACGATTTTAGAGAGGGCTTAGCCCTAGGTTTACACTTCATTTTCTATTCTACGTTCTATCATACATTTGAGAGATTGAGCGATGTTTACCATGAGGAACTAAACTCATCGGTTCTGCCTACAATTTGAAGCTTTATTTGGATTGATTGTGAGTTTCTAATTCTCGTTCCTTAATTCCGCTATTGAATGCTTCAACTTCTTGGCGCTTATTGAATTATTGTTTTGTTCTATCTTGTCTGGCCAACTAGTTAGATCAATTCAATTGCTAGGGTTTTGTAGATTCCTGATTGTGAATCTTAACCTGAGTAGCAAACTTATCCCTTTAGGGCTGATTGAACTAATTGGACAAGTAGGAAGTTGAATGTGTTGTTAAATCCCTCTTTAGGGACTGAAAATACCTTGTCTAATCTCTGGACTTAAAGCTATCAATTGGGTTAAATCCTTCTTCAGGGATTGTTCGATTGATAAAGGTTGCTAGGACTGATTGGACTAGTAACTATATTAGGTCGGGACAAGGGCATTCATAGGAAACTTAATAGGACGAGAAGAAGTTACAAGGATCGCTTCAACCAAATAAAGTGGAAAATTGTAGGTAGAACTGTTTCTCTCATTTGTTTAAATCAAAACCATTTACCCTTCCTTTCATAAATTGCTTTGCTCTCACAAACCCCCCATCTGGTTACTAAATCGGCATTTAAATCATACTTGAGCAACAAATCTCTCTGTGGATCGACCTCTTACTTATTGTTGTACTAGTTATATGTTTGAGATTACTTTGACGGATCAACGACAGGTTTTCCCTCCGTCAACAGGGCGGTTGAAATATTTGGTGGGTGATGGGTCGGGTAGGGTGAAGGATTTTGGGTGGTGGATCGGATGACGGAAGTAGAACATCCACCCATCACCCGACCCATTGCCATCCCTATATATAAACATGTTAGAAGTAATAGACGTCATATTGTCTTTATTTCTCGCATAATCTGCATTCACATAGCCTTGAAGGCTTATTGTTGAGTGCTTGTCATAGAGTAAACCAACATTTTTGGTGCCACACAAATATCTTAACAGGAATTTCATAGCAATCCAATGTTTTTTACATGGGTTAGACATAAATCTGCTTAACACAGTGATTGCAAAAGCCAAATCAGGTCTAGAACATATCATTGCATACATAACTGAACCCACGGCGGAATCATAAGGAATCTTCTTAATGTAAGCAGATTCATTCTTAAAAAGAGGATCAACAGTCTTAGTCGGATCAAGATGAGCACCAAGAGGCATAGAAGATATCTTAGCACATGTCACATTAAACCTTTCTAACACTTTATGAATATAATGAGACTGAGATAACAAGATCTAATTTTTCTTTCTATTCCTAACAATGTCAATTCCCATAATTTTCTTAGCGGCACCAAGGTCCTTCATGTCAAAGTTGGATTTCGTACATTTCTTAAGTTCTTTAATCTTAGCCATATTTTTTCACATAAGCAGCAGATCATCAACATACATCAAAACATACACAGGTTCAACCGTTCTCACATTTTTCATATACAAGCAAGTGTCAAACTTAAATCTATAATAGCCCATTTTTAGCATGCAAGTATGAACTTAATGTTCCATTGACTAGGAGATTGTTTCAAGCCATATATAGATTTTCTAAGCAAACACACATAATCGGGATTTTTTATCATCCACAAAACCCTTTGGTTGTTTCATATAAATTGTATCATACAAATCACCATGTAGGCAGGTTGTCTTAACATCCATCTGTTCAATTTCAAAATCATAAACAACAACAACGGCAAGTAAGAAACGCAGAGTTTTATATTTAACAACAGGGGAAAATATCTCATTATAATCTTCACCTTTTTTCTGGGTAAAGCCTTTGGCCACAAGCCTGCCTTGTACCTGGGAGGTTCATCAGAAGTACAGCCAGATTTAATTCTATAAACCCATCTACATTCAATTATCCTCTAGTTTTTAGGTCTTTTAACCAAGGTCCGGGTTTTATTAGCATGTATAGATTCAATTTCATCTTTCATGGCAACAAGCCAAAGATTAGAATGAGAACATTTCAAAGCTTGTTCATACAAATCAGGAGTGTAAGAATTTATAGCTTCATAAACTATAAGAGCAAATTCAACCACATTAGACTCTGAGTACTTAGGATTTGGTTTCTTAGTCTTGGGCTCCCTATCTCTAGTCAACTGGTAATTAACCAAAGGCTGACTATCCAAGTTGATTGAGATAGCATCCTTAGTATCATTTGGAACCAATCCAAAAGTCTCAGAATCAAAGTCAACTAAGATAGCATCCTTAGTATCATTTGGAACCAATCCAAAAGTCTCAGAATCAAAGTCAGAAGAAGAGCTAGAAGAGGAGGAAGAAGAAGATAGATCTTGAGCCTCACTAACATCATCAGGTCCTTCATATACCTGACCCCCGTAGGGGTTGAACTTGCTCACCATCAAAACTATCCTCGGGGGGGGGGGGGGGGGGGGGGTCTCAACTTCAAGCACATAAAATGAGGTACCATTTGCAGCCTCATAAACATTCACACTTGTATCAGGCTGAGCTGCAGGGGTTAGCTTAGACTTGAAATAAAAATCAGTCTCTTTAAACACCACATTCCTGCTAACAATGACTTTAAATGCACGAGGTTGAATCAATAAGATTTTATAACCCTTAACTCCCTCAGGATGCCCCAACAAAAACACCCTTTTCAGACCTTGCATTTAGTTTTCCATCAGACTTATGAGAAAATACAGTGCACCCAAAAAGTCTCAAGTAACTCAGGTTAGGTCTCCTTTTATACAACACCTAAAAAGTGGTCTTATAGTTAATAACTGAAGAGGGAGATCTATTAATCAAATATGCAATAGTCATGATAGCATCACCCCACACAAAATTTTTCATGCCAGAAGAAATAAGCATACATCTAGTTTTTTCCAAAAGAGTTCTATTCATCCTCTAAGCAAATGCCATTTTGCTGAGGGATTCCAGGAATAGTCAAGTGTCTCTTAATACCATGTTCGTTACAATAAGCATCAAAGTCTGAATTACAAAACTCAAGGTCATTATCAGTTCTTAAGCACTTAACCTCATAGTCCAATTCCTTTTCAATACTGATTTTCCAGTTTTTAAAGGTAATGAAAGCATCACTTTTAACCTTTAATAGTTAAATCCACACATATCTACTGAAATGATCAATCAAAGACATAAAATATTTCATTCTAGAAAAAATAATCAAATTGAGCAGGGCTCCATAGATTAGAGTGATTTGAGTGAATATAGTGTAAATGATGCTTAGTAGTGAAACTTGACTCATCAAATTTGATCTAGTATGCTTACCAAGCAAACGATCATCACACATATCTAATTCAACATTTTTAAGCTTAAGAATACCAGTTTTATAAAGTTGTATAACATGCCATTGTTCCAATATGTCCTAACATTTTATGCCATATAGCGGTTTCAACATTAGACATAGAAATAAAAGCAATATAAGCATGATGTTTCAGAGCAGACTAAGCAATAACATGGTAGAGACCTTTTTTCTTTACAGTTTGAATCATAACTTTTCCATTTTTAGAAACTCTTTTATTTCCTAGATAAGTGTTAATGTGACATCTCATATCATTAAAAGCACTCTTAGAAAGCAAATTTCTTCTCAATTCATACACTCATCTAACATTTTGAATAATCCTAACCTGGTTATCATACATAAGCAGAGGCACAGGTACCCACCCCTTTAATAGAAACAACATGATGATCACCCAACAAAATATCCCCTTCATTAATTAAGGTAAGATGATCAAACCATTCTTATCATGTGTAGCATGCATAGGCAACAATTCATGCTTGGAACAAGAACCATCTTCAAACAAAGCAGACACACCATATTTTTCTTTCTTAGCCTTATCCTTATTTTTTCTTATAACAATCTGTTTCATAATGTCTGGTTTTATCACATGAATAACTCTTAACATTTTTCTTTGTGTTTTCCTGCTTATCAGACACTTTATCCTTGTTGTTATTAGAAGGAGGCTTATCAGATTTCATGTTGTCATCTTTCTTCTTAACATTCTTGTTCCTATCTTTATTAAACTTAGCTTTAGCCATTAAAGCCTCAACTTTAGCTTCCTGTTTAGACTTAAAAACCTTCATAACATCATTTTTCTGAATAATAGACTCAATAATCTCCTTCTTTTCTAAGTTCTTATGACTAAATTGAATGACATCTTTAAAAGTGTCAAATTGGGAAGGCAGAGAATTTAACAACAGAACATATTGATGCAACTCAGAAATATTGTCACCATATCTAGTTAAATCCTGAGTCATATTCAAGAACTTGTCAAGGTTATCATTCAGAGAAGCAGAAACATCCATCTTAAAATTGAACAAGCAACACAGAAGATTAATATGGCTAGTAAGAGATTTAACCAGTTATAACTCTTTTATGAGGAACAACCATCCAACACTTTTCCTTTATGAGGATTGCTTTCATCTTTAGTTGCCACATTGCAAAGTCTGTGACCCCATCATAGGGTTTGATATACACATAAGACTCAGCCATGGCCAACATTATCAAACAGCACAAAAAAACAAACAAGCTTAGTACAACTAAGAAGAACTTAGTTAAAGCAAGTAAACCACAGAATACTCGCAGAGAGTAACTCAACAAAATCGAAGAATCCAAAGTTTTCAAGAGATTTAGTTCTCTAGAAAAAACGTTAGATCTGAACTACAAGGGTTAGATCTGGGTTCCTTGAAACCCAAAGATCTCAAGAAATGTTGGATCCAAGCCAATAGTGTACAGATCCAAGATTTTTGAGAACAAGAGACTCGGAAAACTTAGATCCAAGGACTTCAAACTCAAACGAACACGAAACAACAAAAATACTACAGAAAACCTTAAACACAAAAGAAATTTAAGGTTTTAAAGATCGCAGAGCAAGGCTTGATACGTCAAGCAGGGGGGATGGCACCAGTCGATACACCCTATTTAGGCCCAACCACTTCCTACTTCAGTTTCCTCTTCTTGAGATCTATAAAGATTCAGAAAGGTGGAAAAAAAGGCCACTCAAGCTCTATTATTCAACCTCGCTCTGATACCAATTTGAAATCGAGATCGGTTCGACAAGAAACGAGTTTGACAAACGAACAACGAAAGTGTAAAAGTCAACAAGAACAAGAACACATCGATTTTACGAGGTTCGGTCAAAATGACCTACATCCTCGGGGCCTCCAGATCGGACCCTAAATCTACTAACTCAAAACGTTCAAAGGCTTACAAGAGTAACACAAAACAAAAGCAAGAAGAACATGCAAGTACAGAACAACTAGAAACACTGAAAGCAGAAGAGAAGAGAAGAGAAGACGAAAAAGATCTTCGCCACCGAGGATTTGTTGAATACCAATAGATCTACCACAAACCAACATCGAAGAAGACCACCGGAACCAGGAAGAAGCGTCGCTCCCGAAAAGGGCTACGGTGGTGTTAGGGTTTTCTGGAAACTCATGCATTTGCTCTCTCTCTCACCAGACAGTGAGCTGCTTCAATAATGACCAAAGGAGTGTGAAGTAAGGTGTATATATAGACAAGCTTGGGAGGCAACCCTAGGTTAAAACGCAGCATTCCACTTAGGGTTTCCAAAGATCTGAGCTCAGCTATCACACAAGAGGAGATGGGCTATGGACTGGGCTCATCGGGTTAGGGCGGCCCAAGCTTGGTCTGACAGCTCAAAGAGCTAACACCCAAGACCAAGACTTTATCCAAGCCCACTTCCACCTTTCAATCACAATATTTACAATATACAAATTACATACACACATAACATATACAAATATAAGATACTTAATGAAATAAACTCTACAATAAGCTTGCAAGAAATGCTAATAAACTGAGAAGTGCAGGATCATTACATTGCTCATATAGCTAGATAGTCTTTTTTTCCCCTTCTATTACCTATGTTACTCTATTAGCAATTTTTAGATTGTATATAAGCTTTGAGACAAAGCTTTTATAAGGAGAGAGTATTGTAATGTCCTTAGCCTTATTAGATACTACATCCGTTCAAAAATATAAGTATTTTTAGACATTTGCACACAAATTAAGGAAATCATAAATTTATTGCATTTATACCCCTCATTAATTATCTACCACTCTAATCAACCAATAAAATTTGAGGAAAAAAAAAATAAAAAAAGTAACAATTATCATATCCCAATACTTAGAAAACTTAAAAAGACTTATATTTTCAAACAAAAATCTTAGCATAAAAAGACTTATAACGGAGGAAGTACGAGGGTATTAGGAGTGTGGGGTATAAATACTCTTAACTATTGTAATTGTGGATTATCCAATGAATAATTCAGACGCTTAACCTTACCTCTCTCGTTCTATCTTTCCTATCTCTCTTAACCTTACCTCTCTCGTTCTATCTTTCCTATCTCTCTTAACTTCATCTTTTTCCCTCTTATCTCTTCTCTAATCTCCATCTTTTCCTTCAATTTCATAAAGATCCCAGTTGGGACATAACATTCCCTCAATGCATGCTGATGTTGACAAAAGGTATGTCATTTATAACAACATAATTTGTTCGTAAAAAGTCGAAACAAAATTTGATGGAAACACATTGATTGATTTGATTCCACAGTTAAATATGCAATTTATATGAAATGGATGGGTTAAAAAACCATCTACAACAATAAGCTTTAAAAATTACATTGGGGATAGCCAATACAAAATTAAAAACTTGTATAATTCTCCTAAACTAAAATAACTAAACTAAGTTACCAGAGAGAAGAGACTCCATATCCTGGACAGCCATGTCTGCCCCATAAGCTAGCAATTCAAGAATACCATATATGGTTTCGCCTTCTGGGTGTGTTCTATCTCCAGATACGAATGCAGATACTTGATCCTTCACCTTAATCCACGAAGAACCAGGCTCCTTTATCACTCCCTTTGCTTTCATTTCCCTTCTTATTCGAGCTGCTTCTCTCCACTTCCCTCCAACAGAGAAAACATTAGCAAGAGTGATGTGAGTACCTGCACAGTTTGGGTTCAATTCCAGAATCTTCTCAGCTGCTCGCCTCCCACGCTCAATGTCACCTTGAATCCTGCAGGCTCTCAGTAACGTCGACCAGACCACATCATCCTGCTTAAACGGCATGCTATTGATCATGTTCTCGGCCTCATTTAACCTCCCTGCTCGACAGAGGAGGTCAATCATGCAACCGTAATGTTCCTTGGAAGGATTTATGTGATACTTGTTTCTCATAGAATTGAAATAGTGGTAACCAGTGTCAAGTAGCCCGGCATGGCTACAAGCTGTGAGAAGTCCAATAAAGGTCACAAAGTCGGGCTTCAAACCAGCTTGTGGGAGTCTCTCGAAAAGATCAATCGCTTCTTGGCTGTGACCGTGTTCTGCATAACCATTGATCATGGCAGTCCATGAAATGATATCACTGTTTCTGGTGCCGTTGAATATTTCTGAGGCTTCTGTTATGCTCCCACATTTGGCATACATATTGATCAAGGCGCTCTGAATCATGGATGTGTGCTCTAACCCAACTGTCATAACATGAGCATGAAGCTGCCTTCCCTGCTCAAGCATTGCCATTTGTCCACAGACACTCAGCACACTAGCAAGGGCGAACTCGGTGGGTTTCGGCCCTTCTCTTCTCATCCGAGACAGAATCTGAAAAGCTTCATCGGCAACCCCACCTTGGCAATACCCAGCAATGACAGTACTCCATGAGATGATATCCCGTCTTGACATAGCATCAAAGACCATGGATGTTGAACATAACAGCCCGACCTTTGAATACATTGTCATGATCGAATTTGACACAGATAGAGAATCCATGAGACCTGCTTTAGTTACCTGAGCATGCAATTGTTCACCCCAAACGAGATCGGAGCATCCTGAGATAATGGCTGCAAAAGTATATTCATTCGGTCTGACGCCCAATTCTAACATACGTAGGAATTCCTGATTAGCAATCATTTCCTTGCCTATCTGAACATATGCCACGATAATTGTGGTCCAAGAAACAACATCTGGAGTCCTCATTTTCTTGAACAGGGTCAGTGCATAATCCAATTTCCCACATTTACTATACATAGTAGCTAGAGTATTTGCCACAAAGGAGATCCCGGAAAATCCCTTCTTTATTGTTTGAGTGTGCACTTCTCTGCCATGGTCTATATTGGATAAGGCTGCACAAGCTTTCAAAGCACTAGCAAAAGTATACGAATCAAAACGCACATTGCACCTTCCCATTTCAGCAAAATACATTAAGCCAGCTTGAGAGTGACCGCCATTTACCAGCCCTGCTATAATGGCTGTCCAAGAAACAACATTCCTCTCAGGCATCTCATTGAAAACTATGCAAGCCTCGGAGACTCTACCCGTTTTGGTATACATATCCAAAAGGGAACTGCCCACAAAGACATTATTATTCAAACCAGTCTTCACAGAAACACAATGCAAGGAATCTCCATAGCCTGTATAGTTACCGATCCCACAAGCCTTGAAAGCAACACTGAGTATAAAAGGGTCCATTCTAAAAAAAGGCTCATACCACATCCTGCAAAATAAGGTCAATGCCTCATGGTAGTCTGAAGCACTGACATAGCCAGATATGATAGTGGTCCACGAAATCTCATCCCTTTGTGGCATACTATAGAACAGCTTACAAGCGTCACCCAGGTGACCAGTTTTTACCAGTTGCTTCAGCTGAGTGTTCAAATGGAACACATCTGACACTTGACTTGGCGCCATTAAATGGTTGCATCTTCTCTCTGGACTCAAGCTTTCTGCAAATTCCTGGGAACAGAGGGCGGATGCTGTACAGAATAGTTGCCTGCGACGAGCTCTCTTGGTTAAGAGACAAATAATTGTGTTTACCTTCATTGACGGGATCAATCCAATGGGAATGCATGCTCTGCCCTATCCAACAAAATCCTCAATATCAGGAAATGGTGACAGGAATTTTCAGAAGATAAAACATAATTAAGCACCTAATAATACCAGCCATTATTATTCAGCTTTCACTGCAACACCTAGGGGTACAAAATGAAAAACGAAGGAAGGAAATCTAAGCTTACGATAACAAAAAAAAACTACTAGTAAATAAGAACATCATCATATATATGTGTGTGTATGTGTATATAAAATATAAATTGAAAGCAAATATAGACTGCCTAACACATTTTATTTGGCTGTCATTTAGACTACTTTTTTGGAGTATGCTTGCTTATGTGATTTCATGAAGTGTAAGTAGTGGCGGAGCCAAAAAAAATTTTCAGAGAGGGGTACAATCATATATGTGCGGTTTCGTTTTGGATTAAATCGGTATAGATTTGTTTCATTTCTTTTTCTGTTCCCATAATCTTTAACCAAAAAGAGGCTGATTGGTAATTCATATCTTATAGGTATTTTTTATGGATGTCAGAAATTTGAAAACGACTTGGACCTACTTTCAAGGATGTCAAGTAAGAGGAATATGAGCGGAGGTAAACGCAAGATTTTTGGGAAACTAATGGATTCATTTTGTGTCAAAGATCAAGTGAAGCATCAAGTAAAGACAATTGCACGGTTTGCTCCTACAGTCTGGACCCATGATCTGACGAGCTGCTAGCAATGCTAGCCGATCCAGGTGTTCATCAGGTGAAAATATATGATCCCATGAACACCACTTTTTATGTATAGAGTAGTATAGATTGGAATTGACAAACATCACTACTGGGGCTAACCTAAACTAGAAATCAGATGGCAAGGCCAAAATGGCAGCATTGAAATGGCCCATTGGAATAGCTAGCTCGTACCTGGTATGAAAAGAGATGGTGATGAATGCTTTATCAAGAAATGCAAATGTGTGAAGAATTGCTGATCATAAGTCATAACAACCAACAATGATAATCAGCCACAAGGTTAAAGTATTTGGGCAACTACTAACTAGTTATTGTGTCAGGTTTTAGACTATGTCGCGGTAAAATCCCTGACTTGTTGCCAAACATAACACAATGACTAAATTCCCAATACATCAATATTGTACAAATACATAAGTTGTGTTAGAAGAATAGAGTCAGCAGCAAGTATTTACAAAGACTAATTACCATAGTATAATAGGAACTTTTCAATGAACAAATAATGCATGAAGAGTATATTGCAATTATAATATCATTTGAAATGTGCATTTAATATTTTCCATTGTCCATCCATTCCAGTGAAATGCAAGCCCCTTATATTATAATGAAAGCATATGTACCCTATAAAACTCCTTTTTAATGCCAACTATGGATATTTATGCTCCCCCACTAAAGCTACATTATCATTAAATCCCTTGAAGAGAAGAGGGAAATCTCTAGGATCACTCAAAATCTTCAGGTCTGATCCAATACCATAGATGCCCATTTCCAAAAAGAAATCAGATAATTAAGATTAGTAAAATAATCATCTCAACATGTGTTTAATTCCCAGGATAATATAAAGTAGACACATTTATCAATAAATATATAACAATAATAATCCTTGGTAAATTCAAAAGAAACAATGAGCATATGAGATTGAAGATAAGAAAGGAAGATAAGTCATGCAGACCTGCAGCCATCTATCTCATACCACAACTTTTGTGGTCAAAAAGAAAGGAAGATTTTAAAAACAAATCACTGATATGGATGTTTGGGCAATCAATTTCCCAAAAGAAAATGATTTAACAGTCTACAACACATACACATATAGTCTATAGTCTATACGGCCCTTAGAAATAGCAATTTGATTGAGGCCATTTTTAGCAGTATACAATTATACACACTATGGAACATTACAAGGTGTTAAATCAATACCCACTATGAGTGGGTGGGTATCTTTTTCTTTTCTTTTTTTTTATTACTGTACTTTTCTTCTTCTTCCTTTTTTGGTGTGTATTGCACTCCCTCCTTATCATTGACACAGACACCCTCTTTCTCTGTTCTTTCCAGTTTCCTCTCTCCCTCTCACTGTTATTCTTCATTCCATTGCTGATAAAAACTCGATAGATAGATAGATTCGAAATCCATGGGCCCAAAAAGCCGTGTGGGCTTTCCCATCTAGGCCCATAAGTAGGTTGGATAAGGGTGGACCAGTCAAAAGGAATTTTAAACTTGGTAAACGATGGAGAAGAGGAACCAACTTGCTTCATTTCGATGAGTCAATGTGAGTGGACCAGGGACATCCATTAAGATCACTGCTTAATGGATGGTAAATACCCACACAAAAGGGTGATTTTAATGTTTTGGACAATTGGACTAAAACGGTGCCGTTTGAGTTTTTATGCTAAAAGCAAGGTGACCCATTTTTGTCAATTGTTGTGCCAACGACTTAAATGAACTATTGTTTTCAATTGATACTAAGTAAAAGAACTGTTTGATCCCATGGTTACAACATCTATTCTAAAATGCAATGAATTTCAAGGCTTTTAGAACCACTCCTTAAAAGGAAAAACAGTGCAATACAGACCACAATCAACTTGGCACTTTTAAGTGAAATGACATTTCACTTTGAAGCTTTTTTCAGTATAACAACCAACCATTACCCTTTCAAAAACCGTTCGGTTTTCTTTTAAAAAGGTTTAGTTGAATGGAAAGGAGTAAAAGGAGCAACCAAGTCGTCCTGATAAATGCCAAGCCTCAAATGTACCATAAAAAAAGAATTGATCTTAGGCAGCACATAGATCATGTAAAGATGAAGAGGGTTGATGTAATGTAACAACTAATAACAACACCCTTCTAGAGGCCAACCAGGCGAAGGAACAAAAGCGGAATGTTGGTGGAGAAGATAAGAATACTGACCTTAACATTCCTCAAGGGATCAATCAATGATGTCCATCAGCTTTAAACCCTTAGCCAAATTCCCTGCTCAATAATATATTATGACAGAAACACAATAAAAAAGGGGATCAATCAAAGAGCGAATTAAGAATTGCAAAGGCCTAAAAGAGCCTTCATGTTTAAGCTTTTTAAGTACGAATAGATGCATGTTGAGGGTTTGATAATTGTCCAGTTTTTTCAAGACAGGTGCTTAAATCAAACCGCAAGGAGCATATAAACAGAAAAAAGGTATGCATAAAAGGAAATCACAGGCTGTGTGGAGTGTGGGGCATAGTTGATGATCACGAGTCCTACCAGCATCAAGAATCTGTAGCCCTCAAGCTCTGCCTTTGATTGGCAAATAATTTAACACAAATATTGTCATAATTATATACAACCTAGGCAAAAGAAGACAAGGTTTGATTGCATCGGAGGGTCCAGATTGGCGAGCTAAAAAATTATCATGAGGATCAACTGCATACTATCCTTGCTTATGCAAAGCTATCTCCTTATCTCTATATAATTCTCTCTATATATGTTAGTGGGTATATCGTTAAAGGCCCTCTTTATACAAGATACTTACCCAGTTAGCCTTCACTATTTAGCGCGTATAACTCGCCATGGAAACCCAGCTTCTGCTTCTACCACTTGCAATCCCACTAATCCTGCAATGAGGCCATTTATATGTTTCTGCTCTTTCTTTTCTCTTCAACAACAATAATACTTTTATCACACAAAGGCTTACACCTCTCTCTCTCTCTCTCCTCCTGAAACCTTCAGCCTGCCATGTCTATTCACTTCATCTGTTTTCTCCTTGTATTAATTGTTTCAGTTTCTGACCCTTCTCAAGCCACAAATGACACTCAAGCAATGTTTTTCGGCCTCGTTAAAAAGACACTCTCAGGGAACGCCTTGTCCAGTTGGGGTGCCTTGGGAGAGAATTCTTACTGTAATTACTCTGGGGTACTCTGCAACAACCAAGGTTATGTGACAAAGATCATGATATCGGGTTGGTCGCTCTCGGGCTACTTCCCACCGGGTGTGTGCTCGTACCTGCCAGAGCTCCAGGTTTTGGACATCAGCAGCAACAAGATCCAGGGCAGCTTCCCGGAGAGCATCATCAACTGCTCTCAATTGCAAGTCCTCAACATGAGTTCCTTGCATCTGACAGGAAAACTGCCAAACTTCTCGGGTATGAGATCGCTCCGTGAGATCGATTTATCATACAACATGTTCCAAGGAGACTTCCCCATATCCATCACCAATCTCACCGGTCTTGAGGTGATCAACTTCAATGAAAACAGCCTGTTCAACTCATGGGAGCTCCCACGGAACATCTCGCAGTTAAGAAACCTCAGGACAATGGTTTTGACAACCTGCAACGTTCACGGTTTTATCCCGCCATCAATAGGCAACATGACCTCTCTTGTTGACCTTGAATTGAGCGGGAACTTCCTAGAGGGCCCTATCCCTCCGGAGCTTGGGAGGCTAAAGAATCTCAACCTGCTCATGCTTTACTATAACCAGCTCACGGGAACTATACCTGAAGAGTTGGGAAATCTAACTGAGCTCACTGACTTGGATATGTCAGTGAACCTGTTAACTGGCAAGATCCCGCAAACCATATGCCGCCTCCCCAAACTTGAGACACTGCAGCTCTACAACAACAGCCTCACAGGAGAAATCCCAAAGGCTCTTGGGGACTCAAGAACTCTGGCCTTCTTGTCACTCTACGACAACCAACTCAGTGGAGCACTTCCGCGAAACCTTGGGAAACTATCTCCTATGGTTCTCTTTGACTTGTCCCAGAATCAGCTTTCTGGTCAGCTCCCACCATTTATCTGCACAGCAGGTAAACTGTTGTACTTTCTTGTCCTTGAAAACATGTTCATAGGAGAGCTACCTGAGAGTTATGCAAAGTGCACTTCCATCCTCCGCTTTCGCGTTAGTTATAACCATTTGGATGGCTCTGTGCCTGATAAACTTTTCAGTCTCCCTCATGCATCCATCATTGATTTGGGCTTTAATAGTCTCGTTGGCCAAATACACAAAACCATTGGAAATGCCAGAAACCTTTCTGTTGTGCTGTTACAAAGCAATAGATTTTCAGGGGCTCTACCTCCTGAGATTGCTGGAGCAATAAATCTGGTGAAAATTGATTTTAGCAATAATCTTTTGTCAGGACCAGTACCAACTCAGATAGGCTCCCTCACAAAATTAAACCTGTTGCTACTGCAAGGCAACAAGTTCAATTCTTCCATCCCAACATCACTCTCTTCACTTATGTCACTCAATCTTTTAGATCTCTCCAACAATCAGCTCACAGGGACCATCCCTGAGAGTTTATCTGCATTACTGCCAAACTCACTTAACTTCTCATACAATCAGCTTTCGGGGCCAATTCCACATTCATTCGTAGAAGAAAGGCAGGAAGATAGCTTTTTGGGAAATCCCCATCTCTGTGTCACATTTCATCTGAATTCAACAGATACATATTTTCCTCTATGCCCACAAACCAAAGTCCGGACAGGGATGAATAAAACTTGGGTTTTAGTCGTTTTGTTGTTAGCTGCATTCCTTGGTGTTATTCTGTTCCTAAAGTGTTGCCTCACCAAAGATAAGGCAACAATAAGACAGGATGAGACCCCATCTTCATCTTTCTGCTCTTATGACATAAAGAGTTTCTACCGGATAAGTTTTGACCAGCGTGAGATCCTGGAAGAGATGATTGATAAGAACATATTGGGGCATGGAGGATCAGGGATTGTTTACAGGATTGGACTAAGCAATGGAGAAGTTGTTGCGGTCAAGAAGTTGTGGAGGCAAAAGACTAAGGATTCAGCTTCAGAGGAGCAACTGTTCCCTAATAAGGAACTGGAGACAGAGGTTGAAACTCTGGGCAATATAAGGCACAAGAACATTGTGAAGCTATACAGCTATTTCTCGAGTTGGGAGTGTAACTTGCTAGTTTATGAGTATATGCAAAATGGAAATCTCTGGGATGCCCTTCATAAGGGAAAGACCCTTCTCGATTGGCCAACTCGTCACCAGATTGCATTAGGAATTGCTCAGGGTCTAGCCTACCTCCATCATGATCTGTTACCACCAGTCATTCATAGAGACATCAAGTCATCCAACATCCTGCTTGATGTTCATTACCAACCCAAGGTTGCGGACTTTGGTGTTGCCAAGGTCCTCCAAGCAGGAGGAGACTCCAGCAATACTGTCATTGCAGGAACATATGGTTACTTGGACCCGGGTACACATATTGAATTATTATTATCTAGCTTTCTGTTGTTATGATGACGTCTCATTTTCTGAACACCCAAAGAACTCTAGCTAGTAATGCATTACCAGAAGAAAATATCTAGTAATGAAAATCAGAGAAGCAATTTGGTTGAAACTGTCAGTAGTCAAAGAACTTTATGCATTAGTTTAGTTTTATTTCCGTTTAGTTTTTTATGTTCATCCTCTCAGAAAGAGAGCTAGCAAACAGATGTACATTATATCGGTACAGAATGAATTTCCTTGCAGTCTTGCACTGCACACAAGAGATTAGATTAAGCTAATGGAATTTAGATAAATTAGCACACAATAACACAAGTTATATATTTACACATGAATGGACATAGTTAACTATCCTACTTCCACTTTATTCAAGTAAGTCCCATTTTCAAGTTGGCTTTTATGACTACTTTAAGATATATTTGTTCTGCCAAGCCTAATTCTAAATGGTCTTGTTAAAACTAATTTGCTTTGTGCTAATTAACCTTATTTAATGATGAAACCGTTGACAGATTATGTGAATTCATCCAAGGCGACAACCAAGTGTGATGTTTACAGTTTTGGGGTAGTGCTGATGGAGTTGGTGACTGGGAAGAAACCAGTTGAGGCAGAGTTTGGAGAAAACAAGAATATCATAAACTGGATAGCAAGTAACGTGGACACAAGGGAAGGAGCAATAGAAGTCTTGGACAAGCGTTTGTCAGGGTCATTCAAAGATGAAATGCTTCCAGTGCTGCGGATAGCCATGTGCTGTACAGCTAGAGCACCAGCTCCACGCCCAACCATGAATGAAGTGGCTCAGTTACTAATTGAGGCAAATCCTTGCAGATTTGATTCTCTCAAGTCAAGTGAAAATAATAAAGATGCATCAAACGGCACCAAAAGAAATAAAACATGTCATTTGTAGCACCAGACCATTGTGTTTAACATTGATGTTCTAGGTGAATCAATATTGTGTCTGTTAAACAATATTGTCTCTCATGAATCATTAAGGAGCTCCAGATGATGAAGAATTTAACTTCTTGTCATGGGTAGATACTAGATAGAATATTGTCCTTTCTATATCTGTGAGCTTTTGTAAGATATAGAGGAATGTAACAGATATGGCTGCTTTATAGCAAAGAGACAAGCAAGCATCCCTATTGCACAGGAAATAATTCTTTAGCTTTATCCCCCTATCTTTTCCTTCCATCTTTAAATCTTCTCTTTAATTTTAATCACAGTGACCAAAATGAAAGTAAAACTTTTTAAAAAAGAAAGAGATGTTGGAGGTGGAAGGACAAGATTCCCATTCACTTCTTTCTGATCATAACTGGTCTTTTTAAATTCTATAACTTTTGATGCTTCAATTAAAACAAATATTTGGAAGACACAAATCAGATGTTGGTTTTCCCTGCACAAACATAGCTACGGCTATTTGAGGGGCATATTTATCTCAATTCAAGCTGTAGAGGGAAAAGAACTGCAGCTACAAAGCAACTGTTCAGTTGTTCAACTCAATTGACTTCTATATTTTCCTTTGACAGTGTGGCTTGACTGCCTTCTAGGCCACACAACGGGTAATTCCATCAGTTTCAGAAATGACTCATAAGAGTAAGAATTTTTGTTACATCTTGAACTGTGTGTTAAGAGTTTCCAATATTGTCACAGGAATCCATTGATCAATTCATTTAGTTGGAATCGGTTGGTTGTGAAAGGGATGGGAATGTTGTTCTATACATGTCCACTTGGTGAAAAAGGAGTTAACTAGTCGTATTGTTCTATGCATATCCAAATCACATTAAAAGTGACGACAATCACTTGTGGTAAAGATAGGAATGCATGATCTACAGGTCCATGTTAATTCAAAGATACAATCACCCTTATGAAGAAAAAAGAAACCTGAAATGAAGCAACTAGGATAAAGTAACATTCCGCGTCAACAAAAATAAACAACTAAAAAAGCAAAGGCAGACATTAACATCCGCTACGAAACGTAAATGATTTACAAAATTCAAGCAATAACAACCATATCCAACCAGAAAAAAAGACTGACTAAAAGGGAAAGAAAGGTTCAACTCATGACATATCAATTGGAGGCACAGGCTACTACCACATGGATAATCACATTCCACGGCATTCCTAAAAGCATAAGTTTGATCAATTTATTGAAAAAACAGGGCAAAAGGCACTTATCACTGTACATCAATATAAAGTTTGCACCAAAAATACCGATCAGCTAAGGGTATTCACTCGGTCAATATCACAAACATATGGTGTGCACCTTGAATTCGTTCATTTTCAACTTAAATACTACTCCACTGATGACTTCTCATTCATTCAGGTAAAGGATCTGATGAAGGAGGGAAAATCTTATTGAAAACTGGCAAGTAAAGCTAAAGGAACAATGGATTACTGAAATCATTAATTGAAAAATTACCATATAAACCATCATCTCTAGGGTTTATAGTGCCTCAATTCACAAAGCTTTTCATAAAATTTTGAGATGCAAATTGATGGAGTGGAATACAAACTTACCGATCTGCCATTTGGTATCGGACGCTCTCCGCCGGCGACGAATTAGACGAGGGAGATGGTGCGGGAGCGGAGAACCCGGTGAGCATCTCCCAGAAACGACACCAAAAAGGGCCGTTTTGCAAGGAAGTTGTGACATGATTCAGAAGCGCGCGCCGCGAATTCGTTTGCAATTTGGATTTTAAAAAAAAAACAAATTGGGCCTATTGGCCCATCCAAATAGTGTGCCCAATTAAAATAGGTTCACGAGATGAAACTTATCTCAAATGTTCGAGTGTCTATTGGCAACATAAATTTTTGTCCATTAGTAAGATAGTTTAGATAAAACTATAGTTGAATTATTTTTATTTTTTACAAAATAATTATGTATTAACCCGAGAGAAGAGAGATTGAGGTTTGTATCGAAATCTTGAAATTGTAAAAATATTGATAATCTTATAATAAGATTATCAATATACGAGAATGTTTTCGACGTTGTCCCTTAATTTATTTGCTTTTTAACAACTTTTATATATTTTTCGAGGGGTTCAATTATTTAAGAATGGACTCAACAATTTAAGATAAGGTAACAAGTTTCCCTCAACGAGATTCATTGAGCTAATGTAGTTAGCTCTACCAAGTTTGCCAAGGTAATGACATAAACTCGGAGAACATAACCAAGATTAGAGCATTACAAAGGAAAATCAACAAATCTAAGATTTATAACAAACATTTAGTGAATTCATTGCAAATACAACACCTATAGAAGAAAAACAACATCACATTACAAAGGAAACGAAAAAAAAAAACAATAAAATTGTTTTTTTTTTATTTTGATTTTCAAATAAAACTCTATTAATACCCATGAAAATCAATGAGAGGATATAGTAGGTAATTGGAGATGCTCAATGAGGTTCAATGAGTGTTTGAAAAGGTTGAAGATGATAAGATTGCTTTAGATCCCGGACAAAGTCGTAAATATTTTCTACAAAATGATGAAATTATAATTTTATATAAATCATCTTTCCAGTAGACAAAATGCATGTTGCTAATAGATTTTAATTTTTTTATTAAATTTAGATTACTTCTGTATTAAGTATTAAGGTGGTTAATGTTTACTATTTCGATGATAAAAAAAAATAGCTAAAATGTTCATTTTTATTTTTATTTACGGGACAAATTGCAAAAAATAGCATGAACTTTAAGGGTGGTTACATTCTATGGCACGAACTTTCAAAAATTAAAAAATAATCACCAATTTTGATGGGTCATTGCATCCGTTAGCACGAACTTACGAAATATTTAAAATAATCACCAACTTTGATTTGGTTGCATTCACTAGCACATCTATTTTTTTAATATAATCTCTTAGCGCGTGTTTGGCGCAAGATGTTTGTAGATGGTGCTGGATGGCAGGGGTTGAAAAAAAAAATTCATCTCCTTGAAGTGGTGTTTGGCGCAAGATGGGAGGAGATGCCGACTGCAGATGGTTGGAGATGGTGGGAGATGAATATCGGTGGAAAAATCATCTTGTGGTGGGTGGATACTGGGAGATGGGAGGAGATTGTGCATAAAACCTATCCTCTTTTGCCCCTTTGCTATTTCAAGGGAAGAACTTCAGATCTAGAGGAGAGAAGCCCACCGTCGCCGACACCGAAGATCCCCAGCCACCAGCTGCTCCCCGTCGACGGTGCTAGCTCCGGGCTGTAGTTGCGTTCCACACGAGGACCCCGCCGGATCCAGGTCCACCAGCTGCTATAGCTAAGGTGTCGACGGCGCCAACCTTCAACCGGGGATGGTGCTTCGTCACAGCAACAGCCGGGAGCTTCAACCTTCTTCAATCGCCCTTGGAGTCGAGTGTAGATCCAGATTTGCAATTGGAGAGGCACCACCGACAGCAATTGGGAAATTAAGGGGTATTTTCTTTTATATACCCGAGGGCATTTTGGTCATGTTGTGTAAAAATCATCTTTTACCATCTTCTAAACACCAAACATCAAAACGAGATTTTTTACAAATAACATCTCCATCTACAATAATCTCATTAATCTACCAAAACCATCTCCATCTCATAACATCTAACAACATCTCAATTCATCTCCAAAACAACATCTACCGTCAAACACGGCCTTAGTAACATTCTTTGCAAAAATACAACCCAATTTTCAATTTTTTTTATAAAGATGTCCATATTTTATTTTTTAAAATAATACATTTTCATTATTCAATTTTTAAAATATAATTTATTTTCAAAAGTACTACTTTTTTCCTTTCTTTAAATACCTTCATTATTTAATCCTAGTTAAAAAAATAATTTTATTTACTTCCTAAAATCACATTTTTTCAAAAATTAAATACTAAATAATGTATTTCAAATTCTTGAAAATGTATAAATTTAAATAATATCACAATTTTTTTAAAATTTTGTTTTAGAAAAAAAAAATTGAAATTGAGTTTATAAACTTGAAAAATGGGTTTTTAAAATTTTGAAAATTATGAGTGGGTTAAAAAAAATTAAAAAATGTGATTAAGTTAGCAAGGGGCAGTCACAGACCGAGGGTCGTGCTGGGGTTTGCTCCATGCCATCCCATTTTTAAAAAATAAAATAATAGGTACAAAATTAAAGGAAATTAATAAAAAAATATCCAATTATTTGTTAACTTAAGGGTTTTATTAATAAAAATTATGTGTATAAGAAAAATTTAGCCTATCTAGCTCACCCGAATTTTAATTTTTAGTTCCATGCCTAACAAGGGGTGATTTAAAAAAAAGGTAAAAAATTAGTATTTTTCTAAAATAAATTATTCTTAAAATTGAATAATGAAAGAAAATTATCTAGCCCATCCGAATTTTAATTTTTAGTTCCACCTTTTTTTATGTCAATATTTTTCTTCCCTTATTTCTATTTATAAACATCTTGATTCATCAAAAATCTTTTATCAATTTACGGGAATTCAAATAAAGTAACTTATCGAGAATATACTTCTTAAGTTCAATCAAACTAGCCATTACAGTTTCATTTGCACTTTCAATTCAATGATAAAATATAAATCAGTCTTTATCATATGCACTAAGAAATAAGATAAGAAGATTTATTTTTAAAAAATCTATTAAATATAATATCGACTCTAGAAAGCAATTTAAAAATTACTAAAATTATATTAAAGCTTGTTACCGTATTACATAAAAACTGAACATAGAAGCCTTGTTTTTTTTTTTGTAATAAGAGAAATCTCTTCTAGAGAGGAGATAGCTCTTCTCTCTAGAAGATCTTAAACCCCCTTGTGGGAAAACAACACTTATTTTCACCACCAGTGTTTTCGTCGGATAAACCCATTTTCTCCATCACTGGCGTAACCCACCACCAATTTCCACTAAATGAAATCACCCTTCAAATGAATTTTACCAATCGCAAATCCGAAACTAAATCTGAGCCGGTTTTTTCAGTGTAACCAACATCGACGGCTCTAACCTAGCCCACGCCTCTTATCACCTCGTGTTCTCTCAATTCGGAAGCCTCCGCCTTCCCGCCAATCGAATGAGTATAATACTCTCCTTTTTGTATCAAATCCTCGCCTTGCTCTCAGCTTTTGTCTTTGTTTCGGCTTATCTGATTCGATTTCGAGCTTGGTGGAGGGGCCCTACCACACTTACTCCCCTTTGGGTCATTTGACGGTCTAGGCGGTGTCAAGCGTGTTGGCGGTCATGCCATATGGCGGCATTTCCATTGTCGGCTTCATGGCTTCGCCACCGCCTACTGCCTTTCGTTGTACCAAAATTCCATTTCAAAGACCTATATAGCACTACTTCTTAGGGCCCAAGTTCTTCGTCCTTGGGGCTCGAGTATGTGATGATTGGGAAAGTTCTTCGTCCTTGGGGCTCGAGTATATGATGATTGGGGGCCAAGTTTCAGTATAAAATTAAAATAAAATAGAAATAAAACAAAAACAAAAACCTTATACAAGTTATATATATTTTTTTAATATAACTTGGGAAGCCTCTGACGTGGTTTACGTTCAGACTTTTTTGTGTTAATGATATGGGTGTTCTCGGCGCTGTTTTGGGTGGTTGAAGGTGTTGCGTTTTGAGTTAGGACTAGTCGGGGTCAAGGTGGTGTGTTCATGACGGCTTTGTTTTCCGAGAGACTCTTCCATATAGCACCATCTTCTAGGGCTATTATATGAGCAGAACAATTAGAGACCGGCTCGAAAAAGCTCGACTCGGGATCATTCAAAACCCTTAAACAAGTTGAGTTTGAACAAGGTTTTGAGCTCGAGACGAGCTCAAGCCGAGCCGAGCCCAAAAGTTCGTAATTTTGACAAAATTGCCCCGAGGGCAAATAAAGCCCAATTTACCCTGGCCCAAAGCTCATCACTCTTATATTTAATACTGTAAAACCTAGCAACCCCTGTTTTCCATCTCTCTCTCTCTCTCTCTATCGTCATCGATAGTCGACGTTCTCATATGTCTCTTCGGCTCTTCTTATATCGAGCCCAAAATTGACTCTTCTATAGTTCCATGAGACTGAGTTTGTTCGTCTTCGTCTTCAAACGAGATCAAGGAACTGGTGGTTTGGTGTTTCTCCTTCCTCCAAATTAGGTATCGTTGAAAACGGCGACATTTTGGTGTTTTCCTCCTTTTTTTTCATTATTTTCATTTGAATAAAGAGAAATTGGTTTTGTTGATTGAAATGAAATTGTTCGCTTCTAATTTGTAAAACTGTAGTTGCGATTCTTATTATGTTAATTAAATATCTTATTGTGTTAAAATTAAGACGAATTGGTACTGTCTTTGAATGAAAATTTATATAATAAATACATAGATAAAAACAATAAAACATAAATGAATAATTAATAACTATAAGAAATAAATATAAATAAATAAAATAAAAATAATTTGTTTATATAAATAAATAAATAAATAAATAAATACTTGTTAAAAACAAGAATATATTTTATAAAAAAATTAGTACAAAAATATATAAATAATTACAAATTAGTATGCATATAAAAAATTACTCCCCATGTGTATAGTTTTTTAAATTTTTTATTTATATTTTTAAAGTTATTTTTATAATTTTGATATATTTTTTAATTTCTTAAATATTTTTTTATTTTTTTAATTTCTTTTTATAATTTTGATCTTTTTTTAAATTTCTTATTAAATTTTTTTCTTTTTTTTTTATTTTTTTAATCCCCACGTGTGGTAACACGCGGAGTTTCCGCCGCGGGCGTGCCACCCCGTGCGCATGCTGGATGCGTATACGGGTGTGCGCATACGCAGGGTGGTGCGTCTCGGTTAGCCGGGTATTTAATTTAAGACAGTTAAAGTTAAACACTGATTAATGTGGGTGTTTTGGGGAAAAAAAGAATCCAACTCGTCTTCGATATCATAGAGAGTACAGTGTGGATTTGACTAGAGCGCTTGTGGGTTTCGAGGTCAGATTTTGGGGTCTCTGGATATGGAAGACGATGACGTTCGCCGTTGCAAGATGACAGCAGACACCAGTACCAGTAGAGTAGCACTAGCTATAGGGTAAGACACTGCCCTGTTGCTTGCCTCACTTCGATCTACTCGTATTTACAGTACATTTACCACCTTCCATTGTCAACCTTTGGGAGTTTGGGGTTTTGGGTTTGGTAGGACACTATCACTGTATCACAGACTCGATTCCCCTTCAAACTGGAAAAGGGCATAAATGTTACTGCTCCCACTACTTTACCCGTTTTTGAGTCATAAATTTACCCACATTTAGTGTTGGGATCCAAACAGCTAAAAACAAGTCTACCATCTTCCAAAGTGACTCAAACCATATAAATTTATTTAGGTCTCAATTAAATCTGATTTCTTAAAATTAGGTAATTAAATATGAAAAAATATAACAAATTTTATATGAAAAACGAGAGAATAATTATATTGGTTAGAATAGTAGTTAGTTAGTCACTAAATCTTAGCTTAAATATAAATTAAATTTATAAAAACAATCATTATCTTTCTTTACACAAAAATAAGCGGGAGGTTAATTAAAGTATAAATTGGTGAACAATGTACTCATATTATAATTAATTGGTTGGCGAAAATGCATAAAATCACCCTTTATTCAAGATTGTTTGCAAATAACCACCCCTTATTCAAAATTTTGCAAATAACCACCCATTATATACAAATTGGTTGCAACTAACCACCCATACCCACTTTTCTTGTTAAATCTAATTAAGTTTTCTCCGATTCTAAACAAAAAGGTTGATGAATGTCTAGAGTCTCCTGTTGTTCATCGCCTCCAGCAATGACGACCTCTGGTGGAACCTCCTGGTGGTCATCGGGTCTTGTTCATGGACCTCTATTTGGCTAATTAGATTGGAAATTTGATTTAATTGAGACTAATATAAAGAAATATGTAAAACATTAAAAAGTTATGGGTATAATTTAGACCTGTCAAAACACGACCCGACACGGACGCCCGGAAAATTTTGGGTCAAAACCCGAAAATTTTAACCCGGAAATTTTTTCCGACCCGAACCCAAAAACCCGGTAATTTTCTGGGTCATCTGGGTTTGGACCCGTACCCAATCGATAGTATTTGATTTTTTATTTTTCATCACATTTTTTAAGAAGATGAAAACTCTAAAAAAATATTAAAATAATTATATGCTTACTAATTGCATGAAATTATTTTTTTTAAAATTATTTAAATTTTTGATATTTTATATATTTTAAAATTTGTTAAAAATTACGAGAAATAATAAAAATAAAATATTTTAGATCGATATATTATATAATTACAAGCTCTAGAAATTATGAACCACGTCTTTAATTTTAGCATTTTAAAATTATCGCAAAATTACCAAATCACGATTTTTTTAATTTAAAAAGGAAAAAATTGACAAACCCAAAATTGACCCGATTTGACCAGAAACTGAGTCAAACCCGAGTTCGAGTCAACTCGGATCTACCCGGGACCCGTTTTACCCGAAACCCGTTTTACCCGAAATCCGAAACGACCCGACCCAAATGACCCGATTGACAAGTGTAGTATAATTGTCTTTTCCTATTAACTTAAGTGAGGTTTAACAAGAAAAGTGTATATGGGTGGTTAGTTGCAACCAATTTGTATATAATGGGTGATTATTTGCAAATTTTTTAATAAGGGGTGGTTATTTGCAAACAACCCTGAATAAAGGGTGGTTTTATGCATTTTCGCCTAATTGGTTTTAAGAGGAATCATCCTTTTGAATATGATTGTGTGCAAATGTATATTTTTTAAGGGTTTTAATTGTTGATTTTGGGGTGTTGAAATGTAAATATTGAACATATGATATAAAAATTTGATCACATTAATTTACTCTTCTCATGTCAATTTGTTTATATATAAAAATCAAGATAATTTCATTGGTTTATTTTTTATGATTTTCTTTTAAATTAATGTATTTGATTAATGTGTAAAAAAAATGAACAAATGAAGCAAATATAAAAAAGTGATATGTATTATATCATGTATAAATATGTACATATTACTCAATATCTTTGTAAATAGTCGTATGTGTTATGAGTTTATGTACACAGTACACCAGTCTCCATTCTCTTAAGTTAGCTAAAATAAATGGTTTTTTCTATATGCACCATGATTGCGTGCTATTTGTTTGCCCTACAATCTAACACATGTCTAAGTTTAAAACTTATGATAAAAAGAAGAACAGATGGATGAATCATAGATCAGTTCGTACTCCGTATATATATATTTTATTTTTCTTCAAAAAATTTAAAATTTATAAAAAAAACCACATGAACGAATCTATAATTCGTTACTTATATTGAATGGATCAAAGATCTATTTGTTATTTTTTAATGTAAAATGCATTTAATTTTAGACACGTATTAAGCTGAACTTCAAGATATAGGATTTGTATATGGAACCTCTTTTTTTTTGACGTGGAGGTTCCGAGGTTATCGACTAATCATCCACGGGCCGAGCACTAGCCTGTAAAGCACTCGAGCCGGGTAAGCCAAGCGGCAAGCCGCAAAAGAGGCTCACCATGCCAAGTAAACCAAGGCATGAGTACCCCACTATAGCACAAATTGCTCCTAGTGAAATTTGAACCCTTGACCTCATGGTAGTGAGGCACAAGGAAGCACCTCACTCTTATCACTAGGGCAAGAGGTCATTGGTTGTATATGGAACCTCTTCTTTATGCATTCATGACAATTGACATGCATATTATAGCTATATAGACAAATAGGCACCTAATTAATTTAGAAGAGTGAGATATGCAGTAAATTCTTTACTCCGTTCGGAAATATAAATCTATTGACTTTTTGACACATTTTTAAGGAGTTAAAAACTATATAAAATAATATTTTTAATTAATTTTTTTATATAATCTTATATATATTACTAATAAATATATATTTATGTAAAAAAATTAATTAAAAAAATTATTTTATATAATTTTTAACTTTTAAAAAATGTGTCAAAAAATCAAACAACTTATATCTACGAAGGGAGGGAGTAATTAATTCCTTATCCATATAAGAGAGCAAAACTGGACAGTTCCTCCCAACCTGTGCCAATGCCAAATAAGCTTTTTATGTCGGATATCCAGTTTTTGTTGAAAGATTTGGGAGAAGTTGTCTTCTCTCATGCACTCCGTTCCTGCAACAGAGTGGCTGACAAGATTGTACACCTTAGCCACTCGCCTGTTGGGGTCCAATTACAATTAAATACAGATCTTCGGTATCTCATCCTTCGGGATGCTATTGGGTAGGTAACCTACCCAAATATTTACCTAATCAAAAAAAAAAAATGCTTCAGCTAAGAAACGGAAGCTACTCTTTTGTCTCATCTTTTCACCGCATACAAATGCAATATTGCTGTTTTACCCTCTCTTCAGAAAAAACCCCTCCCTTCACTCTGTAGTTTACTTCTTTTGGATGTCAAAGTACACTAGATTACGTGTTTTGATTTTCCTATTAAATATTACTCTCTACTCAGAAAAACATGTCACTTTATTATTCACACATGTTTTTTAGGGGATAAAAAACTATATAAAATATCTAGTTTTTTAATAATTTTTTTAACATTTCGTAATTATTATTAATAAGTACAAACTTGTTAAAAAAATTATAAAAAAATAAATATTTTATATAGTTTTTATCATTCTAAAAAAAACGTACGTGAATAGTAAACGACATGTTTTGCCGAACGGAGGGAGTACGGTTTTAATCTAACGACCCATTAAAGAAGTTTTTGTTTATAGTCAAGTCTTACTAGTTTAGTTGGTAAGGATGACACGTAGTGACTAGTAGGTCATTAATTCGAATCCACCCTCCTTTTTGTTTACAAAATACCACTCATAATCTCTTTCTCTGTTAAAAGTCTAATAATGTATAAAAATGACGTAAATGTCATTGTAAAGCTTCTGTCAACCCCCTTTTTCTATTGTTGTTCATCATATTTAGCCACATATAGTCCATTCCATCATAGGTTCAAAGATACTGGGAGACCAGTGGCAATCAATTTTAAGCATTTCATGTAATTTATGAACCAAAACGAGGGAAAAATTGTGTAATGTTGTAGAGGTACGTTTTAGATTGGATTTAGATATTGATTTTAGTTAATCTTTCAATATTTGAAACTTCAATATTGGTTATTTATTAGAGTCTAATGTAAAAGATAAATTAAATCTCAGTTAGATCCTTAATTTGTCATCTTATCTCGGTTTCAATATGAAATAATCATCACTTAAATTCTAAGTCTTTCTAATTATCTCCACAGGTTGGACTTGATTGAGTACAATCGTAAGTCTATTTGCATGTAAGCAATTTTTCAATTAGTTTAATTTTTCAAACCTATAGAAAACGGTTCTTGACTTGAGTATGATATAAGTGGTATTTATTCTCTTTTCTTATATACAAGGCAAGGATTTAGGGGCGGTTAACCCACATCTCAATGGCGTCCCAACATACAAGATCAGCGATCTCTACTGGAACACAGTCAACAACGAAATGCGAGGTCAAGCCTAGATACGCCAACCGATCAGCTACCCGATTGCCCTCTCTGAAGATGTGTGCAAAGGAGACCCTCTCAAACGATCGACAAAGACCAAGGGCATCTGAAATCGTTATCTCGATCTCCTACAGGCACTGCCAAATGCCTCTCAAAGAGTTGATGACGGGGAGGCAGTCACCTTCGACTTCAAGTCAAGCGAAACCGCGCTTCGAAGCTTCCAGGAGGCCATCGATAAGACCAAAGCATTTCGCCTGCACTGTTGGCACGAAACCATGGCTACGAGCATCACAAGAGAGGACCTTTCACTGAAAATCACGGATAACGAAGCCAGAAGCCGCGCGGTCCGCTCCCGTCCTAGCACCATCTAAATTAAGCTTGACAGAATTCTCAGCAGACTTTTTCCATTTAACTTCTTTCGATTTTTTGTTTCTCTTTTTTGGGGGGTTGGCCTTAGCGTGTCAATGTCGTCTTCTTGTTCATCAATTTGTGCTTTTCGCCAAGTCCTCATATATTGTTTAATATTTTTTATCCATTCTTCTAAGGGGTTGTTTTTTACACCCACAAAATTTACTATTTACACCCAAAATCCAAGTTTTTGTTTTTTTTTTTAATAAACCCTTCGCCTCTTGAGTCATAGGTGTGTGACTCAAGAGGCGCAGCTATTTTTTTCTATATACATACCCTGCCCCTCTTGAGTCACACGTCTATGACTCAGGAGGCGTAGGGTTTATTTAAAAAAAAAAGAAAAACTTGAATTTTGGGTGTAAATAGTAAATTTTGTGGGTGTAAAAAACAACACCCTTCTTCTATCATTCTAATATCTTGGTTGTTAAAAATTATTCTATTTCTCATTGACCATATACCCCCAAAGGGCAAAAGCAATGATTGATTTTTGTTCCGAAGGTAATTGGTGGAATATGTCCGAGATTATGTCCTTATATATCCTTTGTCAGTGTTCTGGATCGTTCGTTCAATCTGCCTATCAAATCTCCCAATGAAAAACAGGGAGACCAGACATTCTGAAAAGAGGTGAGTGTTATCTTCTTCATGATGGGAACACAGAGGGCATTCCAGGAGTATATGAATCCCTTTACCTTGTAATCTGACTTTTGTCGGGGTTTCATTTAGTAGGTTTTTTCATTGGAAATTTTTAATCTTAGGCAGGCAATCAATATTCCATATCCAGTCTAGGGGGTCTGAAGTGGTCCTTCGATCCTAGAACTCGTGATGTGGTCTAAAGCACTAGCAGTAGAAAATCACCCATTTTTGCTAAGTTTCCAATATAATATATCTTCCATTTCATTGGGGGGGGGTATAGATATTTAGAATTTTATCAAAAATATCCATTGGTAGGTAGTTAATCAGTTTTCCTTTGTCCTAAGTCTTATCCGGTTTCATGAATTGGTCAATGGTCTCTTGTTCATCAACCTGGTCCAAGGTGCATTTTTCTTGAAGATTCCTTTCATTTTGGAGCCAGTTATCCTTCCAGAATCTTATGAATTTCCCATTTCCAACTTGCCAGATAAGTCCTGCACATAATTCCTCTTTGATGTCCATTAATTTCGCCCATTGCCAGGAGGAATTTATGTTTTCGTTGGTAATTCCATATCTTCGCATTTCTAAGGTACTTATGTTGGATGATTTTAACCCATTCATTTTGCGGCTTCGCAAGGATTTCCCAAAGCAATTTCATTTGTAGCGCTTTATTCATATCTTTAGTCTTGTGAAGTCCGAGACCTCCTTCTCTCTTTGGTCTGCAAACTTTATCCCACCCAATCAGGGGCTTGTATTGAGGATCTTTGTTCCAAAAGAAGCTTCTGTTAAGGCGGTCGGCCAGGTCGTTATGAATGCTTGCAGGAAGCATGAAGTTTTGCATAATGTAGCTTGGTTTCGCCGCAAGGTTTGCTTTCACAAGGATTGCACGTACGTCCTTGAGTTCATTTTATCTCTATTTTGTTAATTGGTTTTTAGATTTCCCAATGACTTCTTCAAATGTATCTTTATTCACTTGTTCTCTTTTGTGTTTAAGGACATTTATGTCTTTTTTTCAAATATTTTTGACAAGTTTTAATAGAGGAAGTGGTAATGGGTACAGTGGTGGATCCAGAATTTTATTTAAGGGGGGGCTAAATTTTTTTCGAGAAAAGAGACTTTACACACAATGCATAAAAAAATGTTGAGTTCATTTAGATGAACAATAAAAAAATACTTTGTTTTGGACACTAAGCTCAGGGCTTTATCTTTAAATTTTGGAAACAAGCTTCGAGGGTTAATATCATTGGTTTCAACCTTTAGCTTATTTCATATTTTCAATGCATTTGAACAAATGTAAGCAAAGGTCATACAAAGTTACAAATGTAAATAACAAAACAAATTCACAAACCACAATTTCATATCACAAAACACAAATTCAAAAATTTATCTCTAAAAACATAAACCACAATTCCAAAGCCAAAGCACAAATTCACAAATTTAATTATCAAAACCACAAATTCTAATCACAAACCCTAAACAAAATTTCTCCAAATTGATTCTCAAATCCACAAGTTTATAAACCCCAATTTCATATCACAAACCACAAATTCAAAAATTTATTTTTCAAACTGTAAACCACAAATCCAAAGCCAAAGCACAAATCCACAAATTATTTATCAAAACCACAAATTCTAATCACAAACCCTAATTGAAATTTCCCCAAATTGATTCTCAAATCACAAATTCTAATCCAAATTGATTATATCTCAACCAATTGAACTTAAAACAATCAGTAGAAGAACAAAATTACTAACCTTGAAGCTCTAGATCGAAGAAGAACAAAGGTGGCCTGTGCAGCCCATACGGGAGACGGGTGTGTAGTGCAGGGCGGGGTTCGCCATCGACAGCAGAGTGTTGGGTGGAGGTCGGCGGCTCGGCCGGAGGTGGAGCTTGTGGAGGCAACGGCGGCTCGGGGACTCAGTTGTCTCTATCGCGTTTCGCCTTCAGGCTTCAGCCTCGCGTCTGTGCCGAGCTTCTGTCTTTGATGTTTTTAAAAACAAAAAAAAAAAGCAAAAATGTAAAATTTGGGATTCGAACCTTCGTTAATAGGCCTACGCATTAGACTCACTCCTGCCTACCCGTGTCCTTATCCGCTGAGCCAAGTGATTTTAATGTTCTTAAGTTACTTCAATTATATATATTACAAACACACAGAAACCTTTTTTCTGGATTGGGGGGGGAAGCTTCAGCCACCCCGAGCCCCCCGTAGATCCGCCACTAAATGGGTGTTCTTTTATAAACAAAACTCCTTTAAAGGTGATTTTATGTAATTTCACATTTAGTGGATGACCAAGTGAAAACTTTCATATTAAACGGTTGGTTTTCTGTTAAAAAAAAATAATTCACGCAAAAAAAAGCATATTTTTAATCACATCAAAAATAATATAAACTCTATTAGATTATATATAAATTCGATAATAATCTAATGTTTTATTATCAATTTTAAAATCAATGTTTTTAGATTTATATGTTGAGTTCTATCATGTTTATAAACATGATATATCCTATAGTCAATATGAAATTTGAGCTAATGAATTAAATTGAGCAGATGATTATTATTTAAGTAAATTTGACTCCTCGGTGGCTCTCTACCCGACTCGTCATTATGTTTAGTCCATAATATAATCACACATTCACATGCCGAAATTATTAGAGACTTGCAATTGGTTGACCTCGTTACTAATTTTTGTATGTACCGATCGATATATGTTTATGTGTTGGATACGTAATAGGAACATTTGTAAAGAGTGGCAAAACATGTCGTTTACTATTTATGCACGCGTTTTTAGAATGATAAAAACTATATAAAATATTTATTTTTTTATAAATTTTTTAACAAGTTTATACTTATTAATAATAACTATGAAATTGTTAAAAAAATTATAAAAAAATAGATATTTTATATAGTTTTTATCCCATAAAAAAAGCATGCATGAATAGTAAAGTGATATGTTTTGCCGAACGGAGGGAGTATTTTTTATGAGAAAAAAATTCGAAGGTCTCAATTCAAATAAAATCTAATGGCTACACAGAATGAATATTGCGTTATATTAATATGAATATGGAATTATGTGGATATGAATATGTGAATATTGTGGTGTGTGGATATGAATATGGTATTATTCACTTTATATTATTTGACTATAAATAATAACATATTCATATACCCATATTTAAATCATATTCATATTCACACAACATAATATTCATATTTATATATTCATATAACATAATATTCATATGAATTTGACCCAATATTCCACCGTTACACCGCATTATCCGTTTCATTAAAACATTTCCCTATATATATTTTATATATACTAACGCTAATAAACACTAATCTCTTACTCGATATTTCCTGTCACAAAGACCTTTGCCCCGACTTTTTTAGAGTGTTTATTTTGGTTGATTCTAGCGGTGGTATTTATTTGAGCTTTGTGGTGTTTCTTTTGCCGTCGCGCGAGAGGTCGTGGACATGATCGAGATCTGACGGCTCGCTACCGACCGAATCCAAATATGAGGTCTCCACTTTTGTTCCCCAGGGATTCCCTGCGTTACCTCTACCAACAGTCAAAAGCAATGACTCACATTGTCCCGGTTCCAAATCCGTACGCCTTCGCTAGTTTCGACTTCTTTTCTCTAGTTGTTCGTGGTTGTCTTGTCTTTGTTGATTTGGTTGTATTTCCGTTCTTTTATAACGGTTTGTCTATTGCCGTTCTTTCGGCCTCTCGTCTCACCGGGCATATCCGGTGGGTCAAATTCTTTCCGATTAAAAAAAAATGGCTACACAATGACAGAAAGAAGAGTAGCCCTTATCCTAACATCATTCTTGATAAATGACAAAACAGCTATACTTCTCTATTTCTTCTACTTATTTATCTGTGTTTTCTTGTATATTTGTCCTATCTGTGTTTTCTTGTATATTTATCCTTTTTATACATGTTTTTTCTGGTTTAGTCACTTTCACATGTGCGGGTCATATGAAAACTCTCTCGACCTAGTTGAAAAAAAACGTACAATAAAACCCTTCAGACGTTATTTTAAACAGAATATACTGGATTTGTTGTTGTTGTTGACTTGTTATTACATGGACTATTTAAAAAAAAATAAGAGAAAAAAAAAAGAAGGAAGAAATCCATAAGGAATGTGTGTCGGTAGGGCAATGTGCAGACTGCAGAGCACCGTAGGATGAGCTATTCCTCGTTGCATCCCCCCCTAGCATGGGGATATGTAGGTTGCTTTCAAACACCCCCCTAACTTAGTAACTTACCACTTCCCCCAAAACCCCTCAATAAAATCCATTTTAGGGTCCTCTATTTCTTCAACACTGATCCCATTTACTTCCATTTGGAATTTGAATTTCCCCCAAACCCACTCCCTCTCTCTAATTACTCTTTTTCTTTTCCCCTCCAACAACAACTAGTAGCAACCACTAAAAACTTGCTGACAAAAATGCCAAACCCCACTTTCCAAATCACCCCACAAGACCAAATTCACCCAAGCTTTCAACGGTGGCGCCGCGGCGGCAGTGGCGGTGCCGGTGCCGGTGCCGGTGGCTTCCTTCACTTGTCGTCAAAAGTGTTGCCTAAATCCCCATTGTGATTTCCTCTTTCGATCTCCTCACTCCATCTTCTCTGTAAGGCAGACAGGAAGAGCCAGGCATTCTACATTTACTTCATATTTTTTTTAGTAATTTATAGTATCAGATTTTAGTCATTTTTATAGCCTCTTTTTTTTTAGCAGTTAAATTTGGGCCATTCATCATGAAATGATATCATCATAATTGATAAGAATGATTATCTCTCCAGCCCTTATCATGTATGTTTTCTCTTTCCTTGTAATTCCTTTTGCTCAACCATAGTAGTAGTAATGTAAATTTAGTCCCTTTATAGATTCTTCTAAAAAGAGGTACTCTGTGTAATTCAACACTTAGCACTTTTCAATTGTACGTTAGAAAATACAAATATAAAGTTTGGTTTCACTGTCCTATTCAAGTGGTCCAGTTACAGGCACGAGGCAACTACTATTACCAAAACTCCAAAATAAAACAACCTACAAATTACATTCTTTTCTTGTTCTCCCATCTTGTTTTTACCCAAACAGTGCCTTAAAAAGTTTACAAGTTTAGAAGGTTGGACTATGTAGCTTAAAGTAATAGAGGTCCATGCACAGGCCGGATCCGCTGTCCCGGATCCCTCCCTGTCTCGCTGTCCCTCCTCACAAAAACACCTCCTTTATTATTTAATTTTTTTTTGTTTCAATTTTCAATTTTTTTTTTTATCCGGGGGAGAGGAGGGGACAGCAGGGGGCTGTCCCCTCTGTGACAGGGGATCCCGTCCGGTCCATGCATGCCCAATTGCCAATGTTGTTTAAATGTCACATCTAACTATCCATCTATATATAATATTAGGCTATGTTTGGCAATAAGTATATTCTTGGAGATTTAAATAAACTTATTATTTGTCTTCTCAAGATAGGCACTCTTGGACATTTCGTATTGTACAAACGAGAATACCCCACCTCAAGCTAGCTAGGACTTGTTTAATCTCAACCAAAATATTTTTATATGACCATAAAAATGTTTTGTAAGAATGTATTTAAACTATGTTATAAGGAGAAACTAATACCCTCCGTCCCACAATAATTGTCTTTGGACTATTTATGCACGCTTTTTAAAGAGCTAAAAACTACTCCCTCTGTTAATTAAAACTTGTCGTTTACTATTCATGCACGCTTTTTTAGAATAATAAAAACTATAAATTAACTTTTTTTAAAATTTGTTTTTATAAATTCATACTTAATAGTAACAAGTATGAAATTATTGAAAAAATATATTAAAAAAGTTAATATTTTATATAGTTTTTAACACCTTAAAAAGCGTGCGTGAATAGTAAAACGTCAAGTTTTAATTAACGGAGAGAGTATATAAATATTTATTTTTTAATTAATTTTTTAAAATAATTCTATACTTATTATTAATATGTATGATATTATTTAAAAATATTTAATAAAATGTTGATATTTTATATAGTTTTTAGCTTCTTAAGAAAACGTGTATGAATAGTTAAAGATAATTATTATGGGACGGAGGGAGTAAGAAATAATGTGAAGTATTGTAAGTTTAAGCATCCCCAATCACCGGTATAAAAAAATGGATTTTAGCCTAGACATATTTTTATGGGGTGTAATTATTCAAAGGGTTTTTTTTCTCTCTTTTTTTTATATATATAAAAAATTATATTGCATGAAGTAAAATGCTTTATCGAAAAAAGTCAACTTCGTGATACGGTCTAGGATCTCGTGTACGGACACATATGGGCGGATGCTCGATATAAAGGCAGAAGATGCTTCAATGACGTTGTGTTGGGAGTTAAAGTGATGATCCTTCGGATGTTCAGGCAGGCCAACCCGGTTAGGTTCGGGAAGCTTGTCACTAGTCTAGGACTTGACGATAATAAAGGTTATGTTGGTTATCCCACTACACAACTGATTAGGGGCTAAAGCTACTCTCCTAATGAGCCTAAAGTAGGGTGAAATCAATAGTATCAGTCGTGTAAGACTGACCCTTTAAAAATAGGGGTACCGCATAGGCTTTGTGTGTGTCGGACTATAACACTATTCTGCACTGCATATAATATGTAAACATAAAATTGTACTACGGATATTATACTATTAAGAGAAATTGATAAGAAATAATGTGACCATATTCTAAACTAGCTTAAGGATCCACAATTTTGATTGCGGGCATTCATGGTAGATATGATAAAAAAAAAAAAAACTAAGCTAGTAGGCGGTAGCTAGCTAGTGATGGTTTGTGTTGTCAAGCATTGATGATTATGTTTTTGGAATGATGAGGTGGTGATTAAAAAAACTCATGGTATGAGTGATAATTTAAAGAAAGCTAGGGAAGGCCAATTTCCTCAACCACCTTTGGGTTTGATTGATGGTAATTGGACAACAGAGGAAGCTGCAGATTGATGTGATAAGGAACCAACCATACCATACCATACCATAGTCCATCGGTGCGGATCCACTGTCTCGGAATCTCCCTGTCTCCCTATCCCTCCTCACAAAAACTCACCCCTTTACTAATTTCTTTTTTTTTTTACAAATTTTAATCATTTTTTTTTTTTTTTTTTATATTGGGGGTGAGGGGAATACAGGGGACTGTCCCCTTTGGGACAGCCGATCCCGTTCGCATAGTCCATAGCTATATGGTGCATATCTCTGTCTGGTGGGAAGGGGATACGTATCTCGATCTCTTTATTAATCTCTTCACGTTTATTGCATAAACAATAAATGGAAGATACAGACTGTACTTCACTCTGCCGGTGTCTCCATTTATGCACTCACCCTCGGTGCTTGGTTTACAAATTCCCACTACATTTACAACATTTTTTTTTATTACTCCTCCGTAGTGTATATATATATATATATATATATATATATATATATATATATATATATATATATATATATATATATATATAAATTTCGCGAGTTAACCCTTTGGTTAAGCTTAATTCGCATGGTAAATAAGAGTTTCAGATATTTCGCCTGATAACCCTGTAGTTTCGAAAAATTTTGTGTCGCGCCCAAAAGTTTTGTTTACTATGCGAATTACGCTTAATCACATGGTTACCTCGCGAAATTACCGTTTTTTTAATAACTATAAAGATAAGAATTCAAATTGTCAGATAAATCATTATTTGGTAAATTGAGAGGAAAAAAACGTAAATGGATAGACCATTATGATACAACAAATAAAAAAATAAAAAAAGAACATCATGTTCAAAGTAAAAAAAAAACATGAAAAATGAATGTGAATAGTGAAAAATAAAAAGTAAATCAGAAAATAGGGAAGAATTACGGAAATGAATGAATCTACATGTGATACTCAGCGTAACAAGTCAAAAGAAAAACTTGGAAAGCATACCTTCACAAACCTGGCTACTGTCTGGTGGAGTATTTGGTTTTTCCGAAACAAAGCCCTTTTCAACAACATCAAGCCTGACTACAGAGCAATTGCATCATTCTCTGCGGAACAAAATTTTAACTGGAATATGGCAAAACAAATTGATGATGACCCCAGCACAACCAAAGTCGTCACCAGCAGTAAAAACAAATGACCTACGGCAAAATGGAACAAGTGTAACAGCCCGGATATAAATATCCGAGATACGTTTCGAAGGTTGGATACCTTCATTCGGATGTTGCAATTCAGGTACGGGTCGAGGTTTCAAACCTCTAAAGATCAATCAGTATTCAAAGCGGGGATTTCGAACCCCAATCAATCAAAGTCACAGAAATTCAATTTAAACGAAAGTAAAGCGGAAGTAAGGTTTAGATACAAGAGCCACGGCAGAGCCGGGTCAAAACCAAAACATATATTCTAAGGTCGTATAGCCAAATTAGCGAGGTTAGATAGATTCTTTGAAATCGCTCGGGGGATTTTCCCACGCCATAGAGACATGGAGCAATCATACCTAAAAACAAGTGGTGCGAGCGGGATCAGACCGAGACCCCAACACACCCTGTCCCGCAAGCAAATATACACATACGCTAATATAAAGATGATGCAAATGCGGAAATTAAATCACACTAACATGATCCTAATTTACAATATGCGGAAAAGAACTGTAAAGACGCCCAAAGAATGCCAAGTGGCATATCCCTCTCCTACCTCTGCACCCCTTCCCGTTAGTGCAGAGACTGGCCAGTTCGATGCTATAGCATATCATATCTCATCATAGCATATCATATCTCATCATCATATCATATATCATGCTCATGCCCGATGGTGCTGGGCTATCATCATGCTCATATCGACTCGATAGACTCAGGGCACCCGATGGGGTTGGGCTACCCTATGACCCTAGCAAAGACTCTAGGACTATCACAGATAACGGCCGTTCTGTATTCAAACACACAAAGTAACCGAATGCTCATTCATAAGTGCAATCCTAGCATGATACTACATGGCATGCTTTAATGCTTATGCAACACCTAGTGTGTCATATATTCACAAGCAGGTATTCTCTTTCGAATCTGAGTAAGGCCATAAAGGAACTAACCTGAATAAGCCGAACAGCAGAGAAACAAGGCAACGCAGAATCCAAGCAATGAATCACCAATAGTAAGCAATGTCCAACATATCACAATCACCTAATAACATACAAATGCATAAGCCTATCTAATTCACACAAGACACCCCTAACTATCATACATATCTACACATATCTCATTTCAGATTATTCCATCTCATCACAATTCATATATCATTTCATGTTCATCTCATCTCATCATTTCCAAAACAATCTCTCAAAGAACTCAACTTAGAAAACAAATAATTCTTTTAAAATCGCTTATCCAAATCCCGACATTAAACATTTAAGCCTTAAAACCAATTTCCCAAAATCATATTATAGAAATCATTCCGGCATGTTTCTTATTTCAAAAACATTATATAAATAAATTCTACATTAAATCATCAAGAAATAATCCTATGTTCCCAAATCGTATTTATAAATCAAAACCAACAATTCACTTTAAAATTCCTAACTCACATATTTAAATCCTCATAAAATGCATCATATATAAATAATCCAACCAATACTATTTTAAAATGATTAAGCAATATATATAACGATTAATTTCCAGAATTTATAATTATAACCAAATCCCAAAATAATAATAATATTCAAATAATTTAAAACTTATTATCCATATAATCTCAAAACAATAACCATAAATATATTTATAACCCAATATCAAATAATATCACTTTTAAAACCCTTTTTAAATATATTAAAATTTTAGAATATATATATATATATATATATATATATATATATATATCTTCCCAAAATCCGAAATAACAATTAATATAACATATATATAAATAACATAACACAATAACACTTAACATATAAATGTATAACATAGAAAGAAGAAGAAAACCCACCCGGATCCACAACCCACAACCCAGACAAGGAAAGAAAGGAAGGCCCAGCCCAGCCCGTTAAGCCCAACCCGGATTCCAAGCCCATAACCCGAGTCCGATCCATTTTATAAAATCTGGATCCAAACCCTTACCCAGATTTTGAGTAAGTGAACCGGTTTTAATTAGCATTTAGGTTGAACCAACCCAAAAGAAAGAAAATAAGAACCAAACCCGTCCCTTACCCCCGTCCCCTTTGAGCTCTGTTCTGCGCTCGGAAAAGAAGAAAGGGAAGAGAGGAACCTCACCGGAAACGCTCATCCTCACCCACAACCTGACCCCATGGACACGAAAAGGAACTCAAAATGCAACCAAGGAAGAGGAAGAAGGAGAGGAGCTCACCCAGGTTCGACTCGCCGGAAAAGCTCGATTTGCCTCGTCGGAGATGGATCCTTGCCGGAGATGGCCTGGGAGGAACGTATGGGTATTAAAGCTTGCACTTTAATCAGTTTAAGGACCAAAGAAAGTGGAAGGGGATCCTTACCAAGCTCGGAACTGAAAACAGAGGGGAATGAAGGACGAGGCGCGCTGCTGCTGGCCCCGGCTGCTCGTGGACGGAAACAGGGGAAAGAGGAAAAGAAGGGCTCGACGGTGGTGCTCCTGGCGGCTACTGCTAGACCGTAGAGAGGAAGAACAAGGCTGGGCTGCTCCACTTCGGCTCGCAGAAACAGGGCCTCGGGACAACGCTTGGGGAGGCGCTCGAGCTCGACCAGGAGGACAAGGGATGCTGGAGGCGCTGTTGCAGCGGCTTGGGGTGGCTCAGAGGTGGTCGGAAAACAGAAGGTGAGAGGGTGTGGAGGTGGTGCCGAAAATGAAAGGGAAAGGAGTGTGTTCAGACATGTGAAGGGAGGAAGAGGTTGCAGCTGGTCCAACAAAAAGGCAGAGGAGCGACGGGGGCTGAATTCAATTGCAAGGAAGAGGAATTCTGCTTCTGAATCAATGAAAAAGGGGAATGGGGACCAAAGTTAAAATGGTATGGTGGTGGGGATTTGAAGAAAGGAAATGAGGAAGGTGCAGGGTGTGGGAGCTGCTGCTACTCGACAAAGAAAAGGGGAGAAAGGCTGTTAAGAAGACAAGAGTGAGCAGGAGAGGGAGAGAGAGAGATAAAGTGGTCCTATGTCTAAATTCAAAAGAATACCCGAAATATAAATCCCAAAATTCGCTCACTCGATCTTATCACGTCTTTATTATAATTATACCCAAAGGTTCAAATCCGAATGACAACAATAATAATGAAATCTAAACAATATCTTCAATCTCGGTATAAGAAATCGGAATAAAAGTCATTTTTAGATCAAATTCAAATTTATGTCGGAATCCGCTCCAAAAGAACTAAAATAAAATTATTCTGCTCGAGGATGGATTTTTCAAAATTTTCTGAAATTTTAGAATTCAAATCCCAATTAAATCAATATTAAATCAAAAGTCATTCTTAATTTAAAAGATACTATTTTAAAATCTTTCGGTCTTTACAACAAGCCTCCCCTAAACTAGCATAAACTAAATTTCGATGGTGCGTTCTCCCCCTCGACTAAGGGTCGTTTTGGCTTTATTATCCGAGACTCTGCTGGCTCCCCTGTTTCTACTGGAGCTGGTCCATCACCTCTACATTCTGTACTTGGCTCAGAGGCCTACGCCCTCTGGAAAAGCATTCTTGCTGCCTCTGATCTTCATCTCAGCCACATTATGATTGAGGGAGACAATCTTACGATTATTAATAGTCTCATGGGACGTTGGTCTGTCCCTGGTGAGATTGAGATGCTCATCTCAGATTCCACTTTCTCTCTCCAGTCTTTCATTTCATTCCAGATTCATCACGTGTTCAGGGAAGCTAACCAGGTTGCCGATCGACTATCGCACCTTCCCTTCGCCTGCTCTGGATCTTCGATCCCCGATGATTCTGATCTTGTCCTTCTCATCCGCAAGGATGCTCTTGGTTAGAAAGGGCCACCTTTTTGCCAAATTTTTTTCGGTTAAAAAAAATACTCGGCGTAACACATTATGTTTCTCTCGCTCTCTCTCTTTTATAAAGTACATAAGAATTCGAGATTAAACGGGCTTGAATCTCGATAGGTCGACAAGTTGGCAGACGTAAGACAGTCGAAAATACAATAGAACAAAGAAAAATTTGCAATAAAACAGGCATAATACACCCAACAAACGACGAATCTAAGCAAACTTAAAATTAACAAGTCGGGAACGTAGGCTAAGGTTAATGAAGCCAAGCACCACTGTGAAATAGCATCGCTGGCCATCGATACATCAGGAATCCATGTGGGCAGTGAAGACGAACCTCCAAGGGAGCTTCTTCCCGTACGTAAAAGTTAAGCATGATCATATTTTTAATCTCGAATAGCTCGAATTTTGTAAAATTTATAAAATTTCATATGAGTTACTATCTCCTGAGTAAATAGGGTAGCTTAATACTAGGAAAAAAACTAAGTTTTTGTTACTATATCAAACCGAGCATAAACATATTTTTAAGTTTGAGGTTGAATTTAGACTTGAGTTGTCCGTATGGGGCGGGGTTGAAAAAATGACTAAAATTTAAAAACAAGTTAAAGTTAAAAATTTGTTTGAAATAATGTTAAAAATTTGTGTGAAATATAACCGTGTATGGGGTGAAAAACAATTTATTTGTAAAAAGTGAAATTTATTTGGTTGTTATTAAGAGTATATTTGTATTTTCAAATCAAATAAACACCAAAAAACACAAAAAAAACTTTTTATATATATTACCTTTAAATATTTCTCAAACGATATAACTTTTTATATTTTTCAAATAGGACCTAAAAATATTAAACTAAGTTTTTAAACAAAATTACACAAAATATACATTTTTTAAAATAAAAAATAAAGTTTTCTGCTTAAAATAATTGGAAAAAAATTGATAATTTATTTCATATTTCAAAAACCCATAATTTAGTTAGAACAAATTATATCAGTTAGAAATATTCTCAACTGAAATACTCCGTATATTTTTAATTTTTTGTATTTTTGTTAATTTATTATTATTTTCAATTAAAGAATAATTAAAATAATTCATTTGAGAAATATTTTACAAATATAATTCTAACTTATATCATTTGTTCAAACCAATTATGGGTTTTAAAAATATGACGTAAATTAGCGATATTTTTTTCAACTATCTTAAGTCAAAAAATTTATTTTTCATTTAAAAAAATTTACTTTTTGTGTAATTTTGATTAAAAAACCTAGTTTAATATTGTTTCAGGTTCTATTTCAAATTTATAAAAGTTAGGTGTTATTTTTTATTTTAAAAAAGACATTGGTGGTGATATAAGCACATAGTAGTAAGAGTTTGGGTTATTTTTGTTACTTTATAAAGTTCAAGGTGCTACATGCACACCCAACCAAAGATTGGGTTATTTGAATTAGTTTTACCATAATTTAACCTCTTTATTTTACTAGTTTATAAACTACTAAAAAACACCCATACACACCCCATGTCGACTTATTTTTAAACAATTCAAATATGAAAATGTAATCCTTGGTTCGTTCGACTCAAATAACAACCCCACGAGCGATTTAAAAAGAAAAAAATCCCTCAGGAACAACTCTCGGCACTACAGAAAAGACACAGGAGCACAAAAACTCTCTTCTAGAGAGCTTCTACCACCCCTTCGGGAGCCCAACCCTCCTTCGGGAGCCACCACCCCCTCCTCCTGGAACCACCACCCCACCAGATCTCTCTGTCGGTGGTAACTATTGTAAAGACTCGGAATTTTAAAAATATTATTTTCTAAATTAAGAATTAATTTTGATTTAATATTGATTTAATTGGGATTTGAATTCTAAGGATTCGGAAAATTTTGAATAATTCCGTCCTCGAGCAAACGATTTATTTGAATTCTTTCGAAGAAATTCCGGCATAAACTCGTTATTCAAATTCGAAAACAAATTCATTTCGCTCTATTATATCGAGACTTGAAAATATTTGTCGGATTTCATTATTTTGTATTTGAAAGTTTAATTTGAATTGAGTCGGGTTAAGGTCGGAAAGCGGGTTTCAGAGTTTATTTTCGGGTATTTATTTTAACTTTTACCACCCACACACTCAACACCCCTATCCCTATACCTAGCTAAACCATCCCCATCCCCACAATCCAATCACACACCATCCCTTTTATTTTACTTTTAATTCAACACCACCCTCACCCTACTATCCTACTCCCTCTCGTTCTCCTTCAGCACTGCCATCCCATCCTTCCTCTTCACCCTAGCAGCAACCTCCATCTTCATTCTCCTCCCTATCCCCCAAGTGAAGCCAAGGACCGAGCTCGTGCTCCCCGTTTCATGTTCGGGAGCAGCACCATCAACAACCCTCACCACCTCTGTCCTCCAGCCAAGGATTCGAGTCCTGCAGCGGCCCCTCCAACGACCGAGACAAAGCCGAGCCACCCCGCTCCTCTCCTCTATTTTCCGAGCACCTTGGTAAGCCTTCCCCTCTTTTTCGATCAAGTCACACCATCAAGCATCACCTTTATGAATCTTACCTTCGACCCAGGTTCGAGGGGAGCTTCCCGAGCCTCGACAAGCCCCAACGAAGCTCCGACGACCCATCGAACCCAACCCACTCGGTGAGCTTCACTCCTTTGATTTCGATTCTCGTTTCCCTTTTTGTTTGTAATGGTCCGGGTGAGAGAGAGATGAGAACGAGTTTAGGTGTGTGCGAGCTCGGGTTCCGGTGAGAAAAGTGGGTCGGAGGGAGTCGAACGAGCTCAAGCTCCGGTGAGCTCGAGAACGCGAGAGGCGAGCGGGTGAGATGGAGAGAGAGAGCTAGAGCGAGGGTGATGAGGGGAGTTGAGGGGTGAGGTCGAGCGCAGCAGGAGAGCCGGAGCTGGGGCAGAGCTGAGGGGTGAGGCCGAGCGGCAGGGGAGCGCAGCGGGGAGCAGAGGCGGGAGGAAGAAGGAGGGCCGGGTGAGCCCCCTTTGCCCCATCACCCGTCCAGTCAGCATGGCCCACCTCCTTTTTTTCTTTCCTTTCTGCTTCTGGGTTTGGTTCTGATGGGCTGGGCCTCGGCCCACTCCTTCTTTCCTTTCATTACAGATTTTGGGTTGGGGCTGGCCTTCGGGTATGGGTTTTTTTCGGGTTTGGGCTGGTTGTTGGGTTTGTTTTAAGGGTTGTGAATTATTTTATATATTATGCTATTATATGGTAGCGTTTAATTATTATATGGTTAGTGTTTATGTGTTTATGTGTTATGTTATATGTTATATTATATGATTATGTTAGTGTATAGTTTTATATAATTGATATGTACTAAATTATTATTATTATTATTATTATTATTATTATTATTATTATTATATTATGATGATTTTGTGAAGATATATTTTCTGAAAATTATATATATATTATAAAGTGTTTTAAAAGTAGTAGTATTTGGGATATAGTATGTTATTATATGATGATTTTTACACATGTGTCTTAAATATATTTAATGTGATATATTAATTTTAATTTATAAATACGAGTTATTGAAAATAAAGTGATTTAAGTGTTTAATTATTTGGTTGATCAATTATGATATTTAAATGGTAATATATAATATTTGAGGTATTTATTAAAGTGTCCGAAATTATTAAGATAATGATTTTGAAATAAGAAATATGCCGGGATTGTTTTAACAATATAATTTTGGGAAATGGGTTTAAGGATTTAAATGTTTAATGTCGGGTTTTGGTTAAGTATGATTTTAAAAGAATTGTTTACTTATTGAGTTGATTATGAGAGATGATGTTGAGACAAGATGTGAGATGATGATGGTATGAATAAGATGTGATGATGAGAATATGCCCAAGTTGTGGAAACGAGATGAGGAATTGAATTGAGACATTGATGTTGATGATGATGGGATGATTAACTTATATATGATTTATGTGTATCTTGTGTGTGTTATTGATTTGCCTTGTGAAAGTTAGACTTAGACTTATGCATCATATGTATTGCTTACTAGGTGATATATGACATGTTGGATCTGCTTGCTTATATTGCTGTATTGCTTGGATTCTGCACTTCTCCAGGTAAGTTCCTTGAACTTACTCATGATGGGCGCTTTATGCACTGGGTGTTATATAGTAGGCTAGTGTTCATGCACCATACGACTTAGAATCAAGCTTAGGATCTAAAACGGAAACCATATGACTTGCTATATGTCTTTGCTAGAAAACGGCCGTTATAGGTGTTTATTGGTTGAGACCTTTTTCTTTATTCTTGTCATCCTAGTTGGCGCTTATATAGAAAGTTGCTTGCACTCGATGATGCGGTAGACTTTTGGTATAGAAAGTTGCTTGCACTCGATGATGCGGTAGGCTTTCTAATAAGTGCATTAGGACTCTTAGAGCCTTAGGCCTTATATAAGTGTCATTGCTTGCCTTCCTTTCATAGTTAGTAGGCTCATTGCGTGGGGTTGGCCTGCACCGTAGGGTGAGGTAGCTCCTTTGATGGTGAGTTACTATAGGATTTCTTAGGAGCCTAGAGGGACATGCTATTTGGCATTTCTTGTAATTGGTGCGCTTCTTTATTTATTTCTGCATTTACTTATCCGCATGCTTATCTGTTTAAATTCCGTTTTGCATTACGCATTTCATCTTAGGAATAGGATGCTATATGCCTCTCAGAGTGTTTACACACGCGCATGAGTGACCCGATGATTGACCCAGATCCCCTTTTTTTTTTTTAGATTCAGGTAACCGTTAGCTGCTATCTTTGCTCATATGGATGCTCGGCGGGTTCAGACTTTTGGCGTTAGATCGAGAGCTTGAGAGACCACTAAACTTTCTCTCTTTTAAAATCTTTTGCATCGTTTTGACCCGGCTCAGTCGTGGCACTCTTTTCGATTGTATTTTGATTTAAACCTTGCTTCTTTTATTGCGAAAACTTGCGACTTGTACTCGGGTTGTAAGATCTAGTTGGAAGGTAACCTTGCCTTCTTAAATGTAACCCAGATAATTAGGTTTTCTTTCCTAGGCCCAAGGGAGGGGCAATTAAAGGGGAAGAAGATCCTTACTTTCCGGGCCGTTACAACTATACACGCTCTGCCTGCGTTTTTATCTCCGGTGTGCCCTTCGTCGCAGCCGTCTTGCAATCTTCCGTTTTCGTACTAGTCGGCCTCGGTTTTGGCATCCATCTTCTTGGTGTGCTCTCCCGTCGGCCGCCGCTCACCGGCCCGGTGCCGCTGCCACCATCTCCGGTGTGCTCCTGGTTCGATTTAACCCTACCTCCGATTTTAGTTTGTGGTTTTCATTCAAAACCTCAAATTGTTTTGGGGCTTTCATCTAATGGTTTTTCCTTCCCCCAAATTTGAAATTGGTTGGTCTGTTTTGTGCAAATCCACCTCTCCTTCCCTTTGGTTTGGTTGTTCGGGTGGTTCACTCCGATCCGTTCTTCACCGTCGGCCTGCCCCTTTCCTTCCTGCGGTGGCGTCGTCGGTGTTGGCTTGGCCTTCTCGCCTTCAGCCTGCCCCTTTCCAATGTCGCTCTTGATTGAGTTCTTGGTTGGATGGGAGGCTACCTTCGTTTGCTTTGGCTATCCGGAGCCGTCACCAGATTCTTTGGCGGCCTCTCCAGCTGTCCTCAATGGCTTCAAACCCTCAACCGCTACTCCTTGGTTGCTCGTTTGCTTTGGTTTCCTTCGGTGGTCATGGCTGTGGCCCGATATTTGGTTCTAAACCTTGGTCCCGAGTCGGCCGAGTAATTGAAATGAATTAAAATTTAAATATTTGTTATTTTTGGATAATTTTATCTACAAATTATAAATATTTATTTATATATATAATTAATAATGTTATATATATAATTTTATTAACCACTTGCTTTGCAATAATAAATCTCGTTTTCCGAGTCATGAAATCCGTGTCTTGATTAGCCGGTTTTCGGGTGTTCTTTCTTCACACTGCGTGTGGTTCTGTCTTTGGAGATCCTGAGCGTTCTTCTTCTTGGTTGGGTGTATTGCGTCCAGAGTTGGGACAGGTTGGGGACGTGGTAGTTTGTTAAGGGCGACTCCGTATCCAGGAGAGTGGTCCTTGGAGTTTCGTCTTCACTACCCACAAGATTTGAGTCTTGCCATTCCGCTGACCTGCGGTGCTTGGCTTCGTTTTTCGTTGTTGTCCCCAACTTTTCGAGTTTAGTTTCTGCTTAGGTTCTTTATTTTCAGAGTGCATATATGTTCGTGTTGACTATGCCCTTTTTCTTTTTGTTTCGGTTTTTTTGTATGTTCGACGGTTGATCCGTCTGCCGACTTGTCAGCCTCTCGAGTTTTAGGTAAAAAAAACCCACGAGCGATTTGGTGTGATTTAGATTATTTGTCCTCAATAATTTGTACACATTCAAAACAATAAAATCTTCAAATTGATGGGTTTTGTACATGTAGGTTTTCTTTACAAAATCGTAATTAAGACGGTTCACAAATGATCTATTCTATATATATTTTAGAATAAAAATGAACAAATATCTAATATTGAGACTATTTTATAACGTTCCAAAGTTTTTTTTGAAGCAGATAAAGATTAGGACGGACGATCCTGCGGGACCGTTCTTCCTAGCGCATCCTTCCGAATGAGAACCTGAAATTCTGAATCGTCTTCAAGGCGACCGTCGGCAGGGAGATTGTAAGCCAGATGAGCGAGTCGATCTGCAACAGCATTAGATTCCCTGAAAATATGACGAATCGCAACATTAGAAAACGACGAAAGATCAATCAGAATGTCAGATTGCAGGAGCTCAATGTTCCAAGGGCACTTCCAGTCCCCTAGCAGAGCTCTAAGAACCATGTGGTTATCTCCCTCAATGTTCCAGGGGCACGTTCCAAAGTTTCTGATAGTGGATGGCCAAGGCAATGACCAAGTATATTCTTATACTCCCTCTGTTAATTAAAATTTGTCGTTTACTATTTATGCACGCTTTTTTAGAATGATAAAAACTATATGAAATATTAACATTTTTTAAAATTTTTTTAAATAAATTCATAATTAATAGTAACAAGTATGAAATTATTTTAAAAATATGTTAAAAAAGTTAATATTTTATATAGTTTTTAACACCTCAAAAAGCGTACATGAATAGTAAAACGTCAAGTTTTAATTAACAGAGAGAGTATAACATTGGACACTTTTTTACTCTGACTAAAACTAAAGAAGCGTCCATTCCCTATCTAATTTTTCCGACAAATTGATTGAAAAATTTAATCCAATTTGTTTTCCCATGTGTAGCTTTTCTTACTGTGCTTTAGTTTTCAACGATACTAGTGTGAGTCTAGTGTTTAAAACAATGGTATTTGTTTAAAATTTTAAGTTACATTTTAAATTTATAATGTAAGTATTTTTTTAAAGTTAATTGGTAGTGATATGTTAAAAAATGCACAAAAGAATTTGATCATATAGGAAAATGATGGAATAATACAAACAAAAATAATGGTTTTATTGAAAATTTTATTTATAATTCCTTAATCAAATAATTTCTCAATAATAATAAAGAGATATATTAATCCAATGTAAAATGACAATTGATTAAAGATTTTTATAATGTGCCGATGAACGTACATACAATTAGAACATACATAAAATCTAGGGGCTAATGCATTCAAAATAAAAGTAAAAACATTTATTTAAAATAAACAAATAAATATAGGAGGGTTAATCATAAACTCCATTGATTATAAATAAAATTCTAAATATTTTTTATTTTCAAAAATATTTATATATTTATAATATTATAAATTGAAAATGAATTATAGAAAAAAGTATATCATATCGTTTTATTCCTTAATTATATCATTTATTGTATTTTTTATTAATTAAATAAATAGCTTGATAGTGGTGTTAGTGGGATGTTAATTAAGAGGTGGTTATTATAGATGATTAGGTGTCATGTTGTGTCAAATAGGTGTTAAGTGAAAAAGAACTGAAGTTATAAATGATGTGGCATGCTCCAAGTTCTGACATGTGGATCCGAGCCCTCTCGTCCAGCCACCTAATATTGCCTTGCTTTGGTTTTATAATTATTATAAATTATAGATAATTAGTATAGATTGCTAGTTTACCGTCGTAATTTTTCTCTTTCTTTTTTTTTTGTTATGTTTGTAGGAAGGATAACGGTAAGGATCTCTACGAGTTGAACTACGTAGAGTTGACAGGATTATCCTATAGAAATTTATCGACCCTAAAAAATAAATTAAAAAATAATTAAACTAATTTAAATTTGAACCACTTATTTATAATTGAGTGGTTAAAATTTAAAAAATTTACATGAAGTTATTTTACCAATTTCGACGATCTAAAGTCGAAGGCGTATAACTATATGGCTAGTTTGCCATCATAATTGTTGTCTTTTTTTTTGGGTCATGTTTGTATGGGAGGATAACTATGTGGTGTAGGATCCCGTGTAATTGCGTTTTTAAGTTATTTCTATTAACATATACTGTATTATAATACAATATACTGCATTATAAATTATAAAACATGACTATCATAATCCCACGGGATTTAAATGAGCTTCATGCGAAGCATATTTGCTTGGACCTTAAATTAGTGCAACATAGATCGTGGGCCGCTATGGATCCAAAAGTTCACAGCGGCCCAATATTTGAATTGGGTCTCTTTGGGTTTTCTGTAGTTGGCCCATTGTAATAACGGCCCATATTACATATGGCGCCAATCATGTAAACGTAGCTGGTACTCATGCTCTTAAACTGACTACTGACAAAGTACCAACCTGGAATGTGACATCTCATCCCATCAGGGCCGTCCAATGTATTTTGGGTGCCCTGTTCAATACTACCTCCGTATTAAAAATATTTAATTTTATATGGTTTTTTAATAAAGATAAAAAATATATGAAATTATTAAAAATAATAAGTTAAAAGCCAATAATTTATCGAGTTTTTTTAAACCTTATGAAAAATTCAAATATATCTATGTTAATAGGAGGAGTATTTATTAAGATTTACTAATAAATCACAAACATGTATGAGAGTAAATTAGTATTGAATAAATTTATATTTAAAAAATAAAAGAAGACCAAAATAAATTTAATATAGAACTACCTTCTATTAGTTATTTAGTTTTTTTACTGTTTATGTCAATATAACATGAGGTTGTGTTAAATTAACAAATAAAAATACTTAATAAGAAGGCCCCGAAAATAATTATAAATAGTTGATAAGAAGGCCCAAAAATAATGTAACTTGAGGATGTATTAAAGTAATAAATAAAATTAGTTAAAAAGAAGGTCCAAAATTAATTAAAAGTAGTTAATAAGAAAGCCCAATATAGTTTTCTATATAAAAAAAGGTTAAAAATATTAAACAAAATATGAAGAAGGCTGAGATTCGAACCCACCATCTGTGGGTAATTGGTTGAATTAGGCTGGGCCGCTAGCCACTGGGACAACCCATCTATATGATTTTTTGGACAATAAATAATATAAGTACTAATAAATTTTGATTTGGTGCCCTAGAAAATTTGGGGCCCTGTTCCGTTGGGCTTTTTGAACGGGCCATTGGACGGGCCTGCATCCCATGATCCCCGTTTCGCATCAAATATCGTGGTCACATGTGACATTTGAATGTGTACACCCGACCATCCCATGATCATCGATGTTATGTGAGTTGAATGAGCCGATTATTAGGTATTTGTATAACTTTAGACAAAAAAAAAAGTTATTTGTGTTTAACTTGTTTAGAAATAAGTAAATTTCAAATTTAAATTTACACATGAGTTAAAAAAAATAGTATCAAACTCGGCTCATTTAGTACAAAACCAAATCCAGATGAGCTTTTTTTGAATACAAAACATTCCTATTTGCTTATGACAAAATAACTTAGGAAAATTTTTATAAACTATACAAAATTCGAGTTATCCGAGCTTGAGTCAAACTGAGCCTCTATTTAAATAAGTTTTAAATTGTATTCATAATTGACTTGTTTAATAAATGAACGAGCTTGAATTGTTTTTTTTTAATCGAACTCGCGTTATTCAACTCATATATAACAATCGTACTTATTTGATTGAATGTAAAGGTAAGTAAAGTTTTTCACAACTTATAGAGAGATTGTTATTTCTCGATTGCTTACAAACATGAAGCTCATATAACGTTTTCAACAACTTTTTCATTTTACCCACAATGAGTGTGGTAAATTAATTGCTATATTTCCACCCTTAATTGAAGATTTTGAGTTCAAATATTAAGAACAAGATATTTTCTTGTGACATAGTACCCTTAATTAAGTATTTTTCTTATCAATTCTCTCTTTTATTCTCCAAAATATAAATAGAAAAAATAAAGTTAATGGTATTGTCCAAAGTTTTGGATGAAGTTTTATTACCAATGCATATTTAAATCTTTTATTGGAAGAAACTTTGTATCTGTTTGAATGAACATTAATTATAACTTATAATGCATAATATTACATTATAATATAATTATGATGCAACATTGTGTCCATGAAAATATACTTGAGTACATTTTTTGTGGATAAATTTCTGAACGGTTTGTCTATAATGTGCCCTAAAGACATAGGATAAGGATACTATATTAGAAAGAAAACCCTAAAAGAAAATAGGTGAATCTCATAATCTAATTTAAATATCGCTAAACTAAGCGCATCTAAGAAAAATATTTTCAAATTTGACTTCTTATCCTAAGCCCTTAGAGCATGCACCAGCACAACGCACACACTCAAGTGGATGTCTTATTTAAAAAATAAAAAATAAAAATTAGGGTGTCTTATGTCAGTAAAATGCAGAAATATTTTGTATATAAAAATGTGAGAGTTTCTACGGCAAGAAACAAGCGTAGAGAAAGATAAAATTTTAACATGTAAATTCTGACATTTTCAGCATTCATTTATTTTTATTTTTTTTGTTCAAAGTAAAGATACCCGCTTCCGTGTGTGCGTTGCAGATGTTCTTAAACATAGAATAGAAAAACCGATTTTTCGAAAAGTGATTGAATTCAAAGTAAAATGGATTTTTCCTTGGATAAATTTTTGAAAAGTTGTTAGAGATGATTTAAGTGGTAACCCTAGTTAGCTAACCTGGTTTAGGTCATGTAGAATTTTAAAATTTGAACAGTTACCATCGTCTTCCCACTATATAAACACCAGAGCTCTATCTGCGAACCATCTTCGGCTTTGGAGAGCGTCTTCATAAACGCTTTTCCTTCTAAATTTTCTGCTTCTTTCTTCGAATTCAACTTCCCTTTCACTTCAATTTCGAAATCTTCTCCGAGACAATGAGAGAGTGCATCTCAATTCACATCGGTCAGGCCGGTATCCAGGTCGGAAATGCCTGCTGGGAGCTTTACTGTCTCGAGCACGGGATCCAGGTACTCTCTCCTCTCCCAATCTCTTTTATCCTCGCAGTTTATGAAACCGTGAATTCCGCCTAAGAAAATCACCTACCATCTTTGACCTACTTCTGCAATTAGTCCATACCTAGGGTTTTTTTTTGTTCTCGATCCGTGGATTCCGTGTTGCAAATTAGGGATTTCTAGCAAATCTTATGCATCTTGGATCTTCAGTTTTTGGATTGAGAAAAGGTTGGATCCTGCGCTATATTTAATTTTATTGATAGCGAATTCTTGACAAGCGGAATTTTGAATGCATTTTAATTTTGATGTATTGCTGGTTTCTTGATCTTATTACACTCTCGTGTATCTTGTATGACTAAAATTTGATCTTGTACAACGAATAGTGGTTATTGTTAGCAAATTCATCAAAAACGGAACAATAATTTTGCGAATCAACTGTTGTTTCAGTACTATTTATTTATAGCATCCATACTAACTTTTCTCACTGGATGATAACTGATGATTGCGTAATTTTGATCTAATGCGGGGTTCTTAATGGTATTGCATTCTCGTGGTTCAGCCTGATGGCCAGATGCCAAGTGATAAAACTGTAGGTGGAGGAGATGATGCTTTCAACACTTTCTTTAGTGAGACCGGTGCTGGAAAGCACGTTCCGCGCGCCATCTTTGTGGATCTTGAGCCCACTGTCATAGATGAAGTAAGGACAGGAACTTACAGACAACTCTTTCACCCCGAGCAATTGATCAGCGGAAAAGAAGACGCTGCCAACAACTTCGCCCGTGGCCATTACACGAGTAATTTCTCATTTAGGCGTTGCAATCTGTTTGTGCTTAATGATTTTTCACAATTATAACAGTTCTGATGTTACTGTTTCTTGGTTGTGTATCAGTTGGAAAAGAGATTGTTGATCTCTGCTTGGACAGAATCAGGAAGCTGGCTGATAATTGCACTGGTCTTCAAGGTTTTCTTGTGTTCAATGCCGTTGGTGGCGGAACTGGATCTGGTCTGGGGTCGCTTCTGTTGGAGAGGCTCTCAGTTGACTATGGCAAGAAGTCGAAGCTTGGATTCACCGTGTACCCATCGCCTCAAGTCTCCACCTCTGTTGTTGAGCCCTACAACAGTGTGCTGTCAACTCATGCCCTCCTTGAGCACACTGATGTCTCTGTGCTTCTTGATAACGAGGCCATCTACGACATTTGCAGGCGCTCCCTTGATATTGAGCGCCCGACTTACACCAACCTTAACCGCCTGGTTTCCCAGGTCATCTCTTCGTTGACAGCATCTTTGAGGTTCGATGGAGCGCTTAATGTGGATGTGACTGAGTTCCAGACCAACCTTGTTCCCTACCCAAGGATCCACTTTATGCTTTCATCATATGCCCCGGTTATCTCGGCTGAGAAGGCGTACCATGAGCAGCTGTCAGTTGCAGAGATCACCAACAGTGCCTTCGAGCCCTCGTCCATGATGGCCAAATGTGATCCGCGCCATGGGAAGTACATGGCATGCTGTTTGATGTACCGTGGCGATGTTGTGCCAAAGGATGTCAACGCCGCTGTTGCTTCGATCAAGACCAAGCGTACTATCCAGTTTGTGGACTGGTGCCCAACTGGGTTCAAGTGTGGTATCAACTACCAGCCACCAACTGTGGTTCCCGGTGGCGATCTTGCCAAGGTTCAGAGGGCTGTTTGCATGATCTCAAATTCAACTAGTGTGGCTGAAGTGTTCTCCCGGATCGACCACAAGTTTGACCTGATGTATGCAAAGCGTGCCTTCGTTCACTGGTATGTGGGCGAGGGTATGGAGGAAGGAGAGTTCTCCGAAGCCCGCGAGGACCTTGCTGCTCTCGAGAAGGACTACGAGGAGGTTGGTGCTGAGGGAGTCGATGACGAGGATGACGATGGTGAAGAGTACTGATGATTCGATGATGTGTGTGCTCGGAACCAACCCAGTACTGGGTTGATGGTTTGTGTTTCCTGTTGTTGTCTTGTTTTTTCTTCTTAAACTTGTTTGTTTTGTTCTTCCTCCAGACTCGTCCGGGTTTTCACTGATCAGTATGCAACTTTGGTCTTTGCGTTGTCCTGTTATACATTTATATGTGTTTGTCTGTTCACTGTTTTTGCTGCAAGAGGTGGCAAGTTCCTATCATTGATGCCTTGAATAAAAGAGATGATTAGAAGAAATCTTATAAAGATGTTAAACTTGTTGGGTGTTGTGTGTTTCTATCTATACTTGGACTACTTGAAAACATTATTTCGACTAAATGGGAGAAAAAGTACGTACAATTCGCTTATGCAAAATATAGGTGTAGATGTTTAAGATAACTTCACCTAATTGACATGCCTCATTTTTTTTCAATATTTTATAATTCAGTACAACAAAGATAACCTTAACCTAATTGAATTTTTTTTTTTTGAAATGGAAAAAATTTGGCCAAGGGCATTAGCCTTGGAAGCCAAGAGCATCCTTGCGGATGAGACTGTGAAGCAGAGAATCGTCCGGAGTGATCGAAGTGCAGAGAGCGTAGGTCAGATGCGACAGTCGATCTGCAACCTGGTTAGCCTCCCGATAGACATGACGAATCTCGACGGAAACAAAGAAACCTAGCGAGACTAGACTGTCAGAGACAATCATTTCAGAGTCTCCAGTAGGCTTCCCAATACCTTTAAGACTATCTATTATGGTGAGGTTGTCACCTTCAATTTCGATGTATGTAAGGTTCATTTCTTGTGCTGCAGAAAGTTCATACCAAAGACCCAGACTTTCAGAAAAAGCAGCCGAAGAGGCATGGCAAGTCCCGGAGCCAAAGAGAACCGGGAATCCCCTACAGTCGCGGATAATGAAGCCGTAGGATCCTGAGTTAGTGGTTGAGATAGCTCCGTCGAAATTGAGCTTAAAAGCACCTGGTTTAGGAGGTTTCCATCTTGCTTTCTTTCGGTTGTTTGCTATTGGTTTACACATAGGCTTTGGCGTATACAATCCGTCACTGTCCTCACTGGGTTTGGTAGAATTCCATATGCCTATTTGGTCTTTTGTGAATGCAACAATGTTTCTGTGGTCCGCATTTATGTTGTCAAATAGTACTTTGTTTCTAAAATACCAGATGGCCCACCAAATAAATGCTAGTTTTGTGAAGTGATAGAGGCCTAATGTTTCTTTGGCTTTGCTGATGATTGTGTTTAGATCCAATCCGTCAAGAAAGTAGTTGTTTAATTTGATGAAAATTGTATGGTCAATTGATATTATGGTTTCTCGTGTAATTGGGCAGTTCCAGAGTAGGTGTTGTAAGTCTTCGTAAGCACTGTCACAGTTTGGGCAGTTTGATGGTATACCCAAATGGCGGGAAGCGAGCATCACTGAGGTGGGTACCCCATTTTTGGTGATTTTCCAAAGAAAAGCTTTAACTTTTGGTGGTGCGTCAAGATACCAAATCCATCCGACGTCAGAGCGTCTGTGATGTTTGATTTGGCTTATCATGTCAATGTCTGACGTGGTGGAGAACCAACCATTCTTGCTCCATTTCCAATATAATCTATCTATGTGAATATTTTTAGGTATAGATGTCTTCACTAAGGAGTCATTTATGTCATTTGGCAGTATACCATGAGTAGTGTCATATAGTTTGTTTTGGTCCCAGGATTTATCTGGTTTTAGGAGTTCAGAAATTCTAATGTTTATGTTTATCGAGTGGTTTGAAGTGATCAAGTCAATCAGAGGGCCATTCCCAAACCAATTGTCAGTCCAAAATTTTATATCACTTCCATTACCAATTCACCAGCGTAAGCCAGTTTTAAATAAAGGAATCAGCTTAACGAGCTGAGTCCATTGCCATGACAAGTTCCCACTTTTGGTGTAGTTTAGGATGTCTTGGTGTTTTAGGTATTTGTCTTTGATTATTGTTACCTATGGGTTGTTAGGTTCTGCAAGGATTTTCCATAGTAATTTAAGTTGCAGGGCTTTGTTCATATCTTCTGATTTGCGGAGACCAAGACCTCCATCATTTTTTACCTTGTAAATTTCAAACCAATTGATCAGTGGTTTATGCTTTGGACCCTTATTCCAAAGGAAATTTCTGTTTTCTTGTCTAGTTTCGTGTGGATAGCCGTAGGGAGCATAAAGCATTGCATTATGTGTAGTGGTTTTGCTGATAGTGTGGATTTGATGAGTGTGCATCTCCCAGCTTGGGATAGACCATTAGCTTTCCATCGAGTTAGTTGTGCCTTCGTGTTGGTAATGAGTTCTGTGAAGTCTTCTTTTGTTGTTCGTCCATTTATTATGGGGCATCCAAGATAGGTCCCCAGACTTGATGTGTAGGCAATTTGTAATTCATTGTGGATAAGGTTCTTCTGGCTAGTGGCGACGTTGACAGATGTTTGAAAATGTGATTTATGTCTGTTTACTCGTTGTCCTGAAATAGATGAGTACTTTGTTAAAATTTTGTTTATTTGGTTGCAGGCTGTGTTTGTAGCGGAGGCAAAGATGACTATATCATCAGCGAAAGCAAGGAAGGGGATTTTTGTTCCATTACGTGAAATTTTTATTCCTATATGACTTTTGGGTTTGGTAGATTCCTGTTGTATTCCCCTTGCTAGGATCTCAGATGCAAGGAGGAACAAATAGGGGGATAAAGGGTCTCCCTGACGAAGGCCCCGTTGTGGTGTGAATAGTTCAGTTGGTTCATTGTTAACCAATACCGAGTAAGTTACTGTTGTTATGCACTCCTTTATCCATCCAGTAAATCGATCAGAGAATCCAAATTTGTGTAGGACCGAAAGAAGGAACTCCCAATTCACCATATCAAAGGCTTTTTCCATGTCTAGTTTAACTACCATCCATCCAGATTTTCCTTTTTTCTTTGAGAAGGAGTGGAAAATTTCATTTGCTATTAGTATATTATCCTGTATTGATCTACCTGTAATGAATGCACTTTGCAGTGGGTTAATAATTTTTGGGATGATTTTCTTCAATCTAGTGGCTAGAATTTTAGAGATGATCTTGTATGATGTTGAGCATAGGCTTATTGGCCTATAGTGGGAGGTTGTAGTTGGGTTATCGCATTTTGGTATTAGAGCTATAAAGGTGTGGTTTATTTGCTCGAGAATTCTTCCACTAAGGAAGAAGCTCTTAACAGCCTTAATGACAGAAGGTTCCACTATTGACCAGTATTTTTTAAAGAAACCGGCGGGGAAACCGTCAGGGCCAGGGGATTTATTGTTTTCCATGCTAAAGACAACATTTTTAACTTCGGAGTTTGAGATCGGTCTTGTTAGCCAGTCATTGTCTTCGTTTGTGATCTCTGTACAGAAGTTATTGAGTAAACTACTAAGTATCTGAGGCCTGGGTTGTAGGGAGTAGCGCTGGGCGAAATCATTTTTAATTATTTCTCGGATTTCTTTTTCATTTGTTATGGGTATACCTGCTGTTGCCTGGATGGATTTTATTATATTCCTGTTCCGTCGTCCCGTAGCAATTTTGTGGAAGTATTTTGTGTTGACATCGTTTGATTTTATATGGTTTCTTTTCGCTCGTTGCCCCCAGTATTTATGCTGGAAGTTCAAAAGTGAGGAATGTTTGATTGATAGCCTTCTTATTTTGGTATCTAGTGTTGCCTCGTAATTGTTGCATATTTTAGTTTGTAGTTCTTCTAATTCTGTTTCTAGTTGTGTTATTTGTCGGAATATGTTACCAAATGTGACCTTGCTCCAAAGTTTGCTCTTTTTTTTTGACTTCTTGCAGTTTCTTTGTTAGCTTGTACATGTGCGACCCTGGCATATCTGTCCTCCAGGCATTTTTCACAACCATTTCATAGTTAGTTCTTGTCGTCCATGCCATTTCAAATTTGAAGGGTTGTAGCTTCGGTTTTTGATTGTCCATTAAGTCTAATGTGATTTGTGTAACACCCCCTTTTTAATCCCAAGGGAGGGCTACAGCGCCAGTGAATTCTCAGACTTTAATGTCTTTGCATTCACCTGAGGCTTATAGGGACATGCTACCATGCTCCCATAAACAAGACGATACTTCGAACAATTGATTAAAATAGTGCGGAAGTCAAGTAAATATCGTAGTTTGAACTATTCAATCCAAATAACATAGCTTAAAATGCCAAAGCCATAAATTGTAAATAAACATTAAAAATAGCTAAAACCAATGTAGCATTGCGGAAACTGTAAAAGTTTAGAAACTGCAGTTTTAAAAATCCATGGATGATAGTCCTCTCTTTAGCTTTCTCCTGCTCCACTGCCCGTGCTAAACCTGTGGAATATAGTCTGGTGTTTCGTGAGTACGAAGGACACCAGCCATCCAATAAATAGGATGGTTAGTACAATTAAGACTAGCAAATGATAGGAAAATGTTCAGACTTTAACCTTATAGTGACAATAAAACGGTATGTCATAGGTTAAGGGAAAGACACGAATATTTAATGTGGAAACTGAATAAGAAGGTAAAAATTCACGACATGACTCGGATGATCATAACGATCGATTATAAGATAAGAAAAGGAATTATACCCGAGACAGATGAGTATAATAACTGAAATGATCACCTATCTAAAAGTCGATAATAACATAATCACACTAATCACAATAATAATAATAATAATACGTGGTACCGGTCGGACCTTTAACAAGGACCCCAACTTACATCAGATCGTTGTTTTACCACCCCGCGGAGAATGCATTCCGGGATGGATGTTTCATGAAACCTTGTAAGGCGGTGGCTTAACGAACCACAACCTGCAAGTCCTTCTACTGCAAAACTTGCCAATGACCTATAGTCACTCGCATCACGTGGTGCGCATTTTAACTTATCATACCTAAGCATCACATGGTGCATATCTTAACTTAACATACATAACCAGTTCATACTAGGTGATCATAATAACGACATTAAACCAACAAGGATGTGCAAGCACGGATATTTCAAGGATCTTAATACCGCATGCTATTAATTTGCATGAAAGAAACAAGCAGGATATCATGCAATTTACGAAGAAGAAAATGGGCAATTTTCACTTATCTCGAGTTATAAACAAACAACCTATTCGATCAACTCACATATCACTATAATTAATTTAATAAATTGCCCATCAGTTTATACTCATGCCAGTTTATGAATAAAGAGATAAATTACATCAAGCAGACGAACATGCAATTTATCGAAACTGGCAAGGAAATTGGCTACAGGGCCGCATTCGACACTGAAGAGTTAAAAAGGCACGTCAAAAGAATCACGAAACACGCAAAGGGCGTTGAACAAAATCACTTGCCTTAACCTTCGTTGATCGGATGATGACAACGAGACGAGATCTTAGCACCTATTGAATCCAATGAAGAGGAAAATATTTAATATTGATATTTGATATAATTAACCTTACTTAACTCAATTTGAAATTGAATTAATTCTCTAAAGTTAAGAATCTATACCAATATAAATTCCTCGGGGAGCGGGACTCGGCGTGGGTGCTTCTAGATCGCTTGGTATTGTTGAAAAGGACAAGAATTGAATTAACACAGAAGTATTGGCCGACTAACTTAATAAATAATTAACATAGGGTCAAAAACGAGAATAGAATAAACCAAGGGAAGTTTTTGTAATTTTAAGAAAACAAATCAAAACTCCCCCGTTGTTTCCATGGCGTCTGTATACAGAGAAGAGGGGAGCGGCCGCGGCTCTTCTCCTGCGTCGAGGACAAGCAGCGATCGAAGACGGCGGCTCGGCGCGACGATGGACTGCGGCAGGGCAGCGATCGGGTGGCTCTTCCTCGGCGGTTCGGCGGCGAAGGACTGCGGCAGGGGCGGCTCTTCCTCCGGCGGCAATGGCTAGCGGCGCAAGCGAGGACTCTCGGCCTTGGCTCGTGGCGCGTCTCCGGGGAAGGGCTGCACTGCGGTGGCTCGGGCGATGGTCAGGCAGGGATGGCTCGTGGCTCACGTCGCCGGCGGTTGGAGGTTGAACAGTGGAGGTCGGCTCACGGGGAGGAATTTGGGAGAGGAGGAGAAGATGGTACGGGGAAGAAGATGGATGAATAGGAGACGGGTTTGTGGAAACCCTAATATTGGACGTGTATCTATACGGTTGAATTAGGTTTATAGAGATTAGGAGTAAATGATAAATTTTAAGGAAAATAAATAAAAGAAACGGATAAAGATGGAGGTAGAAGCAGATAGGTTTCTTCCCTCTAGAATGATGAATACTATTTAATTTAACTTTATAAATTAAATAATAAGAGTATTTAGAAGTTTTTATGAAATTAAATCAACTCCTATATTAATACTCTTTAGAATAATTTAATTATTCTAATTCATTCCATATATCTTATGTGAATTTATTAAATGACCAAATTCACAAGATATACTATAGTGTAATATAATATAGATTTATTTAATTAAATAAAAATAAGAAATAGCCCAAAAATAATTTGGGGTATTTCATACCTCCCCACTAAAAATAAGTTTCATCCCGAAACTTAGAAAAGAACGAGAAATGAATTGCAGATAGGATAGTAACCTCGAAATAGATGAGATGATATAGATTGATCAAAGCAGAGCTAGGTGTATCCAACAATGGTGACCGAATAGGTTGAATTTTAACATCCTTCGCTTAATGTACTAATCGAATACGTGAGCGATGAGGAATTACATCAAAAGTAACTCATTGCTTTCCGAACTCCTCAATTGCAAAGCTTAAAATTTTCAATCCTACGAAAATAGTGTATCTCTATAGTTATGAGCATCTAAAACAAGGTTAATAAAATTTTGAAAGACATCTTTTGATATTCACTCTCGTTGCTCGAGATAAGTGAACTCGCATCACATAAGAAACAGGGTTAACTAGCTTGTCATTGGCTTTCGTCTCAGCCCCATCTGGCTTCCTTTTCCAGGTTGCCAAATGGCACGGGTGGCTTTGAAGGCAACCATTGTGATAAAACTAGCCAGCCTTATTCATACGAGATGAGTTGCGGGTCTTCGTCTTCTAGTTTATCGACGGGAACGTTGTCCGTTTCTTCAGCACTTGCGTCCTTGTCTTCTTTATAAACATAAATCGTGCATATCTATATACTATTCTCAAGCTTTTTACCAATGAGAGTTCGGTTGCTCGATCATGGAAAGGAAATATGAGATATATAACCCATGATCGTTTAATACTATCAAGATTTAGGAAAGGTGAACCTACCTACATAAAGAGTTACTAATTATCCTCCTGAAGGACCTTACGTATGATATATCGATCATTAATCACTGATTTCACATGCGGGTATGATTCCTGCTTATACAAAAGCAAAACAAAGGAGCCCTTCTAGAGTCTATAGGGAGCACTCCCCGACTCTTTTTCGATATCTATAAAAAACACGGATTAACCAACTTGGTATGGAATCAAAAGTATCAACATACTAGAGCCGACTGTATAAAATGGAAGGAATATTATTAGAGAAGTGTTCATAGCTTATATGGTATTCAACATTAGGATATTACCAATGGGCACACAAATTCCTTACTTTGACTCAAACCTGTAAGGTTGTAAAGATGAATCCAAAACATTAACCAAAGGAACTATGATGAGAGGTCTCTAACAAGCATCCCTTATTTATTAATATCCGAATAAATGAGGTAATTGGATCACTATGCGACTTGCACTAAGTAGAAAACAACTGAAGAAAGCGTTTCCGCATTTCTTCCTCAGTTTCCCAAGTCATCTTCTTAGTCCCGTGCTTTGACCAAAGCACCTTGACGAGCAGAACTACCTTGGGGCGAAGTTACTTCTCTCGTCGCTCTAGAATTTGCACCAGTTCTTCCTCGTAGGTTCCGATGGGGCGGACCTCAATGTCCTCATAGATCAAAGATGTGGGTCGGGTCAGGCACCTACTTCCGTAGCAGTGATACATGGAAGATGTCATGTACTAATGAGCTGACGGAGGCAGAGCAAGGCGGTAGGCAACATTGCCTACATGATGCAGAATCTCAAATGGCCCGACGTATCGAGGGTTCAGATTCCCTCGCTTTCCAAACCGGAAGACTCCCTTCGTGGGTGACACTTTCACAAACACCTTGTCGCCCACCTCAAAGTTGACCTCTTTATGCCTAGGGTCGGCATAAGACTTTTTGCGACTCTGAGCGGTCAACATTCGTTGCCTGATCATCGCAACTTCTTCGGTTGTCTTCTCTAACAGCTCCGGACCTATCTGGATGGCATCAGTTGCATCATCTCAACATACTGGCGATCGACACTTCCGTCCATAGAGGGCTTCAAAAGGAGCCATCTTTATGGATGCATGTCAGCTGTTGTTGTAGGTGAACTCAATCAAGCTCAAACTGCTTTCCCAATCTGTCGGCCTATCCAGGACATAGGCTCTTAGCATATCCTCAAGTGTCTAGATGGTCCTCTCTTACTGACCATCTGTTTGAGGGTGAAAAGCGGTACTGAACTTCAGCTGAGTACCAAGTCCCCCATGCAGCTTCTTCCAGAACTCTGAGATGAATCGTCCATCACGATGAGAGACAATGGACGAAGGAACATCGTGAAGGCGGACTATGTGCTGAAGGTATAATTCAGCTAGCTTTGCTAGTTTCCCGTTAGATTGGATAGCAATGAAGTGTGCACATTTGGTGAGTCGATCAACAATCACCCAAATGGCATCCTTCTGCCCCTGGCCATTAGGGAGCCCACTATCATATGGGTACTGGGAGTGGTTGGAGCTTCCCACCAGGTCTTTGGTGCTTAATCTTGACCTGCTAACTTACCAAGCATTTGGCCACGTGATCGGTTACTTCATTCTTCATACCAGACCACCAGTAGTTCTTCCTCAGATCCTTGTACATCTTACTAGCTCCAGGATGCACCGAATAGCCGGATGCATGAGCTTCCTGAAGGATTATTTTTCGGATCTCAGGGACATTGGGGACGCAGATGCGATTCCCAAACCATAAGAATCCATCATCCCTCACGACAAAACCTGGGACTTTACCCTCTAAAAAGTCAATGCTAATATGCAGTAACATAACATCCTCTGTGTGCTTTGCCTTTATCTCTGCTAACAGATCTAAATGAACCTCCATCATACACAACTGTCCTTGGTTCCTTTCAAACCAAACTTCAACCTTTGACTTGAGCAGATCCTTTTGCAGAGAAGGACTTGTTGTCAAACAGCTAATCATAGCCTCGTTCTGAGATTTGCGACTTAAAGCATCGGTTATGACATTAGCCTTCCCAGGATGATAGAGAAGCTCAATGTCATAATCCTTGATCAGCTCTAGCCAGCGTCTCTGTCTCATGTCCAAATCCTTCTAGGTGAACACATACATGAGGCTTTTGTGGTCGGTGTATATCTGGCAACGAATCCCATACAGATAATGGTACCAGATTTTTAGAGCAAATACCATAACAGCTAGTTCCAGATCATGCACTGGGTAGTTCTCCTCATACGGTTTCAACTGTCGTGATGCATAGACTATCATCTTCCCATCTTGCATCAATTCACAACCCATACCTTGCGTAGAAGTATCACTGTAGATCACATAATCCTCTAACTCTTTATGGAGTGCCATTATAAGTGTTGTGGTCAACTGCTTCTTCAGCTCCTGCAAGCTCGCTTCGCACTTGTCATTCAAGATGAATTTCTAGGATTTATGCAGAAGTAAGGTGAGTGGTTGGGGCAATTTGGAAAAGCCTTTCACAACCATTCCGGAATGGCTCACTGGAAAGGACTTGTGGGTAGTACCCATAGGTCCCCAGTTCGAACCCCGGAATGGCCGCTCTTTATTTACCAATTCAAGGAAAAGCCTTTCACGAACCTCCTGTAGTAACCGGTCAGTCCCCGAAAACTCCGGACCTCCTTGAAGTTCTTTGGCGTATTTCCACTTCTCTACAGTTGTTATCTTCTGGGGGTCAACCATCACCCCTTCCTCTGCGATAATGTAGCCTAGGAATGTCACCTGCTTTATAAAAAAAGTCACACTTAGACAACTTGACGCACAGCTGATGCTTTCGCAGTGTCATCAAAATAGTTCTCAAGTGTTCGGAGTGAGCCTTCTCACGCGCCGAGTAGATAAGGACGTCGTCATTGAAGACTACGACGAACTTGTCCAGATACTAGTGGAAACAACGATTCATCAGATCCATGAAGACTGTTGGGGCATTTGTCAAGCCGAAGGGCATCACCACAAACTCATAGTGCCCATAACGTGTCCTAAAAAGAGTCTTTGAAATATCCTCGTCACAAACTCGGAGCTGATGGTAACCCGATCGAAGGTCAATCTTGGAGAATACCTTTGCTCCCTGAAGCTTATCTAACAAATCCTCGATGCGTGGTAGTGGATACTTGTTATTGATCGTCACCTTATTCAGCTCTAGATAATCAATACACAAACGGAAAGAGCCATCTTTCTTCTTCACAAACAGCACGAGAGCACCCCAAGTGAAGCATTTGGTCGAATATAACCCTGTTCTAGCAACTCTTCAAGTTGACTCTTCAATTCTTGCATCTCCACTAGAGCCATGCGATACGGGGCTTTGGAAATAGGAGCGGTTCCTGGCTCTAAGTTGACGGGGAACTCTATGAACAGCTTTGGAGGTAAACTAGGAATCTCGTTGGGAAAACATAAGAAAATTCCCAAACTACAGGAATATCGGAGATAGGGACCGGGTCGGACGGCTGATCCTGCAGATAGCATAAGAATCCGGCACAACCTTGACGTAACAATCTGGCTGCCAGCATTACATTAATAACACGGCCATCCTCCTCGGGGATGCGCCCACGAAATCTACACACAACCTTACCGTCCGACGAAATGATCACGATTCTCCGTCCACAATCAATGATTGCACCATGGCGAGTAAGCCAATCTATGTTGAGAATGATGTCCTGAGGAAGGATCGGAAGCAGAACAAGATTGACAAGGTACTCAACGCCATCTATCGCGATGGGGAAGCGGAATAGCACTTTCCTACCTCTAACTCTATCCCCATTAGGGAATTTCACAATAAAGGAATCATCTAGAGTCACAGATTCTAATCCGAGTCTTTCAACAGTTTACTCGGCTAGAAAAGAATGAGAAGCACCTGGATAAAAAGAATATTAATTGGTTCAGCCCGGAGATAGATAATACCTTGGGCCATAGGAGAAATAGTGTCGTCCAACGTATACATCTCATATAGTCGCGGACCTGCTGAAATGGCTCGGCGACATTCTACCCTTTGTTCACAGTCGACTGTGAACCTGCAGGAATCTGGGTATTCTGCTGGTACTACTACGGCCTGTGCTGCTGCTGATGAGATCTTAATCCTCGTCATCTTCTGCAAAGATATACAGCTCGACGAGTTTGTCCAATTCGGAGCTATGCTCCGAATTGGACAAACTCGTCCAAGGGACGACCCCGTCAGGCCCAAGGGACTGCCCTCCGGGAGGAGCGTACCCGATCATACTGTCGGAATACCTCCGAGCCCAGAGTCGGCTCTGATACCATCTGTAAGACCCGGGGTCTTAAGAGGCGCCAGCCCATGCCACCTAGCCCTCTCAGGTCCGTTGTCCTCACTTGGAGCCTGAAAAGGAAGAGCTCTTGTAACATGGGTAGGGCTTGAATCACTTATAAATCACTCCCAACATCCTTATGATATCCGATGTGGGACGGGGTATTACAATCTCCCCCACTTAAAGCACTGACGACCCCGTCAGGCCCAAGGGACTGCCTTCCCGGAGGAGCGTACCCGATCATACTGTCGGAATACCTCCGAGCCCAGAGTCGGCTCTAATACCACCTTCTGTAACACCCCTTTTTAATCCCAAGGGAGGGCTACAGCGCCAGTGAATTCTCAGACTTTAATGTCTTTGCATTCACCTGAGGCTTATAGGGACATGCTACCATGCTCCCATAAACAAGACGATACTTCGAACAATTGATTAAAATAGTGCGGAAGTCAAGTAAATATCGTAGTTTGAACTATTCAATCCAAATAACATAGCTTAAAATGCCAAAACCATAAATTGTAAATAAACATTAAAAATAGCTAAAACCAATGTAGCATTGCGGAAACTGTAAAAGTTTAGAAACTGCAGTTTTAAAAATCCATGGATGATAGTCCTCTCTTTAGCTTTCTCCTGCTCCACTGCCCGTGCTAAACCTGTGGAATATAGTCTGGTGTTTCGTGAGTACGAAGGACACCAGCCATCCAATAAATAGGATGGTTAGTACAATTAAGACTAGCAAATGATAGGAAAATGTTCAGACTTTAACCTTATAGTGACCATAAAACGGTATGTCATAGGTTAAGGGAAAGACACGAATATTTAATGTGGAAACTGAATAAGAAGGTAAAAATTCACGACATGACTCGGATGATCATAACGATCGATTATAAGATAAGAAAAGGAATTATACCCGAGACAGATGAGTATAATAACTGAAATGATCACCTATCTAAAAGTCGATAATAACATAATCACACTAATCACAATAATAATAATAATAATGATAATAATAATACGTGGTACCGGTCGGGCCTTTAACAAGGACCCCAACTTACATCAGATCGTTGTTTTACCACCCCGCGGAGAATGCATTCCGGGATGGATGTTTCATGAAACCTTGTAAGGCGGTGGCTTAACGAACCACAACCTGCAAGTCCTTCTACTGCAAAACTTGCCAATGACCTATAGTCACTCGCATCACGTGGTGCGCATTTTAACTTATCATACCTAAGCATCACATGGTGCATATCTTAACTTAACATACATAACCAGTTCATACTAGGTGATCATAATAACGACATTAAACCAACAAGGATGTGCAAGCACGGATATTTCAAGGATCTTAATACCGCATGCTATTAATTTGCATGAAAGAAACAAGCAGGATATCATGCAATTTACGAAGAAGAAAATGGGCAATTTTCACTTATCTCGAGTTATAAACAAACAACCTATTCGATCAACTCACATATCACTATAATTAATTTAATAAATTGCCCATCAGTTTATACTCATGCCAGTTTATGAATAAAGAGATAAATTACATCAAGCAGACGAACATGCAATTTATCGAAACTGGCAAGGAAATTGGCTACAGGGCCGCATTCGACACTGAAGAGTTAAAAAGGCACTTCAAAAGAATCACGAAACACGCAAAGGGCGTTGAACAAAATCACTTGCCTTAACCTTCGTTGATCGGGTGATGACAACGAGACGAGATCTTAGCACCTATTGAATCCAATGAAGAGGAAAATATTTAATATTGATATTTGATATAATTAACCTTACTTAACTCAATTTGAAATTGAATTAATTCTCTAAAGTTAAGAATCTATACCAATATAAATTCCTCGGGGAGCGGGACTCGGCGTGGGTGCTTCTAGATCGCTTGGTATTGCTGAAAAGGACAAGAATTGAATTAACACAGAAGTATTGGCCGACTAACTTAATAAATAATTAACATAGGGTCAAAAACGAGAATAGAATAAACCAAGGGAAGTTTTTGTAATTTTAAGAAAACAAATCAAAACTCCCCGTTGTTTCCATGGCGTCTGTATACAGAGAAGAGGGGAGCGGCCGCGGCTCTTCTCCTGCGTCGAGGACAAGCAGCGATCGAAGACGGCGGCTCGGCGCGACGATGGACTGCGGCAGGGCAGCGATCGGGTGGCTCTTCCTCGGCGGTTCGGCGGCGAAGGACTGCGGCAGGGGCGGCTCTTCCTCCGGCGGCAATGGCTAGCGGCGCAAGCGAGGACTCTCGGCCTTGGCTCGTGGCGCGTCTCCGGGGAAGGGCTGCACTGCGGTGGCTCGGGCGATGGTCAGGCAGGGATGGCTCGTGGCTCACGTCGCCGGCGGTTGGAGGTTGAACAGTGGAGGTCGGCTCACGGGGAGGAATTTGGGAGAGGAGGAGAAGATGGTACGGGGAAGAAGATGGATGAATAGGAGACGGGTTTGTGGAAACCCTAATATTGGACGTGTATCTATACGGTTGAATTAGGTTTATAGAGATTAGGAGTAAATGATAAATTTTAAGGAAAATAAATAAAAGAAACGGATAAAGATGGAGGTAGAAGCAGATAGGTTTCTTCCCTCTAGAATGATGAATACTATTTAATTTAACTTTATAAATTAAATAATAAGAGTATTTAGAAGTTTTTATGAAATTAAATCAACTCCTATATTAATACTCTTTAGAATAATTTAATTATTCTAATTCATTCCATATATCTTATGTGAATTTATTAAATGACCAAATTCACAAGATATACTATAGTGTAATATAATATAGATTTATTTAATTAAATAAAAATAAGAAATAGCCCAAAAATAATTTGGGGTATTTCAATTTGCGCATGATCGGATTTTATGAAGGCGTGGTTTTTTGTGTGTAGATTTGGGAAAATCCGGAGAAGGTTATGACTGACCATTGCTCTGTTTAATTTTTCATAAATATTGTTTATCCTATGAGAGCGTTTTCTCCATGTGAACCTATTGCCATTTGTAGGTGCATCAACCAAGTTATGGGTAGTTAGGAAGCTATTAAGACGGTGTAGCCTTTGAGTGCTAGGTATATTACCTCCTAATTTGTCACTAGATTCTAGGATGTCATTTAGGTCTCCCATTATTATGTTAGGGTTCTAGCTTTTTGTTATAATAGCTGTGAGGTGTAACCAGAACGCATCCTTATCCCCTTCGTGGGGTGGTGCATAAATGAAGAAAATATCAATTATTACGTTTTGAGTGTTGTTTTTATAAGTTGCTTGTATTATTTGATTATCTGAGTATGTTATAGTGAAAGTTTCATTTTGTAAGTGAGATTCCTTCCAGAGAAGGCATAGGCCCCCCGAAAAACCGGAGGAGGGGCAGAAGTGCATCCTATCGAAACCTGGTTTACGCCAGCAATTGTCTGGAGGAGGGAGCTGGGCTTTTCTTTCTGCCAACAGTAGTATTTTGATGTGGTGTGTTTTAGTGGTTGATTCTATATGAGTCCAAAGGTTTCGCCTTTTGATTCCCCTTACATTCCAATAGCTAAATTTCATAGTAACTATCTTTGAGAAAATCGGTAATTCTTGTTTTGAAATTCGGATTGTTTGTTTTAGATCTAGTTTTACCTGTTTTGTCAATCAGAATAGTTATTTTGGCTTCTTTAGATTTAATGTGCTCTTGAGATGTAGGTTGCTCAGAGTAAGAATCCGTATTTTGCTCAAGAGACAAGTCCTCTTGAACAAGTTTAGTGTTTGGTTTTCCCGATTGAGGATGATAATATGAGAACAGTAAGACATTTAAGGTAATTTGAATCTGTTGTGCGTGATAATGTAAATGAAATATGTTTTGGGAAGGAGAGATCAGCGTATAAATAAGCCATTGAATATTCACGCTCACTGAGTTAGATAGAGTAAAGGCAATAGAGTAAATCCATACTAAGTAATCAGATAAGTAGACATTAGCAAATATTGTTGTAAGATTCACCATCAAGTAGCCATGAATTATATGGAGCATAGTGTACAGATTTTTATAGTCATTTGGGGAAGCTAAAGTCCACCCAACTAGGATGGCATAAGTAGTGTAGCAGTGTTTGGGTCGAACCTGTTTCCATTGAATAAAGTCCAATTGTACACAGTGACTAAGTGTGTGATAGCAAAGAAAAATTACAGTTTCGAAGTGTATTGTGTAGTGTATTGTATTTTGTAGCAGATATGGAAGAGTCAGGTGAGCCTGAGTGGAGATACAGACAGAGATATGTGGCCATGTAGCAGTAGTGATGCAGCTTGAGTAGCCAGGAGTGATGAGTTTGTTGGAAATCCTCCAAGTCCTCATTCCTTGCAGGTAAATGAAGTCGACAAGAGAGCTCCAAGTGCCTATGTGTTCCTGTAAAGTAAGGGGTAAAGGTATTAGCTCAAGGGAGTAAAACCCTTGAGCCCAGTTAGTATTGTTGAAATCCATGGATGTATAGAAATAATAGATAGCATTTACCCAAATGGCAACAAATAGAAATTTTAGATTCCAAGCATGTAGTATAGTAAAGAATTTGTGATAACAGAAAGGTTTATTGAGATATAAACTAGGTAACATTTGATTTGATGAAGCCTTTATGTTATTATTTTCCATGATATTACACATAATTAATCTGAAGCTATGGTTACCCAGTGACAGTAGACAGTCAGTAGTAAACACCAAGCAAATAACATAATATAAGAGATTTGCAGTCCATTGATAAGGATTATAAATCTACTGATCCGAAATTAAGCGTTTTTACAAATTACGACTGTATCCTAATTAGTTGGGTAAAGTGATAAGTTTACATCCGTTGAATTGAAGTATATTCGTTAAACACAAGTCCTCCACACACGGATCATGAGAAATTAGACGTCAAATCATCCGTTGAAGAAAATCCTCAACTGTAATTTACCATTCTCTCTCTCTTCAGTCGTCGCTATTAAATCGGATAAATGCACCCAACTCATGCTAACTCGAATCCTCACCGATCAACTTTCCTTCCCCTTCAGAGATCACCAACAATGGCAGATTACTCTCTCCCCCAAGACTCCCTCTTTCTCGGATTTGACAGCTCTACCCAGTAAGTTCTCCTCCCCTCTCCTCTCTTCAGAACATGGTTTTAGAATCAATTTGGGGATAAAATTACAATTTGTACTTTGAACTGTGCGCGATCTGGATTTATATTAAATTTTGGCTCCTAAACTGGTTCTGATTGCCTAATCGTTTAATCACCACTGCGGAATTTTCGCTTTACCTTTGATTGTTCAATTTCCCGCTTCCCCCAATTGTACCCTAATTTGATTTCTGCAGAATGATTTAGTCTGAATTTTGTGAGATATTGATTGTTTTAGGTCACTGAAAGCTACTGTGTTAGACTCCAACCTTAACATAGTCACCACAGAGTTGATCCACTTTGATTCCGACTTGCCCCATTACAAGACCAAAGATGGTGTCTACCGAGACCCTTCCGTTAATGGCCGAATTGTTTCACCCACCTTGATGTGGGTTGAAGCTTTTGATTTCATCCTTCAAAAGCTGTCCAAAAAATTGGACTTTGGCAAGGTCTGTGCTGTCTCCGGGAGCGGTCAACAGCACGGCAGTGTCTACTGGAAGAAGAACAACTCTTCCATTCTATCAGGGTTGTATCCCCAGAAAACCTTGGCTGATCAACTCAGTGATGCTTTCTCGGTTAATGAATCGCCAATTTGGATGGACAGTAGCACCACTGAGCAATGCAAGAAGATTGAGGAAGCTGTTGGAGGTCCCTTGGAATTGTCTCGTATCACGGGCTCTCGTGCCTATGAGCGGTTCACTGGCTCGCAGATCAGGTGAATCTACGAGACTCAACCTGATGTTTATGAGAATACTGAGAGGATATCTCTTGTTAGCTCCTTTGTAGCTAGTCTGCTTATTGGGAGTTATGCTTGTATTGATGAAACTGATGGTGCAGGGATGAACTTGTTGGATATTAAGCAAAAGGTTTGGTCGAATACCGCCTTGGAGGTAGAATGGAGCTAAAACTAATATTGTATGTATGACGCGAATTGCTTCAGTCTCTTGATTATGTTTATATTGTTCATAGGCAACTGCTCCTAATTTGGAGCAAAAGCTTGGAAATGTAGCTCCTGCATATGCTGTTGCGGGTCCGATTGCACAATATTTTGTTAAGAGGTCAGTGAAAGTTGGTTCTTCATGCTATGAAAAGATAGTTTACTTTGTGTTTAGAGACTTGCTTGAAATACATATGATCATTTCAGGTACCAGTTCAACAAGAACTGTTTGGTTATTCAATGGTCTGGAGACAACCCTAACAGCGTTGCCGGTACATTTTCTCTTGTGAGGTTTGGTTGCCTAAGTATTCATAGGTTTTATCTGCAAACTTGTGTAAAACATTTCTAAATCACAGGGTTGACCCTCAACACTCCTGGTTATCTCGCAATTAGTCTCGGTACCAGTGATACGGTGAATCAAATTTTTGTTCATCTTCAGGCTTTTGGTTGCATATAGATATGGTTGTATATAATATGCTTGTTGGTCAGGTCTTTGGCATAACTGATGAGCATGAACCTTGCTTAGAAGGTCATGTTTTCCCTAACCCTGTCGATCAGAAGGGGTTCATGGTAATGCTTTGCTACAAGAATGGATCTTTGACTCGTGAAGGTACATTAGTTACGTATTTTGGTCCAGAATTTATAGATGGCAACAGTGGATTGTCTGGAAAACCTAAGAAGTTATACATGTTTTCTGTCTTAGACATTCGCGACAGATGTGCTGACAAATCTTGGGAGGTTTTCAACAAATATCTTCAGCTAACACCGCCTCTTAATGGTATGTTATTCATAATTAACCCTAATAAGGCGGATCCTTAGATTTGATGGTTTCTTAATGTTTTGTTCTCTACAGATGGAAAGTTGGGTTTCTATTACAAGGACCATGAAATTCTTCCTCCGCTACCAGGTGGGTTTCTTAATTTTTCATGGCTCCTTACATCACAATCCTTGATAGAGAGCATAGACTAACCTCTCTTACATTTGCGTTGTTCAGTTGGCATCCATCGGTTTGTCCTGGAAAACTCTAATGGCTTTGTTGAAAGCATGACCGAGCGGGAAGTGAATGATTTTGATGCTCCTTCTGAGTTTAGTATCACATCATATCACTCAAAACGAATGTAATTCCCGGAGGAAGATTGTCCTTCATCTTAATCGTATGCAAGTAATGTGCAGGTAAGAGCGGTGATTGAAGGCCAACTTCTCTCCAAGAGAGCTCATATCGGAATGCCATCTCCACCAAAAAGGCTAATAGCTACTGGTGGAGCATCCGCAAATGAGCACATTCTTGGCGCCGTGGCTTCTATATTCGGTTGTGATATTTACACTGTCGAAAGACCAGGTATTCGAGTACAATCTTGTTTTTATATTAAAAACAATTGTTACAAAACTTATATTTTGTCGCTTGACCAAAAAAAACTTATATTTTGTCGTAATCTATGTTCCTTTCTATTTAACCTGCAGATTCTGCATCTTTCGGAGCCGTTGTGAGAGCTGCCCACGGTTGGCTGTGCAACCACAAGGGAAGTTTCGTGCCCATTTCGGGCATGTACAAGGACAAGCTGGAGAAGACATCTTTGGGGTGCAAGCTTTCCGTGAAGGCCGGTGACCCTGCCTTGGCTGCCAAGTATGCCCTGATGATGAAGAAGAGGACGGAGATAGAAAACCGCCTCGTCGAAAAGCTTGGCCGCTTATGACGAAGCAAACTGAGGTGTGATGTTGAGATGTTAGGAGGTAGATAAGCGCAAGGGAAAGTTTGGTTTAGCTCCTTTTGAGGGGAAAAAAAAGATTGCAGGGTCAGTAAATATTTTGGTCATTCTGTTTAGGTTAACACATTGTTGTTTTGCAACCACTCTATTTGTTGCTGCAATTATTGATTATATGCAATTTCCTTCCTGAAGACGGTTGCACACCTTTGCCGCTCTGTCAATTCACAGTGTTTCAGGTCTTTATAACCTCATCCGAAAGGATGCCATCGAGTAGGTTTTTCCTGCCTGCATTCTTACCCGATAAAAAAAAATCCACTAATAAGACTATTTAAAGTATATGCTTACTCCTTGGAGTTAAAATGTCAAAAATGTATAGCAAATTTAAAGCATTTCATACAATCATGTTTGTGGTTACCCGATCCGCATTTAACATCCAGAAACGGTAGAATGACCGTTTATGATTGAAGTAAACGAACCTATAGGAATTTTTTTTGGGGTCAAAAGGAGAGACGGAGCTCTCCGCGCATCTAGACGTGTTTTTATTAAAATAGAAAAACGGGCTAAGTAGTCAGCAAACGGGGGATAGCCCGACCCCTAACATCATGGTGCAAGAAAGATAAAGTACCCTTGGGCGGGTCAAACAATACATTTTTACCAATGTCATAACCGAAAGCTAATCTAGCCAAGTGATCCGCGACGCTATTGACTTCACGGAACACATGACGAAATTGGATATTCCAGTTTCTACGCACTAAGCCTTGACACAACATCGCAAGGCTGGCCAGCGGATGGCCCCGGGGGATATGTTGGGTCCTCAGGAGTGTGTCAACGACCTGTGAATCCGTTTCCAAAATCACCTACCGATAACCACTCTCCCAAGCCAACTTAAGCCCTTGGTACACTCCCCAAAGTTCCGCTTTAGGAACTGTGCACACTCCGATAGAAATTGACACTTGTTGACACTTGTTGATTGGTGAAAACAGTAACTAATTTAGGGCAAAGTGGCTTTGTGTTAACAGGAAGACAAACCAAAGATCTTGAGACCAAATAAAAATCAGTTGTATTTATCATATCATATATAAACTATAAAGCATAGTCGCCAATGAGAGGCCATATTTACAAAGTTTGAAATCTTTATATAACCCATATTACATAGATGAATATTACATCTCAACAATTTTCAACCTTATAACACATCTAAATTTTTGGGGTGTAAATTATTTTTTAAAATAAATTATTATATCCTCCTCTCTTTCATGAGTTTTTTTTTTAATTTAAAGTAATACTACCTTCTTTGAGAAAAACACATCGATAATATTTATGCACATTTTTTTAGAATGATAAAAAGTATATAAAATATTTATTTTTTTATATAAAAAAATTTAAACAATTCAATTTCGTACTTATTAATAATAATTAGAAAATTGTTAAAAAAAAATTATAAAAAATAGATATTTTATATAGTTTTTTTTATCATTTTAAAAAAGCGTGTGAATAAAAAATAACATATTTTGCCAAACGGATGGATGGAATATACTAGTTTTTACTTGAATTAGAATCCTAAATGATTGTTCCAAATCTAAAATGCAAGCAATTGCAAGGCTAGGTTTTCAAAGATTTGTATATATGGTCAAACCTCTTCCACGCCAATGTGGAAAAAAACTAAAAAAACCGTGGAGACATTTGGTTGAAATGGTGAAACCGCAGAGACACCACGAAGAACTCTCCTTCTATTTTTTGCCCTGTTTTTCTTCGGTCAACTACCTTGTTATTAGATGCTCTTTTTACTCCCCTCCCATAACTCCGTTTTTCGCTCCCCCACACTCACGTCACAATGTCCATTCACAATCACAATCACAACCCTTAGCCCCAAAAAAAACCTAAATAAAAAATAAAAAATAAAAAAAATAAAAAATTACCATATTATATACAGGGCGAGTGAGGGGGATCGAAAGAGATGGCATCGAACATCGACGACACCTTCAACATTGAACGAGGGGAATCCCTACATGACCCCAACGTCAACCTCGACGACGATGGCCGAGAGAGACGAACCGGTACGTACCGATCCGTTTGTTTCAATTACTGTGTTAATGATTGTTTGTTGTATGATGTTGAAACGAATTCCATCAATTAATTTCTAATCATAAAAGGGACGGTGTTGACGGCGAGCTCTCACATTATAACGGCGGTGATTGGCTCCGGCGTGCTGTCGCTGGCCTGGGCTATTGCCCAGCTTGGGTGGATCGTCGGACCCACCATCCTCGTCATCTTCTCGATGATCACTCTCATGACCTCCTCCATGCTCGCTGACTGCTACCGATGCCCCACCGGCCAAAGGAACTACACTTACTCTCAGGTTGTCCAGTCTTACTTAGGTATGCATAACTTATAATCTTTCCGATTTTCTTCTTCAAATGTTCTTTAAATAAACGAAACGAATAAATAAGGAACATTGTTGAGATGTGAAAGGATAAAATATCCACGTCTAAAGTTGAACATAAATAAGTCTTACCAATTGGTTTTTAGAATAAATAAGCGACATTGTTGAGGTGTGCTAGGCTACTAACGCATGTGCGCCTAGCACACAAGATCAAGTCATCAGGCTGAGTCGGACTTTGACGTGGTATGACCTGTCTTTCGATCTTGATCTGTTTCCAATTGTTTTTAGAATGAAATCACACTCGACTTGTGTGCTAAGCTACTAACGCATGTGAGTCTATACACACGAGCCTCAGTCATCGGTTCGAGTCGGACTTTGATATGGTACGGCCCATCTTTCGTTCTAGATTTGTTGTCAATTGGTTTTAGAATGGAACCTCACTCGACTTGTGTACTTAAACTACTAGCGCATGCATACCCGTGCACACTACTCCCCGTCATCGATTCAAGTCACACTTTAATAGACATCTAACTTTGTTGATATGTGAATAAATTAAAAGAGTCTTATATCAAAATATAAACTAATTAAATAAATTTTAATATATAAGTCAACAAACTACTCCCTTATATTAATTTTAGAATGGTTGCAGGTGGGGGTAAAGTTTATATATGTCGTCTGGCTCAGTATGCAAATTGTGCAGGAGTAACGGTTGGATACACAATTACTGCGTCAATCAGCATGGTGTAAGTCCTGCATTATATTATATGTGTACTCTCATTGCTCTAAACAAAGGGCATTGATTTGTGTTGTATTTTTCTTGTTCAAGGTGGTTTTAATTAATTATATAGTTTGTTTGTTTGTAGGGCGGTGTTACGATCAGATTGTTACCACGAGTTCGGTCACAATGTGGAGTGTCGCAAAGCACACTACCCGTTCATGATGGTCTTCGGAGCCATCCAGATCGTGTTGTCGCAGATCCCTAACTTCCACAAGCTCTCGTGGCTATCCATCCTTGCCGCCGTCATGTCCTTCTCTTATGCTACCATTGGTTTTGGCCTTGCCGTTGCCAAAGTTATCTTAGGTATGTACATCTTACAGTGAGATTCTATTATAAAACCAATTGACAAAAAAGAGGAGTCTGCTGACGAAATCTTTGCTATGGGTGTGAAAAATAGATGGAGGACATTCGACGACAGCGTTAGGAGGAACAAAGGTGGGAGTTGATGTAACGATCGCACAGAAAGTATGGCGGGGGTGCCAAGCCGTTGGAGACATGGCGTTCGCGTACGCTTACACCTCCGTCCTCATTGAAATTCAGGCAAGGTTTTGGGCCTTAGCGTATGTGGCCCAATGGGCCTTTACTGGACGGCCCAGGCCCAGTGCTGATGAATCTGTTGTGATGTGGTGCAGGACACGCTGAAATCCAGCCCACCGGAGAACAAGGCAATGAAGAAGGCGTCGCTTGTTGGGGTGTCGACCACCACCGCGTTTTACCTGCTCTGTGGCTGCATGGGCTACGCCGCCTTTGGCAACGAAGCCCCCGGCGACGTGCTCACTGACTTCGGCTTTTACGAGCCCTACTGGCTCATCGACTTCGCCAATGCCTGCATTGCCGTCCACTTGATTGGCGCCTACCAGGTACATAGTTTGTCAAGGTACTTAGAAGTGGGCGGGTTTCATTTCTTCATTAATCATTGTCACACTAATTAATGATTAAATTGACTTAAAATGAAAATCAAAATCCACAAGGAGAGAGGTAAGTTTGCAAAATAGTTCAAATTGGTCTAAATTCCAAAATAATATGAACATCAAAACTTGAATCAATGCAACAGAAAGCTAAACAAACTTAACCTGAATCAGTTTAACACAAAACATGCTCCGATATAACTCAATATGAATATTTGTATAGACTCCAACCATCTCCAAAATTGACGTTAATCTAAAATAACACAACCCAAAACTCAATCCAAGTCTAATATCAGCGCGTGTATTCTGAGCGAGGGTCTAAATATCGGGTTTATACCAATTAATTGGAAACTGCTTAGTAAAGAATGAGGTAAATAAACCCAAATTATTACGAGGTTTATTTATATTTCCGAGAAAAACACACTCACAATAACTTTTAAAATTTAAAGATAAAAGCTAATTTAATTTATTTTTTCAATTTCAGCTAGATTATAAAACCGTCTGTATTCATACCCCCAATTAAATGTTAGAAATAGATTAGTGTTTTCATCCAAAAACCAATCACAGATCTCGATCATGGCAATTGGAATGATGTTAACTCCGACCCACCAAAAATTAAACTTAAAGCTGAAATATGGAGTGGTCTTGCAGGTGTTCGTGCAACCGTTGTTCGCGTTCGTGGAGAGCACAAGCCAAAGAGCATGGCCAAAGAGCAAGTTCATAAATGGAGTGCACCACATCAAGGTCCCATTAGTGGGAGTATACCCTCTCAACTTCTTCCGGTTGATATGGAGGACGATCTACGTCATGATAACCGCAGTTCTCGCCATGATCTTCCCCTTCTTCAACGCCTTCTTAGGGCTCATTGGAGCTGCCGCCTTCTGGCCTCTCACCGTCTACTTGCCCATCGAGATGCACATTGTGCAGACCAAGCTCAAGAGCTGGTCCTTCAAGTGGATCTTGCTCAAGATTATAGTCATAGTTTGCTTCGTCGTCTCTTTAGTGGCCGGAATAGGATCCATCGAAGGGCTTATCAGTTCTGTAAAAGGTTACAAGGCTTTCGCCTGATCCACACACCTATGTTACACGGATACAGATATAACACCAAATCACATACAAACATATAAACATCAATTTCGAGTATAGTTACTTGACAATTACCATGGCTTTACATAAAGAATCGCAAGTTCGCGTCTCTCCATGTTTTCGAGTTTCTTTAAGGAAAGGTGGACTAACTTATATTGTTATGTTAGGGAGTAACTAAAGTTGAGGGAGGATGGTTGTGTAAGTTGCATCGATCTTTAATTAGGTAGATTTTTTTAAACGTTTATATAGCTTATTTTTTTGTAGAGTAATTCCTCTTTTTTCCCCTACATTTGATCAGTTTAGCTCAAAGTTTGTAGTTAGTTCAATTCAATTTCATGTATACCATTTAATGTGAGAATTTTCATCCATTCAATTATAATTTGATTCAGCATTTTTCTTTTTATGTGTTCATTCACCCCCTTTCTGTAAACTTCAGTTGTTTGGCTCGATCGCTTCCTCCGTCCATTGTCGCAAATGCCCTCGAACTTGATTACTATTTTCAACTTTTCAACTCAATGTAGGATTATGAGGTATATGGGCTCAATATGGGCTTATATGTTCAGATAATATGGCCCATGTAATAAAAGCCCATATATCCTAGCACTTAGATTTACTAGTATAAATACATGTTCAGACACTTAGTTGTAACTAATTGTTTTGCTGTTGTAACAAACTAGCTCCGAAGCACCTCTAATGGAGTTTTGATTTTCTCCAAGATTGAATAAGAAACTCAGGTATCTTAGTTTCTTATGGTATCAGAGCAATGAACTAGCATGCAGCTAGATTAGATTCATGTTTTGGTTTCCGCTGTATACTGATTGGTGTTATTAGTTCCTGATTTCTGCTGGTTACGGTGACGAAGAAATTTCGTTCTTGATTTGTCTGTGGTTGGTTGATTGAGGTCTTGATTTCGTTAGTTTTTGAAAATCGTTCCTGATTGTGGCTGTATACTGCAAGCTGTTTAAGCGATCTTGATTTCTGATTCGGATTTCTTAAGTTTGTTTCTGTGGATTGATTTCTGGTATTTGCGATTTGCGCGTATTCGTTGTTTGCGATTTGCGATTGTGGTTGATTTCTGTGGTCGTTTGATCTGGTGCATTAATTGTGATTTGAGGTTAGGTGCTTTCTTGAATCATGGAAGATTTAGGAAGATCTGATGAAGGTGAGGTTAATCGGCGTGAGACAGGGTCATCTGTCGGAGGAAGTCATACTGATCCTCTGTTTCTTGCAAGTTCTGATCATCCGGGAATGCAATTGGTAGCATCTCGGTTGAATGGTACGAATTTTCATACATGGAGGAGAGGTGTCCGAATGGCGCTAGGAGCTAAAGTAAAGCTCGGATTCATCAATGGTGGTTGCCCCAAACCATCTGAAATAGATGATGACTATGACAGATGGTTGCGCTGCGACTTCATGGTAACAAGTTGGTTGATTAATTCCATGAAGCCTGAAATTGCAGAGAACTTCATGTATGTGCATTCTGCAAAGGAGTTATGGGATGAGATTCTTGAGTGCTTTGCTGAATCTAATGCTCCCCTGATATATCAACTACGAAGGGAGTTGAGCAGCATCAGGCAGGACAATCTGAGTGTGTCTGACTATTACGGTAAATGTAAGAAGATATGGGAAGAGCTTCAGGCCTTGGAGAGTGTTCCAGTATGTAAGTGTGGTGCATTAAGGACATGTACTTGCCAGATTCTTAAATCTGTCCTTGAGAAAGAAGCTACAACAAAGCTTATGCAGTTCTTGATAGGGTTATCTGATACTTATGAGCATGTTCGTTCTAGCATTCTGAGTATGGATCCCTTGCCTACAGTAAATAGAGCTTTGCATATGGCTACTTAGATTGAGAGACAAAAGGGAATTACAGGTGAACTTACCCAGAATCATGAGGTGTTGGCTGCTTCAAGAGCTTTTGATAATACTAAGGGGAAGAATTCTGATTTCAAGAGGGAGCTAAAAGGGCAAAGATGGAAAGAGTATGCACTTACTGCAAGGAGAAAGGTCACCTCAGAGAAACATGTTTCCAGTTAGTTGGTATACCTGAATGGTATACAGGTCCTAAAGGGAAGCCTGGGGATAAGCCTGGAAGACTTGTGGCTAATATTCAGGATATGCAGCAAGAAAATCCACTTGATGATGACCAAGAGAGCAGGGTTTCAGGTCAAGGGACAGCTGGTCCTTCTCATATGAGTCTAGTAAATGCAATTGTTGCAGAAGTTTTGAAGGCTATGTAGAGCAAGGGTCCTGCTGAAGGTTCTTCTCAAGGTTTTGTCAATTTTACAGGTAATGTAAAATCCCTTGGTCATCATAATTCTTGTAGTTCATCTTCTTATGTGTGGATAGTTGATTCGGGGGCGTCTGATCATATAGCTTATGATCATAAACTATTTGTTGAATTGAGTTTGATGATGAAGCCAGTGTTAATTGGGTTTCCAGATGGTACTACTCAGTTGGTCAAGCATTCAGGCAAAGTTGTGTTGAATGATAGATTAATGTTGCATGATGTGCTATTCATGCCTAGTTTTAAACACAATCTGCTGTCAGTTTCTAAACTAGTTGATGAAGATGATCTTATGTTTGCTTTCTTCAAATGGAAATGTATCCTGCAGGACACTTCAACTAATGAGGTCCTAGCTGAGGGTCACAGAGAAGGAGGATTATACAAGTTTGCTGGATTTCAGTGCAAAAAGAAGATTAGTGGTGATGGAGTTCAATCCTTTACTGTTTTGGATGATAGGTCTTCCCAATGGGAATTGAATAAAGTTTGTTCTGTTGATTCTGTAATGACAGATTCTAGTTTACAGTTGCTTCATAGCAGATTGGGTCATCTTTCAATTTCTAAGATTCAACATTTGGATTTTTGTAAATCCTCTAAGGAGGTATCTTTGGATTGTGATGCTTGCAGTTTAGCCAAGTTACACAAGTTGCCATTCAATCGAAGTATATCTGTTGCTTCAAGTGTTTTTGAGTTGGTACATATGGATCTTTGGGGTCCGTTTAGATCACCATCAATTTGTGGTGGTCGATATTTTTTAACAGTTGTTGATGATCACAGTAGGGGTACTTGGACGTTTCTTATAAGGAACAAAGAACAAGTATTCAAGGTCATTATGAATTTTCTGTCATTTGTTGAAAACCAGTTTGATAAGAAAGTTAGAACTATTCGGACAGATAATGGAACCGAATTTGTTCAAGCTCAGTTGTGTTCAGTTCTTCAGGATAGAGGCATTGTTCACCAGCGTTCAGCACCTGGTGTGCCAGAGCAGAACGGTCGGGTTGAAAGAAAGCATCGTCATTTGGTTGAGACAGCACGAACTCTTCGTCTCCATGCTAATTTACCCATTAAATTCTGGGGTGAGTGTATATTGACAGCGACTCACTTGATAAATCTCATGCCTTCTTCGGTTCTTAATTGGAAAACACCCTATGAAGTTCTTTTCCAGAAGTCACCTCCTTATGATAATCTCAAGGTGGTGGGTTGCCTCTGTTATGCTCTAGAATCCAGGGTCAATCGATCTAAGTTTGATCCTACAGGAAAGAGGTGTGTTTTTCTGGGTTACCCACCAGGCCAGAAAGCATACAAACTTTATGATTTGACCACTCATAAAATGATTATCAGGAGACATGTGGTCTTTAAGGAACACTTATTTCCTTTTAGACATGACAGTTCTTCTCTGCTTAATCCTGAACCACCAGTATCTTTACCAATGGTTCCTATTGGTGATTTACCCACTGTAAGTCATTCTATTCCTTCTCCATTAATGAATCATACACATGATTCATCTAATCATACACATCAAATTGCACCATTACTATCTCCTACACAAACACCTACCTCTTCAAACCATTCTCAATAAAATACATCAGATTCCATTAATCTCCAAATAGCTCCTGATTCAATCCTTTCTGATTCATCCCTTCAATCAGATGCATCCAATACAAACCATTCAGTACAAATTCCTCCATCTTCCTCTATTCGTCCAATAAGGAATATAGTTAGACCAGCTAAGCTTCAAGATTATGTATGTCAGAATTTGCCCAGTAAAGCTTCAAGTTCATCTTTATCCACTGCTTTCTCAGTGTTCAAGCTTGATGATTTTGCTCAATATTCAGATGATTATATTATATCTCTGTTTAATGTACTGAGCATCCATGAGCCTTCATCTTTTCATCAAGCTCATAAGGATTCAGCTTGGGTGGAAGCTATAAATAAGGAGTTGTTGGCGCTTGAGGATAATCACACTTGGGATCTTGTTGACCTTCCTGCTGGACACAAACCCATTGGTTGCAGATGGGTATACAAGGTCAAGTATCGTCCTGATGGGCAGGTTGAAAGATTTAAAGCTCGATTAGTCGCCAAAGGTTACAACCAGGTAAAGGACAAGGATTATAAGCACACATTTTCTCCTGTTGCAAAATTCACAACTGTCAGGACACTGATTGCCTTAGCTTCTGCAAGAGGTTGACCTTCATCAGTTGGACGTAAACAACGCCTTCCTTCATCGGTTCTTAGAGGAAGAGGTTTACATGTCAATTCCTCTTGGTTATACAAAGGCACTGCCTGGACAAGTTTGTAGGTTGCGGCGCTCATTGTACGGCTTGAAGCAAGCTAGCAGACAGTGGAACATTGAGCTCATAAAACATTTTCTGCGTCAAGGCTTTGTTCAGTCCAGGCAAGATTACTCTTTGTTCACTTGTTTTAAAAATGGATTGTTGACAGTTGCCCTCATTTATGTGGATGATATGCTTCTAACTGGGGATGATGAATCAACAATTGCTGCGATCAAGGCATCTTTGAACAAGGAATTTACAATCAAAGATCTTGGCTTTGCACGTTATTTTCTGGGAATGGAGATTGCCCGATCTGAAAAAGGAATTCTTCTAAATCAGCGAAAGTATGTTGTGGATCTTCTCACTGATTCAGGATTTGCTGACAGCAAAGTTTCCAAATTCCCTATGCAGAGGAATTTGCGGCTCTTAATTGATGAAGGAGAAGAAATTGAAGATCCAGAGTCATATCGTCGGCTTGTTGGAAGGCTTCTATATCTTACTTTAACTCGACCAGATATCTCTTTCTCTGTTCAGCAGTTGACACAGTTTATTTCTTCTCCTCGGGTTCCTCATATGAAAGCAGCTTTGTTCCTTCTGCGTTATCTCAAGGGAACTGTTAATTGCTCACTATTTTATCCTTCTGATTCCACATTAACACTTCGAGCTTACTCTGATGCAAACTGGGGAAACTGTCCCTTTTCTGCTCGATCTCTGTCGGGTTATTGTGTATTCATGGGGGATTCCCTTGTCTCATGGAAAACCAAGAAGCAAAAGACGGCTTCAAAGTCGTCCACTGAAAGCGAATATAGGAGCATGTCTACTGCAGGCAGTGAGGTTGTTTGGCTTCATGGGTTGTTGAAGGACCTCAGGGTTCCATCAAATCTACCTATTCCATTGTGTTGTGACAACAAGGCAGCCCAGCATCTGGCAGCAAACCCAGTCTTTCACGAGCGAACGAAGCACCTTCGCATTGACTGCCACTTTGTAAGGGATCTAGTTCAAGAAGGGTTCCTATCTACCATTCATGTTCCATCTCACCTCCAGCTTGCCGACATCTTCACCAAGGCATTGGGGGCAGATCAGCATTTCTTCCTTTCTTGCAAGCTTGGACTGGTTTACCCCATTCCACCTTGAGAGGGGGATATGAGGTATATGGGCTCAATATGGGCTTATATGTTCAGATAATATGGCCCGTGTAATAAAAGCCCATATATCCTAGCACTTAAATTTACTAGAATAAATACATGTTCAGATACTTAGTTGTAACTAATTGTTTTGCTGTTGTAACAAACTAGCTCCGAAGCTCCTCTAATGGAGTTTTGATTTTCTCTAAGATTGAATAAGAAACTCAGGTATCTTAGTTTCTTAAGGATATTTTTTTTGACAAGTAAGATTCTGAAATCAGACAAACCATTGTCAGTTTAGGATCTTCTATACTTCTAATATGTTTTTGTGATTTCTTCATTTTATAAACTTTTTTGATTCTTAAAACTAGTAAATATTATATAAAAAAAATATATAAATTTTCTTTTCTCAATTTTTCTTTCCAGCTAAGGTGGAGCTTCAACTCAAATCTACTACTAGTAATGACAGTACTTTATATTGTTTGTCAGGAGCCAAACTAATCCCTTTCCTCCAAAAAAAAAAGGAAGAATAGGAAGATGTATTTTGGGCAATTAACTATAGGCTAAATTAGATAAAATCACCTAAATATATTTTTTTTTTACAAAACCCAACAAGATGATCATTTCAAATGTTGAGGCCCTTTTCAAATACTAAAGTTTTGGGCCATCGTACATTGAAGTCGAAGGAGATAATTTTGAGATCGTCATTGTTATTAATTAGGAAGTAACATGTAGAGGATCGAGATGATCATTTCAAATGTTCAGGCCCTTTTCTATAGTCAGCTCGCTCACACATGCCTTCCTTCGGGTGAATGTGGTGGCTAATGTTGTGGTCAAGTACGATATGACTGATTCGGGTTCAAAAGAATGTAATTGCGTGGTGATGAATCAACGAAGTTTCACACCACCCAAATCATTCCCGAGCTAGGTGTCTACTGTTTGGGCTTCAATTATGCCAGCCTGAGACTTGTTGGGCCAGTACATTTGGGCTTCAATTATACCTGTCTGAGTGTTATTGGGCCAAAAGTACCAGCCCACTTTATATACCATCCACACACTTGTCAGGTTGGTAGAATCAATTTGACTATATTAGATTCACATTAAAAGAAACATTATTGGGAATATATGTACTTGGACAATCTTTCTGTATTATTTTCTTCGTTACTTGCCTGCAAAGGAATGAAAAAAAAGATAGAATGGATTCATATTCATTAGTGATCAAGAAGCCAATATAAAGGTCACCTATAAATAAATATTACTAAAAAGATTCCAAAAAAGGCCAATAAAGCCTAAATGCCCAATAAAAGGAGAATGAATAAATAAAAGCACCCCCAAAAAAATTCCATTACAAACCGAATAAGAAATCTCCTTTTATTCCTTCCTACTATTATCCCATATATAGCTAGCCTTAATATATATATTCAATCTCTTTTAATCAAATTTAAAATCTAAAATCATCAAACACTGAAAAAGAAACGTTTCAAAGGAGAAGAAACATAACTCAAAAGATAGGCTTTCCAACGCACAAAACCATCCCTAACAAAATTGTAAAATCCTATTATCTTTTGTATCAACAGTAAGATCCTAATTGGGAAATATACCCTATTAAAAATAAGCGACTTTAGGAATTTAATTTAAAATTTGACAAATAAAATGACATATTTTTTTAAAATGAAAATCTTATCCAATGCCACAAGGATATATGATAGAAAAACCGTTGTATTAAGTTAAAATGGTTGATATTTAACTTTTTTAATATATTTTTTAAAAAATAATAAATTCTATAAAATTTTAATTTTTTTTATATTTTCATATTTATTAGTAATAGATATGAAATTATAGATAATTTTTTAAAAATATTTCTAATATTTTATATATATACTACTTAATTTTTATCATTTTTACAAAATATGCTAAATATTAAATATTTTGAGATGGATGGAGTAATAAATTCATTAATTAGCCTGCAAGAAAAGCTAATTTTTTTTATTTTAAATTGCAATTTATTCTGATCGAATTTGTTTCTTTCTTTGACAAGAAGAAAACTTTCTAAGCGCCACATAATCTCAAACGGCAAGTCAAACAATTTTATTTTATTTTATTTTATTTTAAAAGAGAAAAATCTATTACGGAGGCGGCACGCCTAACACATACGGGGGAGTACTGTCTTGTAAAAATCCGTCGACCCTATTAAGAAACCGCCATTGGGTAACAAGTGAATTGACTAAGTTACCCCTCTAAACCGACTCCGTCTTATCTATAAAACACAGGGGTTTTTATGTAATTACAGTAATTCGCCTAGTACTCCTCGGGTTACCCTTTTTCTCGTGTGGCTATAAGTTTGGATCTCAAACTCAGAATTGATCGCCGTTCAAGATCCTGAATTTGCTTGCTTGGGCGGCCACCTTCCGATTCCGTAGATCTCGAGTTTGTCAAGTATGGAAGAACTGGCTCCGGTGAATTCAGGCTTTGAGCCGGTGTACAAGAAGATTGTTTTACCGGCGTCCATGGCGGCGGATCGGGATGCGTACGGCAGTAATGTACAGACCATTACTGTTGAAGTTCCTGTGAGATTTTCGCCGAATCCGAGCGCTAGGTGGGAGGGGGATGAAGGAGAAAGAGCGCAAGAGTTGAAAGGCTCGGTCGATTGCGTCTTGAGGGATTCGATGGTTCAGAATTACTCGAATTTCAAGCGAAGTTCGGCGCCGGGGAGTTTAAAGTACTACAAAGGCGGTGCTTGGGTTGAGTTTTCCGGTGTGGTGGTGGAAAGAGCGAGGGATGCTTTCTTGCAGCGCAATCCTACTCCGGAGATCGACGTTGACGGTAACCGCTACATTTTCGATTTCTATAGGATGTTGCAAATTGATGTTGTAAATTGCGCTAAGAGGTCTATTGCTTGGATTGATGTTAACAATCGGTGTTACTTTCCGAAATTCTTTGTCGATGATTGCGTTGATACTTGTTGTAATATTCCCAAGATTGAGATAGAGATAAAATTAGAGAATAATTTGAGTAGGACTAACAAGAGAAAGAGAGAGGAAAGGATTGAATTCGAAGGTGAAGATGTAGATACAGCTGATAGCTCATCCATTGGGGAATCCAATACGCCCAAAATTCAACGTTTGATGGAACCGAAGGGATTGAAATGGCCGAAGGCAAGGTTAATAAAGGAAGAGGAGAGGGCGTATGCGGCAGTGAGAGACTTGTTCTTGGCAGGGATGAAACCCTATGATTCTGGAGTGGAAGTCACTTCAATCTATCAATTCGACCGAACCGGTGCCATGGAAAAAGCAAGGTGGGAAGTTTTCCAGAAGCAGATAGAGGTTACCAAAGCTGCTCGTGGAACAGCAAACATGGTATTTGGGTGGCATGGCACATCAAAGCAAGGGATAGAGAGGAAACTAGCTCGCGGCTTTGGATTGCCTAGCAAGGTTTCTGGTCCAAAGGCCTATGGAATCGGCGCCTACCTATCTTCAACTCGGTCACCACATTTAAGGTACTTGTGATATCTGCTTGTTTTTCCTTATCTTATTGAGTTAAATGTTCATAAACTGGTTTGTTGATGTCCTCTTATGGTTTGATTGTCAGTCATATGTTAGCAGAGCCTGATGATAATGGGGAGAGACATGTCATGCTATGCCGAGTCATCTTAGGCAAGACTGAAAAAGTTGAAGTTGGATCGCAACAGTGCTACCCTTCAAGTGTGGAATACGATACCGGAGTAGATGATGTTAGCCATCCTAAGTGGTATGTGGTTTGGAGCACCAACATGAATACTCATATCCTGCCTGAATGCGTCGTTAGCTACAAGTGTTCTGGCCGCCTACAAGGTAAGATTAGTTTGCTTTCTCCTTCAGTGTGTAATTTTGCAAAAAAGAGCTTGATTTAATCTTTCACAAATTATTGACTTTCTTTCTGCTATTACCTTAGGATCACTTCAGGCACCAGAGTCGTTCAGATTGACTCGAACTGAAGCAAACCCTGCGGCTGTGAAATTGTTTGCTGAACTGAAGCAGCGGCTGCCTCCACCAAGACTCGAGTCCTTAAAATCAGTCTTCATGTCATATAAGGTATAGTGTAGTAGTGTAGTACCCATGCATCAATTTCAGTTAATACAATGTTCACTGTATTCTTTAATCAGTTTAATGTATTCTAATTTGCCCATGTACCATCAGGTTGGAGGTTTAACCAGGGATAACTTCATCAGAGAATTGCGGACAGTTGCCGGAGATGGTTTGCTGCGATCCATTATGCGGGAAATACAAAGTTCTCAGTGAGTTTCGGCGTGATTTGGGAAGTTCCTTTACGATATTGAATTGTCTAGAGCCATTTGTAGAGCAGGGTATACATATTGGAAATTTAGTTGCAAATTTTTATAAAACCAATACAGGTAAATGATATATGATAGAATACCAATTAGTTAGGTCTTTTCAAATTTCCCCTTTATCACGGAGTTGTCCTCCCATTTGTTTCATAATTCACAATCAGGTGTGCCATGTATACTGATACTGAATCTCAATCCACTGGTCGTTGTAGACGATTGTTTCTGATGAACATGTTGTCATGCACACAATAATAAATGATATACAAATTGAAGCAACAGCACTGGCATTATTAGCATATCCATTATTTGTAATTGGTTTTGGTCTGCAGAAATCAGTAATTGTTAAGTTTATAGTTCAACATGAGATTGCTGCACAACCTCTGTAGCAGATTATAAATGTGTTCTTTGTTTTATAGTTCAAAATGTACATGAAAAGTGCCTTGTCATCGAACTGTGGGGGTCCGATCCGAGGAGCCATTGCTTATGCTACAACATCTAAGAAAGAAGGTGACTTGCCCACCACGTTTAAATGTTTAGATACTTGTAATTAACATCTACTTACTCCTAGTTGCCCACCACTTTAAATAGCTTATAGATAGATAGGTTTCGCGTAGTTGCTGAATCGGATGTTGTACCTGTATCCGACGAAGGCCAGTTGCTTCTAGCTCACATAATCTCTAGCGTGCAGGTATCTGATGTGTGTTTTTTTTTTTTGTTATATAAGATAGACAGATAGTTATTTAGACAGCAAGGGCGTGTGGTGTCTATTAGATTAGATTTGGGGACACCTAATCTTGACATGGCCATTCATTAGCGTGCAAGGAGCAACCTTGTATTTACTACTGCTTTCATATTGTTAAAAGCCAGTTGATCAGATTTAGGCATGAGCTAGCAGCCTAGCCTGACTTGTTAACCGTAAGTCTTCGCATAATCATTCGGTTCCAGTGGTGTGATTAGGCTGACTCGCGCCCTTACGTAACAGTTTAGCAGAAGAACGTATGTGGATCGCGTCGATTGCTACTGTTTCATCAAGTCAATGAAATTAAGCTGGAATTGGGATACTGGTGTTTCATCAAGTCAATGAAATTAAGCTGGAATTGGGATACTGGTGCTTCTCGTCGATTCCCTAAATATGCAGTATTCTCCGACCTAAATGATTCTCCAAATATTTGAAATGGGAAAACTATTGAAGTTAAAGCAAAAATAATTTAGAAAATATGTATTTTGTTTCCTCATTTTGAGAAAATTTTAGAGAAGCTGTTGAAGATAGTAACTATGTTACATGGTGCGAAGATATTTAGTGATTCGATCAAATAAACCTGTTATGCGTAAATGGACCTGAAAGTGAAGAAATGATCTGTGGCAGTAGGTATAAGTTGGGGTGTTTTTCATGGAATTGACCTAAACCCAGTATGGGAAGGTTCAAGTGGTTGTAATTTGTAGGCAACTCTGATCAAGTTAGGTTGGGCTTCATACTAAAAAACAGTCGGCAATTTGTTTCAACGAACGTTCGTTCTTTCTCTTGGGTGGTGCAAATCTCAGCTAACCTCCAACATGATGATTTTCATCACTAGTCAAATCCTGTGTGTTTTTCTTCATCACCACAAAAATGTTTGTTATTTTGCGGCGAATGAATCTAATAAGAGGGTAAAGTTCCTTTTCACAGTCTCACGCTGTTAAAAATTACGTCCATGGGTAAATTATTTTCACCAGTGTAGTCAAATGTGTGGCGTTTATTTTTTCAAGTAAGAATTTGAGATCAGATATACATGAATCTTAACACAGATAGAAAACCGTTAAACATACAATAGAAAACAGAAAGGGTGCAATACAACAAGCAAAAATGCATCCTACAAAGACGAATCTAGGCAAAACTAAATATAGCACGTTGAGGACGTAGACTACTGACGAAGTCAAGCACCATCATGAAACGGCACCGCTGTCCAACAATACATTAATAATCCTTGTGAGCAGTGAAGACGACCCTCTAGGAAGCTCATTTCCGATAACAGAATCACCCCGTACACACCACCTCGACTCTAGCTAGTCCCGACCCCGTAAAATGTGTGGCATTTTAGGTGGTTCTTTATCAAAGATTTTTCTAAAAATAATATGCCCATATAAACCAAAAAAGGATAAATAACTATCGCTAGACAACAGTGCATGCCAAAATAATATGCTCTGTCAAAATACCTTCTCCTTTAGTATTTTCTACTATTTTGCATTCCAAAATACCTTCTCCAAATTTATCCAAAACAATAGGGTTCTCAATTTCGACATTTTTTGCCATAAAAATAGCGGGAATTGAGAACCATATTGTTTTGGATTAATATAGGCATAGTTCGTACATAGATTAGTTAAAAATTAAAATTCGTCTAATTTTCGGTTAAAAGTTATTACTTTATATATTTTGAGTTATTTTTCCTTTAAAAAATATTTTTTTTCTAATTTCAATGCATTGAAACTAGAATATCTTTATATCTTTATATTTTTTTTTTCTTATGAGTACCTAATGACACATTAAAAAAAATCGCTCTAACAAAACTATTTTAATCTCATTAAGAAATAAGAATTTTTAAATGACGGATTAAAAGCCAAGAAAATGTGAGCAAATGAGAAACACATGATAGTATTAGGAAAATGTAGACCATATAAGGTGGGTAAGTATCATGTATGGACTATGGAGGGTTCCTTCCATGAGTTGAGGCAAAGGTCAATGATATATACTATTATATATATGCAGAGGCGGATCCAAACGGGGGCATGTGGGGGCACGTGCCCCCACCCTCATCCGACGAACCCCCTATATGTATTCTCCTCGTCGATAACTTCGTTTTAATATATAATACACATTAATCCGATATCCGAGTAAAAAGTTATGAGTGTTGGAAAATTGAAGCTAAGTATATTAATCACTTTAAATCTTATTTTAATTGACCCTTAATGCTTTTATATTTTATTTAGATTGATAGATCTTTGAAACGAGAGGTTATATTACTCATTCGACTATTAGGTAAGAAATTACGGAAGTTTAAATGAAGGAAAATGTCAAGTTTTCTACTTTGCAAGATATTAGTGATGTTTCTAAAAAGATAATCGATGTAGGAATTCACAAAGCTTTTGATTTGGTATGTCATCTCATCATGTTACCGGTTGCAAAAACTCTACATGCAAGAGCTTTCTCTACTATGGGTATTATCAAGCCATATTTGCGCAATAAGATAAGAGAAGATTTTCTCTTTAAGAGTTTTGCTTGCTAAGTTGAAAAAGATATTTTCAAACGTAATGATAATTAATGAGGTTATCATTTAACATTTTAAGGGTATGAAAAATTCATAAAATGGATTTATCCCTATCGAGTTGAACTTTTTCATTATAAAACTCTAATTAGCAATGACGAATTTTTTGTACTAAAGAACTCTTTTATTTTTTATCTCTATTTTGTAGTGTCAAAGATGTTATGTATAGTACGAGTTCGTGTTATTCATTGTCGTTTATCATCGGTGTGCCCCCACCCTCTTCGGGTTCTGGCTCCGCCAATGTATATATGTATGGTGACAATACTCCCAAGTGGTAAAGGTTGAAACATTCCCATCCTCCATCGGTATCAATGTCTATTCACGTGCATTGTTGATTGTTGTTACAGAGATGCATTATATATTTTGCATATATTTATGGAAGTCGATGTTTTGGCCTTACAAATATTTTCTTCATGAGATGATTTAACATCCAATTTAGTACTACTACTCTTGATGGTCTTAAATTCGAGCGATGAAAATAGCGTGTATTTAAAAGATGTCAAAACAAGTCTATTTTTTTTTTTTTTTTTTTTTGAACCGGAAAGAAATTGGCAGAAGGAGGACCTTATATGCCAATAGCATCCAGGCGGATGAAATCGCGGAGCAGAGGATCGTCAGGAGTCCCTGAGCCTGAGAAAGCAGTGGTGAGATGCGATAAACGGTCCGCAACTCTGTTTGCCTCCCTGAAGACATGACGAATCTCAAACAAGCGGAAGAGACCAAGGGAGACTAGACTGTCGGAGACAATCATTTCTGTGTCGCCCGTAGGTTTACCACAGCCCTTAAGGCTGTTGATAATAGTGAGGTTATCACCCTCGATTATCAAATTTGTTATATTAAGTTCTCTGGCGGCGTTAAGGCCGTTCCAAAGTCCCAGACCTTCAGCACCAGTGACTGTAGAAATGGAAGAAGGTCCGGCTCCATAGTAAATAGGGGTGCCCGTATGGTCTCTGATAACATATCCAAAGGAACCCGACGATGAGGTTGTTAAGGCCCCGTCGAAGTTTAGTTTGTAGAATCCGGGTGGCGGGGCTCTCCATCTTGCTGCTCTTATTGCCCTTCTGGACCGTGGTCGTCTTTCGTTATTCTGAGCATGGTTTGAATGGTCTTCAGTAGTGTCGTCATTTTGTTTAGATAATTTCCACATAGTCATTTGATCTCTTGCAAAAGAGTGTATATTTCTAACATCTGTCTTTGCGTTTTCAAATAGTGTTTTGTTTCTGAAGTACCAAATACTCCACCAGCTGAATGCTAGCTTAGTAAATCTTTGGATTCCTATTTTTTCTTTTATGGTGGAGATGATACTGTTTAACTCTACTCCTTCAGAGAAGCAGATGTTTAGTGTGGAGACTAGGGTATTGTCAATATTTACAAGTGTTGCTCTGGTGATGGGGCAATCCCATAAAAGGTGAAGTAGATCTTCATAACTCGAATCACAATGGGGACAGGTGGTAGGGATTCCCACCCCACGAGAAGCAAGTCTGGCAGATGTCGGTAGACCGTTTTTTGTTATTTTCCATAATAGTGTTTTGACTTTTGATGGTAGGTCTAGATTCCAGATCCATCTTAAATCAGATTTTTGGTGTTGCTTGAAGTTGTTTATCATTTTTATTGCGGAACTGGTGCTGAACCATCCATTTTTGCTCCATTTCCAGTATATTCTGTCGGTATGTATATGTTTGGGGAGCGGATATGTTCCAATAGTCTCAATTACGTCGTTTGGTAAGGTTTGTCGGACGGTTTCATATAGTTTTTCAAAGTTCCATTTTTTTTCAGATGTTATGAAATGTTGTATTGTTGAATTGGTGTCTACGTGCATTCCTGGGGAGACCATTTCTATAAGAGGTGATTTGCCAATCCAATGGTCAGTCCAGAAGTTTATGGATTTTCCATTTCCAACAGACCAGCGGATACCATCTTTAAAAAGAGGGATGAGCTTTGTAAGTTGTGTCCATTGCCAAGATGTGTCACCCTTTTTATGGTACCGAAGTATGTGTTGCTGTTTTAAGTATTTTTCTGTGATTATGGTAACCCATGGGTTGCATGGTTCAGCTAAAATTTTCCACAATAGCTTTAATTGTAAAGCCTTGTTCATGTCTTCCGAGTTCCGTAGACCAAGGCCTCCGTGAGTCTTTTCCTTACAAACCTCAAACCAACTGATGAGTGGCTTGTGTTTAGGACCTTTATTCCATAGAAAACCCCGATTAATCCTGTCAAGTTCAGTATGTATAGATTTTGGTAGTAGGAAGCATTGCATAAGGTGCAGAGGTTTTGCCGACAAAGTTGTTTTAATAAGAGTGCATCGTCCTGCTTGAGATAAGCAGTTTGCTTTCCATTTATGTAGCTGGGTTTTTGTCGTGCTTAATATGTCCTTAAATGTGTCCTTGGTAGCACGGCCACAAATGATAGGACAACCTAGATAACAACCTAGATTACTTGAGCTGGCGATTTCTAATTCGTTGTGGATTGCAGTTATCCTGGCTGTTGGTATGTTCGCAGTGGTTTGGAAGTGTGATTTGTGTCTATTTACCTTTTGTCCTGATAGGGATGAGAATTCCCTGAGGATTTTGTTGATTTGATCACATGCAGTTTTAGTGGCAGATGCGAAAATGACAATGTCATCTGCAAAGGCCAGGAATGGGATTCTGGTCCCGTTGCGTGTGATTGTGATGCCTAAGTGGCTCCTAGGGGCCTCAGATTCTTGATATAGTCCTCGAGCTAGAATTTCTGATACTATGAGAAATAGGTAAGGTGATAGAGGGTCTCCTTGTCTAAGTCCCCGTTCAGGAGTGAATAGGTCAGTCGGCTCATTGTTTACTAAGACCGAGTAGGTTACTGTGGTTATGCATTCTCTTATCCACCCAGAAAAGCGCGGGCAGAAGCCAAATCTGTCCATGACGGAGAATAGGAAATTCCAGTCAACAAGGTCGAATGCCTTTTCCATGTCAAGTTTGACTGCCATCCACCCGGATTTGCCCTTTTTCTTTGAGAATGAGTGAAAAATTTCATTGGCTATTAGAATATTGTATTGTATAGATCTTCCTTTTGTGAAGGCGCTCTGTAATGGATTGATGATCTTAGGTATGATCTTCTTTAGTCTTATCGCCATTATTTTTGCGATTATCTTATATGTTGTAGAGCATAAGCTAATTGGTCTGTAATTGGATGCAGTTGTTGGGTTTTCACATTTTGGGATTAGCGCTATGAAAGTGTGATTGATCTGTTTTAGTATTCTACCACTAAGGAAGAAACTTTTAACTGCCTTAATAACAGAAGGGCCTACTATGTGCCAGTATTTTTTGAAGAATCCAGCTGGAAAGCCGTCCGGGCCGGGGGATTTGTCATTTGGTAAGCTAAATACTGCGTGTTTAATTTCTGCATTTGATATATGTCTTGTAAGCCAGTCATTGTCCTCATCGGTGACTTCTTTATTGATGTTGGTAAGTAGGTTGCTTGCAATTATTTGTCTTCGAGTTTTTTGGTATCGTTTTATGAAGTCATTTTTTATAGCTTCCCTGATTTCTGAATTAGTTGTTGCCGTTAGCCCTGCTGTTGTTTGTATTGTTTTTATTATGTTTTTATTTCTTCTTCCTGTCGCTATTCTATGGAAATATTTTGTATTTGTGTCGATTGATTTAACATGGTTTCGTTTAGCTCGTTGTCCCCAATATGTGTTTTGGTACCTTAGTAACGAAGCATGTTTGATGGTTAGCCTTTTAATGTGTTCATCAATCCTGTAGTCATAGTTGTTGCAAAGCTGTAACTGTAGATCCTTCAATTTATTTTCAACTAACATTAGTTGTCGGAAAATATTTCCAAATGTAAATTTACTCCAGATTTTACTCTTTTTTTTAACTTCAAGTAATTTTCTCGTTAATTTGTATAGTTGCGATCCAGGTACATCGACACGCCAAGCATTCTTAACTAGTGTGTCATAGTCTGGTCTTGAAGTCCAGGCCATTTCGAACCTAAATGGCTGAAGCTTTGGTTTTTGTTTATCCATTAGGTCCAGTGTTATTTGGGTATGGTCAGATTTGATGAAAGCATGATTGTTTGTACGTAGGTCGGTAAATAGTTGTAGCAATGCATGACTAATTAAGGCCCTATCAAGTTTTTCTAGGATATTATCTTCTCCCATAGATCGTTTTCTCCATGTAAATTTATTCCCAGTCGTAGGGGCATCTACTAGGTTGTGAGTAGTAATAAATTCAGAAAGTCGGCGGAATCGATGCACAGTAGGTGTGGCACCCCCCAGCTTGTCAGAAGGTTCGAGGATGTCGTTAAAATCTCCCATAATAATTAAAGGATCCTTGATATCCTTAATTGTTTCCGATAGAGATGTCCAGAAATTTGCCTTATCACGTTCATGAGGTGGGGCATAGACAAACATTATCATGATAGTAATCGGATATACATGGTTCGTGTATTTCGCTTGTATGGTTCTATTATCTGAGCTTATGATTTCAAAAGATTCATTGTTGAACTGAGAGGCCTTCCAAAGGAGGCAAAGGCCACCAGAGAACCCTACCGCGGGGCAGAAATGCATATTGTCAAATCCAGGTTTTTTCCAGCAATTGTCCGGTGGAGGGTGTTGCAGTTTCGTTTCGGCAAGAGCTAAAATTTTGATGTGATCTGCTCGACAGGTTGATTCAATATGTGTCCAGACGTGTTTTTTGTTGAGACCGCGAATATTCCAAAAACTGAATTTCATGATATTAATCTTTTAAAGTAGGGTGTTAGCTTGTAAATGTCATCAAGAGGGTTACAATTTTGTGATTCCAATTTGACACTCTTTTTGATTTTGTGTGCGATGAGGTTTATGTTGTTATGCATGTTCTGGTCATTCCATGATATGTTGAATTGTTGCCGAAGTCCTAATAATTTGACAGGAAGAACAATTTGTGTGATCAGAACAATTTGAGTAGCCTTAGAGCTAAAAGCAAACAGGTGCTTAATGAAGAGAAACCAAGCAATGTTAATGTGGATGTGATAAGTGATAGTGCTACTATTGTAATTGGAGCTTGGTCTAATAGCTGTAAGATGTTCACATGTCTTTAAGTGTTCAAGGTATGCTGTATAATTAATGTGTTCAAGTTTGTAATAATCCAAAGATAGCGAGGTAGGATACCATTTTAAAGAGTGTGCAGAATAGTGACAGTAGTTAGATGTAATTAAGTTGAATTTGTTGATTATGCTTAAAAGAAATTCTAAGTTAATGATATGTGTCACGATTATAAGTGTGTGGTCATAAAAGTGTAAATGTTGTTGTATGGAAATCCAATGGTCACCTAATCTCAAGCCGAGAATAGAGTTAGAGGATGGTGCCTACATACAGTTATTACAGTTGGAGTCGCAACCATAAGCGATACAAAAACCCAAAGGGCTAATGAAAGCTGTTGTACAAAGGGAGAGTTTTAATTCAGTGGAGAAGGTGAGTGTCACCGTGCAGAGAGGAGAGAATTTGATAGCTGTGGAGTGATCAGCCATTCCTCGTTGCTGGCTGAAGGAGCAAAATGAGCTGCTGTAGAAGCAAGAAGGAGGTCTGTTGCCATGGACTGGTCTTGCTGGGCCTCTTGAGTCTGTGGTTGATAGTGAATGATCCTGCATAAAGGGAGTAGAGTAATGTATCTCGAGGGGAATGAAAGCCCCTCGAGAGAAGTTAGCCAATTTAATTATTGGAATTGTTAAGAAGTTGTAGCAGCACTGCAGAAAACCGCAAGCTAACCATAGTTTTAACAATATTATGAAGTTCATATAAGGACTAGTAAATTGGTCAATTAGTAATAGGAAAGGGATAACTGATAGGTTACTTGTAGTTTGCATCAGATAGAGTAGTAGAATGTTAGATAGACAGAAGGTACAGTTAGGATTGAAGTTACCAAACTTAAGTATTGAAGATGTTAAAAAGGTTAAGAAGCAGTAATGCAGAAAATCACGCGTAAACCAAAGTTTTAGCAATTGTATGTAGTGTATGTAAAAACAGGTTAGTTGGTCATGTATTAATGGGAAAGAGAGAATTACTAGATGATTAGTACTTTGCATAATATGAAGTAGTTGAATATTACATTGAAAGGGGCTGGTCAAGCAGTGACAGTCTAAATATGTGGCAAATATGGTACAACAAAAGAGGCCACAGTTAAGAGCTAATTTTTGCTTTGTGACAGAGTCACAATTGGTAAGAAGATACTTGTAACTATTACAAAATAACTGGTTAAAGCAGTAAACAGCAAGATTTTGCCAAGAATTGGGGAGGTAGGAAATAGCAGTAGGTAATATTTTAGGTAGCCGAAGGCAGTGCATAGTATAGGAGGCCTGGGGAAATGGCCAAGTCTCCCCATTGCTTGGCAAAAACTTGTAATTCATGTTCAGTTGGTGGTTGTCTTGCTCCTCTTCAGGTTGGAGCTTGCCGTGTCCTCTTCCCCACCAACAACCCTTCTCTTCATTGAGCCAGAGGTGGAGACATCTTTTGGTGGATCACCCATAGCTGAGATCATTCTCACAACTGTAGAGTTGGAGTGGATTGAGTGAAAAGAAGGCTCAGAGAGTACATCTTCAAGAGGGCCCTCTTGTTTGTTGTCCACCATGGGGTCATCAACTAAATAGTCCTCATCAGCATAATCATCCCCCAAGAAGTCAACCTCATCAGTATAGTCAGGCTCATACTGGAGGCAGGGAAGCATCCCTGAGTCCACCTCGGCTCCAATGTCAGAAAATAAGGTTGGGTCAGGGAGGGGGAAAGGGTGCTCCTTATTATCATCATGAGAGGGCTCTGGTGCCTTAAAGGGTTCAACAGCAGGCTGATATGTGCCCTGAGTAGGAATACTCTGAGGAGGCACCTGGGGACCCTTATGACCAAGGATCCCAGTGAAGCCAGCAGCAGTAAAGCATGGGCTACCACTGGGGAGACCAGAGGGAGGAAGGGCCACCACAGGGGCTGAGAAGTCAGAGCCATGATTGGGTGTGTGGTTGGTACCAGTAGGGTTCACAGCAGAGGGATGACAAACATCAGGTGGGTTTTGGTTTGCAGTGGGAAGAGCTGGTTCCTGGGTTGTTTTTGCTTGGGCAGCAGAAGCAGAGGCACATTCAGAGGGTGAGTGGGTGTCTTTGGAGGATGAAGAGGAATTAGAGAGAGCTTCAAAATTGATAGAAACTCCCCCTTTGCCAGTGACATAAGGTTTGTTGCTAAAAGCCTTTATGGGGTTAGGAAGCTTAAGAGGCTTCCCTTTCTTCCCAACCTTGGTCCACTCCCTAAAATCAGTAGAACATTGGGGTGTGGGAAAGTTCAGGTTTGGTTTCTTGAAGGTAACTTGGATTTTCTTTTGAATGGGGATGTGGAAAGAGCACTGAGTGAATAGATGATCTTGGCCACCACAATTTCCACAGCCAGCTGGAAACTCTTCAAACCAGATTACATGTGCAGAAAATTCTTGCTTATTAACAGGAATGAGTACAGTGTTAGGGACACTGGGAGCAAGATCAATGTTGACACAAACCCTTGCATATTTTGCATTAGGGTCAACAGTAGTGTCAGCTTTAATGAAGGTTCCAAATTGGTTGTGGTTGATTATGGCAGCCAAGGCACCAGGCTTTTTATAGGCTTCGGGTATAGAGGTGATACGCACCCACATATCAAGGCAAGTGGTGTTTTCCAGATGAGGGTCAAAGGAAGGGTTCCAAGCTCTAAGCACAATGAGCTGCCCAAACACATGAAAAGGCCTGGCCTCCCAGACAGCATGTAGGTCAGAAGGGTCGGAGAATCTTACCTCGAACCATTGATTGGGAAGCTCCAAAATCTGAAGGTCACCCGAGAGTCCCAACCATTCAGCAGAGAGTTTGGGTTCAAGTTTCTTGAATTCTATTGGGGCACCAAATACTCTTCCATATAGAATAGCATTGGTTTCAAACCTATATTTAGGTTGAAATTCTTGCAGTTGGTCATAGAAGGAAGAAAGGTCAATCTTCCTTTTCCCCTTGTCGCCCTTACGTGATTTGGAGGGTGGTTTCAGGTTCTGGTTCATTTTGGGGTTCGGAGCATTCTCAAAAGAGACGTCCTTCCCTTTTGGGTCAGTGTTTGCGGGGTTCGAAGGAGCCCCAGTGAGGCCCCCCTTCCCAGTAGGAGGTGGTGGATGAGTAGCCATTAAGGCGTTGTACAAGTAAAACAGGAAAGGAGTTAATTTTAGAAAAGGGGAATGTTGAAGAGCAGAGGAAGAAAACAGAGAACAGTGGAGGATAACCTTAAAGTTCTCCAGATAAAGTGATTTATAGTCGATCCAAAACCAGATGTCCAGATGCATAGTCAGATTTTTGGTTAGTAGATGGAGATCCAGAAAAAGAAGTGGGGAGAGAGCCACATACCTGTCCAAACGAGGAAGCAGAGCAAGGATCTGCAGGGGGGAGGTGAAGTGACGATAGATCCGAAGCATCATTAGATCTAAGTTCTTTTTTAGATCCGTACTAACAGCAAGCCCATCCCAAAAGCAGAGAGGGATCTCTCGAAGAAGAGAGAGACAGGCACAGATCGCACAGAAGAGAGAGGCCGCCCAGAGGAGAGAGATAGGAACTCCAAAGACCGAAGAAGCACCAAAGATGACAGAATAGTACCAGTAAAGTGTGAGATGGGATTTGAGAGCACAGTGGAAGCCTACGCCCAGGAGGGAAGATCCCCGAACAGAACCGAACCAGATGGGGAAAGAAGTCCAGATCCAGAACCAAAGGGCCTTTAAACTGATTTGACCATTCCATTTTTGTGTTTTATGGAAGATTTGAGTTGAATTTGCAGAGGATTTGAAGGGTTTTCTGATTTGAAGTTTCAGATTTGGGGCTGGACGATTAGGGTTTGATCGGTTCTGGGGGAAGGTAGGAACCGCGCGTGTAGGCGCGTTCTTTTTGAGTAGAAAGGGTTTCTGGTCTCTCATTTGTAGGTATCTTCGTCAAAACAAGCCTATTTGGAACCAAGTGGATCAACAATCCATGATTTTGGGATAAAATATCTACTCTCTTTTTTTAAATAATATTTAGTATCTATGCACTCTTTTTAAATATGATAAAAAAAATTTATATATGGGCCAGAATGTACGCGCTATACACCTCGTACATGCGCCCCCAATTTCTTCCCGTAAAACTTTCAATCCCTACAGCTTCCATGATCTCCGGCGAGCTCCGGCCTCTTTCAACCCTCAAATCCCACCTCGATGTCAAATCGAGCCTCCATCACGACGTCCTCACGCTCCTGAAATCTCAAGTTCCTCCTCCTTCGCACTTTCTCCGGGTACTTCGCTTGGATGGTGTGGTTGGTGGTCATAGCCTTGATAGTATTGAAATCGATAGTCGAAGGGGCGTGAAGGTGGGAAGAAACTTTAGAAAGAGGAAGAAAGGGGCTCGCCAGAAGGGTAGGTGGTGCGGCGTTGGGCTATTGTGTGAGCAGTTGGGGTTTGTCGGTGGCGGCGCACCGCTTTGTCGTGAAGGGAGTAGTGGTATGGTGTTGTTCTATGGGGGTGTGGTGTTGTTCTTCTGCTCGATTGATGATGGGCTGGGCTCCGGGGTCGTTCCCCCTCTGTCCGGTGGATGTGCGTGGGAGGCGGGTCTCCTTCCTGGCTCCTCTAGTTCGGTTTTGATGGGGATCTTCTCTCCCTTCTCCTCATCCGGGGCTTCACCGCATATGATCAGGTCGATCTACAAAATCCTTTACATGAAATTATTTAACTGCTTTAGAATGTTCATGAACTTAAACACCTCTTGGTGGCTGGAAAACATGGTGCTAGAGGCTTATGCCTCTTCACCCTCTAACCCCCGATTTTCGGGCCTTGAAAAAACTGTGTTTATTGGGGCTGTCATGGTTCCTTTATCGAGTTTGAATGATGATATGTTCATTACAATACACGATTCTGAAAATCTGTCCTTGGCTTTGGATGTGGATATTTGGTTAATATGTTATACTACGTGTAACATCGGCTACTCTAGGATTATCTTCTAGGGTAATAAATATAGCACTAAGAAAGTCATGAAAAGCTGTGTGGTTGTGCTCGACTGTGTTGTTCCTTCCATTTCACTTTCTTTTGGAAGCTTGAAATGTGAGGTTAATTTTACTTATAAGGTTGTTAATAATAATCATGTTGTTTTGATCCATCCTAGGGAGATGTTTAATACATATGAAGTTGTTTCCCATGATTTAGCTACTGATGGTGTATTCAAGTTTCAGGAAAAAGGGTTTCCTTGGCACCTTAATAAAAACCATAGAAATATGTCCCTGCCTAATTGTTTTAGACTTTTATTGAAATCCCCAGGTCCTATTTATGGTCTGATATACATGTTGTGTTTGGCACAATTTGTTTGCTTTACTCCTTATATGTCTTGGTTTTTCTGCTGTACAAGGCTCATGAACTTCACTGATCTCACTTTGGATTTGGTTCAATCACTGCTCCCAACACAATTAAACACCACCTTTTGGTGGATGAATTACCCGGTGTTGGAGGTCTTTTCCTCCGCACTCCTTACCCCCCGATTTTCGGGCCCTAAACAACCTGCGGACTCTGGAGCTTTTATAGCTCCTGTCTCCAGTTCTGATGACGATATTCTTTTCATAAAATTTGTGTTTGAAATAATCTCGTTATTGATTCTACTTAATTGCTTTAGAATTTTCATGAAATACCTAGGACTAAGATTTGATCTGTTTAATATGTTGTGTTCAACACTAAATGACACCTCCCGCTGGTGTTTGAACAAATCTGTGCTACAGGTGTATTCCTCTTCACCCGTTACTTCCCGAAAGGGCTCTAAACAATTTGTTGAGGAAATGTTTTCCATGGCTCTTTCTACTGTTTATTTTAACAAAGTTGCTTTGTGTACACTAATCATATCCTTTGAAAGGATCTGTTTTGCTCAAGTGGATTTAATGACCTTTGTGTGGTTTACCTGGACTCCTATGTTATGCTTTATACCGAATCATGATTTGGATTATCTATTGTGCTCGGTCTTTTACCACACTCTCTACCGGGGCTTGATCAAAGCTGGGATTGGTCCAAGTGCACTTTATCCACTCACCTCCAGAGCACTGAAAAAGGTATGCAACCCTTATGATGGAACATTGGGGCTTAGGATACCTTCTCTCATGGTTCCCCTTCCCTGCAATTCTGGTGAGGTAAGTAACAGCTACGATGATGATGCTGAGCAGTTGAACAGTGGTAACCTTCTTGGTGAAATCTCTTATGTGGTTTTACATAGTTTTTGGAATGGGTTCCTTTCCTTGGAAGATAACATTGGAATTAACTTTGTGAGTATAATCTTGCTTAAGGAAATAAATTGTGCTTTGATCTTAGTTCTCTCTTGGGATAAGCTTCTTACAATCATCATGGGTAAAATGTTGTCGCTCGCTGAATCGTGCTCGGCTTCTGTTGTTGCTCCTCGTGTGGCTTCTCTGAAGTTTCATGGGAGTGAGCAGCCAGGAGTTGGCAAATTTCATACCTCTATTTCGGGTAATTGCAAGGACGGTGTCCATGAGACGTTGCTGGTAACCCCCCTGCTGAAGGGTAAATACAATAAAGCTCGAGCAATGGTCCCTCTAAGCTACTTTGCTGACAACTGCTTTGTTCGTAGCTCGAGCCTTGTAGTACATAAGTTGAAACATAGAACTACAAAGCTCTTCTTAGATGAATCCATGATTATTTCTTGTGTTTGGATTCCTGTTTGTATAAATATCTCTCGTATTTGGCCAAAAAACCGCGACCTTAAGGTCCTTTTGATTAACTATTTCATCATTTGGGTTCCCTTTGTTAAAGCTAGAACTCATATTCTAAATAGTACAAACTTGCAAAATGTGAAATCAGTAGTTGAGCACCAGTTCATCCATAGGGGTGGAAAGGCTTTATGGATGTTGCTAATGATTATGCTACCTCTCTGGATACCCTATTTACAAAATCTCTTCTTTAAGAACACGCTTTGCAACATGGTTTGGAACAAAACCGTTTGTAGGTGCAGTAAGTTCATGACTGCTTCAATTTGTATGCCTAAACCTATGACCCAAGTTTATATCTTACGTAATTTCTGGTGTAAAATTGCTTTCTCAGGATATATATTTGCTATGCTGAATAACTCAGCGGTATTTATTAAAGTTATGTGCAAGTCTCCTAGGCTAAAAATTTTGCTTACTAAACCACAAAGTAACACCAAGTTGATTTCGGAAATCATGCTCTCTCATAAAACTTATTTTCAACACAGTTTATCGTTACACTTTCTTGGTGTGAGGTTCCTTAAATCTTGGCCTCACACCCCTGACGGTTATATATGAAAATCACATACTGGAATTGTAGAGGCATTGGTAAGAAAACATTTTGGACGGAAATCGATAGTAAGTGCAAAAACGAACATATTCAAATAATGGCCATAGCGGAAACTAAATCAGAATCCGTTCCTGAAGACAAAATTTGGAAAACGGCTGGCTTTGATGAGGCTATCTGGTCACCTGCTTCCGGGCGATCGGGTGGTCTCGGTATCCTTTGGAAGTCCTACCAATTAACCAACGAAATCATTACAGTAGAAATTCACTTACCCCGAATCATAGGTCTTCGATACAAAAACATTAATGATAGATTTATGATTCTACTGCTATTTGTATACGCGCCTCCGAGCCCTCAAGAGAAACACTCGTTCTGGGAAATGTTAACATCCATTGTGAGTGATTCACCCATTCCTTGTATTGTTTTAGGTGACTTGAACGAAATTCTATGCAGTGAAGATAAGCTGGGTGGTGCTAACTGTAAAGACCGGAATTTAATCAATATTTATAAAATATCCTTAGGATAATCCGAATATTATCCTCCCCTATGATTATGAAAACTCGGAAAATTTAAAATTTTTATGCACGGCTTTACATTGATTTAATGATAGAAACACATTCCCGAGCCACCTTTTCTCGGGTTTTATGAACTTAACGGATTTTAACGCATCTCGGGCTCGGGATTTACGTCTTTGATTTACAAGGCCAGTCGTCCATACTTAACTTGACCAACATTGATCACCACCCACTCCTTGACTTGACTTGATTTGTGGCTTGCTTGTGATGATAGGTGTCCAACCACTCCCATCCCTTCCATTTAATCACTCCCCATCTTTAACACATGAACCACTCCTTTCTCTCCTTTATAACTGACCCAAGCTCAGTTTAGAACTCATTCACAAAGAACCCCACCGTCACTTTGAGAGAAAACCAAAGAGAGAAGAAGCCTTCACCATTTTAGGTCCATTTTGGTGACCTTGCACAAGAAAAGCCATATCTCCCTCAATACTACTCCGAATTGAGCAAACTCGGTGGATTTAGAACCGTATTGAAACCACTTTCCAACCATACATTATAATCCAAAATCCAAGCTCGTTTTCCCATCCAAAATCGTCCATCATTGAGGCTGCAGAAACTGTCTTTTGAAGGATCTTGAGGTTTTGCGTTGTTTTCTTGGTAAGCTCCATTATTTCCTTCCAAAACTGAGTTTAAACCTTTTATATGACTTCTTTGCTTCATTTCTAAACAAAGTCCTGACCCTTTTGCTTGGGGTTTTGGAAAATATATTGCAAGGTGTTTGGAGGTGTCCCCAAGGTCCCCGAAGTGAGAATTTTCGAGCCATTTGTGTTCCATTTGCCTAGGTAATCTCTCTTCCACCTTCCTCTCTCTAAGATAGCTTGAGTTGATGTGAAAAGTCTTAGGATAGTGGATCCTATAATGTGTTTAAATCGGTTTTAGCTAGCAAAACGTGTAAAAGACACAAAACCGAATACCTTAATCTCAGCATTTAAATTATCGAATATTGTTTTACCTATAACTCTCGGTCCCCTGCTTGGATTTTTCATGGAGATGTTATCTAATTGCCCTCCAAAAATGAGGACGATCCAACGGTTGGATCAAGAGTTATGATAATTTTAGTAAACAATGTTTATAATGACTCGATTAAAAACATGGTTAAGGGAATGCTACAAATATGGTTAAATATATGATGGCATAACCGAACCTTAGAGCATGTAAAATACAGAAATGAAGTATACCCATAACTTGGCTTATGATCCGATAAGAAAAAACTTGGATTTTGAAACGGGTTGGGAACTAACCGGAAAATTCTACTTGTTCGGTGAATAACTAGCATGATAATTTGATCGTTTGATTAACGGTATGATTGAATTGACTAATAGTATGATATTGTGGTGATTATTAGACGAGATTAAATATCAGACTTTGATGATATATATATATATATATATATATATATATATATATATATATATATATATATATATATATATATATATATATATATATATATATATATATATATATATATATATATATATATATATGATAAGAGATAATTATCATGATGAACTTTTAAGATATACGATCATGCGATTATATGAGTATTATTGCGGATATATGGAAGTGGTTGAATGAAATGATGAGAAGGATATAGTCTTATGGAAAGTGGTGAAATGATGACTGATTGAGTAGATGGAATGATGATTATGATGCAGTTGATTCTATTAAATGATATATGCTTGTATGATTGAGTGGTTAGATGTAGACTTATATGAATGTTCTGATATGAATTTAGGCGATATCGTCTGACTGCTCGTGTTACTAGCTGGGATTATATTTTGCTGTTCTGCTTACTAGGTAAGTCTCTTCGGAGCTTACTCAGATTGATAGAGAGATATTCCCTGCTTTATTTGCATGATATACTAGGTGCTTGCATTCATGATCAGCATGCCATGTAGTATCATGCTAGGTTGCATTGACCGTTGAGCATTCTATTTCTTTATGCGTATGTAAACAGAACGGCCGTTATCTGTGAAGTAATTAGAGTCTTTGCTAGGGTCATAGGATGGCCCAGTCCCATCGGGTTCTGTCCTGAGTCGATCGAGTCATGGAACTTCCTTTACTTATATTATGAGCTGCCTGCGGGCTTTATTTATTGTGGATACGGGTTGGGTCTGCGGACCGCCCGATGATAAAGGAATGCATTCACGAACTGCCCAGTCTCCGCCCTATCGGAAGAGGGTGGAGGTAGGAGAGGGACATACCATTTGGTATTCTTTGCTGGGGCCCTATCTATTATTATGCACTTGATCTTAGGGGCATGCTAGTGTGTTAATATTCCGCCTTGCATCTAGAAGCATCTTTATAAGGTATAGCGTATATGTGTGCTTAGAGCCGGGATGCAGCAGGTGGGCATCATTCTGATCCCGCTCACCATTAACATTTTTAGGTATTAATTATGTTCATTCCATTGGTGCTGATTGCTTATTGCGCGGGTCATTTTGTTTGGTGGAGAGTGAGCGCTGGAGTTATCGACTTCACCAAACTCTGACCATGGTTTTGGATTTACACTTTTAGACTCCGTTTTGACCCGGCTCTGCCGTGGCACCCTATTGTATTACACTTGATTTCGCTATTTGCATGACTACTGGTTTTCCACGCATAGACTTACGACAGGTACAGGGGCCTTCCCCGGGGATTCCAACGATACGTTTCGAATTTGGGTATGAAATCCCACTTTGGAAACATCAGATTAGGCTTTCAAACCTTCAACCTATACTCGGGGCGCACGATCCCAACGAGGGTTTTCATCCCTCGAAACGTAACCCAGGAATTATAATCCCGGGCCGTTACACTAACCTTCGTTCCGCTCGATTCACTGGACTGCTACAATATAAAAATGATTGCGCTCTGCTGGATCTACCTACTTTCGGAAACCCATTCACTTGGAGAAAGAACCCAGATGACGAAAACACCATTCGCGAAAAACTTGACCGGGTGCTGGTTCATCACCAAATCATTCAGAAATTCCCTAACCTAATCACTTACAATGGGGCGTTCTCATCATCTGATCATTGCCCCATATCAATAACTCTAGAGAGTGGATCGGTCTTCAAAGCTCCTCCGTTCAAGTTTGAGAATACTTGGCTTCAACGGAAGGACTTCCGAAACATAGTTAAACAATCTTGGCGAGTAAATAGTCTGGGCTCGACTATGTATCAACTGATGTTCAAACATAAAATTCTGAAGAAAAAAGCTAAGGAATGGAATAAGCGAACCTTCGGAAATATTTTTCGCCAATTAAATGAGGTGGAAACTGAACTTATCAATATTCAATCTTCCGTATTAGGAGATAACAACAGATCAACCAACATTAGAGAAAAGCGCCTCATTACAAAAAAGGAAAAACTTCTTCTTTTCCAAAAAACTTTCTGGAATCAAAGAGCCAAGACAAAGCATCTTAAACTTTCTGATTCGAAAACAACATATTTCCATCGGGTGGCTTCTGGTCGAAGACATAGGAAACAAATTCGCAATATAACTTCTGCTGACGACACTTTGATAATAGGAGAGGAAAATATCAAAAATGAAATCAAGAGTGATTTTGAAAAAAGATTCAAAAAAGAAGCAATTGACGATAGACTCTTACAGGAAATGTTAAATCTAATACATCCCTCAATTACCCCGGACGAAAATGCTTACCTTACCCGACACCCATCTAATAATGAAATCAAGGCTGCTGTTTTCAGTCTCGGCAACAACAAATCACCAGGCCCAGATGGTTTTACAGCCGAATTTTATAAGAAATATTGGGACATTGTTGGCATATCCATCATTAGAGCTGTAAAAGGATTCTTCCACTCTGGCAAACTTCTGAAACAAATAAACCATACATTTATCTCTCTTCTTCCTAAGCGAGATAACCCGACCAATACTAGTCATTACCGGCCAATTAGTCTCTGTTCAACGTTGTATAAGATAATCTCTAAAATCTTGACAGAAAGAATCAAAACCGTCATTGGCAGACTAATCCACCCTTTACAGGGTGCGTTTGTCACTTATAGGGCCATTCAAGATAATGTATTGATAGCACACGAAATATTCCATTCCTTCAGATCCCACAAGGGTAGTGAGGGGTGGATTGCGATAAAACTTGATATGGAGAAAGCGTATGACAGAGTTGACTGGGGCTTTACGAAAAGGATTCTGGAAAAATTTGGGTTTCACAACACCTTCATTTCTTGTGTTATGGAATGTGTTACAACCGTGTCTTTCTCAGTTCTCGTGAACAACGGTCCCACGGATATGTTTTCTCCCTCTCGTGGGCTTAGACAAGGAGATCCCCTGTCCCCGTTCCTGTTTATCCTAGGGGCCGAAATTTTAGCACGGAAACTCTCGGTAGAAACAATTATGGACTGTAGCCCTATTGGTTTCTCTTTCGGTAGGAACGGTCCCCGCGTCCCTTTCTTATCATTTGCAGATGACATTATCATTTTCTCAAAAGGAAGCCTGGATGCTGCCCACAGAGTCAAAACAATAATTGACTCATACTGTAAAGTTTCAGGTCAAAAGGTGAACTATCATAAGTCGTGTTTCCAAGCAACAAAAGGAATTTCAAGCACCAGGATTGCTGAGCTTCGTAGCTGCCTGAATATTACAAACGAAAAATCGTTGGAAAAATATCTCGGTTGTCCAATTATTAACGGTAAAGTTAACAAACAAACATTTGAAGACATCGTTTGTCAATCTAAAGAACAACTAAGCAAATGGCGTGCAAATGCTTTATCACAACAGGGTCGGGCAACCCTTATTAATACAAACCTGTCAGCTAAACCATTATACACAATGCAAAGCTTTATGTTACCCAGTTCAATACACAAAGAGCTTGATCAAATTAATAGACTGTTTTTCTGGAACAAAGATCTTCAACATCGGCCTCTCATCAGTTGGGATAGGATTTGTAGACCGAAAAATTGTGGAGGATTAGGACTTAGGAAATCAAAAGAAATGAATGAGGCGCTCCAAATGAAATTACTTTGGAAGATTTTGGCTGAACCAGATAATATTTGGGTTAAACTAATTAACTATAAGTATTTACGATCTTCTAACATCCTTGAGTACAAGAAACATGGCGACTCGTCCTGGCAATGGGCTAAAATGGTTACTCTCATTGATAAATTTAAATCTGGCCTCATATGGTCAGTTGGGAACGGGAAATCTATCAAATTTTGGACGGATAATTGGATTACAACTTCCTCGTTGCGATCTAGAGACGACTGCCCCCTAGGTGGCAATGTCGAGGAGACGGTTAGTGATTATATTTTAGGAGGGAGATGGTGGTCGGAGAAACTCAACAAAGTGCTTCCCCCAACATAGTCACAGAGATAATGGACATTCAACTGCCAATATCCTCGTTCGAGGATCGGTTATATTGGTGGCCTAATAAGGCTGGCTGGTTTACGACTTCAAGTGCCTACAAGCTAATCACATCACGTTCATTCTCTAACGTTGATACCAACGCCTGGATTTGGAATATTAATGTTCCTCCTAAGATTAAAAAATTCTTATGGAAAATCTGTCAGGACGGCCTCCCCACTGCCTCTAGATTAGCCTCCCGCGGGGTGTCTTTACCTTCAACCTGTTGCCTATGTGATGGGCGAGTTGAGGATGAGACTCATCTTTTCGTTGAATGTCCTTACATACGCTCGCTTCAAAAGTTTCCTTCTCTAATTAACTCAACCATTTCCAACATGAAAAACCAATCTCGGGACATTAAACCCGTTTTAGCCTTCCTTGGAATGAATCTTACTCCTAAGGCCAAGATGGAGCTTGCCTTTGTTTGATGGACAACTTGGTACACTCGAAACCAACACATATTCAGACAGATTCCCGTCCCAAGTAAGGACGCTACAATACACTTGATTAAAACTCACATGCACAACTGGAATAAAACATTTCGGATGGAAAGTGATTTTGATGAGGACACCCCCCTTCGCCCGCAAAATCCTACACGACCAAAACAGAAACATATAAACCAGAAAACACGATGGCGAAAACCCCCAACGGGAACTCTAAAATTAAATTTCGATGGATCTGCCTTGACAAACTCGGACAGCTCAACAGGGGCTATTATTCAGGATTGGGAAGGTCGACCAATATCCATATGTTACCAAAAAATGGGAAAACATTGCGCCATCAAAGCTGAAGCGCTAGCCTTAAAGATAGGAGTCCAACACGCTTTGCGACTCCGAATCGACAAACTCCATATCGAGGGTGACTCCAGCATAATCATAAATCATTTAAACAACCGCGCCAAATGCCCTTGGGAAATCGAGCTCATTCTGTCAGATGTTAAAACTTTACTATCGACTATGAAAGAAGTTTCCTTCTTTCATGTTCCCCGGATTGGCAATAGAGTGGCTGATAAGGTTGCACACCTTTGTCACTCGGCCAGGGGGTCGATATCTACAACAATTCTGGTCTTTCAGACCTCATCCGTAAGGATGCCGTCGGGTAGAGCTTGCTCACCCGAATTCTTTCCTAATCAAAAAAAAAATTTATATATAAAATTTTATCTTTTAAAAAATAAGTTCATATTTATTAAAAAAATAATTTAAAAAATTTAATATTATACATACTTGGAGTAAATCTCTCGATTCATGTGAAATATTTTTGGTAGGAGATTAAAATGATTATATAGAGCATCAAATTTGTGTTAATGGGTTTTTAAAGATAGAGAGAGTGGTAAATAGAGTACATTTATAGAGTGGATGTCAATCAAGCAAACTTTAAACAACGCATCATAAAACAAGCCACACAAGGACAATTCATAAAACCCAACAACTAAAAGTTGATCCCCTTTTCCTTCATAATTGTTGGGGGAATAAAAAGGTCATCCCAGGTTAAAGGGCAAATTAGATACCAAAATATAAATAGCGGTAAATTTCTATACAATTACTTAAACTTTTTTTATTAGGTAAAAAATCAACGCACCGGACAGACCCGGTGGATCGAAAGGCCGAAGAAATCGGCGACGGACTAACCGTCATTACAATCAAATTACAAAACAACAACAAACTAGATAAAATCAAATTACAAGGGTACAGTTACAGACACATGCTAGTACTATTAAAGAAAGAACAGAAGGAAAGTGTCACATCTCTTCCATCAGTTGGTAAGGCACACAGGAAATCTCTGGGGAATTAAGTGAAAACCTCATATTTGGACTCTACCGATGAGTCTTCAGGTTTCAATCACGGCCACGACCTCTCGCAAGTCGACAAAAGAGAAGAACACTACTCAAAACTGCTAGCCACAAAGCCAAATAACCACACCACCAAGCAACTCGGTAAATCTTGACCTTATAATAAAAAGAAATAAAATGCACCTGATATGTCGCCTATTTTACACAATTCGATCGATATTTTTCCCTCCAAAAACTTAGTACAATATATTTTCTGAAAACCAACCCAACCACATCCATTCAAAACTTGAAATAATCCGAAATAAGATGCATCCTAATAAATTTAAATATGAAGATTGAAATAATGGGAAAAAAAAAAGAAATTTAAGACAATTGAAATCCAAAACAAGTATAAAATCAACTCAGCCTGATCAAATGATCAAAATATTGCCTCAAATGAAATATGAATCAATTGGAAGTAGTGAAGTGAGGTCCGTCTGGACGTACTGGTAGGAGTTTGGAAACTAGTCAGGTCAGTTTTGCGGTCCATGCCGAAATTTGAGAAACGTACGTTTTGATTGTTGATTGTTGATTGTTTGATTGTGAGTGGCAGGCCACACCATGAAGTATTGAAGTGAACTCCCGTGAGGCCCTCTGCAGCCTCAGTTTCATAATCTGCATCGATCTGTCCATCTCCACAACTCCAGTGCATATCTGCCACACACACCCACCCCCACTTGTGTGATTTTTTAGGAGTATTACAAAAATGTCAAAAAAAAAAGAACTTTAAAGATTAAAAAAAAATAATAATACGGATTATTTCATACTGTATTGAAGTAATTTTGATATTAAAAAAATTTCGGCCAATTTTCCAGTCAACCTCTCTGATGTAGCAATTGAACATTAAAAAATTTAATAATGTTGCATCACATCGTTAAACATTTAATGTATTTAAAAAAAACATTAAATTTGAGTGCAAATTAGATGAATAAATTAACCTTAGAATTCAGTTTGTATTGATAATTAGTTTTTATTTTCAAATATTATATTTATGCATCTAATAATATGATGTCAAGAGATTAAATTTTTTAACATTCAATTGATACGTCAAAAAATTGGCTGAAAAGTCTATCTTAATTTTTTCCAAATTAAAATTGGTTTAATATGAAATAATTTGTATTATTTTTTTGTAGTTTTTAAAGTTCATATTAATATTGGTTTATACATGATAGTTTGTATTATTTTTTTATCATTTTTTTTGTTGGTATGTAACGCCCCCACTTCCCATCGTCTCTTTTTGCATGAACACAACCAACAATCCATTGCCTAAAGTTGAATTTGCGGGCTAGTGTGATGTATTGTTCTTGTTGCAATGCAGGTCTCATGTGAACGGTGGTTGATTTGTTATGTCCGATGACATCGTGGAAATGCGATCGATATCTGATGGCTCTATAGAGTCCATAATCTAAAATGTCCGCTAGTGATCCTCCAAAGTTCTCTATGTGCGTCCTCCTGTGGTTGGTTGATTCGTTTATCATATTGGCTTTATTTTACAATGTAGGATAGCTTGCATATTTATTTTATTTTTGCATTTACCTTTCTGTTATTTGCTTTGTGTTATTTCCTTTCTGTCATTTGCTTCGGTTTGCGCTTATGTTATTTGATTTTGGTTGTACGTGATGTTTAGTCCATCTACCAACTTGTATAGATTTTCTACACTTGTCTAGAAAACTGAATTCTTATCTTGCTTCAAAAAAAATTCATTGCTTAAAAACGATGGATTATATAATACGAGGGGTTCATACCTTCAACCACATTATGCACTAGTTCAAGTTAAGCACACAAAACTAATGAAATTCCATTAAGGAGTATAAAATTAATTGGTAAAAAAAAAGAGTTTACTTGCTTATATGCAAGTTTGAGTTTTCAACTTTTTCATGTTTTTCAACGTGGGATAATAATCCTTTAATTCCCATCACAACATGCTCCATCGAGTGCAATTGTCTAATGTAAGTGCAAATGTAGGGTCGCTGACGGGAAAAACGGAGTTGGGAAAACCGTCGAAAAATGTGTTTAGAAAAACCAGAAAGGTTGTGGCGTGGTATATGCAGAACCCACTGCCTTAGAAGCGAATTTGCCCCGACCGTAGGTGCAAGTCAGCAACTGGCTTCGCCCCCCAAGGTTACACAGCACACCCTCGTAGTCGTGCACTCGAAACAAGGGTTTGGAATCACGAAAGACTTTGCTCAGAACTAAGGTGAAAGGGAGAGAGAGATGGTTTTTCTGTGTCTAAAACTGAGAAGGAGACGTCTGGTTTTAAGGAGAAAGAAGACGCTCCTCAATCAGTAGTGCAGGCGAGAATCTCGAAACGGTTACAAAGGCGCTCCGCATTCAAAACGTGACAGAAATCAAGGAGCAGTTGCAACGGAGGGATAAATACGAGAATTAATTCGGAAAAACAAAAGGATAAGTCACAGAAATCTCAACGGCTATTTTGTGACTTATCTGGCCCATATTAATAAAACATGACCCAAAAAACAGACCCCACCCCACCGCGCACTTGTCACGAACACGGACCGGCGGCGGTGGTGGTGGTGCGCGCATGTGAGACTCCACTTCCATCACTCAAACCATGGGTGGATAGGAGACACTTTTAAATCAACCCCTCATGTCCCTAGAAATCAATGTGGGACAAAACTTTTCACCTTCCCTCAAATTCAAGCATTTACTCCAACAGTCCCCCACAAATGCAAGGAACTGAGGTTTTCATAACAAAACTTGAAAACAGTGTTCGTAGCAAAGTTTAGGAAAAAATACTTAAATGCTGGTGTCTTGCGATTGAACCAACACATAGTGAAACTGAGCAGACTCTCAAATCTGATAGGTGAACGAGTCTTGAACCTTCTGATTCAAGAGCTGGCATCAGCAGCACATACCTCTTCCATGTTCTTTAGTGATTCTGCGATAATACCTGCAAAATTGGCAGTCATCTCTGACCTTGGGTACTAAAGAGTGCTCTAGAAAGACTACTCATGTCTTTCATAGAAGGAGACCAACCCTTCACACTCTCGTAGGTGGTTCCATCAAGTCTATCTCATATAGACCACCCTTGTAGGGCTATAGAACCATTAAGAGCATTGTAACGGCCCGGATATAAATATCCAAGATACGTTTCGAAGGTCGGATACCTTCGTTCGGATGTTGCAATTCAGGTACGGGTCGAGGTTTCAAACCTCTAATCAATCGAAGTCTCAGAAATTCAATTTAAACGAAAGTAAAGCGGAAGTATGGTTTAGATACAAAAGCCACGGCAGAGCCGAGTCAAAACCAAAACATAAATTCTAAAGTCATATAGCCAAATTAGCGGGGTTAGACAGATTCTTTGCAATCGCCCGGGGGATTTTCCCACGCCATAGAGACAGAGAGCAATCATACCTAAAAACAAGTGGTGCGAGCGGGATCAGACCGAGGCCCCAACACACCCTGTCCCGCAAGCAAACATACACATACGCTAATATAAAGATGATGCAAATGCGGAAATTAAATCACACTAACATGATCCTAATTTACAATATGCGAAAAAGAACTGTAAAGGCGCCCAAAGAATGTCAAGTGGCATATCCCTCTCCTACCTCTACACCCCTTCCCGTTAGTGCAGAGACTGGCCAGTTCGGTGCTATAGCATAGCAATATCCTCGTGGTGGTGCACTCACCGCGGCATCATCATATCATATCATATCATCTCATCTCTTGCCCGATGGTGCTGGGCTATCATATCATGCTCATATCGACTCGATAGACTCAGGGCACCCGATGGGGCTGGGCTACCCTATGACCCTAACAGAGACTCTAGGACTATCACAGATAACGGACGTTCTGTTTACATACGCATAAAGAAATATAATGCTCAATCACAAGTGCAATCCTAGCATGATACTACATGACATGCTTTAATGCTTATGCAACACCTAGTATGTCATATATTCACAAGCAGGTAATCTCTTTCGAATCTGAGTAAGCCCATAAAGGAACTTACCTGAATAAGCCGAACAACAGAGAAACAAGGCAGAAGCAGACTCCAAGTAATGATTCATCCAATAGTAAGCAATGTCCAACATATCACAATCACCTAATAACATACAAATGCATAAGTCTATCTAATTCACACAAGGCGCCCCTAACTATCATACATCTCTTCTCATATCTCATTTCAGATTATTCCATCTTATCTCATCATAATTCAAATATCATTCCATGTTCATCTCATCTCATCATCTCATTTTCAAAACAATCTCTCAAAGAACTCAACTTAGAAAATCAAACAATTCTTTTAAAATCGCTTATCCAAATCTCGACATTAAACATTTAGCCTTAAAACCAGTTTCCCAAAATCATATTATAGAAATCATTCCGGCATTTTAAATTTCAAAATAAATCCATCTTCTCAAACCTTATATACAAAACATTAACTCTTAGACAACTTGCAAATTTATACCACTTAAAATAATTCCGGCATGTTGGTTATCAAATAACATTTCTTTTAAAGGACATTTCTAAAACTTAAAAATCTCCTTTAAATAATTTATCATCAATAAATCTAATAAACATAAACATCCACTATCTTTATTAATAATACATTTTAAAGGTCCCAAAATCATATATTTAAATCATCACACAATACTTATCCCAAATAATATTATTTCCAATTTCTTTTATAATAGATACAATTTTCAGAAACTATGTAATCACAAAGTCGCAATATTATAATAATAATAATCATAATAATAATAAAATAGATTAATAAAAGTCATCCTATAATATATGACCTATATGTAAAATAGGTAAACCAACATAAGGAACAAAATAAAGTAACCTCAGCTGGCCCAAACCCCAACCCATTTCGGATACAAAACTCGGCCCAAGAGAAGAGAGAAGAGAAGGAAAAGAAACCCAACCCGGAAGAATAGCCCAATAACCCGGATCCAATTCTCACACTCGAGCCCGTAACCCACATGCCATTTCAGCCCAAATCAAACCCCCATCCACCCGGCCCAAAAGAAAAGAAAAAGGCCCAACACTCAACAGCAAGGAAAGAACCCAGAAGAAGAGAAGAGAAGAAAAAAAAGGAGAGGGCCCCACGGGTGATGTGGCAAGTGAGGTGGACGGGGCCCACGGGTAAGAGAAATGGGGGATGGAAGAGGGACTGTTCATCATCAACATCTCCATCCCCTGCGTTCGACGGAAGGGCGACGAGGAGGCTCGCCGGCGATGATTTTCGACCCTGACTCCAACTCCGACCACAACCCGACCTCAAGGAAGGAAGCAACGCGAGAAAAAGGAGGGAGGAGGGTGAACTTACAGTCACGACTCCGAGGTGTCCTCCGCGTTTCGATGGTGGCTCCCCCGATTGCGAGAGCTCTGCGGCATCGCTCCGGGGTGCTGCTGGTGGCCCGGCTTCGGCTTCTTCGGACAGAACCCAGGAGGAGGAGGTGCTGGAACTCCGGTTCAGGGGAGGGTGAGGGAGACGCCCGGGTTTCAAACAAGTCGGGACGAGCGCGGCGGAAGGTGGGAGCTGCTCGGGGTGGTGGTGACGGTGACTGTGGTGGTTGAGGGGGTGTGGTGGCGGAGCCAAAAGGAGGAGAAAGAGAGCCCCTGCTCTCGGCATACAAGGCGGGAGGGGGATAAGGGTGTGCTCTGTGTGAGTTTTTCTTTTTGGGTTGTTGATATTGAAGTGAAATCAAAAGAGATAGATGGGGATTCAACTCTGAAATGGGAATCAAATGAAGTCAAGAGGGGGATTGGGTTGAGCAATTGGCGTGGGGAGGTAGTCTGAAATCAAATGGGCAGGTTCTGAATCAACAGAAGGGGCGATGGGGTTGTGGTAACACAAGGCAGAGGAGGTAAGGAAGAAGGGGGACCACTCTTGAGCTGTGTGTGAGGGAGGGGACCAGCTCCCTTTGGGCAGAAATTCGGGAGGGAGAGAGAGAGAGAGATATATATATAAAAAAAAGGGAAAAGGAAATATAAAAGAGTAGTCCATACATAAAAATGAAAAGATTCCCGGAAATTCAAAACTCGAACCCGATAATCCCGACGTTAGATCCCAATTCCGCTCACTACAACAAAACCCGACACTCGACAATTTAAATCGAATTATAAAATCATTACGGGAATTAATATAATTTTATTGAAAATCCAACTCGAAAACGGAATTAAAATCCGCTACAACCCAAATTTTAAATGATGTCGGAATCTACTTCGAAAAGATTAAGAATAAAGCGCGTTGCTCGAGGACGAAATTTTTAAATTTTTCTGAATTTCCAATTCTAATCAAATATAAATAATTACCTTTCCAAAATATTAATTTTAAAAATTCCCGATCTTTACATCATCCACCTCTAAAAACAAGTCTCGCCCCCGAGACTAAAATCATTTAAAGCAAAGGGGATGAAGTTTTAAATCGGTGAGTCCGAGGACCATGTCCAAGGGTCTTGTAATCATCTCGGTTTCGTCTTCCAGGATTCTCACAACATCCTAGTCACGGTCGTGACATCTCCAATTGGTCTTGTCAAGTGTGTAATAAGCGCCCTTATCACATCCTCGCTTCGACCTTTCGGAAGTACCACAACTCTAAAAGCATTATAGCGTCCCGACTAGGTCTTAGCAAGCAATCTATAAGCGCCCCTATAAAATGCTTGTATCCACTTCGTGAGACGTCATAATGTAAATCCAGTTCGTGAAACCTCAAAGTGTTTTGTAAATGGAAAGATTGTCATTTAAATCAGTGGAACTCTCGACTTCTTAAAACCCCAAGTTGGTCCTTTTCAAAACCGCTCAAAATCTTCAAATTCGACGTTTAATCAAGCAGCTTTACACCAAAACAAGTCAAATCCTTTCAAATCAAGATTTCGTCAAAATCTTCCGAAAACCAAATTAGCTTCTCGCAACCAATCAATCAAATTCAGAAGGTAGGAGGTGGAATCATCCACCTCTAAGGGCTAATCCCATATTCTCTTCCTAGTTTCCAGAATCGAATCAATCTATCAGCCTCAATTTAAGTAAGATGCATAAGCCATAAGAAATGCATAACTGTATACCCATCCAATCTCCAATCAACACATCACACAGCAAGTCTCAACATATACCAGAGTAGTGCCACAAGGTCACATCAACATCTCCATATCATACTAAAGGTCGTAATATGCATCTCAATGATATAACAAAATCATAACAACGTCTCAACATCACACCAGAAGTCATAAAAGTATCTCTCATCATAGAATCAACGAACCAAAACCCATTGTCAACACATCAACACAACAAGGTCAAGCTATTAAGATTCAACAAAGGGGAAGGTCAATCAATATATCAATCACCAAAATATCCTCATACTCACAAAACATCATCTCAACTCATACAACGCCATATAACTATCACTTAGCAATCACGCACCACCATCTCATATATATATACCAAGTCATATTCATGCTCCAAGTCAATATTCATCATTTAACATCTCCTGATCATAATATAACATCATGCTCTCACATAGCAACATATCATCATCTCATGATTCATACAACACATCATAACATGCTTCTAGAACAACATAGTAGGATAGCAATGTATCATTATATCATGATCATAGTTGTCACTGTCAACTAGGTTTCAAATATTGCATATCAACATGTAATATCAGGCCATATCAGGTTTATCATGGTCGCTATCTAACATCATGCCAGTACATATTACAAATCACATAATCAAGAAAATCCTCACATCACTACTAGTCAAAACGAAACGCAGTCCCCGCTCGCTCGTCTCCCACTCTCAAGCCAAGACCAACCTTCATCTAGACCTACCAACATCTACTCGGATACTACCTCACAGAAGAAACCCCAATTCCTTCCGACCTTTAATCTCAAACCTCTTCCCGCCAAGCACTCTCACTAACAATTCACCTCTAAGACTCCAATCCCTATCTCTGTTTTCACACCCAAGCACCCCTGCATACTATGTTCTCGATACCCCAAAGGTCATTTCTTACATTTCTCACTCTTCCCAAGATATCACAATGTAGAACCCTTCTAACCACGCATCTTCAATAAAATTTTCTCGGTCACTACCTAACCAGCATATCCTAACCATACCCCTTATCTAAGATTCACCTAAGAGCTCATCGAAACCACCAAGCATTGCCTCTTATAATTCCCGAACTCACTCGGTCCAACCTAAGTCAACACCCCTCTTCTGCAACTCTCCCTTTACCATCGTCGATCATTCTAATCACTCAAAACCTTTCTCCACTCTCTGACCGCTCTACCAAAAGGACCTCACTCACATGTTCAAAGAATAAGTAATCATGGACATTATTACACGTAAGGACTACATCATATCAACTAGCATTTATAGCATCATTAGTTCATCATTAAGTATTGCAACAAGTATCAAAAGTCTTAAATTACAGTCATGCTCAACAAGTATTGTAAAACATTATATATGAACCTAATCGAATCAAACTAGCAAGTTTCATCATAACCTTAGCTAATAACCAGTTCAGGTTCTTAGCATTTGCAGTTCATACTTATAGGCAAGGAATTTAGATCATGCTTAGCAACTCAGAGTAGCATCACATCAAGTCATCATGGAATATTAGGACTGTCAGGCACCGAATCATACATATCATCACAGACAACGGATAATCAGGCAATAATCATTACCAAGTGATCACATCAACACGAAATTTTCAACATCAAGTCAGTGCAATATCATCATCAACATAGCTCAGAAAGGGTTAGCAATTCGAATAGAGGGCGCTCCCACCTGCAAGTCATATCGTACTCAATAAGAGTACGATACACCTATCCTAGGATTGAGATGTGATGTATCACTCATCATATGGGTTTGAGTCTCATTCCCCTAGACGAATCAAGAACCAACCTCCTTGTCAGCCCTTTCGTCAATGGATCAGCCAAATTCCTCTCGGACTTCACATACTCCAAACAGATCACACCGGTCATAATTAGCTATCTCACAGCTTCATGTCTAATCCGGATATGTCTCTTCTTGCCATTATATGTATTGCTGTTAGCTACACAAATAGCAGATTGTGAGTCACAATGTAGAGAAATAGATGGAGCTTTGCGCCCCCACAAAGGTAAATCAGCCCGTAAGCTTCTTAACCACTCAGCCTCTTGACCAGCTAAATCTAAAGCTATGAACTCAAATTCCATAGTTGATCTAGCAATGCAAGTTTGTTTTGATAATTTCCACGAAATAACACCACCACATAATGTAAACACATAACCACTAGTGGAGCTAACCTCATCATTATCAGTAACCCAGTTTGCATCACAGTAACCCTCCAAAGCTTGAGGATACCCTACATGTGTCCGTGCACTGTTTTGTTGTCCTGCTCATACTTCTTCAGCAGCATCGGATCAGGCTCCTTGGTCTCCTCATCGACCTTCTTGCCCTTGCCCTTGTCGGTAACAACAGAGGCATCAGCAACCGCATCAGGAACCGTTTTGCCCTCCGCTTTCTCCTCTGCAGCAGCGGCGGATCCAACAGGAGCGGCTTCAAGCAGGACGTAGTCTACCTCCAGTTGCTCAAAAAAGATGAGCATCTTCTGCGACCAGCGTTTGTAATTGGTTCCATCGAGCAGATCCAACTTCGACAAATCCAACAGCGGCTTGAAGAACTGGAAAGCCATTGCACGAACAAACTGAAAAATTCGCTTCTAAATTGTAAGTGCAAATGTAGGGCCGCTGACGGAGGTTACACAGCACACCCTCGTAGTCGTGCACTCGAAACAAGGGTTTGGAATCACGAAAGACTTTGCTCAAAACTAAGGTGAAAGAGAGAGAGAGATGGTTTTTCTGTGTCTAAAACTGACGTGACCCAAAAACAGACCCCACCGCGCACGTGACACGAACACGGACCGGCGGCAGTGGTGCGCGTGTGAGACTCCACTTCCATCACTCAAACCATAGGTGGATAGGAGACACTTTTAAATCACTCCACTTCCATCACTCAAACCATAGGTGGATAGGAGACACTTTTAAATCAATCCCTCATGTCCCTAGAAATCAATGTGGGACAAAACTTTTCACCTTTCCTCAAATTCAAGCATTTACTCCAACATCTAACACTGCAATATATGTGAATTGCACATTACATTAGGTTTTAAGGTCGGCTAGCCTAGGTTTTTGAACTTCTCTAATACCATACCATATAATTAACGTGAGAGATCCACACGTCCGAGTACATCATACACTAGTCTAATTAAACTGAGCACACAAGTACAAGACCAATGTGTTCGTAGTAGTACATTTACTTATATAAAAAGCTCAAATTCTTTGTTTTTTTTTTTTTGGCTTGGACAATAATCCTTCAACATTATATTATCATACGAAGGCACCTGTATGTGCGTGGGACTGTAGGAGTTCAAACTTATTATTTTTTTGGTCGGCAATTTATGATTTACTTATCATTGTTATAATGTTATATATCAATATGCCATCTTTATTAATTGAACTATAACTAAAAATATATACTTTTAAGTAGACTTCAAAATGACATATTGAGTGTCATGTGTATTTTTTTTAAAAAAAATCTAAGTAAATTTTATATTTGTAATCTACTAATCATTACATGCAAAGGCGTCTAGTTAGTCGGTTGTCCCTTCTCTCCTTATCTGTCATAAGAATGTAGTAGTTTTTACAATATATATACAAAAATAGAGAAAATAACAAAAGTGAGTTGATTACTGCCTTATCTTTTTTTTTGATACACGGCGAGGATTTGGGTCGTGTTAGCCTCGATTGTACCATAATCTAAGAGCATTCTTGCGAACGATAGCTTGTAGCTCATAATCAAAACTCCAAACTTGTGTGTCAACCTCCAGTCAAATATGTGCCACACAATCTGCAACTCTATTGCCCTCCCTGAGAGTATAAGATACAGAGACCTCATGGAACGAACGGAGAAGGAGAAGGGACTCCGAAAATACCATTTCGAATTCCCAAGGACTCTTCCAAATATCGTTTATCGCGTTAACAATTGTCATACAATCTCCTTCCACCTCCAGACGTCTAATGCTCCATCTTCACATTTCCATAAAGCTCATTAGTAGATCGACAGCTTCAACTTGTAATGCCAACACCGTCCCATATCTTCTTGTATCACAAGCAAATAAGAAATCATATGGCTTATCTTGCTTCATGTGCTGTGAGCCATACAAACATTTAACAATGTGCTTTACAGTAATTTGATTGCAATATACAAAAATGCATGACAAATTGACAGTGATATCCACTACAAGATATACTTTAACTACTATATTTTATATATATATTATGCATATAAATTAACTTCATCGTTATCAAAAAGAATGGAGATAATCTTTCCTAACTTATTTGGTCAGGATTCAAACTATAAATTTATTAAGATAAGATCCAGCAATCAATATTCATATCAACTTTTTTATACGGAGTATTGTTAATATTTTAGGATAGCTGAACAGCTGAACTCCTATCACATGTGGAACTGATATAAAGCAGCAGATTGGATCATCTTATACTTTTCAATTAATATGAACTAGTACAGTACCCGCGACATGGCGCGATTTTGTAAAAAATATAAAAAAAATTAATATTATAAAATATTAATAAAAGTTAGCATAAAAATCATAAAAATAATTACCATAAAAGTATCACGGAAACAATTTTATATATTTTTTTAAAAAAAAACTCATTTAAATTAGCATATATAAAAATTTATAGAAATTTTAAATCACTCTTATTGGTTAGAAAAATAATAAAAATATTGTAACTTTAAAAAAAATAATATCATTGTAAATTTGGTATTAAGAATATATATGGATAGTTAGTAAATGTGTTAAAAATAAAAGAAAAAAATTAATTTAAAGAGATAAATGAAAGAAGAATAAATAATTAAAGGAAAAAATATTTGATTGGTTTAAATAGCTAATTAAAAACACGGAAAGGATAACATAAGCTAAAACTCTTATGTTTTAAGAATAAATATATAGATATAGGTATAGATATAAAGATTTACATATAGATTAATAGTAGGCATTAGATTGCATTCAAAAAAAAAATATTAGATATTTTAATTACAATAATATATATAATGTAATTAATATATAATGAAATAATACTATATAGTTCATATAGTTAATATTATCTTTACTAAAAAAAGTTTTGAAATTAATCCCATTGGTTAAAAATATATTATGAGATGATATTATGTTAATAATGTGTAAATAATATTAGATAATTTAATTACCATAATTAAATGATATTGTGTAAATAATACCTTACAAAAATAATTTTGCGTGAGGGGACGACACGTGGCATAGGTGCTTTGGTTTTAATTAATATATAGATTGGTTAAAAATATTTATGAGATGACATTATGTTAATAATGTGTAAATAATATTAGATAGTTTAATTACCATAATTAAATGATATTGTGTAAATAATACCTTACAAAAATAACTTTGCGTGAGGGGACGACACGTGGCATAGGTGTTTTGGTTTTAATTAATATATAGATTATAAATAAAATTTAGAAAAAATACTCTATTTTTAAATTCATATGAGTTAAAACATTAAAAAAAATTGATGTTTAATGTATATTTTTATAATTTTTGAACCTCTTATAAAAAAAAATACCTTAGGACTATGTGTCTAAACCCTAAGAAGATAAAACATTAAAATATACACACAATATATTTTTTTATGGGTTAACCACTTAGAATTTATATATAAATTTAAACCTAAGATGCCGTATCATAATTTAATTCAAAACTTAGATCAATTTAACAAGTGTAGTAGATAATGTAATGCAAAAAAGTGTAACAGGTGATCCGTGTTGAGTTGCCTCTAGAATAAAAATTGAGGAAAAAATTATGAGATTTTTTTAAAAATATTTTTTATTAATTTTAGAATAAAACAACATAAAAGGAATAAAAATTCACAAAAATAGATTAACTTAGTTGGTAAGAATGAGTATTTATTACTTTGAGATTATAAGTTGAAACCTCTTTAGTCTCTTTTTTTTATATAATATTTGTTTATTTTAGTTTTCTTTAACTAAAAATATCTAATTAAATAATAAATTTAAAGTTTTCTCAAATATGTTTAAACAAAAACATTCTTTTGTATAGATACACTAAAAAAAATCTCATTTTTTGATAATTTTGTTTAATTTTTTTTACTATAAATAACTATTTAAATTATAAATCTAACCCTAGAAAAATTCATGATCCGCAACATCTAATATATCATATATATTTCTCAATAGATGTATACCTGTTTCGATTTATTTATTCCACGTCATCTCCCAGCCTCGTGAAATCTACGAAGTTGCCATCTCGAGTTTTATTTTATTTTATTTTTATAAATTTAAAACCGGCTTCGAAACTTCCAGAAAATCATGAGATCCATGAAAATCAACGGTGTTATTTTCATGACACGTTTACTTAATTTGGCCGGTTTGATGTACATAGTTTTTCAATCCTATACCCTAAGAAATACGATAGAAAAATCGATTAAGATTATATAAAGTAAATAAAATATAAATAAATTTGTGTATAGAAAATATATTGTAGAAACTTTTTATAAAAAAAAATGCTTATTTTTACATAAAAAATAAGATAAGAAGGGTAATGGTTAGATTGATATAGAGAATATAATTATCTCTTCATTAAATGAGTGATTGAAATAAAGAAAACAAAATAAATTTTATATGAAAAAATAGAAGATGAGAGTAATAATTAAATTTTTTAATAATATATTTTGAATTAAAAATAAACTACATTCATCTCAGGTTTATCTTTTTAAATTTTATACTCCGTACCATTTTTTAAAGATTTAGGTGGAGTTAAGGTCTCATGTCACTCAATGAAGTTTTTACTAAATCTGATAACTTCTCACATAGTCCGTATAATTAAGTTAATATACAGTATTTCTAATAATTAAAGCTATTCTTATAAATTTCTTTGCAATGGAAAATGTAAATGATCGTTATATTCTCGTTAGGTACATAGATTATAAAATTTATTAATTTTATCCAAACTTAGTTTCGTAAGTTTATAACATATTTTTAAAAAAAAATTACTCTTTTTTTTGGTAAATAAAAAAATACGGAGTAAAAAATTACTCATTAACACTTTGGAATCCAAACACATCCAACCGATATAAATTTATAACTTTTGGAAATACAATAAACCTTTAAAAAATCTTTTTTGTTTTGTAAATTTTTTATTGGTGATAATACATATTACAAATCACCCATTATATATTGGTTTAAATCTTGTTGACAACATTTTTTTTATTAGTACATTCTTTTAGGTCATCTGTATTAGTGAATCTTTACCCAAACTCATAACTTACTTTTTCAATGTCACATCAACTTAAAGGTCCCATTCCATATTGTTAAAAAATTTATAACAATCTCTTTTTTTTTTTATCAAATTCTTTTAGAATTCTCTAACGATGAATTATAATAACATGTCATTTGTTATATTTGTCATATATTAAAATTCAACTGAGCCACTCTTAGAATATCTCTAACAGTTTCTCTACTTGAGCTTCTCGAAGGCGTCGCCGGCTTCTCTGTCGGCCTCTCCGACTGTCCTCAACGGTTCAACCTTTCAACCAATTCTCCTTGGTTGTTTGTCTGCCTGGTTTCCTTCGGTGGACGTGTTTGTGGCTCGAATTTGGTGCTTTGGGTGTGGCGGCCCGAGTAATAAAAACAAAAAATAATAAAAATAAAAATAATTGTGGATAAATATATATTGTTAGTTACTTAATTATATATATTTATTCATTATTTGAGTAAACCCGAAAGGCCTCCAACAAAATCTCGATTCCCGAAAGGGTTGAAACCAAGTCCTGAAAGGACTATATCAAAATTCGGGAAGGCCCCCAATAAAATCCCGAAAGGGTTTCTAGGAGCGACTTTCTTGAGTGATTCTTGGATGTGATTTTGATTGGTCTTGGCGATCCTTTTCTTAGTTGGGGTTTTGACGTTCAGAGTCAGACTTAGTTGGGGTCGAGGCGGTATTTATCGAGATGACTCCGTAATATGGATAATTCCTTAGAGGTTCGTCTTCACTGTACATATAAAATCGTGTATTATTATTTCAACTAGTTTTATTACTCGCTCGTTGTGCGATTTTTTTAATAAATTTGGTTATATAAAATATATTTGAATTAATATAAATTTTGATTGGATTGGGTTAAAAATGGACATCTAATAAAATTCCCAAATATAAATTCAGTACTTTAATTTAAAGAAACAAATAGGTAGAGGTAGTAAATTTAGTTAGATTTGTTTGTTGCATTTGTAAAATGCATGGTGATTCTATTCAAATTAAATAAATATAAACCTAGTGTAATTTCTAAGATTTTACTTTATCAAAACTAATTAGAGTTATTTAAATAAATCATAAAATATTATCAAAATATAACTAAGTAAGATATAATAATAACTTATTAATTGATAATATTGGATAGATTATTGATCTAAAAGATAAGTTTTTTACCTAACTATATTGGCTTATATTAATTGATGTGGCCCTAAAATATAATACCACTTTAATCCAGAATATGACACGTAAGCAAAAATAATCACATTTTAATCCAGAAAATTCCACGTAAGCAAATCGTACCAGAGCTCGTTTCAGGCCTCTACTTTAGTATTTTATATAGATTTTTAAAGCGGGTACCCGATGGAATTTTGGGCCCGTGGAATGTAGTCCGAATAAATCTCCCATTTTCATATAGGTGTACAGCTGGGCCGCACTCTCCTCGTGTCCGGTGTATATATAGAGACCCTCCACCTTCTTCCTCCCTCTCCCCTCTTGTCTGTTTGCCATTGATATTTCTCGCTTCTTCTTTCTCTCGCGTTCTGTCTTCGATTTCTCCGTCTCGTTCTTCACTTTTGAGTTCGTCGAATCGTTCTTTGAGATCTGCGGTTTCCTTTTCCATTTCCCCCCGAATTCGGCATTGTTTTCGTTGATTTCTTGCGGAATCTGGTGACTGAATCCTTCAATTAGAACCGTGATTTGTGTTTTCGGTTGGAAATTAGGGATATGGTGGTTGAGGATAGGAGGATCATTAGGTTATTGGAAGAAGAGGGCGAAAGAGCGATAGAAAACGAAGAGAACAAGGAAATTATGGAGAAGGAGATGATTTCTTCGCAGTCGTTCGCGATTACCAGAGACGTTACGCGGCCTTCGAAGCTTGTTGTTGGATATGCTCTCACGTCGAAGAAGACGAAGAGCTTTTTGCAGCCCAAGCTTGAAGGCGTTGCTAGGTATTATCATGCGACTGCAAAATTAATCGCTCAAAGATATTATAGAATGAGATTTGAAATAATCAGTGGTTTTGTTTTTATAATTCCTCTTTTCATCCGCCTTGGTTTGTTCGTCAAAAACAATTTAAGCAATAAATGTGTCCAGCAGCTTTGTTTGATGCGATTATTCTTGAAAGCTCACTCAAATCATGTTTGCTTCTGTTATCTTCGTTGTAATTAGATCTGTAGATTCGTGGAATGCTGTTGGCTTTTAATTGGGAAATTTGGCATCTGGCTTCTCATTTCCGCCTTAGCTGGTGTTTAATGAATATTCTGCCTGACATTTTGTTCCCTTTCCATTGCCTTTTGGAAAGAAAGTGGGAATCTCTATTGATATCTTTTCCTGCTACCTTGGCTGTCATGACTCAAAATGATTTTGATTTCTTCTTGAGAAAATAATCTCTTCAGTCCATTTTGTCTGCAATTTTTTTTTATTTTTAAAAAAAAATGGTTTTATCCCTTGCAAAGGTGTATATGCGATTAGTTTGCACTTTGCAAAGGTGTCTGCAATTTTTTTTTTTTTTTTTGGGGGGGGGGGGGGGTGTTGTTTGTTCAGATTGCTCCTTCTTTGCCAGAAGCTCCATTCCAAAATGTTGGATTTACCTTAACTAATACAGAGTGCATGTTTAAAACGGCTCTTTTTAGGATTAAATGTTTTTATGATCTTGGAAAATTTCCCCTTATCCTCATCATTAGGTGATAATTCTAATTCACTAAATCACCAGCAGGAATTGATGCTATTTGCCATTGTCAGGGGCATTTTTTGAGCAGCTTCCCTTGGTGCTATTTTCATGTCTAGATCATGTTACATGTTTTCTGGTGCTATGTATTAGAATTTATGAATATGATTTCGTTTTGATGTGTGCGGCCAAAATTCATCCTAGTTGCTAAAAGCATGAAGTCTTTTTTCCTGTTGCAGGCTGAAAGGTATATGTTTTGTTGCTATTGACCCGACCAAATCTCTTTCAGAGCAAGGTCCGTTTGACATCTTGTTGCAGAAGGTAATAATTTCTAAAGCAATAACCTCCCTGTTGAATCAAGGTGTAGATCAAGGTCTTCTACATCTTTGTGTAAACAAACAATTAATTCCATTGTATTTGATGACTTTGTCCTCTTGCAGTTACCCGGAAAAGAATGGCGTCAAATTCTTGAGGTGGGTTACAATGTCTCTTTTTGTGACTTCTTTATTTTATCTTCTTGATGGGTATTGGTGAAGAACGAGTTGATAAATGTGAATGAGTGTTGCTTTATATATCACAGTGCTATTTATAATACATTGGGACAATTCAACACATAATAAAAATGGATGGTGTACAACTGCGTTGCTTTATGGTTTGAAACTTTACGTATTCAATGTAAGTTTGTAGAACGCCTGTTATTTAGTATGTGTCTCATCAATCAATATATGAAGTTTTGTTAGATGTTAGTTTACCAGTTGGGTTCAAGTTGTGTTAGATGTCTGATGAACTGCTTCATCTATCGGGTCATTGTGAAAGCTTTGAACCGATCATTATTATCATCATATCATGTAGTTTTCTGTACAATTTACAATTGTTGTATTCTTGCTACTAATACCTGGAAAATTTTTGCAGGATTATAGACTTGCACATCCTGAAGTTACTGTTCTTGATCCTCCAGATGCCATTCAACAGCTTCGCAATCGCCAGTCAATGTTGCGAGATGTTGCTGACTTGAACTTGTCCAACTTATATGGTAAGCTATTTGAGAGGTTCTTGTGAATGGGTAGTACAAATGGCATATTTTTCCTTTGAATTTCATTCCTTTTCCTCACATCATAACAAGGATAAATAACTGCAGGCACAATTGGAGTTCCAAGGCAATTGGTCATAAAAGAAGATGCATCATCAATCCCTGATTTAGTTTCTGAATCTGGACTATCACTTCCTCTTGGTATGATATGTTGACACTTCTAATACTTTGCATTTGCTTTTCACTAATCCACTTCTAGCGCTTTTATTACTTCCTTTTTCTAATATGTAATTCTTGAATACTTGCTAGCATTTTTAATTTTTTCTATCAACTGCCGTATGACTATAATCCTTTAAGATTACTGAAATTGATTCTTCAAAGCTCATTTTTTACCAGTGATATTCTTATGCCTTCATGTATTTACACAGTTGCAAAGCCATTGTATGCGGATGGAAGTGCAAAATCACATGAACTATCCCTTGCGTATGATCAATATTCCCTCAAGAAACTTGAACCACCCCTTGTTTTACAGGAGTTTGTGAACCATGGTAATCTAATGTCTTTTGCGTCATTTTACTTTTTCTTTTGCAGACTCATCTTATTCCATGTGGTCTCATTTTTATTTGCTATTCATAGGAGGTGTCCTCTTTAAAGTCTATGTTGTTGGGGACGCTGTAAAGGTTGTGAGGCGATTCTCATTACCAAATGTTACGAAACATGAACTCTCCAAAACTGCTGGCGTCTTCCATTTCCCAAGGGTATCTTGCGCAGCAGCTTCAGCGGATGATGCTGACCTAGCTCCAAGCATTGCAGGTAATCTATTTGGAATGAAAGCCTTTACTGTTTTCGAATTGAAAGAAAATACAAATGTGTATCTTATCTTAATAGTATAAAAGCCGTGTTCTCTTCTCCTTTGACATTGAATTGCACTTAAAAGCCGTGTTTAATGTTGCTACTCATGTATGTACTATCACTAAATCTTCTATTGTTCCCTTTCTATTACAGAGCTCCCTCCTCGGCCATTATTGGAGAAACTGGCTAAAGAACTTCGTCGACGACTGGTAAGCTTTTCTGATTTCCATTCATCCATGTTTTTAATTTCCTTTTGATCTCTTATTCCTCAACAGAGCTCCATTTCATTGTGCTTCTGCAGGGCCTCCGGCTGTTCAATCTAGATATCATCCGTGAACATGGGAACCAGAATAAGTTCTATGTTATCGACATTAATTACTTCCCTGGTAATTGACATCTCCTATTTTCTATCTCTTGCTCATACTCAATTCTTCAACTCGCATGATTTCATCAGTGATATTTTGACTTAGAAGTTGAAACTGAGCATATTTTTGTACCACGGACTCTTACATGGGATTGATAAACATACTACAGGCTACGGGAAAATGCCAGGGTACGAGCACATATTCACGGATTTCCTGCTGGGCCTGGTAGAGAGCAAGTACAAGAACTGCCGAGAGACCTTAACAAAGGTGAAGCAAAGCAAAGCCGAAGATGCCCAGTTCAAACTCGTGGTCTGATGTCTTCTCCATCGCGCCATTTAATTGCTCTGGGTGCAAATCACCGAAAGGCTCTCTCTCTTGTGAAGATGTGAAATCAGAGGAGGTGAACCTTACCTAAACCATGTATAGTTCGTGGCTGGAAGTTGTATGTGAATATGACGATGGACGAGTTTGGCTTTTCTGAGCCCACCCCAACTGTGTAGTTGAACACTTCCAGGCTCACAGCTGCTCCTGGATAATGTGGTGCCGATGTGCAGGCAGTGCAGCCCCAGAGCTTTTCTTTTCAGCATATGCTAACTCTTTATTTCTGCTCTTTGATTTATTTGGCCTTTATTATGTCTTTTTTGGTACAGTTCGATCGGTGGCTTTGATCTACGTATCATACCGAATCCAGTTAGTAACAGTAGATAATAATCTAATCTTTCAATTCATTATATCTACCTACATTCCTTGGGTCTTGACTTGAATGCCTACATTTGCTGATGACTGACTCTTGGTTTAGTCCGGTGCTTGCCTCTTGTGCTCAAGCTTTGTGATTGGATGGTTCTCCTTTCGGCCTTGAGCTCGAGTGTCATTGGTCCCATATTCGTTGCTAAGACAATCGTGCTGCTCATACTTTGAGTCTCTTAAGATCTTGCTCTTACACTATTTTGTATGATGTTTTGATTTTAAGTTAATGAATGATGTCTTTTCCATTAAAAAAAGGGGCCAAACCATTCAAGCCAACAAATCCTCCATACTTCTGGGTCATCGAACCAGCTGATGAGATCCCGGCATCGTTCTCAACTAGTGCCGATCATCAAGTTGGATGGCTAACCACACAGTAGAACTCCAGTTGCATTCCTTAGGTTCAAATGGAGTATATTACTTCATCTTTACCTGACATGATGATATATTCTCAAGCTCTGATGGTTGTTCATGGAAAATCTTGTAGATCCTCCTGTCACAAGCTCTGTGTTATGGAATTCAAGTACAAGCTTTGCTTGATTGTGACAGCACTGACAACAAAGTACACACAGAAAAAAGGTTTGGGCTAATTCCTCATAATTTGTTCTATGTGAGTGGGAACAAACATCCAACCAACCCAGCAATCAACACTGCAGTGACTGCACCATCCTCTCTTATTTCAAATTGCTTTCATACAACAACAACAACAACAACAACAAGCCTTTGCATTTGATGAACTTCACCATATGCAGATATTGAACACATTCATCATCTACACACTCACTTTGCACACAACTCCAGTACATACTAGAGACGATCTAGCACTCTAAAACCATACCAGATCACAAAATTCCAACACATATATAAATATATGATTGATTTTTGTCTTCAGGCCAACTGCTACTGATACTAACATTAGTTTAATCCCACTGTGAATCTATGATTCTTCTTCTGAATCCTTCCTGAACCAATTTATCCTCTCCAAGACACCTTTCAAGGCCAAATCGAAGGCATCTTCGAAGCTTCTACCGCGATCTTTGGACTCGAAATCTGCGTAAACAACGCGGGGGATCAATCTCAAGACCTCCTCTCGCATGTCTTCCACTTTAGCCTTTGGAATCGCGTTCAGCTCCTTCTCCACGCTGACCTTGCCGCTCTTCACGTCCTCGTGCTGTATGAAAACGGAGTACCTCGTGTAGTCGTCCGGAAAGTTCCACCGGTACTGCAAGTACGCCGATCGCGGGTGGAAGAACACCGGGATGCAGCCGGCGAGCATACAATCGAATGAAGATCGCCTCGTCATCGTGTCGCCGGGAGGCTGCAGGCAGAAGGTTGAGGTCTGGAACAGGTTCAGTATGCTCTCCGGATTGTCGCAGTTCTCCATGCCGAATTCGCAGAGGAGGAGGTTGCATTTCCCCGATGAGTTGCGGCATTGATCGATCAGCTCGCTCCGGATCGAATCGCTGATCTGAGGCCTCGGAGCGCCGGCGAAGGAGAAGAGGTACGGCCTTTTCTTGCGCCGGAGTGTTTTTTGCAATTGGCGCACTTCCTTGTCGCTGGAGGGATGGAACCACGTCGGATAGGGAATGCCGAGATCCGTGCTGTTCGGAGCGGTGCTGGCTTCGATTGTGAGGACCGTCAGGTTGTTTGATTCCGGTAGGAGCATGAAACGGTTCCCCCAATCGGAGGCGTCGTCCGTCTTCCGCCGGAAATCCCACGCAACCCTACCGGCTACAATGAAATGGTCCTTTCCATCCATAAACTGCCACTCCGGCGTCGACCGAAGCCACCTCGCGAGATCCACCGAGTCAGCGTCTCTGAGCGTGACATTCGAACTCCAGAGGTGGCGGCTGACGTCGAGGCCGGCGTAGTAGGGGACAAACACCGCCGTCGCCTTGGAGTAGTCATCGGTCAAGCACTCGTAACGCTTAATCCGCTCGTGGAAGATGATCTCGAGCGAGAACTGGTTCGTCCAGTACCAGCCTCCGCCAGATAAAATCTCACCGGAGGAGTTCGCCATTGGAGGCCCGAAGCCGGAATTGACAATGAACTTGCACATATGGATCCATTTGTTGAGAGTGCTGCAGTTACGAAGCAAATCCGAGTTAAATTTGGCCGGAATCCGTTGCACGTAGACGTAGCGGCCGAAACAGGGGTCGGAATTGAGTCCAGAACGGGCTAATTGCGGTTCAGGAATCCGGATTTGGCCGCTGCTGTTGGCGGTGGCGGTGGTGGTGATGAAGTAGAAATTGATGGAGGGGAGAGCGGGGCCGCCGTTGTTGGAGAAGAGGAAGAGGAGCCATAGGAGAGTAGAGCCGAAGATGACGATCCAGGAGGAGTAAGGGATTCGGCGGAATCCGGCATAGGGTTTGAGGTGGTGGTGGTCTTTGGTGGATGAAGGTAACATGGCGATGGAGATGGAGATGGAGGAGAAGATGACGATCCTGAAACTGGTTTGGGGGGAGACTGGTTTGGGGAGAAAGAGACGGGGAGGCTGAAAAGAGGGCAGAACTTGCGGGGTTTAATGGATTGACTGACTGATCAGCAATTTGTTTTCTACTATTAGGGTTGATACGGATCGCCATCATTGAATTTGGGGTGATTTCATCATGTGCCCACCGACATCAACCATGGAATAGAACTGCAATCTAGGGTTTGTCTTAATTCACCTCTCTTATTTTCCCTTGATTCAATCCAATATTTGCTGCAAAATCATTAATTTTTTTTAACAAGGAAGGATTTGGAAAGCCTCAGATACGACTGATACGCCAGACAATAATGTGACATAGACGAACAATACAGTCTGCAATAGAATTGACTTCACGGAAGATATGCCTAAAGGACACCACCGAAATAGCTAAACCGGTAGTTGGATGTCAAAAATGAGCATTTCAATCTCCCACGGACATTGTCAGGTGTCGTTGACAGTATTGTTGAGGGCAAGATTATCCCCTTCTAGCACCACCTATTGAAGATCGAACTCTTTAGCAACTAGAACACCGACATGAATTGTCAGGTCCTCCGCCTCCAATGCGGACTACAGAAAAAAGCTTCCGACGCTAAAACCTTACTAAGATGGTCCCTGATCACAAAATTGATCTTCGACCCGTCAAAATTGATCTTGAAGGCTCCGTCTGGTGGTGGTTCCCATTTGATGTTTTTCTTCCTTCTTGGTCTAGATCATGGATGCCTCGTGTTTGACTCTACTATACCATAGTCATTTGTGTTCTTTTTCTTCTCTCCGTTGTGTAGCTAGTGTGTAATGTATTGCTTCCAGTTATGTAGTTGCATCACCATTAATATTTTCTTTGTGTTCTTTTTCTTCTCTCCGTTGTGTAGCTAGTGTGTAATGTATTGCTTCCAGTTATGTAGTTGCATCACCATTAATATTTTCTTTGCTGAGTGAACAAAACTTCAGCTTTTCGTTTTTCTTGCACTGATTCATTTTTAGGCCTCAATTGGTTAAACTAGTATGTGACTCGCACCTTAGACTCATGTTTATTAAAATTTATCAAGAGGAATGTTTTTATAATATACTCCCTCCGTTTGGCAAAACATGTCGTTTACTATTCACGCACGCTTTTTTAGAATGATCAAAACTATATAAAATATTTATTTTTATAAATTTTATTAACAAGTTTGTACTTATTAATAATAACTACGAAACTGTTAAAAAATTATTAAAAAACTAGATATTTTATATAGTTTTTATCCCCTAAAAAAGCGTACGTAAATAGTAAAGTGACATGTTTTGCCGAACGGAGGGAGTACCATTTAAAAAAATCTAATTAAGTAATTAGCCCCTTCTAAAAATTAATTAGGTCTTCTGACCCCATTTAGTCTCGTGTTCAATCTCTCGCCCTGTCTAATGTTCTTCCTCCATCTAATATTCTCCTTACTTATTTTTCGCGAATTTGTCTTATGTAATTTGTAAACGATCAGAATCTTGTCATCTTTCTTTTGGTTTGCTTTTTGCCAGTTTTTCCAAGTAGCTTTTACTCTTCCCTCTATTTCTTGGGGCGAAGAGATTGATCTATTGTCGTTGAATGTTACTTGATTTATGAAAAACCATGTTAGCCAACAATTTACAGTTAATTGTTCATTTTCTTCTTTGATAAGCTTTTCCCCTAACTCTCTCATGATCTCTTTAATGTCCATTGTTGTCTCTATAATGGGATTCGTAATATCTTCCAACTTCCGAGAGTGAAGGCAAGATCTTTTAAACAATCCACACTTGATGAACATGTATCCTCATCTTCCATTTGTGCATCACAAAAAGGACAACCATTCGGGATAGGTATCCCCATGTTAGTTAACCTTCCCTTTGTTGAAAATCCATTTTGACAGAGTTTCCACATAAAGTTTTTAACTTTTGATAAAGTGTTTAGTTTCCAAACCCAGTAGTTTGGGTCAGGGCACTTCTATGTCCGAATTTGTTATGATTTTCATGGCGCTTGCCGTTGTAAACCATCCAATATTGTCAGGGCACTAGTATAGTCTATCCGAAATTGGGTTGATTGATAGTGGTATGTCCATTATTTCCTTTACAATGTTTGTATCCAAGTCTTGTTCAGTTTTTCCTTCCACCATACCCCCCCCCCAATTATATACTCACTGACTCGGGTATTGGGAAGGATTTGCTGGTTTGAGTTGATTCTTTTTTTAAAGGTTATAGTAAGACCCATTTGTCTTCCTAGATTCTAACAAATTTTCATCTCCTATAGTCCAAATGAGACCTGATTTGAATTTATCTATTAGAAAGTTGGCTTTTTGCCACTGCTAAGAGACATTACGTTTCTACTTATAGTTTAGGATGCCAATTTCCTTCATGTATTTGTATCTTATAATCTCTATACAGTAGTTGTTTGGTTATGCTAGCGTTTTCCACAACAATTTCATTTGGAGAGCTTCATTCATGTATTTAGATTTCCTTATTCCCAATCTACCTTTTCTTTCTGGTTTACAAATTCTGTGTGAGCTGATGTGTGGTATGTGTTGCACATCTTTGTTCCAAAAGAAGATTCTATTTACTTGATCCATTTCTTTATGGATGCTGGTAGGGAGTATAAAACTTTGCATTGTATATAGTGGTTTAGCTACCAGATTTGAGTTGATTAGGATTGATCGTCCATGTTGTGAGAGAGCATTAACTCTCCATTTTGTCAGTTGATCATTCGATTTACATACAATATTCTCAAATGTCTCCTTATTTACTTTGTCATTGATTATAGGGCATCCGAGATAACTTTCTAATGCTCTGGTGTGCGGGATTTGAACGTTTTCTATCAAATAAAATAAATGCATATATTGACACTCACTTCATGCCTTAGTTTTATTTTATTTTATTTTTCTTATTTTTGGATTTATAAATTAAAACATCCCAACTTGGAGCCACGACACGAGATATTGTACGTGTATTTTTTTTTAACCGAAAAAAATTTGGCAATAGGGCAGCCCCTATATGCCAAGAGCATCCAAACGGATGAGATTGCGAAGCATAGAATCGTCAGGTGTAGCAGTACCTGAGAAGCAAGATCCAGATGCGATAGACGGTCCGCAACACGGTTTGCTTCCCTATAGACATGACGAATCTCGAATGTTCGGAAGAAACTTAAGGAGACTAGAGTGTCGGAGACAATCATATCAGAATCTCCAGAAGGCATCCCAAAACCTTTAAGGCTATTGATAATGGTGAGGTTGTCACCCTCGATTACTAGGTTAGTTATGTTTAGGTCTCGTGCCGCTATGATCCCTTTCCAAAGTGTGAAACCGTCAGAACCAGCAATAGAGGAAACGGGAGAAGGCCCAACACCCAAAAAAATCGGGGTACCTGTATGGTTTCTGATAATGAATCCATAGGAGCCCTTTGATAACGAAGAAAGGGCTCCATCGAAATTGAGTTTATATGTGTCTGTTTGCTTTCTTTCTCTTACCTTTTGGTATGGGTTGATTTATTCTCTCGTTTGGCTGATCATTTAAAATATTGTCGTGATGTTTGGAATGGTTCCACAAAAAGTTCTGTTCCTTTATGAAAGTTGCTATGCTTGTAATGTTCGGATTAATGTTATCAAATAGCGATTTGTTGCGAAAATACCAAATACTCCACCATGTGAAAGCTAGTTTATTGAATCGAGATATTCCTATTTCTTCTTTGATGTCTCGGATGGTACTGTTTAAGTCAGTTCCTTGGGTAAAGCATCTATTTAGTATCATTATTAGCGATGGATCCATAGTTGATATTGTGGCTCGCGAGATGGGACAATCCCAAAGGAGATGGATGAGGTCTTCGTAATTTGAGTCACAGTGGGGGCAGGTGGTCGGAATTCCCAAACCACGAGAAGCAAGTCTGACTGACGTGGGAACACCGTTTTTTGTGATCTTCCAAAGTAGAGTTTTGACCTTAGGCAGTACATCAAGGTTCCAAATCCATTTCATGTCCGTTTTTTGATGGTGTTTCGTAGTATTGATCATTGTTATTGCAGAGCTTGTAGAAAACCAACCATTTTTACTCAATTTCCAATAAAGCCTGTCAATGTGAATATTTTTTGGGATCGGGGTCATTAATATAGAATCTATTGTTTCTCTTGATTGTATGTTTTGAATGGTATTGCGTAGTTTTGTAGTATTCCATGACTTGTCATCTTATAAGAATTGTGATATTGTTGCTTTAGTATCAAATTGTTGATCATTTGTGATCATTGTGATTAGGGGAGAATTGCCGAACCAATGGTCCATCCAGAAATTAATGCTTTCACCATTTTCAATAGACCAACAGATTCCTTCCTTAAAAAGCGATAGTAATTTTATAAGTTGTGTCCATTGCCAAGAGGTATCACTTTTTCTTTGATATTTTAAAATATTTTGGTCTTTGAGGTATTTTTCTGTGATTAGAGAAACCCAAGGATTGTTGGTCTTTGAGATATTGTACGTGTATAAATTTTACAATTTTACCACCCAAACAACCCCTAAACTAACCAACAATTAAAAAAAAAATTTTTTTTAACGAGGGTAACCCACCTTGGGTGGCAAACCCCGGACACGTGACCAGGGGCGGCCACAGGGGGGTGTGCGGGGGGGCGGCCGCCCCACCCTCCGGCGACAGAGTTTTGTAGTATTTTAAAAAAAAATAAAAAAAAAATGTGAAAAGAAACACAAAAGTTGTCTAGCTTAGTTGGTAAAAGGAGGGTAGGAAATATAAGGGAGGTAAGAGGTCAAGGGTTCAAATCTCATACCTTACTTTTTTGCACTACTTTTTACTCCTACCAAATTTTCCCTATTATAAATGTCATATTTAAATCAAATTTTTTTATTTTTCTTTTAATATTTTCATAAGATTATTCATTATGTTACACATATTTTAAAAAAAAAACTTCTACTTTTTACTTCTATGAATTTTTTTACTATCAATGTCATATGTAAACCCCAATTTATGAGTTTCTTGGCTATATTTTTCTTCTAATATTTTCATAAGATTATTCGTTATGTTACACATATATTTTAAAAAATTCTTCTAATTTTTACTTCTATGAATTTTTTTTACTATCAATGACATATTTAAACCACAATTTATGAGGTTTTTTTGTCATACTTTTGAATCCTATCATTTTTTTCCATTTACCAATGACAAATTCTTTAAAAATTTTATAATTTTCTTTCAATATTTTAAAAAAAATCTTAATCATGGTACACACTTATATAAATTATAAAATTATTGTATGAAAATTTGTAATAAAATATCATATTTATACCACAATATATTGTTTTCTTTCAATATATTTTATAAAAATTTCTTTATTATATATACCGAGAAAAAAAAATTTCCCGACCAAAAATTTCGCCCCCCCTCTAGCGATTCCTGCGGCCGCCACTGCACGTGACACAGCCGGTAAGAATCACGCGTCAGTAAATCAGCTTGCGCCGACCGACTAGACCCAATTGTAGAAAAATGTTGTACATACAGTCATATAGACTAGTGTTTTTTGGTATTAAAACTTTAGTAGCCCTCTGCCGACTAGTGAGTATCCAGCAGTACGTATATAGAGCTCCACACATGGCCTCGGCCCCGCCATCTGGTAGAGTCTTTAATAGCCTCCATTCCTACTTGCAGTTGCAGATGATCGATGTTATTCAGTCTCGTGATCTTTAGACAGATCTGTCGGGTAAGGCAGCAACTCTTACGTGTTACGACTTACTCGGTCTGGCCCCAAATGTTGCCCAATTTCTGTAATTTTATTTGGCCATCATTCATTTATCTGTTCAATATGAGTACTTAACCTGACAAATTACCCAAATACCTCTACCATGTGAAGATGCGGTTTGTTAGGTCTACACACCCGACACGACACACTCTATAATCTATATGGTGTCAAAAATACGTACGTACATTTCCTTTATGGTTTGGGCCTATGGGCTGCCCAATCAAAGTACCCAACATATGCCCTCCTCTTTATGAAGGTGGGCTTTTTCTTCTTCTTTTTCGGATTGAGTTTTTTTTTTTTTTTTTTTTTTTTTTGAAAAAGATTTAAAGTGTAAGCACAACATTTTAGAGTAAACTTTAACAAAAGGGTTAAAGCATGTATATACCATGAATGATTCAAGATCTAAAACTAAAGTGGAAAAGTGTTACTACTATTATATACCCTTTTTATTTGCTCTATATGGATTTTCCTAACAAATTGCACATTTTTCTTTAAGAAAATCATCAAATATACGCTCATACTTCTGATTATTATTCTACTTTTTTTTATTATTAAAAAATATACTATTTGAATCAGAGAAGCGTTATTCTAGTTAAGGATTCTAGTTTGGACTTGGGGTCTTATTCTTCACCGTTTTCAAGTTCGTGCTCTCGATACTTCCTACTCCTATTTTTCCCTTGCTTGCATAACCTATTTGTGTCATTTGTCTTTTGTCTATCTCTCATTGCTATTTTATCTAGGGGTGGGCATGGGACGGGACAGGACGGGATTGGGGTAGTCCCGCGTCCCGTCCTGCGTATTTTTTGCGGGACGGGATCGGGACGGGATTGAATATATTTTTTTCAAATCCCGCCGGGTCTTATCCCTCTCGAGACGGAACGGGACGGGATTTGTCCCTCGTAAAAAAAGATTAAAATACAATCTAAAAATAACAAGTAGAAATTAAGTTACAAATGAGGTACAAATTGAAATTATGCATAATAATGTCATTGCATAAAAAAAAACAACGGTAGACAAGCTCGCACAAATTAAAGCATTACAAATCCGAAACCCCATTATAAATTGAAATCAAAGATTGAATATACAGTAGCAGTGTAGCACTAGCAAATTTCACAGTAGGCATTAGCATTACCAAGTTATCTCACTGTAATGTACTATCAAATCCGGAATCCGGAATCCGAAAATACAGTAGCACTAGCATTACAAATTTGAATAAGAAAAAAAAAATTCTAGTGCTACTGTAATCCCATTATAGTTTACTATGAATAACTATAACTATAAATATAACTATATATATATATGCGGGACGGGACGGGATTTGAATTCTCCGTCCCGCGTCCCGTCCCGCGTAATTTTTGCGGGACGGAATTATTTTTTTTTTCCTAAATCCCATCGGGATCGGGACGAGATACGGGACATGATTTACGGGATTTGTGCCCACCCCTAATTTTATATGTGTCCATTTGTATTACTCTTTTCGGTCAGTACTTAAAAACATTTGCTCGACTCAATCGGAAAAATAGTGTACACACTTTGACCTCCGAATATTCCTTCTATGAGTGGGATAGTTGGACTTTTTATGTTGTTGTTGTTGAACGCAACCAATTAATAATTCTAACAAAAAATTTTGAAGTAAATCTTAAAAATCTACTCCCTCCGAACCAAAATACATGTCGTTTGACTTTTCATCACGTATTTTAAAAACTAAATAATATATAAAATATCAATTTTTTTTTGATTTTTTTTTAAAAGTTGGTAATAACTCTAGAAAAGGGAGTATGAAAAAGAGGATTGTTGTGTCATGTGTGGTAGGAAGGGCAGTGCAGAGGATTTGAAGTATGAACTGTTTATTTTTTTTTGGTGCAAAGGAGGGCTGAGCCCTATATTATTAACTGGGAGAAATTAAATTGATTCCCCACCAGAAACGAAGGAGGGCTGAGCCCTATATCCGGCATCACATTAAAAATAAGCAAAGGGTTCGTCATGTACACCGCGAAATTTGCAAGCGCGTCCGCTGCCACGTTTACCTGTCTCCGGATATGACAGGCCTTCGCTTCCCACTCCATGCTTTGAAACATGGATCGGCACTGGCTGATGAGCTGGCTATTCTCCCCCACTGGAGTTCCAATCTCTTGAATCTGAGTGCATATGTTGGCATTGTCCAATTCCACCACAATCTTCAACGCCCCCATGTCCTTAGCTACCTACAAACCTCTCAGTAGAGCCCAAGCTTCTGCCTTCTCCGCTAAGCAGAAACCGCATTTGAGGGCAAAGCCTTTGACAAAAGCCCCCCTGTGATCCCTGATGACTCCTCCTCCACCTGCAGGCCCTGGATTCCCTTTTGATGCCCCATCAGTGTTTAATTTTAGCTACCCTTCCTCCGGAGGTTCCCATCCCGCTCTCGACTCTCCACCTTGCACGCCTCTGGCTCCACCCGTTCTGCCTTCCCTCTCTACAGCGCGACGGTACCATGAGACCTGTTGCCACACATGGTCTGCAATCCCCTGCACCCGCTCATTCCCTTGGAAGACCAGCTCGTTCCGAGCTTTCCAGGAAAGCCAAAGCATAGTGACGAACATTGCAGACCATCTATCCTCCTTCTGTACGTTCCAAAAGATCCAATCTTGAACATCCATAGTTCGGAAGAAACCTGGTGGAAGGTTATCATTTCCAATCAACCTCCAGGCGGAATTTATGACGTCACAATCTCTCAACAAATGTAAAGTCGTCTCCTCCAATCCACACCTTGGGCAAGCTGCGAACTGGGATAAATGGCGCCTCACTCGGTTTGCATTACATAGAATTGCATTGTGAGCCGCCAAGTAAGCAAATGTGCGTGCCCGCTGCTGAGCAGGCGCTCGCCAAATATGCTTCCAACCAGGAGCTTTAGGCAGCCCCTGCGCGCCCCTTATGAGCCCTAATGCCGACCCTGTGGTAAATCGTCCTGAAGACGAATGTGCCCAATAGTAACGATCGGCCTCCTCTCCTTCCGGAATCACTTGAATTGCCCTCAGCTTCTGGCTTGTTAAGTCCGATATGTGGGGGGTGATGGCCTCCCACCTCCAATCATCAACATCCCACATTTCCTCTACTGTCTTGCCAATTTCACCTTCAGGGACATCTTGTGTCGCGACGTCCATCAAGGGACTCTCCTGCAGCCAAGGATGCATCCAGAAAAGTGTGCGTCGACCATTCCCGACATCCACCCGGATCCCCGGCGTCAGAACCGTTGCTCCATGAACCACACCCTTCCAAACTGTCGAGCTCCTTGGCCGAAAGCTGAACATGTCCACATCGACTCGACTCCCGCAGTATTTGCCTCTAATCACTCTACTCCAAAGCGAGCTTGGTTCTTGGAGCAAACGCCACCCTAACTTAGCAAGTGTGGCTTGATTAGCCAACCTCATTTGCCTCACCCCCAAACCCCCTTCCTTTGTAGGTGCGTAAATTATTTCCTTCCTAAGCAAAGGAATCCGACGGGTTTCCGGCGTCGAACCCCAAATAAATCGCCTCACCTCCTTATCCATGTCATCACATATCCTCCGCGGCAACATAGTCGACTGCATCGAATAGAGGGGCAGGCTGGTCAAAACCGACTTGGCCAAGGTGACTCTTCCAGCTAAGGAGAGCGTTCTTTGCTTCCAACCATTAAGTCTAGACTTAATCTTTTCCAGCAAATAGGCATGCCTTTCAGTTGTCATCCGATTGTCTCCTGTTGGGACACCAAGGTAGTTCCCAAACTCCGTGGCGATGGGCATCGAGAGATCCCCGCTAATCTCCTGTTTTGTAGCCGCTTGTACATTTCGAGAGAAGAAGATCGAACTCTTCTCATAACTCACCTTCTCCCCCGACTCCCTGCAAAACCTTTCCAAGCATTCCTTAACTACTCTCCCCTGAGCCGAAGTAGCCTCTCCGAACAAGACCAGATCATCGGCAAAAAACAAATGGGACAATTGCACGCCCCCCACACAAATTGGTTTCCAGTGACCCATTTCTACTGCGTCCTGGATGATATGGGCGAGGTACTCCATACAAAGCACAAAAAGGTAAGGTGAAAGCGGATCTCCTTGTCGAATCCCCCTTGACGGCTTGAAGGATCCCGCCCGCTCTCCATTCCACAGAACCGACGTAGACCCCCTCGTTTGGCATTGCATAATGAATTCCACAAGCTTTCCGGGCAGCTGCGCCTTAACCAGTATACTCCGAAGAAATTCCCAATTGATTCGGTCATATGCCTTCTCCAAGTCGACCTTTATTATCATCCATTTCCTCCTCCTCCTTTCAGACATCGAATGCAAAACTTCCCGTACTACAACTATATTATCGATTATCTGTCTCCCCGGGATAAAACTTGATTGAGTTGGAGAGACTAAAATCGGCAGCACTGGTTTCAACCTCTTCACCACCAACTTTGTAGCAATCTCGAAGATCACGTTTAAGAGCGAAATCGATCGAAGCTGCTTTGGCGATGCCGGATTCGCAATCTTCGGGATGAGGACCATCAGCGCATCCCCTAGGCCATTCACGTCCTGTCCCTCGTTGAGGACTTTCATGATCATCTCACATACTTGGGCGCCAACTACACCCCAGTTTTTCTGGTATAACAGAGCCGGGAACCCGTCCGGGCCTGGGGCCTTATACGGTCCCATCTTCCTTACTACCGGCCAGACCTCTGACGCATTGAAAGGCTCCGACAAAGCTCCCACCAGCCCACTCTCGATCACTGGAAAGGTATGTCTTACACCCAGCAGCTCCTGGATCTGTTCTATACTTTCTGCCGTGTAAAGTGATTTGAAAAAGTTCACCACAGTACTCTTAACCGTTGAGGGGTCTTCAATCCAAACCTCCGCCTCGTCCTGAATTGCAAGGATTTTATTAGCTCTGCATCTCACCACCGTGGCCAAGTGGAAATAGTGCGTATTTCTATCCCCGTCAAGTAGGAAGCTCGTACGGGATTTTTGAAACCACAAATGTTGTTCCTCCTGTAAGACCTCTTCCAATTCAGTGCAGAGCTGACCTTCCAATCTCACCAGATGATTCGCGCTGCTCACTGCTAGTTTGAGCCGCACCCACATTATTCTCCTCTCAAGTCTCCTTTTCTTTTTGAAAATATTACCGAAAACCTCTTTGTTCCATTGCCCCAAGTCTACTGCTAGCGCTTTTAAAGCAGTGTTCACCTCAGCATCCCTTGACCACTTAGATTCAAGAAGATCTCCAAAGCTATCATGAAGCTTCCAGGCGGACTGAAATCGGAATGGTTTCTCTCCTCTATTACCCTCCTCCAACGGAAGCAATTCTAATAGGATCGGAGCATGATCCGAATATGGTGCAATGAGATGACGCACAGCAGCTTCTGAGAACCGAAGGCGCCAACTTGGGTTACAAAGAGCCCTATCGAGCCTTGCCGCTACTCTTGTGTCAGAGTTCCTTCCCCTCCACCAGGTGTAGGGAGCCCCAGAGAACCCCAAATCAATCAAGTTCATCGAATCCACCTATTCGCTGAACGCTCTCGTTGACCTGTTCGACCCAACCGATGATCCCGGAGTTCTTTCCTGGTTGTTTAGAGTTGCATTAAAATCTCATGCGAGTACCCAAGGGCGAGTATTGTGGCTAGCAAACTCCATCAAACTCCGCCATAGATCGAGTCTTCTCTCATGAACCGGGGCTGCGTACACTGCCGATAGGACCCAGGGTTCTTCCCCCCGTCTATGGATATCCAAAGTTATGTGCTGCGGATGACGAACTAAAACAGATACCCCAACCTCACTCGTTCTCTATAGCATCCAGATTCCTTCAGAGAAGCCAACAACTTCCATACGTTCACAGCCATCAAATCCTATTCTCCAACACACCCTATCCGCCGTATCACCACTAATTCTTGGCTCCACCAGAATCAATACCTGCGGGTCATGGGACCGAATTATCTCCTGAAGCGCCCTGAGGAAGGCATTGCTGCCTGCGCCATTAGTATTCCAAGCTACAATTCTAAGATTCATCATATTAACCAATGTGAGTTGTAAGGCCCTGAACACCGTATCACTCGGCATCTGCATAGCACTTGCGAAAGCATGAGCCGCCCCATCAAGGCGCTCAATTGCCGTATTGAGCGATTGGGGCACCCAGGCCCGACAAAGGATCGATTGTTGATCCGTTAACATCGGTAGCAATTCCACTTGAACTCGAGTCGCTATCCATGGCGGAACTACCAGGAAGGGACCCATCCGGCGGTTCGACATTAGGAAGCTTCTCTGGGTTCGGACAGGAACTATAGTGACTAACGACCCCTGATCCATCGCACCCCACCCTAGAAAGCTCTTGGTCGGATGGTTCACTGGCTTTTGAGGTGCGTAGGTTGTCGTGGTGAGACGGAATTGGGGATGCTTTGGGATGGCCTTGGGAGGTCATTTGGTGGATTTGGGAAGCTTGTTCCTTTCCTTGATTAAGGACCATCAACGTATCTACCCCGGACACAATCTCCTTGAAGACTTTCCTATTCTTTCCTTTGTTTTTATTTATGCTAGAATTTCTAATTGTAAGGATAGAATATCCCTTTGACTTTCCACCTTTACCCCCCGGGTTGACATTCTCCTTCCCACGGGTCACTCTCTTTCCTATAACTGAATTAACCACCTCCACATTGGAAATATTATCTTTTGGAGTGTTGCCTTGAGAATCTCCTCCAGAGATCTCCGTATCCCCATCCTTCCTAATCTCCTGCTCCCCTTCCAAGATTGACAAAGCTGCGAATCTTGAGGATTGGCCAAATCCCGTGGATTTCGGCGGATCCGAGATCTTTCCACGCCCCCTGTTTTGCTCCGGTTCTCCTTTCCGGCCTCCCTCCCCGACGCCGTAACCTTCTCACCACCAGCTGATATTCGCTTGCTGCCTTCCTCTCTTCCGAGGGCGGCCTCATGACCCTGTTGAGCCCCTGCAGATCTTTCCCCTCTTCGTCTGTTAGGTTTCTTCGCTTGCATCCAGTCTCCATAAGCTCCCTCAACCGATGTACCCTCCGGCCTACTCGCCTCCAACGTCTCTTTGCTCCGACTCTCACACTTGTCAGCACTGTGCCCCACCCAACCACATCCAAAGCAAACCATACGGAGGCCTTCATACTGGATTGGCCACACCTTACCATCTAAATGGAACTTTGACAGTAGCGGCTTTGTTAAGTCTACCTCCACACTCAATCTTGCAAACTGTCCCCTTTCTGCCGAAGCTGTCGTATTGTCAATGCGAAGCACTCTCCCAATCTTCCTGCCAATCATTCTCAGAAATCGTTCATCGAAATATTCGATGTTCAAGCATGGTATCCGCACCCACACCATCAACTTTGTAATGCTTGCCGCACTAGCATCGAATTTGGGAACCCACTTACGGATAGTTAAGTAGTTGTCTCCAAGCATCCATGGGCCCTCCATCAACACATGGTTGTAGTCTGTCTGATTGGCGAACCGAGCCACATAGTAGTCATTGCCTAGATCAATCAGGGTGAACGGGGCCTTTAGAGCCCATTTCTGAGATAGTCGCCTGTGCAGCTGCATATATCCCGGTCCCTTGTCAAACATCTTGATGATTAAGGTATCCTTCCATGGCCTCCATAACTCTTCTTTCTCTGCCTTGCTCAGCGTGATTGTGGGGCACAAGGGATCGTCGCTCTCTGGTGCCACATCATCCTCCGCTACATAGTCAGCAACATCAACATCTACGATGCCTGGGCCGGAATGAATCACTGCATGACTCTCTTGCTGTCCTGCCATCAACTTATCTTTGAAACTTAACCCCGAGCCACTAGCAGTCTTTGATGGGTCTGGAGAAACCTCACCACCTTTGCTACCCGCACCGGCTGGCGTCCCTCCAGTCCCCTGGCCCGTCTCCGCCTCCGTCCCTCCGCTACTGTTCCAGTCGCGATCTTTCTCTTTCTCCGTATCCATTCTCTAAGCAATTGCACGTCTGATCTCTCAAATCAACCATCCGTGCAACATTTTTTTTGTTTGTTTTTTATAGTATGAACTGTTTATTAAAGTGAACTATTCCACAATTTTAATTTTAAGAACAACCCCATGATTACCGGGTTAACTGATTGATCTGTGCCGATTAAATATGATAAATGAATATTATCAAAGTAGCTTTTGTTGGTTTATTTTCCTTTAAGTAGCCTCTTTTCTTCCTCATTTTACTCATATATAGAAGCATTTGTACCGACACAAGGTGGTTATGAACAAGTGTTTACTTGTATTTTTTTCACCACGAATTAATAATGGACCTTGTACTTCTTTTTTTTTAATTTTTTTTTTACAGTAGGCAAAGTTTAGGATACTTCTAAGTATTCATGATCATCAAGCATGATGATGTTCTGGAATTCACAACTATAGTTTAAGATAGAATTACAGCTCAGTTGAGATTTTGCAATAAAGTCTGCTGCGCTATTCGCCTCTCTGTAGCAGTGTTGGAATTTGATAAAATCAAAGTCTTTGCTCATAGTCTAAATTTCTTTCACCATTTGTGTAATCTCCCACGATGAGTTGTTTTCATGGTTGATGGCATTGATAACAATTGCACAGTCACCTTCAATGATGATTTTCTGTAATCCGAGTTCTGCTGCCAGTCTTATACCTGCAAGTATTGCAAGACATTCTGTTTGAACGGCAGAATATGTTTGACCATTACATTTATGTATTTTAAATATTTGACCCTGGTTGTTTCTAATGATACAACCGATTTGAGATTGTATACCATTTTTTACAGAAGCATCTACATTTATTTTAACGATATTTTTAGGCGGGTATTTCCAGTTCAACATTTGACGAGGTCTAGTGTGCTTTGGTGGGTTGATTTTTATTTCCTCTTTTTTCCAACACGATATTTTGTCAATAGTGTGAATGAGAGTGTAAGCTACATTGTTGTTAGAGTTTCTTTTGAAAATGATGTTATTACGAAGCTCCCAGATTGTGTGCCATAAATGGCAAAGGTCTGTGAAATCTTTATTTTGGTTTTTAGTGTTTAAAATATTTTCAGAGATATTGTTTGTTAGATCTGGAATATAAAATGATTTGTGTAATTTGATGCCTAGGTTTTGGATAAGTGATCTGGTAGTCTGACATTTAAAAAATAGGTGATTTGCGTCCTCCGGTTCAGAGTTGCAAAGCGAGCAGGTGCTAGGGACTCTATTTATGTATCTATTTAAGCGCTCAGTGGTGGGTAAGATATCAAGTATAGTTTTCCAAATGAAGTTTTTAATGTTTGGGGCGATATTTAGTTTCCAAATCCAGTCTCCAGAGATATTACTGATGTTTTTGTTGTTGAAGAGGGAAGAAGTAGATTTGACATTAAACGTTCCATTATTATTGTATATCCAGATTAGTCTGTCTTGAATATCAATTTTAGGGATGTAAATGTTTGATATCATTTGAGCAATGTGGGATGGGAAAATGTTATTTAATTTGTTGGTATCCCAAGTGTTAGAATTTGTAAAGAGATCACAAACTTTTAGGTTAGGATTCTGGTCATTTCTAAAGATTTCTAGTTTTTGTGCATTTATCCAGATATCAGACCAGACATTAATGGTTTTGCCGTTGCCAACCAGCCAAAGTAAACCTTTGGAGAAAGTGTCTCTGATGTTTAAGAGTCGTCCAAATTGCCACGAAGTTTTTGTTTTGTTTCTTTCCATTAATGGTTCTTTAGAGAGATATTTTTCAGTGATAATTTTTGACCAAATGTTGTTGGGATCTGCTATTATTCTCCAAAGAAGTTTCATTTGCATGCCTAAGTTGATTTGTTCTGCAGTTTTGAAGCCTAGGCCGCCATTCTTTTTAGGAGTACATAGCCGTTCCCAGCTAATTAGTGGGTGATAATTATCAGATTGGAGTTTATTCCAAAAAAAGTTTTTGTTGATTTGGTCAATTTTATCAAGAATTCCTTTTGGAAGGAGGAAGGATTGCATAAGATAGTTGGTTTTGGAATTGAGGTTGGCTTGAATAAGGACAGATCTTCCGGCTTGAGAGGGGGTGTTTGATTTCCATTTAGATAGTTGTTTTTTTAGGCTTGTAATAGCTTCATCAAATAAATTGTTGTTTACTCTGCCACTAATGAGTGGTATTCCAAGGTATTTTTCTAAGGTTTTAGTGGCAGGGATATTTAATTGTTGAGCAAGGCTCTGAGCTTTTTGAGGAGAGATGTTTTTTGAGACTTGTAAAGAACTTTTGTTGTAATTTATAGAGAGACCTGATATGTTACAAAAGTTGTTTAATAGGTTTTTAATTGTGTGAAGACTTAGATCATTAGCATTTCCAAATATGAGTGTATAATCTGCAAAGGATAGAAATGGGATAGGATGACCGTCATTTGTTAATTTGATTCCAATTAATGGATCAACTTCCGATGATTCTTGTTGTATCATTCTGGCTAGAAGTTCCATGACTATGACAAAAATGTAAGGTGCAAGAGGATCTCCTTGCCGTATAACTTGATAAGTACGGAAAGTTTTGTTAGGTAAGTTGTTAACTAGAACTGAGAAGTTGGTTTTGGTTAAGCATGTCATGACCCATTTTATCCGTTTTTGATGAAATCCAAATTTAGTTAGTACAATATGTATGTAATTCCAATTTATTTTATCATAAGCTTTTTCCATGTCTAATTTAACCGCCATCCATCCATTTTTTCCTTTTTTGTTATGAAAGGAGTGAAATACCTCATGGGCTATTAAAATGTTATCTTGAATATTTCTTCCCTGAATAAAGGCTCCCTGGAATGGGTTGATGATACGGGGTAAGATCGGTTTCAGACGGTTAGCTAAGAGTTTAGAGATGATTTTGTAGATAGTATTACAAAGACTAATGGGGCGGTAATGGTTAATATTGGTAGGGTTATCGACTTTTGGAATGAGTGCAATAAATGTTGTGTTTACCTCATTAAGAAGAATACCTGAATGGAAAAAGGATTTGATAGCTTTGCATAGTAGGCTGCCCACAATATTCCAATATTTTTTATAAAATTCGGGTGGGAAGCCATCAGGGCCAGGAGATTTGTCTTCTTTCATTGAGAATAGGGTATCTTTAATTTCTTTGTCTGAGAAAGGTTGAATTAGGGTAGAGTTTTCGGAATCAGTGATTGTGGGATTTATTAAGTTTGGGAAGTAAGTGTTATTATTGGTTATTTCATTGTTTGAGATGAATCTTCCAGCTAGTTCCTTCGTAATTTCGTCTCTGATTTGATTTTCATCTTCAATTACTAAACCGCTTTTATTTGTAAAATTACGAGTAGTATTTTTTGAATTTTTGATTTTTGCTATTGATTGATAATATTTTGTGTTTCTATCCCCAAAATTAAGGAAATTAGATTTGGCTCTCTGTTTCCAGAATGAATCATTAAAGTTCATGAGTGATTCACGTTTATTTAGTAATCTTTGTCTTTTATTAGTTGTGGTATTATTATAGTTTCCCATAATCTGTTGTGTTTGTAATAATAAAAGTTGATCTTCAATGTCTTTTAATTGTCTTAAATTGTTATTCGGATGTGATTTGCACCAAATTTTTGTATTTTTCTTAATCAGTTTTTGTTTTTGTAAAAGTGTAAACATGAATGATCCGTAAAGTTTATTTTGCCAGGTTGATTTAACTAGTTTATTGTAGTTGTCGTTTTTTGTCCATGACATTTCAAATTTAAAAGGTGATCCTGTTCTGATTGGTTTTATTCCAATTGAAATTGATATTAGAGAATGGTCAGAGTTTGTAAATGGGTGGTTGTGAACTGTTAGGTTGGGGAAGTGATTTGAGATGTTTGTATGGATCATAATCCTATCTAGCCGTTCATAGATATTATTAATAGGGTTTTGACTTTTTCTCCAAGTTACTGGACTTCCAGTATAGGGAATTGTGTGAATATCCAGTTCTTACCTGATTTGTTGGATCCTGGTAAATCTGCTATTTTGTGGGATTGTTCCCCCTATCTTTTCATTGGATAGTTCTATTTCATTAAAATCTCCCATTATTAAAGATGGGAAGTTGTATTGTTGAGTTACTGTTATTATCTCATTCCAAAAGGCATTTTTGGCAGTTTGATTTGAAGGTGCATAGATAAAGTTGAGAATGAATTTGTAGTTGTCAATGTTTACCAAGTATGTTACATAGTTGTTTGACTTTGTTAATTGCTCGCTAGAGTTTGTAAAGTTAGAGGCTTTAAAAAGGATCCAGAGTCCGCCTTTTGTAGCTTTTGAGGGAATATGGTGGACTTTGTTAAAGCCACATTTTTTGTATTGGTTTTCATTTGGTGGTTCAGTTGTTTTTGTTTCTGCTAATACTAGAATATCTAGGTTATTTCTTTTTTGAATGTAAGCTAGGTCTTGCCATAGGTTAGGTTTTCTTATGCCTCGTATATTCCAATATGCTATGTTTGTCATTTAAATAAACCTTTTTTTGTGTAACCGCTTTTTGAGCATTTTTTGATCTCTTTCAGTGTTGCCTTGTTCTCTGTCATTGGTGCCGATGAGATTTTTTGAGAAGACCAGTTTAGTTTCAGAAGATCTATATGATCTTGTATAGCTGTTGGGCTTTGATTATTATCGTTTTTCTGTATATTGATACAAAAATGGCTGTTAGGTCTGTCCTTCATGTCATAAATTTGAATTTGTTGGGGGCTGTTAAGCCATAGGAAAATTTTTGAAGTCTGATATTTGTAATGAAATTTAATATATATAAGATTGATAAAAATGGGTGTTGGCCCAAAATCTGTGATGTTAAGCCCATATGTGGTCCAATTTATGTTTACTATTTTGATAGAGATGGGTGTTGGCCCAAAATCTTTGCTGTTAAGCCCATATGTGGTCCAATATGTTTGATAGGTCTCGGATATGGATATAGGGTCTGCTAATAGGTAATTATACATATAGTATTTACAAGGATAGAAATTACAAGCATGGACGAACCAAACAAAGCCCCTAACATTTGTACATAACCAGACCTTAGTTGAGACATCCATTTGAACAATCAAAATGTGGATGCTCTGTTGATGTTCTAGGAAAACAGAAAAGAGAAAAACAACCTGTACACAACTAACACGGATGAAGTTATAGAGTGCTAAAGTGTTTAACTTTTTACATCGCCAAAAGTTGAGGGAGACAAGGTGAAAAGCCAGTAAAGAACAAGCCCTCTGTGATGTTGTAGCAGGGAATCGAGGTGGAGAAGAGTCCAAGTTTGATTCACTGCAAATCCCGTGCAAAACAGCAAAAAGGAAGGATGAAGACATGGTTAACTTAGTTAAGAAGTAGCATCAAATGTTGAGATAATTGGAAATGATATAATCTAAGATGTAATAAAGAAGAGTAGGATAAAGAAAGGTAAAAAACAAGATATGATCACCATAGATTTTGACAGAAGGAATCTTAAACAAAACATGGTAGTCATGTATAAATTGGAGGTAAAATAAAGTTTCAGTGATTTTGTCATTATCATCAGAGGAATCGTAACAAATGCAAAAAAGAGGGTCAAAATTCCACCTATTTGATAAACCAATCAAGTTAAGGCCCTGGACATTCGATTCATGAAATTTCAAAGGGGTGCCATTATAGAAATAGTTGTGATGGATCAAAACATTCACTTGAGTAAACATATCCATATAGTAAAGCATAGTCAGCAGACAGAAGATTTTGAACCAACCCAAACAAAAACTCAAATTATAGCAGCAGAAAGAAACTTTGTTCTTAAGGATAAATTTGAAAGGAAATCTATAAAAGTAAGAGATCTGAATTGTATGATAAAATGAAGGATCATTAAAGGATCTATAAATCAGATAAAGCCAAAACAGGTTGGGTAATCCATTATTAATCCATCCTATATTGGTCAATTCTTTTTTTTTGAATCTGAAGATAGGTAATTGACTGTAAGAACTTGTTGTAATAATATTCCCAGCATGATTTCCTATGTCTTGAGTGGGGAATAAAAATTGAACCAGAGTAGGTGAAGTAAATATATGACAGACGAAACAGAGGATATAAGGAAATGGGTGAATTAGGCCAATAAAGAGTAATTTTTGTAGATTCTAGCAATTGCTGAAGATGACTATGAGTGATAATAATGAATCTAATCCAATTAATTTGATCCCTTAACTTGTCAAAATTATAATAGCAGATCTCCAAGTTTCCATTAATTTGATCCGAAATAACAGTGAGTAATATGTAATCGAAGACAGATTTGAATCGAGAAAGTGGTAGGGAAATAATGATTAGATATAAAGATGTGGAAGATAATTCATTCTTTAAGAAGAAACTAGCTGTTAAGCTATACGAGAGGTTCATCCCCATCAGTTCAAAAGAATGGTAGCTGTTAAGCTTTATCATCAAATTATTGTCTTGGCTGTTAAGCCTTACTTGAGTTCTGAAAGAATTACTTTTGATTGTTGAATTCCATATACTGATTTCCTCCGAAGAGGAAATACAGTAAGTGAAAAGACAAAAGGGCTGCAGAATAAAATACAGAAGAAGAAGAAGAGAGAGCATGCTGGAGAAAAAAGGGGAAGGGGAAAGAAGAGACCTGCAAGAGGACGAGCAGACGGAAGCGGCTCGTCGGCACCGCAAAACCCCACCACGGTCAGGGGATCGGACAGGACGCGAGCTATGGTGGCGGGGAGGCAGCCCTGCAAGATCTGGATGGGTTGACGAGGAGGGAGATGGGAGCAAGATATAGCTACACAGGCAAACGGAGCGGAGAACCACCGGAAGCGGCGGCGGCGGCCGAAACAGGATCGGCGGAAGGAGATAAAAAAGGGAAGGGTTTGTGGGAGGGTTTGGTTGGGAGGAATTGTGGGTTAGGGTATATGTTTAGTGGGTTGTGCTGGTGAAGATGCAGTAGATGGTGGTGAGGGTCACGGCCGGTCGGGAAGGCAATCGGAGAAGGTGGTGGTTAGGCTACAAGGGGATGGCGGCTAGTGGACCTTGTACTTCTTGATCTTATTTAATACAACGGGAACAAGGCATGTTATTATTATCCTACCTCCGATCAAAAATTATTGATATTTTGGGAAAAAATAAAACACTATTCTACGTAAATCTCATTTTCACGCGAGTTTTTATTCGTGTAAATGAGTTTGGAATATAAAAAATGTCTTACATTTTCTAAAAAAGAATGTGAATTTAATTGGAAATAAGACTGTTGATAACTATATTCTTCCAAAATACTCCGTTCGTTAAGCAAATATGTCATATTTAGTGGGCTACTAATATTTTTTTTCATTTTCTCAAAAACTACAATATAACTATATACTACTCCTTTTTTTCGTTTCACAATACATGGGCTTTTAGATAATACGGAGTAATTTTTATTTCAAATTAGATGGTCTTTTATTTTTTCTAGGCAAGGGAATGTAATAATTTGTATTGATTTATATGTTGCAATGTTCTAAAAGGCGCTAGGCGGTCGCTAGGCGGCGGGTGCCTAGGCGGAGCCTAGGCGGACTTAGAACAAACTTGATTATTCCCTTATCTTTTAATGTATAACACGTCAATAATTCATATAATGTAATAATAATCCATAATATCAATCATAAACCCAAATTTGCGTTGCTTAACTAACATTAAAGTAAATAAACGCAAAAGTACGCGTCCGACTAACGACTCTAAACCTTCTAAAATCCAAAACCATAGGTTCGACTAAAAAACAAATATATCTCGACCTAGGGGATAAAAAAACTCTAAGTTGACTAATCACATACATAAAAGCTAAAATTGAATAATAGTCGGGCTAGGCGGTGCTTAGGCGGGACTAGGCGATGCCTAGGCGGGTCTAGGCGACACCTAGGCGGGTCTAGGCGGCGCCCGGGCATTGCCTAGGCGGATTTCCGCCTAGAGGGCCGCCTAGGCTTAAAAATTCCTAAGTCCCCTCCCGCCTAGCGCCTAGGCGGTGCCTAGGTGCGATTTTTAGAACACTGATATGTTGTTAACTTTTTAAAAGAATGTGATTGGTTAAAATGCGTGGTGGGTAGTAACAAATAATACGGAGTAAAATTTATGAAAAAGTTAGTCAAATGATGATGTTTTTTTAAAGTTAAGTGTTTTATTAAAATTTGTGCAAATGTCTAAAAGACATGTATTGTGAAATGGATGTAGTAATAATTACAAGGCAATTGTGAAAGGTAACATCAAAATATCTAAAATGACAGGAGTAGTATATTTTTCTTAATAAAAAGGGTGTTATAGAAAAAAAAATAGTTACGCCTTTTGAGTCACACATCTGTAACTCAAGAGGCATAGGATTTATTAAAAATAAATAAAACATTAATTTTAGGTGTAAATAGTAAAAATTATGGGTGACGAATAAAAATAGCAATATATTTAGCGGGCCAACATCAAGAATGGTGTGGATTTTGTTCAGCCTTGTTTATTCGCACCTACCATATCAAATTGGGCCAAGGCTCAAGAAACTTGAGCCTAAACCCAGATCTTGTAGTAAGTTGAATCTCACCAACCTGGCAACGTGAGCTCAGTTAGTGAATTGTGGGTAAGGGAAAAATAGGACTAGGAAGACAAATGACTCAAATAGGTTATGAATTATAAAAAAAAAAAGATTAAATGAGAGGGAAAAACTATCTTTTTTTTTCTCTTAATAATATTGTAGTTAGGAATTATCAAACTTGCAGGTTTGAAATTGAGTGGAAGGAGAACAAGATAATGTAACCAAGTGTGCCGATTCCAAATATGGTCCCTTTGTAGGTACTAACAATGTACACAACTTATATTATATTCTTGTACAAGTTAAGTACCCGTATTTTTGTGCGGGTTTTAATTCGTTTGATATGTAAAAAAATGTATAAAATAACTTATAATTAAACATTAACTTTAATTGACGCTATACTATACTACATCCGTCATAAAATATATGGTCTTTTAGGCTTTGAAATTTTGTCAAAAATACATGGATTTTTAGGTTTATAGGGTAATTATTACCCTTAAAAAAAGGGTAAATTGCAACTAATATCCCAACCTTTAGGGATAGTTGCTTTCAATACCCTAACCTTGTAAAATTTCACAAAATATCCTAACCTATACCATTAGTTGCAATTAACACCCTAAATGAGTTTCTTAAATTAAAAAATTACCCACATCAAACAAAAATTACAAAAAATCACCCCTATTCATAAAATATTTTCAAAGAACCCCTAATACATTTAAAAACAAATGAGAATTAAATAAATCTCTTACAATTTAACCCCACCCGACCCACCATCCAAAAATAATTATAATAGATATATATAAAATATACTCCTTTAAAATATAATATAATTACTTTAGCATCTACTCATTTAAAATTTTAATATAATCAATCAAAATAATTAATTACTTATCTAAAAACATACATTATAATTAAAATCTAAATTTATATAAGTCTGTCTCGATACATGTCAATTTGTGCATCTATTATTCCCTGTATATTATTTGATACGATATATAATGTCTTTTTGGTTAATATTATGTTATATATACTAAAAATAATACATAACATCTTATAATGTATCACACATAAATTTCATGATATTAAAAAAATTGATTCTATAAGAAATGTTTAACATAATAGTTTTACAAAAATAAAATAAAGTAGATTTAAAAAATAAATGTTAAAAGATATGATAACCATTTGCAATAAATAATTATATAATAAAGCTATATTAAAAATAATATGGTAAAAAATAATAATTTTACCATATTATTTTTAATATATCTTTATTATATAACTATTTATTACAAATGGTTATCATATCTCATACCATTTATTTATTAAAATCTACATTATTTTATTTTTGTAAAAGTATTATGTTTAAGATAAATAATTAATTATTTTGAGTAATTATATTAAAATATTAAATGAGTAAATGCTAAAATAATTATATTATATTTTTAATGGAGTAGATTTTATATACCTGTTAAAATTATTTTTGGATGGTGGGTTGGGTGGGCTTAAATTGTAAGAGATTTTTTTAATTTCAAATTTTGAAATATATTAGGAGTTTATTGAAAACATTTTATGAATATGGGTGATTTTTTGTAATTTTTGTATGATGTGGGTAATTTTTTAAAATTTAAGAATCTCATCCAGGGTGTTAAGTGCAACTAATGGTATATGTTAGGATATTTTGTGAAACTTTACAAGGTTAGGGTATTAAAAGCAACTATCCCTAAAGGTTGGGATATTAGTTGCAATTTACCCTTAAAAAATACAATAGCAAGTAAAATTAAGGAGTTCCCATCTCTATAATAATAATAATAATAATAATAATAATAATAATAATAATAATAATAATAATAATAATAATAATAATAATAATAATAATAATAATAATAATAATAATAATGAGATTTAAGTATAAATACATTTCCTTAATTAACGTGTAAGGACCGTGTATTTTAGGACGGAGGGAGTATATATATTATTTTATTTAAAAAAATTAAATAAATTTTGTATTAACAACCGTTTAACTAATTAACTTCTATCAATATATTTAATTGACTACCAATAAAAGAGATATAATATAATATATCTATATTTCACAAACATGTGTAAAATCTTGTAAAAATATATCGATATCTAACGAAATTTGTTAAAATATTATCTTAAGCACATATTTCTATATTGATTAAGTAAAATTGAATAAAAATTAGTAAAATCTTATCTAGAGTGTGTGTGTGTATATATTGTTATATTGTATTAATTAACAGGGAAAAAATATAATGAGTTAAAAATACTACAATTAAGAAGATGTCGACACACGTCACAAACGACTTCTCCTTTATTATATATAATTGATTTACTTAAATATATCTTGCGATACCTATTCTATAATTTCAAAGGTGGATTGCAAATTTGTTTTTTTTTTATTTACAATGTCAAAAGTTATTCATTTATTGGTTTATTTTTTGGATCAAGATAGGTGATGATCCAATATCCTCAACTCAATCTCAGCCACAATCCGAAAATTATTAACTAATTGTCCACTGGTCATCCCCTAACACTTGTCCGTGCTTCTCGACGCTTCCATTCTGCTCACAATCTCACATTCCTCTCGCGCGAATGTCATCCTCCTCATTTCCCCTTAAAATTTCACAACCAATTTCGATTATATATCTTTTGTCACCATAATATATTCATTTCACCATAATCAGCACATATTTTCTCCTAAACTTGGTTGTCAACATATTTATCCACATATATAATCATGTTTAAAATAAATTCACTTGTTAGCCATCCCATTTCCCCTCACAATTTCGTGCCCAATTTCAATTATATATCTTTTGACACCATAATATATTCGTTTCACCATAATCAACACATATTTTCTTCAAAATCCGATTGTAAACATATTTATCCACATATATATCAACATGTTTTAAATAAATTCACTTATCATATTTTTGAATTAAAACTTTACACATCATAATATCAACACATATTGACTAAATAAATTCTCTTGTTAGCATATTCAACACATACTTCGAGACTAAAGTCACTTATTAGCATATATATATATATGTATGTATGTATATGTATAACCGTATATATCAACATTTTTATATATATTCGATTCCCTCATCATATTTATTTCAAAAATATATGAAATCAAATGTCACATTATATCCGTATATGCCATAAAAAGGTAAGCTAACACCCCATGACAAATAACTGACAAAAATTCATAGTGAAGACATTTTGTCAGTAAAAGGTATAACAAATAACTAACAAACATTCATAGTTGCATACATATATTTGTGCTAATGAAGATTCAAAACATATGCTGACAAACACACTGTCAGATAAAAGCTGACAACTGATTTTGAACTTGAAAGATAGTTGACAAACAAAGAAACAAATGACAACTTATAAGCTTATTTACCCTGAACAACCATGACAGATAGTTGATTTCCAATATGACATGTATCAACATAGACATTGTGATATATTTAACAGAAACCCCACAAGTATCTTACAAATTTACATAGACAATAAGAATGTTTACAAAAACACAACAAGACATTGCTAAATAATTTGACAAATGTTTTGACACAAATACTAAAATTGTAAAGCTCCATTTTTCAGCATGCATGATACCGGGTGCCCCCCTCCATCAACATCCAGTGCACAATCCAACCCCCCCATACATTTCAGTAGCTCCATTCAAAATGTCAGCGTCCCTTGGACACTGTCAGCATCAAGTGAAGACCTAGACTCATGTATGTCAACATCCCCACAAAAACCTCATCACCAATATCAGTTTTTCCCTTGACATTAATATCAGCCCCCCCCCCCCCCCCAAATCCATTTTTAACTCCTCCTTCACACTAGATATCATCACCAACTCCACTGATTTTTTCCTTAAGTTCTATAATCACTTCCTCTAACATTACAATCGTACTTGTAACCATCTCAAACATGTTCTCCCACTTCAAACACAACTCTTTCGCCTATTTTAGCATCTCCTAGGTGTCAGCTCTGATAGTGGTTGCATCCCCCCATGTCATCTTCATTATCCTATTTGTCAGCTACATTACCCACTTTGTCAGCTCCATTCTTCTTTTTGTTATCCTTTTTAAAACCATCCCTAATTTGCCTAATAGTAGCCTCTGCCCTTTTAGAGAGCCCCTCCTCATAATGGCACCCGAGAGTGGCTTACTCTTTAGCCTCTTTTTTCCTTATTTAGAAATACTGAAATCAGAAGCCTTTCGTTTCCTACTAGATCGCACCAAAGGAACCATAAAAGGGGCTTCAAAATCTTCAAAATCAACAGAATCAATGGGGGGAGATGTAACAACCCAGATTTTACAATCCGGGTTATATTTAGAGGGAAGGATTATCCCTCTACTTGATCTTGCAATCTAAGTACGAGCTGTATATTGATCATGTTTAAGTTATAACCTTGTCAAGTCTTAAATAATCAAAATCTAGGATTTAAAATAAAGGGGATTTCAACCTTCAAAACAACTGAGATAATACAACATGATTTTGTGCTTCCGCACGGAAACCTGTCCCATTTGAACTAGTCAAATTTCACAAAGGAATAAAACGAGTGTAAATCAAAGTAAATACAAAGAACTCTCTCAAATAATATTGTTCGGAGTGATTAACAAATCAAGCTCAACAAGAGACGGGTGCCACTATGATGACTAGATATGAATCGTCTCATGCCAATTAAAAAAATAAAGTATTGCTTGTGTAGGTGGCGACTCGGTCTTTTCTGAATCTTTATGCAAGGAATTACAAAAAAAAATTCTTTCAACATGAAATAATCGAGTTAGCGTTGTAGCTATTAATGCTACAGATGCTTCTTCAAATTATATTGTTCGGAGTAATTAACAAACCAATACTCAAGAGACAATGTTGTGGAGGTGCAAGACATGACACTGCAGGAGAAAAACAATACTCATCCAAAACCTCCCAACACCCTCCCTGCGACCCCATGTACTTCCTCTCCCTTGCTATCTTCTTCCTCTTCCTCTGTTACTCATTTACTCTGTTACTCCACTGGCAGATGAAGCATTGTTTGGAAAGTGGTTGTTCTCTCCTCCTCCCTAAAGGGTCTTCTTGAAGCCTATGGGTCAGTTGTTGTGGTTATACTCACGGTTTGTTTAATTATTGGGTCATCTTAGATTAGGCTAGTGGATGGGTACTGATGCCAAATAATTTTTGGCTTAACTATATGGGTTTTCTCGTTTCGGTTATGGTCTCTGTTGCAGTACCTTTCTCATCTCTGATGTAGCACCGGGGACATTCCTACGGTATGTATGTATATGTTTTGGGTATGGTTTGTGAAGGCAGTGACCGAGTTTACAGCTCCCCTTGGGCCTGTAACCTTAATCGGGGGTATGTGCTGCAATTCTATCACGAGCGCTGCGATGCAGACTGGATGGTTTGCATTGATCTACCAGTCATATGTCGTTGATTTCAAATAGGGGTGTTACATCAAGTAGCTTGGATGGTTTACAGGGATCAACGTTACCCCAAAACAACCCTTTCTGACTGATCGAAATTACAAGGGCACAAATCATGGCACTCCAAGTCACTTCATTCCTTATCCCTAACATGTCGAATATCATTTTCGCATAAGATATGCACCCACATTTCCCACATATGAAGCAGCTCCGTGCTGACAACGATACTACTGTCAAAGCTCCGCCTCACGCAATATCCATGAATTTTTTTGCCTTTCCTCAACACTCCAGCCTGTGCAACTACTTGCAAAAGCCCCACAAGGGTCGATGAATTAGGTCTTATACCCGAATCACTCATCTTCTTAAACAATCTCACTACATCATCATAAACACCGTGGAGGGAGAATCCAGCAATCATTGCATTCCAAGCTACTTGACCCCTGTAAACCATCATGTTGAAAGAATTTTTTTTGTAATTCCTTACATAAAGATTCAGAAAAGACCGGGTCACCACCTACACAAGCAATACTTTATTTTTTTTTAATTTGGCATGAGATGATTCATCTCTAGTCATCACAGTGGCACCCGTCTCTTGTTGAACTTGATTTGTTAATCACTCCGAACAATATGATTTGAGAGAGTTCTTATTAGTAATGATTTTGAATTATTTATACTTTGTGTAATCACTATTATTAGTAATCGGTGTTCCGTACTCCATCTATGCACACATGATAGGAAACGGAAATATCATGGCTGCGTAGAATTCTAATGTTGAGCCCCTTCCTCTTTTATCTGTGGATCATCTCATTAGGTTTGGTTTATTCAATTTTATAAATATAATTATTTTTAGAATTTAAAAAACTTTAAATTGTTTTCCCTCAAATTTTAACAGACTCACAACGTGTTTCCTGGATCATGACTGAACTTTTGAAATATATCGATAAATATGGTATAGTATCGGCTGATAACTACGCAAATTGTCCAAATCTTACCGGCCGCCAAGATCCAAGTCCTCGTCGCAAGATTCTTCCGGAGGTATTTTATTATTTATACTTTTGATTAGTGGACTTATTAAGTTTAAAATATCTATTATTACTGATTTAATATTGAGACATTAGCATGCCATTTACCTGCACTAATATAATTGGAGTTAATTTTAAAATTTAAAATGTCTTTATCTTTATTAACATTCACTCTTTTTTTTTAGAAAGTTTATACTTCAAAACGATAAGATGAATATCATACAATTGAAAAGCGAAAGTAAATATGTATTAAATTATCACTCCTTGAAAACTATTCTCATAAAAATGGGTTCTGCATATTGTAAATTATATAAGGAATTATTTTTTTAGTTATTGACCCCCAATTTTCTTGGGCTCTGTACAACACCCAAAACTAGCCTTTGTCTGGGCCGGTTCTATTCATATAATGACAATTGAGGATATAATGATGTATTTGTTATTATTTGCTAAATATATAGGTTGTTTTTGAAATCACAGACAAATAAAGTAAATTTTAGATGTAATTTGGACTCAAGTTTTTTTTAAAATTATCTTTTATTTTTTTCCTCCAAGATGAAAATTATAAAGTAAATTTTAAAAATGGATTTGACCCAGTGACTTCAAACGAAGATCCAGTTGACTAAGAGTTGTCATACTCCGAGGTTGCTCAGCGCGTTAAGAGAATAATGAAGGAAGACTCGGTTCTCGCCGAGATGATGGTGAACGAAAACTATGTAAAATATTTAACGGAACTCTATGAGCCTCCTGCTGATTCTAATAAGACCATGTTTATCAAGGGATGCTAGGGATACTAGAAATATTAATATTTTATACTTCTCTTTCCGCCACATCATCCTAGCATCTCATTCTTACTTTTTCCACTTTATCAATAGCATCCCTAGCATCCCAAAATCCATCATTTTCTATCAATTCAATTTACAAATATACCCCTATTCAATAATTATTTTTTATCTCAATTATATTTTTATATTCATTTTATATTAATAAATATTTTTTGAAATTAATATTATTTATAAACTAAATGAGTCTAACTATATAAAATCTAATTTTTATTTTTTTTGAAAAAAACGAACTTTATTGATTAATTAAAAATACCTTACAGTCTTACATCCCTCCAATTTAACAAACATATTACGAAATGAAACAACAACACTTAATATTTTCTTTCAAAAAATTAAAATAACTTCGTAAATTTTTAAATCTTACAACTGAACCATGTTTATCAAAGAATTTTTTGGGTTTTATTAAACATAATTGTATTCAAAGAAAAATATTTTTTTTCAAAATATGGTCAAACATATACAAAATGGATGTCTATGTGTATAGAAAAATGAATCTAGTGTTTTGGTAAATTTTATTTTTATTTTTTTATATTTTTAATACCGAATTTTATATTTTAAATATGTAAAACAATTTAGCACAGGGAAAATCTCAACCGTCCAAGTTGTTGTCATATGTCACCCATCCGGCCTTTCACTCTACTAGCGAATCAACACATGACACATGTCCCTTTTTATGCAGCCTTCTATAACTGTGCATTGCTTCCAAACGCAGCATTTCATCCATTTAATATTTAAAATGACGTCGTTTTAACTTAAATCATCCGGAAAAAAAATAAAATGCACACCACATATCTGACACAATGTGTTCTCTCTCCTCGGAGTATCGATACTTAACGAGTATCGCTCAAGTATCGCAAACGCATTTTCCTCTATTTTTTTAATAGAAAATATTCAAGTATCGATGCTTAAAAACACCGATAAACTTGCTCTAAGGGACATGCAATCTGTTTAACCGGATTTCATATGATTTTGGTAAATCACCCTACCCCGGTTTGGGAATATCTAAATTCCTACGGGAAGGGGTTTGAAGATGGAGGAAATGGGAAGGTTGTGATATTTATTCCAATGAGGTCAATCATATCTTGGATATGGCAGAGGCGAAGGCAATACTTTATGTTTTTTAAATTGGCATGAGACGATGGCTTGTAGTGCTTCATCTCTGGTAATCACAACGGCACCATTTTCTTGTTAAACTTGATTTGTTAATCACTCCGAACATGATGATTTGAAGAAGATTGAGGTTGGATCTGTGGAGAGTTCTTGTTAGTCATGATTTTGTACTAGAAATGGCTAGGATATCATGATACCAGTGATTGCCATCTTCTCCTAAAATTATCTATGATATATTGTAATCAAGAGTGTCGGTAGTGTACTAGATAATTCTAGGACTTGTGAGTGGTGATTTAGGAGACTCTGGTGGGCATACTATAAAATTAGCTCAGTTTAATCCAAGGCAAGAGGTCTTATTCTAAATTTAATTTCATATGTTATGATATATAAAACGATTACACGACCAAGAGTAGTAGAAGTAGGGATACCCCAAATAAAACAAAAGAAAGGAAAAGGGTTTAAAAACAAAACAAAACAAAACAAAAGGGTAGATTGAGGATTGATTAATTAAGCTTTCTTCCACGCTATATGTAAGTTGATATATTATTGATTACGTCGGCGTCAGCATCATCGGCGTAAGTATCCCCGTAGTTGGCGCCAACAACGTCAACATCCCTGACGTCAACATCGTCGACATTCCCGATGTCAGCATCATCAGCGTCAGCAAATTCGGTGTCCGGTGTCGGCGCCAGCAACGAAAAAAGTGTTAGCGTGAAAAAAGTGTTGACACGAAAAAAGTGTTGATGTTAGCATCGTCGGCATCCCCGGCGTCAGCATTATCGGAGTCTCCGGTGTCAGCGTCAGCATCCCTGTAGTCGGCGTCAACAACCTCGGCATCCCCGATGTCAAAATCGTCGGCGTCAGCATCCCCGACGTCGACGTCAGCAAATTCTGCGTATCCGGTGTCGGCGTCTGCAACGAAAAAAGTGTTGACGGGAAAAAAGTTCTGACAAAAAAATAAAAAAAAAATAAAAAACTGATGACACGGAGGGGGGCGCATGGGGGAGGGGGACACACGCAAGGAGGCGCACATGGGGATGAACAGTTTGCTAATTATTTCAATAATGTGGACAATTTGCTAATATGGTGAACATTTATGGGCAATTTGCTGTCTAACCCTTATTCAATTATTGGTAAATGTAACTCGCTTGACGAGGCTGTGGAGATGGAGATGACTTGAACTACGAAGGAAGGAGACGAGGTTGTGGAGAAAGGATCGAAAGTCGGAATTATGAACGATGGAGAAGAAGATGAACTCAAAGGGTGGCCGCCACCGTCGAAGGATTTAAAGTCGAAGAAAACCTAGATCTGAATATGAACTCTCATGGCAACACTTTTTTTTTTTTAAAAAAAAATTGTAATTGCATTTTACATAAAAAAAAAAGTTAAAAACTTGAAAGAATTAAAAAGTAAATTTAAAAAAAAAAAAAGAAAAACTAAATATATATTGATATGAATTGGTTGGTATTACCGTTATCAATCAATTTCAAATTGACTGGTAATGGTAATACCAACTTTTTCAGTTTTTATTACTGTTACCGTAACAAGTTTTGGAACTTGGTTCGATATATCGAACCGATTATATTGGTAATTAATTATATCAGTTATTAATTTAATTGGTTTGATTGGTACATATTTGGTTCGGTTTGTCGTGGTAAGTTTTGCCTAGTACTATGTTTTACTTGGGTACTTTCAAGTATTATTGATTTGAATAAAATCATCTCTAGAACATCAACTATATATTTAGTGGGCCAACATCAAGAAGGGTGTGGATTTTGTTCAGCCTTGTTTATTCGCACCTACCATATCAAACTGGGCCCTGGCTCAAGAAATTTGGGCCTAAGCCCAGATCTTGCTGTAAGATGAATCCCACCGACCAGGCAACGTGAGCTCAATTAGTGAATTGTGGGTAAACTAAATTGACTTCCGGAGCCAATGAAATTGGTGAATGTGAAGTGCATACACAACACAACAATAACAACAATCTCAGTAAAATCTCACACAGAACAAGATTTGTGAGGTCGAATACAAATACAACAACAACAATTTCAGTAGAATCCCGCACAAAACAGGATCTGGAGTCGAATGTGAACGTGAATGTGAATGCGAAATGTGTGTGATTTGATTAAATGGTAAGACCACTTGTATTGTGTAGCAGAGAACATTCAATGGCCTTTTTTTCAGTTTTTTGTACGTTGAATCCACACACATCACATTTCTCCATTACACCAACACCTCGAGATGCTCAAAATTCAACATAATTAAGTGCATTTTTTTTTTGCTTAATACGGAGTAATGTTTGAAATTGAGTGGAAAGAAAACAAGATAATGTAACCAAGTGCGGTGATTCCCGTAAGAGGAGAATTTGGTCCCTTTATAGGTACTAACTAGTTTAGTACCCGCACCTTGTGCGGTTCTTTTTTAAATATTAATATATTTTATATTAAAATTGTATAAAAACTATTTATAATTAAACCTTATTTTAAGTACTACCACTATACATCACTAAACTATACTAAAATAAATAGATCATAAACCATAATATATTATCATATAGGTGAGTAATGCTAGAAAAACAAATAAATATTATCCATATTCTTGATTTAGATTGTTCTAGAAGATTCATAATTTGTAGTAGATTAATTAGTTACTTAAATATCTATTGGTTTGAATTTAGAACAAAAGATTTGATGGAAATACATGTAAATATGTGATTATAAAGATGTAATTGGGTTAGTCATGATTCAGGAGATCTTTTACTATTAAAAGGAAATTATAAAAAAAAGGGATTAGTTAGTATGTAATTAAATATTTATATGAAATAATTGATTAAAATACATTAGAAAACTAAAAATATCTTATCATCTAAATAAAAACCACTCAAAACCTAATAATTTTTTTTAAATCCCCATTTGACATATAGTATTGTGAAATCGGTTTTTCTATATGTTAAGAAACAACATTGAGAAATTCCCTAAATATCCATACATTGAATTTAAAAAAAAATTCTTTAAAAAGGTCTAAACATAATTAATATTTTAAAAATATTTTCAATACGAATGCTTAAACTATATTCCAATGACATATGTTAGAAAAGATGCTACTAAAGTAATGGGTATGATTGATTAATAAGCTAAAAATGGATAAATATGCTCACCTAAAATTGGAAAACGTGATTTGCTTAAAATTTAATTATATGTACATATTTTAAACTTGTTTAAGGAGAATTTTCATTTAATTAGACCATGTGGAAATTATTTTATAAAATAACATATTAATTTGGAAATATTTCAAATGTGATTTGTTTAAACTTAAATTTTCTTTTGCATTAATTATGAAGTTACTAATTTTGAATTATTTTTTTATAATAATTCAATTAGGTTAATCTTTGGTGAAATGTAATTTAACTAAAAATTAAAGATCAAATCGATTAGGTTAAAGGTGTGATAAAAAAAATTAGGTTAAAGGTGACATAAATACCTAAATGCAATCGATTTTAAAAGGCAAATATTTAGGAAAAGTGTTTTAGAAGAATCATAAAATTTCAACATTTGAAACAAATCGGTTAATTAGAAAGATAAGAAGATTGATTCATATCTTTTCACCATATGAATTTAAGATTATCTTAAATATATTGGTTTTAAAAATGATTATTTAAGCACATTTTTTCTTTTCTTTTTTATTCTAGATTTAATATAACAAATCATTTAGTTAAAATTTTCACCCAAAAAAATCATTTAGTTAAGAAGAAAACATGGTTAACAAATAAAAAATTCTAAAATCACAATTAATTAATTCTTGATTGGTTAAGAATCTTATACTAAAGGAGAAGGCGTCACATGGCTTAGGCGACTTCTCCTTTAGTATTATAGTATTGATGTACACTACTTATATTACTGTTTACTTTTTTTTTGGAGCACTTTTACCTATTTTATAATTGCAAGGTGGATTGCAATATTTTATTTTATTTTATTTTATTTGCAATGTCAAATTTTATTTATTTACTGATTTATTTTGGACCAAGATGGATCAGGGGTATCGCCCACTCTTTTTTTTTATTAGGTAAAAATTCGAAGCCAGACATACGTGAACCTCGAAGGCCGACAAGTCGGCAGACAGATAATCGTCAAAAAACAAACAAAAATACAAAGATGGTGCAACATACAGACAAAAGCGCTCTATAAAACGAAACCAAACACAACTAAACCGAACAAGACGAGAACGTAGACGAAGAATGAAGCAAAGCACTAGGTATCGTCCACTCTTTCTCAACCATGTGGTAAGCCACTCTCTTAAAAAAATTAACAAAAAAATTAAATAGTGTCAGATCTGACTGTACAATAACCCAATAACGTTATTTTGAACGAGTGAAAAGCTCAAGATGTGAGGTCAAAGATGTAGTGTCTGATAATAATCAAAGTCAAATCACCTTATTAGTTGTCCAATTAACCTCTCTGACAAAGAGAGCATGTAATTGTGTTGAAAGACTACATATGTCATTGCCAAACTTTCTTTTGTCATTTCTCCTTGATAGATATATGAAAAAAGGTATAACCATTTTGGAATGGTTAAACCGGAAAAAACTTCCGGATAATACTAAAAAATCTCTAATTCGAACTCCGGATGACCACTCTCTATTTACCAAAATCAATTATATATAATACTAAAGAAGAAGTCGCCTAAGCTATGTGGCGGCTTCTCCTTTAATGTAGGCATTTTCAATTAGTAATTAATTAATTATTTTAAAAATTCCATTAATGTTCATTTAATTAATTTATAAATAACAAAATCTTAACAAATCTTATCCTAATTAAGTATTGATTTTTTATTTTGTTTTAATTGTTTGTAGTAATATTTTGACCAAATCTTAACAAATACAAATTAGTTAAGATATGATAATTTACTTATTTTTCTTTAACATTTCAAAAAGATTTATAATATCTTTAGTCCTATTTATTTTCAGTATAAATATTGTTCAATCTCCATATTCGGGCAACGTTGTATGTATTATCAACCTCGCTTAATTACATTGCGCACTGAGAAAAATATCTTTTTTTAATAGGTATGCTACTATATAATTGGTCTAATGGCTCACCGGCCTATGTGGATTTGTAATTTATTTGTTATATTCATTCATCTTTAATATATATTTTTTTATTTCTTATGATGATTATATAGTGTTAATTTCATTTGCAAATTGATATTCGTCAATGTCTTATGTACTCTGACAATGTCTTATTACCTCTCTTGAATTTAGGAGATGCAAGAAGGAGAATAAAGGTTTCAATTCTACTATAAATAATGTTAACCAAAACATAGCAAGGTCGCTAGCACAACAAATGAATATTCCGATAGCTCAGGGATTGGAAAAATACCTAGGTATACCTATTATCAATGGTAGAGTAAAAAACTGTGTATTTGAAGATGCACTGAATAACCTAAAGAAACAATTATCCAAATGGAAAGCCTCCACTTTATCTCAAGCGGGAAGAATGACCCTCATACAGGCAAACCTAAGCTCAAAAACAAACTATTTAATGCAAAAAAATTTACTGCCAAAAGGTATTATACAAAAAATAGACCAAATTAATAAAAATTTCTTTTGGAATAAAACTCCATCAGAGAGATATAATCCCTTAATTAGCTCGGAAAAAATATGCTCACCCAAAGAAAAAGGGGGACTTGGGCTCAAGTCCGCCAAAGAGCGAAACATTAGTCTTCAATGGAAACTCCTATGGAAAATTCATAATCAACCAGACAACATTTGGGTAAAGATAATAACAGAAAAATATTATTAAATACTAACATAAAGGAATTGAATATCCACAAACAGGCCTCCTCTGGATTATTGGTAATAGATCAAGAATAAATTTATGGTCTGACAATTGGATAGATAATGTTTCCCTCAAGGACTTTCAAAGTAATCATGATCCTCATATGAAAGTTTCACAACTTTTAGATCCCATTAAGAAATGGAACAAACCTCTATTTGTCCAAAATTTCCCACCACAAATAGTCGATATAATCTTAAATATCCATATACCAGATTGGGGCGCGGAAGATAAATTAATATGGAAACACAATAAGGATGGTATATTCACAACAAAATCGGCTTGTCACACCCATAGAGATAATAATACCAACACGGATGACTACGATTGGATATGGAAACTCAACATCCCTCCCCGTACCCGCAATCTTATTTGGAAAATAATGACTAATGGACTAGCAACAAAGGTAAGATTAAATAAATTCATCAACAGAGTACCTTTTCAATGCTGCCTGTGTAACTTAGAGGATGAATATACCTCACATCTCTTTTTAAAATGCCCGGTATCAAGATCAATAATAAGTACATACGAACAGAATGTTCATAGACAATTTGTTGGAATTAAAAATCCAAATGTCTCAATAAATATAAACCAAATTAGGAAAATTAACCCCCACTTTGATGAGCTTTGCACTATATGGCAAAACATTTGGGAAGCAAGGAACTCAGTCATATTAAAAAATAACAAAATGGAGAATGCTACTGCAATAGCGCAGAAAACCATAAACAATATAAATGAATGGAAGGGTGCTCAAACAAAGCCAATATCCTTCGGGAAAAAAAATACAAAGCAGAAATATAAAATGGACTAAACCACCTAGGAATGTTTTCAAAATAAATGTAGATGGATCGGTTAAAAGTAATAGTGAATGTAGAATTGGGGGTATTGTTAGGGACTAGACTGGAAAAGTAATTGAAAATTTCCAACAGCAGGTTTCAAAGGGATCAATACTTCTAACTGAATCCCTTGCGTTATGTACGGGATTAGAACTAGCCTGGAGAAGAGGCTGGAAGAATAATATAGTTGAAGGAGATAGCTTGACGGTGATCAAGGCACTTGCAGACAATTCAAGAGCACCGTGGGAGATCATCAGAGTAATTGAAAAGATTGGAAGACTCAAATCAGCATTCTCATCGGTACATTTCCGCCACTGCTTCAGAGAGGCAAACTCAGCTGCTGATTTCATTGCTAAGAATGAACTTAATTGTAATTCTTGTACCCTCCCTTTGAATAGGGAGCTCTCTTACATCGTCCGTCAGGATGATCTTTATGTGTAAAGACATTCTAATTTTTGCCTACTGTAAAAAAAATCTACTATAAATAAAATAAAGCACATTTAGTATTACCTCAATCATCATCAAACACTATATATATAAGTAAGTATTTAAATTCAATTTTTTTGGTACAAAGTATATATTTAAATTCAATTTACCTTATTGTAATTGTATTTATTAAAATGTAGTATATTTGCAGATGATCAAGATTTTTTTATATCGACTCAATATTTAAATTTGATCCAATGATATTCCCTTATATGCACACAAATACGTCCTACATAATTAACCACAACACTACATGGCATGTATTATCATTGCTAAGACTACTTTCATTCAGTAAAGGCAAGTCCTTTTTCCTTTTTTTTTAATTGTCATAGATATCACTAATTTTATGGTACAATAAATCTCAACTAAATTCATTATTGAAGACATAAATATAGACCAAAATTACCAAATTATTTAGATTTTTCTCATCTCTTCCTTTAATTTCTAGGTTTAGTTTCTTTGAATTAATGATCATTTAGAGATTAGTTTGTGTACATGCTTTTAATTTCATATGTTGCTTTAAAGGCATTTAAGATCATTCTCACTAAAATTTATTATAATCGCATATCATCATTCAAAACTCAAGCCATTGAAAGATTCCTAATTAACATTTAAGATTGGAGTATTGGACACCTCTTTTTTTTTTTTTTAAAAAAAATGATTACGATAACCCATATATTGCTTTGAGGTATAGCCTATTGCTTTTATCTTGAAATGTTGACATTTTTTGCTTCTTTGTAATGTCGTAAGGGTATATGTTAGAAAAACCGTAATTATTAATACTCTAAAAAATCATGATATCGATAGTGTATTACATACGCATAAAATTATTTTATCATGTAATGCAAGAGTTATATATTGACTATTATATCATCTCTTCCTTTATTTTCTAGGATTAGTTTCTTTGAATTGATGATCCTTTAGAGATTAGTTTGTGTACATGTTTTAATTTCATTCTTTGCTTTAAAGATATTTGATATTATACTCACTAAAATTTATTTCTAATTACGGGTCACCATTCAAAATTCAAGTCATTAAAAGATTCCTAATTAACATTTAAGATTGGGCATCTATTTTTTTAAGAGTGAAGTGTAGTAAATGACCTCCGATCCGGATTGCTTTGCGCCCATAACCCCCTTTCTGGGCAATTTGCAAGGGTTAACCCTCTTTCCTTAAAAAATTGCACCCCAGGTGGTAAAAGTTACCTGGAGTAACCGGTACTCCTGACATGGGAAGAGAGAAAGAGAGAGCCACCGCGAGAGAGAAAGAGAGAGCCACCGCGAGAGAGAGAGAGAATGGGAAGGGTCTCCGGCTCGGAGGAAGGGCTCGAGCGCGGCGCAACCCCTCGCTCACTTAGTCTCTCACTCTCCCGAACGAATCCGGCATCCCGTTTGCCGTCGCCCGTCGAGCTCCATCTCCATCTCCATTCTCCGGCTCCGTCCGTCGCCGTTCGCGCTTGGTTGCTCTCTACTGGAGTGCTGCACTGCTGGCGCCAGGCACCTCCAATCTGCCATTGCTGAGGCGGAGGCGGAGCAGGACAAGCTTCCCGGGCGGCCTTGAATGGTTTCGGGATCGTTTTCGCGGTAAAGTTCTCTCTTTTTCTAGCTGTTCTTTGAATTGATTGAGTTTTGCTTGCTACCTCAGCTTCAATTTTTCAATTCTTTGATGTGTGGTGTTGAATTTGATGGTATGGAAGTGAAATAGGATTTGTATTAGGCATTTGTTGAGATGGTCGGAGATTTGTTACTTATGGAATTGAATTAGGGTTTGAAAGCTTCAGTCCATGAATTTAGATGACATGAAACTCACAGGGACATAGCGGTTATGGAATTCGTGAATTGATAGGATGTTGCTATCTTCTGAGGTCCAGTTTACCTGTCATAATCTGCTCCTTGAGTTTGTGTCGAATTCACCTCCTACTCTTGACAGTAAATTGGAATTTTTAGTTTAAGGCTAGAGACTGAAATTTCGAATTTTGGAATTGAAATGGTTTGGGAATGTGATGTTACTGCAGTTCCCTTGTATTCTTGTCAAGTATCATCTTATAATGAACAATGGTCCATTCTGAACAGGAAGTGGGAACCAGAATGATGTTAAATAAATTTGACATCAAATGGGACTCGTGTTATTTTGGCTAAAATGATGCTTCAATGTGTTTTTTGTGTCATAGGTTATGCACTGAGAAGGAGATGATGTGTCAATGTGTTGCTTTGCTTGGAAAATTCATTGTTGTCCAAATATTCGATACGTTGGTCTGGTAAGTTAGTAAGATCTTGAAAGCCGAGGTTCTTGGTATCCTTATCTTATTATTCGACTGGATTCCTTTCAGTCAAGATGACCATAATTTATTAATGCTTCTTCCCTGCCTTTTGCTCTAATGCAGGAGAACATGGCCTGAATGTTAATGGTTACAAATGTGCATGATATCATTTAAAGACATTAAGCTCAGATCATTACTTCTTTGAAGGATCCTGATATCAGGTTAATCACCAATATTCTTGTTCTTTGGTATTGGTATGTGAAACACATTCATTGATCTGAAACGTGCTCACCAATTTGCTTAATTTCTTGTTTATATTTATATTTGATTTTAAAACTTATGAATGTGAAGTATTTATTTTATTCCAATGAAACAGTTGATACATGGCTAATTTTGTAGCTATCTGTTGGTTATGCAGGGCATCTGAATTCCCTAGGGATGTTGATGGAGCTTGACTTCAGATGCACTTGTCGTACAAACTTGTGTGCTCATCTGCTTCTTTTTCTTGGAGTGGAGAGATTGTCATCTTGTTTGCACCCTTGGATTAGGATTATAATACATGAGGTTTTTTCATATTTCGATTGACCAACCTTACTCAAGTTTCATTCAAGGCAGTAAAGGCATCCTAGTGCTGCTCATATTTTTGAATTCGAATGGATGGCAAGGCAGTAAAGGCATCCTAGTGCTATGCAATGATCATCCGCTAGTTGAGCACAAAATTATCAGATGGCAGACAACTCTTATGTCCAAAAAATATCGGAGAAGCAACAGAACTTACAATGTCGTTATAAGAGGATGCAAAACGAGGGCTCCTCTCATCAGCGCTATTGTAACCTTCACTACTTAGTGCAGAATGCTGAAGAACTGATGATATCGGACGACCACTACTTACTCGAGGACATTGAATTACTAGCTGAGTTCAATCAAGATAACAACAGAACTCTATATGACATAGTCACTGGATTTCTTAAGTAGCTGCCTATATCCACATTGTGTATCTGATCGATCCAATTCGATTCGTTTTGTTTTCGTGGATTGAGATTTGCTACATTTGTTGCCTTCATTGTGTATACTTTGGTGACTTCTTTTTATGGTTTTCAGATCGATCCAATTCGATATCTAATGGAAGTTAGTAAATATTATGTTAAGCATATATTGTTATACTCCATCGGTATCATATGTTCTGATCTTGGCCTTGTAAGATTCTCTATCTGTCATGTAATTTGTTTTATCCGTCATGTATCATATTCCAGGTGTCATGTCATGTATCATATATTGTCATGTCATGTCATGTTTAGAAAGCTATATTGTCATGTCATGTTTATAACCTGTCATGTTAACGAGTATAACCTGTCATGTTAATAGCATAACCTGTCATGTTATTTTCTTTCATTAAGGAGAAGAGGATCACAATGTTAGCATATTTACAATGTGCAGAGTATAACTTGTCATGTTAATCGCATTACCTGTCATGTTAAAGGTTATAACATGTCATGTTAAAGAGTATAACTTGTCATGTTAATAGCATAACCTGTCATGTTATTTTCTTTCATTAATAGCATCACAATGTTAGCATATTTACAGTCGGTTAACCTTGTTACTTCCATTACGCTAGTGGCTAAAGTGATATCACAATAAACTAAAATGCAAGTGAAAATGTAAAGCAAGTTCCCTAAGAAAACTAATTCACGTGTCAAGTAAAAAAATTCATGTGTCAAGTAAAGTACATTATGTGTCATGTAAACTTGTGATCTTTTCAGGTGTCATGTAAAGCAGTCCAGGTGTTATGTAAAACAATTCAGATCTCATGTAAAAAATTCATGACACTTGAAATTCATGTCTCAAGTAAAATACATTATATGCTGATCGGTGAGTAAACTTGTGACCTTTTCAAGTGTCATGTAAAACAATTCAGATGTCATGTAAAAAAATTGAAGTGTCATGTATGTAAAGACCGGATTTCTGAATTTCTAAAATAGGAATTTAGGTGTCATGTAAATAATAAGCCTATGTGGGAATTGAACCCACATCTTTGTGTATGGCCACAATGCTCTTCCATTGAGCTAATAGGCTATACGTGAAGAATATTTATGTCAAAACATGTCTAACATGGCCATTACTTGAACTTATCAATCATTACTTACTTGATATATCAAGATTTTTATTCACTATTCTAAAAATGACATTTTTTAAGGGATGCTAGCAGCTACGAACCGACTGTCAATGCAGGTAAGTGTTCTTTCAGCGAGTACACAGTTGTGCACTCTGGTTGTGCTGTCAAAGTGAGACGAGATGCACCACTGGAGAAAATTTTCCTTCTAAGCTGTGGAGTAGCTGCAGGTATTAGTTTTATTATCCCTACAAAAATGAGATCAATTTCTGTCATCGTTAGCTGGTTGTTCTGCATAACCTTTCTTTGACTTAGATGTCATATGCATACAGCTAGCGTAGTGAAGGGTTAGTTTAGTTCCACCTCTGCTTGCAATGAAGGGTTAGTTTTACATTACTTCACATGGTTTAATGATCATATATAATGTTCTCAATGTGTATAAGGTAGTACATCTAAATGGTTTATTTAGTTCCTCTAATCACAACCTTTGCTAAAGCTAAGAGTCAATCTTATGGCATCTAGGAACTAATTAAGAACATTTACAAAAATGTTAGCAGAACAAAATGAACTAAAAGTATCGGTCCAAAAGCAACGGTTTATAGTCTAACTATACTACTTAGAGAATACTCTATTACCGAAAGTGTAGAGAATATTTTTAGCATATTGATTTTAAGATGACATCTTTATTCCTTCAAATTTTCTTTTCCAATTCTGCTGATCAAAAGAGCTAACTGTATTCCTTTCAATGTTCTCCCATTGTGCTCCTACCAGTCAGAGAGACCATTAATTATCATTCTCCTACCTTTTCCTCATAAGATCTAGTTCAATGAAACCAGAATATCTAGTAAAGACAACTTATTTGAATTTTATTATGAGTAAGGAAGAGATTTAGTACCTGTTTGGTTTGCTTTTCAAACTAATTTACTCAAATTTAGTGCTTAATACTGTTAATAGGGTCTTCATTGAAAGATAACACCACTGACTATTGAGCTAAAGTTGTAACACCATAGCTTCTTTTAGATCAATCATCAAACCTAATTAAGGCTTAAAAAAGGTATATAGCACGACATTAGCACCAGCGAGAAATGAAAAGGGTGAATCATTTACTGGAGCGATGCATTCTTCAGTTCCCACGAATGAATTAGACTAGGAGACTGGTTCTGCAACAAATATGGGTGGTGGATTTCTTCTAGATCTTCTCTTAGGGGGTGGAGGCTTTATTATCTGCAGAAATGGAGAGTTAGATCTTTAGATCACACCATCAGTATCAGCTGTTGCAAACTTTTAAGCATTAATGTCGCAGCTTGCAAGTGCAACAACACAAGCACCCATGTTATTAAAGTAATAGCTAGGGGAGGAAATTGAAGCATACTTGTGGTTTGCTGGATGTTAAAAATGAAAGATCAAAGTCGGTTAGTACGACATGACCATCCTTTTGGATTAGCACATTTTCAGGCTTCAGGTCACGATATATGATTCCTATATCATATCATTAGGAAACTAGTTAGGTAAGAGGAGAAATTTATTTCCTCAAAAATGCAACCTCCCTTATAAATTATGATTGCAACATAATAAAGCAATGAGAAAAAGTGATAGAATGGAACCATATTTTATTCCCACAGGTCTCTATTCAGCATGGTCAATCGGTCATACATTTTTACATTGTGTGAGAGGAAATATTTCATCCTCAAATGTGTATGTGCTCATTAACCCGGAGATAGTGCTTAAGGTCTTGAGTGTCATGTAAAACTGAATAAATGTCATGTAAAACTGAATAAGTGTCATGTAAAACGTTGGCAGGAAATCAGTGTGCAGGTGGAGATAGTGCTTTAAGTCTTTTGTGTCATGTAAAACTGAATACGTGTCATGTAAAACGGAATAAGTGTCATGTAAAACGGAATAGGCGACAGGTAAAATCTAATGAATTGAAGCAGCCAGATGCATTCCCATACTTCTTACAAGCAACATCCAGATTCAAGAACAAGCTTGACAAAGAAAAGGTTACATCAGACAGATGAGGATACAAGTCCACTGATTTTTTAAGCCGTTGTTTAGCCTTCCAATTGCTCAATTTTGAAAATCATCGAGTTAATTTCCACATCAAGACATCAATCAAGGGTTAATTTAAACTTAAAACACCAAAACACAAAGAACAAACAAACGAATTAGAGGAAAAAGGTGATGATACTTGGATAACAGTCGCATCCTCACAAGCATCATTGTGAATCACAACTTTGCAGCCGCACAGCAATCGAACAGTTAATTAGAACTTGTAAATTCATCACATTCCAATTTTCAAACCCTAAAAATACTTTGTTGAAAATCAAAGCCAGTAAATCGAAAGGGGGAAGTGAAATTGAGAGAGGGAGTGTTGGACCATCAGGTAAGAGGTTTTAATCCTTGTCAAAGGTATTACCTGTGATGTTTCTTGTTGAAAATCAAAGCCAGTAAATAGCCCACTGAAGTTGGTTGTTTGAGAACAAGAACTAGCCCACTGAAGCTAAACAGAACAATACACAGCAATGTATCGATCTATATTGAAGTACTAAGCTGTAGTTGAAGCTCTAAAAGTACAGAAAAAGGATCCTGAATAAGAATTTGAAAATAAATCAGGAAACCACACAGTACCGATAATAAGCATTCCAAATTTCAATTGAACTCGATGAATAAACAAGAAGAAAAATCTTCCATGGGGCTGAACATGAACACTAACCAATCGATGTTGTAGTTCAAGAGGTAACCCATCTTTAGTAACAACTTAGATGATTTGTCAATCATCTAAGTTCCGAGACTTGGCTTGTTGAAGGCCATACAGAAATCTGCAGTGTTCATCAAGACATCCTTAGGAATTTAGACCATAAGATTGATTAGTCTTTTCCACTCCTAAGAAGGAAACTAAGATAGTTGCAATTAACAATGAAACATGAACTACAACATCGATTGGTTACCTCTTGAATAGTAGTGACAGAGTTAAAGAGCAATGACGAGAATTAAGCTTACCTGGATTGAATAGCAGTGACAGAGTTAAATAGCAATGAAGCTTAAACCAACTAGTATGAAAGTTAAAGAGCAATGAAGCTTACCTCTTGAATAGCAGTGACAAAGTTTGACATAAGCTCGCCATTGGATCATCTTCAACATCGATTGGTTCAATCTTGACGAGAATTGTTTAAGAGAACCTGAAAAAGCACGATTCCGGGATGCTAGACGAAGAAATCTCGCCGGTATCTGAACAGGTCATGGCTCCTTCAAATCGAAACCCTAGCCACCGCCCCGACCCCCTTCCTTCTCCCTTCTTGTGGACTGCGCTCGAGCCCTCCCACTGAGCCCGGAGCCTCCGCCTCCGCCTCCGCCGCGCCTCGATCCCTTTCCTTCTCCCTCCTTTCTCGCCCGCCTCCGATCCCCTTCTCTCTTCCCTTTCTCTCCTTTGCAACAGGCTACCGGTTGCACCCATAACCCGGATATCCGATTTTGTGCAAATTTTTTTCGGATCGGGTTAACCTTGCAAAGTTTCCCAAAAAGTGGGTTAGTTTAGCAAATGCCCCTTTTTTTAAATGATTAAGATAACCTATATATTGCTTTTATGTGTAACCTAATTAAGGGTATAGATTAGAAAAACTGTAATTATTAATACTCTAAAAATTATGACATCAACAGTGTGTTAGGTACGCATAAAAATATTTTATAAAAAATCATGTAATGCAAGAGTTATATAATGACTATTCTCATTTTATTATTTAACCTATATTTGAAGTTGTTAAATAGAAAATGAGAATCTCTGACTTATCATTTGGTTAGAGTCAATCCACAAAATGAACTTTTAAATTACGTGAATACCTGAACTACACAACTAAGTGAAAAAAAAAACTAAACAAAAACATAAAAATCAAATCTTTAATATTAGAGTTATCTTAAAAAAAAAACCACACAAGGTGCGAGTTACTGAACTAGTCAAGATATATGGAAAAGGTCTTCCGCCATCCTAACATGACTCCAGGTGCATTGTTGGAACACCGCTGCCTTGCCATCTTCCTCCACTTCTTTGTATTCATCTTATTTTGCGGTATATAGTTATATCTATACTACTATAAGAGTGTGGGAGAGATCTTTCAATCCAGGTCGTTGGTTTGCTAAAACTTAAAAATTATCTACGGTTGTGATTGCTGCCTTTTTCTAATCCACTCACCGTCTTAAAATTTATCCTCGTGGTCCATCTCTGTCTGCAAACGGGATAAGATAGCCTGATGGCCCTAATAGCCGCCTTGGCGCCTTTGTCTTCGACCTCTCCACCTCTTGCTTCCTAACCGATCATCATCGTCGCCTGTTCACCTCCTGATTTCTAAACCCCTCTCTCCGCCTTGCCACCAAGAGCTCTCCGCATCGCAGTCCACTCCGCCTTTCCACCAAGAGCTCTTCGCATCGCAGTCGATTCGCTGTGTCTGGATTTCGCCCCACCGGCCGCCATCGCCAACTTTAGTGTCAAAAAAGGTTCAGACATTCCAACTTCTCTCTTCTTTTCCCCCTGAATTACGGGTTGTTTATTCCTGAATTCGGGTTTTTGGAGTTTATTGCTCTTATTTGTTTTAGGTTTTCTTTCCGATTAGTGCTTGAGTTGAGCAGAACAAACATAGCTTGCAACAATCAAGGATTGGGGTCTTGCGATTAAGGACTATGACGGTTAAATTGAGGATTTTGGTCTTGAAATTGAGGATTGGGGACTTGAAATTGAGCTTTATGGCCTTATGTAATATTGAAATCCAGGATTAGGGTCTTGGAATTAGGAGTTATTACCTTCAAATTGAGGATTGAGGATTGAAGACTTGAAATTGAGGTTTATGGTCTTGAAACTGAGGATTGGGGATTGAGATTTTTTACTTTACCTGTCAAGGGTTTGCTTTTAGAAATGGTGCACAATTGGGGACTTGAAATTGAGGATTCGAGACTTGAAATTGAAGGCCTGATGTAATATTGAAAATCCAGGGTAATGACCTTCAAATTAAGGATTGGAGACTTGAAATTGAAGTTTTTGGCCTTGAAACTGTGGATTGAGATTTTTTCCTTTACCTTTCACGCTTTTGCTCTTAGAAACGGTGCACAATCATCTGCTAACCTTTAACTTGCGGATTGGGGACTTGAAATTGAAGTCTATGGCCTGATGTACTATTGAAATCGAGAATTAGGGTCTTGGAATTAAGGGCTATGACCTTTAAATTAAGGTTTATAGTCTTGAGATTATGGATTAGGGCCTCGGAATTGAGGATTGACTCCATGAGATTTTAAATTAGGGTTTTGAAAATGCAAATTAGGATCTTTATATTCACATCTTTAGTTCAATCAGGTAGTAAAGTACCATATCCAATTGACTGGTTTCAATAGATGGAAATTGGAACCAATATATTTTTCTTTACTGTTATAAAAGGATCAGGTAACTCGCTTGCTATCAACTGTCATACTTTCTTTCTCGTAAACTGCTTAGATTTATGTAAGTTGAAGTTCCAAATAGATATGCTGCATGATTTTTTTAATTTGCACCACCGCTCTCCCTAAGCGGCAGATCCACTCACTCTTTTTTCTCCTCCACTATCTTCTACAGGTATAAGTTGATTGTTTGGATCAGTTTCTGGTGGACAATCGATCAATTTGATTACTTATCCCTCCGTTTCCACGTCTTAACATGTTTGATTTTCATTCTAACTTGCCCTATTGATCCAGTTGCACCTGCATCTTGTTCCTGTGTATTCTAATTAAGGTATGTATTTTCGTCAAACTTATATTCTACATCACTGTTTTAGTGTTTTTAATTTCCTTTTATTGGGGCTTAGTATGTTATTTTTCTGGTGAAGGAACACCTACTATACAGTATTATTAATCTTAGTAATCATATTACTTTCTTTAATGCTCTGATTAGTTAATATCCCTGTTTTAATCAATTTTTATATCTTGAATTTGTCAATTACTCCTAGCTTGTTCATTTTCTCGAGCTTATTCCTTTTTCTATAAGGTTTAATACAAACTAATTTATTTTTCCTGTAGTATCATTTTTCTCCTAGCTTGCAGCTTATATTACATTTGTGTGTTGCATTCCGAATTTTGTCCCTTGTAACAAAAGGGCAAACATGTGGGTGCCTATTGTTTGTGAGTTGTTCTATATTACAGACATTATGTACTATCCCAATTGCTGCCCACATGCTCTTGTCTTGTCACCATCCCATGCAAATAAATGCCTTAATGTGAAGCTTTTTTCTTCCTCTTTAAAGTTTCACATATATTAAATTTCAAAAACTATGCCACGTAGCATGATGTTAACAATTATATCAGAGTGGAAATCTTTGTTGGAAATTTTGGACATACTATGAATCTGATAAAAGAAACTCAAATGAATGATTTCTCAATGCAAATGCAATAACCCACAAACAAATGGAGGAAAAAGGTGGGGGTGGGTCTACGGAAATTATTGGTGATAATGAACTGCATCAAGAGTATCATTCACATGATGCATAGTTACCAGATTAACAGATCATGTGTCCAAAAAAAAAGACAATTTACAAAGAGTAAGTCTCCAAAAAAGACAGTTTCTGTGTAAATTGTCACATTGGAAGGTGGATCTTTACCTTGGTTAAAATTTTAAGTACCACTTGCATTTGTACATGCGTGAACTGAATCTCTATAACGAGAAATTGTGTTGGTATTGCCTGTATATGTAAACATACAATTGGTACTGCAGTTCAAGATTTATTACCATATTACTGGGCCTATATGAGGTGACAGTCCCATTCTGGTAAACATGAAACCATGTGAAGGACGAAAATGTAACGGCCCGGATATAAATATCCGGGATACGTTTCGAAGGTCGGATACCTTCGTTCGGATGTTGCAATTCAGGTACGGGTCGAGGTTTCAAACCTCTAATCAGTCGAAGTTTTCATAAATTCAGCTTAAACGAAAGTAAAGCGGAAATACGATTTAGATACAAAAGCCACGGCAAGGCCGGGTCAAAACCAAGACAAAATTTCTAAAGTCGTATGGCCCGATTAGCGGGGTTAGACAGATTTCTTTGCAATCGCCGGGGGACTTTCCCACGCCATATAAACAGGGAGCAATCATACCTAAAAACAATTGGTGCGAGTGGGGTCAAACCGAGGCCCCAACACGCTCTGTCCAGCAAGCGAACATACACATACGCTAATAATAAAGATGATGCAGATGCGGAAATTAAATCACACTAGCATGATCCTAATTTACAATATGCGAGAAATAACAGTAAAGGCGCCCAAAGAATGCCAAGTGGCATGTCCCTCTCCTACCTCTGCACCCCTTTCCGTTAGGGCAGAGACCGACCGGTTCGATGCTATAGCATATCATATCTCATCATCATATCTCATCATCATAACATAAATTAAAATAAATATGCCCGATGGTGCTGGGCTATCATCATGCTCATATCGACTCGATAGACTCAGGGCACCCGATGGGGCTGGGCTACCCTATGACCCTAGCAAAGACTCTAGGACTATCACAGATAACGGCCGTTCTGTTTCATACGCGTAAAGAAATAGAATGCTCAATCACAAGTGCAACCTAGCATGATACTACATGGCATGCTTTAATGCTTATGCAACACCTAGTATGTCATACATTCACAAGCCGGTAATCTCTTTCGAATCTGAGTAAGCCCATAAATGAACTTACCTGAATAAGCCGAACAGCAGAGAACAAGGCAGAGCAGAATCCAAGAAATGAATCACCGATAGCAAGCAACGTCCAACATTCACAAACACCTAATAACATATAAATGCATAAGTCTACCTATTTCACACAAGGTGCCCCTAACTATCATTCATATCTCGTCTCATATCCCATTTCAGATTATTCCATCTTATCTCATCATGCTCCTTTCATGTTCATCTCATCTCAACATATAATATTTCATCCATCATCTCATCTTGCATCATCATATAACATTTCACATCTTATTTAAAATTCACATGATTCTCAAGCGGAATTCAACAATAAATTCACCAAGTTAAATAAAGTAAATCATTTGTCCAAAGTTTTCCAAACTCTTAATTCTCAAGTTAAATCAACTCATGCTCAATACAATTTCTCAATTGATATTATAGAAATCATTCCGGCATTTTTATTTCAAAATCCTCAAAATCACATATTTAAATCATCCCAAAATACTTATCTCAATTAATATCCCTTTATAAAATAATTTCATAATGTAAAATAATTTCAGAAATCGACTTTCAAAAAAATCAGAAATTCACACCCAGTTAATAATGCAAATAAGTAATTACTATCTTATAATATAACATGTATATAAATCATTAGAACACATAATATAAGCAAATGTTAAAAGAGAGCAACCCAACTAGGAAGGCAGCCCACGACCCAAAAGAATAACCCGAATCCGGCCCAGACTACAACCCGACCAAGAGAAGAAGAAAAGAAAAACCAACCCGGCCCAGCAACCCAACACAAGAAAAGGAGGAGACCCAGATTGAAGCCCATACCCGAATTTGCTATCCTCCTCACAAAGTGACCCGGAACCCAATATGATATAACCCAAAATCCCTAGACCCGGATCCGACCCAACAGATTCTCTTCCTCCCCAACTCAGAACAGGGTTCTGTCATTGCCGGTGGAAAATGAAGAGGAAGAAGGAGACGCAGTCTGGCCGACGACCCTCTTCCCGACCCCAAACTCACCCAAGTAGATCGATAACTTTCCCCCCGAACACCCTAGACCCGGAAGAACTCAAACGCAAGCAAGGAAAGAGAGGGAATGAGGAGCTCACCGAGAGTCAAAAACTTAACCGGAAAATGTCCAAGTGGCTCCGATTGGCTGCGCCGGCGTCGAATCCTAGTCGCTAACGGCCTAGGAGGGAGGAGGGATGTTTAGAGGTTCAAATTTTCACAAGATCTTTAGTTGAAATAAAATGAGAGGGAAAGAGAACGACCTCACACCGTCACACACGAAACAGGGAAGACGGGGATCTCGAGAATCCAACGACGTCGAGGGACTCCTGGGTTTGCTGCTTCCAGCTCGGACGTCAGATAAGGGGCGGAGTTGCCGCTGGGCTCGACAAAGATGAGAATTGAAAGTTGCAGGGCTATCAGAGGTGCCCTCGGTGGTGCTCGATTCGCAGCAGGGGCGCGGGTGGTGGCGTTGAAACGAGGACATGGAGGTGGTGGGGCTGTGGTTCCGTCAATGATGACGACGGAAAGGGTGGCGGCTAGCTGGTGTTCGACCAGGATAAAACGGAAGGAGCAAGGTGGAGCTTGGGTGGAGTTTGTCGACAAGGGGGAGATGGAATGTGGGGCGCGGCGGCTGCATAAGGAGGAAAAAGGGGGGTGCTCACAGAGGGAGAGAGGAGGAAGGTGGGTTGTGGGTTTCTGAAGAAGCAGAAGAGAGGAAGGGGTGGGGAGGTGGAATGGGTTGGGTGTGCTGCAACTGAAAGGAGGCAGGGGGAGGGTGTTCTGTTACATTGCATGGGAGGGGGTTTTGCTGAGGAGGGGGGGACCCGAGAGAGAGGGAGAGAGAGAGAGAGAGGGAGAGAGAGAGGAGGAAAGAAAGAAAAAAGGAAAATAAAATAAAATAGGAGTGGTCCACTAAGAAATTAAATTAGCGGAATAGACCCGAATCCCGCTCGCCCGATCGAATCCCGACTAAAACAATTTTAATAAATCAAAGTTCGATCAAATTTCAAGATAATCGGAATTAAACAAATTCAATCAATTCGAAGCTTAATTAAATTTTATTAATGCTCGATCTCTGAAAATCAAAATCCATTTCTAACTCAATTCAAAACTATATAGAAGTTCGTTTAAATAAAATTCAGTTGCTCGAGGTCGGAAATTTCAAAATTTCTAGAATCTTAATTTTAAAGTCGAACAAAAATTAATAGTTTAAGACAATAATATTTTAATTTTTCCGATCTTTACATTTATCCACCTCTAAAAACAAGTCTCGTCCCCGAGACTAAAATCATTTCAAGCAATGGGAAGAAGTTTGAAATCGGTGAGTCCGAGGACCATGTCCAAGGATCTTGTAATCATCTCGGTTGCGTCTTCCGGGATTCTCACAACATCCTGGTCACGGTCGTGACATCTCCAATTGGTCTTGTCAAGTGTGTAATAAGCGCCCTTATCACATCCTCGCTTCGACTTTTCGGAAGTGTCACAACCCTAAAAGCATTATAGCGTCCGACTAGGTCTTAGCAAGCAATCTATAAGCGCCCCTATAAAATGCTTGTATCCACTTCGTGAGACGTCATAATGTAAATCCAGTTCGTAAATCCTTAAAGCGTTTGTAAATAAAAGGATTGTCATCCAAATCATTGAAACTCTCAACTTCTTTAAAACCCCAAGTTGGCCTTTTTTAAAACCGCTCAAAATCTTCGAATTCAATTTTTAATCAAGCAACTTTACACCAAAACAAGTCAAATCCTTTCAAATCAAGATTTTGCCAAAACTCTTCCGAAAACCAAATCAGCTTCACACATACCAATCAATCAAATTCCGAGGGTAGGAGGTGGAGTCATCCACCTCTAAGGGCTAATCCCATATTCTCTTCCTAGTTTCCAGAATCGAATCAATCTATCAGTCTCAATTCAAGCAAGATGCATAAGCCATAAGAAGTGCATAACTGTATAACCAACCAATCTCCAATCAACACATTATAAGGCAAGTCTCAACATATACCATCGTAGTGCCACAAGGTCACATCACATCTCCAGATCATACCAAAGGTCATAAAAGCATTTCTCATCACAGAATTAATGAACCAAAACCCATTGTCAACACATCAACACATCAAGGTCAGTTTATTAAGATTCAGCAAAAGGAAAGGTCAGTCAATGTGTGAATCACCAAAACGTCAGCATACTCGCAAAACATCATCTCAACTCATACAATGTCATATAACGAACACTTAGCAATCACGCACCATTATCTCATATATATAAGTCAGATTCATGATCCAAATCAATATTCATCATTTAACATCTCCTGATCATAATATAACATCATGCTCTCACATAGCAACATATCATAATTTCATGATTCATTCAACACATTATAACATGCTTTTAGAACAACATAGTAGGATAGCAATGGGTCATTATATCATGAGTATAGTTATCACTACCAATTATGATTCAATATTAAATATCAACATGTAATATCAGCCATATCAGGTTCATCATAGTCGCTATCTAACATCATGCCAAGTCATCACATAATCAAGAAAGCTTTCACATCATCACCAGGCAAAATAAACGCAAACCCCGCTCGCTCGATTTCAATTCCTACATCAAAACCAGCCTCATCTAGATTCACCAACATCAGCTCAGGTAAAATCCTCAAAAGAAGTCCCAATTCACTTCAATACCCTAATCTCGCCCCTCATTCCACCAAGACTCTCACTAGCAATCCACCTCTAAGAATCCAACTACTATCTCTAACCTCACACTTGAGACCCTCTCATACTATATCTTCCCTACTCTTAAAAGCCATTTCTTACACTTCCACACTTCCTAAGAGTTCACAAGCATCATGCCCTGCTAACCGCACATTCTCTAGTAAAATTCCTCGACCACCGCCTATCCGACCTATTCCTAACCATACTCTCACCCAAGATTCACCTAGGAGTTCGTCGAAAATCCTCAAGCATTACCTCTTAATTCCCGAACCCACTCGGTCCAACCTAAGTCAACACCCCTCTTCTGCAACTTTCCCTTACCACCGTCGAGTATTCTAAACACTCAAAACCTTTCTCCACTCTCTGACCGCTTAACCAAAAAGGACCTCACTCACATGTTCAAAGAAGAAGCAATCATGGACATTATTGCACATAAGGACTACATCATATCAACTAGCATCATTGGCATTGCAACAAGTATCAGAAGTCTCAATTTACCGTCATGCTCGAAATTATCACATAACACCATATATGAATGAAGTCAATTCAAACTGGAAAGTTTCATCATGATCTTAGCTAATAACTAGTTCAGATTCTTGGCATTTGCAGTTCATACTATATAGGAAAGGAATTTAGATCATGCTTAGCAACTCAGAATAGCATCACATCAAGTCATCATGGCACATTAGGACTGTAAGGCATCGAATCATATCATCACATCAACAAGCAGCTTTCACATCAGGTCAGTGCAATATCATCATCAACAAGCTCAGAAAGGGTTAGCAATTCGAATAGAGGACGCTCCCACTTGCAAGTCATATCGTGCTCAACAATCGTAATCCTCAAAGCGAGCTTGTTCCATCGACATTATCGATCCTGAGGCCCGTGGGTTATGGGCCCACGCTTCCGCTTCGCTGCTCTATCGCTATTCGACTTCTCGTTCCCTTTTCCCATGTGGTCGCTCATCCAAGGTAACGCGTAGGAGTTTAAGTTAGCGGAGATAGGGGAGTGACAAGAGCGGACGACCCAATGTTTCTTTCGGAGACGGAATAGACCAAAGGCAAAGACGACATGACTAGAGGCAAGACTCCGACTCAGGAATAGTAACGATGCCCTTAGGAAAGTCTATAGGGTCACAATTGTGACAACACACACGAATTCATTATGGAGCATTTCAATCACATCGATCCACACTAACATGTACCTATCTCGGGGGCAACATTCGTATTTATATCAAAGACACAATCAAGTCCTACGCTGATGTTTGTGAAACAAGCTAGCATTCTAGTATTCCATGGAAACAGATATGCCAAGTAACTTCGAGCAAGATAGACGGAACCAGCAATGATCATATATGATTTGAAGTCATGCGGAATTTAATGAAGATAACGAGCATCATGTATATGAACAATGTAGGAACAGGGTATACACATCAACAATTGAGTCCAAATATATCATGGCAATGTATATTATAACAATCAGATGAAGCGTCATACAAGAACACATAAGAGTAGAATAGCAATTATCACATATATGAACAATGTACAAGTTTGGTGTATGCATCATACGAGATCATATAAAGGGCAACATAGTAACTATCTCACAATGATCATATGTTAGGTCAAACATGGCACGGAATCATATGACGAGATATATCTAGAGAGCATGGGTCCTATATGATACTAGCGATATATAATGTGATACAAGCATAGTCAAGAGTCATTTAGAGAAGTTCAACATAATATTCACGAAACATGAGGCATCATCAAAAGTACAAGAAGGACATCATGGGTGCTAGATTATAATCATGCTAGGTACGAACCATCATAGAGTACATATATGGTACGATAGCTGTCACATTATAGAACAAGCATGATATGAAATCATTCAGCATGTCATATTGGAAGTCATAAGCTCCACATGATACTAATAGCACACATCGAACATGAGTACCACTAGAGTAATTCAACTAGGTTCATTCCGATATTCATGCGTCATGCAGGTGCAAAATCATGATATAGAGTGGTGTGTGATCAAGCGGGGTGTCAAGTCATAGGTTCATACAAGCACGAGAAGCCATCATAGAGTAATAGACATCTTTACCATGTAAGCATGCTAGGTTTAACTATCACGGAAAGCTAATCAAACATCGAATTCAACATTAACTCATCAGGACGAGTGAAACATGTTAAGAGAACAGAAAGAGGAACAAGCCACACTATCAGGTACCTAGCTCGAGAGAGAATCAATAACAATGTAGGTAAAGTAGAACTCGCACAAGTCGCAACCAAGGGCCCAACATGTTACTAGTGGTCTAATATAACATATGGTACATACATGCACTTGACTGGTTAGTACGACGGTATGCAAGGGTTCATTCAATCACATCTCAACGACATAGTAGCATGAGAGGAAAAACGCAACGAGGTATAGAGCAAGTCTAAGCAACATGGCTAGAATATGAGGACATGAGTTCAAATTGATGTATACTAGGATAGAACATGTATTTATCAAGACTCGTTCACACTATCATGTACCTAATCCAAGGGAAGCAACAATCATATAGACTCATATCATGTGGTTCATGTTTTCAATCAATCATACAATCAATATGCTAAGTAAACATGCTATAACAACATACAATCATGATAGAGGACAAGACACAACACGAGACTTAAGCAATGTCATACAACTACAAATTCACATTAAAGCTCATCATCACAACATGTACCGGGAGTTACGTAGCATATAAGGCACGTCGACATCAATTTATAACACGTATCCACCAAGTAAGGGGCTCACTCTATCATGATACTAGAACCGAACTACCACACTATCATGAACCTATTCACAGGAAGGACATCAATTAGACGACATCCTAGCATATGACATATTTATTCGTGCTCTAGTACGACAATGCAATATACTAAACAGATCATGTCAGGATGATATGGACATAATAAATGTAGTTCGAACCCATACAATGGTCATCATGAGCATCAAGGCACATAAGCACAAATTCACACTAAGGATCAATTGTAGGTCAAGGAGTAGTGCATATAGAATCACACAATCATGAACAGGGCACTCAAGATAACCCGATAGAAGTCCATAAGGGCAACATTGACTCTTCCCAACTGACTCATTACCCATCTTTCCCGTGGGACTCGAATACGAATTTTCCGTGACAAGAGGACACTGATGGATCGTCATAAGAACTGATAACGACAGCCTCGTAAACATCTCACTCTCTAGCTCGGAATTTCATCAAGGACCGTCTTTCAATACTCTCACGGACAACCTTTATATTCAATCACGATTCCCGACACCATGTGTTTACCAACCCAATTCCCGTTGAAGACCGATATTCGAAGGGAGGACTCGATTGAATTGTCAAAAGGGTTCATAAGGAAAGGGACGGTTCCACAGAGGTTGAGCTTAACCATATAGGAGGAAGGGTACTCCCGCTATCCCGTTCGCACAGATCGTTCAATATTCAATAAGTAGTTAGGCATATCAAGCACTCAACATAGAGTCAGTCAATGCCACATATAACGACCTCCTTGGAGTTTTCCTGACCCATCTGTAAAGAACGAGCTAGTATTTCGCCTACCCATTTCTAACTACACCCAATAGGGATGGTCTAGCGCCTTTTCTACCCACTCGATCCCTTATTAGTTGGTTCTCCTCTTTTATTATAAGCCAAGTTCATATTTAGTCCAATTGAGTTAGACATATTAAGTTCATTTTGCCCCTTTTAAAACGCTTTCAAATCTTCGAAATCCGTGGGCGGTTTTCCAAAACATACACCCGACCCTTGCGTTCCCGAATTGCACAACCTCGCTCTGATACCAACTTTGTAACGGCCCGGATATAAATATCCGGGATACGTTTCGAAGGTCGAATACCTTCATTCGGATGTTGCAATTCAGGTACGGGTCGAGGTTTCAAACCTCTAATCAGTCGAAGTTTTCATAAATTCAGCTTAAACGAAAGTAAAGCGGAAATACGATTTAGATACAAAAGCCACGGCAAGGCCGGGTCAAAACCAAGACAAAATTTCTAAAGTCGTATGGCCCGATTAGCGGGGTTAGACAGATTTCTTTGCAATCGCCGGGGGACTTTCCCACGCCATATAAACAGGGAGCAATCATACCTAAAAACAATTGGTGCGAGCGGGGTCAGACCGAGGCCCCAACACGCTCTGTCCAGCAAGCGAACATACACATACGCTAATAATAAAGATGATGCAGATGCGGAAATTAAATCACACTAGCATGATCCTAATTTACAATATGCGAGAAATAACTATAAAGGCGCCCAAAGAATGCCAAGTGGCATGTCCCTCTCCTACCTCTGCACCCCTTTCCGTTAGTGCAGAGACCGGCCGGTTCGATGCTATAGCATATCATATCTCATCATCATATCTCATCATCATAACATAAATTAAAATAAATATGCCCGATGGTGCTGGGCTATCATCATGCTCATATCGACTCGATAGACTCAGGGCACCAGATGGGGCTGGGCTACCCTATGACCCTAGCAAAGACTCTAGGACTATCACAGATAACGACTGTTCTGTTTCATACGCGTAAAGAAATAGAATGCTCAATCACAAGTGCAGCCTAGCATGATACTACATGGCATGCTTTAATGCTTATGCAACACTTAGTATGTCATACATTCACAAGCCGGTAATCTTTTTCGAATCTGAGTAAGCTCATAAATGAACTTACCTGAATAAGCCGAACAGAAGAGAACAAGGCAGAGCAGAATCCAAGAAATGAATCACCGATAGCAAGCAACGTCCAACATTCACAAACACCTAATAACATATAAATGCATAAGTCTACCTATTTCACACAAGGCGCCCCTAACTATCATTCATATCTCGTCTCATATCCCATTTCAGATTATTCCATCTTATCTCATCATGCTCCTTTCATGTTCATCTCATCTCAACATATAATATTTCATCTATCATCTCATCTTGCATCATCATATAACATTTCACATCTTATTTAACATTCACATGATTCTCAAGCGGAATTCAACAATAAATTCACCAAGTTAAATAAAGTAAATCATTTGCCCAAAGTTTTCCAAACTCTTAATTCTCAAGTTAAATCAACTCATGCTCAATACAATTTCTCAATTGATATTATAGAAATCATTCCGGCATTTTTATTTCAAAATCCTCAAAATCACATATTTAAATCATCCCAAAATACTTATCTCAATTAATATCCCTTTATAAAATAATTTCATAATGTAAAATAATTTTAGAAATCGACTTTCAAAAAAATCAGAAATTCACACCCAATTAATAATGCAAATAAGTAATTACTATCTTATAATATAACATGTATATAAATCATTAGAACACATAATATAAGCAAATGTTAAAAGAGAGCAACCCAACTAGGAAGGCAGCCCACGACCCAAAAGAATAACCCGAATCCGGCCCAGACTACAACCCGACCAAGAGAAGAAGAAAAGAAAAACCAACCCAGCCCAGCAACCCAACACAAGTTTTGGAGGAGACCCAGATTGAAGCCCATAACCGGATTTGCTATCCTCCTCACAAAGTGACCCGGAACCCAATATGATATAACCCGAAATCCCTAGACCCGGATCCGACCCAACAGATTCTCTTCCTCCCCAACTCAGAACAGGGCTCTGTCATTGCCGGCGGAAAATGAAGAGGAAGAAGGAGACGCAGTCTGGCCGACGACCCTCTTCCCGACCCCAAACTCACCCAAGTAGATCGATAACTTTCCCCCCGAACACCCTAGACCCGGAAGAACTCAAACGCAAGCAAGGAAAGAGAGGGAATGAGGAGCTCACCGAGAGTCGAAAACTTAACCGGAAAATGTCCAAGTGGCTCCGATTGGCTGCGCCGGCGTCGGATCCTAGTCGCTAATGGCCTAGGAGGGAGGAGGGATGTTTAGAGGTTCACATTTTCACAAGATCTTGAGTTGAAATAAAACGAGAGGGAAAGAGAACAACCTCACACCGTCACACACGAAACAGGGAAGACGGGGATCTCGAGAATCCAACGACGTCGAGGGACTCCTGGGTTTGCTGCTTCCAGCTCGGACGTCAGATAAGGGGCGGAGTTGCCGCTGGGCTGGACAAAGATGAGAATTGAAGGTTGCATGGCTATCGGAGGTGCCCTCGGTGGTGCTCGATTCGGAGCAGGGGCACGGGTGGTGGCGTTGAACCGAGGACAAGGAGGTGGTGGGGCTGCGGTTCCTTCAATGACGACGACGGAAAGGGTGGCGGCTAGCTGGTGTTCGACCAGGATAAAACGGAAGGAGCAAGGTGGAGCTTGGGTGGAGTTTGTCGACAAGGGGGAGATGGAATGGTGGGGCGCGTCGGCTGCATAAGGAGGAAAAAGGGGGGGGGGGTGCTCACAGAGGGTGAGAGAGGGAGAGAGGAGGAAGGTGGGTTGTGGGTTTCTGAAGAAGCAGAAGAGAGGAAGGGGTAGGGAGGTGGAATGGGTTGGGTGTGCTGCAACTGAAATGAGGCAGGGGGAGGGTGTTTTGTTACATTGCAGGGGAGGGGGTTTTGCTGAGGAGGGGGGGACCCGAGAGAGAGAGGGAGAGAGAGAGAGAGAGAGGAGGAAAGAAAGAAAAAAGGAAAATAAAATAAAATATGAGTGGTCCACTAAGAAATTAAATTAGCGGAATATACCCGAATCCCGCTCGCCCGATCGAATCCCGATTAAAACAATTTTAATAAATCAAAGTTCGATCAAATTTCAAGATAATCGGAATTAAACAAATTCAATCAATTCGGAGCTTAATTAAATTTTATTAATGCTCGATCTCCAAAAATCAAAATCCATTTCTAACCCAATTCAAAACTATATAAAAGTTCGTTTAAATAAAATTCAGTTGCTCGAGGTCGGAAATTTCAAAATTTCTAGAATCTTAATTTTAAAGACGAACAAAAATTAATATTTTAAGACAATAATATTTTAATTTTTCCGATCTTTACAGAAAACATTTAATAATTAAAAGATAAGCTCTTTTGGAGTGATCATATGATGAACAAACTCAAGGTTCTACGAAATGATGAGTTGTGACTGTCTTTATAAGTTTGCTTGGACAATTTAGGCTGAAACCATGTGCTGAAGGTTTAAGTGAGAGCAAAATGACAAAGTCTTGTTATAGGCTGAAATTGATGTTTCTAAATTTTAGCTTGTTGAAGCTTCTAGCAAGTCACTAAGCCAGTTTGATTGGAGTACTAATATATAGCTGAAAAACTTCAGGAATAATCATGTATGATGGTCTGGAGAGTTGTATTCTCAACAGTAGCTGTCATGTAAATGAAAGTGGAGAAAGCAGAGAAGATGAGTGTGCAATTGATTCCGTGGATGATGAAGTCACCAGCTGTTCTTCTAGCAATGCTTTTGGATCCAATCCATCTCAGTGGACTGTGAAAGATGATCAAGAAGCTGAGACATGGAATGTTGCAGAGAGCCCCCAGCATTTCTACACCAAGGAGAAACCAGCGTATGTCATTTAGTTTTCGGACGTGGATGCCATGAAGGAGAAGTTTGCAAAGCTGCTTTTAGGTGAGGATGTCAATGGAGGAAGTAAGGGTAAATCTCCTGCTTTGGCATTGTCAACTGCCATCACAAATCTTGCAGGTAGATCTCCTTGCTGCAGTTAGTTTACACTATCCTCCATGTGTACTGAAGTAGTCCACTTGATATATTCTTGAAAGGGTTCTTCTTTCCTCACAATTACCGGTTCTATAATTTTTTTATATATAAAAAATGTTGTTGGTTTTTCTATGTTGTTACTTTCTGACACCCAAAACACAAATCTTCAGCATCTGTCTTTGGAGAGCTTTGGAAATTAGAGCCCCTGCAAGAAGAAAAGAAGAACAAATGGAAAAAAGAAATGGATTGGTTGCTATCTCCTACAAATTACATGATTGAACTTGTTCCTGCTAAGCAAAGTGGAGTTAATGGTCGGGTTTTGAGGTACAATATGTTCAAGCTTCGTACATGTTTGATGCCATCACAACCGTTCAAGTCATCTTCTGTTTAAAACCACAATTGTTTCTGTGGATTCTGGCGTTTTTCATAATTATTGACTCATCCTTTGTGGTTGGAGCAAATAATGACTCCAACAATCTACTCTAGCTTTTTATATGCATCTTCATATTTATCAAAATACATATCTTAAAAATAACCTTAAAAAAATCAAAACTAGGTGATCCTTTAAAGAAATTTAGCCCTATTCAAAATTGATATTTGAATTTTAATCTTCAAGCAATCGTTAATCAATATTCTTCAATCTTATTTAATTCTTGATGGCAATCCAAAAATTGAAAGTCGAATTGTTAATTTGGTAACCTAGAGTTGAAAGTGAGATATTGAACTTTGCCTTTTAAGGTTATTATGATCATTATTAAAGGAGATGAAAAGCATGCATAGCAAAATAGAGCACTTATATATACAAGTGAGTAGTTTTAAGGGCTTTTTACTACTAATTTTTGTTAGTGCCTAGGACTTCACAAGTGTTACAGTTCATTGTCTGATATTCCTTTCTACTTTGAATGGGATGGAATTTATTTTTTTTGGCTTCACCAAAAAGTCCTCTTCAGTTTTGCTCATTCAAATTCCTTGTTTGGGTATTTAAGGTAATGACATGTTGAAACCAATGAAATGATTTATATTTGTTGATTAGAAGTAAAATTGTCTGTCCTTTTAGTTTATTTTGAGTAATAATCTTTGTTTATTTGGTGTGCTTGTTGTTGTGTTTCTTTTGTAGAGGGTCACGGTTGAGGTTTGGCAATATAGTTAGCTGATGCTGTAGCCACTCGCACTATTCCTCGTCAAGACGTACTCATCTTGAGGTAATTTACTCCCTCTTCGTTGTAGTTTGGATTACCACTGCCTAAAATTTCAATTATAGATAGGAAACTTTCTACTCGCATAGGTAGACATGCTTATTTAATATTATTTTTAGGTCTATTACAGCTTTGCACTGCATCTGCAGCTACCAGTGTCTCTGCATATTCTAAATCCTATTCAGTCCCTCATGTTCAGCCTTCTCTGGGATTAGGTATGTGTAATCTCATAGTTGTATCTATGTGTTTGCCTTTTTCCTCGCAATGCAAGTATTGTGCTGCTACTAATTTTTTTTTTCAATATCGGTTGTGTGAAGCTGGAAAACATAGAGTTACATCCTGACTTGTACAATTATTTACCCAACCTGATTTTTAAAAATACTCCATACTCTTTATCATTTTTTACAAAATATTTTGGCTACGGATGGCCATCCTAATTTACTTGTTCCTTCCCGGTTCTTCATCGCTTTCAATGTCCTCTGTTATGCCTTTATGTTACTGTTCATCCTATTTTCATTGTCTCTTGTAGGTGTCTTCTTATTTTATTTACCTACTTGTCTGTTGATTCAGGTGGCTGGTCCTTTTTTCGTCCAATTCAATTCAATCACTCTTTTTCTTGCACTTGGAATTTAAATAAACATGTGTTCCTCTTAGGTAGTCTCCCGGTTATTACCATCACTAAATTTGGTGTTTGTATATGCTTTTTATCTTTAGGTTTATGTTTTGTTATTTCATATAGCCCTTTATTTCCTTCAATATTAAATTGACTGCTGCTTTTTCATATACCTATAAGTCCAATAAATGGATGTAAATATGTAATATAACAATTACATTGACACTCGTTATTTGTATTGTGATAGTCACAACTGGATTTCCATTACTTGCACCTCATTTTTTAGTGTATAGAGAGTCTGGGAAAAGTATTTAGTGTATTTTCTTCCTTTCCCATGCACTTGAATCTAATTGGCATGTAATGCATTTGAGTTGCTCCGATGTTCTCATTACACTAAAATGCGAAGTTAGAAAGATGTCCATTTACAGATGAGGGTGGTTTACTATCCGCAAGGACACCATGAAATCGGCATAGAAGAGCTAACGATAGTGAGAAACTAGACCAAGTCGATCCATCCAAGTTGCCACAAGTCACAAGATCGGACTGGTATGTCAAGTAACATGTCGAGGAGTTTTAGAAGACCTTCGCAGTTACATCTCCATCCTGCTCAATTGTGGCCAAGAAGCACATTGATCACCATTGTAAATGAATTCATCATTAGAATTAGGAAAGATCAACTCTATCTTTGTAAATGTATTCAATCAACTCTTTGTAAATGTATTCCATTGATCTTTTAATATGATAATTGGTTTATGTTTGTAGATGGACTCCATGCCAACGTTTGATCTCAATCTATACTCTCAGCAGATGAAGGGTGACAACATTGTGGGTACATACTCTTTAATACCTTGTAATTTTAATATTTTAGAATCACAACAAGACTGCTAAAACAAATTCACAACAAACTTTCACCGTGCAGCGCACGGTTCCATGTCTAGTGATTTAAAATCTATACATAAATATATATTTATTTATATATTTATTTGTAATTTGTATATTTCGCATTTTGAGACTATATATGGATCAATTATATGCCAGAAGCTTATATGCAATCTGCACTATCTTACAGATGATCAGAGACTGTATTTTAGCATTCATTACAGTAGTTTTTCTAGTTTGTTAGGTGGTGTAGATGTTATATAATGAGAGAGGTGATGGGCATGAATGATGATAATGTATTTGTGCTACATGAAATCCCAAAATGGACCCATTTCGAGGATTCTGATCGATTTAATTCCATCACATCAAGTATCACATTACTTCAGGTTTTTTTTTTTAAAAAAAAAAACTACATAATTTTCTTCATTTAGAATAAATGATATGAGCGATTGAGCGGTGGGGGTGGTTTGGAATTATATTTTAGGACCAGTATTTGTCAGTTTTGGCGATTTTCTCCTGCCCACATCCTTCATGTACACCAACCATGAGATGTTAAATTACAAAATTATTTATAAATAATTAATAAGCAAAGTTTCAATTAAGCAGGGTTATGGTACGCATGATGTATCCCATGAGTTTTACCCAAGATTTGACAAATTAGGAGTCATTTAGAGATTGGAAAATAAAATAAAAAAGTCTAAATAAATGTAGTTGGTTATGAATTAAGATTTATTGTTAAAAATTTTAATTATTCCTTACATAAAATTTGATTTATTACCTCATTTTAATACCCGTTAACTAAAATATGTCATTTTTATTATTTATACACGTTTTTTAAGGAGATATAAATTATATAAATATATATTTGTTATTTTTATTTTATTTATAATTTCATACTTTTTAGTATAAAATTATTAAAACTATATATTTAGTATCATTTTCATCATTAAAAAATATACATAAATAATAAATGACATGTTTTCATCATTTCTTATACAATTTTTCTTCTTCTTACCTAATCTCATATGAAATAGATTATGATATTATAGTTTATTGAATATTGAATTTCAATTCATGGAGTTATCAAAGAACAAAGTTTATAAGGACTACAATAATATGTTGCATCCCATAATTTACGCAACGGTTGAGGCTGTTAAATTCCGGCGAACCGTATGACGTGAGGGGTCACGTACGTCCAAGCGCTAATCAAGTCGAGCGGGGTTCCATCCTAAAACCAATTGACATTAGGCGGGGTAGCTCATCGGTTTATATACAAGATTTGGATTCATCATTTATCAATATGGGATGTCAAACATCTGTCAGTTGCACTTGACGCCAAGATTTGGATTCATCATTTTATCAATGTGGGATGTCAAATATCTGTCAGTTGCACTTGACGCCAGCCCGCACCGCTCTAATATCATGTTAAATTTCGGCGGAGCGGATCATATGACATGGGGGTCACTCACGTCCAAGCGCACCATGCGCTAACCAGATCGAACACACAAGCCGAGTGGGATTTCATCCTAAAATTAATTGGCATTAGGTGTGGTGTAGCCCACCGACTTATATATATAAGACTTAAATTCATCACTTTATCAATGTGGATCTCATTTCACATCTTTCTACAAACGCGTTAAGTCATTTTTTTAATAAAAACTTGATAGCATCAACAATTTTTCAACTAGAATATTAGTTTTAACTTTTAACATAGCATCATGTGTATATTCATGTGTGTTTCCTACGTAGTTGTCATAATGATAAATCAAGTTGAATAGTTATCCCAATTTGCATAACCGCATGTGCCTTGCCAAAATGATTTTTTTTCCTTATCCTTTTTTTTGTTTGTTATGAAAGTTTAAATATTCTTTAAATTTTTCAACCACATCTCGTAGATAGTCTATTAAATTTTTTTTTTAAATGTGTTTATTTTTGTAGTGTTATAAATAGAGGAGAAAAGTTTGAATATATTGGATTCAAACGATGGAAAACACTCTGAAACAAAACCCTAGTTTCTATCCCGCCGCCACCAGCAAATTGGCCCAAACGCCCACTGTCGATCCTCCGACCACCGCCTTCAACCAGCACAAGCAGCCTTTTCCAACCGGGAGCGCAAGAATCAATACAGTCACCCGCTCTCGTAAATTTGAAGAGGATGATAGAAATAAAAATCCAAAGCACGGTTTTCTTAAATTCATTATTTGTGGTAGTCAATTACTCTATTCGCCTACGTTACATTTCAAACACTCGTCATCATTCATGATAGGGGCTATTGTTTGACTAATCATGAACTCCAGCTCACTTATTTCTATTTACATATAATCCCCATCGGATGCCTCCAGGTACATCAACTTGTATGGATGTATTTTCATCGGTTGTCTTTTCCTTGGAACGTTTCGTCGCACAAACAAGGCACTTATCCGTTTCACCATATACATTATCGGATGTCTCTCTCCGAGTCACTAATCAGCTATCTAATGTTAGTTCACAAACGGTTACCTTATAAAACAGTTATTTTATGAATATTGCAACTTGGAATTGCTGTGGTATCCGTAGGCGTAATTTTTGGACAAAAATAGACATCTTCTGTCGTAACAACTACATAAATGTTCTCGCCCTCCTCGAAACAAAAGCTAGTTCATCGCCAAATGAGAACCTATGGCGTAAATGTGGCTTTACGAACATTGCTTTTGATCCATCAGTGGGTTTTGCTGGAGGGGTCTGTCTCCTTTGGAGGGACTTGCCTCCTTCAACGAGTCAGATTACCTTAGTGTCTATACAACATAGGTTTATTCATTTCGATTACTTTGATACGATAACAAATTCGACTATTGCGTTCATCGTGGTGTATGCTCCTCCTAATTATTTTGGGAAGGCTGCCTTTTGGCCTTCGTTATTGGCATACTCTTCCCAATGCCTTCATCCAGTGGCCTTAATGGGAGATCTAAATGAGATCTCAGCTCCAACCGATAAGTTTGGTGGAATTGTACCGTCCAGTAATCGGTTCACTCGTATCCAATCCATCCAGGATGCTCTTCATCTTATAAAGATTCCAACATTTGGCGGCCAGTTTACCTGGAGACGTAAGAAATTAGGTGAACCGGATAATTCTTTTGCTAAGCTGGAGTGGTTCCTTCCGCATCATTCAATTTTAACACACTTTACTTCCTTAAGAGTACAGATTCACCCATTTACCTCGTCAGACCACGCACCTATTTCGGTGGATTTCAGGTCTCTCGACAATAACTACAAAAAACCTTTTAGATTTGAGTTGGCTTGGACTACCAAACCAGAATTTACAAACGTTGTGAAACAAGCGTGGCGTTTTAGCCGGGTGGGTTCACACATGTTCAATTTAGTCAAGAAAACTGCCCTTCTTAAAACTCTGGCCAAACGATGGCATAAATCTACTTACAGCAATATTAATCGCCAAGTTTTGTTAACTGACGAGGCTCTACTCCATTTACAGAATAATCTGCTTGTGTCGGCTTCTTACATAGATCTCCAGAAACAAAAGAGATTAATTAATAAGCGTGAGCACCTTCTTAATTTTCAACGAAGATACTGGAGCCAACGAGCTAAAGTGAAGCACTTAAAGCTAAATGACTCGAACACTTCCTATTTCCACCATATTGCTTCGTCCAAACGGAGTAGAAAATTCATCAAGTCTATTCTCAACAGCTCGGGATTTGCTATTACAGACAATAGGCTCATTCAAGAGGAGTTTGTCTCTGACTTCAAAATGCGTTTCAAATCCTCCTTTGACCCAGGTTTACCAGCAAATTGGCCCAAACGCCCACTGTCGGTCCTCCGACCACCGCCTTCTACCAGCACAAGCAGCCTTCTCCAACCGGGAGCGCAAGAATCAATACAGTCACCCGCTCCCGTAAATCTGAAGAGGATGATAGAAATAAAAAACCATCCACTAATCCAAATAATCAAAGTGGTATCTTCCTCAATCCAATTAAAAAAGTGAGGGGATTTACATCCAGTACCTTAGTTAGGCTGAGATGGTACAACAAATGGAAGGAGAAGCTTCATTTTTTGAGGATTTCAAGAAGGAGATCTGTTGAAGGTCGGTGGCTTTGGCGGCGTTTGGCCCTCGGTGTTCGGCGGGTTCGCTAGCGCTTATCTGTCCCCGACGGTAGTGAAGTCTCACTACATCGTTGCCCTCTATCAAGACCGACCCCTTGGGGATGGTCATTCTGTCTCTGGTTGCGTCGTCGATCCTTCAGATTGACTGTATATCTCACCCTACAACTGAACCACGACCAGATTTGGGCAGCTCGGCTGTTTCATGACCGTCACCGGTCTCTAATTGGCTTTACCAGCCCCCGGTTCCACCGATCAAATATTGGGTGGCAATTACCTTTTACATTCACAATGTACATTCGACCGATCTGCTTTATGCTCTCTGCTATGGAGTGTTGCTCTGTAAGTCACCTCCTCTCTCTTATGATAAACTTGATATACCCTATTGCTCACCAGCATATGTTCGATATATATCATACTTACATATGCATTGAGGTTCATCACCCTTCTTCTACTACCATAGCATGTTGTCGATCCTTGCGTTGTCGATCACTTTCACAATTGCCTACCCTACTCACAAGCCAATCAATTATTGTATGTTGTTTTTCCGTTGTTTGTTTCGTTAGTTCCGAAAGCTACTGTGTTTCCTTTTACTACTGCAGGTTAGCTTTGATTCGGGTTGTGTTCCACTTCCGTCGTAGGGGTGTGGGGATGTCTTCTGCTGCAGTTATCCGGCGCCTTGTGGTGGTGCACTTGAAACTTATAGCCTTACCGGCTCGAACTGATGGGAGATCGCCCAACCGCAGCCCTACTGTTGACTTGCACCTTCTTTCGAATACGCTAAAACAGTTGCTCATGTCTTCTCTATTGGGGAGACCCACCTGTGCACATATTTGCCTTATACGAGGTTGGAGGAGCACTCCTACAGTTAACCCGTTTGGGTTAGGAGTGTCGTCTCCTGATCTTCTATCGCTCGTAGGGGTCCCCTGCTGCTGCTTGTTGCTGCTTCCGCTCTGGAGCTTGCTCATTTGGGTCGTGCGTTGTACTCTCACTCATACCAACACTAACCTTGTATCAAGTATTGGCTCACAAGCCTTATGCTTTGATCTCAACAGATCACTTAGGCCCTCAAAAGCTATGAAAATTCCACCAGTGGCTTATACTTTTACTTATAAATTTGAGGATGTAACTGTAATCCGTATACTCAATTTGGCTTTCGGAGATTGGAACCATCCATTTTTGCACGTACATACCCAAAGGTCCAAGTGGGTTACTTTAAGAAACCACGGCCTCACAAGCCTTGATGTTGGATTTATGAAAATCAAGAAACCACTTGGGTCTATGTTCATGTTTTATTACACTTGTTTATTTCTCCAACCTTACTCCAAATATTGTTTATTAAGTTCAGTTGCCTATGGGTGGGTCTACCACAGATCACATATTTCTTATTGTCGGAGAGCTTCCACATTAGATCGTATTATGTACTTTACATCTCCAGACTTTTTATGCTTGCTTGTTCAGCAAACTAGAGCTTCTTGTCTTTTGCTGATCGGCTGTCTCTATAGTCACCTCATCATGGCTCTCTTAACCCTCCATATCAGTCCACTAATGCGTACTAACTGCTCTACTTTGCATATTGAGGACGTTTCCTTTAACATTGATACCGAACACTTCGACTGTTACTATAGACTAAAACCCTTTAGTGTAATGTATTATATGACAAATGATGTTATATCTAATCCAAAGCACGGTTTTCTTAAATTCATTATTTGTGGTAGTCAATTACCTCTATTCGCCTACGTTACATTTCAAACACTCGTCATCATTCATGATAGCGGCTATTGTTTGACTAATCATGAACTCCAGCTCACATATTTCTATTTACATATAATCCTCATCGGATGCCTCCAGGTACATCAACTTGTATGGATGTATTTTCATCGGTTGTCTTTTCCTTGGAACGTTTCGTCGCACAAACAAGGCACTTATCCGTTTCACCATATACATTATCGGATGTCTCTCTCCGAGTCACTAATCAGCTATCTAATGTTAGTTCACAAACGGTTACCTTATAAAACAGTTATTTTATGAATATTGCAACTTGGAATTGATGTGGTATCCGTAGGCGTAATTTTTGGACAAAAATAGACATCTTCTGTCGTAACAACTACATAAATGTTCTCGCCCTCCTCGAAACAAAAGCTAGTTCACTGCCAAATGAGAACCTATGGCGTAAATGTGGCTTTACGAACATTGCTTTTGATCCATCAGTGGGTTTTGCTGGAGGGGTCTGTCTCCTTTGGAGGGACTTGCCTCCTTCAACGAGTCAGATTACCTTAGTGTCTATACAACATAGGTTTATTCATTTCGATTACTTCGATACGATAACAAATTCGACTACTGCGTTCATCGTGGTGTATGCTCCTCCTAATTATTTTGGGAAGGCTGCCTTTTGGCCTTCGTTATTGGCATACTCTTCCCAATGCCTTCATCCAGTGGCCTTAATGGGAGATCTAAATGAGATCTCAGCTCCAACCGATAAGTTTGGTGGAATTGTACCGTCCAGTAATCGGTTCACTCGTATCCAATCCATCCAGGATGCTCTTCATCTTATAAAGATTCCAACATTTGGCGGCCAGTTTACCTGGCGACGTAAGAAATTAGGTGAACCGGATAATTCTTTTGCTAAGCTGGAGTGGTTCCTTCCGCATCATTCAATTTTAACACACTTTACTTCCTTAAGAGTACAGATTCACCCATTTACCTCATCAGACCACGCACCTATTTCGGTGGATTTCAGGTCTCTCGACAATAACTACAAAAAACCTTTTAGATTTGAGTTGGCTTGGACTACCAAACCAGAATTTACAAACGTTGTGAAACAAGCGTGGCGTCTTAGCCGGGTGGGTTCACACATGTTCAATTTAGTCAAGAAAACTGCCCTTCTTAAAACTCTGGCCAAACGATGGCATAAATCTACTTACAACAATATTAATCGCCAAGTTTTGTTAACTGACGAGGCTCTACTCCATTTACAGAATAATTTGCTTGTGTCGGCTTCTTACATAGATCTCCAGAAACAAAAGAGATTAATTAATAAGCGTGAGCACCTTCTTGATTTTCAACGACGATACTGGAGCCAACGAGCTAAAGTGAAGCACTTAAAGCTAAATGACTCGAACACTTCCTATTTCCACCATATTGCTTCGTCCAAACGGAGTAGAAAATTCATCAAGTCTATTCTCAACAGCTCGAGATTTTCTATTACAGACAATAGGCTCATTCAAGAGGAGTTTGTCTCTGACTTCAAAATGCGTTTCAAATCCTCCTTTGACCCGGGTTTATCGATCTCTACAGATCTTGATGTTTTGTCATCAGAAATCACTCCAGATGATAATATCATGCTCACTGCGCGCGTCACCAACACAGAAATAAAAAGGGTCGTCTTTTCCATGACAGCTGATAAGTCCCCAGGTCCAGATGGTATGCCCCCGGGTTTCTACCAACATTACTGGCCCATTGTAGGGCATTCCGTTACTAAGGTTGTTAAGGCTTTCTTCACGTCTGGCAAAATTCTCAAGCAGGTAAACCATACTTTCATTACTCTCCTCCCTAAACGTGACGATCCATCTACAGTTAATCATTATAGGCCAATCAGCCTATGTTCCACGGTTTATAAAGTCATATCCAAAATTATCTCAGCTAGACTGGCTTTGGTTTTTGACAAGCTTATTCATCCCCTACAAGGAGCATTTACGAAGTGTCGTTCTATCCAAGATAACATCCTCATAGCCCATGAAATTTTTCACTCGTTCAGATCGCTTCGAGCTAAAACTGGCTCTTTAGCTATTAAAATAGATATGGAAAAGGCTTATGATAGGATTGAATGGAATTTTTTATTCAATACACTATCGAAGTTCGGCTTCGCTGCTGAATTCATAAAGTGGATTAAAGAATGCGTTACTACAGTCTCCTATTCCATTTTAATTAATGACGAACCATCCATTCCGTTCGTGCCTACTAGGGTTATTCGTCAGGGTGATCCTCTATCTCCTTTCTTGTTTATTCTCACAGCTGAAGTATTAGCTCGGACTTTGCAGCGCGAAGCCAACTGTAACAAAGACCTGGGATTCTCCTTTGGGAGAAATCAACTTTAGATCCCTTTCCTTGTGTTTGCTGATGATACCATCATCTTCACTAAATCAACGCACACATCGTGTCTTCGTGTCAATTCCATCCTCCAAAGGTTTTGTCTAGTGTCGGGCCAGAAAGTGAATCTTAATAAATCCATCTTCCAAGCTTCTCCTAATACACACCAATCGGCTATAAATACTGTTACAAACTCGCTTGGCATTCCTCAGACTAATAACTTGGAAAAATATTTGGGTTGTCCCATTATAAATGGTCGTGTTAACCGAGATACTTTCTCCGACACTATCCTAAAAGCTAAGCAGCAATTGTCTAAGTGGAAAGCTTCTTCCATCTCTTCTGAAGGTAGGAAAGTCCTCATTAAAGCAAACCTAAGTGCTAAACCGATTTTCATAATGCAAGCTTTCCTGCTTCCGGCAGCTATCTTACGAGAACTTGACAAAGTTTATCGGGACTTCTTTTGGAATAAAAGCACTAAGAGCACACCCTTAATTAGCTGGGATAAGATCTGTGCCGATACTCTTTCTGGAGGACTTGGCCTGTACAAGGCTGAAACTATGAATGTTGCTTTGCAAATGAAACTTCTTTGGAAAATTATTGTTGAACCTGATAACCAATGGGTCCGCCTCATTTCAATCAAATATCATAAAGGCACTCCTCTGATGAAATATAATCGGAGTGGTAATACGTCTTGGCAGTGGTCCAAACTCCTTTCCATTAAGCATCTCTTTAAGCCTGGTCTGCGTTGGTCCATTGGTGACGACTCCGATGTCGATTTTTAGACAGATAATTGGATTTACGAAACTCCTCTTTCTCAACTAACGACTTCGGCCCCATCAGATCTTATGTTATCCTGGAAGGTGGATCGCTTCATTAATTTGGACAAATCTTGGAATCTCCATAAGTTAGAGTCCGATCTAACTGGGTTCCTTGATACAAGTCATATTACTAATATTATGCGTACACATTTGACGACCAATTTCTTTCGGGATCGCCTCTATTGGGGTCCGAGCCAAGATGGTTGGTTTACTACTCGTTCTGCTAGATTGATTGTGCCTTCTGCCAAGGGAGATCCTAACTACAGCTGCAACTGGATTTGGAAACTGGACGTTCCACATAAAATCCGACATTTCCTATGGAAAATCTCACGAGACGGTTTACCTACGACTGATAGACTTCAACGTTCTCATTTTTCTGTGCCGTTTGGATGCCCCATCTGTGGTAGTTCGGTTGAAACCGGCTTTCATACTCTGTTCGACTGTTACATTACGTCTTCGTTACTACAAAAGTTTCACCTTCAGATCCTGAATTTTGCCACCATCCGAACTTTGCAAAACTATAATGTCGCACTAACGCAGTTGTTCCGCTCTATGGGCAAATCTTCTATGGCCTTACTAGCTACTGTTTGGTGGAGTGTCTGGTTTTTCAGGAACAAACTGGTATTTGACCCGAATTTCAAAATTAAAATTAATGACGTTTCGGTGTTTATTCACTCAACTCGTGATAGTTGGTCGGCCACCAAAGTCGCGTTGCATTCTGACTCTCCGGAAACATATAGGAATGTTATCCCTTCCAACTCAACTTCTTCACATAACAAACCCTCAACCAGAAAAGCGTCTGGTTTGCGTCGGTGGCAAATACCTCCTACAAACTTTCATAAACTTAACTTCAACGGGTCGTTTCGGCAGGATGGTTCCGGTACTTTCGGGTTCATTATTAGAAACGACAGCGGGGGTATTGTGGCCGTGGATAACGGTCCATGTAACAACATTTCCGCTCTTTATGCAGAAGCTCTGGCTCTGCGTCTAGGTGTTCTAAAGGCCAAACAACTTAATTTACATAATCTCCTAATAGAAGGAGACTGCCTAACGGTTGTAAAAGCTCTTCAGGGTGATTGGTCCTGCCCATGGAACATCGAGCTCTTACAATCAGATACGCGTGTTGATCTCTCTCACTTCACTAATGTTGCTATTCGTCATATTTTCAGGGAATCGAATACTGTAGCGGACAGGATTGCTCGTCTTGCTTATGGTCCCCCTACCGAGGATAGCTGGTCGTCGGATCGTCTATTGGCTGATCTCGTCCGTCAGGACGCTCTAGGAAGGCCCCCCGATTGTCGGGATCCTCCCTAACATTTATCTTGTTTCGAAAAAAAATAGATTAGAAAAGTGAATATAGAAGAGAGGCGGGGATAAGAGATGAGAAACTAATTTTTGTAGTTAATTAGTTTTGTTAATTGTGCTTTTACGCGTTTTGTTAATAAATTATATTATATTATATTTATATATTAAAATTAAATTTTATGTGAAAAATAAAATAATTTATTTAAAATTTTTTTATGGGAAAAGTAGAAATCATAATGGATTAATTTTATTTCATATTTGTAAGATTCTTTACTTTATAAAATTAATTAGATTTGTTCAAATATTGCTATTATTTATTTTATCAAAACTAATTAGATTTATATTTTATCAAAACTATCTGTATATATTTTCTCAAAACTAATTAGATTTATTTAAATAAATCACAAAATATTATCAAAATATAACTAAGTAAGCTATGATAATAACTTATTAATTGATGTAATATTGGATAGATTATTTGATCTAAAAAGATAAGTTTTCTATCTAATTAAGATATAAGGTTGAATATTTATAACAATAAGTGAGACCATTAATTGAGATGGCAAAATTATATTGGGTTATTAATTGATGTGGCTAAAAAAGCTAACACCATATTAATCCAGCATATGACATGTATGTGAATTGCTCCAGAATATGACATGTATGTGAATCATACCAGAGCCCGTTTCACGTCTCTATTTTAGTATTTTATATAGATTATGCCCTTTAATTTTAGCACATTGTAGTTAGTTATACACATTTTATTTCACATAAAAAATATGTTAATTCTATTGGTCCTTAGGGGAGAAGCTCTGGAAAATCATCCACGCTAAATTAAGCTCCATAATGTAACGGTCCGGGATTATGATTCCCGAGTTACGTTTCGAGGGATAAAACCCCTCGTTGGATCTTGCGCTCCGAGTACAGGTTGAAGGTTTCAAAATCAACAATTTCGCTTTAAAGGTGGGATTTCATACCCAAAACCGAGAGTACCTGCCCTATGGCCTATGTCGCGAAATTCATGAATCATACAACCAAGAAAGATTCCAAATTCATACATAAGATTGCCACAACAAAGCCGGGTCAAAATGTGATCAAAATATCCAAAACTAAACCGTTAATAGATTGGTGAAGTCAGAGTCTCGACTTTCTCTTTCCGCCATGTTAGACCCCGCGGTCATGCAGCCAAACCAGCATCAATAATGATAAGCATGATGGATACATAAAAACGTTAATAGTGGGCGGGATCAGATCGATGTCCACTTGGGTCTGTCCCTTCATTAAGGGTGCTGCCCCCACAATATGTACACATATACGCTATATCTAATAATCATGCTTCTAGATGCAAGGCGGAATATTAACACACTAGCATGCCCCTAAGATCAAGTGCATCATAATAATAATAATAATAATAATAATAATAATAATAATAATAATAATAATAATAATAATAATAATAATAATAATAATAAGGCCTTATCACAGAATACCAAGTGGTATATCCCTCTCCTACCTCCATCCCCCTTCCCGATAGGGCGGAGATTGTAACGGCCCGAATATAAATATCCGGGATACATTTCGAAGGTCGGATACCTTCGTTCGGATGTTGCAATTCAGGTACGGGTCGAGGTTTCAAACCTCTAATCAGTCGAAGTTTCATAAATTCAGTTTAAACGAAAGTGAAGTGGAAATATGATTTAGATACAAAAGCCACAGCAAGGCCGGGTCAAAACCAAAACATAATTCTAAAGTCGTATGGCCAGGTTAGCGGGGTTAGACAGATTTCTTTGCAATCACCGGGGGACTTTCCCACGCCATATAAACAGGGAGCAATCATACCTAAAAACAATTGGTGCGAGCGGGGTCAGACCGAGGCCCCAACACGCTCTGTCCAGCAAGCGAACATACACATACGCTAATAATAAAGATGATGCAGATGCGGAAATTTAATCACACTAGCATGATCCTAATTTACAATATGCGAGAAATAACTGTAAAGGCGCCCAAAGAATGCCAAGTGGCATGTCCCTCTCCTACCTTTGCACCCCTTTCCGTTAGTGCAGAGACTGGCCAGCTCGATGCTATAGCATATCATATCTCATCATCATATCATATCTCATCATCATATCATGTCTCATCATCATATCATATATCATCATCATAACATAAATTAAAATAAACATGCCCGATGGTGCTGGGCTATCATCAGGCTCATATCGACTCGATAGACTCAGGGCACCCGATGGGGCTGGGCTACCCTATGACCCTAGCAAAGACTCTAGGACTATCACAGATAACGGCCGTTCTGTTTCATACGCATAAAGAAATAGAATGCTCAATCACAAGTGCAACCTAGCATGATACTACATGGCATGCTTTAATGCTTATGCAACACCTAGTATGTCATACATTCACAAGCCGGTAATCTCTTTCGAATCTGAGTAAGCCCATAAAGGAACTTACCTGAATAAGCCGAACAACAGAGAACAAGGCAGAGCAGAATCCAAGAAATGAATCACCGATAGCAAGCAACGTCCAACATTCACAAACACCTAATAACATATAAATGCATAAGTCTACCTATTTCACACAAGGTGCCCCTAACTATCATACATCTCTTCTCATATCTCATTTCAGATTATTCCATCTCATTTCATCACAAACCATATCTCATTTCATGTTCATCTCATCTCATTATCTCTTTTTCAAAACAACCTCTCAAAGAACTCAACTTAGAAAATCAAACAACTCTTTTAAAATCGCTTATCTAAATCCCGACATTAAACATTTAAACCTTAAGGCCCATTTTCCCAAAATCATGTTATAAAATAATTCCGGCATGTTTCTCATGTCAAAACATTATATAAATAAGCTCCAATGTTAAATCATCAAAATAATTATATGCTCACAAATCATATTTATAATTCAAAACCAACAATTCGCTTTAAAGTTCCTAACTCACATGTTTAAATCCTCAAAATGCATCAATTAAATAATCAAATCAATATTATTTTAAACCAATAAACAATATATAAAGATAGATTTCCAGAATATTGTAATTATAACCAAATCCCAAAACCATAATAATATTCAAATAATTTAACACTTTCTATCCATATAAACTCAAAACAAAACCATAAATATATTTATAACTCCTATCAATTAATCTCACTTTTAAAACCTCTTTTAAATATATATATATATATGTATATATTAATAATCTCATAATATATAATTATATATAGTCATTTTTCCAAAAAAAATCAGGAATATAAACTAACATACAAATATACATTACATAGCATATAATATATATATATATATATATATATATATATATATATATATATATATATATATATATATATATATATATATATATATATATATATACAACCGAAAAAATAAGAAGAACACAACCCACCAACTCAGCCCAAGAAAAAGAAGAGAAAGGCCCCAACCCAGATTCAAAAAGAAGAAGATGAAGCCCGCCATACCACTAGGCCCAACTCGGACCTGCCAGCCCAAACCGTTACCAACAAGCCCATCGCACCCCTCTTCCCAAGCCCACGCCCAAAAGCCCGGACCAACCCCCTTTTCCTGGTTTGGAGTTTCAGAAACCCGACCCAAGCCCCACTTACACCCTCATCTTCCTCCTCCAGATCCCCTGCCCAGCTGCTGCCGCTCCTCCTCCGCCCAACCTCGCTCAGCTCTCTCCCTCAGCCTCTCCTCCCTCTCCCTTTCAATTTCTCTTTGCACACACACAAACACCCTCCCACATCTACTTATCCTACTGCTTCTGTCTCTCCTCCTTTGAATTCAAGCTCTCTTCACCACCACCTTCACCCACGTCGTCGTCGTTTCCATTGAAGCCAGTCTCTGTTTTCCGACGCCAAGGTCGAGCCCCAAACAGCTCCCGATCTCAGCTCCTCCTTCCCCCTTGCTGATTTGAACCCTCACCAACACACAAAACCTCTCCTGTCTTCTTCCAGGACCGAGCAACCCTTCACCTTTGATTCGACGCCCGCCATTTGCCCTGGCTAGGTGAAGCAACTGCCGGATTTGAGCGAAGAGAACGAGAGCGGTCGAGCCTCCAAACGACCATCGACGAGCGTCGCGCCCTCCGGTGAGCTCTCTTCTCCTCCCAATCCCATTTCTTTTCTCTGTATCTTAGAAGCTAGGTCCTATGGCTTCTTTGTGTCCTTCGAGAGCGGGTGAGAGCGAGGCAGCTCCGGCTAGCCCGAGTGTGCAAGAGAGGGAGGGCTCGAGCGCGAGAGGAGGCCTGAAGTTCGGGTGTGCAGGGCAATGTTTTGAAGAATAGGACAAAAGGAATCACTGTGTGCTGGTGTGAGGTGCAGCAGAGGGTGAGGACGTGGGGGACCGCAGGGGAGGGGAGGGAGAGAGAGAGAGAGAGAGAGAGAGAGAGATAAAAGAAAAGAAATTAATATTTGTGTGGTCCCAACAATGCCAATTCAAATTAGCGAAAAATACCCGAATCCCGCTCGTCCGATCGAATCCCGACTAAAACAATTTTAATAAATCAAAGTTCGATCAAATTTCAAGATAATCGGAATTAAATAATTTCAATCAATTCGGAGCTTAATTAAATTTTATTAATACTCGGACTCGAAGTCGAAAATCAAATCCCGTCAAAAATCCTAATTTAAATTGATGCCGGAATGATTTTAAATTTTGAAGTCGTGCTCGAGGACGATTTTTCTCCCATTTTTATAAATTGAAATAAATAATAACATTTTAATTAAAATAATACTGATATGATATCTAAAATATATTTGGTCTTTACATTTATCCACCTCTAAAAACAAGTCTCGTCCCCGAGACTAAAATTATTTTAAAGCAAAGGGAATGAAGTTTTAAAATCGGTGAGTCCGAGGACCATGTCCTAGGATCTTGTAATCGCCTCGGTTGCGTCTTCCGAGATTCTCACAACATCCTAGTCACGGCCGTGACATCTCCAATTGGTCTTGTCAAGTGTGTAATAAGTGCCCTTATCACATTCTCGCTTCGACTTTTCGGAAGTATCACAACTCCAAAAGAATTATAGCGTCCGACTAGGTCTTAGCAAGCAATCTATAAGCGCCCCTATACAATGCTTGTATCCACTTCGTGAGACGTCATAATGTAAATCCAGTTCGTAAATTCTCAAAGCGTTTGCAAATGGAAAGGTTGTCATACAAATCATTGAAACTCTCAACTTCTTTAAAACCCCAAGTTGGCCATTTTTTAAACCGCTCAAAATCTTCAAATCCGATATTTAATCAAGCAACTTCACACCAAAACAAGTCAGATCCTTTCAAATCAAGATTTCGTCAAAATCTCCTAAAACCCAATCAGCTTCTTGCAACCAATCAATCAAATTCAGAAGGTAGGAGGTGGAATCATCCACCTCTAAGGGCTAATCCCATATTCTCTTCCTAGGTTCCAAAATTATTCTTTCATCATTCACAACTCAACATGAACAAAAGTAAATCAACTCATCAACTCATAATATCATCACCCACCTCTCATATGGCAATCCTCAACATCAATCATGATAATCTCAACCAATCAACATCGTAACCGCATAACATGTTTACCCATAACATAAAGCATACCATTCTTTCAAACACATCAAAAGCAACAACAAAATCTCAACGTCATATCACGAGTCATAAAGTGTATCTATATCATACCGAAGGCATCACAAGTGTATCATTGAATTCTCATAATCATGCCAGCACACATGTCAAGAGATCAAAGAGGTCAGGTGTCATGGAGTCAGTACACTACTACAAGTCAAATCTCACAATCGCATCTCAACATCGCACACTTAACAATCACGCAGCATTATCTCATATATATATGTCAGATTCATGATCCAAAACAATATTCATCATTTAACATCTCCTGATCATAATATAACATCATGCTCTCACATAGCAACATATCATTATTTCACGATTCATACAACACATCATAACATGCTTCTAGAACAACATAGTAGGATAGCAATGTATCACTATTTCATGATAATACTTGTCACCGTTAACTAGATTTCAATTATTGCATATTACATGTAATATCAGGTCATATCAGGTTTATCATGGTCGCTATCTAACATCATGCCAGTCCATAATCACATCATCAAGAAAGTTTTGCACATTACTTTAGTTATAATAAAACGCAATGATTGAATATAGAGGTTGTCCGAGAGAGTATTGGAAGACGGTCTTTGATGAAATTCCGAGCTAGAGAGTGAGATGTTTACGAGGCTGTCGTTATCAATTCTTATGACGATCCATCAGTGCCCTCTTGTCACGGAAAATTCGTATCCGAGTCCCACGGGAAAGATGGGTAATGAGTCAGTTGGGAAGAGTCAATGTTGCTCTTATGGATCTCTATCGGGTTATCTTGATTGCTCTGTCCATTATTGCGTGATACTATGTGGTACTACTCCTTGACCTACAATTGATCCTTAGTGCGAAGCTGTGCTTATGTGCCTTAATGTTCATAATGACTATTGTACAGTTTTGAGCTATATTTATCATGTCCATATCATCCCGACATGGTCTACTTAGTATATTGAATTGTCATACTAGAGCACGAATAAATATGTCATATGCGAGGATGTCGTCTAATTGATGTCCTTCCTGTGAATAGGTTCATGATAGTGTGATAGCTCGGTTCTAGTATCATGATAGAAGTGAGTCCCTTACTTGATGGATACATGTTATAATTTCATGTCGACATGCCTTGTATGCTACGTAATCCTCAGTACCTGTTATGATGATGATCCTTAATGTAAATTTGTGGTTGTATGACACCTTGTATCCATGCTGGTCAAATTGCTTAAGTCTCGTGTTGTGTCTTGCCCTCTATCATGATTGTATGTTGTTATAGCATGTTTACTTGACATATTGATCGTATGATTGATTGAAAACATGAATCACATGAAATGAGTCTATATGATTGCTGCTTCTTCTGAGTTAGGTCCATGATAGTGTGATCAACTCTTCTTGGTATGAATGCTTTTAAATGACCTCCTTAACATGATGGATGATGACGTGTCGATGTTCATTATTCCTTTCGTGACAAGAATCTATAGCATGCCCACCTATTTTGTATTCCTCAGATTAACTATTGTTGATGCTTTTGCAAATGAGTATTGTATGTGTTAAATATGCTAAGGTGAGAATATGTTAGTGTAAGTGAGTCTTGACAAATACATGTTTTATCCCAGTATACATTAACTTGAACTCATGTGCCCATATTCTGGTCGTGTTGCCATTACTTAGACTTGCACTATACCTCGCTACACTTCCTCTCCTGTTTCTGTATTATTGGAATGTGATTGAATTGAAGTTTTGCTTAGTGTCGAGTAATCGATCAAGTGCATTTATGTACCACATGTTATATTGAACCATTAGTAACGTGTAGGATCCTTGGTTATGACTTACGCACATTTATGCCTTGCCTACTTTATTGTTGATTCTCTCTCGAGCTAGGTACCTGATAGTGAGGGTTCTTCCCTCTTTTTGTTCTCTTAACGTGTTTCACTCGTTCTGATTAGCTTAATGTTGAATTCGATGATTGACTAGCTTTCCGTGATAGTTAAACCCAGCATGCTTACATGGTTAAAATGTCTATTACTCTATGATATCCTCTCGTGCTTCCATGAATGTATGATTTGACACCTCGCTTGATCACACATGACTCTATACCCTGATTTTGCAAATACATGACGCATGAATATCGGAATGAACCTAGTTGAATTACTTTAGTTGTACTCATGTTCGATGTGTGCTATTAGTATCATGTAGGGCTTATGATTTCCAATATGACCCGCAAATGATCATATGTTGTACTTGTTCTATGATGTGACAACGATTGTACCATATATGTACTCTATGATGGTTCGTTCTTAGAATTATTATAATCTAGCAACCATGATGTCCTTCTTGTTACTTTTGAAAATACCTCATGTTTCGTGAATATTATGTTGAACTCCTCTTAATGACTCTTGTCTATGCTTGTATCACAATATGTATCGCTAGTATCATGTAGGATCTATGCTCCCTAAATGTATCTCGTCGTATGATTACATGTCATCCTTAACTTACTATCTGATCATTGGTGTTAGGTGTGATAGTTACTATGCTGTTCTTATGAGCCCTCGTATGACGCTTCATCTGATTATTATAATATACTTGCCATGATATATTTGGACTCATTTGTTGATGTGTATACCATGCTCTTACATTGTTCATATGCATGATGGTCGTCATCTTCACTAAATTCCGCTTGACTTCGAATCATATATGATCATTGTTGGTTCCGCCTATCTTGCTCGAAGTTACTAGGCAGATCTGTTTCCATGGAATACTAGAATGTTAGCTTATTTCACATACATCAGCATCGGATTTGATCGTGTCTTTGATATGAATACGAATGTTGCCCTGGGATAGGTGCATGTTAGTGTGGATTAATGTGATGGATATGCTCTATGATGAATTCGTGCGTGTTTGTCACAACTGTAACCTAATAGACTTTCTTAAGGGCATCGTTACTATTCCCGAGTCAGAGTCTTGTCTCTAGTCGTGTCATCTTTAGCTTTGGTCCATTTTGTCCCTGAAAGAAACATTGGGTCGTCCGCCCTTGTCACTCCCCTATCCCCGCTAACTTGAACTCCTACGCGTTACATTGGATGAGCGACCTTCGAAACGTATCCCGGATATTTATATTCGGGCCGTTACAGAGACTGGCCAGTTCATGAATGCATTCCATTTCATCATAATCGAGTCGGCCAGCAGGCCCGACCCATAATCACATATAAAAGCCCACAGGCTGCTCGTATAATCATACTCACAATATAAATAAAGGTGTTGCCATATGACTCGAATGACTCAAGACGAGACTCGGTGGGGCTGGGCCATCCTATGACCCTAGCAAAGACTCTAGTTACTTCACAGATAACGACCGTTCTGTTTACATACGCATAGAGAAATAGGATGCTCAACGATCAATGCAACCTAGCAGGATGCTACATGGCATGCTGACCATGAATGCAAGCACCTAGTATATCATGCACATAAGGCGGGTGAAGGTTCGATAATGTAAAACAAAGTAATATAGAAATACTCTAGAAGGGGGGGGGTTGAATAGAGTATGCCGGTTTTTCGCAGAATCTCAAGACTTTTGAAGCTCGTGCAAAATCCTTTGAGATTAGACTTAGTCTTTTCTCTGAAAACCTGAATCACAAAGTTAAACAGTCGAACCAAGTGCGGAAATAAGGTAAAGCAATAAGTAAAGGACTCGATGAGTTGTTTACGAGGTTCGGCACGAACTTGGCCTACGTCCCCGCCTAGGGTTCTTCCACAACCCTAGGATTCAACCGGCTTTTATTGATTCACAAGACTTAGGATCCTAGTAGCTCCCCGAGAAGCCTCTCTCCTATACAATTGCAATCTAGTCAACTCACATTCCCTTGGAGTCCTAGACCAATCTAGAAGAGCCCCACCTCTCTATGCTATCTAGTACAATCCTCTTACACTTAGTGAATCAATCGCCTAGTGTCTACTTCCTGAGTTACAAACTCTTGAGTATAACACTCTCTCGAAATATATCCTATAAGCTCACAGTGTAACTCTCAAATGCTTTGAAATGAAATTACAGACTCTTAAGGACTAGCAGAGAGCACACGAAGAAGACAGATCTCGCTTGAAGGCTTGAGTGTATGAAAACTTGTGTTCAACAGGTGTATGGTTGTCTTCTTCTTCCTTTTCTTTTTATTGAAACAAATCAGCGCCTAAGGATCTTCACCAACGGCTAGAGAGGATCATGGCTTGAGCTGGATCTTCTATCTTTGGAAACTTTCGGAGGCCATGATCTTCCGATTTGAATCTTCTCAATTTACAACATAAGGAAGGAAATAATATTCGAAAATACTTCCTGAAAGGTTAGTGTATATATAATAATATACTGGAAGCATATAATAACATAAAATAATATTCGAACATAATATCATATAGAACAGGTTTTGTGTTTCATCAATACTGTTAAAGCTTCAAGACCTTTGACATAAACAGACTGTCAAGGCCTTTGAAACTTATTCCGATTTTCATCAAGGGAGTGGAGTTATCAGCGGGGAATATCTATTCAATCTGAGTAAGCTCCGTAGAGACTTACCTGGAGGTGCAGAACAGCGTTAATATAGCACTAAGACGGTTTAAGATCACCTAGTAATCACAATGAGTATATAAGTCTATATTCAATCACACAAGCACAATCATTCTACATAAGTTCACACAATCGAATGTCCCATCATCACATTCCATATCATCATCATTCAACTTATCTCATTTTCATCGCAAAGTCTCTATATAACTTATCAAGTACCATCTCAACTCAGCATCTCAGCATCTCATCATGCTTTCATATGCACCAACATATCATAATATCATTTTAAGAACATATATCGACATTTCATCTCATAATTCACATTCAACAAGTTCGTCGACATTGTATCATAGCAATATTGGCATATCATAATTTATACTCATACTTAGCTTATATGTCACTTCATCATCATAAGTAACTAGCATATAACCTTTCATAACACATCATCACATTATCATGCTATTAGTCATACAACCATATCATCATGCTAGTTAGTCATCGAACAAGTCGAATTCCCAAGTTAGTTCCCAAGCCATTCCAAAATTCGAGTCAACTTGTTAGAAATTCCGATTCTTAAAATCATTCGCCAAATTCCTTTTTTATTTAAATCCGATAACATATTTTTAAGTTCCTATATTTTATAAGGTCATAATATAATATATTTTAATTCTCAAAATAATATTTATATCTTTTAAATCTCAAATAACATAATATAATATTTCAAATACCCCTTTTCTTTAAAACACTTTCAAATAATATTTTCAAACCCCTTAAGTAACCAACCATTTTATTTAATTAACAAAACAGCCCCCATATTTTATAAAAATCACAAACCGACCCCCTTATTTTCACAAAACCCCGCAAACCGAAACCCCTCACTTTATAACTCCTAAATCCGGCCCAATTTCATAAACTCCCAACCAGATTTTGTTTTATAAAAAAATAGGCCCAAATCCCCTTTTTTTTAACCCAAGAACCCAGCCCAAGAAATTAGGCCCAAAGAATACAGCCCAGCCCAACCCATTCTCTAGTTGATTTCAGAAGAAAAGAAGGGTAATTGGGCCCCAGCTGATGTGGCAAAAGGTGGAGCCCAGCTGAGCCCTCTTCTTCCTCCTCACCTCTACTTCTGTTCGAACAGGAAGCCGCTGGCGTCAAGCTCGACCATCCTCCATCTCCGCCCGTCCTTGCTTCCTGGCTTCCGCTCCCGATCTCGCTCACCTCTCCCCCCAGCCACCCATATCTATCCCGCACTTCCTCGCTCACACGCTCGCTCGCACTCTCGCTCTCAGTTAATACAAAAAGATAAGGAACAACACCTAAGAATCGCACAAGAAAGGCGGAGGAGGGAGGTTCTCACCGAGGGGGTTGTCTTCGCCGGAGATGGTGCTCGGGGAGCTGTGTTTGGGCTCGTTGAGGCCGACTTCCCGCCGGAGTTTGCCTAAGAAGGATGGGGAAGGTGAAAGGCGGAATCTTTAAGTAATTTGAGGGCGAGAGAGAGAGAGAAGAGAAGGAGCTCACCGATTCAAACGGGGAAGAACAGGGGTACGCGGAGGAGGTGGCAGCGTCGGCTGTTCTTGGCGGCTCCGGCTGCTGTTGATAGATCCGGGGTTGCTCGTCTTCATCTTTGGTCATCGGAGAAGAGGAGCGCGCTCGGACCAGGCTGTCGGAGTGCTCAGGTGGAGCTCGAGAAGCATTCGAGAGGGGCTCGGAGGAGATGGGAAGTGAAAGGTGAGGTTGTGGTGGTGTCGATGTGGGGCTTCCAACACAGAGAGCATGGAGTGCTCTTGGTGATAATAACAGAGAGTTAGAAGGTGGGGGGATGGTGGCGGAAAGATGTCCCAAGAGGGCTATTATTTGGGTGAACTTTGAAGTAGAAGGAGAAGGGAGATGAAGGAGGGGAGGATAGGTGTTTTTTTTAGTTGCTGAGGATGTGTTTGGATTTACAGAGAAAGGGGTTTTGTGTTTAGGAGAGTTGTGGTATTGGGTGCATGGGTGGTCTGAATTCAATTAAAGAGAGAGATGTTCTTGCTACTACAATCGAACAAGGGGTTGTGAGGGAGGAAAGCTGTTGCCTAGCTATGTACCCAGAGGGAGCCAAGGAGTGGTTTGGCTTCTTCCTCTTTTGCTGCAGCCCAGCACAGAAGACAGGGGTATGGATTCTGAACTTTGAATGGAGGGGGAAGGAGACAAAAGAGGGAATTGGGAACAAAGAGAAAGTGGTCCCCAAATTTATTTTAAATACCCGGAAATCAAAACCCGAAACCCGTTTTCTCGATCAATTAGATTTTTGAAACCCGAAGGGATATCGTTATAAGGAGGAATTTTTTCGGATTCCGAGAAAAAAGGACGGAATCGATCTTAGAAGGTTCAAGATTGGGCCGGAATTCGTTTTAATATCTTCGAGTTTGACTTATTCAATTAAAGACGAGTTTCCTTAAAATATCCGATTAAATTCATTTAAAATTTATTTTTAAATTTTCTTTTTTCCAACATTTAAGATTTTAAAATCCAGACATTTACACATAATTAGCAACCTGCTAGACTAATAAGCACGATATAAACCAATAAGATAGATAATTTCTATTGATCTTCTAGTAATCGATCAGCAACAGCAATCACATGAAGATCAATTCACAAAAAAGAAGAAGGAAGAACATAAGAAGATGAAAAATGAGCTGGAAGAGAGAGTTTGTTATCGACTTATTCAGAAAAACAGTGTAACTGAATTAGAAAAACATTTCTTTTTTTTTATAGTGAGAGGATATAGCTTTTCAGTTATTTACAAAAATTGACCCCAACTTTTATTTACATTTTATCACTCCTCCTCAAGTTAGTTAGTCTTGAATAGGTTCAAGACTCCTAGCTTGCTTAAATTCTTCATGTACTTGTCATATGCAATTTCCTTTGTGAAAACATTAGCTGGTTGTTCTCCAGTTGGTATGTATACGAGAGCAATTTCATCTCTGATCAGCTTGTCTCGAACTAGATGATAATCACTTTCAATATGCTTTGTTCTTTCATGAAAAATTGGGTTCTTTACTTGATGCCATCAAGATTGGCCCTCTGTCGGCCAAGGCGGTTCGAGGACCCGATCATCCCGAGAAAGAAGAAGGCGCCACCATGGATTCAATCTTGTTGAAGGGTCTACGTCAAGGGTCCTGGGGTCGGCACCGAGGGTTCTCTAGGGCTGGCTGGTTCCTCTTGGAGAATTTATTATATATATTTATCTATTGTTATTTATTAGTTAAATAAATAAAAGTGAGGGAATTATCTATTTCCTTACTTATGAAGAAAACAATATTGCAAGCTATTTTTAGTCATTTTTAGATAGATAGAATTTTTAGTATTTATCCATGTTTAATTTTAATTAATTAGATAAATGAGAGAACTAGGGTTTCCTTTGCAAGGAACCACTCTCATCTACTATCAACTCTATTTAAGTTAGGTTTGTCATCTTTTATTTTCACGTTGAATTTAAAGGAGAAGCACTTGGCTAAGTGCTTTCTCTTCTTCAACCCTAGAAATCTCACGTCTTTCGTCTCACTCTCTTGCTTCAAGTTTCGATTGAGTTTCATCATTGAGTCCCTTAACATATTCAATACTCAAATTCTAATCCAAAGCAATCACCCAAACACATATTCAAAGTCGTTTGTGGAAGAACCGAGCAGGAAACTCGAGAAGAAGGGTGCGCAGAAGGTACTCCGTCATAGGCCGCACCCTGGCCGCGCCCTGGCCGCGCCCGCGGCTTCTACAGGACAGCTCCTGTGACAGCTTCTCCGAAGGCTGTTTTCGGTGGTTTTTCTTGTTGTTCTCCTTCCCTACCTTCAAGATCATTATTCCCTCATAAGATCCTCCAAAGACGAGTCGAGATCGGCCTTAAGACATCGCAAGATCCGAACTAAACGAGTCGTTGGAGATTACAACGCATCAACTGGTATCAGAGCCAAGGTTTGTGCGTATTCTCTTTGATCTTGATATGATTGTCCTGCTAATTTGATGACTTGGGAGATATGGGGAGATGGGGATGATGACCCCGAACTCTTGAGGTATTGGCAGCGACAAAGGGAGGCTCAAAGTCGTCGCCTTTGGCTTCAACGGCAAGCGGAGATCGATGAGGAAAGGAGACGTCAACAACAACTTCAACGTCGTCGATAGATTTGGTTTCTCCAACAACGAGAGGCTGAGGAAGAACGACGACGGGAGGAGGAGAGACTGTTCGCAAAAATCGCACGGCTAAAAGGCCGCGTCCGCTGCCCCCATGGCCGCGCCTGCGGCTTCAACAGCAGCATCAGCAGCGTCCCTGCAGATCAGTGCGATGATTTTGTTTTGTAGATTCCCGTTGATTCTGAACTCGGAATCGCCTCATCTTAGATTCCCTGCGTAGATAACTCTGAGATCTTTCCAACGGTGGGTCATACGCAATCAGACTTTCCCGGGAAAGCCTCCGAATCTGATCTTCAAGTAGGAAGCGATTCTGCGTAGGATGTGCTTAACGTGTCCGTCGATGTTCATGAGGTTGTCTTCGCTGATGTTGAGCCTAAGGAGGAGGTCGTTGATGTTGAGAAAAGTGTGCCCGAGGAGCCAATTCAGATCGTTGATGTTGATTGCTCCAAGGCCATCATGGACGCTATTGTTTTTGAGGTTTCTCGACCTCGAAATCTGCTGGTAGTTGTCCGTTATAATCCTCTTTTTGTTCAAGACAAGGTTGCTGCTCCCCTAGTGCCCTACAACGAGTCGATTCGAGGATGAATCGAAGCTAAGTGGGGGAGAATGATGCCATCAAGATTGGCCCTCTGTGGGCCAAGGCGGTTCGAGGACCCGATCATCCCGAGAAAGAAGAAGCCGCCACCATGGATTCAATCTTGTTGAAGGGTCTACGCCAAGGGTCCTGGGGTCGGCACCGAGGGTTCTCTAGGGCTGGCTGGTTCCTCTTAGAGAATTTATTATATATATTTATCTATTGTTATTTATTAGTTAAATAAATAAAAGTGAGGGAATTATCTATTTCCTTACTTATGAAGAAAACAATATTGCAAGCTATTTTTAGTCATTTTTAGATAGATAGAATTTTTAGTATTTATCCATGTTTAATTTTAATTAATTAGATAAATGAGAGAACTAGGGTTTCCTTTGCAAGGAACCACTCTCATCTACTATCAACTCTATTTAAGTTAGGTTTGTCATCTTTTATTTTCACGTTGAATTTAAAGGAGAAGCACTTGGCTAAGTGCTTTCTCTTCTTCAACCCTAGAAATCTCACGTCTTTCGTCTCACGCTCTTGCTTCAAGTTTCGATTGAGTTTAATCATTGAGTCCCTTAACATATTCAATACTCAAATTCTAATCCAAAGCAATCACCCAAACACATATTCAAAGTCGTTTGTGGAAGAACCGAGCAGGAAACTCGAGAAGAAGGGTGCGTAGAAGGTACTCCGTCATAGGCCGCACCCTGGCCGCGCCCTGGCCACGCCCTGGCCGCGCCCTGGCCGCGCCCGCGGCTTCTATAGGACAGCTCCTGTGACAGCTTCTCCGAAGGCTGTTTTCGGTGGTTTTTCTTATTGTTCTCCTTCCCTACCTTCAAGATCATCATTCCCTCATAAGATCCTTCAAAGACGAGTCGAGATCAGCCTTAAGACATCGCAAGATCCAAACTAAACGAGTCGTTGGAGATTACAACGCATCATTACTCTATGAGGGCTGATTGATTGTCACAATAGAGCTTCACAGGTTCTTCATGACTTATCTGTAGATCATGAAGTAGCTTTATAATCCAAGTGATCTCACAACAAGTAGTTGTCATAGCTCTATACTCTGACTGAGCTGATGAAGTAACAACATAGGTCTGTCTCTTTATTCTCCAAGAGATCATAGAGGTTCCCAACATAATACAAAACCCAGGTACTGACTTTCTTGTCATCAGACAACTTTGCTAATCAGCATCACAAAATGCACGTACCTTTAAGTCTGAGTGTCTTGAAAATAGTAAACCTTGCCCTAGAGCTTGCTTTAAGTACCTTAACATATGTTTTAGAGCTCTTCATTGATCATCATTTGGTTGATGTATGAATTGGCTTAGTACTTGTATAACATAGCACATTGTTAATGTGCCTTGAATTGGGCTTTATTATCTGTTTTGGGTTTAGGCCCATAGTTTGACTAGGGTTTCATGAGTCCCTATATATACTCATGAAACCTACTAATTTGTAACTCTAGTTTCTTGTTTGCCTCCATAATAAAGAACCCTATTCTTCTATCCGTGGACGTAGGTAACACACCCTTGCCGAACCATGTAAATCTCTGTGTCTTTCTTTTTCTGTTTATCATTCTCGTTAAAACACACACATCTGGCCTTGTGATTGTCAAGTATATCAGCTTCCCAACTATTCTCATGTACAAATTCACATCAATCAGTTCTCTTGGTCCTTCCAAAGTCAGCTTAACTTTAGGATCAAGAAGTGTGTTCACAGGTTTTGCTTCTGTCATTCCAACTTCTTGAAGCAACTCCAAGGTATACTTTCGTTGGTTTAGATAGAATCCTTCCTTGCTTCTGTCTACCTCAATTCCCAGAAAGTACCTAATGTCTCCAAGATCTTTCATTTTGAAATGGAGATTCAAATATGCTTTTAGAGCTTCAATATCTTGTGAACTATCTCCTGTAATCACTATATCATCAACATATACCAATAGGGTTGTGAAGGTTTGATCGGTCTTCTTCGTAAATAAGGAGTAATTTGCCTTTGATTGTTTGTAATCAGAAGACTTGACCACTTGAGAAAACTTTGCAAACCACTGCCTTGGTGCTTGTTTTAGTTCATATAAATTAAGACTTTTCTAACTTGCATACCATGCTTGTATCAATTTTATCATCATGCACATAAGACTCCTCCTGAGGATGAGATTGATACTTCTTTAGGAAGTGATAGGCAGGAGGTAATTCCATGAAAACCTCATCCTTAAGATCACCATGTAGAAAAGCATTGGTAACATCTAATTGACACACTTCCCAGTCCTTTGCAGCAACCACTGAGAGAAGTGTTCTGACTGAGATCATCTTTGCAACTGAGGCAAAGGCTTCACTGTAATCAATTCCTTTAATTTGAGAGAATCATCTTGCCACTAGCCTGGCCTTGTGTTTATTAAGAGACCCATCAACTTTATACTTCAACTTGAACAACCATTTGCAACTAACCATATATTGATCAAGAGGTCGAGGCACCAAAGACCAAGTATCAGTGCTCTCAAGAGCAAAAAGCTCAGCAATCATAGCATCACACCATGCAGTGCTTTTGAGTGCCTCAAGAACTGAGGATGGCTTAGATAGTGATACCACATTGCATATAAACTTGTGATAAGAGGGTGTGCAGTTTGTGTCTGTAATTAAGAAAGGAGGAGATAGGATAGTAAGAAGTTTTACAGGAAGAAAAGTCATCCCTTGTTGTGGAGCTTGAGGCCTTGCATACATAGTCCTTCAACCAATTGGGGGGGGGGGTGAGAGGCACGAGAGGAACGTCTCACAGAGGGCTCAGGAATATCAATATAAGGTACATCATCAAAAGTGGGAGGCACGGATGAAAAAGAGTAATCGGCAAGGTTATTAGTAAGACTCTTTGGGTCCAAAGATGGAAAAATGAGTGATTTTCTAGCTCAATTTGATGGAATGGAGGTAAAGGACTTGAAGGAAGAAGATAATCAACCCACTGGTTATTATAAGAACTCATTGAGGAGAGACTAGTGTTTAGAGAATTAGATGGAAAAGAAGAGTTAAATGGAAACATATGCTCAATGAACTGGACATCTCTACTGATAATGGTTTTTTGAGACACCAAATTATATAGTTTATACCCTTTTATACCATAAGGATATCCCAAAAACACACACGGCTCAGCTCTTGCTTCAAATTTCTTCCTCACCATAGCAACAGTGGACATGAAACATAAGCACCCAAACACTTTAAGTTTGTTATAGTCAGTTTTCTGATCAAAGAGTATTTTATGAGGGATTTTAAAGAGAAGCAATTTTGTGGGTAGCCTGTTGATAATGTGGGTTGATGTAAGCACACAATCTCCCCAAATTTTAAGAGGGGGAGATGCATGAAATCTGAGAGCACAAGCAATGTCAAGTACATATTTGTGTTTTCTCTCAACCCGCCCATTTTGTTGTGGAGTAGCAATACATGAATGCTCAAGAATAATGCCTTTGATTTGAAATAAGGATTGTGTTTCCCTATTGAAGAACTTTGTCCCCTGGTCACTCCTCACCATCTTGACACTGACATGAAATTGATTTTCCACCACAAGAATAAAATTTTGGAGAAGAATAGGGGTTTCAGTCTTGGTTTTCATGAGGTATGCCCATACACTTCGGCTCTTATCATCCATAATCGTGAGAAAATATTTATGACCATCACAAGTGGCTTGCTCATAAGGCCCCCACAGATCACAGTGCAACAGTTCAAACACATTATCAGCCAGAGAAGTGCTAGAAGGAAAAGAAATACGAGTTTGTTTTGTTAAGGGACAAACTGAGCATTACTCATTATTCAAAGAAGAGTTTATATCAGAAACATCTTTGAGCTTAGCTAATGGAGCATGGCCCAATCTCAAATGCCACAAGGTACTAAGGTCAGTGGTACATTGAGAAGGTAAGAACATAGGTAAAGTGTGGGTAGAGTTTACAGAATGATATAAGTTTGACTTCAAAATGTAATGACAAAAGCTAGATTTTGTGATGATGGCCCCCATTTGGTCTTCAAGAACTTGTTAGTACAAGCCCCCAAACTCTTTAGTAATTGAAATCATCTTCTTCCTTACAACCTTGCAGGGTCATGGATAAACATTTTGTCACCAATTAGATGGATATGACAGTTATAGTCTTGAACAAGTCTTCTCAAGGAAATGAGATTGAATTTGAAATTTGGTATATAAAAAGTATGATGGAGATCAAATGCACTTAAGAGACGAACAATGTCAGAGTAAGTGATAATGCTTGTACTACCATCAGGGAGGTGAATGACAATGGATTCTGAAACTGGGCTAGGTTTGTGTATAAGGGAAATATCACAAGTCATATGGTATGTAGCACCACTATCAAGAATCCAAACCTTAGGATCTTTTGTGGCACTGCAACACATCAAGCGCCCTACAAGGTTACTACAGTGTAAGATTTTACCTGCCATCCCTTTCATATCTGGATCTCCCATTTTGATTCATGAGATGAAGAAGAGAGCTCATCAGTTTCTGATTCTCCAAGGAGAGATTTTGGAATGCTTTGAACCCATTAGCAGTAGAGGTCTCATTGCTACTATCAACAAGATTTGCTCTGTGACCTCTATCTCTTGGACTGTACTGCTATTCTTTGCCTTTGCTATCAACCCGAGGCTTGATCTTGCTCTTGCTATGCCAATTGGGATACCCAAATTAAACATCTCTCAGCACTTATCTGACTTGTGATTTCCACTACAATGCATACACTTTTCTCTTTTTGGTTTGTCATCACCTTGCTTTCCCATCAAAGCAGTGAGATCTGGCTGACCAGAGGTATGAGTAAAGCCCAAGCTCAACTCATCTTGAACCAGGAGTGCATGAACTTGACTAGTTGTTGGCGGAAATGGAGAAGATAAGAGAAATTATTGTCGGGCCTGGACACATTTCTCACTCAACCACATAAGAAACTTCATTAGCTTGTCTTCTTGCTCAGCGGCCTCCAATCTTGCAAACACATTGCACTCACATTTCCCACATACACATCTGATAGGAGCCAAAATTCCAGATAGGTGTTGCCAATGTCCTTTCAACTGTGTGAAATAGTCAAACACCTTCGAATTTCCTTGATTGCATTCTTGAATGTCTCGCTTGACCTGAAAGATTAAAGGGCCATTTCTTTGACTGGGACTTTCATTCATATCACCCCACATTTCTTTTCCACCATGTCACCACGTCATTACATCTCTGCCATTAAGATGCATTTTCAGCAGTTTCTACTAAAGAATCATCAACAACCCCTAACTTGTTCTTGACAGAAAGGGAGTTCATCATAGCTCGTTTCCACCTCATGTAATTATCACTAACAAGTTGAATCGAGGTGAGAATCATACCGGAGTTGTCGAAGGGATGAATGAAAAGCGGGTTTTTCAGAACAACTATGGTGACATGATCTTGTCGTCTCTCCCTTTCTATTGATGATGCGGAATTCTCCATGATTTGAATTTGCTGAAATTGATTTGATACACAACAATCAATGCTCTGATATCATATTGACTTGCTAGCAATCGATCAACAACAACAATCACACGAAGATCAACTCAAATAGAAGAAGAAGGAAGAATAGAAGAAGATGAGGAAGGAGCTGGAAGATAGAGTTTGTTATCGAATTATTCAGAAAAAAAAACAGTGTAATTGAATTACAACAACATTTCCTCTTTTTATAGTGAGAGGATATAGCTTTTCAACTATTTACAGAAATTGACCCCAACTTCTATTTACATTTTTATCAATTTCCTCTATGCTAAACTAATAAGCTCATTAATCATATGATCAGAATTGTCTAGATTTTTTTTTTGTTGACCACAGTCATTCACATCCAATTAATATAAGGTGTATATATTAGACATTCAATATAAGGTGTATATATTTGACCAAAAAAAATTATATAAGGTCTATATATTGGTGATAAACTAAATGGTATTGAGTGAGGACTTAAAGCAAGCCCAACAGTTTTTGTAAAAGTTCTCTAAAATAGAAATTAAAATACCAAGATCTCTAAAAAATTTGCACTTCAACTCCAACAACTTCTCTATTATACAAATTTCTGCATTTATTATATGTTATATTAAATACAAAAATTTATAATATAATAAATGCATTTATTAAGAAAATAGTTTTCACCATTACAAAATCCACAGTATATACGAACAACAAAAATGAAAGACAGTAGTATATATATGTGATAATGTGAATGACCACCTGCACAAGCAGTGCCACTCCAAGCCTAGTCTTGGTTGCAAGAATGATGCTTGGATTCCCATCCCAATTCATTTTCATTTCCAGGGTGACATCATCACCACTGTCTTCAATAATTGGGATCCCTGAATTCATAGACATTAACAAACTACAATATATCAGCATTTCTCCACCTTGGATTTTTCTTTGAGGAAAAGAGATCAAATACAAAGAAGCATTACCCCATGTCCACAACTGCAAGTAGCGAAAGCAAATGGAGCGGAGGCTCTTGACAGAGAGTTAAGAGTCCTTGTAACTAAACAATGCAGTTATGCAACTCTAAGAAAATGAATTTGAATGAAAATCAAATTACGAAGCTAGCCTTGCCTTCTTAATTTTCTTTGGGGAGTATGTCTGTTTTATGCAACTTCAATTTCTTTTTCCTTAGATTATGCAAATGCACTATGGTTGTTATTGGGGTTTGAAAGTAACAACACGACAACAGCGCTCGAAAACACAAAAAACAAGATAAAATTCAGAAGCAACAACACTCGACAACAACATTCGAAATCATCTGAACACAAGAAGCAAATTCAGAGGCAACAAGAGTGCTCGAAATTCTGAAGCAACAGTACGACAACAACACTCGAAAACAAGATCAAATTCAGAAGCAACAACACTCGAAATCAACAAAGAGCAAGCAAAATCAGAAGAAGCAACAAGCAGCGCTCAAAATTCAGAAGCAACAACACCGCCGAAAATTCAGAAACAAGAAGAAACAACACTCGACAACAAGCGAACTCAATAGAGAGCAAGTGAAATCGGCAGAAGAAACAACACTCGACAAAAAGAAATAGAAATCGAGCGAAGCAATGACAACGATCAAAATTCAGAAGTAGTGACAGCAACTCTCGACAGCATTCAAAATTTAGAAGCAATGATAGCAATCGAAATAAAAAATCGAGCGAAAAAGGGGCAAGTGAAATCAAAAATAAAAAATCAGAAATCACATACCTTCACAAATGAGTTTAGAGGTAGCGGCAACTCTCAAAAAAACCCTACAATACTGTCAAATGTGTGGCACTGGCAAATTGAAAGATTTGATCAATAAATTCAACATAGGGAGGAGTGCACATTGAATTATACAGATCAATTCTATTCCTGCAAATTTAGAGATTTTTTCTCTCTTTTCATCCCTTTCTCTATTTTACAGATGTGTTTGGAGAATCTGTTGAGGAGAAAATATGGTCTTTTTCTCTAAAATCCTCCCTTTTCTCTATTTTACCACCACTACAAAAAAAAAAATTAAATTAGCTTCGGCAAAAAGTCGTGGCAAAAGGGCTTTCTGTGGTGGCAAAAGACATGTAGCTTCGACTCTGCGACGGCAAATAGGGGCGTAGCCAACAGGGCGGTGGCAAAATTTAGTAGCTTCGGCAAATAGCCGTGGCAAAAAAATTAGCAACGGCTAAGCGACGACAAAGCGACCCCTATGAAAAACATCCCACATTTGCCACGGCAAGTAGCCGTAGCTAAAATGTGGGTGAAAAATAAAAAAAAAACCCTACTTTTTACCCCGAATTCTTCAGATCCGGGCTAAAAAGTACAATATTTGTATTTAAAAAAAATAATACACACAATTTATATATATATATATAATTTCATTAATTATACAAAATTTACATATATAATAAAATGTCAAAACTACATAATTTATATTCAATAAATATATACATAATTATACAAAATTTACATATAAAATAAAAGGTCAAAAACTACATAATTTATACACCAAAAAAAATGTCCAAACCTACATTTTGAGCAGGGAAGATTTTTCATTATAAGATTTTCACATGAAAACCCAACCTCCACTCAAAATTGTCCAGCAATGTCGACCAAGACAAGTAGTCTACCGTGCCTTTTGACTCCCATGTTGACTCCTTATGGATGTCGGGCATTTCCTGAACTTGGTATGCTCAGATGCTTAGTTATTTATCCATGCTCAGGTTCCACCCTAAAAAAAGGATTCATTTTTTGTGTGATGACCATGTTCATTAAACCAAAGTTAATATGCTACAAGCATGTTAGGCAGGTGCTACACTGAGTAAGGGGCTAAATCGTGGAGCTGGATTGTGTTTCTTTTTATTTCGAATACAATCCACTTAATTTATTAAAGATAAAAAGAAAGTAAATGTCAAAAAATGAAACTCACCACTAAGCAATAATAATATGTTAAAATGTCAAAGAGTTTGAACATTAGTATTAATTTAGTAGCAGCTGACTTATAGTTAATCCAGAAAATTAGAGCTTAAATCCATAACATCATAGACTAGGACAACTGATCAAAATCAGAGCTTAAATCTAGAAAACACGCAATCAAAATCTATAGAAATATACATTGTCCACATCTATGAAAATAAATCCTCGCTGATGGAAAATAGTAGAGAAAGTGAAAGCAATGTTGACAGGAAGAGTAAAAAAAAATCAGTCACCAACAACACATCCAGTCAACTCAATTCAATAGCTAGCTAAATAGGACGCAAGGCAGCAAAGATGGAACAAGTTTGATGATGTATAAAGATACTTTTAGATGCATAAAATAGACCAAAAAAATATAACATGTATACATTCCTAGAGAGAAAAAAAATGGCAGGAAAAAAAGAGAGCATGATGAAGACTAAGTTGATCAAAGATGAAGACCATACTAGTTTGTCTTTGTATTTCCTCTCAAGATAATCCAAGAACAGAGTAGAGTCCAGATCCCACAAGTGCTGCTGGTCCTGACGAAGATCCACCTGTGTATCGATTAAATCCATGCGGATTCCTTGATGTTCTGTGTTTAGCAATGCAGCAGATATATTTATCAGAAAATATAGTGATTTTAAGGAGATACAAAGAAGAAGAAAAAGGCTAAAAGATACCAATTACACTGCAAAATAATGCATGAAAAAGGTTAAAAGTCTCAATACATGCAATTTTCACTAACAAGCCTAATAACTAACTGATGATTATTGCATAGAAAACCCAAAATTTCATCTGTTCCAGGACAAGAATAAGAGGCTACACTAAATCTTTTTTAGGGGAGGGAGAAATAATTATTCACAATTCTTTATGCCCTTTGATATTTGTAAAATAAATTTATTCAAGGCTAATAAAACTGATTTACCATATATATAAACCGCTCTGACTGCCTCATAAAGCCAATAGAAAGTATCATGTTTACACTATGAGTAAAAAGCTTCTTTTACTAAAGAGAAAGATTTTAAGGTATCTCAGTCAGTCAGCTAATCTCAAAGAATCCAAGAACTTCAAACATGCTATTCTTTAGTTATTTCCATCGTAGTCAAATGGGGCACATTCAGATCTATGACAAATGTAATAGTGAAACCATAAATCAAAAAGGAATCCAGTTTCAATACTTAATTCTAATGTAGTCCCAATGAGATATTATGGAATATATCAAAATAATAGAGCTGTTCAGGGATTAAAATATCTGATACTTACCAACACTAAATAAAAGAACAGAAAAATGAAGTGGCATGGTAAGGGCAGTGACATAAAAGTATTTTAATGGAGAAAATGATCAATGGATATACATTATATATAACTGAAAAACAGATGCAAAATATTACCAAGAATTTCCCGCAGTTCTTTAGCTGTACAAGCTGCCTGTACTGGTCCACGCTTCCAACCAAGTATATATACTTTCCTGAATCAAAATTCAAAAGCAATAAAAAACAGATGTTACCACCTCCAAATCCCTAATTACAGGGTAAAGTTATTGCAAATAAATAAGTACAAACCTTATGGAGCTCTGCTTTAAAGCAGCAAGTGCATGACTAGCAATATCAGTTGTTTCCAATGTTGATGTGGACTGTAAAAGTATTCTTGCAACATCAAGAGCTATATTTCCCTACAACATATATATTTTATTATTTTTATTGTTCATCTTTATTTTTGCATCAAAATTTTGTACAAATAGTAGAGGAACACCATGAAGAGAATGAACCAAGAATTACTATCCTTTCCACTAAAGCTTCTGCCTCAAAACAACTAATTTTCTATACTAACGAAAAGAAACAATGGTGACAACAAAAATAAAGCATACTTAGAATGCCAAACCTGTCCAAGTTCTACAATCTGATATTACTTTGAAGGCAAGTCATTGCTGCTGTTGCAATCCCACTAAACTAGCAAAAATCACCTTAGTGATAGATGAACTGCTAGAGATGATACAGAAAAAATAAAATCAAGAAAAGATTATGCACTATGTTACCTCGGCAAGAGATTGGCACTTCCCGAAACTTGAGGGGATTCTTCCTATCCTAAAGTACAAATAAATATGAAGAAAAAAAATTTACAGGAAGAAATGCACTGCATTGAATAATCTGCGTGAAACATATGTTGAAAAGCCAAGATAGCATTATGTGCAACATTCAAATCTAATACTTTACATTTTTTGGGCCTACAGATATCTTGAACCAAACCCTAACCAAACAGTAATTTTTCCCCAAATCAAACCCTACTCAAATCGTGCTCAGATCTCTTGAATCAAAATGAAAGGAGTTTGAAAAGATTACCTGAAAATTAGAGATGCCAAAGAAACAAGGAAGATGTGAACACATAGGCAGAGTTACGACAGTCACAACGACGTGGGGCTTCAGCGCACAAACGAAGGTGGATGAGAGAGATGCCGATGATGAGGAGATGTCGAAGAGAGTGAGGTTATTTTCAAGCGTTAGGGCATTGGTGGCGGCGAGGCGGTGGTGAGTGAGGTAAGGGCGCTTCAAGCTTTCAATTCTAAGTTTGAGAGGTGTGTGAACGGGAGAAGGCGGCGAGGCGGTGGTGGTGAGTGAGGCTAGGGTTTTCAGATCTGAAAGTAGAGGAGGAGAGGGACGAATAACGGAGGGTGGTGGGTTAGGGGTTTTCAGATCTGGAGGCGAGGAACATTGCTTGGCTTCAAATTCGGCGACAATCCAAGAGGAGGAGAGGGCCGGGCGTCGGCCTTCGTCTTCACATCGAACTCCGGTTGACGGGGATCGAAGCTCTTGTCGGCGCCGGGCTTAAGGCAAATGCAAGAAGGGGAGGAAAGAGGAAAGGGGAACGCGGGAGGAGTGAGGGCGAGAGAGATATGAGATTGGACCAGATGGAGAGCCAGGAAGGACGATAGATCGAGAGGTCGAAGTGTCACGCAAAGCTTCCACTGGTCTTTAATGGCGGACGAAGATGAACAAGGATGAGGAAGGAACAAGGGCGGCCATGGATGGATCTGAGGGTCAGAGAGATGGACAAACATAAGAGCGAGGAAGGGTTTCTAGATCTGAAAGCCATAGTGAGTGAGGAGGCATATACACGGGTTAGGGTTTTTTTTTAAATAAAAATAAAATAATTATATGTTTTAGCCACGGGAACTCTACTGCCGTTGCTATTAGGGGTGGCAAAATCGACCCAATAGCTACGGCAACCTTGCCGAAGCTAGCATCAGTGGCTAATGTTTTGTCTTTGTTTTTTCCTGATTGAAGGCTTGCCGTGGCTAATGCCGTGGCAAAAGGGTATCAATCGCCACGGTAAGCCCCTACCGAAGCTAGATAGTGTGGCAAATTTAATTTTTTTTTGTAGTGCACAACTGTTGGGCTTGCTCTTAGCTCTTGAAATTTTTTGAAAATCAATTTGTAAATATCTTCCCTTCTTTGTTGCCTTTATTATTATTTTTTTTAAAAAAAAAGTCTCTTAGGCTTATAGTCATAGCTATCTAACAATAAAAATAGGTGAAAATGCATAAAACCACCCTTTATTCAAGATTGTTTGCAAATAACCACCCCTTATTAAAAAATTTGCAAATAACCACCCATTATATACAAATTGGTTGCAACTAACCACCCATACCCACTTTTCTTGTTAAATCTAATTAAGTTTTCTCCAATTCTAAACAAAAAGGGTGATGAATGTCTAGAGTCTCCTGCTGTTCATCGCCTCCAACAATGATGACCTCTAACGGAACCTCCTGGTGGTCATCGGGTCTTGTTCGTGGACCTCTATTTGGCTAATTAGATTGGAAATTTGATTTAGTTGAGACTAATATAAAGAAATATGTAAAACATTAAAAACTTATGGGTATAATTTAGACGTGTCAAAACAAGACCCGACACGAACGCCCGGAAAATTTTGGGTCAAGACCCGAAAATTTTTAACCCGGAAATTTTTTCCGACCCGAACCCGAAAACCCGGTAATTTTCTGGGTCATCTGGGTTTGGACCCGTACCCGATTGACCTGGTGACCAGATTGATTTATAATTATATATGATTAAATTTTTTTATGGAGATTCCAATTTATTACATTTTATAATTACAATCACTTGATATTTCATTTTCAAATCAATTTTTTTATTTTTTTTTTGTATTGTGTAATACTCCTTCCAATCGATAGTATTTGATTTTTTATTTTTCATCACATTTTTCAAGAAGATTAAAACTCTAAAAAATATTAAAATAATTATATGCTTATTACTAATTGCATGAAATTATTTTTTAAAAAAATTATTTAAAATTTTGATATTTTATATATTTTAAAATTTTGTTAAAAATTACGAGAAATAATAAAAATAAAATATTTTAGTTCGATATATTATATAATTACAAGCTCTAGAACTTATGAACCACGTCTATAATTTTAGCATTTTAAAATTATCGCAAAATTACCAAATCATGATTTTTTTTATTTAAAAAGGAAAAAATTGACAAACTCAAAATCGAACCGATTTGACCAGAAACTGAGTCAAACCCGAGTTCGAGTCAACTTGGATCTACCCGGGACCTGTTTTACCGGGAACCCGTTTTACCCGAAATCCGAAACGACCCGACCCGAATGACCCGATTGACAAGTGTAGTATAATTGTCTTTTCCTATTAACTTAAGTGAGGTTTAACTAGAAAAGTGGGTATGGGTGGTTAGTTGCAATCAATTTGTATATAATGGATGATTATTTACAAATTTTTAAATAAGGGGTGGTTATTTGCAAACAACCCTGAATAAAGGGTGGTTTTATGCATTTTCGCCATAAAAATATCAAATCCTTGATTATAGATAGGAACACAAAATTTCAAAATTTCTTTCAATTTTATTAGTGAGCTCTTTCATCATTTAATACCAACCCTATTTCCAATATTCCATATATATAGATTAACGATTTTTCTATCCTATGCCCCAAGGACATAGGATAAGATCCTAAATTAGGAAATATTTTTTAAATTTTAATTAATTTAGCTTTTCTTTTAATTTAGATTCCTATGGTCGCTTGCCTTTTTGGTATGAAATCTTTCCTAATTTAGGGTCTTATCTTATGCCTTAAGGGCATAGGATAGAAAAACCGATAGATTGAAAACCTCGATTAAATTTGTTTTTTTTCCTCCTTGATACTGCACATAATGTGAGAACTTCCAGACCAACCGAGCGGGAAAAAAGGGTACACTACCGACAAAAACCCATTAATACTGCTAAACTAATGCTCCGTACTCCGTAAGTCGGACACATATGACAATTTAAGGGAATGGGATTCCACGTTAATTAAATTGATTAATTTACATTATGTTTCTCAGTTAATTAATTAATTATACTATCAAGTCATACTTCTTTTTTTTTTGTTTGTTTTTTCGTTTGATAATCTGTATGAAGTCATAGTTTAATCCAGGGTTAGTCAATCTCCGTACTGTACGTATCATCTCAACGCAAACTAATTAATCTACACTTTTTAACACACACAAAAAAAGTCGTTGTACAAAGAGTCAAAGATTGTTCATGTTAAAATAAATACATAAGGAATCACGCACTCCTAAACCCCAACAAATTCTCTATTTTAAAAATACACCTTTTGAATTGGAACATTGTAACTGCACCAAAGGAAGAGGGAGGCCTAGGAGTAAGATCAATGAGGGACACAAACCAAGCCGTGTTGGCAAGGTTGGGTTGGCGCCTTCTGAACCGGCGGGAGACGCTCTGGAGTCGGGTGGTACGGGGCAAGTATTGTCAGGGCAGAGCTGATGTTGATATGTTTGTTCAATGACCTAGCTCCTCATTGACTTGGAGAAGCATCGTTCATGGCGCTAAGGTTCTAAATCCAAACTTGAGAGTGGTTGTGGGTAATGGCAACTCGACTCTATTTTGGATTCATCCGTGGCTGCTTGACACTCCCCTGATGGATGCAGCCTCACATCCGATCCCGGAGGATCAATTGGGGGCCACCGTTGCTGAGATGCGAAGCCCGGGGTCTTGGAAGTGGGAGATCATCTCGCCCTACCTTAGCCCGGACATTCTCCTACGATTACAATCACTATTCTTGAGTGAAGATGAACATGAGGCTGACAAGCTAATTTGGGGGTTGTCACCTTCAGGAGACTTTTCCACCAAGACGGCGATTCAGGCTATTCGCAAGCTCCGGGACCCTCTGCCCGTTGATGGGGGATGGAGACATATCTGGCGGATTCCGGTGCAACAACGAGTCCGATCCTTCCTTTACTTGGCAGCTCATGACAGTCTCCTTACAAATGCCAATCGCGTCCGACGACATCTCTCAGCATCTGCAGCCTGTCCGCGTTGTTCGGAGCCAGAGACAGGCCTGCATTTGCTCAGAGATTGCCCAGAGGTTAAACTTCAATGGATCAAGTGGTGTGGTGGTCAGCCAAGTCCCACTTTGTTTTCACAAATGAACTTACAGGCCTGGATTTTCGAGAACACGAAGAAGGAAGACCAACAATCAGCCTTCTTCGCTTCCATGTTGTGGGCTATATGGAAGTGTAGGAACAAACTGGTTTTTGAAAGCACTGATGAAGTGGAAGGAATCCTGGCCAGGGCTTCCCAAGGAGCCCAAGAATACCGAAGCGTATCTCTAGCCCAAATCGCTACCCACACTTCTCCTCCAGGTGGTTCAGGGAGCAGAACAACATGGAGTCCCCCCCCCCTGTCGGGATGGGTTAAGGTGAATGTCGATGGGGCAGCTAAAGGAAGTACTGGGAGGGCGGGGGGAGGAGGGAATTTTCAGGGACCACTCAGGGTCCTTCCTTCTCGCCTTCAACTTTGGATGTGGGATCTGTAGACCCCTTACGGCGGAACTATGGGCCGCCTATCACGGCTTGAAGTTGGCTAGACAAACTGGGTTCACAAAGTTGCTACTCGAGACTGATTCAATTATTGTTCATGAGCTCCTGGGTGGAAGGGGCAAAGAAGCGAGAGCAGACCACCAGCTTGTCACCTAGTGCAGGCGGTGGATCAAGGAGGAAGGCTGGGATGTCCAAGTGACCCATGTCAAACGACAGGCAAACCAAGCTGCTGATGCTCTTGCCCAAGCGTCCTTTACGAGTCCTGTTTTCTTTTATGAATTTAGTGTAGTTCCTGCTTTTTTATGTAGCTCTTTAAACTTAGACCTGAGTTCGTCTAGCTCGGGCCCTATCAATAATAATTAAAAGGCGCCATGCCTCTTGCTGATAAAAAAAAAATATTGAAATTATTTTTGATCCGAAAAATATTGAATTATTCTTGGTCCAACACATCTTCTATATATTCTCAAAAATAAAAATTAAAGAGATAAAATAGCATTTTCTAAATTTGGATAAAACTCCATATATTTTGGAGTAAACTGCATAAGACCATCTCCAATAGCTTCCCTAAATTTTTTTCAAAATGAGAAAATAAAATACATATTTTTCAAAGTATTTTTGATTTAACTCTAACAACTTTCTTATTTCAAGGATTTGGAGAATCATTTAGTTTAGAGAATGTTGCAAACTTAAGGAATCCTCTATATTTTTTTTCTGTTGTTTCTCCACTTTGGAGAATGTGATAGGGAATCTGTTGGACCAAAAAATATCTCAATATTCTCCAAAAACTCCAAAATCCCTAAAATGGCGAAACTGTTGGAGATGCTCTAATGGGGAATATCTTTTAAAATTTAGCAAAGAAAATTTTAAAATACGTGATTTATAATTCTCTATTTTGGATAATGTAAATGGGGAAGCTGTTGAGCATTCTCTCAATTAAGTCACAAGGCGTAAATTTGAAATTTATAGAAAGTGCTATTTCTACAAATTATTTTACATAGTTAATTAAAAAAACATGTTTTTATTAAAACCAAAATGAATTGAAATTTTGATATTTGTGATAAATGTGAAATTTGTAATTTCTTAGTAATTCTACTTCAAATAGAAACTTACTTTAGATTGATTTATTTAATGGATCTAATTTTGACATCCTAATTGTGCATTGTAGATATTTTTTCTAAATTATAATTGAGATCTGAGATAGAGTGAAAGGGAACGAGTTATAATTCTATGAAATTTATAATCATAAAGTTGATAAGATTGATAATATATATATATATATATATATATATATATATATATATATATATATATATATATATATATATATATATATTCATGCTATCCCATAATTGTATGAAACAAGGTAGGATGTGTATTGCTACTGATAAATCTCCTCATTTTCGCTAGAAAGTGATAGCGCAAGTGGCGGAGCCACCATCGAAATTTAGGGGAGCTTAATTTGTTTTATGAGATTTTATATAAATATATTATAAATTATTATTTTTTTAAAATATATTACCACTATACTTAAAAGTTATGGTATTTTTATTACATTTAAAACGTAAGAATATATTTTTACCAGATCTTCAAAAATAGGGGTATTTTAATTAGTTTTCCCTACATTTAACTTAGTTAAAACAATAGAATATTAAAACCAAAATTTTAAAAAAGTACATGCATTACCAAACAAAATCTTAAACTCATAACATCATACTTTAAATATTATTGGGTTGTAACCAGAGGAGGGTTTGTTGTTGTTGGATGCGTCATCCGCGACGAGGATGGACGCTGGATTACGGGTTTCACCCACAATATAGGGATGTGCACGGTGCCAATGGCAGAGCTTTTGGTACCCTGGATGGTCTTCGCTTGGCATGGAACAAAGGGTTTCAGAAGGTTGAAGTTGAGTCTGATTCGATGCTTGTTACGAAGATGGCAAAGGGGTGTGTTGCCAGAAGCCACCCCTTATTGGTCAATCTTTACCAAGGCTTAATCAGTCGGGATTGGGAGTTCCGATTCCACTATGTCTACAGGGAAGCGACCATGTCGCCGACTCCCTCGCAACTATCACATACTCCTTTCCCGTGGGGCTCCATGAACTGTCTGAGACTCCTTTAGTTTCTAAGTCATTGATTTCGAGGTTGGGCTACCGCTCGTCTCATTAGGGAGTAGTCTGAGCCATGTACTGAACTACTGGAGAGCTTTTTCTCCATGTTTCATTAACAAAAAAAAAGTTTAAATATTACTCCTTTAAGTTTAAATATTACTCCTTCTGTTAATTAAAACTTGTCGTTTACTATTCATGCACGCTTTTTTATAATGATAAAAACTATATAAAATATTAAGTTTTTTTAAAATTTGTTTTTATAAATGGATACTTAATAGTAAGAAGTATGAAATTATTTTAAAAAATTATTTAAAAAGTTATTATTTTATATAGTTTTTAACACCTAAAAAAACGTGCATGAATAGTAAAACGTCAAGTTTTAATTAACGGAGGGAGTAATTTCTACTCCATCCGTTTTGAAATATAACTCCGTTGATTTTTTACACGTTTTTTAATAACTTAAAAACTATATAAAATAATAAATCTCTTATTGATTTTTTTACATAATTATATACTTATTAGTAATATATATAAGACTATGTAAAAAATTAATAAAAATAATATTATTTTATATAATATTAAATCCTTAAAAAACGTGTAAAAAAATCAGCGGACTTTTATTTCAAAACCGAGATATTATTAATTAACACTTTATAATTTATTAAATGCAAGTTATTTGAAATATATACCCCACCGATTACTGAAGGTCTTTCTGGAGGTTGAACCAATTAAAATATGAATTTAATCGTCCCTTAATTGAAGGGTTTTCTGGCCCTAAAAGACACACAGTGACACCACTCCCCGCCGCAATCAAAGATTCAAAGTAACTAACAATTTTATGAAACTTACTTTTATTTTTAAAAAATCAATTATAATCCTTCTCATATTATTATATAATATAATAAATTATTATATATTATTTTTATTTTAAATAAATTAAAATCATCAAATAATATAATAAATTATTGACAAACAAATGGGCTTCTTTTTATTAAATAAATATCAAATAGTATGAACAATCATCAAATAATAACTTTTTCTATTTATACATAATTTTCTAAAATGCAATATTATAATAAAATTATAGAAATTGGTTCCAATAAATAAATAAAATAATATAAATATAAATAATATTTAGTTCGACTGATTATATATAATCTAAATATCTTTTATTTAGATTCTCTCAAAATATAAACAAAATTCACATTTATAAGGTAAAACAATTTTGTTTTTCTAATCTACCATTAATTGAATCTCATACGGAGTATAATTTAATAGATAAACCACAATGCGTCACATAAGACGCTATACATCGATTTTAGTATATATGTATATAGATATAGATAAATATTTTTTGGTAAGTATGACTATGAAATATTATTTATATTTTTATCAATTATCTAAAATATATATAGATTGTGACTTATATAACTTTTATAAACTATGAAAACATATTATTTTATTAATTTTTTTCCTTAGAATTCACAACACGATACATATGATGCTATTATCAATTTTAGTATATTAAAGATTATTTGAGATATTTTTTAATAATAATATTTATAAAAATAATTAAACATGTCTTTTTTTTTTAACAGGAAAGAATTCGACTCATCGGACATGTCCGGTGAGTCGAGAGGCCAAAGAACGGGAAAGAATTAAACATGTCTAACATATATTTCTATATATTTTTGCAAATAAAATAATATTATAAAAAATATATTAAAATTAAAAGGGTGATTATTTTCATTAAATATATTATTATTATTATTATTATTATTATTATTATTATTACTCCCTCTGTTAATTAAAAGTTGTCGTTTACTATTCATGTACGCTTTTTTAGAATGATAAAAACTATATGAAATATTAACTTTTTTTAAAATTTGTTTTTATAAATTCATACTTAATAATGAAATTATTAAAAAAATATATTAAAAAGTTAATATTTTATATAGTTTTTAGCACCTTAAAAAACGTGTATGAATATTAAAACGTCAAGTTTTAATTAACGGAGGGAGTATCTATATATCTATATATTAATTAAAACCACAGCACCTATGCCACGTGTCGTCCCCTCACGCAAAGTTATTTTTGTAAGGTATTATTTACACAATATCATTTAATTAAGGTAATTAAACTATCTAATATTATTTACACATTATTAACATAATGTCATCTCATAATATATTTTTAACCAATCTATATATTAATTAAAACCAGAGCACCTATGCCACGTGTCGTCCCCTCACGCAAAGTTATTTTTGTAAGGTATTATTTACACAATATCATTTAATTATGGTAATTAAACTATCTAATATTATTTACACATTATTAACATAATATCATCTCATAATATATTTTTAACCAATGGGATTAGTTCAAAACTTTTTTTTAGTAAAGGTAATATTAACTATATGAACTATATAGTATTATTTCATTATATATTAATTACATGATATATATTATAGTAATTAAAATATCTAATATTTTTTTTGAATGCAATCTAATGCCTACTATTAATCTATATGTAAATCTTTATATCTATACCTATATCTATATATTTATTCTTAAAATATAAGAGTTTTAGCCTATGTTATCCTTGCCGTGTTTTTAATTAGATATTTAAACCAATCAAATATTTTTTCCTTTAATTATTTCTTCTTCTTTCATTTATCTCTTTAAATTAATTTTTTTCTTTTATTTTTAACACATTTACTAACTATCCATATATATTCTTAATACCAAATTTACAATGATATTATTTTTTTTTAAAGTTACAGTGTTTTTATTATTTTTCTAACCAATAAGAGTGATTTAAAATTTCTATAAATTTTTATATATGCTAATTTAAATGACTTTTTTTTAAAAAATATATAAAATTATTTCCGTGATACTTTTATGGTAATTATTTTTATGATTTTTATCATAACTTTTATTAATATTTTATAATATTATTTTTTTTATATTTTTTACAAAATCGCGCCATGGCGCGGGTACTGTACTAGTAATACTTTAAAACAGAAGCATTTTGCTGATGTGTCGTCCTCTCCTTCATTTTAGCATTTTTATCCAATTACAATTAACCAGTTTTTAAATTAATTTTTATATTAAAATTGAGAGATCCTACCCATTTAGATTTATTACATGTATACAATTTTCCTTTTATATACATAATTACCTAATCAATTATATAAATTTTATATCGAGTATATATTTTCAATTAGTAGCATACATACGAATTGTTGTATATTTCTAAATTTTTAGTTTTATTTTAGGGTGAGTATATATTCCAAATTAAAAGTATATACTCAAATTATATATTAAATCAATATAATTAATACAGTGTTGGGCATTAGTAAGCTATATCTAACTACTATAGTTTTTTTTATCAACATGGTTGATCACTGTCAAAATGAACACAGAGTACACTTATAGTTATTGGTCATTTATACTTTTGATTTTATTTTCTTATAATAACAAACAAAATTTCTTCAAAATATTTATATTTATATTTATATACTACTTTCAATGAGAAGAGATTTAAAAAGGTATTTTAATTTTCATAAATATTTCTAAGATAATTTAATAGTACAAAAATTTTAATTTTTGTTACTTTATCAACTCTACCTTTTTTTTATACTCCAATTTAACTAAAACACGAGGTCTTATTAATTATACACGCTTTTTAGGAAAATTTATATAAATAATGTAAAAAAGTTGATATTTAATATAATTTTTATTATTCTAAAAAAGCTGGCATAAATAGTATACATGTTTGAAGTAACAGGAGGAGTCCTAAATTTTGCTAAACCTTTATTTAAATGTATAATTAATATTCATTAATTATATTATTATAATTTTATTTTTATAAGAGCATCTTTAATGGTGGTACTCCAAGTACCATAGCAATTAAAGAAAAAGGAAATGTAAGAAAAAGTAAGATTTTTGAAAGAACCCATAAAGAAAAGTGAGCTCAAGTATCATGTGTATGATACTCATTCTTACACAATACCATAGAATATTACCCAATCAAAAATTAATAGTGGATCTCATTTGATTTTTACTTCCAAAAAAAATTACAAAAACAATTTTGATGCAAAAAGTGAATTAAGATACTCATGTCAAGTATCATGATTGTGGAGTATCAAATATTAAAATGAGGTGAATATGAGATAAATGGCAAAAAGCATGTTATGATACTCAACATGAGTACCAAGGTTAAAGATGCTCTTAGTATCGCGCGGGAACTGTAATAGTTAAATATTAAATATCTTAATTTAAAGTGTATCACGATAGGGTTACATCACTGCCTCCCCCCGCCTTTAAGTAGAGCCTTTTCTTACATTACTTTTCTTCACATCCCCCCCGCCTCCACCGCCCCCCTTCCCCTCACTCCTCTGTTTCTGCCCCCAACTGAAACAGCAACCATGGCCGCTTCGTCCTCCTCACTCTGCATTGTTTCCCTCCTCTCCATCTTTGCTTTCTACACCGCCCAATCCAGAATCCCCGGTGTCTACTCCGGCGGCGCATGGGAATCCGCCCACGCCACCTTTTACGGGGGCAGCGACGCGTCCGGCACCATGGGTAAAATCCCCTGTTTTTCCCGCAATGTGTCTCCGTTTCAGTCGAATTATCGACGGATCTGGTAAATTGAGCTTGAAATTCGGCCTAATTTTTGTTTTGCAGGAGGAGCTTGCGGGTACGGGAACCTGTACGCGCAGGGGTACGGCGTGAACACGGCGGCGCTAAGCACGGCGCTGTTCAACAACGGGCTGAGCTGCGGCGCCTGCTTCGAGATCAAGTGCGCCGACGACCCCCGGTGGTGCCACCCCGGCAGCCCTTCGATCCTCATCACCGCCACCAACTTCTGCCCGCCCAACTTCGCCGAGCCCAGCGACAACGGCGGCTGGTGTAATCCTCCCCGACCTCACTTCGACCTCGCAATGCCTATGTTCCTCAAGATCGCCGAGTACCGCGCCGGCATCGTCCCCGTTGCTTTCCGCCGGTAAATACTCTGTCCCTCCCCCCATTTCCTCTGTTTATAAATTTGGAGGTGTATTGTCTAAACTGCCCCTGTTACTCTCACATAATTACTTTCCATAACTTGTGTATATAGTTAGGTCGATTTAATGAGATTTGGTTACTTATATGGGTGGTCCCTGTAAATTATGGATTATAAATTGTTTTCAAAATTCAAATCATTTTTTTGTTTACAAAAAAAATGTCTACCCAACCTATAAGATAAGTATACGATGTTTTCAAAGATATTTTAGTGTAAGATAAGTTTATAATATAATATTATATCTATTTATTTTAATAGATTTGGTATTAACGGCGTTGATGTTTGTTTGACTTTTTAATAAATATAAAAATTATTTTAATAAATTACAGTAATAATTATAAAATTATAATTTTTTTCATATAATTTTTAAATCCATAATTAATAGGGAGGGAGTATTAGTGTATAGTGGTGGTTCATGCCCCAGCGTATCATATCATATATCATACCACATGAATATATCGCGTGACGGGCCCACCGATGATAAATCAACGGTCCCGATTGCATCACGCACGGGGGAGTCCACATCCCGAAACTGATTTTTCACGTAATAAAACCCTAGAGAGGAAATGACGGAATTGCCCTTTGTCCGTAAACTGTGCAGGGTGCCGTGCCGGAAGCAAGGTGGGGTGAGGTTCACGGTGAACGGGTTCCGTTACTTCAACCTGGTGCTGATCACCAACGTCGCGGGCGCAGGGGATATCGTGAGGGTGAGCGTCAAAGGCAGCAAGACCGACTGGATCCCGATGAGCCGAAACTGGGGGCAAAACTGGCAATCCAACGCCGTGCTGGTGGGCCAGTCCCTCTCCTTCCGCCTCACCGCCAGCGACCGCCGCAAGTCCACCTCCTGGAACGTCGCCCCCGCCAGCTGGCAGTTCGGCCAAACCTTCACCGGCAAGAACTTCAGGGTTTGAAAATTAATTTCCCGACCACCGCCCCCAACAAGAAGGAAGGGGAAAAAAAGTTATATTATTATTCTTTATGAAATTCCTATTCTACCCTTATTGATGTTATTTCAATCAATTTCTTTAGGGTGGGTAAAATTTATTACGGAGTAATAGTAATATATACCCTATGGGAGAGGGAAATCAAAATGGTAGGAAAGATGGTTGAAGTGGCTGCAGAAAAAATCATGTAGCCCGCACCCTATATTATATAGTATTTCAATTTTAATACCATATAATATATTATAATATAATATTTTCGTTTAGCCCTTTGTTTTGTTTTTTATGAGTTTGAGATGATTGTTTCCGATAATTCATATATGAAAAACGTCACATTGCGGAAATTAAGCGAAAGAAATGATGTGTGTTAACATGGGTGACAAGGAAGGCGAGGAAGGAAGCCCGGCACCGACGGACAGAGCACATGCGTACGTGTGGATAGTAGAAGACATGTATATATGGGGAATAATGAATGAAGCATGAGATGTGTGGTCATCTCTTTAGGGTAAATGAAAAGTTGTGGTTGGTAATTTCTTGTCTAGGCTCATCACTCATGGTGAGTGTCAAAAATATGTGTATCATGGAGGTTGTAAAAGTTTTAAAAAGATGAAGCTATAAGAAGCACATGGGTGGGGGCGATTTCGCTTTTGTCGTTTAGTTTTCACCTCTATAGTACATTGGTAAAAAAAAAAAATGCTCTTTAGCCTCCCTCTAGGATTCTTCTTTTGTTACTTTCTTCTTTGTATATACTATTGTTATATGAGATGATGGTATCTAGAGATGAATCGAGTTCAAACTAGACCAGATGAATTTAGAGTTTGGAAATCGGTGGTTTCGGTACATCTAAGATTTCGGATAAAATTCCCGTCCTTACTTTCTACATGATTAATTTCTATTTATTAGTGTTGTCTGTATTGTAGATTCATAACATTTTATGTCAAATCAATTTCACCATCTAAATTTGTTAGTGAATATAAAACCGCTTTAGAAACGGCTTCAAATCCCTCAATCCTCCCACTCTCACAAACTCTAATTTAAAAAATTAAAATTACAAAATAAATTAAAAGAATAAAAAAATAGTTTTTTTGTGAGAGGGAACAAGATCGGAGACAAATGATTCAAACCCTTAAAACTAGATAATCTTTCTTTTGATTTTTAATTAAAAATTTTATTTTTATATATTGGGAAAAAATTCTGAAAAAAATAGAACCTTAAAATTGCAGGTTTTGTTTCCACCCACGGTTTTATCACCAATTCTTAGAGCACCCACAATGCATATTAGGGGTGGGCGTGGGACGGGATGGAACGGGACGGGACCGGGATAAGGCCCATCCCGCTTTAATTTTTCCGGGACGAGATTCACCTTTTTTTTAATCCCACACGGGACTGGGACGGGACGGGACTTGTCTCTCAAATAAAAATAATAAAATATTATAAAACTTGAAAAATAAAAAAAAATTCATAGTTCATGCTTCATAGAATGATATCACCATAATGTTAACACTCCCAGCAGCACAATTTCATACAAAAAAACATTGCCAACAACACAAGCCTCCTGCATAACCGATTAGAATTGAATAGAGATTTCACTATTTCAAAATGGAGAATAAATGGTTTTGTTTGCCTCCTAAAGCCCAAATCCCTAACCCCCCAAGCCCATAGTAATTTTTTATTTTCAAATTGCTTACAAGCCTTACAGTATTATTGTAACTCGTGTTTAAAATAACTAAATATATCATATAAATCACTAAATTATTAAAATTTTAAGTACTACCAAAATTAAAACTCTTGTCCCGTAAAAATATAAATATAAATATAAATATAAATATAAATATAATAATAAATATAAATATAAATATATATATAAATATATATTTGTATTTATATATAGAAATTATAATATATATATATATATATATCTATATGCGGGACGGGACCGGGATTTGTGGGATCCCATAGTCTTGTCCCGCATCCCGTCCCGCATAATTTTTGCGGGACGGGACCGGGACGGGATTCACTTTTTTTTCTTTAAATCCCACCAGGACCGGGATGGGTCCGAGACGGGACCGAAACGGGTCCGAGACGGGACCGAAACGGGTCCGAGACGGGACCGAAACGGGACCGGGATTTGCGGGATTTGTGCCCACCCCTAATGCATATATTGTGTGTGTCTTTAGATAATTAAAAAAAATAAAAAAAAAAAAGTTGAAGAGGGTGTCTTCCTTTTTGCCCAAAATTTCTACTACAATAAATAAAAACTTGGCATAAGACATTCAAATTTGATTTTTCTTTTAAAAAAAATATTAAGACACTCAATGTGGGTGTCTTTGTTGTGAATGCTTTTAGGTTAAATGGAATCTGAAACTGACGATATATTTATCAGACTCATCTCCATTCTCATTATTCATGAATATTAGTAGTCATTAGGCATGTCGAGAAAGTTAGTTTGAGAGAAATTTAGAAGTAAAATATTTGTTATCTTTTTAGGTTCAAATGAAGACAATGGACTCGAAAACTCAAAGTTGACATAAGCTAGCAACTCGGATCGGAGGCTTGATACCTCACAGGCCAGCTATAAAGAAGAAAAAGGTGCATATGTAGAGGATGAACCTAGGATGCCCTACTTTTTTTTTTCCCATTTTTAACCCCTTCTTTTTCTTCATTTGTAATTTTGTAGGGTTGCAAACTTTCACTCATGGAAAAGAAAAGGGTGTTAGGCTTTGCTTTGCCCCTACCTAATTTGTCTCCTTTTGTAAAGTCAACAACCCACCAGGAGGAGGCCCCCAAGCCCAAAAAGAAAGAGTGGGGGGAATAAAAAGTTAAAGGGCTCCACTCAAAGAAAGTATACTAGATTTTCTTGCCCTTCGAGCCCAAGAGAAAAGCCCATCAGGCCCATGATTTTTTGGGCTAAGCTAAATTAAAAGACCAAGACCAGCCCATCAAGTTCCTGCTTGCAGCAGAGTGACTTTAGACCAAGACCGGCCCATGATTTTTCGGAGTACATTGGATTGGTTTTTTTCAACCGCTTTCCATTAGATTTTCTAAAATAGAGAATAAGGAAGAAAAAATAGAGATTATCTCTAAATTTGGAGAAAATCAATATCTATCTATATCTATATCTATCTATCTATATCTATATAAAATATTAAAACAGAGGCCTGAAACGGGCTCTGGTGCGATCTCGCGTCCACGGAATTTTCTGGATTAAAGCGGGATTATTTTTGCTTACGTGACATTTTCTGGATTAAAGTGGTATTATATTTCTGGCCCACATCAATTAATAAACGAATATAGTTAGCTAAAAACTTATCTTTTTAGATCAATAATCTATCCAATATAACTTGAATTAGTTGTTATACATATTTATTATTTTCATGCTTTTGTTAATAAACTATATTATTTATTATTTTAAAAGATGAAGAAGGAATATTTGGTGCGTTATTCTACCTTTTAGATCAAATTGAATATAATATATTTATATATGGTTTTATTTTTGTGAGCCACATCAATTTGATTTTATTTTTTTAAGCCACATCAATTAATTATCTAATATAATATTTTAATATAATTAATATAATAAAATATAATTTATTAACAAAACGCGCAACCGCGCGGGTAACGAATACTAGTAAAATACTAAAGCAGAGGCCAGAAACGGCCTCTGGTGCGATCTCGCTTACGTGGAATTTTCTGGATTAAAGTGTGATTATTTTTGCTTACGTGTCATTTTCTAGATTAAATTAGTATTATTTTTTTGGGCCACATCAATTAATAAATCAATATAGTTAGGTAAAAAAAATTATCTTTTTAGATCAAATAATTTATCCAATATAACGTTATATCTTAATTAGGTTTTTTTTTATAAATATACAACTTCATATCTTAATTAGGTAGAAAACTTATCTTTCTTAAAATTTTAATGACAAAATAGTTTTGACTCAATATTTTTATAGATATTGAAGTAGATAGGAATTAAAAAATATAATATTAAAACTTTTGATTTAATTCTCACGGAATTCATTTTAAAATTGTGTGTAAAAATAATATAAATGATGCCTATGTAATATGGATTCACTTTATTGATCCCATTTCACGAGCCCATTTTTATTAATAAATATAATTAATTAAAACATTGTTATGGCGAGGGATAAGCAAAACGATATAATTTCATAATAAACTTTATAAAATATCCATAAAAAAATACTCCCTTATGTTCTAGACTTTATATTTACCTTCTTTATGTTCTAATTTTTACCGTAAAAAGAGATATATATTTGAAAGGGACCGAAATGTCATATTCGCATGTCATATACACATCTAAACATATATATTCATCAAATATATATTCATTTTTAATATAAATATTAAGCACATATATTAATCAGAGCAAAAAATATTATTGTTTTGATTCTTATTAATAATATAAATAATAAAATATTATCATATTTTTGTTAGTTATATTTTCATAAAATTTTGTGACTTATTTGAATAAATATTAAAAAAGATCAAAATTAGTTAGGTTTACATATGAAATTTATGCAATGTTTCTTTCTTTTGAATTTAATACATAAGCCTTTTATTATTTAATATTTTTTTATTAAAAAGTATAAAATCTAGAATCGAGATAAAAAATATATTTTAACCATTTTTAATAAGAGAATAAACATGATTAATCTTGTAAAGACTCCGAATTTTTAAATATTATTTTCTAGATTAAGATTTAATTTTTGATTTAATATTGATTTAAACTCGATTTAATTCCAAAGGATTCGGAAAATTTTGAATAATTTCGTCCTCGAGCAAACGATTTAATTGAATTCTTTCGACCAAACTCCGGCATATATTTGCTATTTAATTTAGATTCGAATGTTTATTTTAAATTTTAATGCGTTGGGTTACGGTCGAAAAGCGGGTTTCAAGATCTCTTTTTGGGTACTTAAGTTGACCTTCTTCCCCCAATTAATACCTTTCACATCCGAGCCACTCTACACCCTAACCCTTACAGCCCTCCCTAGCCCTATTTCAACAATGGAACCCATCCCCTCCCTCTGAGTCATGCCCACGCAAACCCAAACAGCCCCCCCCCCCCCCTTTATTCACTTAATTGTTCAAATCCAAACCTACACAAACACATACACACCTACCCTCTCCTTCTCCTCCCTCCATCCTCTGGTTCGGAGCCTTGTCGCCGGCCACCAACACTACCACCTTACCTCCCCTGTCTTCCAAGCCAAACCGAGCCGAGCACCATCAACAACTCCCTCCACCTTCCTTCAAGTCTAGAAGCTGATTTCCTCCACCTCTCTCTCATCCACTGAGCAATAGCAGCAACTAGGAGCTTCATCGAAGCACAGAAACCCCGACGACGCAAGGTCGAGCTCTTCGGACGACTCCTCCCCTGTTTTCGCGCTCCGAGGTCGGTAAGCTTCGATCTCTTATTTTTGAATTGAAACCCATGGAAGAGCACCTCTAACCTTCCTTCACTTCTCCTAGATCAACCCCGAGGCTCCTCCCTCTTCGACGTTGCGAATCGAGCCTCCGACGAAGCCGAATCGAGCTCCGAGCACTTCCGACGAGTCTCGAAGGCCCTCGGTGAGCCCTCTTCCCCCTCGAGTCATTCTTTTTCTAAAATCCTAGGCCCCATAACTTCACTGTGTCCTCCGAGAGCGTGAGAGAGAGAGCAGAGCGCGAGTGTGAGTGAGTCGGAGAGCTTAGCGACGGGGCTGGGCGGGCGAGATCGAGGGGAATGCGGGAGAGCGAGCCGTGAGCGGGTGTGGTGAGGGTGCTGGCGAGTGGCGAGACCAAGGGAGCAGCGAGCGAGTTCGGGCGTTAGTGAGAGAGGGAGGAAGCGTGGCTGCTGGCCCTGGCCGGAGGCGAGGAGGAATGAAGACGGGGGTGCAGTTGAACGGAGGTAGGAGATGAACAAGTGGGGCCCGCCCGAGATTGTTTTTTTAGAAATGTGGGCCCCTCTTCTTCTTTATTTATTACTTTGACTGTCAGCCAAAAATCTGAAATGGGAGAAGAGAATGGATTTGGGCTGGGAATGAGATTTGGGCCGGAATTGAGCAAAGAGAGTTGGGCCTTTTCTTTTAATTTGAACAATCTAAAATAAATTGGGCCTAAATTCAGTTTTTAAGAAAATCCAATTGGTCTGGGCCTTTTGTTTTGGGTTTGAAATCCGGTTGGTGGAATTGTTTTAAGGGTTTAATTAATTTATTATATGTATATATATTATATAATTGCTATTTAATTATTATTATTATTTTATTCTATTTTTTTTTGTTAATTATTTAATTAATATAAGTTATTTAAATTATGATTCATTTGAGTGTTTATTTAATTGTTATATATATAGTTTTGAGGTTGAAAATGTCATTAAGATATAGTTCCTTAACTTATTAACCCATTATTAGCTATTATTCATTAAATTATTTAAGTATATATTCTGATTTATTTAGATGATTTATTTAATCTGATTGTAAGGGTTTTACTTATGTGAATAATTTATTTGTTATGTTTTGACATTTAAATGGTTAGTTTTGAATGATATAGGTTGTTTAAGATATTTCTTAAGTGTCGGAATTTAATTAGATAATGATCTTTGAGAAAGGAATATGTTGAGATTTGGCTAAGTATTATTTCAAAATAAATTGTTTAACTAACGGATTGCCTTAATTTGAGATCAAAGACTTTTAGAAATTTTAACCGTTTTACTTGGAGTTGGCTTGTGAAATTAATTTATGAACTTGCTTGAGGATTATATGGGTAAAACATGAATGAATAAGAGATTGAAATATGCTATGATATATTGGAACTCCGAGATGGATGATGAAAGTGATTAAGGAGATTGATGTTATAAGGTAACTTGAGATTACAAGATGATAATTCTCGGAAACGAGAATGAGATGTTATATGATAGATACGAGATGAGATGAGACTGGGCGATGATGTGGCTTGATGATGATGAATGAGTTTCTTTTGGCTTTACTTAGTTCTGTGTAGCGGTAAATGGGTCCCTTTGTGAGCTTAGACTTATAGTTGTTGCTCATTAAATTGCTAGGTGATCCGTGACGTGATTGACTTGCTTACTGCTGGATTACTGCTTTTGCTGTTCTGCTATTCCAGGTAAGTCCTCCGGGGCTTACTCAAGTTAGAACCTCATGCCTGATGTGTCATATAGTATGTAGGGTGCGATTCGAGTAAACCTCAAGTTAGGGTGCGAAATCCCTTCTTTGATCACTAAAACTTTGTTTTAAAACTCGACCCGTACTCGAATTGCAAGATCCGAACGAAGGTATCCAATCCTTCGAAACGTAACCTGAATATTTATATTTGGGCCGTTACAAAGGTGGTATCAGAGCTTGGGTTGCGCGATTCGAGTACAAATGGGTTGAAGTATGATTTTAAAAATCGCCCAATGTTTTAAAGGATTTTGAAGGGTTTTTAAAGGGCAAAATGAATTTAATATGGCTAAATTAATGAACAATGCTTAATAAACTTGACTTAAGGAAATCAGAAAAGGGAAATTGAGTGGGTAGAAAGGCGATAGACCATCCCTATTGGATGTAGACTTGGAGAAGGGTAGGCAAAAAAAACTTAGCTTTGTATTTACAGAGGGCCTGGAAGACTCCAAGGAGTTTGCACCGTGGTGGTTGGAGTAGCGGGGTTAGAATGTAGAGGCCGAGAGGATAGTTGCCCCTCCGGTCAGTTGCCCCTCGAAGGGCAGCTTCTAGATAGATTCTGTGGTTTTTTGTAAATTGGGCCTGAGGGCGATCCCCCTCGAAGGGGATCTGATTATACACTATTGAGTGCTTATGTGCTAAATGCCTTGTTGTGACATTCCTCTTCATGTGTTCCTTCCCTCGGTCTAGGATTTCATTTGATATATTCTTGGGAGTGTGTTGAAATTCTGCAGCTAGGATAGTGAGACGTCCTTTCTTATCATTTGGTTGGGAAATGTCGATCATATGGGTGATCTTTTCACATCCTTTATTCATTGGCGTCATGCTCCTTTCATTTTGCATTTTACCCTTTCCTACCTTCCTTCCATATTGACAGTGATATATTGGCAAAATCTTTCACGGGGAAATTGGGTTGATCATCTCACTACGTTCATGATTCTTGCTCGAGTGTGTTGACTCCTTGGGTATATGATGTGAGAGTTAGGTGAAAGTAGGAATGCGGGAGACTTGAGGATGGGATAGTATTGAAAGGTGCAGAATTTGTATCGAAAGTCTAAGGTACTAGGTTAGGAAAAAGCAGAGAGGTCAACTTAGTCAATTAGAGGCGCTATCGAAACTTGCTTTGGGATACATGTAGGGATTAGGAATCTAAATTTTTGTGATTGGGGATACAGAATGAGAGGATGACACTTATAAGGTTGTAGTGGAAGATGATTCTTTAGAGGTGGATTAGCGATGGGAATGTATGCGGATATGGGGAGTAGAATAAGGGTATTGAAACAATTTCGGGAAATTTAGGATAGGACGACATGTAAGGATTGTAATCGTTTGGGATCGTAGCAGAGTTTTGAGTGATAGTTGGCATTTCGAGTAAATATGTATGAAATTTGGGAAATGCAATTTGATTCATGAGTGCTCGTATGACTTACTTAGGCAAACCTCATCTGTGGATCAGTTGAGGAGAGATGCAGTAAGGGTTTACTCAAAGGTTCAAGATCGGGGAGCTTTTAGACCTTTGGGTGAGTTTTGGATTTTATTGCTGAGAAAGAAAGGGGGTGAGGTTTTGGAATAATTGATCTTGATATGTGATAATTGGGTAAAGTATTAATTTAAGGTTTTAGGTGAGTGAATAGGAAAATCGGGATCGTAAGCTTGGGACCGTACTTGAGTAATTGGAGAACTTGTTTGACTTGTGCAATTAGGTTCTTCATGATGAACTTTGGGTGAGCTGTAGGCCCTTGCACTTTTGCGGGAATCGGTGAGGGAAATGGAGGTTTGATTTTACGGAGAGTGAGACGCACTAGGACTTGGGATTCGGAATATGGCATGAGTCTTCTTGATGCTCATTTACATCTTGTTGAATACTTCTATGCTACGTGCTAAGTCGTTGCCTTCATTCCAGTAATCATGGTGGACACCCGACATGGACCGACGGGGCATGGAGGCCCCGTACATAGAGGTAGAGGACGCCCCCGTCGTAGGACATCTACTGTTTCGGCCGATGCTAACACTCCGACACCCGAGGGCGGCGAGACTCAGGTCCCCCTTCAGCAGACCACACCGGGGCAGATAGATCGAGCTGTGATCCTGGAGGTATTGCGGGAGTTTCTTGGGGAGTCACAGTCTGCAGCACCCGGGGCCCAGATTCCTATTGAGCAGCCTATAGCACCTGAGCCCGCTCGAGCTATTCCTATGGCCGTCGCGTGACCCGAGAAGCGCATCGACTGGGTGAAAGTCATGGGGCAGTGTCACCCACCGCAGTTCTCAGGAGACGCCGGAGAGGATGTCGAGATGTGGTTCCGTCAACTAGACGGGATCTTCGACCATATCGGTGCGCCAGCTACAGAGCGACAGAGGCTAGCAGCAGGACATCTGCGGAAGGACGCCTTTGATCGCTGGTCCGTGTACAAGACTGAGCAGACCGAGTGGAGTTATGATGCCTTTCGGACTTTGATGCTGAAGGAGTATAGTCCCCCGGGGACCCAGATTGCTCGCGAGGTGGCATTTTATCGTGGGACCTACAACCCGTCTCTCTCTGTTGTTGATGTTGTCCGCCAGTTCAAGAAGGAGTTGGTTTACTGTGCACACTTGTGTCCCACTGACGAGAGTCGCATTCGATTGTTGTCGATGAGGTTGTCACCAGCGGTACTACTGCATGCTTCTAGTCTGGGCGCAGTCTCGTTCGATCGTTTCCTGGAGGTTGTTCTTCTATACGATCAGCAGCGCATTCTCTCTGATGCTGCTTATGCTTCCTCCCTTTCTGAGAGGAAGAGGCCGAGGCCTGATGAGACTAGGGGACAGATGAGACCCAGTGAAGGAGGATTTAGAGGAGGATTTCTGGGAGATACATCGAGAGTACCATTTGCACCACCAGCTCAGAGCGGAGGGATTAGAGCCCGAGCTACATGTTATGGATGCCATGAGGAGGGACACGTTCTGCAATCTTGTCCGAGGAAGTATACTCTGTGTTTTTCATGCGGGACTCGAGGGCATCGAACTCATCACTGCCCCAAGACTGGAGGGACACCATCTGCACCAGTCCCCAGACTTTCGGAGGCTCCTAGGCCACCACTACTGGCTCATCCTCAGGGCCATGGGAGAGGATTTGCAGCTAACCGAGGACGAGGAGGTAGAGGATTCCAGGGCGACGAGGGTCGTGGTCACGGAGGACGGTCATCGGGAGGGCAAGATGCCGACCTGCCCCCACCACCCCGCGTTTATCAGATGAGCGCAGAGGAGTATTCCGCCCCTCCTACTGCAGGTAGTGTGATTCTACATGATTGACTTTGTGTTTAACTGTATGCTTGGTTGTGACTCTGTGAGTGATATTGATGTGCGGATTCCATGTTTTTATGATCTATTGATATATGATTGGTTGATGTTAGAATTTGACATGTTTATAGATTTTATCATGACGATGGATTTTGATGAAATGATATTCTGAATTGTTAACACTTGGAACTTGATATGAGATAGACTTGAGAAATTGAATCTAGGACGTGGAATATGGGATTAGCCCTTAGAGGTGGATGACTCCACCTCTTGATGTTCTAAAAATTTCTTGACTAACGTCGGATTTGAAAGATTTTGAACGGTGCTAAAAAGAACTAACTTGGATTTTGAAAGACCAAACGCGATCGAGAATTTCAACGATTTTGAGGCAAATTGTTTTAATTATTTATTTATTATTTATTTATTTTATTTATTGCGACTCTTTTGAAACTTACCTGTTTCGGGTAACTCTATAATACTTCACGGAGTGGATACAAGCATTTTATGGGGGCGCCTGTATGGTGCTTGCTAAGACCTAGTGACGATATTGTAGTACTTTTAGAGTTGTGGCACCTACGAAAAGTCGAAGAAAGGATGTGATAGGGGCGCTTATTGCATACTTGTCAAGACCAATTGGAGATGTCACGCCCGTGACTAGGATGTTGTGAGAATCCCGGAAGACGCAACCGAGATGATTGCAAGATCCTTGAACATGGTCCTTGGACTCGCATTTTAAAACTTTCTCCTCTTACTTTGAAGTACTTTTAGTCTCGGGGACGAGACTTGTTTTTAGAGGTGGATGATGTAAAGACTCCGAATTTTTAAATATTATTTTCTAGATTAAGATTTAATTTTTGATTTAATATTGATTTAAACTCGATTTAATTCCAAAGGATTCGGAAAATTTTGAATAATTTCGTCCTCGAGCAAACGATTTAATTGAATTCTTTCGACCAAACTCCGGCATATATTTGCTATTTAATTTAGATTCGAATGTTTATTTTAAATTTTAATGCGTTGGGTTACGGTCGAAAAGCGGGTTTCAAGATCTCTTTTTGGGTACTTAAGTTGACCTTCTTCCCCCAATTAATACCTTTCACATCCGAGCCACTCTACACCCTAACCCTTACAGCCCTCCCTAGCCCTATTTCAACAGTGGAACCCATCCCCTCCCTCTGAGTCATGCCCACGCAAACCCAAACAGCCCCCCCCTTTATTCACTTAATTGTTCAAATCCAAACCTACACAAACACATACACACCTACCCTCTCCCTCTCCTCCCTCCATCATCTGGTTCGGAGCCTTGTCGCCGGCCACCAACACTACCACCTTACCTCCCCTGTCTTCCAAGCCAAACCGAGCCGAGCACCATCAACAACTCCCTCCACCTTCCTTCAAGTCTAGAAGCTGATTTCCTCCACCTCTCTCTCATCCACTGAGCAATAGCAGCAACTAGGAGCTTCATCGAAGCATAGAAACCCCGACGACGCAAGGTCGAGCTCTTCGGACGACTCCTCCCCTGTTTTCGCGCTCCGAGGTCGGTAAGCTTCGATCTCTTATTTTCGAATTGAAACCCATGGAAGAGCACCTCTAACCTTCCTTCACTTCTCCTAGATCAACCCCGAGGCTCCTCCCTCTTCGACGTTGCGAATCGAGCCTCCGACGAAGCCGAATCGAGCTCCGAGCACTTCCGACGAGTCTCGAAGGCCCTCGGTGAGCCCTCTTCCCCCTCGAGTCATTCTTTTTCTAAAATCCTAGGCCCCATAACTTCACTGTGTCCTCCGAGAGCGTGAGAGAGAGAGCAGAGCGCGAGTGTGAGTGAGTCGGAGAGCTTAGCGACGGGGCTGGGCGGGCGAGATCGAGGGGAATGCGGGAGAGCGAGCCGTGAGCGGGTGTGGTGAGGGTGCTGGCGAGTGGCGAGACCAAGGGAGCAGCGAGCGAGTTCGGGCGTTAGTGAGAGAGGGAGGAAGCGTGGCTGCTGGCCCTGGCCGGAGGCGAGGAGGAATGAAGACGGGGGTGCAGTTGAACGGAGGTAGGAGATGAACAAGTGGGGCCCGCCCGAGATTGTTTTTTTTAGAAATGTGGGCCCCTCTTCTTCTTTATTTATTACTTTGACTGTCAGCCAAAAATCTGAAATGGGAGAAGAGAATGGATTTGGGCTGGGAATGAGATTTGGGCCGGAATTGAGCAAAGAGAGTTGGGCCTTTTCTTTTAATTTGAACAATCTAAAATAAATTGGGCCTAAATTCAGTTTTTAAGAAAATCCAATTGGTCTGGGCCTTTTGTTTTGGGTTTGAAATCCGGTTGGTGGAATTGTTTTAAGGGTTTAATTAATTTATTATATGTATATATATTATATAATTGCTATTTAATTATTATTATTATTTTATTCTATTTTTTTTGTTAATTATTTAATTAATATAAGTTATTTAAATTATGATTCATTTGAGTGTTTATTTAATTGTTATATATATAGTTTTGAGGTTGAAAATGTCATTAAGATATAGTTCCTTAACTTATTAACCCATTATTAGCTATTATTCATTAAATTATTTAAGTATATATTCTGATTTATTTAGATGATTTATTTAATCTGATTGTAAGGGTTTTATTTATGTGAATAATTTATTTGTTATGTTTTGACATTTAAATGGTTAGTTTTGAATGATATAGGTTGTTTAAGATATTTCTTAAGTGTCGGAATTTAATTAGATAATGATCTTTGAGAAAGGAATATGTTGAGATTTGGCTAAGTATTATTTCAAAATAAATTGTTTAACTAACGGATTGCCTTAATTTGAGATCAAAGACTTTTAGAAATTTTAACCGTTTTACTTGGAGTTGGCTTGTGAAATTAATTTATGAACTTGCTTGAGGATTATATGGGTAAAACATGAATGAATAAGAGATTGAAATATGCTATGATATATTGGAACTCCGAGATGGATGATGAAAGTGATTAAGGAGATTGATGTTATAAGGTAACTTGAGATTACGAGATGATAATTCTTGGAAACGAGAATGAGATGTTATATGATAGATACGAGATGAGATGAGACTGGGCGATGATGTGGCTTGATGATGATGAATGAGTTTCTTTTGGCTTTACTTAGTTCTGTGTAGCGGTAAATGGGTCCCTTTGTGAGCTTAGACTTATAGTTGTTGCTCATTAAATTGCTAGGTGATCCGTGACGTGATTGACTTGCTTACTGCTGGATTACTGCTTTTGCTGTTCTGCTATTCCAGGTAAGTCCTCCGGGGCTTACTCAAGTTAGAACCTCATGCCTGATGTGTCATATAGTATGTAGACATTATAATATCATGTCATGTAGTAGCATGCTTAGGTTTTGCATTAACATATGAGCATACGTATTCTGAATGCGATTGGTAGAAACGGCCGTAAGTTGTGAGTCTAGAGTCGTTGCTAGGGTCATAGGAAAACCCAACTCCATCGGGTTGTCCTGATAGAGTCATCTGAGAGCATAATTTACTGAGTTATATACATGACTGCGGCGGTGATCGAGTGTCCCACCCCGGCTGAGGTGTGGACTGAGGCATGAGATATACTGCGGCACCGACCGAGTCGTCTGGCCCCGGCTGAGGCAGACATCCGACCCCGGCTGAGGTACGGATATGAGAGAGATACCCGCCCCGATTGAGGCATGGGTTTTGAGAGATTGGGACATGCCACTTGGCATTCTGTGTGGGCCCATTTACTGCATTTCTGTCATTATATATGAATTGCCAACATGCTTGCGTGTTTAATATTTCAGTAATGCATTAGATCATTTTCATCTAGGCTTAGAGCGTATTATATGTCCTCAGCGAGGTCTTCAGGGCCCGCATGAGTGGCTCGACCTTGACTTCGTGGTTAGTTTCAGGTACCCGTACCCTTGCTTGATTATGTGCTGTTGTGACGGGGGATATCTTATGGCGCAGTGAGAGGGAGAGTAAGACCGACTTGAACTCCATACTTTTGCTACTCATTTCCTCGTATTTGGTTTTGACCCGGCCATGCCGTGGCAAATTGTATTACGACATTTCCCTTCTTTAAGCTTTCGAACATAAAACGTTTTGAACGACTGAGGCAAGTAGGACAAGTTCGGGGGACCTAACGGCCCTATCGCGACTTTAGGGTGCGAAATCCCTTCTTTGATCACTAAAACTTTGTTTTAAAACTCGACCCGTACTCGAATTGCAAGATCCGAACGAAGGTATCCAATCCTTCGAAACGTAACCTGAATATTTATATTTGGGCCGTTACAAATCTAGACCCAAACATGTGTTTACATTATAAAAAAATAACACAATTGAAGATTATATATTTACTTTATATTGAGTAGTAATTTATATTAATTAAAATATGGTTTATATAATAAAGGTTATTAACACATCGCACAACGGGCTAGGGTTGGCATGGTACGGTAACCACCCAAAAATGTTGATTACCACGTACCAACCACCAACTGGTGGTACGAAAACTTTCATACCACGTACCAACCACAAGTCGTGGTTACCACATATATGGTAACCACGACTTTTGGTTACCATCAGTGGCGTAGTTACCATCAGTATATTACCATGGTTACCACCTGTTAAAAGTTCAAATAAATTCAAACAAACCAATTCAAACAAGTTCACAATCAAATAAACAAAGTTCAATAGTTGTACCTCGGCCACCTACCGGAAGGCCGACTTCAACCGGCCTAGGGATAAATAACCCTCTACCTTGTGCATTCCTTCCGATGCCACCGCTTCTTCCGAATGAACCACGACGAGCCATTGAGACTTAAGAGAGCAAGTGAGAAATTCTAAAATTGGGCAACCCTTGAGGCTTGAACGGCCTCGGAAGCCTTGAACGGCCTCGGAAGCCTTGAACGGACTCAACGGAGAGACTAGGGCTGCCGCTTTCGGCTTTCCCCTTTGTGTTTGTCTGAGAACTTTGAAATTGAACGAACTAGGGAAGACGTCGAAGAGCACTAGGGTTGCGGCTGCCGCTTTCCAGTTTTCCCTTTACTCAGTAAAGGACCAATTTAAATTTGTGTTAATTAAATTAACACAAACTAAAAACTAAAAAGTTAAAAGTTAAAACATAAAGCCTTAAAGGTAAAAACTAATAAAAAAATAATATATATATATATATATACACTCGGTAACCATGGTATTTCAGACTTCATTACCACCATTACCGTACCACCTTCACGTGGTTACCACCATGGTGGTTACCACAAGTGTGGTTACCAACAAGTGTGGTTTGTGGTTGGTATGGTAATTTTCGTACCATTTGCCAGCCCTACAACGGGCAATTAATAAAACTAGTATAATACTAAAACAGAGACGTGAAAATCCTATGTGGCGGGCTCTGGTGCAATTCGCTTACGTGTCATCCTCTAGTGCAACATGATCGAATTTTTTGACACGTCAATTAATGAATATCTAATAAATTTAAGCCATGTCAGTTAATGATTCCACCTCTTTTAATCACCTATCACCTTATGAGTCCACCTTAATTGATAATTATAATTAAACAATAAAAATATAGCTATCCAAATCTTGATTAATATTTATCTAAAAGATTTATATCAAATCTTTTAACATATAACATATATATTAATATATCATTTAGTTAGATTGCTTTTATCCTTCAAATCAATATCATGCGCACATCGATCTCCACGAGTGACCTCCATTTTAATTAATAAAAATAGCACTTATCTTAGAGGATTAAGGGTGGGGGTAAACTAATCACTTATTAGGTTATTTTCACTCTGGAACAAATTAAAATATTTTATGTTTAACGAGAATTAGTCAATTATCACATGTTAGTTTGGTCCCTTGAATGTTAAAAACTTAAGGTTTTCCATTTATTAGCTAGATTGTTTTTATACCTTCCATATCATGAATTATGTTTAACCACATATAGGACTCCTTATGTTAAAAGTATCAATTTATTATTATTATTTTTGTAAAAATTTATACTTACTTTTTTACGAAGGATAAAAATTTATACTTATGAATTATGAGTTATGACCATGGATGAAATTATAAAAAAAATAGTATTTTATTAGTTTTAGATGGGTGAAGTGTCATCACATAATTTATTATTTTCATTTTTATTAACTTCCAACTTATTAATATGATGAAGTTTGACTATATTTGTACTAAATCATATCTAACAAAACTATAAATAATGCATGAGAGAAATTTCAAATTTGTTATCTTATTCATATTATCAGGCCTAAAATTTCAAAGTGTATGCTTTAAAAACAATATAAAATATCAAAAAAATTACAATATCATATTTATTAGTAATAACCATGATAAAAAATATAAAAAATAATATATAATTCATTAATTAAGAAACCGTCAAATGCGCGGGTAAAAAATAAAATAATTGAAGATATAGAAATTTATTCACCAAATGAAACATGGGTGAAGAATTTATATTTTTCTTATTAATTTATTTAAATCAATAAAAAATATTTTATATAAATAAAAATTATAAAAAGCCGCGTAGGACGCGGGTAATAAGACTAGTTCTATATGTTTTGGAATAAACTCCATAATTGGAAAGCTGTTAGAATATGGTCAAAAAGAATTCGGAATATGTGAGTTATAATTCTCTATTTTGGAGAATTTTTTAGGAAAGTTGTTGAGCATGCTCTTATAGAGCTAAATCTAATCACGCCACCAAATTTACTAAACATGTTTGAAAACCTTACGATATATTACATCGGTTTTTCTATCCTATGCCCTAAGGGCATAGGATAAGACCCTAAATTGGGAAAGATTCCCTACCAAAAAGGCAAGCGACCCTAGGAATCTAAATTAAAAGAAAACCTAAATTAATTAAAATTTAAAAAACATTTCCCAATTTAGGGTCTTATCCTATACCCTAAGGGCATAGGATAGAAAAATCGATATTACATTTATGATATGAAATGAAAGACTTTTTTTCCCATCTTAACATGGAAAGAAGCATGAATCTTAAAGCATGCTCAACTACTTACCTAAAGCATACACTCTCTAAAATAGGAAAATATAAGTCATATATTCTAAATATTTTTTATCCCAATTCTAACAACTTTCCCATTATGAAGTTTACACCAAAATATATAGAAATTTCTCCAAATTTAGGAAATAATATTCATTTTTTCTCTTCATTCTCTATTTTGGATAATGTAATGGGAAAACTGTTGGACTAAAAATCACCCTAATATTCTCCAAAAAATCAAGATGGAAAATCTGTTGGGCTTGCTCTTAGTGGCGACGTGTATGGAAAAATCGAATTGGAAGGATCGCCCCCATCAAAAAGCCTCTGCAATATCCAATCTGGACAATCAAATCAGGTGAGAGATCGAGAAAAAAAAATCATGAAAAATGTAGCAATGCACCTTCATTAGGACAAACCCTAACTACAAAGTGTTATAGTATTGCCTCATCTCCTAACAATAAAGGACATGGTAATTGAAAAGGTGAAAGGGAAAAAATTGTAAGTGTTCCCCATTTAGGTATTTTTGACTTGAAACTACTTTCTAGATCACAATGCACAATTCATAGATAGACTATAGCAAAGAAATTCCTAAACTTTTTAGGTGTGAAAGGAATTCTATAAGCATCCCTTTATATTTTGATAATGATGATCATCACCACCTGAAACACCAAGGGCTTCCTTTTTAGGTCAAAAGGAACAATATTGGATCTACTTTAAGTTTCAACATTTAATAATGAATGGATGTGTTAAAAAAATCATCAATCAATCCACACTTTCCTGCATCAAAGTTTCAGATGGTATTGAATGAAATAAATGAATAAGATCAAATTATAACATAGATCAACAACAAACGGTACGGATATAAATATCCGGGATACGTTTCGAAGGTCGGATACCTTCGTTCGGATGTTGCAATTCAGGTACGGGTCGAGGTTTCAAACCTCTAATCAGTCGAAGTCTCCAAATAAAATTTAAACGAAAATAAAGCGGAAGTACGGTTTAGATACAAAAGCCACGGCAGAGCCGGGTCAAAACCAAAACAAAGTGGGTAGTTGCCATTTGTCAAGTTAGAATATATTAGCCGGATTCTTCGATTCGCCAAAAGGTGTCCCCGTCATAGAAGCATGGAGCAACAAGAGCGGTACCTAACACTATCCACGAAGTCAGGCCTGGTGATCGCCTGCGGGTCCTCTGACCTCGCTGAGGTCACATAACATGCCTATGCCTAAATAAAAGATGACTAATGCGGTACAAGATTTAAATCACACTATCATGCCCCCAGTATATATAATATGCGGAAAAGAACTGTGAAGGGCCCCAGACAATGCCAAGTGGCATATCCCTCTCCTACCTCTGCACCCCTTCCCGTTAGTGCAGAGACTGGCCAGTTCGTTGCTATAGCATAGCATATCCTCGTGGTGGTGCACTCACCTACGGTATCATCATCATAACATAAATTAAATATAAATTAAACATGCCCGATGGTGCTGGGCTATCATCATGCTCATATCGACTCGATAGACTCAGGGCACCCGATGGGGCTGGGCTACCCTATGACCCTAGCAAAGACTCTAGGACTATCACAGATAACGGCCGTTCTGTTTCAAACACACAAAGTAAACACATGCTCAGTTCAATGCAATCCTAGCATGATACTACATGACATGCTTTAATATGCAACAAAACTACACATTACATGACACATCAGGCAGGAGGTCCAGGTTACTGAGTAAGTCCCGTAGGATACTTACCTGTTGATGCAGAACAGCAAGATAATACAAGCAAGGGCCCAATGCAAGTCCAAAGCAATCCAAAAGCAGTACACACCTATCATCAAGCCATTTCCATAAGCTACCAGACCAACATTCATACACACGAACCCAAGTTCTCAACATTCTCAAAACCGACCGATAGTAAAACCGCTTTCCAAAATCTTCCCGATACGATCAAATCGACCAAAATCATTCTTCAATTAAACCCATTGATAAAATCATACCAACCATGTTTTCAAACTCATAAATCCCGAATTAAGTCAACTCATATTCAAAATACTTTCTCAAATCATACTTGGCCAAATTCCGACATTAAACATCTAAGCCTTAAAGTCAATTTCCCAAAATCACGTTATAAAATAATTCCGGCATGTTTCTCATTTCAAAAACATAAAATAAGTTCCAATATTACCATCAAAATAATTCTATGCTCACAAATCATATTTATAAATCAAAACCAACAATTTACTTTAAAATCCTGGCTCACATAGTTAAATCCTCTTAAAATGCATCAATTAAATAAGCCAATCAATATAATCTTAAAACAATATGCAATACATAACTCCTAAAGGGTCCAGGCTTCACCTTCCTTCCTTTTCTTTCCTTGGATCCGGGTTGGGGCATGCTCGAGTTTGGGCTGGGTTATTTTTTTTGTTATGTTATATATATATATATATATATATATATATATATATATATATATATATATATATATATATATATATATATATATATATATTGTGTTATGTATTTATATATATATATACCCATATATGTTATATGTTTTTTTAATTATTCTGATTTTGGAAAAATGAATATATATATTTATATGTTCTGAAATTATTAATATTTATATTTAAAAAAGGTTTTAAAAGGGATACATGTTAATTAATAAGTCAATATAATTTTTATAAATATTGAACCTTATATATTAATTAGGTAAAAAATTTATCTTTATAGATCAAATAATCTATCCAATATTTGATTCATCTTTTTACAAAATTTACCTTCGTAACATGTTTGTACTAAACTAATGATAAACATTTATGGAGTGTCTTTTTAGACTAAATCCTTCTATACCTTCATTTATCAATAAAATTAATTAAATTTAATAATTGAAATAAATAATATGATAGTTTTTATCCATATCTTTGAAAATAAAATAAAAATTATTTCCCATTAAAAAAAGAAAATAAAATAAAAGCATTGGTTTATTTAGATAGCACAGTTTACGTAAATGATAGATGACACACAATGTGTATTTTCAATGTAACATTACGAGTTCATAATGGAATTTGAATTTTAAAACTCAACGAATTATGACCTATAGCACAATTCCCCCTATAATATATCTATATAAAATATGTAAAATTAGGGTACATGATGATTTTTAAAAAAAAAAACAAAAGCACACGTACCTAGCTACAATGTAGTATATAAATCTGTAGGTTGTTTCAATTTTTTTTTTCAATCGTCATAGGAATAACGGGAAACACAAAACATTAAATTAATTTGTGCAATCGAACAATGTTTATCTTTTCCTTAGTGATAAAACAAATCTAACCTTTTTTTCATATAAATTAATATAGTCTAGATTTTTTTTAGATAAAATATTTATAAAATAACTTAAGGTAAAATGATAAGATTTGTAAGATATGAGGTTGGATATTTATAATAAAAATCAATTTAATCATTAATTAAAATGGACACATATGATGACACATGTACAAATAGATGAGGTTATCATCTAACGTGGCTTAAATTTATTGAATACTCATTAATTGACGTGTCAAAGACCCGGCTCAGATCGCACCACAAAACGACACGTAAGCGAATCGCACCAGAGCCCGCCACATAGGATTTCCACGCCTCTGTTTTAGTATTATTTGTTACAACAGATGCTTTCAAAGCTAACTTCAGCCTTTTCACACCATTAACCACACCTCTCTAACATCTTCTATCCCTTGTTAGCATCTCACTTTCTTATTCGTTAAGCTCGGAACCTTTCACCTGGGAAATCAGTAGCTGAACCAAAACTGTACATTGACTGATCACCAATCCAAAAACACAGTATTCAGGCGTAGAGAGGAGAATCCGATGGCCTTGGGTAAGACACCGGGCAAGGGGGTCTTCCATTAGCTGCATCCTCTGCAGCACTTGTCCTCCTCAACCGGGTCTCATCTGTAGAACCATTGTTGCTATTTTCCGAATCTTTGTAAGCTTGAATCCTTTGCAGCTCCCTCACCACCTCATCCATGTTCGGTCTGAACTTGGCTTCGATTGAGATGCAACGGTAGGCAAGGGTAGCCGCTCTGTGGGCAGCATCCAACTTGTACTGCCCTTCAAGGCGATTATCAAGAACTTTGAAGATTTTCCTCTTGTTTGTGAGGTGAGGTCTAGCCCACTCCACCAGGTTGTGCTCCCCACTTGGTCGGTTCTTGTCCATCGCCTTTCTTCCTGATAGCATCTCAAGGAGTACTACTCCAAAGCTATATACGTCGCTCTTTGCAGTTAAATGGCCTGTGGTGAATCAATAGAATTTCAATCACAGTCACCAACAAGTGAATCAAAGAATCAAAGAAACCACACGTTTCGACAACATTGCATATTACGAAAGTAGTTCAAACTAGGTAGCTTAGAGTGGAGGTCCCCATATGAAGAGAATAAATGCTTCCCATTTGAGTATTCATAGTTGGAAATGTATAGAGGTGGAGAATCTTGTGCTTTTAATTCGTCAAAAAAGACGAAACAGAAAGACTAAGATTAACTATGGACCAAATAGATGTGCTAGAATAGTATGTAGTACCGGTAGCAAGATACTCCGGAGCAGCATATCCATGTGTCCCCATGATTCTAGTAGAGACGTGGGACTTGTCGCCAGTAGGAGCGTCTTTGGCCAAACCAAAATCAGAAAGCTTTGCATTGTAGCTCTATCATCAGATTGCAATTAGTTGTCACAAACACTGAAGTTGCAGTTCATACCAATACCAACATACAATTGAGAAATCACATACCGAGTCAAGGAGGATATTGGAAGTTTTAAAGTCCCTATATATCACTTTTGTTTCGGAACTATGGAGAAATGCTAGCCCCTTTGCAGCCCCAAAAGCGACTTTCAACCGAAGGTCCCAAGTAAGCGGTTGAAAGTAAGATCCTCCTATGGAAAATAATTTGCAAAGCTATTTCAAATTTTTTTTTTGAAACTGTTACTAGTAATGTAGATCAAGATCAGAACACATTCTAATGCATAGCCAAGAGTATGTACTTCTAAATAGGTGATTCTCCAGGCTTCCGCGAGGCATGAATTCATACACCAAAAGTCGGTGTTCATCCTCTAGGCAGAATCCAATCAGTTTCACTATATGAGGATGACTGAGTTGCCCCAGATAGTTAACCTCTGCCTGCAAGATCCAAAATTTTTGTTGGCTATCAATAAATCCAGTTGTCATTGATTGTGTTTTCGCCTTTCCAACTCATCTCAACAAGTTAAAAGTCATGTACAACCAACCAAGCAACTTAACAAGAAATTTGACAGTTATGTTTTAAAAAGCAAGAAGAACTTACCAACCATTCCCTATGACCCTGGAAGCTTTCCTGGTTAAGCCTCTTTACAGCGGTAACGATGCCTGATCCGGGCTTGGAAGCTGTATATGAATTCTCATCAATCCAGCCCTTGAAGACGGAACCGAAACCACCCTCTCCCAGCATGCTATCTGGGCGAAAATTCCTGGTGGCCGCCTTGAGATCACCGAAGCTAAAACTCTTCAGATTGGGTGACTTCAAAATATCACACTCACTCCGCGGAGTTGGAGACAATGAAGCCGAAGAAGATGACAGCTTACTACAACCACTTCTAAGGCTCACATCCCTCTCATCTGAGCTAACATCCCTCAAATATATCCCTGAATTAACAATCAAATTCAGTGCCAATTTTTCCATAACTGTAAGCAAATCTAAATCTAGTAGGTATAGAATATAAATTAACATAGTCAATCACATATAATTGAACATTCAATTCAGAAAAAAAATCAGTGTTTAATAAGGCATAACATTAGAGGCAGAAAAAATAAATCATATATACCAAATTTGACTGAAAAATAAGAAGATCTTATTAGCCTTGAAATTGTCAAAACTAGAACTTGTAATCTCTATCTAGTTTTAATTTATTTTATTTTGTGAAAAAAAGCCTTGTTATTGATTTTGGCTTCTGCTGAAATTCATCAAGGAAGCTTCTTACAAAAAGGACAAATCCCTTGTACAGTTGTACCTCTCCACTTCAATGAAGGAGTAAAAACAAGAGAATCAAAAAGCAAGAACATGAAATCAAAAGTACTACTACAAGCTGAAGTACCTGTGTTAGATGGGCTTTCAGCCTTGATACGAGCACTGATACAAATCCCCATTTGCCTTGCTATCAGAAATCAGGTCTGCAAAGGCCTACAGGTAGATACATCACAGAAGGAATCAAACAACCAGAGACTGAAATTTAAATAAAGAACCCAACTTGGAAGACGGATCTGCCCTAAGTGATCTTATGCGTGTGAAATCAGATATTTATTCTCCGAAAAAAAACACACAGCAAAGAATCATTGCATATTGAAGATGAAACAAGAAAAGGGTAAAATCCAAAATCAACAGCAATGGATTCAATCAACCAATCAATCGAAACACAGTATAGACGTACACCCAGTATGAAGCCTCAAGCAGGGCCGAGTGGAGTGAAATCGAGGAGAAAAAAAGGGGAAAAGAAACAGAAATCGAATTTGATTTCTTCTGATGCCGTCACAACGGAGCTGTGCAGGGGGAGTAGGAAGAGAAAGGGAGGAGCTTTATTAATGGCGAGGGAATGGGACCCAGATGAGAGTGGAGTGGGTTCTCCAAAAATGGCTTTTGGTTGGTTTCTGAGTCGCTTCCGATGTGTCTGTGTATGCAAATGGGAGAGTAATATATGAAATTTGGGATGGAGCCGATAAGGATCGGTGGAGGGCTGCGGTTGTTTATCAGCCGTTGGATTTTATATGCATTTTCAAGATTCCGTTTTTTGGCTCAACCGCTCTTTCAAATTTTAGGCCAGCTTCAAGTGCCATGTGTTTTTTTCCCTCAAAATCTCCTATCTAATACTGTATCTAATATCTAATATAATACTAAAACAGCTGTTTTCAAGCCACGTGGCACACTCTCCATAACTATAGACTTATGTAGCGATTTCATATTAAATCTGGCCCCACCTTCAATTTAAACAAAAATTAATTAATGCTTCTAATTTTAATTATTTATTTTTCAATTAATGTATTTTCTTTTCCATATTTTGATATTGTTATCATAATTTTCTAACAAACAAACTTTTACTTTATTAATTTAATTTTTATTAGCACTTAATTAAATCGGACATTTGAAAAAAATTATATTTTGGTTATTATAGATAACCTAGCAATAGTATAGTTGATAACCATTTATATATAAGGATACTATACTAGCACATTTGAATACATGGTAGATTGGTAGGCTATCTAATTTTCCTATTAATTTCGGACCAATATTTAATCAGTTGTAATTGAAATAATTATTGCATTTTGATCTTTCATTCATATTTTAATCTTTTATGCCATTATCTTTTTCAGATGTCGTTTATTTATCAAATTGTAAATGCAATAATATAATTCTTTTTTATTAACTTTTTATCAAGTTATTAACTAAATGTATTTCTTTAATTATTATTTTGCATAAACCAATAATAAATTTACAATCGACATTTATAATTATTTTTACTTACCATTTTTATTTAGTTTATATTTTAACAATCTTAATTTCTAACCTATATCCTTAGAGAATATGTTGTTAAGAACCTTGATTTCGGAAGATTCTCTGGCATAAATGGATAAATTAAATAATAAAAAATATTATTTAATCTAAAACAATTAAATTTGAGAAATTATTTTCAAATTAATGTTCTTAATTGATGCCTTTGAAAAATAAATAAATAAACCATATATTTCTAAAAGTTATATTGCAAGCAATATACATCTGCACATGTTTTTTTTCTTTGTTCTTTTAAGAAATTGAAAAAATAGTCATATCAATAATCTACAAATTATATAATAAAACCTTCATTTTTTGTTAGTATTTTCTAATAATCTTAACAACGGTAGTAATCCCAACAGATTCTTCATCTTAAGTTTTTGGAGAATATTGGGATTGTTTTTGGTCCAACAGCTTCCCCATTACAATCCACATTTATAATGTCGTTGCAAACAATATACATGTGCACATGTTTTTTTTTCTTTTTTCTTTTAAGAAATTTAAAAAATGCTCATATCAACAATATACAAATTATAAAATAAAAGCTTCATTTTTTGTTAGTATTTTCTAATAATCTTAACAAACGTAGCAATTCCAACAGATTCTTCATCATATCTTAAGTTTTTGGAGAATATTGGGATTGTTTTTAGTCCCACATCTTCCCCATTACATTCTCCAAAAAAACTCTATATATTTTTGGTCCAGCAGCCACCAAACATGCTCACCTAAGCCAATGAAGGTTTGAGCACCAACTAATTACACATAATGTGTAAAAAATGGGATTTCAATCATTGACCTCTTGCAAGGGTTTCTTAATATGCAATACATTTATTTTATAGGTTTAAAAAAAAATAAAAATACATCGACAACCAAAATTGTGAACTGGCGCCTTGAATTCTTCAAGGTGATGGATTAATGATGTTGTCGTGATTTATACATCACAATTTTAATTATTGATCGAAGATGTGGATCGAGTGAGTAAAACCAATTTAGTATATTTATCATTTGGATGTTTGGATTTGATTTATTCTTATGATGATTGATATTTCTTTAGTTGGATGGATGTCACATAGTACAATCAAAATAATTAAAATTTAAGTTGTTTAGTCGTTAGTAATTATGTGTTATTACAACAATATAACATATTTTACAAATCTCGTGCGTAACGCACGGGTACTGTGCTAGTTAATAATACTAATTCTGCTAGCATTTTGCTGACGTGTCACGCCCACAATTAAACTTGAATTTTTTATTCAAATGGTATTTTCTTATTGGTCAATATTATTGCTGAAATTTTAAAATACACGTTTCCTATTTTAAACATATTTGTTTCCTATTTTCATACTAATCAAAAGTTTCTTTTCTTATTAATCGATATTATTAAGGGAAGTTTAAATATTTGTTTCCAATATTATATTTATCAGTCATATTAAGAATGGCTAGATATTTAATTCAAATGTCAAAATAAAAATTAATATAAAAATAAATGATTCTCAAAATCATATTTCTTTCCAAAATTTACATATTATATGGTATATACATCTTTTTTTTTTGAAAATTTTTAAATATTTTTGGAGATAGAAGCGAAACATCATTAATTTTAAAAGAGATTATTTTTGCACATGTTATCCTTAAAAAATTGCAGAAAAAATAATTGTCAAAAATGAGTATTTTAAATCTATACTGACTCTACACATTCTATGTGACAACTATCTAAATTTTTAACCTAAGATTTTTTTCAGATAGAAATTATATTTATTCTAAACATCTTAAAAGACTATTGGGAATACAAAAAAAAGAACATTTTAAGATCTAATTGAAGAATTTTTAGAAAAGCAAATGTAAAATTTGAATAAATAAATAAACACTCTTTTATGATTAATTTTTAGGTGTTTGCTTCAAATATTGAAGGAAAAATAATCCAAAATGACATTTCACATCTACATTTATTTTATACAACCTAGAAGGCCCTTATTATAATTTCAATATTTTAAGGCTTGCAAAAGTTTTTTTTTTATGAAGTTAGGAAAAATAATCTATTTGTGAATATTCGATTTTAAAATTTAATTATAAAAATCAATTAGAGCCAAAAAAAAGTTTTTTTTTCTTACAATTTACTTATTTAGACATCTTAAATGACTATCGAAAAATAAATAATATTTTAAGACTTACAAGCATTACTAATGCTTATTTTACATCTTGGATGAGGCTTCTTAGATCACTTTTCTACCTTTTAGGATCTTTTTTTTACCATCTTATCTTTATTTTCACTATTTATTTTGCTCTCTTTCTAGCCATCTTTCTAATGAAAATAATGAATAAGTTACGTATATCTACATAACTTCAAAAGTATCCGCACAATCATGTGCTAATCTTTGTATGAGAGCTTATATTTTCCTTTTTAGATTTATCCTAATGATAATAATTATATATTTATTTCAATTATATTAGGTGGTGTGTTTGAGTATTATTACTACTTTACCTTATTAAATTATTTTCAAATTTTGTATTGTATCTCTTTCCAACTAATTTATAAATTATAAAAAAATATTTTATACATATTTTTGTTGTAAACAAGCATATATTAATATAGTATTATATAGATATGTAAAATGATGTTCAAATTAAAATGGATCAAACTCTCGTGCCTTATTACACTAGTATTAGATAATTTTTAGCTCCTTAAAATACGTGTTGAAAAGTCAAACGACATGTATTTTGGATCGGATGGAGTATATTAATTTCTTTATCATCAATCAATATAAAACCAATTAACATGGATATCACGACCGTCTTGAAAATGTCGCTGTTTGCAATATTTACGTTTAACGAATGGAGTATTTTTGTCATTTTCTTTCAAATAAAACGAACCCTAAATTGAAAAACGAAAGGAAGTTTGAAAGGTGAAGAGAAGACAGGGTGGACCATTTTGATAGCTAATCTCTCTAAAATCACGTGTTTTCCTGTTTCTTCTACCAAACAAAACAAGTGGGCTCGATTTGTAAATCATGTTTTCAGAAGATCAAAACGGTGACGTATAACTGGCTTATGTGTTGTTGCGTGTTATTAGCTTACAAAGTAAGCATCATCTTACTGACTTAAACCAAGCCCGTTTATTTTTCACACTAATAATCAAATCCAACAACAAACGTCAAAGTGATAAATTAATGTGAAATTAGTTGGTGAGTCGTGTGACAACTGGGCAATATGTATTTTTTAATAGTATTCCGTTTCAAAATAGATGGTGTTTTAGATGATAATTTTGGTTTTAAAATATATGGTTTTTTATATTTTTTTAGGTAGAGAATTATAATGATTTATAATGATTTGTATATTGTTAATTTTTTAAAAATTTTGATTGGTTAAAATGAATGGTGGGTATTAAAAAATGCTAAAATTTATGAAAAATTTAGTGAAATAATGTTTTTTAAAGTGATGTGTTTTATTAAAATTTGTACAAATTTCTAAAAATCCGTGTATTTTAGAGCGGGAATATTAAGATATACTCACTCCGTTCGGCAAAACATGTCATTTTAGCTTCTTTTACAAGTTTTAAGGCAATTAACAAATGTACTAATTTACCCTAAATTATTACCCTCTTTTTTACTTTATCGAAAAATACAACTAACAAATCACCAATCATATCAAGGACATTTTTGTAAAGTGAAGTGCAAAATACCTACAATGACAAGTTTTTTGAACAAAAATAACACCCTAAAATGACATATTTTGCCAGTAATAAGTAAAATATTTTCTCCTTCCTAAATTATGGTATACGAGATAATAATGAAAGTTGATTTCTATGATGGTGAATCAAAGGCAGAATACTAGAGTCTGATGGAACTCATAATCAGGAGACCATGTGTACAAATACAACCATGTGTACAAATACTTGTGTGATATTGTCCAATACATAAAGCAAGTGATATTCCATATTAAAATCAATTGACGATAAGAGTAACTCCCACACTTATATACGAAGCTTATTTTTGCTCATATAGACCTCCTTGATCTCTTCACATCACTCGACATTTTATTCTTATGGTGTGTTTGATAACGGGATTAATTTTAGTGGATGAGAATTATTTTTTGGGATGAAATGGATGGATATTATTTTTGTAGATGGACGGGATGGAGATTTTTGGTAAAATTAATCTCATTTGTGTTTGGTTGTATTTTGATTGTTTGGAGGATGGAGAAATGAAAAAACTCCAAATTGCCCCCACTAACCCACCTGAGATGACGAAAATGCCCCCAATTTCCTACCCCTCATGTCCTGGTCAGACGTGGGTTCATTCAAATGCAATCTTCAAATTCCTGACTCCATTTGGCAGATCCTCTACGAATTCCAACACCAAAACCTCATCCTCTTGTACGAATCCAACACCCGCAACTCGTAATTCCTACCATAAGAAATCAATCAATTGATGAAAACAACGGGAATCACAAATCCAACAGATCATACTGCATTACAAAATTACTTGAGAAGTCGATTGCGGACGAGGGAGACAGAATCGGACTGAACAATGAACATCGAGCTCGATCGCGTTGAGGACGATGAACTTTGTGGGAGAAACGATGTCAACGTTGATGGATACATCTTCGGCAAACTTACAGGCAACAAGATTCGGCGTGAGTTTGATATCGTATCGCTTGGGGACTGCGAATTGAGGGAGACGTGGTTGGCCCTTGAACTGATCGTACCCCATGGCTGGACTCGATTTCTTCTCAACTTGTACGAATGAGAGGGTTAGGGAGAGATGGATCAGAAGCGCTTGAGGATGGAGACGATGGATATTGATAAGAAGAGTTGCAGTGTGGTGGGGCACACATTACGGAGGGTCTGGGGATGCCCAAAGGGCAAAAGGGACGATTCGACTTCCCTATCCCCTTCATCTTCCAGAAGGAGGTTCCGTTTCCCACCCTGTGGCACCCCTTCCATCCCCAAAATCGCACCCCTTCCATCTCTCCCAGCTGCTCGCCAACCATGAGAGTTCGACTCCCAAAATTTTTTTTCCACCTTTCCCACTCCCTTCATCTCGTTACCAAACACAGCCTTAATAAGTCAAACCTCTTCTCTTGTTAGTATTTGTGAGTAGAGTCCCACATTGAAAAATAGTAGAAAAGCAAACCAAAATATAAGGGGAGGTGAATTCCCTACACAATAACTTAAGCTTTTGTGTTAGAAGAGTGGACCCCGACCTTATAACTAAAAACAATATATAAACTCGACACAACTCCCGTTTTCATATGATCCAGAAGAAGTGCAAGCACTCAATTTAGGATTGCGATTAGTGTAGAGGTGAGCCTTGATAGTAAGTTTAGAGACGAGAAAACACCAATGCAATTTGCCAATATGTTGGAAATGTGATTGTCTCATATTGAAAAATACTAAGAAGTTTTAAACAACATATAAGTTAAATAAATTACTCATTTCATCGTCAATTAGTTCTGAGATGAAATCTTATTGAATTTATATGTTTTTTTTGACAGTAGGCAAACTGTAACGACCCGGGATTATAATTCCTGGGTTACGTTTCGAGGGATGAAAACCCTCCTTGGGATCGTGCGCCCCGAGTATAGGTTGAAGGTTTGAAAGCCTAATCTAATGTTTCCAAAGTGGGATTTCATACCCAAATTCGAAACGTATCGTTGAAATCCCCAGGGAAGTCCCCTGTACCTATCGTAAGTCTATGCGTGGAAAACCAGTAGTCATGCAAATAGCGAAATCAAGTGTAATACAATAGGGTGCCACGGCAGAGCCGGGTCAAAACGGAGTCTAAAAGTATAAATCCAAAACCATGGTCAGAGTTTGGTGAAGTAGATAACTCCAGCGCTCGCTCTCCGCCGAACAAAATGACCCGCGCAATATGTAAACAGCACCAATGGGATGACCATAAATAATACCTAAAAATGGTAATGGTGAGCGGGATCAGAATGATGCCCACCTGCTGCATCCCGGCTCTAAGCACACATATACGCTATACCTTATAAAGATGCTTCTAGATGCAAGGCATAATATTAACACACTAGCATGTCCCTAAGATCAAGTGCTTAATAATAGATAGGGCCCCAGCAAAGAATACCAAATGGTATGTCCCTCTCCTACCTCCACCCCCTTCCGATAGGGCGGAGACTGGCCAGTTCATGAATGCATTCCTTTATCATCGGGCGGTCCGCAGACCCAACCCGTATCCACAATAAATAAAGCCCGCAGGCAGCTCATAATATAAGTAAAGGAAGTTCCATGACTCGATCGACTCAGGACAGAACCCGATGGGACTGGGTCATCCTATGACCCTAGCAAAGACTCTAATTACTTCACAGATAACGGCCGTTCTGTTTACATACACATAAAGAAATAGAATGCTCAACGGTCAATGCAACCTAGCATGATACTACATGGCATGCTGATCATGAATGCAAGCACCTAGTATATCATGCACATAAAGCAGGGAATATCTCTCTATCAATCTGAGTAAGCTCCGAAGAGACTTACCTGGTAAGCAGCACAGCAAAAGGCAATCAACCAGGCAATATGAAATCCGACACATCACAGATGGTCACCTAATAAGTATAAGCACATGAATGAGTCTATCTCTAAGGCACACAAAGCATGAAAGTATCACACACACAACTACACAACTTAACACAATAACCGTCACATCATCATTTTCATCATCTTAACTTTATCTCGTAATCCATCATCTCACAACTCATACCATATTCCATATAATTCTCCAATTCATCATCTTCATAAGTATCGAATATTTAATCTCTTTTAAAAATCATCGTAATATCATGCTATTAGTCACACATATCATACCGTTAGTCAAACGATCAGATTATCATGCTAGTTAGTCATCGACTAAGTCTTATTCCCAAGTTAGTTCCAAAACCGTTTAAAAATCCGAATTAATCAGTTAAGAATTCCGACCTTGAAAATACTTGCTAAAATCCTTTTTCAATTATTCAATCCAAATACTATATTTTAAAATCCCAAATAATATAATATGATATTTTAATTACCCTTTATTATTTAATAAACCATCTCTTTATAAAATCCCCAAAATAATATTTTATATTTAAATCCTCGAATAATATTATAGTATTTTAAAGACTGCAACCAATTAAATAAATAACCGATTAACTCGACCGAACCAAACCCAACCGAACCAAACCCAACCGAACCAAACCGATTTAAACACATTATAGGATCCACTATCCTAAGACTTTTCACATCAACTCAAGCTATCCTAGAGAGAGGAAGGTGGAAGAGAGATTACCTAGGCAAATGGAACACAAATGGCTCGAAAATTCTCACTTCGGGGACCTTGGGGACACCTCCAAACACCTTGCAATATATTTTCCAAAACCCCAAGCAAAAGGGTCAGGACTTTGTTTAGAAATGAAGCAAATAAGTCATATAAAAGGTTTAAACTCAGTTTTGGAAGGAAATAATGGAGCTTACCAAGAAAATAACGCAAAACCTCAAGATCCTTCAAAAGACAGTTTCTACAGCCTCAATGATGGACGATTTTGGATGGGGAAACGAGCTTGGATTTTGGATTATAATGTATTATTGGAAAGGTGGTTTCAATACGGTTCTAAGGCCATCGAGTTTTCTCAATTCGGAGTAGTATTGAGGGAGATATGACTTTTCTTGTGCAAGGTCACCAAAATGGACCTAAAATGGTGAAGGCTTCTTCTCTCTTTGGTTTTCTCTCAAAGTGACGGTGGGGCTCTTTGTGAATGAGTTCTAAACTGAGCTTGGGTCAGTTATAAAGGAGAGAAAGGAGTGGTTCATGTGTTAAAGATGGGGAGTGATTAAATGGAAGGGATGGGAGTGGTTGGACACCTATCATCACAAGCAAGCCACAAGCCACAAGCCACAAGTCAAGTCAAGTCAAGGAGTGGGTGGTGATCAATGTTGGTCAAGTTAAGTATGGACGACTGGCCTTGTAAATCAAAGATGTAAATCCCGAGCCCGAGATGCATTAAAATCCGTTAAGTTCATAAAAGCCGAGAAAAGGTGGCTCGGGAATGTGTTTCTATCATTAAATCAATGTAAAGCCGTGCATAAAAATTTTAAATTTTCCGAGTTTTCATAATCATAGGGGAGGATAATATTCGGATTATCCTAAGGATATTTTATAAATGTTGATTAAATTCCGGTCTTTACATCATCCACCTCTAAAAACAAGTCTCATCCCCGAGACTAAAATCAATTTGAAAACGGGGATGAAGTTTGAAATTTTCGAATCCAAGGATCATGCCCTTTATCCTGTCAGTACCTCACAAGTGCCCCCATGAGGCCCTCACAGTATCATTGTCATGACCATAATATTCCCAATTGATCATAGTAAGAATGTGATATGTGCACCTACCACATCCTTACCCCGACTTCTCAGTCATATCATAACTTGAAAACATCACAACGTCCACTAGGTCTTAGCAAGCAATCTACGAGTGCCCCCGCAAAATACTTGTATCCACTTCGTGGGGCGTCATAATGAAAACTCGGGTTGTAATAACTTACTTTAAAAATCTGAGTTCCTATTAAATCACCGTTCAAAATTCTTTATTCTCGACGTTAAACAAGACATCCCCAACTTCCCAATCAACTAACATCCACCTCTAAGGGCTAATCCCATATTACCTTCCTAGGTTCCGAGTCAGATCATAATTCAACATTTCAATCTCTAACATTTCTAATGTCATGCATCATGGATATAGAAGAATGATCATAATCTCGAGATAAACAGCAAATCATAGCACATTAAAGACAGTCACATACCATAATATCTAGCACATCATCATATCATCGAGGCTCATCACATCATATCACCAAGGATCTGCACACAACTACCAAGCATAAGCACGCAAATCAACGAGACACTACTAACCAATCCCATCCAACTAACTAGGCATACTCACCGCACTCGAGAGGTCAAGGTAATGTCTACGCTCGGCTCAACATAAGACGCAAGCAGCTCATCTAGGACATCCCCATAGCTAGCCCGAATGCTCTCCTCGGTCTCCCAGGTGGCCTCCTCAGGACTCCTCCTAGACCACTGAACTAGAAGCAAAGGGACCTCCCTGTTCCTAAGCTTCTTGACTCGACGGTCAAGGACCCTCACTGGACGCTCCACAAAGGTATGGTCAGGCTCGATGCGAAGGTCTGAGTGGTCGAGGACATGACTAGGGTCAGGAATATACTGGCGGAGCTGGGAGACATGAAAGACGTCATGGACGCCAACCAAGGTTGGAGGTAAGGCCAAACGGTAAGCTACCTCACCGACTCTTTCTAGGATCTCAAATGGGCCAATGAACCTCGGACTCAACTTCCCCTTAATGCCAAACCGTCGAACTCCCCTGGTGGGTGAAACCCGAAGCCACACATGCGAACCCACCTCGAACTCAATCTCTGTTCTACGCCTGTCTGCATATTTCTTCTGACGATCCTGAGCGACTCTCATATGCTCCCGAATGTGACCCACCTGATCAACTGTCTCTCTAAATATCTCAGGTAACGACAACACTGTATCTGCAGGCTCGTCCCAACAAACTGGCGACCTACATCGTCTCCCGTACAAGGCCTCATATAGAGCCATCTCGATCGATGCATGGTAGCTGTTGTTGTACGAAAACTCCACTAGCGGCAGATACCTAACCCACTGATGACCCCACTCCAAAACACACGATCGTAACATGTCCTCCAAGGTCTGAATCGTCCTCTCACTCTGCCCGTCTGTCTGAGGATGAAAAGCTGTACTGAAATGCAGTCTGGTCCCTAGGCTCTCCTGAACCTGATGCCAAAACCTCGAGGTGAACCGTCCATCTCTGTCAGATACAATCCTCTCAGGTACTCCATGAAGTCTCACGATCTGGCGAATGAACTCCTCATCTAACCGCGATGCTGGCCATGTCTCCTGAATCGGAATGAAATGAGCTGACTTGGTCAACCTATCGACCACAACCCAAATGGCATCGAAACCTCGAACATCTCGCCTCAGTCCGGTGACGAAATCCATAGAGATGTCCGTCCACTTCCACTCAGGAACTGGAAGCGATCTAACAAGTCCTCCCGGTCTCTGGTGCTCAATCCGAACCTGCTGGCAAACCTGGCATCTGGCTACAAAATCTACTATGTCCGCCCTCATCCTCTGCCACCAATAATACCTCCTCAAATCCTGATACATCTTATTCGTCCCTGGATGGACAGAATAAGGAGTGGAATGAGCCTCCTGCATGATCCTCTGCCTCAGGTCTGATGTCGATGGAACTACAGCTCTGCCCTGAAAGGTGAACATCCCATCTGCTCTCTCTACAAGCTCTCTGAATCTGCCCTGAGCCATCCGCTCCCTCAGAACTGCGATCTCGGGACAATCTGTCTGACCTTGCCGAATCTCTGCTAACAGCTCTGACTGCACTTCTAAGAAGGACAACTGTCCACTATCTCGCTGAACCCACACCTCGAAGCAACACCTCATCAAGTCCGTCTGCAAATCCTTCTGAGCTGTAAGTCTCGCCACTGATGCCTCCTGGTGAGTCTTCCTACTGAGTGCATCTGCCACTACATTGGCCTTCCCTGGGTGGTAGACTATGTCCAAGTCATAGTCCTTCAGAAGCTCTAGCCACCGCCTCTGTCGCATGTTGAGCTCCTTCTGCGTGAAAATATACTTCAAGCTCTTGTGATCCGTCATCACCTTGCATGAAGTACCGTACAGATAATGCCTCCAGATCTTCAGAGCATGGACAACCGCTGCTAACTCCAAGTCATGGACGGGGTAAGACACATCTGCAGGCTTCAACTGGCGTAAAGCATAAGCGATGACTCGATCCCTCTGATGGAGAACGCATCCCAAGTCGAAACGCGAAGCGTCTGTATAAACGACGAAATCCTCAGTTCCATCAGGCAAGGCTAACACTGGAGCGGTCGTCAGCTTCTGTTTCAGAAGCTCGAAACTGGACTGGCACTCTGGACTCCACTCAAAGGGAACGTCCTTCCTCAGCAACTGTGTCATCGGTCTAGCGATACTCGAGAAACCCTGTACGAACCTCCTGTAGTAACTGGCCAAACCCAGAAACGAGCGGATGTCTCTAACGTTCTTGGGCACCTCCCAGGCAACGATGGCGTCAATCTTCACCGGATCCACGGCAACTCCATCAGCTGAAATCACGTGGCCCAAGAAAGCCACCTTTGTGAGCCAGAACTCACACTTGCTGTATTTCCCATACAGCTGATGCTTCCTCAGCGTCTCTAGCACAATCCTCAAGTGCTCCTCGTGCTCCTCTCTACTCCTCGAGTAGACTAAGATGTCATCGATGAACACGACGACGAATCTGTCGAGGTAGTCAATGAACACACGGTTCATGAGCTCCATGAAAGCAGCTGGCGCATTGGTCAGCCCAAACGGCATGACCACGAACTCATAGTGTCCATAACGAGTCCGGAAAGTAGTCTTCTGCACATCCTCTGGCTTCACCCGTAGCTGGTGATAACCCGACCTTAGATCAATCTTCGAGAAGACAACGGCACTCTGCAGCTGATCTAACAGATCGTCAATCAGAGGAAGAGGATAACGGTTCTTCCCCGTCGCCCGATTCAGCTCCCGATAGTCGATGCAAAGCCTCAGCGACCCATCCTTCTTCTTGACGAACAAAACTGGCGCTCCCCAAGGTGATGCACTAGGGCGGATGTAACCCTTCTCAGCTAACTCCTCTAGCTGAGCCTTCAGCTCGGCCATCTCCGTCGGCGCCATGCGATAAGGGACTCGCGAAATGGGCCTAGTGCCCGCCTCCAACTCAATCGAAAAGTCGACCTCTCGCGGTGGGGGAAGTCCCGGCAGTTCCTCTGGAAACACGTCGGCGAAGTCTCTGACAATGGGGACATCTGATATACTGGGGTGTGCTCGATCCACCTCTACAGCGTAGCACCAATATCCAATGCAGCCCTGATCGAGAAGTCTGGCGGTTCTGACTGCGCTGATGAGCGCCCCGTTCCTCTTGGGGTCGCTACCCCAAACCTGGTGCTCAGTCCCGTCGTCTGCCAAGATGGACACCGTCCTCGTCCGAAGGTTGATGATGGCTCCGTAGTGGTCCATGAAATCCATACCCAGAATGAGATCTTCCATCCTCAACGGCATGACAATAAGGTCGGCTGGCCACTCACGCTCACCTATACGGATGGGGCACCCTAAAATCTCCCGACTCGACCTAACCTTTGCCCCGTCCGCCAGACCAATAGTAAGGGGTGAACCACTCGTGCAGCTCAGGCTCAGCCTAGCAACGCACGCCTCTGCTATAAAGCAGTGAGTAGCACCAGTGTCAAACAATATAGACAAGCACTCATCATGGAAGTGTATAGTACCTGCGGAAGTAGGGGCAGTACGATCATCACCTCTCATCTGGAACACGCGGGGCGGTGGGGGTAATGCTAGTCCTCGGCCTCCAGAACTCTGGCCTCGATCATACCCAGACCCCGATGGTCCCGCTGAAACTGATCCTCCACCCTGACCTGACCCAGATGGTCCTCTACCTCCTCATCCGAACCCTCTACCTCCTCTACCTCCGCCTCGACCTCTACCAGAAGTATCTCCTCGCCCCTGTCCCTGGGGATATGTCAGAAGTGGCGGCTGAGGAGCCGCAGGAAGTCTCAGTGGCTGTGTAGATGGTGGTGCTCTCCTACTATGGGGACAACAAGCAGCTCTGTGTCCCATAGTGCCACAAGCGTAGCAGACCGTCGAACGATCTGGACAAGAAGAAACATAATGACCACTCTCGTAACATCCATGGCAAGTGACACTCCTCACTCACGCATCTCCTCCGTACGCAGCTGGAACTAGTGGCTGGGGTACCCTCGGTGCAACTCCATGGTACCCTCCTCTGAATCCTTCTCTAAATCCTCCTCCATAGCCACTCCTCCGGAATCTGTCCTCTCCTCGGACCTCCGCTGGCCTCGCCCTCTTCGCCTCGGGACGGGACGTGGAATAGGCGGTCTTAGACAAAATCCTCTTCTGGTCGTAAAGAAGAATGACCTCAAGGAATCTGTCAAAGCTAACAGCCCCTAAACTGGATGCATGCAAAAGCACGGGAGACGGCAGCCTCATCGATAACATGCGAATACGGCTCTCATCGGAAGGGCACAAGTGAGCACAGTAGACTAGCTCCTTCTTGAACTGGCAAACAATGGCAGAGACAGAAGCTGATCTGTCGTAGCGGCCACGCAGAAAAGATACCTCTCGGGCTGTCTGAATCCCAGGAGGGCAGTACTCTCTCATCATCAGGTCTCTAAAAGCATCATAGGTCCACTCTGTCTGGTCCTTCTTATATACTAACCATCTATCAAATGCATCCCTCCGCAGCTGATCGGCTGCAAGCCTCTGTCGCTCAAAAGCTGGTATGGCAACATGGTCGAACAATCCCTCCATCTCACGGAACCACCTCTCAACGTCCTCTCTAGCCTCTCCAGCAAATGTAGGTGGGCGGCACTGAGATAGCGTCTTGACCCAATCGATGCGCTTCTCGGGGTGCGCATCAATCACGGGCTCGGCTGGCTGCTGAGCTGGAACCTCTGGCGTCGGTGCCGTAGATCGAGCTCCTCCTCGTAACTCACTCAGAATGTCATGAAGTGTCGCCTCTAACTGCCCAATCCTAGTCTCTGTGGAAACTGGAACTCGGTCATCAGCTGGCGGTGGCGAAGCTCGCTCCTCAGCATGGTCGTCAGCAGCGCGCTCCTCGGCGTGATCGTTAGCAGCAAGCTCCTCGACTCTCTCAACAGCAACTCGGCGGGGGCGTCCCCTGCCACGACGTGCCCTACCCCCACGCCCATCTGAACCGCGTCTAATATCGACCATGATGGCTATAGGAACGATTAATTTAAACACTCAGCACAGAAGCACTCAACGATTAATATGATCCTCTTCGAGGAGGATCGCCCTCAGGCCCAATTGCATATATATATATATATATATATATATATATATATATATATATATATATATATATATATATATAATGTAAGCATAGAGACGATCTATGCCGTCCTTCGAGGGACGGCTGACCGGAGGGGCAAAACCTCACGGCCTCCTAACTCGACACTCCAACCTCCATGGTGTTCCTTGGAGTCTTCTAGGCCCATCTGTAAATAAAAGCTACTATTTTGCCTACCGTTCCCCGAGTTCTACATCCATAAGGGAGGTCTATCGCTTTGGTCTCTACCCACGAGATTGTTTCCCCTTAATTCATTTAAGTTTTAAGTCCAATTAAATTCATTTTGCCCTTTAAACATTTTCCAAAACCAATTGAAATCATTGGGCGATTTTCAAAACCATCTTCAACCTATCGTACTCGGATTGCAAAACCTCGCTCTGATACCACCTTTGTAACGGCCCGGGATTATAATTCCTGGGTTATGTTTCGAGGGATGAAAACCCTCCTTGGGATCGTGCGCCCCGAGTATAGGTTGAAGGTTTGAAAGCCTAATCTAATGTTTCCAAAGTGGGATTTCATACCCAAATTCGAAACGTATCGTTGAAATCCCCGGGGAAGTCCCCTGTACCTATCGTAAGTCTATGCGTGGAAAACCAGTAGTCATGCAAATAGCGAAATCAAGTGTAATACAATAGGGTGCCACGGCAGAGCCGGGTCAAAACGGAGTCTAAAAGTATAAATCCAAAACCATGGTCAGAGTTTGGTGAAGTAGATAACTCCAGCGCTCGCTCTCTGCCGAACAAAATGACCCGCGCAATATGTAAACATCACCAATGGGATGAACATAAATAATACCTAAAAATGGTAATGGTGAGCGGGATCAGAATGATGCCCACCTGTTGCATCCCGGCTCTAAGCACACATATACGCTATACCTTATAAAGATGCTTCTAGATGCAAGGCATAATATTAACACACTAGCATGTCCCTAAGATCAAGTGCTTAATAATAGATAGGGCCCCAGCAAAGAATACCAAATGGTATGTCCCTCTCCTACCTCCACCCCATTCCGATAGGGCGGAGACTGGTCAGTTCATAAATGCATTCCTTTATCATCGGGCGGTCCGCAGACCCAACCCGTATCCACAATAAATAAAGCTCGCAGGCAGCTCATAATATAAGTAAAGGAAGTTCCATGACTCGATCGACTCAGGACAGAACCCGATGGGACTGGGCCATCCTATAACCCTAGCAAAGACTCTAATTACTTCACAGATAACGACCGTTCTGTTTACATACGCATAAATAAATAGAATGCTCAACGGTCAATGCAACCTAGCATGATACTACATGGCATGCTGATCATGAATGCAAGCACCTAGTATATCATGCACATAAAGCAGGGAATATCTCTCTATCAATCTGAGTAAGCTCCGAAGAGACTTACCTGGTAAGCAGCACAGCAAAAGGCAATCAACCAGGCAATATGAAATCCGACACGTCACAGATGGTCACCTAATAAGTATAAGCACATGAATGAGTCTATCTCTAAGGCACACAAAGCATGAAAGTATCACACACACAACTACACAACTTAACACAATAACCGTCACATCATCATTTTCATCATCTTAACTTTATCTCGTAATCCATCATCTCACAACTCATACCATATTCCATATAATTCTCCAATTCATCATCTTCATAAGTATCGAATATTTAATCTCTTAAAAATCACCGTAATATCATGCTATTAGTCACACATATCATACCGTTAGTCAAACGATCAGATTATCATGCTAGTTAGTCATCGACTAAGTCTTATTCCCAAGTTAGTTCCAAAACCGTTTAAAAATCCGAATTAATCAGTTAAGAATTCCGACGTTGAAAATACTTGCTAAAATCCTTTTTCAATTATTCAATCCAAATAATATATTTTAAAATCCCAAATAATATAATATGATATTTTAATTACCCTTTATTATTTAATAAACCATCTCTTTATAAAATCCCCAAAATAATATTTTATATTTAAATTCTCGAATAATATTATAGTATTTTAAAGACCGCAACCAATTAAATAAATAACCGATTAACTCGACCGAACCAAACCCAACCGAACCAAACCGATTTAAACACATTATAGGATCCACTATCCTAAGACTTTTCACATCAACTCAAGCTATCCTAGAGAGAGGAAGGTGGAAGAGAGATTACCTAGGCAAATGGAACACAAATGGCTCGAAAATTCTCACTTCGGGGACCTTGGGGACACCTCCAAACACCTTGTAATATATTTTCCAAAACCCCAAGCAAAAGGGTCAAGACTTTGTTTAGAAATGAAGCAAATAAGTCATATAAAAGGTTTAAACTCAGTTTTGGAAGGAAATAATGGAGCTTACCAAGAAAACAACGCAAAACCTCAAGATCCTTCAGAAGATAGTTTCTTTAGCCTCAATGATGGACGATTTTGGATGGGAAAACGAGCTTGGATTTTGGATTATAATGTATGGTTGGAAAGGTGGTTTCAATACGGTTCTAAGGCCACTGAGTTTGCTCAATTCGGAGTAGTATTGAGGGAGATATGGCTTTTCTTGTGCAAGGTCACCAAAATGGACCTAAAATGGTGAAGGCTTCTTCTCTCTTTGGTTTTCTCTCAAAGTGACGGTGGGGCTCTTTGTGAATGAGTTCTAAACTGAGCTTGGGTCAGTTATAAAGGAGAGAAAGGAGTGGTTCATGTGTTAAAGATGGGGAGTGATTAAATGGAAGGGATGGGAGTGGTTGGACACCTATCATCACAAGCAAGCCACAAGTCAAGTCAAGTCAAGGAGTGGGTGGTGATCAATGTTGGTCAAGTTAAGTATGGACGACTGGCCTTGTAAATCAAAGACGTAAATCCCGAGCCCGAGATGCGTTAAAATCCGTTAAGTTCATAAAAGTCGAGAAAAGGTGGCTCGGGAATGCGTTTCTATCATTAAATCAATGTAAAGCCGTGCATAAAAATTTTAAATTTTCCGAGTTTTAATAATCATAGGGGAGGATAATATTCGGATTATCCTAAGGATATTTTATAAATGTTGATTAAATTCCGGTCTTTACACAAACATTAGGAAGGCTTTGCTAAAAGAGCAAGGCACTTCCTTAATCATCCTGCTGTATGATGTTACAAAGATCCCTATTAAAAGGGAGAGTGGACAAATTACAATTTCCTCTACTTTTAGCGATATAGTCTACTACCTTATTTGCTTCTCTATAACAATGTCTGAACTGAATAATGATCAAAGAGACGTGAGAGTAGGTTGATTTTCTCCACATGGCGCATAATTTCCCACTTGATATTACTTCTTTCTCTAATCGCCTTTATAACTTCCAAGTTGTCCCCTTCAATGATGATTTTTCGAAATCCTCTGGAGATAGCTTGCTGCATTCCAATACAAACTGCAGAAGCCTCTGTTTGGAGAACTGAACCTTGTCTTATCTCCTGATGAAAAATATCAATAACCTGACGATCGGAGTCTCTGATGACTCCCCCCACATGGCACCCGCCAATGGAATTAACCGAGCCATCTACATTAATTTTGAGGATAGCTCCTTGTGGTTTGTTCCATTTAGCTTTTAATCTTTTGGTTTTGGACTTGGTTTTTTCCATATCTTCATTTGTCAAATTCCAATTTGTAATATTGCATATAGTTTTTTGAACCATTGATGTTGTAGCCTCTAATTTTTTGTTGTTAAATATGATTCCGTTTTTAGTTTCCCATATTGTTTGCCAAATAAAACAAAGATCTTCAAAGTGTGAATTTTCGTATCTAATCATCATTATATCTTCTATTGACATGTTCCTTCCTTTTAAGCTAAGGAAGGATTTACCTGTTAATTGTTCATAACCCAAGATAACTGACTGAGTGATTCGACATTTTATAAAAAGATGATGAATATCCTCATCTTCAGAGTCACAGAGGCAACACTGAGATGGGACTCTATTAATGTACCTGTTTAGCCTAGCCTTTGTTGATAAACCATCAATTGCTATCTTCCAAACCAAATTCTTTAATCTAGGTGGTATTTTTAGTTTCCAGATCCAGCTATAATCAATATCACCTTGTTGTCCAAGGCTTGTTATTTTGGTCGTGGATTTATTTGTGAAGTTTCCATTGGGGTTTGGCTTCCAAATTAATTTATCCGCAGTATCCCATTCTGGAATTTGAATTTCTAATATTTTTTTAATTATGTGTTGAGGGAATAATTGACTTAAGATTGTTAAATTCCATTGTTTTTGTGGAGTGATTAGTTGTGCTACTTTTATTTTGGGGTCATGGTGATTCTGGTGGTCAATTAGAGCTTGATCAGGGATCCAAGGGTCATCCCAAACATTGATAGATTCCCCATTTTCGATGACCCAAAGGAGGCCACGGTGGAACTGATCCCTTAGTTGCAACAATCTTCCAAATTGCCATGAAGTGTTTTGGTTCGACCTTTGTCTAATTGTTTCGAACTGGAGATATTTTTCTTTTATAACTCTAACCCAAATGTTATTTTGGTCTGTATATAGCTTCCAAAGTAACTTCATCTGCAAGCTTATGTTCATTTCTTCAGCAGTTTTAAATCCAAGACCCCCTTGACTTTTTGGTTTGCATATATTTTCCCAACTAATTAAGGGGGTATATCGTTGTGATTGAAGTTTATTCCAGAAGAATTGTTTATTGACTTGATCAATTCGGTTAAAGATTCCTTTTGGTAATAAGAAATTTTGCATTAGATAGTTTGTCTTAGAGCTGAGATTAGCTTGAATAAGGACAGCTCTCCCTGCCTGGGAAAGTGTAGATGCTTTCCATTTTGATAATTGTTTTTTAAGGTTGTCAATAGCCTCTTCAAAAACACAATTTTTTACTCTTCCACTAACAAGAGGAATACCTAGGTATTTTTCCAGTGTTTTTGAGACTGGAATTCGCATTTGTTGAGCTAGAGATCTTGTAAGTGCCATATCAACATTCGCAGAAACCTGAAGAGAGCTCTTACTATAGTTTATCACTAGACTAGACAAATTTGAGAAGTTATTTATCATATTTTGGACAGTATGACGACTCTTATGTGAAGCATTTGCGAAGATAATTGTGTCATCTGCAAACGTGAGGAAGGGAATGGGAGTTCCATCTTTTGTTAATTTGATTCCAATCAAGGGGTCTTCCATGAGGGCTTCTTCATGTAGTTCTCTTGCTAAATTTTCCATGACAATGACAAAAATGTAGGGTGCAAGGGGATTCCCTTGTCTAATACCTCTGTTTGGTTTGAATTGCTTACCCGGACAGTTATTTACTAAAACCGAGAAGGTTGTGGTAGTAATACATTTCATTACCCAATCTATCCATTTGGGATGGAATCCAAACTTAATAAGCACCGCTTCTATATAATTCCAATTAATCTTATCGTAAGCTTTCTCCATGTCTAATTTTAAAGCCATCCAACCTTTTTTGCCTTTTTTCTTATGAAAACTATGAAAAACTTCATGAGCGATTAAAGTGTTATCTTGGATTGATCTTCCTTCAACAAAAGCCCCTTGAAAAGGGTTAATGATATTAGGGAGAATTGGTTTACGTCTATTTGCTAACATTTTTGTGATTATTTTATATATTGTGTTACACAGGCTAATAGGTCTATAGTGATTAATATTCGAAGGGTTATCTGTTTTAGGGATTAAGGCAATAAACATTTGGTTGATTTCCGAGAGTAGATTTCTAGAGTGAAAAAAGGATTTAATTGCCTTGCAAAGAGAGGGGCCCACTATATGCCAATATTTAGTGTAGAATTCAGGGGGGAATCCATCCGATCCCGGAGTCTTGTCCTCAGCCAAACTTTCAAGTGTGCTTTTTATTTCAGTATCTGTGGGAGGCTTGATTAGGTTTGAGTTTTCTTGTTGTGTAACTTGTGAATATATATTTCTAATGTTGTCTTGAGAGATGAAATTTTGTTGGTTTGTGATAAATCGTTCTGCCATCTCATTTGTGATTTGCTCTGCTATTTCGTGTGGATCATTTATTATAACACCATTTTTTGTTTCAAAAGAGGAAGTGGTTTTCCTAAAGTTTCTTATTTTAGCTGTTGTTTGATAGTATTTAGTGTTTCGATCTGTTAACTGCAAATGTTTGATTTTGACTCTTTGTTTCCAGAAATTGTAGTTATAATCTAGGATTTGTTTTCTTTTATTTTCCAATCTTGCGAGTTTTGTTTTATCTCGAGCCGTAATGGTTCCCCATGGAAGATTTACTTGAAGATCCATAATATCTTTATCCACCTTTAGAAGTTGTTTAAAAACATTATTCGAATGGTTTTTACACCATTCTTTAGTGTTTTTTTTAGTAATTTTTGCTTTTGAACTAACTTATAACCAAATGATCCAGATAATTTATTTTTCCAAACTCTCCGGACAATTTGTTCATAGTGTGGATTGGTCGTCCATGCCATTTCAAATAAAAAAGGTGAGCCTTTTCTCACACCTGGATCGCCTATTTGCATCGTTATTGGACAATGATCTGAACTTGAAAAAGGATGGTGTTGAACTTTAAGATTTTTAAATTTAATTGCAATGTTGTAACGGCCCAAATATAAATATTCGGGTTACGTTTCGAAGGATTGAATACCTTCGTTCAGATCTTGCAATTCGAGTACAGGTTGAGTTTTAAAACAAAGTTTTAGTGATCAAAGAAGGGATTTCACACCCTAAAATTTGCGATAGGGCCGTAGGTCCCCCGAACCCGTTCTACTTGCCTAAGTCGCTCAAAACGTTTAAGTTCAAAAGCATAAAGAAGGATATATCATAATACAAGTTTCCACGGCATGGCCGGGTCAAAACGAAATACGAGGAAATAAGTAGCAAAAGTATGGAGTTCAAGTCGGTCTTACTCTCCCTCTCACTGCGCCATAAGATATCCCCCGCCACAACAGCACCTGATCAAGCAAGGGTACGGGTACCTGAAACTAACCACGAAGTCAAGGTCGAGCCACTCATGCGGGCCTTGAAGACCTCGCTGAGGACATATAATACGCTCTAAGCCTAGATGAGAATGATCTAATGCAATACCGAAATATTAAAACACGCAAACATGTTGACACGATATATAATATGCAGAAATACGGTAAATGGCCCAAAGAATGCCAAATGGCATATCCCACTCAAAAACCACGCCCATACCAGGGTGACGACTCATCCACTCCCATACCTAGGGTGGAGACCACTCTACGCCCATACCTAGACGTAGAGACCACTCTACGTCCATACCTAGACGTAGAGACCAGGTCATATCAAAGATCATATAGTGTCCATATCATGCTCATGTAAATATCTTTATAATATCCATCATCATACTCATATAATCAGACTCGTATGACAGGAATCGATTAGGTACGAACCCGATGGGCTGGGTCGTCCTATGACCCTAGCAAAGACCCTACACTCACGACTTACGACCGTTTCTACCAATCGCATTCAGAATACGTATGCTCATTTGTTAATGCAGAACCTAGGCATGCTACTACATGACATGCTATTATAACGCCTACATACTATATGACACATCAGGTATGAGGTTCTAACTTGAGTAAGCCCCGGAGGACTTACCTGGAGGTGCCGAACAGCAAAGAAAAGCAGCAAGAGTAAGCTAATCACGTCACGGATCACCTAATAATTTAATAAGAAACAATTATAAGTCTAAGTACAGAAGGACCCATTTACCGCTACACATAACTAAGTAAAGCTAAAAGAACTCATTTATCATCATCAAGCCATATCATCGCATAGTCTCGTCTCATCTCATATTCCAACATGTATTATCTCATTCTTGTTATCATCATCATCATGCTTTAATTCACATATATTCATTTTCATGTCATAACTCATAAGGTTTACAAGTAAGGTTCATTATTAAATTCATCAAGTCAACTCCGGTAAATTGGTTCCAAAGTTTCTCAAGTCATTAAATCTCAAGAAAGTCAAGTCAATAGTTAAACAATTTATTCTAAATTAATACTTAGCCAAATCTAATGTTAAATATTTAAAACTCCTTTTAAATCCATTTCAACAAGTCAAGTTTTTAAAACGATTCCGGCATTTAGAAATCTTCATACATTAAAAGAAAATAATTAATCAAATAACTAAATAATACTTAAAAATCAGGTTTTTTAATAACTTCTAATAATAATTTAAATGATCAGAATATTCATAATAATATTTCACTTCAACTATTTCTAAAAACACATAAAACCACCATATAATAATATTTCACTTTAACTACATCCCAAATAATTCTACTTTTAAAATAATTTATAATATATATATTGAAAATATTAATTATGACAATAAATTAGAATAATATTTAATACTAATAATAATTTAACAATCAAATCAACAATTTATATACTAGCTATATATCATATAACACTTTAACAAATTCTTAAAACAACCCAAAAGGGCCAGCCCAAACCCGGACCCAAAAGAGAAAAAAAAAAGGACCCATCCCAGCCCTATTCTTTCACTCACATTTCCCGGCCCAAATCCAACATATTTACTCTCTCCTCCTCTTTTTATTTTTTTATTTTTCGGTTTTCAGAAAAAGGAGGTGGGGCCCGCAATCATCTTCAACCTTAGCCCCCCCGCCTCCCTTGCGCCCGGTTTGCCGGAGCTCGAGCTCGCCCGCACTCTTTGACCCACTCTCACCTCTCTGACTCACTCACCAACTTATAAACGAAGGGGATTACGAGATCAAAGACAAAGGAAGAAAGGTGGTGCGAGGGCTCACCGAGGGTGGGTTTCGATGCTCGTCGGAGGCTCGGCTCCCCCTCCTGGTGGCTTCCTTCGGCAAAACAGAAGAGGCGGAGGTGGTGTGGTGTTTGGGTTGTCCGACGGTGAAACAGGGGGAAGCTTCTGGCTCGGCCTTGGAGGAAGAGAGGCGCTCGGACAGCTGCTAGGCTTCTGCTGGTGGCTCGGCCTCGAACAAGGGAAGGGCAACGCGGAGAGCGGGCGACATTGGTGGCTGCAAGGAGGAACGGTGAAGGTGGTGGTGTTGGAAGGGTGCTCAAATTGATAGGGGGTGTGGGCTCGGCAATACAGTGATACAAAGGGGATGAAGGGGTTGGATTGGAGGAAGAAGGGGGATGGTGATGGTGATGGTGAAAGGTTGCAACTAGAATATAGGGAAGGGGTGAGGGGTAGGTTTAGCTGTCATATTAGGCTGGTAGGGAGGTAAGAGATATTGAGTGTGTGGGTAGGAAAAATCAAAACAAATACCCGGAATTAAGTCCTGAAACCCGTTTTTCAACCTTCACCCGACGCGATTAAAATAAATTTAAAATAAATCTCTGAACCCGAATTAAATAACGAAATCCAAAATATTTCCAGGCCTAAGAATAATAAAGCGGAAATAAATTTATTTCAAATCGAATGTTAAGTTCAAAATTTTCAATTTTTTTTTTCAAAATCTCGGTCTTTACATCATCCACCTCTAAAGACAAGTCTCGTCCCCGAGACTAAAGCTCTTTAAAACAACAAAGCTTTTCAAAATTCAAGTCAGTTCTCCCCATGTTAGTCAATCAGATTTCTAAGTCTTAAAAAGCAGTTAATCCACCTCTAAAGGCTAATCTCAATTACACTTCCTAGTTTCATTTCCCAGAATCAGTTTCAATCAGTCAGTCTCGAGATATTATCATAATCAACATTTAAGCAACTCAAGGTATCATATATCAACATAACCAAAGTCAGTCCATCAAGATTTATCACGCCAATAATCATAACAAGAATAACAACCTACCTGATCATAACTAACATAAACAATTATCATCTATCGAAATATTCACATTGCAGAATTCGTCATAACATGGATGTCATCTTACCAAATAAGCAACATATCAATACATCAAATCTCACCTTCATTAGATCATGAAATCAAGGAAATATATACATTGTCACTAATCAGAACAGGACACACCCATCGTACTCACACATCGCCATCAAGCTCCCGAAGCCAAGGTCAAGTCTAAGTTAGGTTCACCCAACTCAAATCATGCCAAAATCCTCAATATCACCGCATATAACTTCCCTCAGAACCCATAGGTATCCTCTTAAATTCTTTCAAAAGGGTCTCAAGGTCAAAGCTTAGTCCAAATTCATCCACTACACCTCAAAGCTCATGTCAGCAAAAAATCATGTGCTCTCTCTCCCCTCACCGCTTGTAGAATGTGTAACTGCCTTGGAGTCGGATTGAGTGTGGACACTAAGTTATCGTCAATGAACTTGAAGTATCGATCCGCAAATATTGACATGAATTTTCTAAGGGCGGGGGATACAAACAAGTCATCAATATCCGAACCAACATAGGTGACATACCTCGAGATGGACTGGGTGAGAACACTGTCAGGGCCAATGTCAGGACGACTAGATGACGATGGTGTTAAATTACTCAAAATGGATGATTGGAGTTCAGCTGTTTAGAGACAAGATGCGGTGAAAGCAAAATAACTAACATCATGTGCCCTGAGCACCCCAAAACCACCAAGTTTTAACGAAAGAGTGGCCTGACGCCACTGCCATGGACCAAACCCTGGCCCCCCTACAGTAATAGTATGCTCAAGGGAGGCCCGAAGCTCATCATCAAAACAACCAATAGCACCGGGGAGGGCATGAGGGGGGCAAGTACGAAGGGCAAACATCAATCTCGAGACCCCGATACAATTCCTTAGAAGGAGCAGTTCACACTGGAGGTCCTCTAACTTCCTCACAGCCTTTAAGACCTCAATCGACCTGTCAACCCTCTTCATAATCAAGCTGTTGCAAAATGTACCACTGTTACTGGTCGGTTCGCCTAACAATTTCACACCCAATTTGGGTCTAGAAATGTCAAACGGGAACAAACCAACTTCAAAGCTCCTCGGATCTTTAGTCGGCTAGAACAATTCAGTTTTCTGAATATTAATGAATAGCCCCAACTTCGGACCCTCCCTAACCACAATCTCAAGAGCTTGAGCAACCTCACTAGTGTCACCAGCTAAGGTACCATCATCCAAATACCAAACGTTGATATCAAGATCACACACGGTATTAATTTTTGTTACCAGCGGATGCAAAACTAGAGCAAACAACATCGGACCTAGAGGACCGCCCTGTTGTACACCTTGACAAGAGCGCAAAGGAATATCATGCCAATACAGCCGAGCGGGTTGGGCATAGCAGAATTCAACCCAAGGAGCAACAAAAGGACAATGGGTGCGCACTTCCCGAATTAAAGCGCTTCTATCGACAAGATTAAAAGCATTAGAAAAGTCCACAAGAAGTAAGGACTTACCACTATCCATACCTTTAATTGATAGAAGCCTGTTAACCGAGTGAAGGATAGCTTCACTCGGTTATCATGTCAATAAAAATTTCAACATTTGATTGCAACATCATCGGTCTAAAACCTAACCGAACCGAAATCGAAAACCTCAAAATTTCAAACTGAAAGCATTAGGTTTGGTTTTTTTATTTTTCGATTTGGTTTGTGTTCGGTTCGGTTTTAAATTGAACCGAATTTCCATAATTCTCTAAAATCGAACTCTGTAATTCTCCTAAAATCGATCTCTGTAATTCTCTAATACAAAATATAGACTAACAAACCACATATTATCATGCCAAGAAGCATTCTAGATAGACATGACAGATTACAGATTTACAGTTGCATAACAAAACCACAATCCAATACATAGTTCCATACAGCCTACAGTGGAATATAGAATAACAAACCACATATTTCCTCCACGAAGAGTAAATTTTTTAACATAAAAAAATTTAAAAAATAATAAATAAACTAATAATATGCATGCCATATACTGATTATAAGCCTATAGTGGAATATTAAAAAAAATCGGTTTAACACAAACCGAATCCAAACCGAACCGAAAAATGAAATTTCTCAGACCGAAAGTCGAAGCAAAAAAATTCGGTTATGTTCGGTTTGTGTTGGTTCGGCCCAAAAATTCGGTTTGGAACGAATCATGCACAACCCTACACATCACCATATTGCTCGAAATTTGATCGAAAAATTGAAACTTATCAAAAAATGATTTATAATATATGAACTAGAAAATATTCAAGTTCACACTATTTTGGTTCTTTGTATTATTTTTAATCAATTTTTTTCTTTTTTTATCAGATAAGATTTCGGTTGGTATTTCACCTAACCGATTGCATGCTGACGAATGAGATCGAGAAGATCTTTATTAATTACAATCGAAACCCCACTAAAAGAGCGGTTAAGGTGTGCAAGCTTATCAACAACTATTACCTTCACGGGGCATAAAGGAGAATTTCGTTTCCTCGAAAGATTTGGTTATCATTTTGAGAACAACTTTCCTATGAGGACACCCCTTACCATGTAACGGAGGGACAATTGTGGACCCTCATATCAAAAGAAATGAAGGGATGAGATTGATTTAAAAAAAAACACAATTAACCGTATAACCAACTAGTATTCATATTTAACATTAAATATGAATACTAGTTGGTGTAATCGTATCTTTAGATATGAATAGTAATATGCAATAGTAAATTTGTATTAGTTTGTAAAATATGAATATTTAATAACTTAGATTTGAATAATTATGTTAATAAATATGAATATTAACATATTTGGTGAATAATAGTTGGGGGTTACAAGTTTTAAGCGTTTAACCAACTAGTATTCATATTTAACACTAAACTAGCTAGTAGCCCGTGCGTAAATTTGTATTAGTTTGTAAAATATGAATATTTAATAACTTAGATTTGAATAATTATGTTAATAAATATGAATATTAACATATTTGGTGAATAATAGTTGGTGGTTACAAGTTTTAAACGTTTAACCAACTAGTATTCATATTTAACACTAAACTAGCCAGTAGCCCGTGCGTTTTTAAAAATCAGATAAAAAAATATCAATAATATTTATCGGATGTTATAGTATTACATATGCATCATAAAATTTATAAATTATTGTAAAACTACATAAATGAGTGTATATGTTGAGGGAAAGATTCAAGTGAAAACCCATCTTCCCATAGAAACACCATTATCATGAAAACAACTTCTTGCCGTCACTACTACAATTAGGACCTATTATGGCACTTCATTGCGGCGGTTACTTTAGTGAAGCGGTTTGGTGTGGCGGTTTTATCTATTGCAGCGGTTCGGTGGCGGTTTTGTTAATGTACAATATGGCAGAGACTATAGTGGCGGTTTTAAAGACTAATGTAGCGGTTTTAAATATATATTTTTTTCTATCTACTGTGGCGGTTCTTAAAGAGCCTACTGTAGCAGTTATTTTTATCTAATGAAGCGGTTTATCTAATGAAGCGGTTTCTCTCTCCCACCTTCCTCTCCAAACACCCAACCCTAAGTTCTCTGTACGGTCTCCAACCTGTTCGCCGCTCCAGTCATCTTCCTTGTTATTGCTCTCTCTTTCCTCACCTTCTCGGTCTCTTTCTCCTATGGTCGACAATGCCGAGAGCTCAAAAAGGTCCTTAGCTCGATCTCTCTCTCGATCTCTTTCTCCTATATATGCTTCAATAGAAGGTCCTTCGCTCTAAGCCTGCGTCTTGGCCCTCGTCACGAGCTCAAAAAGCTCTGTTCTCCTATCTTCGCCGCTGTTTCCGAGGAGGTCCCTTGCCCTCTAGAGCCACCGTCTAGCCGGAATTTGGATTTGATTGGTGTTACTGATATCTCTACCTGTTTCTTCCAGCCTTTCGCACAAGAACACTCTCAATTGGTGCATTGAGTGTGCCAAGTTGTGGCTTGAAAAGTCTAACCAGCCAATCGACCCACACAATCCAACATCACCTGTATGAACTTTCATTCCAAATCTTTAATTTGACTGCTTATTAAACGAATTCATCCTTTATGAGATACAAGTCATTCATTTGTTTAAATTTTGTGTTGCATCAAATGTTGGCCTTAGAGAAAAGCTTAGTAAGATTATGTCCTCTGATTACACTACCACACCTAAAATGAAATGGTCATTTGAGATGGTAACTGTGGCTGGTGTTGCCAACCTTTGATTCTTCTAGATTCCACTTCATGGATTTGTGGTTCTTGTTTCAGTGCCTATTCGAGTGGGAAAATCAGTTGGGCAGTACTAGATCTGATTTCTTTCCTTCACTATTGTCGATTTCCATTCACCGTTGTAGGGTTTAATATTGTACTTGCTTTAACTCTTATTTTGAAATGGTTATAATCTGTAGTCTTTATCTTGTGCTAATTTAGAGAGCACCTCTCTCATGGTAGGCCAGTTTCATTGTTGTGGTTTGTTATTGGATTACTTCTTTTCTTGCCTTGTTGTCTTATGTTGCAAATATGCAAAAGGGGTACTTAATCAATCTGGCCAACTTTTTGTGTTGATTATGTAACACCCCCTTTTATAACCCAAGGGAATGTCACAGTGCCAGTGATTACTCGGACTTTAATGTCTTTGTAACCACCTTAGGCTTATAGGCACATGCAACCATGCTCCCATAAACAAGAGGATAACAAATAAAATAAATTAAGATAGCGGAAGACTTAAGTAAATAAACCAGCGGATAAATAAACAATAGATAAATAAGCCAAATAAAAGTAACAATAAAAAAATAATTATTAAAGAATATTCAAGAATAACCATTACTAAACCCTTATCAACGGACCTCGAAAAAAATTACTCAAAACACTTTAAAGATGATTCCGACCTTGATTCCAAGCTTCAATCTCGTAGCACCTAACCTGCGAAAACTGGTTTGGCGTCCGCATATGATGAAGGACACCAGCCATGCAAATAAAGAACGGTTAGTTCGCGAGAACTAGCAAATGACGGCTCAAAAACTGGGAGTTCTCTGAATTCAGACTCATTGACCATAATACAGTATGGATCTAAACCCAGATGTGATTATTGAGAATATTTATGTGGAGGCTTAACAGTTTAAAACACAACTCTGAGACACGGATAATCCCGAAGGATTGAGTAAGAAAAGATGTGAGCGACAAGCACTCTTAGGAACCATACTCCGAGTACGAATGGAATATGATACAAGGCTAATTGTAATCACTGTAAAAACACTTTTTAAAACATTAGTTCACTCACTTCCTCACGTTGAATAACTTAAACACACTTTTACACACTTTATACGTTATTATAAGGTCTAAACTGTATTGGCTAAAAGGTACTCGATGTGGCTCAGAATTGACCCAGAGGGCAGGACTCTTCCGGAGAGTTTTAAACCGCGGTCTAGACAGTCAATTAAGGGTTGATCTTGTGTCCCCCAATACCTGGTTTAAACCACGCATATGCTAATTAGATATTAATCTTCACTCACGTACTCACATTAAATGGATTGATGCACAAATCACTTATATCGACTAATACCGGTCTCACCCTGACATAGTGGATATGACCTACAACCGCTTTGGTTGTGTAACACACCTCATCTGGAAGTGTGTAGTTTCATGAAACCTTTAGACCGAGGAGTAACGACCCCGACCTGACTCTACAATACCACATTCACATGACTGCGCACATCACGATTCACATTGCTTTAACTGATTGATCTTGATTTAATTGAGTTTCACTCGCAATCACACAATCCTCACATTGTTACTATTTACTTTAAGATATCCTAGGTGATCACGAAACACGATATAACCCATGCTATTTATAGGTAACATGGATGCCAAATGAAATGAAAGCAAATAAAATAAAGGATGGAAACATCAAATAAAAGGGGCATGTTCCATACTTAACCAATTAGCATGAAAGAATAAGGATAAATCATGCTTTAAAGAAACGGTGGGTAACTATGTTATTATATTAATTAATGTCACCCAATTATGCTTGCCAAATTCAAACTGAATAATAAATAAATCACACAAGCAGATGGATTGTAATTTATTTTAAATAATTTGGCAAGCAATCAAAGGAAAGAAAACAACTTGACACGAAAGCACCAAATGAACAAAAAGGCTCAGAAAGTCACTTGCCTTGATTCGGAGTTGCAAGCTTTTGCTTAAGTGGTTGGTCGGACTCAAATTCCTTCGTATGGGCGTAAGGGTAGCCTAGTCTCTGCGAATTAATGGAGTTGGAAGCAATTTATGCCCAAATAAAAGTACGGGTTAGAATCTGAAATTTTAAAAACTGGGCAAGGGCATAATTTGATAAAACTGAAAGTATGGGAGGTTTAGCGCGAATAACCTTCTTCAACCTTCAACCCGTCACTGCATTCAACATAGGTTCCCGGCGAGGTTCCGGCTCCACTTCGGCGAGGGCTTGCGGCTTCGATATACCTCGGAATGACACACGACTTGTAGCTACGGACTCGTGGCAATGCGGTGCACCTCTCTATGGTGGCTCGTTGCTCCGGCAGCGGCTAATGGCGGCAGACGAGGGTGGCAAAGATGGCTTCGACGAGGTCGAATTCGAAAATTGGGTTTTCTGAATCGGGATATTTTTGTGGAAAACTTGTGAGGGGAAATGTAGCTAGAAGGGTTTAGAACATAATGGAATAGGTTAGAAGCTTGGATTTCGTCTCTACGGAATGAATTTCGGAGAATACCGAACCCTAGTATTTATAGTCGATGTCAAACGGAGCCGAATTGGATCGAATCGAATCTCAGAAGATAACCCCAAATCCATATAAAAGCTATCTAATTAATCAATTTGTTAAAATCTATCTTATTTGACGGTTTTGATAAAAATTTTGGAATGGGGATAAACTCATTTTGGATTCGTTTCTATCCGAAATCACAAATTGATAAAGGATGTAGATATAGTAGAGATTGGGTAATAATTTAGAAACAAAAACAATAAGATTCGGGCAAGATTTGAGGAGGTGAAAAAAACAGATTTTCCAACCGTAGGAGCGCAGGCAGGAGGTTGAAGAAGGGTTCAATGAACCCGGTTCAACCCTTTCCTTTCTTTCTTGGTCCGGTTCGGTTAAAGTGAACTCAAAGAAAATTGGTTTAAACCTATAGCTATCTATATATATACGAATATACACCCGAATATTTTTATTTCAAAATTTTAGCCAAGTTAATTAAGAAATATAACAACACATTTAATTCTAATTAAATACATTTTATTTTTCCTAACAATATATTTTTCTAGTTCGTTATAATATACAAGTTTATGGGAATCATAATTATAAATCCATCGCTATTGTGAAGAAAATATACGACTTTGTCTTCAAATAATATAATTTAAAGGCTAACTTATTTATAAGAAAGTAAACTAAAACATCTCAAAATAATATAACACTTTATATGCGTTTAATTCAAAGACGCTTTCTCCTAAATTCAAAACACGAGAACTTTAAAAAAAAATATTCACTAATTAAAACGAAATTCCCAAAAATATTTTGGGGTATTTCATTCCTCCCCACTTACAATAAGTTTCGTCCCGAAACTTAAAGAAAAGAAAGAACGCCACTAGAATAGGGATGAGAGGGTAATCGAAGGAATTCAAAAAAACGGAAGGAGATCCCTAACTTAGTTCTGATTACTCTTTGAACGACGTGAAGCAATGAGTTACATCAAGGACCAACTCATTGCCTTCCGAACTCTTCAACGGTAGGGTTTAAAATTTTTATTTTGCATTAGGTTAGCGTGATTTAATCGTGGTTAGACCACTACTGTCTTGCATCAACCAAGGCTATCTAGTCTACCATTGGCTTTCGTCTCTGCCTCATCTGGCTTCCTTTTCCAGGTTACCAAATGTCCCGGGTGGCGTCGATGGCAGCCATTGTGGCAAGCTAGTATGCCCCGCTCGTATACAAGGAGTGGTAGCTTTCGTCTTCTAGTCCTTCGGCAAGCTTTCCTTCTTGTTCTCGAGCTATGCTACTCTGTAGACCCGAATGTTGTATGCGCGAGTATCTCTTTGGATTATCATTTGTTTATTAAGATTTTCCATTGAGAGTTCGGTTGCTCGACAATAGAGCTATCTACTAGCTATACTCTATGTCGTGACCTGAAATACACACATCTACTAATTAAGGTTTTGACTTTTGATTTATCGCACACAATACTTGCCTAATTTAGTTCTTTGTTTCTCACAAACCACACACACAGTTTCTTAACACGTTGGGGTACCTCCCCACTTAAGACTTGTCACACAAATATTAAATGAATCCATGCCTTTGAAATTAAAATATTATTCTGAAGACTTGAAAAAATACCAAGACACGGAGTTCAATAAAACACTTGACACTGACTCACTTATTGAAAGGAATAACTTGAGGAAAGTTTAAACTAACTGATATACTAGAATTGGATAACGACTTCATCTCATTTACTCTGGTGCACCACCCTCATTGATAGCTTCTAGAGTGTAAAGTCTAGGCCCCTGATTCGCGCCATGCATTGGAGCCTTTCCCTTATTAATGGTTGGTTGCGACCCAGCCGGGGTCTGACTTCTCTGCTGAAATCGTGATGGTACTGAAGAAGCTCCTGGTTCATCTATCATATTGCGGGGGACAGCAGCTGATGTCTGATGTGAGCGAGATTGATTCCCATTGGTAGTCCTGCAAAATCTGATCATATGCCCAGCTCTGTTGCACCCGCGACAGGTTCGGGGTGGTTCGGTACATGCATGCCTAATATGTCCAGGCCTTCCACAATTATGACGGATGACGGCCTGCCCATCTCTAGCGGTGGTCATGCTAGTATGCTGATTACTAGCCCTCATTCCACCTGAAGGGGTGGATGTTGCTGCTCTCTTTACCCCAGCGTGCATCTGTGTTCCTTTCTTTCTTTCTAAGAACTCGCGGTTCATTTTTCCTTCTTCCAGAGTCGCCTCCACCCGATACACTGCATTGATGTAGTCATCCAAACTCTCATACTCTCGGTGTAGCATATGTATCTTCAATTCATAATACAGACTCATGGAAGTACAAAATTTTGTCCGCCTCAGAGCGTACCAAATCCCCAGCATATGGAAGCAATTCATAAAACCTAGTCACCAATTGTGCCATCTTCATACCCTGAGTGCTAGGGTACAAAAATTCCCGTCTTTTCTCCAATCTGAGCGATGGAGCAAAATAGTGGTTGGTGACGTTGTCTTTGAAGACTTCCCAAGTTGGATTAGCTTCCCAAGCATGCCTTGCAGTTTCCCACCACTGTCCTGCTTCTCCTTTCAGACAGAGTGCGGTTATGTGCACCTTATCCGCGCCCGTACAACTGACTCCCTTGAATATCTTCTCCATATTGGTCAGCCACTGCACCACCTGATACGGCTCTCCGGTACCGTCGAATCCATCCGGCTTGCTGGAATTCATAACCTTCAGTGCACGAGTGTAGATGTCCCCATACACCTCTCCTTTCTCCGTTTTCCTTGATGGGGGTGCGTTCACCGATGGTACGGCTTGATTCTAAGGCATATTTGCAGCTATTGCGCGAGTGACGGCATCCTTTACAATCTGGTCTAAGGCTTGTATGATCTCCTCATCCAGGTTGCCTGCAAGAACCTGCGATGGTGCTCTTTCCTGACTTGATACTTGTCGTTGCCCGTTTGGCTGTCGGGATGCACTTTCCCCTTGGTGCACGGAGAGCTCATCTTCCTCTTCCCTAATATTATTAAAAATGCGGGGCTTGTCTTTGTTAATCCGCTGATGATCCCTGTTTGCAACGGGAGTGGATACGGCTTGACGTTGAGCTCCACGAGTCCTCATGATCTACATATTCAGAAGCTAACTAAGCTAAGATTCGGGGAATAAGAAAGTGGACTAGAACTAGAAAAGAAATACATGAGTGTCATGAGAAGGAAAGAGGTTAGCACTAAGCACACGAGAGTCGAATCGGACGTCGGAATCGAACAATTTTCCAAAAACCGTTTCTTAAATTCTTGGTAACAAAACTTTCAAACCAAATAGTAATTAAGTTTAAAAATGAAGTTTGTAAACCTAATGAGGAATTCTATCTTTTTCATTTAGGATTTCAAAACCTTAAAATCTTTTTAAGAGTTGGTTTTGGGGATACAATTATTTTAAGAGACATGTAAACCATTTAAGAAGAAAATTCTGACACGGAAAACCAATTTAGAAAACAATTCTGACATGAAACCCATTTTAGCAAAATGGTTCTGACATGAAAACCATTGTAGAAAAACAATTCTAGCTCGAAAACCATTTTAGAAAAACCTTTAGCTCTGATACCACCTTCTGTAACATCCCCTTTTATAACCCAAGGGAATGTCACAGTGCCAGTGATTACTCGGACTTTAATGTCTTTGTAACCACCTTAGGCTTATAGGCACATGCAACCATGCTCCCATAAACAAGAGAATAACAATTAAAATAAATTAAGATAGCGGAAGACTCAAGTAAATAAACCAGCGGATAAATAAACAATAGATAAATAAGCCAAATAAAAGTAACAATAAAAAAATAATTATTAAAGAATATTCAAGAATAACCATTACTAAACCCTTATCAACGGACCTCGAAAAAAATTACTCAAAACACTTTAAAGATGATTCCGACCTTGATTCCAAGCTTCAATCTCGTAGCACCTAACCTGCGAAAACTGGTCTGGCGTCCGCATCTGATGAAGGACACCAGCCATCCAAATAAAGGACGGTTAGTTCGCGAGAACTAGCAAATGACGGCTCAAAAACTGGGAGTTCTCTGAATTCAGACTCATTGACCATAATACGGTATGGATCTAAACCCAGATGTGATTATTGAGAATATTTATGTGGAGGCTTAACAGTTTAAAACACAACTCTGAGACACGGATAATCCCGAAGGATTGAGTAAGAAAAGATGTGAGCGACAAGCACTCTTAGGAACCATACTCCGAGTACGAATGGAATATGATACAAGGCTAATTGTAATCACTGTAAAAACACTTTTTAAAACATTAGTTCACTCACTTCCTCACGTTGAATAACTTAAACACACTTTTACACACTTTATACGTTATTATAAGGTCTAAACTGTATTGGCTAAAAGGTACTCGATGTGGCTCAGAATTGACCCAGAGGGCAGGACTCTTCCGGAGAGTTTTAAACCGCGGTCTAGACAGTCAATTAAGGGTTGATCTTGTGTCCCCCAATACCTGGTTTAAACCACGCATATGCTAATTAGATATTAATCTTCACTCACGTACTCACATTAAATGGATTGATGCACAAATCACTTATATCGACTAATACCGGTCCCACCCTGACATAGTGGATATGACCTACAACCGCTTTGGTTGTGTAACACACCTCATCTGGAAGTGTGTAGTTTCATGAAACCTTTAGACCGAGGAGTAACGACCCCGACCTGACTCTACAATACCACATTCACATGACTGCGCACATCACGATTCACATTGCTTTAACTGATTGATCTTGATTTAATTGAGTTTCACTCGCAATCACACAATCCTCACATTGTTACTATTTACTTTAAGATATCCTAGGTGATCACGAAACACGATATAACCCATGCTATTTATAGGTAACATGGATGCCAAATGAAATGAAAGCAAATAAAATAAAGGATGGAAACATCAAATAAAAGGGGCATGTTCCATACTTAACCAATTAGCATGAAAGAATAAGGATAAATCATGCTTTAAAGAAACGGTGGGTAACTATGTTATTATATTAATTAATGTCACCCAATTATGCTTGCCAAATTCAAACTGAATAATAAATAAATCACACAAGCAGATGGATTGTAATTTATTTTAAATAATTTGGCAAGCAATCAAAGGAAAGAAAACAACTTGACACGAAAGCACCAAATGAACAAAAAGGCTCAGAAAGTCACTTGCCTTGATTCGGAGTTGCAAGCTTTTGCTTAAGTGGTTGGTCGGACTCAAATTCCTTCGTATGGGCGTAAGGGTAGCCTAGTCTCTGCGAATTAATGGAGTTGGAAGCAATTTATGCCCAAATAAAAGTACGGGTTAGAATCTGAAATTTTAAAAACTGGGCAAGGGCATAATTTGATAAAACTGAAAGTATGGGAGGTTTAGCGCGAATAACCTTCTTCAACCTTCAACCCGTCACTGCATTCAACATAGGTTCCCGGCGAGGTTCCGGCTCCACTTCGGCGAGGGCTTGCGGCTTCGATATACCTCGGAATGACACACGACTTGTAGCTACGGACTCGTGGCAATGCGGTGCACCTCTCTATGGTGGCTCGTTGCTCCGGCAGCGGCTAATGGCGGCAGACGAGGGTGGCAAAGATGGCTTCGACGAGGTCGAATTCGAAAATTGGGTTTTCTGAATCGGGATATTTTTGTGGAAAACTTGTGAGGGGAAATGTAGCTAGAAGGGTTTAGAACATAATGGAATAGGTTAGAAGCTTGGATTTCGTCTCTACGGAATGAATTTCGGAGAATACCGAACCCTAGTATTTATAGTCGATGTCAAACGGAGCCGAATTGGATCGAATCGAATCTCAGAAGATAACCCCAAATCCATATAAAAGCTATCTAATTAATCAATTTGTTAAAATCTATCTTATTTGACGGTTTTGATAAAAATTTTGGAATGGGGATAAACTCATTTTGGATTCGTTTCTATCCGAAATCACAAATTGATAAAGGATGTAGATATAGTAGAGATTGGGTAATAATTTAGAAACAAAAACAATAAGATTCGGGCAAGATTTGAGGAGGTGAAAAAAACAGATTTTCCAACCGTAGGAGCGCAGGCAGGAGGTTGAAGAAGGGTTCAATGAACCCGGTTCAACCCTTTCCTTTCTTTCTTGGTCCGGTTCGGTTAAAGTGAACTCAAAGAAAATTGGTTTAAACCTATAGCTATCTATATATATACGAATATACACCCGAATATTTTTATTTCAAAATTTTAGCCAAGTTAATTAAGAAATATAACAACACATTTAATTCTAATTAAATACATTTTATTTTTCCTAACAATATATTTTTCTAGTTCGTTATAATATACAAGTTTATGGGAATCATAATTATAAATCCATCGCTATTGTGAAGAAAATATACGACTTTGTCTTCAAATAATATAATTTAAAGGCTAACTTATTTATAAGAAAGTAAACTAAAACATCTCAAAATAATATAACACTTTATATGCGTTTAATTCAAAGACGCTTTCTCCTAAATTCAAAACACGAGAACTTTAAAAAAAAATATTCACTAATTAAAACGAAATTCCCAAAAATATTTTGGGGTATTTCATTCCTCCCCACTTACAATAAGTTTCGTCCCGAAACTTAAAGAAAAGAAAGAACGCCACTAGAATAGGGATGAGAGGGTAATCGAAGGAATTCAAAAAAACGGAAGGAGATCCCTAACTTAGTTCTGATTACTCTTTGAACGACGTGAAGCAATGAGTTACATCAAGGACCAACTCATTGCCTTCCGAACTCTTCAACGGTAGGGTTTAAAATTTTTATTTTGCATTAGGTTAGCGTGATTTAATCGTGGTTAGACCACTACTGTCTTGCATCAACCAAGGCTATCTAGTCTACCATTGGCTTTCGTCTCTGCCTCATCTGGCTTCCTTTTCCAGGTTACCAAATGTCCCGGGTGGCGTCGATGGCAGCCATTGTGGCAAGCTAGTATGCCCCGCTCGTATACAAGGAGTGGTAGCTTTCGTCTTCTAGTCCTTCGGCAAGCTTTCCTTCTTGTTCTCGAGCTATGCTACTCTGTAGACCCGAATGTTGTATGCGCGAGTATCTCTTTGGATTATCATTTGTTTATTAAGATTTTCCATTGAGAGTTCGGTTGCTCGACAATAGAGCTATCTACTAGCTATACTCTATGTCGTGACCTGAAATACACACATCTACTAATTAAGGTTTTGACTTTTGATTTATCGCACACAATACTTGCCTAATTTAGTTCTTTGTTTCTCACAAACCACACACACAGTTTCTTAACACGTTGGGGTACCTCCCCACTTAAGACTTGTCACACAAATATTAAATGAATCCATGCCTTTGAAATTAAAATATTATTCTGAAGACTTGAAAAAATACCAAGACACGGAGTTCAATAAAACACTTGACACTGACTCACTTATTGAAAGGAATAACTTGAGGAAAGTTTAAACTAACTGATATACTAGAATTGGATAACGACTTCATCTCATTTACTCTGGTGCACCACCCTCATTGATAGCTTCTAGAGTGTAAAGTCTAGGCCCCTGATTCGCGCCATGCATTGGAGCCTTTCCCTTATTAATGGTTGGTTGCGACCCAGCCGGGGTCTGACTTCTCTGCTGAAATCGTGATGGTACTGAAGAAGCTCCTGGTTCATCTATCATATTGCGGGGGACAGCAGCTGATGTCTGATGTGAGCGAGATTGATTCCCATTGGTAGTCCTGCAAAATCTGATCATATGCCCAGCTCTGTTGCACCCGCGACAGGTTCGGGGTGGTTCGGTACATGCATGCCTAATATGTCCAGGCCTTCCACAATTATGACGGATGACGGCCTGCCCATCTCTAGCGGTGGTCATGCTAGTATGCTGATTACTAGCCCTCATTCCACCTGAAGGGGTGGATGTTGCTGCTCTCTTTACCCCAGCGTGCATCTGTGTTCCTTTCTTTCTTTCTAAGAACTCGCGGTTCATTTTTCCTTCTTCCAGAGTCGCCTCCACCCGATACACTGCATTGATGTAGTCATCCAAACTCTCATACTCTCGGTGTAGCATATGTATCTTCAATTCATAATACAGACTCATGGAAGTACAAAATTTTGTCCGCCTCAGAGCGTACCAAATCCCCAGCATATGGAAGCAATTCATAAAACCTAGTCACCAATTGTGCCATCTTCATACCCTGAGTGCTAGGGTACAAAAATTCCCGTCTTTTCTCCAATCTGAGCGATGGAGCAAAATAGTGGTTGGTGACGTTGTCTTTGAAGACTTCCCAAGTTGGATTAGCTTCCCAAGCATGCCTTGCAGTTTCCCACCACTGTCCTGCTTCTCCTTTCAGACAGAGTGCGGTTATGTGCACCTTATCCGCGCCCGTACAACTGACTCCCTTGAATATCTTCTCCATATTGGTCAGCCACTGCACCACCTGATACGGCTCTCCGGTACCGTCGAATCCATCCGGCTTGCTGGAATTCATAACCTTCAGTGCACGAGTGTAGATGTCCCCATACACCTCTCCTTTCTCCGTTTTCCTTGATGGGGGTGCGTTCACCGATGGTACGGCTTGATTCTAAGGCATATTTGCAGCTATTGCGCGAGTGACGGCATCCTTTACAATCTGGTCTAAGGCTTGTATGATCTCCTCATCCAGGTTGCCTGCAAGAACCTGCGATGGTGCTCTTTCCTGACTTGATACTTGTCGTTGCCCGTTTGGCTGTCGGGATGCACTTTCCCCTTGGTGCACGGAGAGCTCATCTTCCTCTTCCCTAATATTATTAAAAATGCGGGGCTTGTCTTTGTTAATCCGCTGATGATCCCTGTTTGCAACGGGAGTGGATACGGCTTGACGTTGAGCTCCACGAGTCCTCATGATCTACATATTCAGAAGCTAACTAAGCTAAGATTCGGGGAATAAGAAAGTGGACTAGAACTAGAAAAGAAATACATGAGTGTCATGAGAAGGAAAGAGGTTAGCACTAAGCACACGAGAGTCGAATCGGACGTCGGAATCGAACAATTTTCCAAAAACCGTTTCTTAAATTCTTGGTAACAAAACTTTCAAACCAAATAGTAATTAAGTTTAAAAATGAAGTTTGTAAACCTAATGAGGAATTCTATCTTTTTCATTTAGGATTTCAAAACCTTAAAATCTTTTTAAGAGTTGGTTTTGGGGATACAATTATTTTAAGAGACATGTAAACCATTTAAGAAGAAAATTCTGACACGGAAAACCAATTTAGAAAACAATTCTGACATGAAACCCATTTTAGCAAAATGGTTCTGACATGAAAACCGTTGTAGAAAAACAATTCTAGCTCGAAAACCATTTTAGAAAAACCTTTAGCTCTGATACCACCTTCTGTAACATCCCCTTTTATAACCCAAGGGAATGTCACAGTGCCAGTGATTACTCGGACTTTAATGTCTTTGTAACCACCTTAGGCTTATAGGCACATGCAACCATGCTCCCATAAACAAGAGAATAACAAATAAAATAAATTAAGATAGCGGAAGACTCAAGTAAATAAACCAGCGGATAAATAAACAATAGATAAATAAGCCAAATAAAAGTAACAATAAAAAAATAATTATTAAAGAATATTCAAGAATAACCATTACTAAACCCTTATCAACGGACCTCGAAAAAAATTACTCAAAACACTTTAAAGATGATTCCGACCTTGATTCCAAGCTTCAATCTCGTAGCACCTAACCTGCGAAAACTGGTCTGGCGTCCGCATCTGATGAAGGACACCAGCCATCCAAATAAAGGACGGTTAGTTCGCGAGAACTAGCAAATGACGGCTCAAAAACTGGGAGTTCTCTGAATTCAGACTCATTGACCATAATACGGTATGGATCTAAACCCAGATGTGATTATTGAGAATATTTATGTGGAGGCTTAACAGTTTAAAACACAACTCTGAGACACGGATAATCCCGAAGGATTGAGTAAGAAAAGATGTGAGCGACAAGCACTCTTAGGAACCATACTCCGAGTACGAATGGAATATGATACAAGGCTAATTGTAATCACCGTAAAAACACTTTTTAAAACATTAGTTCACTCACTTCCCCACGTTGAATAACTTAAACACAACACTTTATACGTTATTATAAGGTCTAAACAGTATTGGCTAAAAGGTACTCGATGTGGCCCAGAATTGACCCAGAGGGTAGGACTCTTCCGGAGAGTTTTAAACCGCGGTCTAGACAGTCAATTAAGGGTTGATCTTGTGTCCCCCAATACCTGGTTTAAACCACGCATATGCTAATTAGATATTAATCTTCACTCACGTACTCACATTAAATGGATTGATGCACAAATCACTTATATCGACTAATACCGGTCCCACCCTGACATAGTGGATATGACCTACAACCGCTTTGGTTGTGTAACACACCTCATCTGGAAGTGTGTAGTTTCATGAAACCTTTAGACCGAGGAGTAACGACCCCGACCTGACTCTACAATACCACATTCGTATGAATGCGCACATCACGATTCACATTGCTTTAATTGATTGATCTTGATTTACTCATCTGGAAGTGTGTAGTTTCATGAAACCTTTAGACCGAGGAGTAACGACCCCGACCTGACTCTACAATACCACATTCGTATGAATGCGCACATCACGATTCACATTGCTTTAATTGATTGATCTTGATTTAATTGAGTTTCACTCGTAATCACACAATCCTCACATTGTTACTATTTACTTAAGATATCCTAGGTGATCACGGAACACGATATAACTCATGCTATTTATAGGTAACATGGATGCCAAATGAAATAAAAGCAAATAAAATAAAGGATGGAAACATCAAATAAAAGGGGCATGTTCCATACTTAACCAATTAGTAAAGAATAAGGATAAATCATGCTTTAAAGAAATGGTGGGTAACTATGTTATTATATTAATTAATGTCACCCAATTATACTTGCCAAATTCAAACTGAATGATAAATAAATCACACAAGCAGATGGATTGTAATTTATTTTAAATAATTTGGCAAGCAATCAAAGGAAAGAAAACAACTTGACACGAAAGCACCAAATGAGCAAAAAGGCTCGGAAAGTCACTTGCCTTGATTCGGAGTTGCAAGCTTTTGACTTAAGTGGTTGGTCGGACTCGAATTCCTTCGTATGGGCGTAAGGGTAGCCTAGTCTCTGCGAATTAATGGAGTTGGAAGCAATTTATGCCCAAATAAAAGTACGGGTTAGAATCTGAAATTTTAAAAACTGGGCAAGGGCATAATTTGATAAAACTGAAAGTATAGGAGGTTTAGCGCGAATAACCTTCTTCAACCTTCAACCCGTCACTGCATTCAACATAGGTTCCCGGCGAGGTTCCGGCTCCACTTCGGCGAGGGCTTGCGGCTACGATAGACCTCGGAATGACACACGACCGGTAGCTACGGATTCGTGGAAATGCGGTGCACCTCTCTATGGTGGCTCGTTGCTCCGGCAGCGGCTAATGGCGGCAGACGAGGGCGGCAAAGATGGCTCCGACGAGGACGAATTCGAAAATTGGGTTTTCTGAATCGGGATATTTTTGTGGAAAACTTGTGAGGGGAAATGTAGCTAGAAGGGTTTAGAACATAATGGAATAGGTTAGAAGCTTGGATTTCGTCTCTACGGAATGAATTTCGGAGAATACCGAACCCTAGTATTTATAGTCGATGTCAAACGGAGCCGAATTGGATCGAATCGAATCTCAGAAGATAACCCCAAATCCATATAAAAGCTATCTAATTAATCAATTTGTTAAAATCTATCTTATTTGACGGTTTTGATAAAAATTTCGGATTGGGGATAAACTCATTTTGGATTCGTTTCTATCCGAAATCACAAATTGATAAAGGATGTAGATATAGTAGAGATTGGGTAACAATTTAGAAACAAAAACGATAAGATTCGGGCAAGATTTGAGGAGGTGACTGTCTCCGGATGAGTCCTGCGCAGGCAGGAGGTTGAAGAAGGGTTCAATGAACCCGGTTCATACCTTTTCTTTCTTTCTTGGTCCGGTTCGGTTAAAGTGAACTCAAAGAAAACCGGTTTAAACCTATAGCTATCTATATATATACGAATATACACCCGAATATTTTTATTTCAAAATTCTAGCCAAGTTAATTCTAGCCAAGTTAATTAAGAAATATAACAACACATTTAATTCTAATTAAATACATTTTATTTTTCCTAACAATATATTTTTCTAGTTCGTTATAATATATAAGTTTATGGGAATCATAATTATAAATCCATCGCTATTGTGAAGAAAATATACGACTTTGTCTTCAAATAATATAATTTAAAGGCTAACTTATTGATAAGAAAGTAAACTAAAATATCTCAAAATAATATAACACTTTATATACGTTTAATTCAAAGTCGCTTTCTCCTAAATTCAAAACACGAGAACTTTAAAAAAAATATTCACTAATTAAAACGAAATTCCCAAAAATATTTTGGGGTATTTCAGATTACCTTGTCTATATATTAGGAGCTGAATTTTCTCGAATAGACTAATTTCTTACTTTGCATTAGTTATCTTGTTTGTATTAATATATACCATAACTTTGCAAATACAATAGATGAGATACAATTTTTTTTTAAATATACTTCATTGATAGTAATTTAAATAATCATTTATTTTTCCTCTCAAACTTTGTCAGTTTTTAATAATTATGTTAATAAAAAAAATCCATCTATTAAAATTGGTGCAATAAAGAGACTAGCTAGGAATTGATACGTGAACACTTAGAATGAGATGGTAAACCTTTTTATTATTTGTCTTTGGATTTCCTAGTAAATCTAAAAAATGTGCAAGTATTCTTTACTTATTTGAGTTGTTTCTTTTATCTCATGCATAATCGAAGGAGAAAGCCTATTTTTTTAGTTTATTGAAGAAGGCTCTATTTGACCAAGTTGGACTAATAAGAGACTTCGTAACGGAGGATATATAAAAACTAGTATTCGTTACCCGCGCGGTTGCGCGTTTTGTTAATAAATTATATTTTATTATATTAATTATATTAAAATATTATATTAGATAATTAATTGACGTGGCTTAAAAAAATAAAATCAAATTGATGTGGCTCACAAAAATAAAACCATATATAAATATATTATATTCAATTTGATCTAAAAGGTAGAATAACGCACCAAATATTCTTTCTTCATCTTTTAAAATAATAAATAATTTAGTTTATTAACAAAAGCATGAAAATAATAAATATGTATGACAACTAATTCAAGTTATATTGGATAGATTATTGATCTAAAAAGATAAGTTTTTAGCTAACTATATTCGTTTATTAATTGATGTGGGCCAGAAATATAATACCACTTTAATCCAGAAAATGCCACATAAGCAAAAATAATCCCGCTTTAATCCAGAAAATTCCGTGGACGCGAGATCGCACCAGAGCCCGTTTCAGGCCTCTGTTTTAGTATTTTATATAGATATAGATGGTTCCAGTTTGTCTGAAAATAGGATAAGCATGATTTCCTTAATATTTATAATGCATATTATGTGATTGCAGGTATATTTTCTTATATTATCTTATCTTTAAGTTGTTATATGAAGGCTTTTGTTCTTTCTAGGTTACTAGAACTCTTGTGAATGCTGAGCTTGTCTGGGATAGTGGAACTCCTTTTCCCGAGCCGTGTATTGATCAGATTACACTACTTTTGGAAAGGTATTATCGATTCTAAGTGCAATAAAAAATTTAGGTGTATGGATTTGTAATTGTTGTTTTCTCTTTTGGATTCGTAATTTCATTATGAAGCATTGGGTTGGCTGTGTGGAGGCCTAAAGAGTTTTTTTGCTCTTGACTTTTGGCTGTTTAGAATGACAAAGCTTCTAAGATATCATTAACCATTTGTTAGAGAGGTTTTGACTTGAATGTTTTTGTTTTGATTTCCTTAGAGAGAATAATATGATTCAGATTTTAGATGGTTGTTGATTTGGTTGATTCATGGATTATTATTTTAACTTTTGAGGCTACATACCTTTGTGTGATTTGTTTGGCTTATTCACTTCATGGTGGTGTTGCAAGCATATGATATGCTTGAGGCTAGGGCAAATGCAAATCTGAATTTTTCCTCAAGAATGCATTCTAAATAAATATCTTTATATGGACTTGAAATTGCGAATGAATTAGAATAAATTCAGGAATCAGTTGCTTTCTCCACTTGGTATGTTTTGAAAATGAGTCAATTGTGGGATAAAAACCTTAAATGTTGAATTACATGACTTCTTTCTTTTTCACCAAACCAAACAACCCCAACATCCTATTTTGGTAGGACTAGGAGCAGTTTATAGCTCTGCAGTGGATGTGATGGTTGTTTCTGTTTAATGTTGCAAATGAGAGTCACTGATTTTCCTAGCTGGGCGAGCACAATTTGTATAAGTTTATCTCCTTTGCTGAGATAATAGCCATGTCTGTTGTAAATTGAACATGTGGGCATTTTAAAAGTACCACTGATTTTTCATCATCTAGAAAGTATCAATCTAAATAATTTCCATGGTGTATTCTTTATTGTTCTTAGCAAATTATTGTGCTTCATTTTTTTAGAGAATTTCTTACCTGCTCCTGATTTCATGTGGCGATGATAATGTATTTTTTTATTGTTCTTAGCAAATCACTGTGCTTCCTATTTTAGAGAATTTCTTACCTGCTCTCAGTTTCATGGTGATGGTAATTTGATTTCCATGGTGTTAAATTGTTCTACCAAGTGACTTTAATTTGATTTATATGGTGTATTAGTTAAGTTGTACAGATCAAGGTTGGTGAGCTTAAGATGGCACTTCTTGCTTGCACTTTTTTGTATCTAGTTTGGATACTTCTGCAGCTTCTTTTGCTGCATAGTTCTACGCATTGTCATTTGTTTTACTGTATGTATAGTGTTCAATTGCAATCATCACTTTCCATAATAATACTAACCTTATGACTTTCACTCTTTTGTGTCTCTTGGTCATAGGATTGCCAAGTTCTGTTGTTGTTCCATCTCCTGTGTATTTTGATAATAAAGGTGTTGCTCAATTCAGAACTCACCCTGCAGCCCAGATCAGTGCATATCCAATCCCTTTGACGAATAAAAATGAAGAGGTTTGCGCACATATGTAACTTCTAGGATGAAAATCGTGTTAGGAATTTCAAGTTAATAGCTATAAGAACATGAAATTCCTAACAAACCCACCTATTGCTTTTGTATGCAGCACCAAGTTTTGTTGTTGCAATTGTCATCTTCACACAACAAAGGTGCTCTCCACAAGTACCTTGCAGATCTTCTCTGATTTGAACATTGTTAAAAAGGCTCGAGCATTGGATGGGTTGCAGTTTCTTGCTCTACATTTTGTTGCATGAATATGTATACAATTGGTGAACAATAGACTTGTCTCTTTTTTTGTATTAATTCTATTCATTTTGTTCTTAAAAACTAGATCTAATGGATCTTGAAACTTATTGTGTGAAGAAAATCCACTGATTAATAGTTGTTTGAATTTCTTGTTCAATGAGGGTATTTGACTTTCATCTATTACTTTATGTTCCATTTTTATTTTTTCGATCTCTGTGGGCTAAAATGCCCCTATTTTTTTTTTTATATAAATTTGAATGAATTTATATCTCGGGTGGAAGCAAACCGGGCTAATAAGTGGTATTTTGTAACTAAGAAACCACTTCATCAGACAAGGAAAGTGTTGCATTTGTGTAAATTAAACCGCTGCATTTGACGACCTATTGCAACGGTTATAATATCAATTGAAGCGGTTTTTAACTAAGATATAAAACCGCTACAATAGCCCATAAAACCGCCACAATAGAGCAAATGCAACGCGAGCAACAAAAGCGGTTGAAAACCGTCACAATAGGTCTTTTGTGGCGGTTTTTATACCATTTGTGGCGGTTTTGAACCGCCACATTAGCCTTTAATTGTTGTAGTGCATGTATGGTTCGATTACTTTCTGCTCGGTGTAGATTTTTTTTTTTTTGCGACGTGGGGTTCCGAGGTTGTCGACTAATCCCCACGGGTCCGAGCCCTAGCCTGCAAAGGACGCGAACCGGGTAAGCCAGGCGGCAAGCCACCAGGCAGGCTCACCCAAGCCAATGAAGGCTTGAGCACCCACTAATTACACAAATGTGTAAATAATGGGATTTGAACCTTTGACCTCTTGCAAGGGTTACCTTTCCCTTACCACTAGGGCAAGGGGTCATTGGTTTTCCGCTCGGTGTAGTTGACTTAGCGGGAATTGATATCCTATAATATCAGTTGAGATCCCCTACAACACATATATACTCCCCTCCCTACTCCACAAAAATATTTTAATATTTATTTTATCTTAAAAATAATTATAAAAATTATATTGATATTACTAACATCTATTTTAATATATTTATAAAATTTTATTTTAAAAAATCACGTTTTAAATTTTTTAATAATTGTATTTTCTGAAATATTGCCTTTTTAATTTTTAAAAATGGTAAAATATGATTTTTCAAAATAAAATTTTATAAATATCTCAAAATATATGTTAGTAATATAAATATAATTTTTTTAAGATAGAAAAAAATGTGAAAATATTTTTGTGATGTAGGGAGGGGTGTAGGAGGTGGAGTAGAAGATCTCCACTGCTATAATATACTAGCCTAAACCCCGAGCGCTACGCACAGAATTTTTAAAGTTAATCGAAGTAAACTCATCTTATTTTTCGGATGTTATCATATTAATCAATGTACTTTAAATAATGTATAAAACATAGTACTCGTTAGGGAAATGTAGAATGTTTCTCGGATGAGTATTAAAATGTGATAAACTTCTAGACAATAACAAAAAACAAAGGAAAGATAATCATACTATACATTTTAGAACAATTGATGAATTAAAGATTAGCAGAATGTTCATTTCATTATTTATATAAAGGTACAAAGAAGGAAAGAGTAAAGGTTAAAAGGGATCTTGAATAAATTAATTAAAATCATATAATCTTATTCAAAATTATTTCTTTTCCTTCACCTTTATTCTTATACTACTAATGCAGTACCCGTGCGGGATTTATAAAAAAAATATTATTATTTGTGATTTTCTAATACATAGAAGTATAATTTTATTATATCAAAGATATGAACTCATTTGGTGAATCATGTAACAAAAGATTCAAGAAAAATCGGTAAAATCTTGTATTTAAATCATCAATAATAACTTCTGTAATTCCTCATCTCTTTGAGTAGCCCTTTAATAATGCATACATGTCTTTTGTACCCAAATTGCATTATCAATACAACATTTCAAAAATACTTTGCATTCTAGCTATTTCAAAATCGGTCGATTAATGACACTCCTTTCAAAATAGGAGTTTGCCCATATACATGACTATCTTAGAGAGTTATCTTCATTAGCCATTTACATAGACATTAGATGACACAATCTCCTTAAAAAGTGCTTCTTGAACATCTAAAGAAGGCCTCTGCATCCAGGAGGGACAACTCAAGTCTATCTCCAAGCGTTTTGTAACCTCAAACAGGTCCGAAAAGATTGCGAGTTGGACATATGAGTTGGTAGTACGTACCAGTGCTTAATCTGCATGAGGTTGAATCTTTACCTTAGTAATTCTTAGTAATTCATCTCGCTCAGAGAACTATGACGACATACTTGAAGAGAGGGAGGAGGGTAAGAGTCCAGAAGACAAAGGAGAGGGCACCAAAAATTTCTTCATTAGATTCTGACTGTTGGATGTCTTCGGCAAATGTGCTCTTAAACACATACAAAGGGGAGATGCTTAAGTCACCATAGACAACACCAAGATGCTAACAACAATATAGTTTTCCATGAGTCCTCCCTCTCTTCAAGTCACTACCCAAATCAGGACCATTCATGCTAAGTAACAGCACAACAGCAGAGATAGTCACACCCACAGCCCCCAATTGATCTGTTTGTTGCTTCACTCCCACTTCCACTAAGGCATCATTTACCTGCCAACATGAAGCAAATTGATAAAAAAAAAAAAAATAGGGCTAATTATTCACTTAATTTCACTCCTTGTGAACTATTATTCAAGTCATCATAATAAGTGACCTCCGGTAATTTAAAACTTGAAAATCAAAATCTTTAAACTGATACAAGGCTCAATCTCATTCCACAAAGATCAGCAGTCAATATAATCACAAAAACAAATGAACAAAAACCAAATCTAGGCTCACTTTTGTCAAATAATGAAATCTCCTTGTCCACAACATCCAATTAGAAGTCAAAGATCCTTGAAATTCTTTAGTGCCTTTTGTTGATTGAAATCTTGAATTTAAGAACACTATTTACTGTTGATTACTCACTTACCTTTATGAAGCTTCTATCACATCACATTTCACCTTCATGTTTGTAAATATACATAACTATCCATGCCTGTGAAAGTACTTAACTTAGGAAAATTATAATGCTATATTGCAATTAATTGGAAACAACGGTACCCTCTCCCATGACCTTCAAAATAACTATAACATAAATGGATCCCTTGGTGTGATTTTCATCCATTTCTTGATATCTTCTCTACTATTTATTTGATATAAATTCTCATGTGTGCAATCTTGTAAAATTGTTAGTCCTTCAGTTTTGAAAAGTATGTTCTTTTTTTCTAGCCCGTGGTGCAACCTTATATACCTGTTTCTATTTTATGGCTAAATTTTCCTTTATTAGGTGTAAGTTGATTTTGTCAAAAGGCTTTGTAAATGTCACTATTTCATTACTTAATTAGCTTCATATTATATCTATGTCAGATTGATATTGCCTATGGAACTATGGAAGTGAACTTCCCCTCATGCTTTGAACATCTATATATTCATTTTTCTTCTCAAAGCAGAAATGGTGGCATTGAAAACATTTAAAACTCCTCCTTCCCACAATCTCTTGGTTTTTTTAGATACTGTAACATTTCATTATTTCACTTCATATTAAGTGAAGTTTGTCTTGAAGGAGTGCACATCTAATTTCTGTCTGTTTACATGTACTTTATCATTGAATCTCTTCTAATTGTCAAGTATGGCTCAGCTTGTTGGTGCAGACAAAGTAGAATCTCTACAAACTGAGTTGGTTGATGTAGGGCGTAGCTTGAGATCATAATTCAAGCTTCATTTTTGGAAACCATAGGCAAATCGGATATTGTTATGCTTAACCCAGTTGTTTTAATATTATGGAGGATTAGCCTCCAATTGTTTTCAAAACTGCTATGCTTAACCTAATTGTTTCACTCCTCTCTCAAAATACCCAAACAGAAAAGCCCTAAATTGAACAAATCACAACCCTAAAAAAAATTGCAAACGGAAACCGATCAAACTCATAAATTGAGCACACGATTAAAGGGAGGGGTGAAAGAAGGTCATAATTTGTGGTTTAATCTTTCAAGTATCACCCAAATAGAAGATTTGGTGCTGAAATTCACAAACGAAAGAAAAAGAACCCTAGAACATACCTGAGTGCGAAATTTCTTCATTTCATAGTGCGGAACTTACCCCAAGGATCAAGGTCTGCTTCCGCAACTTCTTAAAAAATGGCATGAAATGATTCAATCAACTACAAGCCAGGAGGTAAATCAAGACAAATTCATACGCACGCAAAAGAAAGCCAGTTGTATAAGATGCAATGCAACATACTTGCACAAACAAATCTGATATGAAACCCACGGTATCACTTTAAAGTACTCTCCTCCTGATAATTGACATCATAAATTTATTTGACTTTTGGCTAAAATTAAAGCTTCTACAAAACATTGAACTAATTGAAGTGAACAGATTCATTAAAAAAACACAAATCAGAAATCGATTTTCATTTTACACATTGAAGTGAGCAGGTATTCTTGAAAACAACGTTGATATTGTGGAAGGCTTATTTATAAAATTGAAAGAAACTAATCCTATAAAATGAAGAGTTTGGTTCTATAGCCATGCTTCTCAAATCAACCGATGAGAGAAATCACAAAAAACCACAAAACAAAATATATTTACAAGGATACCTACTTATGTTACAATGATTATAACCCATCTACTACAATTAGTTAATATTTTTAAACAAATCAGTGATGATGATGTGTACATACCACAATAGATCAAAGAGTGCTTGACCCTTGGATCTGCAGGCAACACTGAATTCACTGGGCGACGACCCCCCCTTTAAAAATCATTCTTTTGTTGTGTCTGCAGAAATACAAAACGTATAGATAAAGAATAACCTTCACAATCAGACCCTCAAGAAGATCAAAACTGAGAAGGAAAAAAACCAGTTTACTACAAATTGAATCCTCTAAACCCTAATTTTTTTGTTATATAAAAAAAGACACATCTGCAAATCAAATACATACCTGTGTCGCCGGTAGCTCCTCCTCCGCCGCTCGCCTCCGCCATGCCTCCTCTCTCCACCAAGCCACGACCGAGCCTCGCCCCGTCATAACCACCGGCGTTATTGCCGACGACAACACTCACGACCCCTCTTAACCACCAAAGACTCGGATCTGCTGGTTCAACTTGCCAATTGGTTGTCCTCCGCTTCTCCGAAAAATCGATATCAGTCCGAGTCCCAACCCTTTAGAAAAATCCCCAATATCATCCAATAAAACCCTAATTAAAAAAACTTGAAGAACAAATTCAATTACATAGGTTAAAACCCTAACTTTAAGAACGAATTGAATAGGTAACCTGGTGGTGGGAGATTTCCATGGAGGATTCAACTTGGCGAGAGACGGAGGCGCAAGACGGCAGTTTCCCCCTCACCTTCATCGCTCGCTCGACCAAAATCAAGGTGGTTGGAAATCGGAAGGAAGGTTGAGCGGTTTCTCCCTCACTGAAATGTACAACAGAGATTCCTCCTCATCCTGTACTCTGCAGCGTTTATGAGAGAGCGCACAAAAACTGCAAAAAAAAAAAAAAAAAAAAAACTCCAATAAGTAACTGCTCATGACACGTGGCAAAATCTTTTGCAAAGAGATTGCTTTTGCTATCTCCCTAAAACTTAAAGTTCAATCTTTTAGAGAGCAACTAGGCTATCCACGTGGCGGTCTAAGAAGTTTTTTTCTTCTTCCAATTTTACCCCTCTCTTTCTTTCTTTCTTCTTCCTGAACACCTCAATCAGAAAAATTCAATAACGGTTTCTTCAAATCGCTCCTCTCCACGATCCAAAAACCGCTCATTAGTTCTATCCGCCCACGTTTCTGCACTTCTCTCTCCTTCTCTTTTGGGGGTTGAGAGCACCAGTGAGCAAGGGAAAAGGGGGACGGCGCAAGGGATGATGGCCAGAACGTGGAGGCGAGTATAGGGTTCCAAGCGAGAGAGGTGGAGGCGGCGCAAGCGAGAAAGGGAGGCGACGAACCGCTCCTTTCTTTTCTTTCTCTTCTCCTCTCTCTGCTTCCTCTCTTCCCCTCTTGGCCCTTCGGTTTCTCTTTCTCCTCTTGCTCGGGAGCCGCTTCTCAGGCACAGACTCCGTCGATTTTAGGGCTGGCGAACTCATTCTTCTTCTCCTGTTCTATCTCATTTCTAATTCTGATCTTCTTGCAGAGATCTTGGTTTCCTAAATTTCTTTGATTTTTGTTGAATTTCTCTATTCTAGGGTTTCAACCAATGCTCCGATTGTTCTGTACTGCCCACATCAATCGGACATTGATGCTAACGGAAGGTGCGATTTTGCGCTCCAGTTCTCGGTGGGTCTCCGACTGCTTATGGTCGACGATCATCCCACCTGCTTGAAGATCTTAGAGAGGATGCTTAAGCTTGTCAATACGAAGGTAAAATTCTCTTCTTTTTTGCTGGATACTTGAAATTACCCGGAATGAAAACCCGCATATCAATCTTTTTTCTCTGGACATTTCTCATCATCAACATTCAAATTTTTGCCCTCTGTTGATTCAGATTGGTGGTTCAAGGTTGGGGCTTCTCTTATTTATTATGCAATTAGGGTTTATAAGTGTTCAAAGTTTTATCCCCTGCCTGTGAAATTGATCAAGGATTTGATAGGAAGTAAGGCATTATGACTGTGTTTTCTTTGTTCTAGCTTCTAATTGTCTCAATAGCTGTGCAAATTCTTTGTGATTGCATCTTTCATTGAGAAAGAGAAAGTCGCCTGTCTTTTGTTTTAGGTGTTCAAATTCTTTGTGATTGCATCTTTCATTTGTGAGTGCAAATTCTAGTGACATTTAACAGAGGTCTTCCATTTCATTATGATCATTTGTAGTTTTCTGTCAACGGAGAAGAACGTGTAGTGGTTGGGACCCTTGATGTCAACAATTGTCTCAGGCTTCCCGATGAAATTATAGGAATGAGGCCTCAGGTATCTTGTCTGGTTTAACCTACTTTCCAATATAACTTTATGTGCCTAGTGCCGTAGTGGATTATGCACGACACTTTTAGGTAATGTGTTTGAAATCTCCTTGGTAGCATCCGTTGATGTTGCACCTGATCTTATTCTAGGATTCAGCTAGCAAAGTCTATCATCCTATGACATACTTCAGCTTAATGTTGTGGTCACTTTGTTCAACTTTCAACAGGGCATTGGATCTGATTTTGCGAGGGTATATTTGAGCAATGTTTGTGTTGCCAAGGAGCTGCAAAGAAATGGATTAGGTCACTCTCTAATCTCAAAGTCAAAGACTATTGCTGAAGAATGGGGTAATTTATCTTAAACAATTTAATAACTTTGTCAACAGAATAGATTTTTATGGATCATTTGATGTGAACTCTAAAATGACAGTTCACATTTCATCCCCAAGATCCTTCCCACTCTAGATAATTGCTATATAAAATTGTTTCTTATCACCTTATTTTTTCTTAAATGCAATCAAATATGCAACTTAGCACTAGATGTTTACTATCAAACAAATGTATTGTACTTGTGTGTGACCACCATCTATATAATATAGTCTATTTTGCCTCCGGATGAATGTAGAAGAGCTGACCAGTGATGTTGTGAGACAAAGACAAATTTGGCCCTATCTCCTGACTATTATGATATGCAATGCCTTTTATAAATCCATACTTGGAAGCGTTGGATCTAAACATTTTTCTTGATTCTTCTTGCTTGGAAGCCTTACACACAATTTTTTTCTCTTCAAAATCCAGATTAGGCTGCCCTTTTTTAACTAAAAGGGGCCTGAATGACATTAGAGCCTTGTGTTTTCTTGATGCTTGTGTTTTCATGATCGTACACTCTTTGAAATGAATATGATTAGGGATCGGTTTTGGCATGATTCATTGAAATGTATGTTGATTTTGCATTAAAGTTAAAGCTTGCTTATAACTCCCGATTTATTAGGATACCTGTAGCACTAACTTTTCATGTTCAGGGTTTAGAAGGCATAAGTGACATTTGTGATTCGAGTTTTCATTTTGAATGCGAGTAGTTGTTAAGGTATTGTGTAGAATTAGGCTTTTTTTTTTTAATTTACTCAAGTTGAGGGGTATTTGATTTGAATCCTTGATTTGTCTCTAAAATATGGCTTCTATAATTTTGTAACTTTTGTATTATATTATTTTTATGAATGAATTAATATTTTAATAAGTTTGAAATATTGGTTAAGAGGTAATTTCAATTCCAGTGCAAATGATCAACCTGCGTGAAGATTGACAGACTAGATGTTTAATTAAACAGAAAAAAAAAAATCAAACCGATTTTTAAAGTTTAAATATTCTTTTTAATTACTTTAATTTCAAAAAAGGTACAATAGAAAGCCTAAAAATAATTCAGTTATTACTTTGAATATCTTGCAATGTTTACTGGCAAATCATTTGTCGAAGCATTGACTTTCTCAATGCCCACTCATCATGAATGTGTCCATCCTTATTTTAGTTTATATAAGTCCTTGGACATCATATAAACACAATTATTCTCACCGTATTATGTTTCTGAACATTCAGTATATATGTACATGAATAATATTTGTTACTTTATGTTATTTATATATATATATATATATATATATATATATATATATATATATATATATATATATATATATATATATATATATATCAATAATGTGACATTGTGTTTCAATTTTGTATCTTATATTATAGGTAGACTATGTACTAAAGAGTTATAGCCTACTATCTGTTAAGATTCAATTCATCTTCCAATCTTATATTGATCGGTCCATCTCATCTACTATTGTATTTACTCCCCTTGAAAAATAGGCTTGGAATCCGCAAAGGAGACTTGCCTAAATACGAAGAGGAGATGGAAAAGATTGTGAAAGCTCATCTAGAAGAGTTGAAGAAAGAGACTTTTGAGGCTATGGACACACAAAAGAAGCAGTATGTTGTTCATATCCTTCTCAATCTCATTACCTCTGTCACAATGTGTCTTTGAGATTCTTTTTTTTTGTAAGGTTCCTCATCTCTTTCCGTAGAAGGCATGGGAAATCACCTTATTGCAGTAGCACTTCCTATAAGATATCCAATGCCAACATTGTCCATGGTTTGTGCCTTTGTATATATGTGCTGGATATGTGTATATAATGCCATATATAGAAATCTGATTCTTATCAATTTTCATGCAAATTCAGCTCTTCTTCTGCCAAAATGACTCCCTTTCTCAACAAACCAAGGATAGCCTATGCAACTTCTAGGAATTATGTATCAGTTCCTCACATTTCTTCTGCTGGATTTTTTCCCTTGTAAGCTGATACCTGTTTATTCATCAAATTATGCATCATTTGTCTTGCATTTTTATATGTTAATGATTCTTAGCAATTTTCATGCAAATTCAGCTCATCTTCCGCCAACATGACTCCCTTTCTCAACAAACCAAGGACAGCCTGTGCAAATTCTAGGAATTATGCATCAGTTCCTCACATTTTTTCTGCTGGATGTCTGCTAAGGTTGATGTCTGCCAAGGCTGCTGGGAGTATTTCCAAAGCCGCACCTGCTCTTGCTGGTAACACTTCTGTGAGTGATATATATATATACCTCGAGCATACTTTCTTAGTTGACATGTACATAAACAATTGATCTGTTGTAGCATCATTCACTAATTATGTTTTGACCATTTCTTTGTATATTCAATTTGGCAACAATGACATTCACGATTTTGACACAGGAGCAAATATAAACAAGAAGGAATCAGTTGTTACCATGCTTGAAAGGTGTGTGTTCTTCATCTTATGATTATCCACATTTTCTATTTAATCGGTCATTATCTTATACAGGAATATCAAATTGACTCTTTCTTCGACATGATACATTCTTAATCCGCACAAGGACCCTTGTAGCTGCCTACGTCTTGCAAGCTTTAGGTTTACTTGGTCTGATTTCTGTAGCTGCAGAACCTGGAAATTTGCGCTCTATACTAGGAACCCCAAAAATGGGGAGGGGGTTCATTGGAACTCCCGATCGGAGTTATTTGGCCATGGAGGACCCCTCTTGTGAGAAAGAAGAAACAAAGGGTGTGGAGTTGGAATTGAAGGAAAAGTCCAACAAAGACGATGAGAAGAATGAAGAGTTTGACGGATGCGGTGATGTTCTGTTTTTCTTTTATTGTGATTTTTTTCTTCTTGAGCCTGGATTCGGCTGATGTCTGAATTTATCGTGAATTTTTTTAATTATCATTGTGTTTGAACTATGTGAAATTTGTATTTTGTAGGGAGGTGAGAGTTAGAAAGAAATGAGAGGTCCATTTCTAATGTAATTGGCTAATGTAATTGGCTTCGGTGAAACCTGTATTTGTTCCCTTTTTGTGCATTGAATTGCTTGCGTGTTTTTGTTCCCTTTTTGTGAGAAGTTCTGTATTTGTTCCCTTTTTCTGCATTGGATTGCTTGTGTGTTTTTGTTGTATTTGAATTGGCCAGTGATTTGGAGTGGCTTGAATTGCACAATCTATGGCTTGAACCTTTGGAATATTAATTTATTTTTATTTTTAATTCAGTTGGATGAAGGGTCAACCATTTGAGTGGTTAATGGATATCTTCCTGTTTCTATTTAAGATTATGGTATTGAGAGTGAAGCCAAAATTTAGGGTCCGTTTGGTACGCATTTCCAGGAATAAAAAATGAGAATTGGAATGGACGATTACCAATTAAGTATTTGCCTATTTGGTATGATAAAAACTTGAAATCAGAATGATTCCCGAGAATCATCCATTCTCGATTTTGAGTAATTTTCATTCCTATCAAAATAGTAGGGAATCATTCATTCCCGATTATTATTATTATTATTATTATTATTATTATTATTATCATTATCATCATTACTATTATTATTATTATTATTATTATTATTATTATTATTATTATTATTATTATTATTATTATTATTACTCCCTCCGATTATTATTATTATTATTATTACTCCCTCCGATTTTGAGTAATTTTGAGTAATTTTGATTTTATGCACGTGGTTTAAGGAGCTAAAAACTATATACAATATAATTTTTTTACATTATAATACTTATTAATAGTAAGTATTATAATGTAAAAAAATTAATTAAAAAATTAATATTTTATATAGTTTTTAGCTCCTTAAATTACGTGCACAAAAGTCAAATGTCTTATATTAAAAATCGGAGGGATTATTATTATTATTATTATTATTATTATTATTATTATTATTATTATTATCATCATCATCATCATACCAAAAAAATATTGTAGAATTCAACATTTTATTTTGGGTAATTTTTATTTTTATTATTGTTGTTGTTGTTATTTAATATATATTTAATTATATTATTATATTGTATTTTGATTTCTCTTATTATTTTTATCAATATTTTATTATTAATTATATTTTTATTATTTTTTATTATTTAAAATATAATTTGATTTTGTTTTTGAGGATTGGAACTAGAAAATAAAACAGTTCCTTCAAATAAATATTGTAGAATTCAACTATGTTTGTTTTCTATGGGAAATCTTAACTCAAAATTTATTTTTAATTTATAATTAATTGTAGCTTTTAGTTTACTAGTATTTTATAATTCATTAATCATACATGAGTAATATAACTAGTATTTTATAAATCCCGTGCGTCACGCACGGGTAATAGACTAGTTATATTGTAAATGTGAATACTAGATAGTTACACGCTTCTTTCAAAAGAAATACTGATCCTTGATTATTTTAAATCTAATGGCTCAAATTTGTCCCTTCGTTACATGATAAGAGTTGTTTCACCGGAAAGAGCCTCATCATTTTGATATCTCTCATTAACAATTCTATTTCCCAAGTACAATTGCCATTATTTTTGCAGATGTCAAATAATGATATGTGCATCTCCTTCTATTTCTAATTTTTGGATCCGTATTTCTTGAACTTTTTTAAGGCCTTCCCACAAGGCAAGAACTTCTGTCACTATGGGGTTTTGTCTACCAAAGTTTTTTTTATCCTATATTTATCGGGTTTCCCTTCAGATTGTTAATATATCCTATATGATTGTTTTCTCATTAATATACCGTCAAAGTTAATTTTCATGTATCCGGATAGAGGTTTTCTCTATTGGATGTTTTTCCAAATCAATTTTTTTTTATTAATAGCGGATGATTTTGTATAATTTGAAAAATAATGAGTGATTTTTATATAATTTCAAAAATTGGTCCGCAACTTGGCTCGGCTCGGCTATTGGGTCAGCGTGCTAGTCGATGAGCAACTCGGGTAAGCTCCTGGATTAAGGAAATACCATGGGAAATTTCAATGAGTACCCTCCCAACCTTTGTATTTTTGCTATTCTCAGCAAGTTAACAAACAATTACATACAAAAAAGATTTTAAATAACTTACCTGTGGCATTAAAAAAAATGTACTATCTTTTTATGCCAGATATGATCATGAACACTTGTATCCAAATTCTCATCATTGACCTCCTCCTCCTCCTTCCGCGGTTTGAGGCAGTGATGATTTCACGTATCTTCCGAGAAATCAACAAATGTGCGGATCTTCTAAGCTCACATGATGCAGGATTCATCCGCAAAGATGCTATTAGATGATGGTCAACAAAAAAGGCAGCACGAAGTCCCTCGCTTTTGATGAATCTTGCAGGACAGATCCTAAAGCGAATTGGAGTTGTTTGAAGCTTAGCACTAGCTCGACAAAATCAGCAGCCAACCGTGCAAACCCTCCCTCAATCGCGCCTCATGAGTATTAGAGATCGCAGCTTATGAACAATAGCTTCATCCTCCATTCAGCTAAACACTAAGTTTGGCCTGAGAAATACTGTCATACACAGATGCTGATGGCTTTAGCCTTAAAATCTGCATCTCTTCTACTAAAGCCTCTGCGTCTTCCCATTTCCCGTCTTTGCAAAGAACTCCGGCTGTCAAAGCATAGCTTGCAATGTTCGGGATCATGCCATGCTCCCTCATTTCTCTCAGCAATCTCAGAGACCTAAAGGAGCTGCCCTCTTTGCAGTAGCCGCTTATCATGGTGTTGTAGATCACATCATTCGGCTGGATATTCATCTTCCCCATCGTTTTGAACAACTTCAGTGCATCTTTCATGTTGCCTTTACTACAAAATCCATTCACCAGAGCACCTACCGTGTACACATCCGCTGCCAAGCCGGATCTCTCCATTGATTCGAGTATCTGGTATGCTTTTACTATGTTGTCAGATCGGATGAATCCATCAATCAGAATCGTGTATGTTACTTTGGAAGGAACGAGGCCCCTTTCTTCCATCTCTTTCACTAAATTGGCAGTCTTGTCTAGCTTTCCGGCTCTGGAGAACCCCGAAATCAGGGTGTTATATGTTACTAAGGATGGCAAGTGACCCTCCATTTTCATTTGATCCAACAAACTCATAGCCTTGTCGAACTTCCCAGCGTTACAGTACCCATCAATAAGGATGTTATACGTGACCAAATTCGGAGCCATGCCGCGCAGTTTCATCTCCTCCACCAGCTTCTCGGCTTCTTGAATTTTCTTCTCTCTAAAGAGCCCACCAACCAACGTATTATATGTAACAACATTACATGAGACGCCTCTCTCAAGCATTTCATCGAACAGGTTATAGGCATGGTCTAGCTTCCCATCTTTGCAGTACTCACTCATCACTGAATTGTAAGTATAGATGTTGGGCAAGATTCCTTGCAATTTCATCTTTTCGAACAGCGCAAAACCACCATCTTTAAGCCCTTTCCGGAAAAACCCATTGATAAGAACTGTGTAAGTGTGTTGATTAGGGGCCAGACCCAGCTCCTCCAGCTTGCTAAACAGAGCCCTAGCCCGATCGATATCGTCGTTCTTACAACACCCGTCGATCAGAGTGGTGTAAATAACAACGTTTGGAGCCACTCCAACGTCTTCCAATCGATCCAAGACCTCGAAAGCCCTCGCCAAATCATTTACCTCACAGCAACCCTTCACCAGTATCCCAAAACTATACGCATCCAATTCAATTTTGCCCTCGAAACCAGTGAATATCCACCAAGCTTTCTCAAAAGCATGTTTCTTTATCAAAAGAATCAATAGATTATTCAAAGTGTTCGGTCTCGGCACAAAATTCAAATCCATCATGCGTTTGAAGCAATCCAAAGCCTCTTCAGGCAACTCGGATCGAACGCAGGCGTTGATCGCGGCTTCGCACAGAAGCTCACAAATTGGTCCTAAATTTGGGTAACAGTGGGTAAAAGAATGAATCAGAGATGGTGGATTGAAGGTGTACAAGGAACTCACCCTCACTCGACCAGAGAGTAGCTTGAGGATGAGCGATTCCGTTTCGGTTTCCATATTGTTAGACAAAAGACAGTGGAAAACGAAAGACAGAGACTCCGGGGTATGCTGTAGCTCATCGGAAACGGAAGCGTTGAAGATGGAAAGAGCCTTCAATGGCGGCAATTTCACCATTTGCTGAATCAAAACCAGACATTGATGGGTCGTTTGCTTCATCTGCATTTTCCTTCTCTCGAGCTCTCCGAGAGAGACGCCGTTGAGGGGGAAATTTGTGTGAAATTTATTTGGGCCTACTGTATTATAAGTTGGGCCGTATAAATGGGCTGGCCCATATCGTGCATGCCACGGAATGAACCGATAAAACGGTGTCGTCTTGTTATTTAAAGTCCAAGTGGCTGGAAATATTATTCACGCATCACGATCCATCGTCCAGTTTCTCTCTCCCCTTTCTTTTCGTTCCTCTTTCTCCCCCCTTCGCGAAAGATCACAGGTTCGTCTCTCTTGTCGCTTTTTCATTCAGTTTTTCATCAATTGAATTTTGTTATGGTTTCTTGTATGTTGAGTTATTACAAATTGATAGGTTTTCCGTGTGAATTTCAAAAATTATGGTTGATTATTAGGTTTTAGGGCTTTTTAGTTCCATCGGTATGCTGATAAATTGAATTTCCGGTGATTGTTGCGGTAAAGTCTAGTCCATACGCTCAATTAGTTCGGAATTCATAGCAATTTGTAGGTTGTTTAGTCAACTGGTTTCGAAATACAGAGATCCTGGTCGGATTCGAGTTTGTCCTAATTTTGGTTTGGAGCCCTAACTTGATAATGATTGTCAATTGAGGTGGTTTCTTGAACTCTCGTGGTTTATTTTGGTTCTTCTTTTGATGTTACCAGGTTAACCTACCAAAAATCTCAACATGCCTGCCACGGCGGGTAGGGTTCGTATGCCTGCTAATAACAGGGTGCACAGCAGTGCAGCCCTCCAGACCCATGGGATCTGGCAGAGTGCAATTGGGTACGATCCCTACGCGCCCCAAAAGGATGAATCCAAGGATGCTGCCCAGAACACCAATACGGAGACTGGGGGTGAGAATGCTTACCTGAGCTTCCAAGGTTTGCTTCAGCTGGCCAGGATCACGAATAACACTGAAAACGAGGTCCGTGGTGCCTGCAAGAAGTGTGGTCGTGTCGGTCATCTGACCTTCCAGTGTAAGAACTTTGTAAGCATGAAGGATGAGATTAAAGATAAAGACCTGGATCCCGAGGGTAATGGCTTGGCTGGGCTGGATAGGTTGAAAGGTAGTGCTCGCAAGGCGAATGGTAGGAGGTCTACCAAGACTGCTGAGAGTTCAGAGGAGAGCTCAGAGGATGAGAGTGAAAGCTCAGATTCTAGTGTTGATTCTGAAATGGAGAGGATAATTGCTGAGCGCTTTGGGAAGAAGAGGAAGGACAGCAGTAAAGTGAGCTCTGTGAGGAAGAAGAAACATGAATCTGATGATGAGGATTCTGATTCTGGAGAGAGGAAGAAGCGGGGTAGGTCAAAAAAAAGAAGCAGCAGGAAGAAGTCAGAGAGTGATTCAGATGATGAAGATGATAGCCGAAGCAAGAGGACAAAAGAGAAACGGAGGGAGAGGGATGAATCATCTGAAGATGAGGAGCGCCGTCGTAGAAGCAGGAAGAGTAGGAAGGAGAAGAGGAGGAGAAGGAGCCACCGCCACTCAGATGATTCTGATGAGTCTCCTCGACGTAACAAGAGAAAGAATAGGAGGGCATCACCAGCTTTTGACAGTGACTCGGATGAATTTCGTACTGGAAGGGATGCCAAACGTGCTGACAAGAAAAGCCACAAACGTCACCATGAGAAGAAGAATTGATGGTGGGGATAGTGAAGGTAACTATCTATCCCATGCTTTTGGTAGCTTAGTCATCTAAGATTATTAGTATTAGTTGGATATATGTTCTCTGTTCTTTAGAATTCTGTTTCCTCTTTATGTTCTTAAAATGATTGGCCTGGCTGAGTATGGAAATATGTGGTTAAACGGGAATCTTGCTTATTGCTTTGAAATGTTGTCATGATGAACTTGTAGTAGGCTTTTTTCGGTAGTTAAAAGAGTGTTGGTTGGGTCTTTCTGTATTAACTTTCCCAATTATATCCTTATGTCTAGGCTGTCATCTAATGAATCTATCACATACTTCCACATTTCTGCCAGATTTCATGACTGTTCTGTTTTCTCTCTAAGTTCATCAGGCATGCGCCTACTCCAAGATTGCTTAAAGTAGGACTAACTTAACACTCTGCAATATAGGAGCAGTCGAATTTAATCCTGCAGTGAGCAAAATTTGAATATTTTGTTGAGAAGACTAGTTTTTGATACGCTGAAGGTTGAATATCAATGTTTTTAATAAGATATAATCGAACTGCTAGTCGAATTTTGGTCTTCCTCGCTGAAATTCCATTTTGCTTGCTTGTAACTTCTTTGACAGTCCATCCTGATACAATTTTCCTTGTCACGTCATCAGAACTTCTCTTTAAAGATGGTTGTCCTTGATGGAGATTGCTTGAAACTTACTAATGTTAGATGCTGATCTTTTAGGGTTGGCCCGATGAATCACATGGATTCTTCTTCCAAGCAACGGAGTGGTGATATCCGTATCAGGAAGGTCAAGATTTATGTGCAATCTTCTATATGTTGCTCATTTGCCTACCTAACATTGTTATTTCTCCTCACAAGACTCGTGCTTGCTTGTTTCATTTGTATTTGGCCTCTCCAACTGGTATTCTACTTTTAAGAGGCCTTGAACCCTCTTGTATTCACGCTGTAACTACTGTTTGGAATCCGTATATGGTGCTTCTTGTATAATCAGTTGCCTTTTTATTATCCTTTTCTTCAAGGAACCGCATTTTCGTGTTCATGTTAGGCCATTTTCGTGTTCAGGTTTGGTAAAGAGTGAAGCACAAAACACATCCAAATAGAAGAAGACCTGGTGTAAAAATAATGCAAAACTCCAATAAACTTCAATCTAAAATACAAAGATATAATACAAGCACCCTTTGCAAACATGCCTAAAAAAAACAGAAGATGCAGCAGTAACTTATGCTTTTACTGCCCCTTCCATTGTTTCTAATGAATGAATACATATTCATTCATTAGAAATAAAGCCAACTTGCAAGGAGTTTTCATGAATGAGCAAGTAGGATCTCATCCAAGAGTAACTCATCAACAATCATATCCTCCAACTCCAAGGCAGCACACTCGCTCTCGAGCTGGAGATTCATCCATCCATGCCTTCCATGCAAGTCCTGAGCCACCGCGAAATCAAGCGTCGGGTCAAGCTCAGGCCTCCAGCTGAGGCATCTTCCGACAAACGCCCAGACCTCCTCAAGAAGCCTGTGCCCTTTTGGGATCGGATGAACACGGCAACTGAAGGATAAAGCCTTTGGGCAGTATAAATACGATCTCTCGTCTATCTCCATTAGTGCTTTGTTGATCAAATCGAAGATGAGCTTCCGACCCCATTTGTTTTCCTCCATCTTGGTTGAACATTTCTGTTGCTCGAAAGGGTAATAGAGCTCCTCAATTTCCTCGAAAACAGCAGGGTTAAGTGGCTGCTGGACTGTGTACCAGTCCCAGGTTTGCTCTTTCGCAGTGAAGCCTGATAGTTCCAGAACAAGCTTCACATAGCGGAACTCTGGATCGCTCTCTTCATCTACCAATGCAGTACACAAAATCTTGTCAGTTTTCAGGATTTCCGGATTTTCCGCCTTCTCAAGATTGCTCGTCTCATAATCTGTCAAAGTCATTAATCTCATCAGCACAGTTGAATCATAAACACTAAACTTTAGATAAAAGATGATTAATCAATCACACAATTTACCTTCTGAAATGGCAAATTCTATGGCACCTATTTCGTCTTCTTCGTAAGGGCACTCTGAAACAATGCCTTGGTTACCTTGTTGGCTGATTTCCACATCCACTGTTTTATTCATAGTATCTTCACAAGGCACACCAGCACTCTCAAAGCTATTCCCCTTTGTATTTACATCCAAATTGAGTGAATCTCTAATACTGTCAGGATCACACTCAACTGCTTCTCTGGATACCTCTAAATTCGCAAGGAAAGATTCGTAGTCGCACTCTGGTAATGATAGTCTCCTTCTAAATTTCGGAGCTGGTTCGTCATCTTCACTCACCAGTTTTAGGCTTCTAGACAGACTCCTTTTCATGTCTTTGCTGAAAGAGGAATTGTACAACTGAGCATACCGATCCATTGATTCGGTTAGAGAAGATGCTCGTCTCATGCTCCTAAACTTAGCCTTCGAAGCAGTGACCTGACTACCATCTCCTCCACTCTCCTTCCCTTTCAAAGGCGGCCAATTTTCTCTTTGCTTATCTTCGAGTTTGCTTGGACCCCGGTCTCTCATTTGAGCCGAATTCACATTAGGAAATGAACCTGATTTGGTTAGCCTCGCTTTGTTATGCAAGAACTCGGGTTTAACCAACTGGTTTACGCGAGCCAAGTCTTGATCATTCAGAATTTTGAGGAAAATCTGCTTGTTAACCTTGAATATCTCCAGGATATCCACACTCTCTACCAACTTCTCTTTCGATGAAGAATCTATGCTGCTGCCACCATGACCTCTTTGTGGCTGAGATTTTTCAGGCAAATCTGAAACTCTGCGCTTCGAATTCTCCTCCTTCGCCATCAAATCTCTGATCCGCGCCTTGATGGTTCTCTTACTTGCTGTCCTAGTCTCCGGAGGATTTGCCCACTCAACCTGGCATCATCATTCAATTTCATCTGTGTGAAATTCAGTATGAAACAACAAGAAACATATATAATCTGAATTGAAACTTACAGAAATAGGATTTGATTCTTCATCCATGTTGTTGCCTACATATGAATCCAGTCAATCAACCAACTAATTAGAACTCAATCCAACAGTAGAAACAAATTTGAGGTTTGAGCACAGCTAAATTAAACTGACCTCTGCTGGGCTTTGATCTTTTCTTCTTAGCACCATGATTTTTGTGAGGAAGCATCTTCTTAACATTTTGATAGCTAAGAAGCCTGAATAAACCCCATACACAACCTTGATCTTCGCCGTCTTCCATCCGTATATACGACTCCTGCCTCCATAAAAACGCATTCCTCCTCCCCATCTTCCCCTTTCTAGGTACCAAGATTCTTCCTTTCTACCTTCAGATGTCCAAATTCCACTCAGATATGATCGATAAGCAACAACAAGAGGTACAATCTTGTGAGAAACGGAGGTTCAGATCAGGGGGGGAGAACGGATTACCTACTGCTGCCGCTACTGTTACTAGCAGTTGATCGAAGAATTTAATAAGCGATTTAAGAAAATTAGAAATTGAAGAAAAATTAAAAATTAAACGAATTGGAGGGATACGTTTGATTAACGCAAAAGGGGGTTTGACTGTGGAAGAAGACGGAGGAATGGGATGGAGCGAGATTGGGTCGTGTTTGTCTGCTTTTACCAACTTCTTCCATGAAAGCTACCTTCCGCAAAGCTTTTTCTTTTCCGGCGTTTACCCGCCAAACCCGTCTTCACTTGGTTTACGGGTTCGGGTGGGTCGGGTTCGGGTGTTTGTAACTGTCAAGTTAGATAGTGACCGATTGCGCGCCTTTTAGGTCAACCGTTGGGAGCACCCCCGTCATGTAATTGCGCGTTAGTGGACTGGAAAGTGATGGGATTTATCGAATTAACAATATTTAAAAATCCTATTTGTGTGGGATCATGTTTTGTTTGAGTTAGTGTCCGGTTGTGGTTCATGTTTTGAGGAAGTGGTCTCCTTGTTGGTTCGTGTAAGAAGTTGAATATATAAGTTTAATATCTACACGACTACACGAAAGTCTTGGTTTTAGGGCTCTTATTTGAGTCGAACGATTCGACTATTATATTAAACTCGTTTAGAAACGAGTCGAGTTCGAGCCAAGCCTAAATTTGGATTCGAGCTTAAAAATGTGGTCATATTCGGAACGAGCTCGGACTCGGCTTTTTTTGAGCATTATGCAGTCATATTTGCTCAAAACTAGTAACTTAAAGGAAATTTTAGAAATTTCACAAAATTCGAACTATTCGAGTTTAAATCGAACGAGCCGAGCTTTGAACCGAGCTTAAAAATGTGCTCATACTCGACTTGTTTATAAAATGAACGAGTTAGAACCAACTTTTTATCGAGTCGAGCCCGAGCCGAACAACTCGAGCTAATCGGCTCATATAACAACCCTACTTGATTTTCCTTTCATAAAATAAACATATAAGATCATTAGAACTTAATCTCAAAATTAGCTGACACAGAAAGAATAGTTGCATGAAACACGTTGTTTACTCTACTATTAGTTTTGTGGGTTAATAAAAATTATATAAAATATTAATTTTTTTTATAAACATTTTATAACAGTTTTGTGCTTATTAATAATAAGTATGAGTTGTTTAAAAAAATATTTTATATAATTTTTATTATAAAAAATTATATGTGAATAATAAACAATATATTTTGTCAAAGAGAATTCAGTCTAATTATTTTATTTCTTGTTGGGATGTGAAATTCCGAGAAACCCGGTCGGGTCGTATGAAAACGGGAGTCGTGTCAGATTTATTTTGTTTTTTGTGATAAGGTCGGGATCCACCCTTCTAACACAAAAGCTTAAGCCATTGTGTAGGGGCTTCTCCCTTCCTTATATTTTGTATGGTTATACCACCCACAATCAATGTGGGATGGCTATATTTTTTTTATCCCAACACGCCCCCTCAAGTGCAACCCGCCTGGATCGGGTTGACACTTGACCAATTTTTTTTTCTATTCTTCCGAGTCGAGTCTCTCAATCTCTTTATAGCTCGTCCGATTTTTGGTTTTTACGACGGGTTTCGACATCTCAATCGCCTATCCCGAAGCCAGAAAAACCGACCCGACTCGGACCTGCTCTGATACCATGTGAAATTTCGAGAAACCCGGTCGGGTCGTATGAAAACGGGAGTCGTGTCAGATTTATTTTGTTTTTGGTTATAAGGTCGGGATCCACCCTTCTAACACAAAAGCTTAAGCCATTGTGTAGGGGTTTTTCCCTTCCTTATATTTTGTATGGTTATACCACCCACAAATACAATCAATGTGGGATGGCTATATTTTTTTTATCCCAACATTTCTAATGTGGGGTAGCTGTATATTCTTAATATCTAAAAATACTAATATATTATAATGGAAAAAAAAATTATGTAAGTCATAATAGTGGTCCGTGATCTAGTAAGAAAATACCACATACACAATTTCAGTAGAAAATGAATTCCACGGGCTTAAAGTTAAAAACACTGTAATCAGTATAGGAAATTTTACCAAGGGAAAGGTTAGGTTGGAGGTCGGCCTGAGCCTGTATAGGTAGCCAACTGCTCTACCTTCAATTATTATTATTATATCATAATACAGTAAGTTTTTTTTTTTGATCGGATACTATCATAATAAGTTAATAGTCCACAAGATAGTAGACTAATGCCTATAGCCGAGCTTTGGCGCTTTTTTAGAGAAAATTTGTGGAATAGACACTTTTTTCGATCTAATTGACGGAATGTCAAAGGTTTGGGACAAATTGGGAATTTGTCCATCTATTCCCCCAGGTATACTTTCAGATGACAGAGAGAGGGAGATTGCCTCAAATTCCCGATCTCCTTCCCTCCAGATCTCCGCCGGAGCGAGGCCGGAGCTGAGGCCGGAGCGAGCCGGAGGCAAGGCGCCGGATCCTGTGCTCAGATCTGGTCGAAGTCCGAGATCTGGAGCGAGAGGCCGGATCTGGTCGACGTCTCCGGAGGCGGTGGCGAAGGCGGTGAGCGAGCGAGCGAGCGAGGGAGCGAGATCGGAGGCGGAGGCGGTGAGGCGCAGTAGCTAGGTGATGTCCGATTCAGCGCAGCGGCGAAACGGAGGCGGCCAGATCCGGCGCCGATCCGGCCTGTGAGGCGGAGTCGCGGAGGTGGAGGCTGAGATCTGGAGCGAGTGAGCGAGCGAGGGAGTGAGATCGGAGGCGGAGGCGGCGAGGTGATGTCCGATTCGGCGCAGCGGCGAGGCGGAGGCGACCAGATCCGGCGCCGATCCGGCCTGTTCTGGAGCGGAGGCGGAGTCGCGGACTGAACCGTGAGGAAGAAGGAGGACTTTTTTGTTAATTATAAAAATCACCCTATGAATATGAGAAATTAAAAAAATATCTATATTTTATTATTTGATCCATAATCTATATTTTTACTTTTGCACAACAAAATGTTGTATTTGCACAACATATGGTTATATTTGCACAAGCACAACATACGGTTATATTTGCACGCCAAAATGTATTGTCACGAAAAAAAAACTAGACTTGGGTTATATTTGCACGACATACGGTTATATTTGCACAACATACGGTTATATTTGCATAAACACAACATACGGTTATATTTGCACTCCAAAATGTATCGACACGAAAAAAAAAACTAGACTTGGGTCATATTTGCACAACTTATGGTTATATTTGCACATGCACAACATACTCTTATATTTGCACGACAAAATGTAAAAAAAAAAGACTTGGGAAGGGGATGAACATTTCACCAATTTGTCCCAAAGTGTGGACATTTCACCAATTGAGACGTCTTTTTTGGACATTTTGCAAACTCCCCCTTTTTTTATACAAGGAAAGGATTTGGGGATGGTCAATCGCGGTTGACCCACCGCTCAATAGCGTCTTAACGGACGATGTTGTCAATCTCGGCAGGAATCCGCTCGGCGACAAACGACGAAGAGAAGCCAATATGCATTAGCCTATCAGCAACCTGATTCCCCTCTCTGAAAGTGTGTGCGAGAAACTGATACTCTCGAAAGTGCGACAGAGACTGAGGGCATTGAGCTTTGGAGCATTCTTATTGTAAAGGCTCGGATTTTCAAATCCTAATTTTTCGGAAAAAGAGAATTAAAAAAGAAATTAAATCGGTTTTAAAACTCGTTTAGCGGATTCCGACCGGAATATAAAATTTGACGAATAATTTCCATCCTTTTACCTCGAAAATTTAAAATAATTATCGGATGGCGATATCCTTGTCGACTTAAAAAAAATCTAATTGATCGAGAAAGCGAGAGTCGGGGAAACTAACATTCGGGGATTAATTTCGGGATTCGAAATTCGCGTATTCGGGATAGATTTTCGGGTATTGGTTTAACCACTTCCACACACTACCCTCACCAACTCCCTCACCATACCTCTTCAAAGGTAATCCCTCACCCCGTCATTCACTCATTCATCATCACCCTCACCTGCTCCCTTCAATCAATTCATCACCTTCTTCACCATCGGTTCACCATCACCAACTCCTCCTTCACTCTCTCCCCGTCTTCATCCATCTCAACACCACCCAAATGCCACCATCGCCAGCCCATCATCAGCTTCACCTCCATCCCCATTGTTCCTCATCGCCACCCCTTCGTTTCCTTCTTGTTCTGAAGAGCAGCCGCTTCGGCCTTGCTCCCTCCGTTCCACCTCAAGCCAGCGACCCTACGGCACCCCTCGGAGCCACCTCCAGCAGCAGCGGAGCCACCAGGAGCAACCCACGAGCCACCACAGCTCCGACGTCCTCCCTTGTCCCCTGTTTTCACAACCAAGGTCGCCACCCGATTCGTTCTCGAAACAAACTTCCGGTAAGCCGTTCTCACTCGTTTTCGATCGAAATCACCCTCGAGCTCCTCAATCACACTCACCCATGTCCGGCACAGGTCCGACGAGCCATCGCGAGCCACCGATGAAGCCCAGAACTCCGATCGATAGCTCCGAAGTCGCGAACACGTCGGTGAGCTTCCAAGCCTCCTTTCATTTCTCATTCGATTTTGTTCTTTCTTTCGATGCTTAGAGTAGTCGAGGGGTGAGCGAGATCCGAGTGCGGGTAGTCGAGCAAGCTCGAGAGCCCCGGTAGCTCGAGGGCAAGGCTGAGAGCAAAAGAAGTTGTCGTATGCGAGGGATGCGGGCAGAGGCGAGGCTGAGCAAGCACGAGCAGAGGCGGAGATCAACCGGCTGGCGGGTGAGCTGAGCAGCGGGCGCAGGAGCAGGCGGGAGAGGAAGCACACGGGCGCGGGGTGTGAGCACGCGAGCGCGGGCGAGGTCGAGGTTGTCGAGCAGCTATGGCGGGACTTCCTCTGCATTTGAATTTGGAGGAGGAAGATGGCCAGCGTGGCTCTTGTGGCCCCCTTTCTACTAACTTATATATATATATTGTTATATAACCGGTTGGGGATTAATAATTGTGGGTTCGATTTGGTTCGGTTCGGGTTATTCGTTTATTTAATTAACCAATTAGTAGTATTTAAATTATTATATATATACAATATTATTTGAGGTTTTAAGAGATAAAATATTATTTTGGGAGAATTATAAGGGTTGGTTTATTAAATAAAAATGGTCGGGATTTTAGGAATTTGAAAAATAATTTCAAGGTTGGAAAGTAATTTAATAAATAAATTGAAAAAGGAATTTAGCGAGTATCTTCAAGGGTCAGAATTCTTAACTGTTTAATTCGGATTTGAAACGGTTTTGAAACTAAACTGAGAGTAAGACTTATTCGATGACTAACTAGCATGATAATATGATCGTTTGACTAACGGTATGATATGTGTGACTAATAGCATGATATTGTGGTGATTTTTAGAAGAGATTAAATATTCGATACTTATGATGATGATATATATATATCTTTATGGAAAGTGTAAGTATGATATGGTGGTTGTTTTAAACTGATGAGTTGACAAGTTATGGCGAATGGTATGAGATAAGAGATGGTTGATCATGATGAATTGGAAGTATGGTTGATGCGAGCTTGTTAATTATCTGCTTGTATGAATGTGTGATATATGTGTTCAGAGTGACTATAGACGTATACTCAGTATATTCCCGTTATGTAATTAGGTGATATTCTGTGATCGTGACTACTGTGTGCTGGATTCTTCTTTTGCTGATCTTCTAGCCAGGTAAGTACCTCCGAGGCTTACTCAGTAACCAGTACCTCCTGCCTGATGTGTCATATAGTATGTAGGTGTTGCATATGCATAAGAGCATGTCATGTAGTATCATGCTTAGGAATTGCACTTACGAATGAGCATTCTTATTCTGTATGCATTTGAATACAGAACGGTCGTTATCTGTGAGTCCTAGTGTCGTTGTTAGGGTCATAGGACAGCCCAGCTTCATCGGGCGTTGTCCTCCTTGAGTCATTTCTATATATATATATATATATATATATCATGAGAGACGAGATGAGCATGAGATACGATATGATGATGAGATGTGATATGCTATAGCATCGAACTGGCCAGTCTCCACCCTATCTGGAAGGGGGGTGGTGGTAGAAGAGGGATATACCACTTGGTATTCTTTGTTAAGGCCTTACTTCATATTCTGCATGTATGGATTAGGAGCATGATAGTGTGGTTAACATCTCAGTACTGCATGAAGGCATCCTTATTCTAGGTATAGGCGTATTATATGTCCTCAGCGCGGTCAAAGGACCCACAGGCGAACTCTTGGCCTGACTTTGTGGTATAGTTTCAGGTATCCGATCCACTGCTTGATTTTGTGCTATTATGACGGGGTCCATTCATATGGCGGAGAGTGAGTGTTTGAACCCTGACTTCACCAGATTTATACTTTTGGGATTTCTTCCTACTTAAACTCTGTTTTGATCCGGCTCTGCCGCGACACTGGTTGTATCGTTTTCAGAACTTATATCCTTTGCATGATAAAAGTTTTGCGCGTTGTAGACTTAGGACAGGTACAGTGGTTTACCCCGGGGTCTCCAGCTGACCTTCCAGATTTGAGTGCGAAATCCCGCTTTAAACTACAACCCTTCGGTTCCAAACCTTCAATCTATACTCGGAGCGCAAGATCCTAACGAGGGGTTTTATCCCTCGAAACGTAACTCGGGAATCATAATCTCGGGCCGTTACACTTATAGCCTCTTTGGCACAAGTTTATTAGAGTTTTTTTTTAAAAAAAATCTTGACAATTTTTTTTTTTAAGTTTTCAACAAATAACTTTACAAAACTCTATATAATTTATTATACTAAGCAATAATTTACTCTTTTAGGCTATGTTTGGTGAGACAGAGGTTAATTAATCTAAATGAAATTTTAGCCTTTGTGGATAGATTAAAAGAATAAATTCTTACTCTCTCCGATCGGAAATATTTGATGGTTTAAGAGGTAAAATTTAATCAACAATATTTAATGTTTTAGAAGTAATAATTACACTCTTTTTTACTTTTGCACTAATATCAATATAAGTTGTACTTTTTTTTTTGTTTAACCAATTACGTACATTTATGCATAATAAATGTGATGGAGGAGTAAAAATTATTTGATGGAGTATTTAAAGGTAAAAGTAATATTTCTCTAAAACATCAAATATTTCCGACCGGAGGGAATATTTGACATGACAAATTATATAGAATTTTGTAAATATATTTTTGTTGAAAATCGAAAAAAAAAAAACTTTGTCATAACTATTTGAAAAGCTCCAATAAGCTTGTGTGAAACAGACCCTAATCTATCCAAAAGGGCTAAAATTTCATAAAAAAAAATTCATATAGATTTTAATTTTAAACTAGATTAATCTCTGTCATGCCAAACAAACGTTTAGTGATTGAGGACTGCTTGGGATAGAGGTCTCGGGAAGGTTGTCGTTGAGATGGACTCACTCTCGGCTCACTGCTACTTTGTTTAAGAGCAATGTTGTGCATTACCAGTCTCTCTGCAACTTGGCATCTCAATATACTAAGGTTTTATATTGCACGCAAGACTAAGAGATTCAGATTTTTTTTTTTTTTTTTTGATTAGGAAAGAATTCGGATAGGGTGAACATATTCGATAGCATCCGGACAGATGAGGTCCAGAAGTTCAGAAGACCTGAATCATTGGTAACATCAACGCCCTTGGTAGAGCGGAGATTCAGATTTGTTCTGTCATCGGGGAAGCAAAGTGACTCCCTTGCTTAATTCACCTTTTCTTTATTGGTTGATTTTCATTTACTTGGCGACTCGCCCATAAATTCTCTTCTTTTTATTTCTTCTATTTATTTAGTTTTCAAAGACTTACTCTTTTATCGACTAAAAAAAGGTACACAGTTAAATATATACTCTTTCCGTTCGCGAAAACTTGTCATTTTAGAGTTTTTATTTTGTTCAAAAAAACTTGTCACTTTAGATATTTTACCCATATATTTTTCAATTTACCCTCGTTTATTTAAAATTTGAATTAACTTGAAAAATGTAATTATATTTTACTTTGAAATAATTAAAATAAAAGTAAAGACAATTTAAGTAGTTTAAATATTTCTTAAGTATTGTGTTCACAGCTAAAGTGATAAATTTTCGCGAAGTTTTCGCGAAAAATAGAGTACATAAATATAGAGAATCTGAGCATGGACCACGTTTAGGTAAAAATATAGGTAAATGATAGGCATTAAGCTAATCCCATCAGAGGTTAGTTGGAACCATTTCGATATATCCATCCATCTCTGCATGCTTATCTCATTTACGCACTAGAGTCGATCTATAACACTCTTTAACTTAAAAAAAGTCGCTGTGGCTATATATACCCCAAATCATGCACGTCCTTAAGGACGTGCATGGTTAAAAAAGGTTAATTAATTTTTTTTAAATGTTAATTAGTCATAAGACTTGTACGTCCTTAAGGACGTGCAATTTTAACCTTAGATTTGTGGTGTATATAGCAACACCCAAAAAAGTCTTGTCTAATCTGATTTTGTATTGGTGGGTGGGTCATCTACTGTTGGCACTGCGCCTACTTTATTACTCCGTATGTAATTACTTCAGCATCACAATAATAAGAGCTGGCAATTCGAGTCATCCGGTCGGGTTCGGGTCGATCACATTCGGGTCGGGTCACTGATGAGTCGGGTTAACTCGGTCAAAATTTTTGTGTCGGGCTTGGTCGGGTCGGATCGGGTCAGATTCGGTCAAAATAAAATTCATATTGGTCGGGTTTCGGTCAGAATCGGGTTGGACTCATTGGGATTTTCGGTCAGAATCGGGTCAGTCTCGTTCGGGTTTCGGGTCGGTACTCGGGTCGGTCTCATTCAGGTTTTCAAGTAGAAGCGGGTCTACGTTTGTTTCAAACTTTTAATTGTTTGGGTTGAATCTGTTGAATCATGTTTGTTCGGGACTTCCGGGTAATCAATTTTATTAAATTGAATATGTAATTCATGTTATTTATGTATTTCAAAAAGCATTTTAGTAAAATTAAATATGATTCAATATATAATCTACTCATTGGCTCGTAAGCTCCAATGTTGTTAAAATCTCAATTCGATCCTACGATTCCAACTATCCTACAATCTAAAAATGGAAAAACGATCCCAATCTTTTTTTTGCGATTATAACGATCCTATAAAATGTCTATTATAAGAAATTTCTAATATTTACCCTTTAAATCTAAGAAATTTATAATATATTTAATTAATCTATATTATATTTAGTTTATTTTTAAAATTTTACAATCTTTATGGGTATTTTTTATGATTTAACATAATATTTATCTAGTATTAAACATATTAACTTCATTTTTAAAAAAAATCATCCATGCGGTGGATTTTACGATCCTACGATTCGATTCTAAGGTTCGATCCTTACACCTTTTTACCAATCCGATTTAGAATCCCAATTTTAATAACATTGGTAAGCTCGTTCTATTCATCATTAATTTCATTGAAATTTGGCAATATATTGTTATCAAAATCATACTTGATTCCCTATCTAAAAAATAATTCACGTTATTTGTGTTATTGTGTATTTGTGTCTTTCAAAAAGTAGTTTTCAAATAAAATTATATATGATTCAAGTTATAATACCCTCATTGTACTTATCTTTTATTAGTGAGAAATGAGAATTTTGAATTTAAGTCGATCATTCATAATTCATTACATGAGTAAACGGGTAATGATTTACATCAATCTATATGAATATACTATGAGTTGAAGAATTTTGGAGTTTCGAGTAATCTAGTAAACTGACTCATTTGTGAGTTAACCTAAATACTGATAAAGTAAACAAATTATTGCCTATATGAAAATAACTAAACAAAATTAACTTAATCCTTATATAAAATTTCATCTCCGATTATTCGATGAATTAGAATATTTGATGGATTCGAATATTCAATGCATTTAAAGTATTCCCTTCATCAATCGTCAAATTTTGGAAAATAAGGTAATATAAAATTACAAATACAACTTATAAAGCTATCATATATTCATAATTCATATTCTCGTAAATCTTTTTTTTTTAAACCATATTTAATTATTTATGTTTGATTATTAAGTATTTAAGTAGATGATATAAAATTCGTTATAAAGAAATTATTATCTTTCATGTGTAAATAAAGTTATGATTTTATATTTTATTCATTTCAAGTGATTTGATCGATCATTTTATTTTTGATAATTTTACTTGATCAATGGAATTTTTGTTTTATTTAGAAATAACATTAACTATCAGTAGCTCAGTAATGGATTACAGTAATTTTTTTTGTAATATATATATAGTTGAGAGATGCTTACTGGATTGAGAAGGGTTCGAACTGGAGCAGTTAATGGTACATAAGATTTTCTATTCGAGCGACTATTTTAAACAATCAATTTGTAATCAGAAATTAGGGCTAGGCCGTATTACAAAAATTACCGTATCAACCAATTACCAACTGTACCAACATAAGTTTGTTACCACCAAGTCGGTAACCGATATTAATAATGATATTAATTTTTTTTACATAAATTTAAAATGCTATTAATTTTTTTCCTCTTTTTGACCAATCAATTGGTTTAATTCAAAACATATATCTATATTAGTATTTTTAATTAGTTGTTAATTATTTTCTTCATATATACTCTTACTTTTCTAATCAATATATCTATATACTACTAGAAGAATTTTTTTTAATGATGTTATGTTTTTATTAAATATTTATAAGATGCTTTAATGACAAAATTTTTTAATTTTTACTTTATCAACTCTGCATTTTGTATTTTATACTAACTTTTGTTAATCCTTTATTTAAATTTATAAGTATTAATTTATTAAATTATTAGGATTTAGTTTTAAAAAAATTGCACCATGCTAATAAAGAATTCAAAAGTTCATGTTATTAATAAAGAAGAACAATTTTTTTTTAAAAAAAAGGATATTGAAAATTAAAATTGAAGCGGACAAGGCGGCAAATTGAAAATCCTGGAGGAGGTGAGAGTTATTATACTCTTAAATTTTGAAGTCTGCCTAGAATGAAAACCCTTTTGCTTCCCAATCTACGCGCCCCTACGCGCTCACCCTTTCTTAACCCTGGAGTTTTTAGCCGCCGTCATCTCTCAACCGAGCTTACCGTCATGGCCAGTATGCACCAGCAACCGTTCCCCATCTCGTCGTACCCACCTGCCCTAGATCCTACTGGGTTCCTGCAAGTGTGGCCTACCAATTTCACCATCATCACCTACAAATTCGCTCCTACGGGAGAAAGCCCTAGGCCAGCTAGCACAGAGAAGGTGGTGCCTCCGGATTGGCCCTCAAAGGCTCACCGATGGCCCACTTGCTGGTTTCCCTGGGTCTGCAACCGGGCATTAATGAGATTTGATGGGGTTCGGAGCGTGCCTGATGGTTCGATGTCTCCCTTGATGTGGCTGGCCTGGTTATTCTCCTCGACGTCCCCTCCGCTGCTATGCCTTATCGCCTGCGATGGTGTGCTAATCCCTGTAAGTCTCACTCTCTCCACTCATCTACCAACTTCTTACCCTTTTGCTCACCAACAATCTTACTATTTAAGTAGATCTACCATCTGCGTTTGGGTTATCCGCCCCAACTTGATTCCGAAAGCTATTTCGTATTGTTATCTGCCTCTGGCTTATTTTACTATCATCGTTACTCTCCTGATCATGGAGCCCTCTAAATCTTTTCTCGAAGCCCTCAAAGAAACTCAATCTACTGCTTCTCCCTCATCCCTCACGGCTAATAGCCATGCTGCCCAAACTGAGGCCGATGTCCCCTCGGATATCCATACTCAGATGAAACCCCCCCTCTTCTCGCCTCTCGGTGGAGGATAAAGGGAAAGCTAAAGCCCAGGATGATGAGTCATCCCGGCGTCGGGTTCGTCTCCACCTGTGGCTGATCACTCTGCCTTCTTTGCTAGAATGGCAGACATCAGGGAAAACGCTTTAGTAGCTAATCAACACATCCTTTTTGGCTCTCTGTTTGGAGGCAATATTGAATTTGAAGCTCTTCTGCCTAAGCTGCGGGGGGAGTGGCGTTTCTGTGCTCGGTCCTCGACCATTGTCGATCAAACCTGCGGATGGTTCGAAATCCGTTTTAATAATCTTCCGGACCTGGATCGGGTTTGGGAGAGTCGCCCTTACCACTTTTTTGGTTTCATTCTCGTTCTCCTTCCTTGGTCTCTCACCTTTAGTCCCCTTACTGCTAAGATCACTCATGTGGACATATGGGTTCGTATTCCTAACCTACCTGTTGAATTCATGTGTCGAGAGGCAATCATTGATATCCTTGATCAATTCAAGGTCGGAACCTTTATCCGCCTTGACAAGTTTTTCCATCAGAAAATTCGTGTAAGCTACACCCGCTTTGCTGCTTGTATTTGCCTTGATCGCTTGGTTGGTAGCATTGTTGTCCCTTCGGGCTCTACTGATCCTCTGCACCTTCGGTTGTGGTATGAGGATTTCCCCAATGGCTGTGGGAGTTGTGGTAGCTTTTCTCATGGTTTCGACGACTGCCCGGAGATTGTTGTCAAAAAACCGGTTACCACCATCACGATCCTTCCTCCTGAGGAGGGTATGGGTTCATCCGACGAGGCGGATTGGGTCAATGTTGGGCCTAAAGGGTCTAAGGTGGCGACAACCTATTCTAAGAATAGCCATAAGCCTTACATGTCGGGGTTGAGCTCGGTGCAGGTTACTTTCCTACCTCCTGCTGCTGCCTCCTCTAAAAAGGGAGCTTCTCCCTCAAAGGTTGTCCCTCAGCCCTCTGGTGTCCACCCTGCTCAAGCTGAGGATGGCCTCCCACCTTCTGATGATGACACTCTTGGTTGGACCAGCCGTCCTGATTCGGTGGCTATGCCCGCTGCTCCTCGGCCTGTTGTGATGGCTTCCCCACCTGTGCCCTCTCCTATGATGGATGTTGATTGCCACATTGTTACTGCTACTGAGGATATCATCAACTCTTCCCCTGCGAGGTCTCCCTCCTCGGATTCTCTCACTTCCAGGCGATCCACAGCTTCTTCTCGATCTGTGTCTCACAGGCTGGCTAGACTGGATATTGGCACTCCGGGAATTGCAACCGACTTGGTGGGGAGCAGTGGTCACAACCGCGGTGAAGATTCGGCTTCCTCCGGTCTGAAGAAGCGTAAAACTTAGTTTCCTTATGATAGCACATCATACTAATCTTTTGGTTTGTTTAAATCGTCGCTTTGACTTCGATCAGTTTGTGGTCTATCCTTTTGGGTTTGTTTCCTTTCTGCTTGTTTTCATAGCTTCCTTGGTGGAGTTTGTTATGTTTGTCTTAGCCCCCTTGACCACTCGGGCTGGTGGAGCTCCTAGGCTCCTCCCTGTATGGTGTGCCTCCTATGTTAGGGTCTTCAAGCCCACCTTTCAATTCCTTTTCAATTACTCTATGTATTTTCTTCTTTATTGGTTCTGCATTATTATTTGCTTTGGTTTTACCTATGTTATCCCCTACTCTCGCTACCGTTTGCCTTTTTTGTGCAGGCTTTCTCAGGTTCTAAGCGCCGCTTTAGGGCCTTGGTTGCTCGGGTTAGCTTTGGCTGTGGTTCCTTGGCGTGACTCATACATTCGTTGGGACTCCTCCTACTGCTCCTCCGTGTTCGTGGCCTGCTATCTGAACCCTTGCCCTCTCCTTTTATACTTACAGACAGCCCACAAGCAGAACAATAACAACTCCCATACATGGGCTGCTTACAAAACATAGCCTTACAAGGCTAATCAAGATATGATCCAACAAAGACACTGTACTAACAATACTCAGTTATCAAAATATTTTGACAGATTATGTATTAATATAACTGTTACTTGTAACATGTTACTTCACTTAAAAGCTCATCTATATCTTTACCAGGTCATTCCAAACAACATCACATGTATATTTATTATCTTTCATTCATATAATTGTGGTTCAATTACAGTTTTCCACAGCAGTCTGCATCGAAACAAATGTATTTTAGATCACCAAACAAGGATCTACAGGTTACTTGTGGTGTTCAGAGCCACCCTCTCTATCTGTATAAGCGATACTCACTCAAAAACTCCTTCCGAACATACAAGTTCAAACAGACCAAACAAATCGGTTAATAAATTGCTACAACACATATTCATACTTAAAGTACTAACGGTTACAAATATAATTGGTTTATTATGAATATAAGCTCTTGGAATTGCAGAGGAATTAGGAGAAGGAACTTCTGGATCGACACAGAGCTTTTCTGTAGAAATAATTATATCAATGTTCTCGCTCTCCTCGAGACCAAAACGAATAAACTTCCACCAGAAAATGTGTGGAAAAAATGTGGTTTCAATAATATTACTTTCGATCCAGCGATCGGCTTCTCAGGGGGTATATGTTTGCTATGGAAAGATCTTCCGGGGTCGGTGGGAGACATAAATCTGGTATCTGTTAATCACAGAGTAATTCACTTTGACTATTTTGACAGAAGAGTTAACAAGACGATAGCTTTTCTTGTAATCTATGCTCCACCAAATTATATCTCAAAGGATGCCTTTTGGGAATTTGTCATACAATACGCTTCAACACTACATCACCCGATATGCCTTCTAGGTGACCTTAATGAAATTGCTTCCCCGGACGATAAGCTCGGGGTGTAGTTCCAGGACCCATACGCTTTATACGATTACAAGAGATTAAAAACTCGCTCCAATTATTAGACATCCCATCGCACGGGGGATCGTATACTTGGCAAAGAAAGAAAACAGGTTTGCCAAATAATACATACGCTAAACTTGATCGTTTGCTTGCACAAAATGAAGTCATTTCAAGTTTCGATGGGATTCGGGTGAAAATTCACCCGTTCACCTCATCCGACCATGCTCCGATCTCCATTGACTTTCGATCAACAACACATATCAATCAGAAACCGTTCAGATTTGAATTAGCTTGGACGACTAAACCAGAATTCTCCAACATCGTTAGTCAGGCTTGGAGAATCAATCCGACAGGATCACTTATGTACAAACTAGTAAACAAGACCTCTATGCTGAAGAAACTGGCCAAGCAATGGCATAAAAAAACTTTTCACAACATTCATAAACAAATTTTCGACACCGACGAGAAGATACTAGCACTACAAAATGAATTGATTACGAACGTAAGTTCCACCAAGCTAGCTCTTCATAAGAGATTACTAAATAAAAGAAAACGTTTGCTAGATTTTCAACGACGATACTAGAGCCAAAGAGCTAAAGCGAAGCATCTAACTCTTAATGATACAAACTAAAGATATTTCCACCGAATAGCTACGGCCAAACGTGGTCGGAAAATGATCAAGTCTTTGACAACAGAGTCAGGCATCAACCTATCCGATTACAACCTAATCAGAAACGAGTTTGAAGCTAGCTTCAAAGATCGTTTCAAATCTTCTTACAATCACAATATGAACTTCGAATCGGACCTAACAGTTATAGATAACGAAATCTCCCCTCAGCAAAATCAAATGCTAACAGCTCAAGTAACTAACAGTGAAATTAAGTGCGCACTTTTCGATATCAAGCAGGACAAAGCTCCGGGTCCTGACGGTATGCCCGCAGGGTTTTACCAGACATACTGGAATATAGTAGGGCCCTCGATCATCATGAAATACCCCAAATTATTTTTGGGTTATTTTTTATTTTTATTTAATAAATAATTCTATATTATATCAAACTATAATATATATCTTGTGAATTTGGTCATTTAATAAATTCACCTAAGATATACGGTATGAAATAGAATAATTAAGTTATTCTAAAGAGTATAATATATGATGATTTAATTACATAAATCATCTAATTACTCCTATTATTTAATTTATAAAGATAAATTAAATAATATTTATCCCGATAAAAAGGGGAGAAATCTATCTTTTATCTAACCTAATTGAGTAGTATAGATACACGTTTAATCCTAGCCTTCCACAACCCAAAAATCACATTCGTCATCACCGTCATCTTCCTCTCCTAATTCAACCCATAATTCACCGCCTCCTCCTCTCTCAAACCGATCGGGAGCAGTGAGCAGCCGCCCCGACCACTGCCGAGCCCGCCGTTGACCTGAGTTCGAGCCGCCCTTCACCGCCAAGAATTACTGCAGTGCAGCCTTGCCCGGAGACGCGCCACGAACCAAGCCGTAGCCTCCGCCCTGTTCGTCGCCGCCTCTGATTATCGCCGCTGCCTATCGCCGCCTCCGTCTTCGATTGCTTTGTCACCGCCTCCGATTGCCGCCGCCAATCACGATCCGAGACGCCGCCTCCGATTGTCGTCCTTGCCGCGCCGTTAGCCATCGACGGAGGAGAAAGAGCCACACCGATCGAGTCCTTCGTCCCACTGGTTCTGTACGTGAGTTCAAAGAGGTTTTAATCTCTTTTGGCAAAAATTACAGATATTTCCCCCTTATTTAGTCTATTCTCTTTCTGACCCTAAGTTAATAATTTATTAAGTTAGGCGGTCAATGTTTCTAAACTATTCGATTCTTGCCCGTTTCAGCGACACCAAGAAATCTCGAAGCACCCACGTCGGATCCCGCTCCCCGAGGAATTCATATTGGTATAGATTCTTAACTTTATAGAATTACTTCAATTTCTAATTGAGTTAAGTAAAGTTAATTATATAAAGTACCAATATTAATTAATTCCTTTTCCGTTGGATTCAATAGGTGCTAAAATCTCGTCTTGTTGTCGTCAACCGATCAAAGAAGGTTAAGGCAAGTGATTTCGTTCAACGCCCTTTGCGTGTTTCGTGATTCTTTTGACGTGCCTTTTTAACTCTTCAGTGTCGAATGCGGCCCTGTGGCCAATTTCCTTGCCAGTTTCAATAAATTGCATATTCGTCTGCTTGATGTAATTTATCTCTTTATTCATAAACTGGCATGAGTATAAATTGATGGGCAATTTATTAAATTAATTATAGTGATATGTGAGTTGAATATGTTATTTGTTTACAACTTGAGATAAGTGAAAATTGTCCATTTTCTTCTTCCTAAATTGCATGATATCCTGCTTGTTTCTTTCATGCAAATTAATGTCGTTATTATGATCACCTAGTATGTATTGGTTATGTATGTTAAGTTAAGATATGCACCATGTGATGCTTAGGTATGATAAGTTAAAATGCGCACCACGTGATGCGAGTGACTATAGGTCATTGGCAAGTTTTGCAGTAGAAAGACTTGCAGGTTGTGGTTCGTTAAGCCACCGCCTTACAAGGTTTCATGAAACATCCATCCCGGAATGCATTCTCCGTGGGGTGGTAAAACAACGATCTGATGTAGGTCGGGGTCCATGTAAAAGGCTCGACCGGTACCACGTATTATTATTATTATTATTACTATTATTGTGATTAGTGTGATTATGATTATTATCGATTATTAAATAGGTGATCACTTCAGTTATTATACTCATCTGTTTCGGGTATAATTCATTTTCTTATCTTATAATCGATCATTATGATCATCCGAGTCATGTGTGAATTTTTACCTTCTTATTCAGTTTCCACATAAAATATTCGTGTCTTTTCCTTAACCTATAACATACCGTTTTATGGTCACTGTATGGTTAAAGTCTGAACATTTTCCTATCATTTGCTAGTCTTAATTGTACTAACCATCCTATTTATTGGATGGCTGGTGTCCTTCGTACTCACGAAACACCAGGCCATATTCCACAGGTTTAGTACGAGCAGTGGAGCAGGAGAGAGCTAAAGAGAGGACTATCATCCACGGACTTTTAAACTGCAGTTTCTAAATTTTTAAAGTTTCCGCGGTGCTACGCTGGTTTTAGCTATTTTGGGAGTTTATTTACAATTTATGGTGTTGATATTTTAAGCTATGTTATTTGGATTGGATGTTTCAAACTACGATATTCAATTGACTTTCGCACTCTTTTAATCAACTGTTCGAAGTACCGTCTTGTTTATGGGAGCATGGTGGCATGTCCCTATAAGCCTCAGGTGAATGCAAAGACATTAAAGTCTGCGAATTCACTAGCGCTGTAGCCCTCCCTTGGGATTAGAAAGGGGTGTTACAGAAGGTGGTATCAGAGCTGTAGGTTTTAAAACGTTTTCATTTGGATTTCAAAATGATTTCTAAAGTGAATTTCAAAAAGGCTTTTTATCAAAAATAAGTTCTACTTACAAAAGTAAGCAGTTTTGGAAATGATTTGAAAATACTTGTCCGATAGTCCTGCTCAAGCTCCTGCACCTGCCATAGAGTAATCTTCGAATGTGTATTCTTGTTTCCTCTAAATCTTGCTTTCTTTGATTATCTCACTTGAGCACTGATGACTCCTCGCCCTCCTCGATATATGTCTAACGGTCGCAAGACCTCGGAACTACAGCCACGGAATATGGCAAGAAGCTCATTCGTGAGTGGTACAAGGGACATAACTTGGGAATTCCTCGATTCTATAGCAAGGAAAAGGCAGTAAGGGAAAAGAAAGCCATGCTAACTCCTCTGGACGACAATAGGAGGAAGTACCTCCATAACCTCATTCGAGTGTATGGCTTGGGACCATCCCAAAACCTCAGTGAGGAGGAGCCCAAGAAGAGATCCTTTTTGAAAATCCTATTGATGAAAAAGCATACCAGGCTTGCGGGCAAGAAGAGCGAGGCAGAGGCTCTGCGTGAGGGAGGCCGAGGAAACATACAAGAATAAGGAGTGGATTATGGATAAGCTGGAGGAAACTCTGTGATCGTGCTATGGATGAGATGAAAGAGATATGTGAGCATGCTGAGTCGAAGAGAGATGCAGCATCACAAAAGCATAGCTCCGAAGTAGACAAACTCGTCGAGCTGTATGTCTTTACAGAAGATGACGAGGATTAAGATCTCATCAGAAGCAGCACAGGCCGTAGTAGTACCAGCAGAATACCCAGATTCCTGCAGGTTCATAGTCGACTGTGAACAAAGGGTAGAATGTCGCCGGGCCATTTCAGAAGGGTGCGCGACTATATGAGATGTGTACGTTGGACGACACTATTTCTCCTATGGCCCAAGTTATTATCTATCTCCGGGCTGAGCCAATTAATATTCTTTTTATCCAGGTGCTTCTCATTCTTTTCTAGCCGAGCAAACTGTTGAAAGACTCGGATTAGACTCTGTGACTCTAGATGATTCTTTTATTATGAAATTCCCTAATTGGGATAGAGTTCGAGGTAGGAAAATGTTATTCCACTTCCCCATCGTGATAGGTGGCGATGAGTACTTTGCCGATTTTGTTCTGCTTCCGATCCTTCCTCAGGACATCATCCTCGGCATGGATTGACTTACTCGCCAAGGTGCAATCATTGATTGTGGTCGGAGAATCGTGACCCTCTCGCCGGACGGTAAGGTTGTGTGCAGATTTCGTGGGCGCATCCCCGAGGAGGATGGCCGTGTTATTAATGTGATGCAGGCAGCCAATTTGTTACGTCAAGGGTGTGCTGGATTTTTATGTTATCTGCAGGATCAGCCGTCCGAACCGGTCCCTATCTCCGATATTCTTGTAGTTCGGGATTTCCCTGATGTCTTTCCCGACGAGATTCCTCGTTTACCTCCAAAGCGGTTCATTGAGTTCACCATCGACTTAGAGCCAGGAACCGCTCCTATTTCCAAAGCCCCGTATCGCATGGCTCCCGTGGAGATGCAAGAATTAAAGAGTCAGCTTGAAGAGTTGTTAGAGAAGGGTTATATTCAACCCAGTGCTTCACCTTGGGGCACTCCCATGCTGTTTGTGAAGAAGAAAGACGGCTCTTTCCGTCTGTGTATCGATTATCGGGAGCTGAACAAGGTGACGATCAAGAACAAGTATCCACTGCCACGCATCGATGACTTGTTGGATCAGCTTCAGGGAGCAAAGGTATTCTCCGAGATTGACCTTTGATCTGGTTACCATCAGCTCTGAGTTCGTGACGAGGATACCTTAAAGACTCCTTTCAGGACACGTTTTGGGCACTATGAGTTCGTGTTGATGCCCTTTGGATTAACAAATGCCCCAGCAGTCTTTATGGATCTGATGAACCATTGCCTTCACCAATATTTGGACAAGTTCGTCATTGTCTTCATCGACGACATCTTGATCTACTCACCGAGTGAAGAGGCTCACTCTAAACACTTAGAGAACTATTTTGATGACACGGCGAGAGCATCAGTTGTACGCAAAGCTGTTCAAGTGTGACTTTTGGATAAAGCAGGTGACATTCCTAGGCCACTTCATCTCAGAAAAAGGGGTGATGGTTGACCCCCAGAAGATAGCAGCTGTAGCGAAGTGGAATCCGCCGAAGAACGTCAAGGAGATCCGTAGTTTTGGTGGGACTAGCAGGTTACTACAAGAGGTTCGTGGAAGGTTTTTCTAAATTGGCCCAACCACTGACCTTACTCCTGCGTAAATCCCAGAAATTCGTCTGGAATGACAAGTGCGAAGCAAGCTTCCAGGAGCTCAAGAAGCGGTTGACCACAACACCTATTCTGGCACTTCCTAAGGAGTAAGGGGATTATGTGATTTACAGCGATGCTTCCAAGCAAGGTCTGGGTTGTGTATTGATGCAAGATGGGAAGGTGATAGCCTATGCATCACGACAGTTGAAGTCGTATGAGGAGAACTACCCAGTGCATGATTTGGAACTAGCTGCTGTGGTATTTGCTCTGAAAATCTGAGGCCATTATCTGTACGGAGTTCGTTGCCAGATATACACCGATCACAAGAGTCTCAAGTATCTGTTCACCCAGAAGGAGTTGAACATGAGACAGAGACGCTGGCTAGAGCTGATCAAGGATTATGACATTGAGCTTCCCAATCATCCTGGAAAGGCTAATGTCGTAGCCGATGCTCTGAGCAGCAAATCTCAGCACGAGGCTATCATTATCTGTTTGACAGCAAGTCCTGATCTACAGAGGGATCTGCTCAAGTTAGAGGTTGATGTTTGGTTTGAAAGGAACCGAGGACAGTTGTGTATGGTGGAGATTCAGTCAGATTTATTAGCAGAGATAAAGGCAAAGCAGACAGAGGATGTTGTGTTACTGCAGATCACCATTGACTTCTTCGAGGGTAAAGCTCCGAGCTTTGTCGTGAGGGATGATGGATCCTTATGGTTTGGGAATCGCATCTGCGTCCCCAATGTCCCTGAGATCCGATAGATCATCCTTCAGGAAGCTCATGCATCCGGCTATTCGGTGCATCCTAGAGCTAGTAAGATGTATAAGGATCTGAGACAAAACTACTGGTGGTTTGGTATGAAGAATGAAGTGACCGAGCACATGGCCAGATGCTTGGTATGTCAGCAGGTCAAGATTGAGCACCAGAGACCTGGTGCGAAGCTCCAACCACTTTCTGTGCCCACATGGAAGTGGGAGTAGATCTCGATGGATTTTGTTATGGGGCTCCCTAAGAGTCAGAGGCAGAAGAATGCCATTTGGGTGATTGTTGATCGACTCACCAAATATGCACACTTCATTGCTATTCGATCTAACTGGAAGTCGGCAAAGCTAGCAGAATCGTACCTTCAGCACATAGTCCGCCTTCACGGTGTTCCGCCGTCCATCATCTCCGATCGTGATGGACGGTTCATCTCAAAGTTCTGGAATAAGCTACATGAGGGACTTGGCACTCAGCTCAACTTCAGTATTGCTTTTCATCCTTAGACAGATGGTCAGTCAGAGAGGATCATCCAGACACTGGAGGATATGCTAAGAGCATGTGTCCTGGATAGGCCGACAAATTGGAAGACCAGTTTGAGTCTGATTGAGTTCACCTACAACCACAACTGACAATCATCCATAAAGATGGCTCCTTTTGAAGCCCTCTATGGACGGAAGTGTTGATCGCCAGTGTGTTGGGATGATGCAATTGATGTTATCCATATAGGTCTGGAGATGTTAAAGAAGACAGCTGAAGAAGTCGCTATGATCAGGCAACGAATGTTGACCACTCAGGTTCGCCAGAAGTCTTATGCTGACCCTAGGCGTAGAGAGGTCAACTTTGAGGTGGGCGACAAGGTGTTCGTGAAAGTGTCACCCACGAAGGGAGTCTTCCGGTTCAGAAAGGGAGGGAAGTTGAACCCTTGATATGTCGGGCCATTTGAGATTCTGCAGCGTGTAGGCAATGTTGCCTACCGTCTTGCTCTACCTCCGTCAGCTCATCCAGTACATGACGTCTTCCATGTAACACTGCTAAGGAAGTACGTGCCTGACCCGACCCACATCTTGAGCTAGGTGGACATTGAGGTCCGCCCCACCGAAACCTATGAGGAAGAACCGGTGCGGATTCTAGAGCGACGAGATAAGCAATTTCGCACCAAGGTAGTTCCGCTCGTCAAGGTGCTTTGGTCAAAGCAAGGGACTGAGGAGATGACTTGGGAAACTGAGGAAAAAATGCGGAAATGCTTTCCTCAGTTGTTTTCTACTTAGCGCGAGTCGAATAGTGATTTAATTACTGCATTTATTCGGATATCAATAAATAAGGAAGCTTGTCAGAGACCTTGTGTGATAGTTCCTTTGGTTAATGTTTTGGATTCATCTTTACAACCTTACAGGTTCAAGTCAAAGTGGGGAATTGGTGTGCGAATTGGCAATATTCTAACGTTGAATACCATATAAGCTATGAACACTTCCCTATTAATATTCCTTTCATTTTATATAGTCGGCTCTAGTATGTTGATACTTCTGTTTCCATACCAAGCTGGGCAACCTGTGTTTTTATAGACATCGAAAAAGAGTCGGGAAGTGCTCCCTATAGACTCTAGAAAGCCTCATCTGTTTCACTTCTGTATAAGCAGGAATAATACCTGTATGTGAAATCAGTGATTAATGATCGATATGTTATACGTAAGGTTCTTCAGGAGGATAATTAGTAAATTTTTAGGTAGGTAGGTTCACTTTTCCTAAATCTTGATAGTATTAAACGATCATGGGTTATATATCTCATCTTTCCTTTCCATGATCGAGCAACCGAACTCTCATTGGTAAAAAGCTTGGGAATAATAATTGTAAATATAGATATACGCGATTTATGGTTATGAACAAGACAAGGACGCAAGGACGCATGTGCTTAAGAACCGAACAACGTTCATGACAATAAACCAGAAGACGAAGACCCACAACTCATCTCATATGAATGAGGCTGACTAGTTTTGTCATAATGGTTGCCTTCAAAGCCACCCGGGTCATTTGGCAACCTAGAAAAGGAAGCCAGATGGGGCTGAGATGAAAGCCAATGACAAGCTAGGTAACCCCGTTTCTTATGGGATGCGAGTTCACTTATCTTGAGCAACGAGAGTGAATATCAAAAGATGTCTTTCAAAATTTTATTATCCTTATTTTAGATACTCATAACTATAGAGATACACTGTTTTCATATGATTAAAAATTTTAAAGCTTTACCACTGGGGAGTTCGGAAAGCAATGAGTTACTTTAGATGTAATTCTCATCGCTCACGTATTCGATTAGTACATTAAGCGAAGTATGCTTAAATTCTAACTATTCGAGAACCATTGTTAGATACACCTAGCTCTGCTTTGATCAATCTATATCCTCTCATCTATTTCGAGGTTACTATCCTATCTTCAATTCATTTCTCATTTCTTTTCTAAGTTCCGAGACGAAACTTATTTTTAGTGGGGATGTATGAAATACCCCAAATTATTTTTGGGTTATTTTTTATTTTTATTTAATTAAATAATTCTATATTATATCAAACTATAGTATATATCTTGTGAATTTGGTCATTTAATAAATTCACCTAAGATATACGGTATGAAATAGAATAATTAAGTTATTCTAAAGAGTATAATATATGATGGATTTAATTACATAAATCATCTAATTACTCCTATTATTTAATTTATAAAGATAAATTAAATAATATTTATCCGATAAAAAGGGGAAAAATCTATCTTTTATCTAACCTAATTGAGTAGTATAGATACACGTTTAATCCTAGCATTCCACAACCCAAAAATAACATCCGCCATCACCGTCATCTTCCTCTCCTAATTCAACCCACAATTCACCGCCTCCTTCTCTCTCAAACCGATCGGGAGCAGTAAGCAGCCGCCCCGACCACTGCCGAGCCCGCCGTTGACCTGAGTTCGAGCTGCCCTTCACCGCCAAGAATTACTGCAGTGCAGCCTTGCCCGGAGACGCGCCACGAACCAAGTCGTAGCCTCTGCCCCGTTCGTCGCCGCCTCTGATTATCGCCGCTGCCCATCGCCGCCTCCGTCTTCGATTGCTTTGTCACCGCCTCCGACTGCCGCCGCCAATCACGATCCGAGACGCCGCCTCCGATCGTCGTCCTTGCCGCGCCGTTAGCCATCGACGGAGGAGGAAGAGCCACACCAATCGAGTCCTTCGTCCCACTGGTTCTGTACGTGAGTTCAAAGAGGTTTTAATCTCTTTTGGCAAAAATTACAGATATTTCCCCCTTATTTAGTCTATTCTCATTTCTGACCCTAAGTTAATAATTTATTAAGTTAGGCGGTCAATGTTTCTAAACTATTCGATTCTTGCCCGTTTCAGCGACACCAAGAAATCTCGAAGCACCCACGTCGGATCCCGCTCCCCGAGGAATTCATATTGGTATAGATTCTTAACTTTATAGAATTAATTCAATTTCTAATTGAGTAAGTAAAGTTAATTATATAAAGTATCAATATTAATTAATTCCTTTTCCGTTGGATTCAATAGGTGCTAAAATCTCGTCTTGTTGTCGTCAACCGATCAAAGAAGGTTAAGGCAAGTGATTTCGTTCAACGCCCTTTGCGTGTTTCGTGATTCTTTTGACGTGCCTTTTTAACTCTTCAGTGTCGAATGCGGCCCTGTGGCCAATTTCCTTGCCAGTTTCAATAAATTGCATATTCGTCTGCTTGATGTAATTTATCTCTTTATTCATAAACTGGCATGAGTATAAATTGATGGGCAATTTATTAAATTAATTATAGTGAAATGTGAGTTGAATATGTTATTTGTTTACAACTTGAGATAAGTGAAAATTGCCCATTTTCTTCTTCCTAAATTGCATGATATCCTACTTGTTTCTTTCATGCAAATTAATAGCATGCGGTATTAAGATCCTTGAAATATATGTGCTTGCACGTCCTTGTTGGTTTAATGTCGTTATTATGATCACCTATTATGAATTGGTTATGTATGTTAAGTTAAGATATGCACCATGTGATGCTTAGGTATGATAAGTTAAAATGCGCACCACGTGATGCGAGTGACTATAGGTCATTGGCAAGTTTTGCAGTAGAAAGACTTGCAGGTTGTGGTTCGTTAAGCCACCGCCTTACAAGGTTTCATGAAACATCCATCCCGGAATGCATTCTCTGCGGGGTGGTAAAACAACGATCTGATGTAGGTCGGGGTCCATGTAAAAGGCTCGACCAGTACCGCGTAGTATTATTATTATTACTATTATTGTGATTAGTGTGATTATGATTATTATCGATTATTAAATAGGTGATCACTTCAGTTATTATACTCATCTGTTTCGGGTATAATTCATTTTCTTATCTTATAATCGATCATTATGATCATCCGAGTCATGTGTGAATTTTTACCTTCTTATTCAGTTTCCACATTAAATATTCGTGTCTTTCCCTTAACCTATGACATACCGTTTTATGGTCACTGTATGGTTAAAGTCTGAACATTTTCCTATCATTTGCTAGTCTTAATTGTACTAACCATTCTATTTATTGGATGGCTGGTGTCCTTCGTACTCACGAAACACCAGGCCATATTCCACAGGTTTAGTACGAGCAGTGGAGCAGGAGAGAGCTAAAGAGAGGACTATCATCCACGGACTTTTAAACTGCAGTTTCTAAATTTTTAAAGTTTCCGCGGTGCTACGCTGGTTTTAGCTATTTTGGGAGTTTATTTACAATTTATGGTGTTGATATTTTAAGCTATGTTATTTGGATTGGATGTTTCAAACTACGATATTCAATTGACTTCCGCACTCTTTTAATCAACTGTTCGAAGTACCGTCTTGTTTATGGGAGCATGGTGGCATGTCCCTATAAGCCTCAGGTGAATGCAAAGACATTAAAGTCTGCGAATTCACTGGCGCTGTAACCCTCCCTTGGGATTAGAAAGGGGTGTTACACATCAAAGCTGTTAAGGCTTTCTTCTCGAGTGGCGAAATGTTGAGACAAGTAAATCACACATTCATAACTCTGTTACAAAAATGAGATAACCCGGAAATAGTTCACCATTATAGGCCAATAAGCCTGTGTTCTACAGTTTATAAGATTATCTCTAAGATATTAACAACAAGGCTCTCCAACCTTTTTGATTCTCTTATTCACCCCCTACAGAGTGCTTTCACTAAGGGTAGGTGCATTCAGGACAATGTGCTTATCGCCCATGAGATATTCCATTCTTTTAGGCTTTCAAAAGCAAAAGACGGATACATGGTTGTTAAACTTGATATGGAAAAGGCTTACGACCGTGTAGAATGGCCTTTCCTGTTCTCTGTCCTTACCTGATTCGACTTCTCAGCCAAATTTGTTCTTTGGATCAAAGAATGTGTGCAGACCGTCTCTTATTCAGTTATCGTAAATGATGAACCCTCTACTCCCTTTGTTCCTTCCAGAGGACTAAGACAGGGAGATCCGTTATCTCCGTTTCTGTTCATCCTAACTGCCGAGGTACTAGCAAGAACTCTCCAACGAACTTCGATAGTACAAAAGGACATTGGGTTCACTGTGGGGCGCGGAGGAATTAAGATTCCTTTCTTGGCCTTTGCGGACGATATTATGTTGTTCGGTAAAGCTAACCATGCGATTTGCAACAATATCTCATTTATCATCCAACGTTTTTGCGCGATCTCAGGACAAAAGGTTAACTTACATAAATCAAGCGTACAATTCTCTCCAAATACTTCTGCTTCTACAATCCAAACGGTTGTTACAACGTTAAGTATACCCCAATCAAATAATCTGGAAAAATACCTAGGATGCCCCATCATCAATGGCAGAGTTAATACTGATACTTTCACAGATATCATTGTCAAGACCAAACAACAACTGTCAAAGTGGAAAGCTTCGTCTCTCTCTGCAGAAGGCAGGAAAGTTCTCATTATGTCAAACTTGAGTGCCCAACCCCTCTACATTATGCAAGCTTTTATTTTACCTACGTCTATTCTTCATGAGCTGGACAAAATCTATAGACAGTTTTTTTGGAACAGACACGGAAAATACACACCACTTATCAGCTGGGATAGAATTTGCGCTGACACCCGTACGGGGGGTCTAGGGATACACAAAGCCGAAACAATGAATATTGCCCTTCAAATGAAATTACTATGGAAAATTATGGCTCAACCGGATAATATCTGGGTCCGGGTTGTTAAGGCCAAATATCTTAAAGAAGACACACTCTTACATTATATCAGGAAAGGTAACTCTTCTTGGCAATGGGCAAAACTTATGAACATCAAACCTGAATTCAAAAGGGGCCTCAATTGGTCGATAGGAAATGGGCGGTCGGTTAGCTTCTGGGAGGATAACTGGGCGCTCAAATTTCCCCTAATTAAGTCTGCTATTCGTAGGCCAGATACGGAGGTCCTAAATTGGAAAGTGGAACGCTTCATTACACCTGACAGGGAGTGGGATCACAGCAAACTGAATAACGATCTCATAGGTCTACTTGACTAAGATACTATAGCTTCTATAGGAGCGATCAATTTACCTAAACATCAGTTCCAGGACCGCCTTTACTGGGGTCCGAGTACAAACGGTTGGTTCTCCACTAGCTCCGCTACCAAACTTCCCTCCCATCACCTAGATGACTCCCGGTTCGGCTGTCACTTTATTTGGAAACTAGATATTCCGTACAAAATTCGACATTTCCTTTGGAAAATAGCCACGAACAGCCTTCCTTCCTCAGATAGACTTCAACGTTCCCATGTCTCGGTCCCTTCTGGGTGCCATTTCTGTAATTCTGTTACTGAGTCCACCACTCATCTGCTTTTAAATTGCAATATGACTAGGACTGTCCTCCAAGCAGTGAGTATCAAACATCCCACAACTAACAACGCTCAAACGGCTAATAAACCACATGAACTGCTGTACGAGATTTACCAAGAACAAGGGAAGACAAAATTCTGTAAGTTAGCTACGGCTTGGTGGGCCATTTGGTACTTCCGCAATCAGCTGGCCTTCCAGCATATCCCTAACGTATCGGCAGAAAAAATTGTTTTATTTTACAACACTAATAAAACCATTTGGACTACTAGCTCAAACTTCCTGGACGACGTACGTAAGCCTAATATGCCTCGTCCGAGGGTTTCAAGCGGTAATCTACAGATTGCTCACACGGAAATAAGAAACCGCTCTAAAGGATGGATTAAGCCTCTGCAGGGTCATTTCAAACTGAACTTTGATGGCTCGTATAAATAAACGCAGTCGGGTGCTTTCGGTTTCATTATCCGTGACCATAACGGCAATGTCGTAGCCCTTGGCAAGGGTCTTTGCTCCAATACATCTGCGATTTACTATGAGGCCATGGGACTACATATGGGAGTCATAAAAGCCATTGACCTGGGAATTGATAATTTACTAATCGAGGGTGACTGTTTAGTCATTATTAATACTCTGTTGGGGAACTGGTCGACACCTTGGTCTATTGAGTTACTGATGGTGGATACTTTGACATTCATTCGCTCTCTATCTAATGTTGCTATTCGTCATATTTACAGGGAATCGAACGCTGTTGCAGATCGGATTGCGCATCTGGCTTACAGCTCCCCTGCCGATGATAGTTTCAGCAATGATCCAGAACTCAGAGTTCTCATTCGTTCGGATGCGCTAGGAAAGAAGCCGAGTCGTCGGCGTCTGACCTAATCCTTATCTTGCTTCCAAAAAAAAAATCCTGGAGGCGGCAAGCAACGAAAACTAAATTGAAAGGCGCCAAGATTGGAAAATTTAGGATTTATGTTTTTATTAAAAACTTCCAAGATTGGAGGCGGCAAGCAATGAAAAAAAAATTGAAAATGAAATTAAAGTGGCAAATTGAAGAGGCTAGATTGAAAATTAAATTGGAGTTCTTGCAACATATACTTTTAATTAAAAAATAGTTATTCAAGTATATTTTGGTCGGACTGGGAGTCGGGTTGGTTGGGAGTCAGGTCGGGTTGGAAATCGGTCTGGTTGGAATTTGGGTCGGGTCTGGTTTGATTCGGATCCGGGTTGAGTCGGGTTTGTCTGTATTCGGGTCACTTCGGGTTTCGGGTCAATATCGGTCGGGCTCGGTTTCGGGTTCGAGTTATGCACAACGCTAAATTTTCGGATTCGGTCGGGTTTCGGTTCGGGTGAAACGGTCGGGTTTCTCGGGTCGGGCCAGATCTTGCCAGCTCTCACATCCAATCCAACTTGTGCGAGGCGACTCGGACAGCCTGAGATGGTATGTACAAGATGACTCCGTGATTGAAAATGAGTTTTCTAAAGGTTCGTCTTCACTCACTGTCTATCGGGATTCATGATGCATCGCTGGTCAACGGTGTTGTTTCTTGACGGTGATTGGTTTCATCCGTAGTCTACGTCCCCAACTTATTAGATTTAGGTTTGACTAATTTAGTCTTTGTAGGGTTTATCTTTTCGATTTTCGATTGCATATTTTGACGGTCGTCTGTTTGTCGATTTGTCGGTCATCGAGATTCAGATATATTGAATCTCAAATTCTTACTTAATAAAATAATTTTTTTATAAAAACGACTTGTACGTCATAAGTACGTGGAGTATTCTTTTTCTAATTATACATAGTCTCCAACATTTTTTTAATTTTTTTAAAATGAAAAACAAAATATATATTTTAAAAATTATTTTTGTTTTAATTCTATCAGTTTTTTCATTTTATAGATTTTAAAAATTACTTAATTTTAGAGAATGAGATGAGAAATCTATAATGCTAAAAAAACTTATCTTAACACTCATCATCCCTGAAGGTTCGATAATATAAAACAAGGTAATATAGAAATACTCTAGAAGGGGGGTTGAATAGAGTATGCCCTTTTTTTTTTGCAGAAAGTCTCAAGACTTTTGGAGCTCGTATAAAACCCTTTGAGATTAAACCTGAATCACAAAGTTAGACAATCGAACCAAGTGCGGAAATAAGGTAAAGCAATAGATAAAGGACACGAGTAATTGTTTACGAGGTTCGGCACGAACTTGGCCTACGTCCCCGCCTAGGGTTCTTCCACAACCCTAGGATTCAAAAGGCTTTATTGATTCGCAAAGCTTAGGATCCTAATAGCTCACCGAGAAGCCTCTCTCCTATACAATTGCAATCTAGTCAACTCACGTTCCCTTGGAGTCCTAGACCAATCTAGAAGAGCCCCACCTCTCTCAGCTATCTAGTACAATCCTCTTACTCTCACAAATCAATAGCCTAGTGCTTACTTCCCGAGTTACAAACTCTCGAGTAACACTATAAATGAATATATCCTATAAGCTCACAGTGTAACTCTCAAAGGCTTTGAAATGAAATAACAAACTCTTGAGCGCTAGCAGAGAGTACACTTGGAAGACAGATCTCGCTTGAATAAATGAAAGATTGTGTTCAACCAGTATCTCCTGTCTTCTTCTTCTTTTCCTTTATATAGAAGCAACATGGCGCCTAAGGATCTTCAACAACGGCTAGTTCGGATCATGGCGCGCCCAAGGATCTTCTATTTTTGGACACTTCGAAGACATGATCTCTCCAATTTGGATCTCCTCAATATGCACCATAAGGAAAGAAGTAATTCGAATAATACTTCCTGAAAGGTTAGTTAGGCATGTAATATAATGGAAGTATATAATATTAAATAATATTCGGACATAATAATATATAGAACAGGTTTTGTATTTCATCAATACTGTTAAAGCTCCAAGACCTTTGACACAGACAAACTGTCAAAGCCTTTGAAACTTTATTCCGATTTTCATCAAGGGAGGGAGTTATCAATCCCTGCTACTTCAAACAAGATCCTCTACAATATTAATTTTCCTCCTCCACTCCCTATAACATCAAATTATTTTTATATTTATTTAATCTTAAAAATATTTAAAAAAAATTGTATTTATATCTCTAGCATCTATTTTTATATATTTTAAAAAATCATATTTTAAAATTTTTATTAATTATATTATGTAAAATATTGCCTTTTTAATTTTTTAAAATAAAATTTTATAAATATATAAAACTAGATGTTAATAATATAAATATAATTTTTTTTAAGATTCAATAAATATAAAAATAATTTAATATTGTAGAAAGTGGAGCAGGGGCTGTCGTATAAGATTTGGACTGCTACTACTTCTTCCCTTTATGAAAACATGATCTTTTAAAGATTTATATATATGTATTAGTAGGAAATTATTAAAAAAAACATATACTACCTCCGATCCAAAATACATGTCGTTTGACTTTTTAGCACGTATTTTAAGGAGCTAAAAACTATATAATATATTAAATTTTTTTATTATTATTTTTTTACAATTTAATAACTTATTACCAACAAATATTAAGTTGTAAAAAAATAATTTAAAAAAAGTTGATATTTTATATAGTTTTTAGCTTCTTAAAATACGTGTTGAAAAGTCAAACGACATGTATTTTGGATCGGAGGGAGTATAGTTTTTATGTTTTAAAAAAACATATTCCCTCCGTCTCAAAATACATGTTTTTTTATCCCATGTAATTTTGTCAAAAATATATGTCTTTTTAGATTTAATCATTACATTTAACCTACTTTTTACATCTAATCATTACTCTAATTTTTACATCACCCCTACTCTCTTCCTTACAAATTGAAAAAAAAATACTCTAATACCAAAGTCTAATCTTTACACTTAACCTACTTTTTACATCTAATCATTACACTTAACCTACTTCTTAATTCCTGTGTTTAGTCTTAAAAAGACATGTATTTTGAGACTGAGGGAGTATATTAGTAGGAAACATATATACACAAATATTAAACAAAACGTTTTATTCAGTAAAGGGAGTACTAAATACGGAGTATTTGTCAAAAATTTGACTAATCTGATAAAAAAATTTATTTATAAACAGATATTTAGACTCGTTACAACAAGAGACTGAGAGAGAGTATTTGAACTAATAATCAATTGCTCCCTTTATTATGTTTCTTTAATTTTCGACATGTATTTTTAATAAGGTAAAAACTTTATAAAATATTATTTTTTAATATTTTTTTATAATTATATATTTATTAGTAATAAATATAAAATTATTTTTTAAAAAATAATTAAAAATAATATTTCATATAATTTTTATCTCATTAAAAAGTATGCACATACGTAATACTCCGTAGTTGGTAAAACTAGCCATTAATTTATGTGATGGTTTTGTTAGCCAGCATACGAAATGTAGATAAGGTTTGAAGTTCAAATAGAAGCTTCCACAAAGTAGGCGTACTGTCCAATTGGTTGAGCACGCACTTTATTCGTCATAAATAAATGCATTACAATATTAATGGAGTCGCTTGTGAGTGTGAGGGTCAACCTTTAAATAGGTCACAAAGTATCCGATCGATATATAGCGACTGAGTCGATCGAACTGGACTAAAGATCAAAAAAATAATAATAATAAATAAAATGCATTACAATTTACAAGTTTTCCCTTGTCAACAATATGTATTGTTGCAGCGCGCTTACCCAAAAAAAATGTGTATTGTTGCAATTTTCTTTTCTGTCGATTATATAATCTTATCACCGCTTTATAATTAATTTTAATATTTATGCAGTTTTTTTAAAGTTTATAAAAATTATATAAAATTTTAATTTTAATTTTTTTTATATAATTTCATGTAATAATAACGAATATTAAATTATAAACAGATTTATATTTTTAATTTTTATCTTGATAAGAAAACGTACATAAATAATAAAAGTTATATAAAAAATGAAGAAATTACTCCTCTTGGTAATAAATGTTTGTTAATTTTGATTAATAATAAAATATTTGATACTCCCTCTTACTCGCAATTTAAATAGTTAGACTTTTCAATATGTCTTTTAAGAAATTGATTAATATAAAATGTTAATTTTTTATAATTTTATATTTATTAATATATATGACATTATTTAAAAATTTATAAAATGATATTTTTCAGAGTTTTTAGATTTTTAATACGTGTTAAAAAGTAAAGTGAGATAATTTTAAGACGAGTGTAGTATTTTAGAATGTTGTGAATTTGGGAAATTTTTTTTACTAAATTGAATTTTTATTTTTCATTACGTTTCTCTTTTCACCTATTGAGTATGAAGTAGACTGATAATTGACTCATATTGTATAAAAAGTTGATAGTTCTATTAGTTTTGTATACTTATTTGCTTTATTAAAAATTATGGCAACCAATCGCAAGTTGGTGTAGTGGTTGTGGGGCTACATCTCATGCCAAGAGGTTTGAAGTTCGAATCCCCTTGGAAACATGGAGTCGCTTGTGAGTGGGAGGGTCAACCCCTTAAATGGATCACACAGTACCCGATCCAGATGTAGAGCGACTGAGTCGATCGAACTGGATTAAGATAAAAAAAAATTATGGCAAATGCTAAAATATCAAATATTGATTATTAGAGGGAAGGGGAGTCTTATCGACTTATCGTATCCCTCCGTCTCATAAAACTTATTTGACTTTTTGACAAGTTATTAAAAAGTTAAAAACTCTATAAAATATCAAATTTTCAAATAATTTTTTTAATAATTTTATAGATAATTTTATTAAGTATGAAATTATTTTTATAAATTAATAAAATTATTGATATTTTATATAGTTTTAATCATTATTAAAAAAATGTGACAAAAGTAATTAAAAAGTGTGTAATGTATGGCGCATCTAGCCATAAACGCTCTCTTTTTTAGATGCGCCGCCACCGGGTCCTTCACCATATTTGCCGCAGTCATGACCTTATCGCCACCACTTCTTGCATCCTCTCGGGGATTGCTGCAACCATTAACCACCGATTCGAACCTTTGTATGCTTCTTAGCCTCGTCCAACAGACCTCCGGTGCTACACCACCGCCTTGCCTTCCATCGGAGACTGCCTCTTCCGCTTTCCTCTGTTCCCGCTGACTCAACCGTCGTCTTCGACCCTTGGACCTCTCTCGGCTCTTCAGTCGGGGGTTTCTCTCTCTTTTGTGAAGCGTTTGCCGCCGTCAAGGCCTTCCCTTCCACGGTGCCGCCTCACCTTCATCGGGCTTCGTTCGCTTCACAACCAGAGCCTTTGGATTCCCACTTCCGGTCACCACCTTTATTGACCTCTTGCCTGTGCAAACCACAGTCTGTCCGTGCTCCACCTTCCCCGGTCCGAGTCGCCTCTATTCCGCCTGTTATGGGCGCTGCCGTTCAGGCCTGTTACTGTCGGCGGTCCTCCACCATCCGGTTTCGATGCTTCCACCCTGTTTTCGACTTCACTGGCTCCGACCTTGGTTCTATTGTTGGTTTCGTCTCTCGGCGGCTTCAAGTCTTCATCGTTGTGTTGCCCTTCTGAAGGGAAAAAAAAAGAAAAAGAAAAAATATGGTTTGTGAGTCGTATGGATTCTTTTGCTAATTGTTTTCCGGCCTTTTAGCCTGTTTATTGTTGTTGTTTATTTATTCTTGTCCCATCTTATATGTTTCCTCTATTTTGGTTTATCCTTGTGGTAACCTCTTACAATCTTGTTATCGTCCTTGAGGGTGTGAGATGGGTTTTTGGGATTTGTTGTGGCAACGGTTTGGCTAGAGTGTTGGTCTGCGGTTGGTGTACTTTGCCTTTCTTGCTGTGATACAGGTTTCATGTGAACGATGACTGATTTGTCAATCTAGTAGACGTCGTGGAATTGCGATTGATACCTGTTGATTCTGTTAGAGTCCAAGTTGAGGTATCCGCTAGTGATCCCCAGAGTTCTCTGTGTGCGTCTTCCGTTTGGCTAGTCGGTTCGTTGGTTCTGCTAGCTTGTTGTTTCTGTGTAGGATGACTTGTACTTTATTTCTGCATTTTTCTTTCCGTTATTTGCTTCTTGTTTTTTCCATTCAGTCATTTGCTTCTGTTATTTGCTTCTTGTTGTACATGATGGTTAGTCCATCTTCCGACTTGTTCGGGCTCTCGTTTTCTCTATGCTTGTCTAGATAATCGAATTTCTTTAAATGTATGTAATGTACTAATGTACGTACTTTTCAGTTTTCCCAATTAGTGCAATTCCTCTACTGTGTACGGTTCTCAGATAGCTGAAACCTTTGTGCTGGATCCGAGTATTTTACATAGGCCCATTCATCATTATGGGCCCACAATGGGATTGGCTTTGCTATCTCGTTTAGGCCCATAGGATAAACCACCAATAAAGGAAGCAATCAGGTAAAACCAACGTGGATGATCGGGAAGACTTGGGAGTTGGGATGAACTATATGTGTGACGAAAATATAGGATAGTAAGAGCTAACGCAACATTTCATCGTAAAGGAAACGGATAACTAAAATCCTTAAGAGAGGAAGAGAGGAAGTGATTAGTTTTAACAAAATATGGATTATAGACCGTTCTCATCACCCAAATGAGAAATCTTTAAAAATCACCAATACTATCACAATTTTATATAGAAACTAGTTTTATTATTCGCCCGTTGTGTGATTTTTTAATAAATTTTATTATATAAAACATTTTTGAATTCATATAAATTACTACTCTATATAAAATAAAGGCCAGTAAGATTTAAAAAAAATTATGAAGGCCAGTAAGATTTTAAATATAACTATCTTAAATTAAGAATTATTTATTTATTTATTTATTTATTTATTTGTGATTTGCGAGTGATACATTCGATTTGGATTCTAACAATTACTATATCTGATTAGTTAGATTGGATATGTTGTCAACAATAACTGTATTACGTGCATGATATATTTATCTAATTAAAATATAGGTTTATATTGGATATATTATCGATCTAAAAAGATAAGTTTTTATATCTAACTATATTGGCTTATTAATTGATGTGACCCAAGTATTTTATATAGATTTTAATTCAGAATATGATACGTATGCAAAAATAATCCCGTTTTAATCCAGAAAATTGTTGATTGTGGGTTTTTACATATCAATTAAAACCCAAAATAAAAAATAATAAAAAAAGAGAGAATTGATTGATCAAATACACACAAGCTCTCTGACTCCTAAAATAATGAATCGGACTAACTGTACATTGTTTTGAAGTTAAAATTTTTAGATTAAGATGGATAATTAATATAGTAATTTTGTGTTTTTTAACGGCTCATTACAATGTAAACTATTGTTAATTGCTTGTGAAAATCTTATACTCGGTAATGAAAAATACTTGCTGATAAGAAGTTTTTATGAGTGAATAAACAAAGGCTATATACAACTTGAAAAAAAATCAGATGAAATTGAGAAAACATAAAACTAATTACCGAAAACAGATTTATATATATATATATATATATATATATATTAGATAGATTTATCTAATTAAGATATGAAGTTATATTGAATAGATTATTTGATCTAAAAAGATAAGTTTTTTACCTAACTATATTGGCTTATTAATTAATGTGACTAAAAAAGATAATAGCATTTTAATCCATAATATGACACGTATGCAAAAATAACCCCGTTTTAATTTAGAAAATTCCACGTATGCGAATCGCACCAGAGGCCGCTTCCGGCCTCTGTTTTAGTATATTATATAGATATCACTCATAGACACCCAACAACGATTCCATACCAAGATTTTTATTTTAAAAATACTATCTGTTTTGTTTATATAACTTTTATTATTTATGCACGTTTTTTTACTATAATAAAAAATATATAAAATATGACAGTTAGATAATTTTTTTTAAATTAATACTTTATATAATTTTTATCATCATAAAAAAAATGGTAAAAGTTATATACTATAATAAAATTTTAGTGAATTATTCAAAAACAAATTTAAGAATTTATTTTTAGGGTTTGATTCATAAATATATAGATATAAGAGTTTTTATTTTTTTGCATATAGTTTAAGGAGATAAAAACTATATAAAATATTAATTTTTTTATTTTTGTTATAATTTAATATTTATTACTAATAGGTATTATATTGTAAAAAAAAGTAAATATTTTATATAGGTTTTAAATCCTTAAAGTACGTGCATGAAAGTAAAAAATCTTATATTTATAATAGGAGGGAGTATCTAGTTAAAGGCTAACTTACCTTTTTTTTTGGACAGGTAATGAGTAGAGTGGGGTTAGGCCCTGCTGGATGACCATCTAAAGCCATCCTTTCGGATGAGGACGTACAAAGCCGAATAAAAAAAAGGTCTTGTGTGGGTATTGTGTGAAGGAGACTCGCGATTCTGTCAGTGGTTGAGTTGATCTTTCGGAAGACGTAGTCAAATTGCACCCTTTCAAAATGTTAGAGGAGGAACAGAGTGTCAAAGATCAACATCTCGATCTCTCATTAGCAGTTCCATAGTTTTCGCATGTGATTGATGATGATCAACTTGTCACATTCAACTATTTATGCACGTTTTTTAAGAGTATAGAAACTATATACTCTCTCCGTTCGGCAAAACATGTCGTTTACTATTCACACACGCTTTTTTAGAATGATAAAAACTATATAAAATATTTAGTTTTTATAATTTTTTTAACAAGTTTGTACTTATTAATAATAACTACGAAATTGTTAAAAAAAATTATTAAAAAACTAGATATTTCATATAGTTTTTATCCCCTAAAAAAGCGTGCGTGAATAGTAAAGTGACATGTTTTGTCGAACGGAGGGAGTAAAATATTAACTTTTGATCATTTGAAAAATTGATCAAAAAGTTATATTTTATATAAATTTTATCTTTTTAAAAAAGCGTGTATAATTGTAAACGGTATATTTTATTGAATGAAGGGAGAATATTTGTTGGTTTCCCAAAAAAAAGTGCAAATAGCTTGAGGTGACAATCAAGTGAGTTGGTTTAGATCTGATTTGGCTTATTCGAGTTTCGGTTCGGGTTTTGTTTGTCTCGTTTTTTGTTATTTCAGTTTTTTATTGTCTCGGATTTCGTTTATTTCGAGTTTTGATTGTCTCGAGTTTATTTCAACACTCATTTTTAAAATTTTAAATAGAGTGTATCTTAAAGTTCGGATAATCGGGTTATTTCAGATTTCAACTATAACGGGTTCAGGTTTTATTGGGTTTCAGTTGAATCGGGCTTGGTTTATTCAGATTTAGGCTAGTCTCATTTATTGTTTATTCAGGTGTCAGGGTCGATTTGGGTTGATTTTTTGGTGATGGATTTCATTAAATTTTTTGGTATTTGGGACAACTCTACAAAATAACTAAAATGACATTTTATATATCAGTAATTAAAAATAAAGAAAAAAGAGAAAGCTGGAAAAGTTGGCTTTTCTCTGCATACCAAGGCTAGGGAAAATAATTTAAAATTAAAAAGATCTCAAAAATGCTTTTCTTTTTTCATATATGTATATTAATTTTTTATATATATATATATATATGAAAGAGCCTGAGTAAATCACGAAAGGGATTGAACTAAATCCCGTAAGGGTCTATTTAAACCCCCCCCAAAAGGGCTTGACGGAATTCCACAAAGGGCTTGAATAAAATCTTGTTGGTGTTTTGTTCGAGCAGCGTGCGGCTCTGCTTCCGACGTTTCTAGGAGGTCTTCTGCTGGGTTGGAGGGGCGTGGACTCCGTGGAGTCTGGAGTCGGGACTGGCTGGGGTCATGGTGTTGCGCTCAGGGCGACTCCGTATCTGGGATTCAGCTTCCTTGGAGTTCGTCTGCACTACCCATAGGAGTTAGAGTCCTGCTGTACCGCTGGCCCGCGGTGCCACTGTTCGGTGGTGCGTGGCTTCGTTCTTCGCCGACTTTCTCAACTTTCTTGGGAGTTGGTCTTCTTGGGTCGTCTTGTTGTAGAGTTTTTCTGCTTGTTTCATTTCGCCTGTTGTCTGTATTTCTGTCTTTTTAGGTTGTATGTTTGACGGTTCGCCGTTTGCCGACTTTGTCGGCCTCTCGATGAGTCAGGCCTGTCTGACCTTCGAATTATTACCTTATAAAAAAAAAAGAGAAACTCTCTCTTTGGCAAACAAAATGTACACCCTATATATATCGCAAATTATCGTTCAATTGGATGTTGTTTTAACGTTGTACAACGTTAGATTGGACGTTGTTAGGAGCATGCATAGCAGAGGGCCCGAGACCCAGACCCTTAACTTACTTTTCCTGTGCCACATCAGCTTAAGGGTCTCATTCCATCTTTTTATTATTTGCACCCTCATCCGAGAGCCCTACTCTCGGGCCCTCAAGTTACTTTTTATTATTTACCTTTTTCAATTACCCAATTATTATTATTATTATTATTATTATTATTATTATTATTATTATTATTATTATTATTATTAAATTGTGAAATAGGTGGGAAAATTAGTTTTTATATGGTAAAAATAATAGTATATGGGTATTATAGGCATAATTTTTAAGATAAAAAACATGTGTAAAATGGGTGTCTATGGGGAGATAAAATTAATTCACACTTGAAAATAATTTTATTGACTATTTTTTTATTTACAAAAAAATGCCTAAAACAGATTTAAAGGGATGCAAAATGGGTGTTTAGGCAAGTGCAAGTCACGGGAGGTGCACAATCCGTCAAATTCTTTGCCAAGGCCTCAACCAGCCGGGCACCTGTATAAGAGCCCAATTATCGGGCCTCTCTCTCTCTCTCTCTCTCTCTCTCTCTCTCTCTCTCTCTCTCTCTCTCTCTCTCTCTCTCTTCCGATGTGGCTTGCTTTAAGGGCCTAAAGGCCCTCGGATGAACATGCTCTAAGTAGAGAAGTTGTCGATGGTGCTCAATGGCCAGTGAAGGATTGGATCGGGCTGGACAATAACATCGGATTGAACGTTGCTAATACGGGCTAAATCGGGCCTAACATAAAATATTATATATATATATATATATATATATATATATATATATATATTATCAACAACGTCCTTTTAGACATTTTTTTTTTGCGTGTGAGAGAGATTGTGTAATATTTTCCCTAGCAATGTCCAATCCAACGTTGCTAGCCTGGTTCAACTCGACCCGATCCTTCACTTCACATCGAGCAACGTCGTCGATAATTTCTCCACTAACAACGTCCAATCCAACGTTTTGTACAACGTCCTTTTCGATGTTGATTAGCGACGTGAAGTTGCGGTGTATATAGAAATGTTCCACCCCGATTTCTAACCCTAGAAATCTTAACCCTTCAAATCTAAACCAAATATTCACCCTCTTCCTCAATTGGTTTGGAGCTTTGCCTCGGGTCCAGCTTATTGTCGGGGGGAGGGGTGGAGAGATCGAGGAGGATCGGATTTGCTTCTCCCCGTCGAGCTGGGACCGGTGCCGTTGTGATTGTTTCGGTGTGGTTTGTGGGGTGGAAACCTTGGATCACTAGCCATTGCTATGGTGGTGGTGGGTTGCGTTTTTGCCCTTGCTCCGTCTCGTTTTTATTCATAGCGTTTCACTAGCCCCTGCTCGACTTTCTTCTCTGTTGTTGGTGTCTCCGACTTCTAGCTCAGTTGGCCGGCTCTCCGACTGTCGCTGCCAGCGACAGGCTTGGCGACATCCATGACTACCAGTGGGTTCTCAATGACCCACTTCCCAAAAGGGTTTCATTGCATCAACCTTTTGTGGCTATGAAAACCAGGCTTTGGCCCTTGGATTCCCACCCCTTCAGGGTTTTGGGAAAATAAACGCTTTACTTATATATTTTTATAAGTATATTCATTATATTTATTTTATATGTATATAATAACCAGTTTTTTATATATGTATAATTTCAGTTTTATATATATGTAAAAATTCTCGAAATCCCATAAGGCTTAAAATCCCGCTCGAAAGAACTTAAAATAAATTCCAAAAGGGCGTGAATTAACAACTCCACAAATTCCGTTAGGACTTGAAATCCCGCTTGAAAGAGCTTGAATTAAAGCCCGATAGGGCTTGATCGGTCCATTTTTGACCGGTCTTTGTGGTGAGGTTTGCTCGGGCGCCGTGCAACTTTGTTTTGGTGCGTCTAGGCATTCTTCTTCTTTGTTGGGGTTTTGACAGTCGGAGTCGGTACTGGCTAAGGTCGAGGTGGTGTGTATGAGGCGACTTCGTGACTGAGAAGAAACTTTCTGGACGTTCGTCTTCACTGCGTACATGGATTCCTCATGTATCATTGGTCAGCAGTGTTGTTTCACGATGGTGTTTGACTTTGTCCATAGTCTACGTCCCCAACTTTCTAGATTTAGTTTTGTAGGGTGCGTTCTCGCTTGTTGTATTGCACTTGTCCTGTTCTATGTTGTATGTTTTGATGGTTTTCCGTCTGCTGACTTGTCGACTATCGAGATTCAGGTATATCTCGGGAATTCTTACTTAATAAAAAATAACATATTTTTAGTGGATAAATGGAATATCAATCATTTAACTAAAGGGTAGTTTTGTCATTTAATATGAGAAATAACATATTTTAGTTTTTATAAGCTTGAGGAGTTGAGGTCAATATTTGTAAACAAATTCTCTTTTTAAATGAAAACTTTAAAATCAAGGGTGATTTTGTCAAATATGAGCCGAATTAAGTATGATTAAATTGAAAGAGTAAAGAACAGTTTGTTCAATGGTGGTGATATTGAACTCTCCTCTCCCTTCTCTCTAGATTATTTTTTCTAGAGAGAGGAAACCAAAAACCCATAACCAACCTCCACTACCAATCTACTTCCACCGTCCACCGCCAATACACCGTCATCTCTACCCCACCAGTCCACCACCATCACAACAACAACAACACGGGGACAAACCGAGATTTTTAATCTCAACCCCAAATCAACAACACGGGGACAAACCGAGATTTTTAATCTCAACCCCAAATCAGTAACACGGGACAAACCGAGATTTTCATTCTCAATCTCAAATCAAATTTAACAACAACCTCTAATTTTTGGGCAACCCCCATATCTTTATCTTTAATATAGAGATTATATTCTCTTTTAACCCAAATAATCTGTCTGTTTTCGGTTGGTTCCGGTGACTCCAGCGCTCCTATACCTCCATCTCCACCCACGCCAGTGCTTCAATTACCCCAATCTCCGAATCCACCCCCCAAATTTGATCTCGATCTTCAATCGACTTCCTTGATTGCCGTTTTGGATCCTTTCCATTCGGTTTTTGTTCTGGGTTTGTCGATCTGAACCCATCGGTATACCTCCTCTCTGATGATCCACTTAATCACATCTTCACACTTCCACCTTTTTTCTTCCACTGCCTATCTTGTCACCCTTGCTAATGACCCACTTAATCACATCCTCATCCTCATCCTAAACGCGGCCGGTTCGATACGGAACCACACTTACTGTTGTGATCAGGCCAAATAAAGGAAGGAGGAATTTCTCTAAGCTCTGATTATATTTATTTGGCCTCCACAACAAAACCTCAATGGAAAACCTCCCAAAAAAAATAAAAAAATAAAAAATCAAACCTTTCTTATGGGTAATCACTGCATAAATTGGGAAAACCTCCCAAATCAAACAATTTGGGGTCTTCCCCTTTCTTGAATCATTGCCCATTGACACCGCATGAACCAACTTTGACCCTTGTGTCTTTGTTTGACTTCGCTCTCGGGGTCTTGGTTCTCAGCCCCTTCTTCCCGGACTCTCTGAATCGGATCGTCTCCGCTCTCTGGGTCTCCGGCTTTGCTCGGGGCTCCTTCCTTTCGCCCAGGGTAGCCACCCGTTTAGTCACCATCGCCACCCTCATTCGATGAGCTACCGCCTCTGTGGCTCCGACTATGCGTTCTTGGAACGCTATTCACTTCCAAAAGGAAAAAAAAAGAGAAAGAAAATATAATCCAACCATGGGGCCCAAGCTGTAAAAAAAAAATTCAAAAAAATCCAATCTTCGGTCCCAAGCCCCCCACAAAAAAAACCAATATATATACACGATTTCTGTTTAGCGCAAGGCAAAATTGTCATTTAGCGCATGCCATTTGGTCGCAACGACCATTAGTGAAATGGTCGTTGCGACCATTTTTTTTAGAACCTACACTTGGTCGCAGCGACCAGCAAACATATGGTCGCAATGACCATATACACCATGGTCGCTGCGACCATCAACACAACTGGTCGCAGCGACCATTGCGCACTTGGTCGCTGCGACCGTATGTGACATGGTCGTTGCGACCATATGTTTACTGGTCGCTGCGAGCATTTGTGACATGGTCGTTGCGACCAGCTACTACGTTTAATAAAAACCCTACGTCGCCTATATAAGATACGTGGGTATTCGAAAACTAAGCCGTGCGGTGTTATCAAGCATAGAATTAAGTTGTCAACATGTCGAAAGAGAACGATGAGTTGAGTAAATCCCTCGAAGACATATCGCTGGAATTCGAACTCCGTCGGGTATGTATCATCCTTATTATGTGTCGAATGTTCTACTACCTTTATAAAACTTTATTTTCCCGTCGGGTATGTATCATCCTTATTATGTATTGATGATGTTCTAGACGAGACTATGACTTTTGTAACATAACATTAATTCTTGAAATATAAAATTACAAACTTTCAAACTTTCAAAATTGCAATATTTTTGTAGGGTTTGTTAGTTAGTAGGGTTCATGATATTGTTTACGGTTAATGAAATTTTTTAGGGTTAAAAGGGATTGCATTATATTATTAGGGTTAACGAAATTACATTCTAATATAGTTTGGATTTATTATAATAATAGGGTTAATAAATAAAGTATATACAAAATTAATATTATGAATTGAAATAAATTAGGTAGATATCTATTGATATAGATAGATAGATAGATAGATAGATAGGTAGATAGGTAGATAGGTAGATAGGTAGATAGGTAGATAGGATAGGATAGGATAGGATAGGATAGGATAGGATAGGATAGGATAGGATAGGATAGGATAGGATGGATAGATAGATAGATAGATAGATAGATAGATAGATAGATAGATAGATAGATAGATAGATGGATAGATAGATGGATAGATAGATGGATAGATAGATGGATAGGATAGATGGATAAGATAGGATAAGATAGGATAGGTAGATAGGATAGGTAGATAGGATAGATAGATAGATAGATAGATAGATGGATAGATAGATGGATAGATAGATGGATAGATAGATGGATAGGATAGGATAGGATAGGATAGGATAGGATAGGATAGGATAGGTAGGTAGGTAGGTAGGTAGGTAGGTAGGTAGGTAGGTAGGTAAGTAGATAGGTAGATAGGTAGATAGATAGATAGGTAGATAGATAGGTAGATAGGTAGATAGATAGGTAGATAGATAGATAGATAGATAATGAATTTAATATTTTACAATTTAATTTGGCTCTATCATATCGAGACTGACACTTGTTTCGTGGTTTTGTAAGGGGGACAACGATGGCACTGAATTGTATATCAATTACAGTTTTGACACTATAGTGCCAAACAACACCCTGTTGCCAGACCAGTCAACTGTCAGAGAGGAAACTAATGGGACGCAACTTGGTCAACTGTCATCTGATTTGGGTTCCCCATACGGAAGTACTTTGCCTGTCCCAACATCAGCGCAAATGCAGATGGATCAGAATGAATCAGAGCAGATTGAAGTGCCCACGGAGCCTGTGCAGGTAATGTCAGCAGATTACACTGAACATTTTACTTTAATGAAACATTCAAGAGTATGGAGGAAGCTATAAAATGGGTGAAGAAGAAGGGCAAATCGAATCAGATGTGCATTGTGATCAGACGTGTCATCAAGAGTGATGCGACTACACTTGGGCGGACATGGATGTATTGCGAGAGAGAAGGGTGGTACAAACCCGTGAAAGATGACATCCACAAACGCGTGAATACAAAAAAACGTGGATGTCCATTCATGTTGAAAGTTGTAGAGACTGAAAGGGGATGTTGGAAGGTTCAGATGATTGTAGGAGTTCACAACCACGAGTTACACAAGAGTTTGCATGGGCATGCGTTCGCCGGAAGGCCTACAATAGTACAGCATGAGTTGATTAAGACCATGACCGAAAGCCATGCGAAGCCAAGGAACATTTTGCTAGCCCTTCAAAAGGAGCCCGGGAATGTCACAAAACTAAAGCAAGTCTACAACATAAGAGGCAGCCTTCGAAAGAAGGGTATGCAGGGGAGAACCGTTCCGCAACAATTTTTTGCCAAGGCTATGGAGTTGAAGTATTTTGTGCGGCACAGAACAACGCCAGACTCCCCGATTTTGAGTGACATTGTCTGGGCACATCCCGATTCTATCGCGCTCCTGAAGGCATTCCCTTATGTACTTGTGATGGATGCGACATACAAAGTGAACAGGTACATTTCGTCAATCTTGTTTAAGTTTTTGAGTCCATTGCACATGTCCATATTAGAGAGCTTCATATATCTATTTAACACTCTACTATGTAAATAGGTACAATATGCCTTTCTTTGAAGTCATTGGCATCACATCTACGTGGAAGAACTACAACATAGCATGTGTTTTTATGAGCGGGGAAACTGTTGAAAATTACTCGTGGGTTATGGGTGTCATAGCTGAACTTCTCAACTTAGTCGGAAGGTCTCCTGATGCCATAGCCACCGACAGAGAGCTCGCTTTGATTAATTCCATTACAGTTGTCTTTCCCCAGACAAAGCGAATCCTATGTCGGCGTCATGTGCAAAAAAAACTTGGAGGACAGAGCAAAGAAACTAACAAAAGACGTGACAGTTGCAGATAAGTTTGCGAGAGAGTGCATGACTTTACTCTGGTCACGGACCGAAGAGCAGTACGTCAGTGGATTGACTCGACTACGTGATAGCTGGAAAAATAGATCAGGGTTGGTGAATTACTTTGAGCGGCAGTGGTTAAGAAACTATAAAGAAAATCTTGTATCTGCTTGGACGGATAAGGTGTTCCATTTGGGAACCAGAAACACTAACATGTATGATTGATTTTTGTCATTCAAATATATTTCATATCTTGTTTCATATTATGCCTTTACTCCATGCGTACCTAATTCATTGCAGAGTCGAGAGTGCACAGTCCACATTTAAGGAGTTCATGACTCCAAAGGGAGCAATGAGTCTTGATACTGTCTTCGACAGCATGCATGCAGCTCTTCAGGTTCAAATCAGTGAAATTAAAGCATCGTTTGGAGAATCTCGACTCAAAGGGATGACGTCTGCAGCAACTGAAGATGTGTTTCGGTTACTGCAACATTCTGTTTCTCATAAGGCTATAAAGTTGTTGATGGAAGAGCAGCAGCAGGCTGAGCTGCATGGTCTGTGTGACGACGTATGTAACTGTACAATTGAAGTGACATATGGACTTCCATGCTACCACACAGTTGCTCGTCATAAGAATCGTGATATTCCGATCTCCTGTTCGGCGCTGCATCGTTTCTGGACACAGCTTGAGATCCCGCTTCATGATACTCCAGACCAGCTTGATGATGATGCTAATCGAAAGCGCAGGGTCGCTAGATCGCTGATGGATGAGTTGTACTTCAACGACTTCCCAAAAGCTTCTGCAGATGAACAGTATCGATGGGCGACAACAATTTATGGCATGCGCAACCCTCACCTTACAAATTTGAAGGAACCGCAAGTGGTACAGACCAAGGGTCGCCCGCGAGGGAGCCTCAACAAACGCGACCTTTGTGGGTGGGAATACATTGATATCAAACTCCGGAAGGAACAAAATGCACCACCACCTGGTCAAAAGTCTGCACTCATGCCAGTGACTCCGATCAAGAGAAAACGAGGCAGGCCCCCTAGCATCCACAATGAAGTAGCCCCAGCAGAGACACCTATTCAGACCTCTATAGCCGGGTCGGATGAACGTCCCCAGTTGTATGCTCAGTGGTTAGGTGGCGACGACGGCATCGCTAGGGTTACGAAAGCACTAGACTGGTTTGTCGATGGTGTTAATGCTCCAGTTGAGTATTGGCTATCAGCCTTCGATATGGGGTCGTTGGTTGCAACGACATTTAACAGCATATTTATTGTGTTCTCTCCTAATTCTGCGTTCACAGTCCCTCCTCTAACGGTCCGACCCGATTGGGCGTATGAAGAGTTGGGGATTAATACAATATGTTTGCAGTACGCACATTTCAGTGGTGTAAGTACAACATTCATATGAATCCTTTTTTTTAGTTGAAAGTGTTATCTGATCGGATTATGATATGCATTCTTTGTCTACGCAGATATTGCTAATACCTGATGCACCCCTGCCTCCTATTGCACCCAACTGGCATTATTGTTGAGATCAAAGCGCTGCCGGCCTTGAATCCTTCCTCCGAGATCGGCTTGACGCATATCTGTATGAACGAGACGAAGTCCAAAGGATAATTGATGATACTGTCATTAATTGCAATTAGAAGGCTTTTACTTTGATAGTTTATTATACCTTCATATTATACATTTGATGTTTTACCAGGATAGTTTATGTTTATTTATATTGGCTTCCAACATTTGATATTATATGATTATTTCATATTGACTTTCGATTACGAAATACCCCCTACCTAACTCCCATTATACTAAATAAACATAAAGTCTACGACAAATAACATTATCTAAGACTACGACAAATAAACATTAAATCTACGACAAATAATCATCTAAGTCTACCATATATCGCGATGTCCATGTCACTCAATATCCCCACCCCCAACCACCACTCGGTGGTGGGTTGTCATTCCATGATCCCCCATCACCACTTGGTGGTGGGTTGTCATTCCATGATCCCCATCTCTCAGTAGATGTGTTGCTACCTTGTCCCACTTCATAGTTAGAGCAACTAGGGTACTCGTTCAAGCCCATATACCCTAGCTCGATCTCCGCGTACATCATGCTCTGGTGGACGTCGTCAGGCATCCGCGGCCTAGTATCCTCGGCAAACCACGGGGTGAGATGGTCAAGCGCCCGCTGCATATGCTGAAATTCATGCAGCACAAGACTAAGTATTGAGAATATATTAAATGATAATAACGCAAAATAGAGCGATATGTAATTATGGAGTGTTACCAATGATTCTTCAGAAGCCGGCGCAGAAGTGGAATGTACGAACCGATGTGTTCGCGGCTCGTACCATGAAGCATAATCGTCGGACACATCACCAGCATACCTACTCATAGGGCCAATCATGTCCATGGACATGGAGTGGATGTGGGGAAGAGTCCAAGCCCACGCCCCAGTCTCGTAGACCACCTTGTACTCTGTGTTCTTCACACCCCTCAAAGAAGTCGTGGGCTGGATGACCGCAGATGGCACTCCCTGTTGGCGACCAAATTGCCTCGCGAATCGATCTGGCATATACGGCTCATTAATATCAAGACATGAGATTACGCCATGGTATCTAGATGGCGCTATATCAGGGCTGTAAAAGTCGACATCCCCATACGGCATCCAATCCACCTGTGTGCATTCAAACAGATCAAATCATCTCCTATCTGCTCAATCTACTTTATTCAAAACTGGGTCTACATTATCAATGAATATGAAATATACACATACCTCATTCGCCTGCAGCCCATCCAACAACTTTCTGTAGTTAGGGTACGGAGGAGTAGGCAGAGTCGCATTTTTCCATTGGCATGTGAATGGCTCCGTGTCCCTATCCCAATCACTCGATCTTGTAGGACGAAATGTTGGAAAATATGCATAAATCCAAGCCTATTTCCATAAAAAAAAATTATATGATCAACATTAAAAATTTATAACAAAAAATTGTGAAATATTGGAAATTAATGTTGATACGCACCTCGAGTAGTGTAATGCAACCACACATTTGGCTGCAATCTCTATGAGATGCCTCTCCCAGCCGGTGGTACAAATATGCTAGAGTAGCAAAACCCCATGATAAGGTGCTCACCCGGCTGTGATCGCGCAACAGTGGGAGGTAAGATAGAGAAAGCCTGTTCTCTGTCTTGTCAGTGAACAGGGTAGAACACAGGAGGTAGAGGAGGAAGCAAGTTGCAATTGATTCGGGTGGCAGATATACAGCGTTCTCGTCCTCACATTGGCTAACTAGAAACTCATATGGGAACCCCCGCCTCCCTATCTGGTGATCTTCAAGCTCCTGCGCATCTATCTGCAACTCCTCCACCAGCTCTCGCAACACTACCTTCGGATCCATACGATGTGAGACTACGTCTCCAGTAATGTTGATCCCCAGCAAATAGTACACGTCGTGCAACGTGATACTCATCTCTCCGAACGACATATGAAACGAGTTCGTTTCTGGATGCCAGCGCTCAACAAACGCATCCACAAGACTTCCATTATGTTTACTGTACATCGAAGTCTGTAGATGGGTCAAACCATTACTTGTCACAATATCTACCCACGGCAGGTTCTCGTCCAAAACCCACCTTGACAGCTGTGTCATACGAATATGAAGCTTCAGTGGTTCCCGGTCCTATCGAAACATACATCAATCATAGATAATAAGAATATATATTTTATGAAATTTAACATGCGTATATACAATAAATAACGTTAATAAGATTTTACTCACCATCCCAGCCCAAATGGCATGAGCGATGTGTCCCTCAAACCCCAAAAGAAGATCCGGAATACGAGGACCTCCCGGAGCTGGACACGTCAGCAGTGGTGCTATCGTCGGACCTGCGCCCTGTTGCCGCCTACTTCTCGAGGCTCTAGGCCGTCGCCTAGAACTCTCTGGCGCATCCGGAGCCACCGATGCCGTCTGCTCCAGTATCATATCGTCATCGGCCGGATCCGCCTCTCGTGTAGCCCGAGCGGCGGCGCGCTGACATCGTGCCAATGCGTGTAATGCTGATCGTCTATCCATCTGTAAGCAAAACAAACAATCAGCACACATCGCAAATTTCGTTCCACAAATTATTTACCCACAATCTATTTCGAAATAAATCACAAAAAAAACTTATGAATATAAAACAAATCAAGAATCAAACACAACCAGAAAAAATCAAGGATCAAACACACACAACAAATCAAGGAGGATCAAACACAACAAAAAAAAAATTTACTGCATATCAACTGGTCGCAGCGACCAGTGCTGCACATGGTCGCAGCGACCAGTGCTGCACATGGTCGCAGCGACCAGTGCTGCATATGGTCGCAGCGACCAGTACGTCTTCAACCTTCGCCGACTGCGCTACCCAATAGATAACCCACCTTCGAAAACTTAATTTTTTACCTTCATAAATGGTAGATCTGACTATTATACACCTTCAAACTACTTTTTTAATAACAAATACAACAAAATCACCCTAGTTTCGTCCCAAATCTCAAATCTAAACATTAAAACACCAAAATCCCCTAAAACCACAATATTCAACTCAAAATCACCATGACATTGACAAATTCGTACCTTAATGTCGATAGATCTTTGATTTGGATGTGCTACCTTCACTTGTAGGAGTTGAAAGTGGAGATTCTTGGCTCAAGCGACGTTTTGGCGTGTGAGGGATGTGAGCTTGCGTGAGGGCTGTGAGGGAAATGAGTGAATTGGGTGGGCTAGGGTAATGTGGGTGAGTGTGTAAATTAATTTAATTGTAAGGGTATTTTCGTCCTGTTCTGAAAAGCAATTTACCCTTGTTCTAAAAAGTAGTCCCCTATATATATATATATATATATATATATATATATATATATATATATATATATATATATATATATATAATCCAAATTGCACCGACTTAAGGTTTCTTCTTGTTAGAATTTGAGGGATAAACGGATTACCTCGAATAGCGGAAGCGGAATCTAGATCGTCTTGCCTTCGAATTTGATCACCGGGTAGATCTCCATAGCCCTAAATCTCGTTAGAGATTCGGGAGCAGGGGAGAACCTACGATTCACAGCCTACACACCATGGGAGAGCGTTGAAGAGGAAGGAGACTCTCTCCACGGAGGAGAGTTCTCTGTGGGTTTTCTTTCCTGGGAGAAACGTCTGACGAACAGACTCTCTAGGGTTTCAGTTAGAGATTATGAGAGAGAAGTCTCTCCTATATATCTCTTTTTATTTATTAGATAAATAAATATATAACGAATATATATTATTTATCCTAATAAGACTTAATCCTTAACGTATAAGAATTGACTCCCTAATTACGGAAATTAGGTTGTTTATCTTTTGGGCGTATATTTAATTATGTCCGAATTATATCAAATAATTCTAACATCTCCCACTCGCACAAAAGATCATATTCCTCCAAAACTCATTCTCATACTCGTCGTGTATAGACCGTGCGACCCGGCAATACTACCTGCATAAAAATCCCGTTAGGGACTAGGTCACAACGTTAGTTGAAAAGTATTGCTGCACCTAGGATTATCTTTCATCGGACTAGTTGACACACAAAACTGGATCCCTCTCAGTTTGGTTCAACTATAATGGCGATTCACAACAGTACGCAACTGTCGGATCCAGCAAATCCCATTTCCGTCAACGATTACTCATAATACCTTCCTTTCGCATTGGCATCACTTTCATGTAAATGATGACCACTTTCCCAGAAGTGTCCCACTTAGACCGCATCACTCATGGCCATCGGAACACAACCAAAGTAGCGCATCACCACCACAATCAGTAACCCAAGCCGTTAGTCACTAAGGGCTGCTATGTTTACATATATCTTAGCTCACACAGTGATAGAGATGGGATCAATCTATCACCTCATAGAGTCGACTAGCACACACTAGTATGACAGTGTGCTACAGGGAGCGCTTCTCTAAAGCGTTGTCCACTCAACCTGTAAAGGTGTTCATCTCATAGTCACGTAGACTTGAGAACTATTTTATCATACAACACCTTGCTATTCTGAACCAATGGGCGTAGGAGCATAGTTGCGAGTCATATGAATGACTAACTATAAATTACCCATTCAGTCTCTCCCAACCGGAGAGACTTCATCTTGACATCCAAAGACAGTCAAGGCGTTTATCATCTCATTCCGTTCCCATAAGAATTGAGATACCTTACACCTACAGTGTCGAACACTCGTAGGAACGTTTGCTCGTGTGAGAGAACAAACTATGGTTCAGTGACATGTAACGTATTTCACATTTACATCACCAGTTTTCACCACATCAATGGCACATCATATGAGTTAAGACCAAAGTCTCCCACTTGCTAAAAACTCAAATCAGAGAGGTGGCTCGCATGACCATCAAGAGTCAAACATATTACGACAACGGTGTTCTTGAAAAACGTCTCTCTGACTAGACAGGGTTTGATCTGAATATCATTTGATCTCCAACATCCTTTGGAAATCCTGGTATTGACAAAACTGGACAACCATAACCTATAGTCATGACATCTGCTCACCATGTTTCGCCACAACCAAATTTGTGTTTTCAGGAGAATCCTTTTTCATAATCTCCTCGGAAGCTACTGATGATGTAAGAACCTCAGCTTCCGTGGTGGAAGGACAAGCAAGACAGTTTCTTGCTAGACAACGTCTCTTCTCCTTAGAGATAAGACCTACAGACTGATGTTGATACTTACATCAGTGTCTCCTCCCTTAGATCAATAAGATCCATATCTATGTTCCAACATGGACATAGACATTATCCACCATAACACAATACACAGTCTACAAGAGTGCTTTTGCAATCATTTACTGTGTTCAGTGCATAAGACTCGAATCAGTTTGTAAACAAACACATGTTCGCTTGTCTCATCTCAGCATACAACAGAATGCGAAATTGCACTCAGTTTCTCAAGTGTTCCTCACTTAATCCATTTCCTTTTCAGTCCATGAACCCATTTCCACATATGAGAGTGACATGTCTTAGATTATACGAAATAACCTCATAGACAACTACCCAATTTCTATGTAACAGATTCACCTGATCATTGTATCAAAGTTGTCATACTAGAATCACAACATAGTTGGCTATCAGTGTGTCATCTGCAACATCAGAAAGTTAAACTTTCCAATATGACATGCTTACAATGATTTATATTTTGAACACAAAGTACAAAACATCTTATCATTTTCATCTAGATGCATGTTTCAATGCTTACATAGGTATAAGTACAAGACTAGTGTCTTTCTCAAATCCTTAGCAGAAACTTTTCCAGAAAACGAATTTCCAGAAGTCCTCCCACTGGGAAAAACTTTGCTATCTAGGTCAACTTGTAAACGGATACAAGCTTTTGTAGCCATTCATCAGTCTGATTGAACACAATCTAACCAAGTAGAGAGAAGGTTCCAACCTAACTCTCTTGATGTAGGGTATAACTCTCAATGGATCATTTCGCCTATAAAGCTATAAGAACCCAATTATCTCATTGCTTTATGTCTAGGCAGGATAGAAACCAGTTCAAAACATGGCTTCTTTCATAGACTCATCATATGTCATCACCATCCGCTGGTTGTGGCTTAGATCTATCAACAGATCATAGACTCTAAGTGGTGATTAGTGCTATCTCATTTGGATACTTTTGGAGCAACCACATCTAATGTGTTTCTGAGATACCTCGTGTTCAAAACAACTCCCACTCTAAAGTGGTTTCGATATGCTCACAATTATTCTAGATAAAATCCTGAACTCGAAACACATTTGTTCAACAAGTTGTGAGCCAAGAACGAAACTTCTTTAGCTCTGAACATTCTCAGGAACACTAGATCACGATTGATCCGGAATATCCTGAATGTTAATGTGGCAAGACAACTTTTATCACAACTATCATAGGATAATGTAATAACTGAACTACCAGAGGCTATGATGTGGTTTCATCAATCAAAACTCATCCTAAGTTGTCTTAACAACTGTCTCACAATCATGATTAAGAATCCCTGAGCTACGAAAACTCATTTTCCTTATCAGATTGCTCTCATCAATCTTAGAAGTTCACATTTCCAAGATGATTTAAGAATGTGATCATGTACCTAGCCTCATGCCTAGTACACACATTCTTCTTGATGCCATTTATCCAAATGGATTTGATGCAATTAAACAGATAAGGCTAAAATATATAAGAACTAGCTTCTTTAAGCTTATTCCATATCTTAAGGTTCATCAAGTGACCCTCAATCATAAGTACATCTCCTAGAGATCCTCTTATGCCTTTAGCCTTTAACATGACACCTGTGCCATTTACAGGAAGTAACTGACTAAGGTTTGTCCAACAAATGGATCACTCCCCAAATCAGCACAATATGCACTCAGCAGAAACCAATGCTTGGTGCTCGGATTTGACCATTTCGTGCAACTACAGTCAACAAGAGAATTTAAGACAGAAAAATTTTTGAATTTCATCTGATTTCTTCATCACCCAATGTGAGAGAAAACATGGATATATGTTGACCAACAAGCTTAACTTGTATACCAACATCCATTTATACACCCTTAGATCCATATTGACCTTAGGAGCTCATGAAATTCAAACAGCACAATAGAATTTGTGCTTTAAGCTTCTAAATTTTGTAGAACGCAATCTACAAAAATTGTAGTGATCTGTTACAAGTAACAGATTACCCTCGAAGCCACAAGAGAAGTGCTTAACGCAATAAGCATCTAATCTCTTTGGACAATCCCACAATGATCATCCTGGACATACCCTAAGGTGTGTCACATCATTTTCAGATAAGGAACCATCCTCTTCTGACAACTCTGTCTTTTCTCAGGTTTCGTTGAACCTATTCTCCCACTCGCTAGTAGAATACCTTTTAGAGTATGCATTTCATCTACCCTTTATCACTTTGCAAAGTGGTTAAACTATGCTTCCATAGTGACACTTCTCATGAATTACAAAAATTCAGTGAGGATTAGAAAATACCAAGATCTGAACTTGATATCATCTTATACGATTGGCTTCAGCTTAACTTCGAAGTTCAGCACCAATCTTTGGGTATATCATCTGATCTAATTGCCTAGTGATCAACTTGAACTAAGTAGATCGTAACTTCTTCATATGGACCTAGCAACGACTTGCTTTTTCCCAATGATCAGATTATGCATAAATTACAAATCATATTTGCATCCATTATCACAAAAGTGACAAATTTAACCTCATGTTACTGAAACAAAATCAGCAAACTTATGATCTAAACATTGGAACCGAAATCCAATAAGATCTCAAGGTATGTTCCATTACTAGCATCATGACATCACTTGGTCTTTGTAAGGAAACTTCAGAAGCCCCTGACATTTCAGGAAAGCTAAACATTTATTACTACGATATAAATCGATGTAACCTCAGTTCTGCTAACTTCTGATTCAGATCAGTGAAATGAGTATATTACCCGTCTATCACCATTGACCAGAAACATGTTACCGTTTATGCACGAAGCACAAACTAACACATATCATCATTTACCATGACCTTCGAAGCAAAAACATACTAGTAGCATGCAATCAACTCCGTTAGAACACAGATTCATGATGACATACTCGTCCGTCTGACGATTTTCAAACAACGTATGTTTAAGGCTATCTTTTGACTGTGCGAGTCAGTCTAAAGATTTGCTCCCACTAGGACCATGTCCCTAAGTGAAACAGAGTATACTGAATGACAATCTTCCTTAGCATGAAAATGCCTTAGAACCATGAAATTCAGTTTTACAACTCTCTTAATCTGAGAAAAATCCAAAGTGAGCTTTACAAATTAGAAAATAATTTTTAAAGCCTAGGACTCAAGAGTTGAACTCTCATCAAGTCCACCTGCTCATTTTCTAATTTTCAAGGGAACTACATTACTGTTGACGTACCCGAAGTACTCAACATCAGCTCACTTTATTTGCATGTCCAACGTATGGATATACACTCCACAAATCCAGTCTAATCGAGCAAAGTCAGATAAATGTCTTCATTAGGACTATCGACTTTTAGGATCCTAGACATATAGGTCCTTTCCCCTTAAGGGTTTATTCAGAATTTTGGAACTACGTTTAAAAACGCTATTCAAAATTACTAAACATATTTCATCCATTTAACAAATGAATTACTTGCTCGATTACCTTGCAATCACACTCAAACAAGTCAAGTGTCTTTTCATAATCTCAAGTACATCACCACGTTAGTAGTAAAACAAGAAATTATCGCAAGGTTCAGAGATGCATCCCGAATGCCTGTCTCTTACAATCTTTACATAAAAGATTTATTTCTCAGATTTTAATTAACTTACATAAAGTCAAATTTCCATTTTAAGTTAATAAGTTATACGCAATAACTATCCATTAACTCAAAATAATTTTAAACAATTCACAATTGAATTATTTAAATCCGCTCAATTTTCAACTAAAACGATATTCAACCAAGGTTAAATATCCTTGAAAAACAAATTCTTGGAAAAAGAATTTTAGAGAGCTCAGTCCGTATGTGAACATATCAACATAACTAAAGACTCATCATCGCTCGTTATTAGATAAAGGGCCACGTAGGTCGATATATCATATAACTTTCAAATTTGTTCGCTTCAATAAAAAATTCAATCAGACACATAGTTCGATCAAAATTTTGAGAGCAAACATAACCGAAACGCTGGTTCAATGGACCTAGTTCACATAACTTAGTCACAGCTTGGTCACATAAAAGCGATGATCCGCGTTCGAACCGAATCGGGCTAAGCCCAACTCATCAAACACAACCCACCATGTCTCAGTCCGGGTCCGAACCCGATCAAGACAACTCCAACACTCGGTCAAACACGACAAGTCTCAGTCCAAAACGAATCTGGACCAACTAGTCATGTTCAACATATTACAGCAAAGTCCAACAAAAATATGCCCAGCCCATTTTACAAAAAATTAGGCCCAAACTTCACACCCTTTAGAAACCTAGCCCAGGCGCGACCCGAAGCCCGCCCAAGCCCTTGCTTGTTAGGTTACCATAAGCCTGGCTCGGCCCGAAGCCAAACCCAAGGAGACCCGACTGAGCCAGGCCGCCATAGCAGCGAGCTCGGCCTCCTTCGAAGCTTCTTCCACTGCTTCCCCGCCGTCGACAACACATGCTGCGGCGCCGGCACCTCCAGGTGCTCCGTCAAGGGGCACGGTAGCGCGCAACACACCGCCCAGCCTTGGATCTCCGGCGAGTACAAGCCAGAAGAGGAATGAACCCCGCCGTTTCTCATTGCGCAGTGATTTCAAGACTCCATCTCCACCTTCCTTCTCCGTCGCCACGCCGTCAATGACCCAAGGCCGCCTCCAAGCGCTCCGACAAGGAGCACGGTGGCGAGAAAGCGCCTCCATGCCATGGATCTCCGGCGAGAAGACTACCGTCGAGGAGCACGAAGCCCCTTTCCATTGCAACCCACATAAAACCAAAAAAAAACAAATTTCTTGGGGGTTTTACAGATTCAGGGCCGAGAATCTCAGATCCGTCCATCTCCATGCCAAAAATTGAGCCACGAAGTCTCAATTTTTCAGATCTATCATAAATGACCGCAACGAATGCAATTGATACGATGTCTAATGCAGGAAGGCAAGAACGAATCAAGCCCCTTTCGAATTCAGCCCCAAATCTCTCAAAACACCAAATTTGCTACCTTCAAGAAATCAGGAACAAAAACCCTAAATTTAAGCAACAAATTCACAGTACAAACACGCATATACATTGAGACTGAAACATAATCAAATCAACAATAAGCATGCTTTATAGCAGAGAGATCGCTAGTAGGAGGGGAGGACGAAGATGGAAGATGACGCTATCTTCTAGGCAAGTAGGTTGAAGACGGGCTACAAACAAAAAATACTCCGAAGCATATAATTTGCATAGCAAGGGAAAAATTGCAGTAGCCTAGTTCATCAATGAACACGGCGTAAAACCCAAAAATTGGACTTTTCAATTTGAATCTAGTTCTAAGAACTCAATTCATGCTGTTATTCAATCCGATTGAACAAATTCAAAGGCAATTTGAGCCTAACGCTCTGATACCAATGTTAGAATTTGAGGGATAAACGGATTACCTCGAATAGCGGAAGCGGAATCTAGATCGTCTTGCCTTCGAATTTGATCACCGGGTAGATCTCCATAGCCCTAAATCTCGTTAGAGATTCGGGAGCAGGGGAGAACCTACGATTCACAGCCTACACACCATGGGAGAGCGTTGAAGAGGAAGGAGACTCTCTCCACGGAGGAGAGTTCTCTGTGGGTTTTCTTTCCTGGGAGAAACGTCTGACGAACAGACTCTCTAGGGTTTCAGTTAGAGATTATGAGAGAGAAGTCTCTCCTATATATCTCTTTTTATTTATTAGATAAATAAATATATAACGAATATATATTATTTATCCTAATAAGACTTAATCCTTAACGTATAAGAATTGACTTCCTAATTACGGAAATTAGGTTGTTTATCTTTTGGGCGTATATTTAATTATGTCCGAATTATATCAAATAATTCTAACACTTCTGACCCACTTTCTTCTTTCCCTATTACCTGTTTACTTTGATCTTGGTTCAGTTTTCCTTCCGAGTGGAGTCGTTTCTTGAGTGCGGCTACGTTTAGTTCCGGTTGAAGTTGTAGTCTCGGGCGCCCTGTTGTTCGAGTTGACCGTGACAGTGTTCGTGATCCTCGAAGATCTCTCATCTAGGTGGGAGGAACGTCGTTGGTCCACACTTCCCTAGGAGACGCCTTTCCGCTGATGGGTTTCTGCATCTGTCTCCCCGGCGTCGAGATGTCGTGTCAGTCATTCGACTTTCCCATGTTCTCGACATTCACAGTCTTCACTTGGTGTCCTTTGACTGTCTCTCTGTTGGTCTTCTTTACTATGATCTTTTGTATTCGGGTTTTTTGTGTATTTTATTTTTCTTGGTTGTATCATGACAGTTAGTCCGTCTGCCGTTCGCTCGACCTCTCGTTTTCCCAGATTTATGGTGTGATTTCGAATTTCGAATTATTTCCTTTTAAAAAAAAGTATGATTAAATTAACTTTTCCCCCAAAAAAACCAAAGAAAGAGTGAAAAACAGAGGATAACAAAACAAGCAATGAATGAAATATGAAACCCACTCAAATCAAACCTTACTTCGATCAATCAGAACAATTAAAGTATGAAAGTATGAATTGAATTCCACTCCCAAATCCCAATCCCAATAAATAAATTAAAAAAAAAAGCAAGCACCTTCCTTAATTCAATGCCCACCTTCCACTCAAAGTCAACTTTCTTTTTCTCACCCCCTCTGAAATTCTGAAATATGAACTTGACAGTTCTATCATCTTCGCTCTCTCTCTCTGATCTATCTTCTTCAGTGATGAATTGAATACCCAGGTAGGTCCCAGGACTCCAGGAGTAATAGATTCTCCGCCCCCGAAACGCTAAAACAAACTCCGTTTCTGTACCTCAGGAAACCCAAGATACCAAAAAACAGAGTGTCAATTGAGAATGGGAAATGGTCTGGGGAAGATCGGTTTCTGCTTTTCCGGCGCCGGCGAATTCCCCCGCCGCCGTCACCACATCAACGCTTTAATTTCCGAACCCTATGATGAAGCCATGGGTCACTCTTTCATCTACGTCAGGCCCGACGCGGCCCCTACCTCGTCCTCCTCCAAGGTCTTCTCCGACGAATCCACCGCCGGAACCACTGCCAGCCTATTCCGCTCAATCTCCGGCGCCTCCGTCTCTGCCAACACTTCCACTCCTCTCTCCACCACCACCACCGCCACCAGCACCACCCTCTCCTCCGCCTTCGAGAGCTCCACCTCCTTCGCCTCCATTCCCCTGCAACCCATCCCTAGGAACTCAATCTACTCCGGCCCGCTCTCCGGGCCCGTAATGGAGCCCGGTTTCATGTCCGGGCCCATCGAGCGAGGGTTCATGTCAGGCCCGATTGACCGCGCCGGGCCTTTGTTCTCGGGCCCGTTGGATAAGGGCTCCTCTGTTTCATCCTTCCTCAGGAGAAGCTTGTCGCAAACCAGCCGAGCCGGGCTCGGGCCCAGGTCGGTAATTCGGGGCCTCCAACGATCGATTTCGAAGAAATTATCTCGTGGCCAGAGCTCCATCGTCGCTCCGGTGAAGGGCGATTCCTCCTCGATTAAGTACCAGGACAGCTGGATCGTCGAGAATCCGACGGCGGCCATTGAAGATGCTGATTCGGTTGAAGGTCGACTCAGCCAGAGCCTCCAATGGGCGCAGGGCAAAGCCGGGGAAGATCGGGTTCACGTCGTGGTCTCGGAGGAGCACGGCTGGGTTTTCGTCGGGATTTACGACGGCTTTCACGGCCCCGATGCAACCGATTTCCTCTTGTCGAATTTGTATTCGTTCGTGCAGAAGGAGCTCAAGGGTTTACTCTGGGACGATAATTCGGAATCTCTCACCTCCAATTCGACCTCCGATTGTACCAATTGCAGCTCAGGAATTGATAGTCCTACCAATTCGTCATCTATCAGCTCGGATTCGAACTCGAAATCCAATTCCAGGAGGAAGAGAAATTCAAATTCTAAGAGAAGGTGGAAGTATGAATGGGATAGGGAAAGGATCGAGCTTGATAGGAGTTTGAAGGAGCAATTGAATAATAAAGGATCGGTTAAGGCGATCAATCATTCGGAGGTGTTGAATGCACTGTCTCGGGGTCTAAGGAAGACGGAAGAAGCGTACTTTGATGTTGCAGACAAGATGCTTGTGAAAAATCCTGAACTGTACTTGATGGGGTCTTGTGTGCTTGTGATGCTGATGAAGGCGGAGGATGTGTATGTGATGAATGTGGGCGATAGTCGAGCCGTGTTGGCGCAGAAGATGGCGCCCGATCTTAGACTCGGGAAGATCGATCAGGATTTGGAGAGGATCAATGAGGAAACCTCTTATGATCTTGAGATGTTTGATGGTGTTAGGCCTACTTTGAGTGCCTTTCAGCTTAGCTTGGATCACAGTACTGCTGTCGACGAGGTATTGATCGACAAAAAAGCAATCACTTTACTCGGCTATTAGATCAATTGGTCTTAGATGTGTGTTGTTTGCGCGATGCAGGAGGTTCGTAGGATACGCAGAGAACATCCAGATGACTCTTGCGCTGTTGTGCAAGACCGCGTGAAGGGTTCGTTGATGGTCACCCGAGCTTTTGGTGCTGGTTATCTCAAGCAGGTATGATGATCTTGGAATTTTTGTTCCATTTACTTGCGAAATCAATGATTGTTTTTGAGAAAATCCATATTCGGCATCACTAAGCACCAGCTAGTGTCTAGTGATAGTGCACTTTGATCATGATCTGCTACAAATCAAAGTGCTGCAGCATCAGCTGCTTAAAGATATGATGGTACACTTTACAGTTAGGGCCCAGCACAGCACACAAGTTTGCGCAAACGATACGCCTCAAGCGTTGCAATGTCGATAGTATCCTCATTGAGCTTTCGTTTATCTTGCAGCCGAAGTGGAATGACGCCCTTCTGGAGATGTTTAGGATCGATTACGTAGGGACTTCGTCGTACATGAATTGCCTACCGTCTCTCCACCATCACAGATTAGGCCCCAATGACAGATTCTTGATACTCTCATCTGATGGCCTATACCAGTATTTTACAAACGAAGAAGCTGTTTCCGAAGTGGAGCTCTTCACTTCAATGTACCCTGAAGGGGACCCGGCTCAGCATCTCGTTGAGGAGGTGTTGTTCCGCGCAGCCAAGAAAGCTGGTAAGCTATCGGATTCATCAACTGAAGAACGGAATTTTAATCTACTGTAACTTCAGCTGAACTCAAACTATTGTGTTTTTTTGTGTGTAGGCATGGATTTCTACGAGCTCCTTGAGATCCCACAAGGCGAAAGGCGAAGGTACCACGATGATGTTTCGATCATAATCATCTCCTTCGAAGGCACGATATGGCGGTCATGTCTATGAGTCGGAGTCACATATATAGCACAAGATATATATATATATATATATATATATATATATATATGTATAACCATAAGTAGAGTGAATAAACATATATGTATCAGAATCAGGCAGTTTTCCCATCTTGCCTTGTTGTTTCTAACCAAGTTATGTATCCAAAATGGCATAACTGTAATTTTTGAAGAAGTAATGCATTCTTAAAAAAAAAAAAATTGCAACTTGTGACCTTTTATCTTGGACCCCTTTTCAGCAGTGGCTGCACTTTGGAATTGGATTTCAGATGGTGAAATTGAGATAAAAACTTTGAAGTGGTCCTGTCATTTTTTTTTTTTTTTTTGAGATTTGATCCTAAATTCCTCTTTTATTGGTGGCAGTCAAACCAACCCTATAATAGAAATAAGACCTCTTTTGGTGTTGGTGTGTTGTCACAAAAGAGTTGTAGATCTTATCTTTGCATAAAAATGGAGAATTTTCCCTTTTTTGATACCACATTCTTGACAACACCCAAAGAGTGCATTAGACAAGAGAGTTTTTTTACGTCGTGTGATTCATCACACTCTTTCGTGTTATCCGCATTCGCGGCTCATTTTGGATCTTATTCAACTCCTCCGATAGTGACACCTTTTATGGGTTGTTTAGATTTTTCTTTCATCTGTGTTGATTTGTGTTATTTAGTGTGTTGTTTGTTGACGGTTAGTCCGTCTACCAATTCATCGACCTATTGAGTTATCAGACAATTTGTTTTCCGGTATCTAAAATTCTTACCTAATAAAAAAAAGAGGGTTTTTTCATAAGAAAAAATGGTAACAAATAGTAGTTGTATGACCCAAAAAGATCAATTTATCTGCTACACTACACTGTTGGATTTGGCTTCTTTAGAAAATGCAATTGAGACCCGAAGCACTATTTTTTTTCCTCCCCATTAGTTGAGAAAACAACTGAATAGAAAATGCAATTGAGGGGTGGATGGGGGTGTGGGTGGGGTGGTGGGTTTCTCATAAAGGTAAAGTAAACCAAGTCATTGACTGATTTTAAAACTTGTTTGTGTACTTGATTTTGGATCATCTTTAGACTCTCTCCCTCCTCCTTTCGGAACCCATGTCAATTTGTCGCAATTAGCTGATAAGAAGCTTATAATGTATAAGTTTCTTGCTCGAAACAATCTCGATTTTGAGAAATATTTTATTTTTGTAAAATTTGTGCTTATATGGTGGTGAGATATGAAAGAGCATTAAGGATCCACAGTCACAAATCTTTCCCTGTCTCTCCATCATTTCTCACAAATCTCCATCCTTTACCATTTTTTTTCCACATTTTTTTATTTATTTTGTTGGGACAGGTGATCCATCCGATAAAAGAGCTGTCTCTCCATCATTTCTCACAAATCTCCATCCTTTACCATTTTTTTTTCACATTTTTTTATTTATTTTGTTGGGACAGGTGATCCATCCGATAAAAGAGGGGGTGATGGTGGGTGGATATAAGAGAGATTTTAATGGAGAGAGAGAGAGGGGAGGCATAGGTGAGTGGGTGAGCTTCACAATCACCAGTAATCAGTAATCAGTCATCACCTCATCTGCCCAACTGTTAACTATATTGGAGATGCAGTTGGGTGTGTGTGCTTTGGGAGGGAGGGTGTGTCCTTTTTGGCATTTAATTTTCTTCTGACTTAGAAGAAGAAAAAGGGCACCAATGTGTACTACTGATACTGAATGAGATAAGGATTTTCAGTTGCTGTGATTGGTTTATCCATCCATCCATCCAAATTGGTTGCCTTCTTTGGTAGGGCATGCTCTGAAACAACACCAAAAACATGGGTCAATTTAGTAAAATGCCGGCTTTGTCAATTGTGAATTGTCTGTGTGGCTGCTGCTGCACACAAACTCACAAACACAATTACTAGCAACTGCCAACAAATAAGCCAAACTTTACAATTTCTATGATGCTATATCTTCTTTTAATTTAAAGAAGTTGTTTTTATGTATCTATCTATGAGAAAGGTAAAATATGCAAATTAAAATTATCTCAACTAAAGAAGTTTGAGCTAATACAATTTTACATATTGAAGTGTTGACCTTGGCTAAAACACTTGTGAGTGTTGTTCAATTAGGCATCAAGGATCTTATTATCAAATATGAGAATTTAACAGTCATCAAAGGGAGAATGGAAGATATCCTAGGAGGTGTATATGATCATTAATGATGTGCATAAGTTTATACAGAATTATGACAACACAAGATTTTTCATTACTAGAGAGAGTGCAAACAGGCAACATATTACATAGCTACCAAGTCTAGGGAGTTCGATCACAAATTGTCGTCTCTATTTTTTTTAGATAATAATACTATTTTTTTTAGACTTTAAAAAATATAATAAAAATGTTGTGCTAATAAGTGTAGTAAGTTGATTTGAGACTCATCACAGATTGTCGTCTCTCAGAGTGGCAGTTCGATTCACCTACCCAGAAGAGAATGTCAAGATTCGTTTGGCCGAACTCGAAGCATTGGATGAGCACTGGCTAGTGACACAGCAGAAACTTGAAATGTACTGAGCATAAGTGGGTGGGGCATTCAATAATCGGGTCAATTTCCTTCATTGGTGATTGGTGACTTGTTCCTTACCATTATGACTTATGTAGTGATCAAAGTTTTTCCTAAAAGGGCATATGAGCTCTCTAATGCCGATGGTGAAGTTGTATACTCCTGTATGAATGAAAAATTCGTAAAGAAATTCTGCACTGAAACAGATATTCGAGTTTGAATCCTAAAAATGAAGTATCAGTTTGTGTGGACCCAAGGAGATATGGTAACTGATGCTGGGCCAACTGTCCACTTTATACTAGAATGGGCCTTTGCCCAACATTGGTTTTCACTTTGAGCTGCTCTCATTATCTTAACTTTGTCATGGTTTTGTTGCTTTAAATTTGAAGTCTTCAAACTGACCACAAAAGGATGCAAGTAACAGACACCTTTTTCAAATAGTTACTCACTCCTCCTCAGACCATCCCATACTTTATTGTATCTCTTTCGGTTCAAGTCTATCGGTCTGTTACGATGCCTCAGCTGCATACATCACTGCACTTTCCGAAAATCATATATCACACCTACTCCATTAACAGCATTTGCAAATCTGACTTGTGCATGGAAAACAATGGATTAGTTGAGATTGATCTCACTGATTATGTGAATTCCACTGCTCCATTTCCAAAGAGATTAGATGAAGTCATTGAGATGACCTATCCCTCCTTTTTCTTTGTAGTTTTGTATTTGTTTTCTATCTTGTGAATCTTCTTCCCGGATAATTCATATTTTGATCACCTCCTTTTCCAAGTTTATAACATGTTAATCTTAGGATTTAACAGAAATTCTGACCACTTTAACACAAACATGATGAGCCAAAGCGGCGCTCCTCTCTTCAACGAATTCAAGAAACAAGCCTCTTTCTACATCAAGGAGAAGATCAAGACTGTTAGATTGGCTCTCACTGATGTCACCCTTGCTCAACTGTGAGTTTTGGATCTGAAACCGTCTCTTTCGTCGATACCCATCACCAACTTTTCATACTCTTAGTCCATTGATCCTTCCATGGGTGTGCTTGAATTGTCTAGGATGACAGAAGAAGCCACAAGTGGCAACCCAAGGGCACCGGAGACTAGAACCATGGCTTTCATATCAAGGGCGGCTTTTGAAGTTGATGATTATTGGAGAATCGTCGACATCCTGCACACAAGGCAATAATAGAAATTTCTTGTTCTCCAAGGAACTTTCAGTTAGAAGTCCAGTTTTAAAACTCCACTTGTTGCATTTTCAGGTTGGCAAAATTCGATAGGAGGAATTGGAGGCCCTCCTACAATGCTTTGTTTGTGCTTGAGCACTTGATAACACATGGACCGGAGAGTACTGCAAAGGAGTTTCAGGATGAGAGGAGTCCCATTTGGGAGATGCAGTTCTTTCAGCACATAGACGAAAAGGGGTAGTTTTCGTCTTCCATTTCTTTGGTCATGTATATTTCTTGTGAGAATCAGTGTAAATCAGCTGAGGTTTGCCACATTCATTAATCAATATATATAGGGATTACATACCTTGTTTCATATTCTATCATTTCTTCAATCTGAGAGATTGCTATAGCTTCATTTGAGATCGCCTGATTTAGAGAAGCCAAAACATCATTCGGAAGCTTGATGATGGTACAACTGTTTAAAATGATGGTGCAGATTCAACTGGGGCCTTGCAGTTAGGAAGAAAGCTGATAGAGTACTGGAGCTGCTCGACAAGGGGCCTCTTTTGAAAGAAGAACGGAACAGGGTTCGCAAGGTGACTAGAGGGATCCAAGGCTTCGGCAGCTTCTCTGAGAGGAGCTCCTCGTCATCACACAGCAATGGCATTCTACAAGAATCAGAGTTCATCCATCATGATGCATTCGGAAGGAGCTATTCTCAGTTCAACGAGCATGGGAATGGGAATCAAGACGACAACTATATAAAAACCTTACCGGCTGGTGAAGATAGTTACAATTTAGCCAATTCAACTAGAAAGATAGCTGAAAATGCACCTTTAAACCCAACAGCAAGTTTGAAGCTCAGAAGTCCAAATTCGAAGGGAAATTCGGCACCTATAAGCTTTGACAGAGCCATCGAAGAGTTGACGGAGGTAGAGTATCACCCTTTTACTGCAACCGAGAAGCAGAGCAGAATCTCATTGCTTGGAAGCTGCAGAAAAGATTTGTGAAATAATGAAAATAAACAGATGTGTTGTTTTAACTAAATCTGTTTGCTGTGTAAATGTTCCCCTTCTTTACCCTTTCGTTAATATGTCATATTAGATTACAATGTGCCTATTTAGGACTCTGATTTAGGTTCAGAGTGTTGAGCAATGCAATTTCTATATTAGTTTTTCACAGGAATTAAATCTTAGACACAGGCCTCAAGGCAATGAACTTTCAGGGCAAGCCACAAACTGATATTTACTTGAAAGCATGTGTACAACTGAGATTTGTGTTAATCCTATGCTATATACCCTTCATAAATCTACAACCAATGTTCAAGAAAATGGCTTTACCTAAGTGCTACCTATATACAAGGTTGCCATTAACAGATTCCAATGGTTTTCTAAAGACAATCCTCTGAAGTCTTAGCCTTCCATACATTGAATTGGTTAATCATACTTTGCAAAGCCAGTCTTGGATTGCACGTCGAAGGGTGTGATTAGGCGTAAGATGCAAGTGACACAGTGGCAGATTTGTCAATGGAGATGTTTCACGGCCATTCTCTAACCATCCACACATGGCTTCTCGTTCATAGGTTTGGCCGTCAGCTGCTACTACAGGGTCCAGCATGACCTCCTGAAAGACATCGGAAATATGTTTAACAGTCAGCACATAATCTCAACTCTAGCACCCATATCAGAAAGCAAGTTAAGATTGCCAGCTGAGCCGGACTCCATTACCTGGGATATTGAGCATATGAAGTATGATGGGGTAGTTCGTTCTTCTGAAGTATGAAGCTTTTGCAGATCCCTGACCATGGATGGTGTAAGAGATGGCCTATCCTGGCTGTTTGATTTACAGAAATCCAAGCCTAGATTTGCCAGCTTATCAACCGTAGACATTGGCCAATCTCCAGCAGATGGATCCAAGATTGAAGTTAACTTCCTTTGAGAGACTGCTTTACGAACATCATTCACCAGCCCGGAAGGGGACCTACCAGTCAGAAGCTGTAATATTATTACTCCAAGCGAGTAGACGTCTGATTTGGGTGTCAGCACTCCGGTTCTAGAGAACTCTGGATCTGTATATGGAAAGGCAACTTGAGGTTCACCACAACGACGGAAACTAGGACAGCGGAGTGTTTCTTCTGTCACCAATCTTGAAATCCCAAAATCACATAATTTGCAGTGCAGCTCAGCATCTAGAAGGATGTTTTCAGGTTTCAGATCACCATGAACCATCTTTTCAGGGTAGGATGAATGTAGATATAGTAGTGCACAGGAAATCTCAGAGACCATTCTTAATCTGTACTTCCATGAAAGAGGAACGTTGCTTTTCTTTAAAAGATGGTTATGGAGGCTGCCGTTGGGCATGTAATCATACACAAGTGCCCAGCCCTCTGGACATGCTCCAATTAAATTAATCAAATGAGGATGCCGTATCTTCCCTAAAATTTGGACCTGCATGGAACACAAGGGATCATTATTTGTCAGTATAGTTGATACTTCGGTTTAATCTGATTCACCAACAGCCCAGGAAACATTCCTTAAGTGGTAATTTAAAGAAATACAAATTATTCATGCTAGTGGGAACTAGTACCAAATACTGACCTCTTTTTGAAATTGCGAAGGTCCCTGGACACTGTGCACGAAAAATTGTTTTACAGCAACAGTTTTTTCCAACAATTCACCTTTGTAGACACATCCATACACCCCCTCTCCGAGTTTGAAGCTATTTGAGAAATTGCACGTTGCACTCTCCAGTTCTAGCAGTGATAACTCTACCAAGCCTGGGACATCATCCAGAAAACCACTGTGTCCTTTACGAGATGTAACTCTCGCTTCTCTACTGCTTCTCCATCTGCCAAGCCAACAATCAGCTTCCATAGTCTGCCTCTGAAGAATCTGTTTCTCTTCTGTTAAACTGGCATTAGACGCTTCGATGAATACCAGTTCCTCAGCTGCTTCTTTACACCTAGATTCAGCCTCCTGATCTCGACTACTTAGCACAGCTACGTTTGTCCTGGTCTTCTGAAGTTCTCTAGTTAATTCTAGCCTTTGCTCAAATTTTCTATCACGTTCATGAATTGTGGCTTTTAGTGCATCTTCAGCATCCTTTCTTTGTTTCACTTCCAGTTCATGAGCAGCTTCAAAATCCTTTGTCTGAGTTAAGACAAAAAAAAATCCGGATTATGGCTTATGAAGTTCACAAAGTAGATATTCATGCCAGTATGCTACTTTATATTTCAACATAGATGGTTCACAGTTCCCTTCTTTTACAGTTGCTGAAAGGAACCCACGAGAAAGAATGAAAGATGAATTCAACCTGGGAATAAAGAACACAGCGTGTTTCGTCAACAGAACTAAAACAGTGTCAGCTCACCTTCATGATGGTGTGCATAGCTTCAAGTTCCAATTTTTCACGCTTTATGGACTCCATATCTGCTTCATGCTTGGATTTTGCCAGATCAGCTTTGACTTCTGCGAGCTGACTAAGCAACATTTCTTCATTGGCCTTCATTTCAGAATCTGAAGTAAGCTGTCCCTTACTAGATGAAGTGCACGTACTGACATTTCTGGTACTAGACACATAAATAGAGTCACCAGCAGAATGATCTTTAGTTTCAATGATGGAACTACACAAGGGTTGTGACAGCAGAAATTCATCTTCTCTTTCAACAGTTGTATCCTCAATCCATTCTTTCGTTCCACTTGTGTTAGCACGGGATGAGTTAAACCGAATACTTTCCTCAAAATCCAAGGAGTCAGTCTTATGGCAGTCCAATGATTTTGACCTTAATCCTTCGTCTCTTAATGGACTAATTGCTGCATCAATGCCAAAGCTTTCAATGGCTTCTCTTGTCCATGTATTTTTGCCCTTGTGCACAAACCATATCTCACAGAAAGAGGGAGCATTTTTGGCAGCATGGTTTGCTATGCAAGAACTCCTTTTCACTTTCTTGGAGCTGAAACGCATATTCAAAGATATATCAGTTGGAAGGTAACTTCAAGCAAAAAACCTGAGACAAATTTCTAAGCTATTCAATCACACAACTGCATAGATCCAATCCGTGTGTAACAGCTAGACTCAAATGGTACATAAGCAACTTACTTCTTAGGCATAGCTCCAATAACAAGCTTTCTTATGTGATGCTTGGCAATCAGATCCACAAGCCCTATCTGCACCTGCTCAGCTTCAACTGTCATTATGCTTACTTTAACCTACATTCAAGAAACACAAAAATGGCACTGTGAGTACTTAAAGAAGAGTTGCAATCACAAACTAGATACAAACAATTGGCTGTGCATTTGAAATTCCATGTTTGTCTTGATTAGAGGGTTTGTAGTATGCCTTTTAAAGATATTGTGAGTACTTTAACCTACATGTAAGAAACACAAAAAAAGGCATTGTGAGTACTTAAAGAAGAGTTGCAAGCACAAACTAGATACAAACAATTGGTTGTGCATTTGAATTTCCATATTTGTCTTGATTAGAGGATTTATAGTATGCGGTATGCCTTTCAAAGATATTTGAAATCCGTTTTGAGTAAATAAGCAAGCGGTACCTTTCTTCTGCAGCAAAGGGTTGAGTAAATATCTAAGAGCTTCCTTGTCTTTTCCCACTCCTCATTCCTATGTGCAGCCACCACCAAGGGATTTGCCTGGGTTGCTGGTAATTTACCCACTGCAGCATAAACAAGAACATTGAACTATCTAAGTATACACCATAGGGAAAAAGAAATACCATCTCACAAAATGTAGTACTTTCATATAGTTTCACAGTTTAAGCACCAGAGAACACCCGAGAATACGTATCAATATTGCGATTAGCGAGTATATGAAACCTCTCTCCTTTGGAATTTTGCCATCACATCAGACAAAAGAAAGTTTAATGATTAATCGAATAATTTCAAAGTTTAAACACCCTCTTGGCAAATCAAAACAAGGAATAAGGAGCTAAGCTAACCCATTATAAGGGGCATTTGTAAAAATAACCCCGATTAGTGAGTTAGCATCTACAAATGCCATCTAAACTTTCAGTTAAGTGTTAATTTTGCAAACCAATTTTTCAAACCCCATCTCACGGAGTAGTTCTTAGCCGTTTCCAGATAGAATCCCAAATTGCCAGTGGCAAACACCCAAATTCAAGAGATTAAGCTAAAACAATACGTTATCCGATCAAATGGAGCTTTAATTTCTCAAGTGTTCGCATCTCACTCAGCAGTACACATCATATAACCTAGAGAGCACCTTCGATTTCCCAAAGATGAAATTCGCAAACGAATCGAACAAATTGAAATTCCGAAACTCCGAAACGGAGAAAGAAACGAGAAATAGAGAGCCTCACGGAGAGTAGGGATGGTAGCCGACGGCTGATGAACATGAGCAAGACACACTGGACAGCTCCTGAACTTGAGGAACGTCCACTGAAGCAAAGCCACGACCTTATCAACCGATCTCCCCACCGCTACAAACACCGTTTCGTCTCCCTCCACCGCCGCCTCCGCCAACCTAGAGCTCGAACTCGGCTCGAGATGACTCGTCCGATCCAACTCGCCGCCATAGGCAGGCGTGGAAGAAGGCAACCGGGGATAGCGGTCAACGATCGCCCCTGGCGGACCTGAAGGCCTTAAGAGCTCCATTTTGATCGCCGGAAAACCACCGTCGCCGGAAGCCGGGAATCTCTGGGATGGTGTTTGGAGATGAGAAGGTACTCGAAGCGGACTGAGATTTCGAGTCGTCTTTGTCGTACCCAAAAAAATAAAAAAGAAATAAATAAACGAAAGTATTTAAAAATATGTCTGGTGTCTGCATTGAAAAGCCGCCTTGACTTAAAAGTGGGCCATCACTTCACGTTGTGAAATTACAGGTAATTTTGGCGGTGAATTTATATTCTTGAAAATTAAAAAAACATAGCATAGCCCACTTTTTAAATCTCCCTAGAACTTAAAGTTCTATCTTTTCAAGCACTCTCAGCCTATCCACGTGGAGGCTTCTCAGAATTTTTTTTTTCCTTATTTGCCCTTCTCTTCCTCTTTTCTTCCTGAAAAACTGACGCTACGCTTCTCAGAATTTTTGTACTCACCTTCTCTACCTGCTCTTTCTCTGTATCTCAGGACTCACGAGTCACGATCTGAGGGAAGGAAGAAGGTCGACGAAACCGGTTTTCTCTGGAAGCTGCAAGCGCCGGAGACAGCTACTGGAGTTGCCGGCGGCTGTGGTGTACAGGATCGTCGCCGATCGATTACACCTAGGGTTTTCGTCGATGGTGATGGCGATGATGGCTCGAAATTCGGATGGGGGTGGAGATCCAGAAGAAAGAGAAAAGGGCTTTGATTGTAGATCGTGGTAGGGGTGGGTGGGCGTTTCCGGTGGTCTGTGTTACTGGATGCCTGGATCTCGGTCTCTTCTCGATTTATTAGTTTGATCGATTTGTGTGAAATTTGTTCAATTTGGGCCTTTTCGGTTTGGATTCTAATGAAATTGAAGAAATGGTTATCGTTTTTATCGCCATCGGATGACTCTTATCTCGCTTTCCTTGGAGGTTTGATGAAGATGTCGAGCAGTTTCACAAGCCTCTCGAAGGTTACTTTGCTCTGCTTTTGCCTTTTTCAATGTTCTATCTGTTTGATCTGTCTCTCTTTATAATGTCCATTGTTGATGTTCTTAAATCAACTACAACGCAGTAGTTCTTTGTAGCTTAATTTAATTTTGCTACTTTTTGTACCAATTGTGTTTTTGTCGATTATTTTGTTTCTTTGGATCAGTGCCTGAACAAGGATTTCGGTTAATTACTATGGCAAAAATGAACATGAGATATCTCTTACTAGATAGAATTAGGTTGTAAATCGATCCATTTGAGTGTAATAGTGTACTGAATCGTTAGTAAGGCTATGTGTGTATGTGATAGTTCTTTCTGATTCGTGTTTGTTCAATCCTCTTATAGTAAATTCTCTTCTGTTTCCTTCTTGAACTGTACATTTGAACTTCTGGTATGAACAGGATAACACTCCAAGGGGAATTCAATGAAGTTATGTTTGGATGGGAAGAGGTACCTCTATGTCAGAACGGAAGAAGGCGATCTCAACTGTGCAAGTAAGTAGCTCATAGCTTATTGACTACTTGCTCAGATATCTTCCACTTTAGTTAATGATATCTTTCCTTTTTTAGGTAACCAAATTTGGCATCATTCGTCTTTCCTTTTTTGCCGTGTCTATGATACAGTTTCTCAGTCTTTTTTGCATATTACCTTTGCCTATGATATCTTCCTACTTTAGTTAATGCTTTAATTTGAATATACTATCCTAAGTGTAAAGTGTAATAGAACAAAACTCAGCCATGGATGAAAGCTCATTTGGTCCTACCATACTAAAAGAGCTAATCTTGTAATTTTTCATCAACATTTAACCAACTGAAAGCGCCAATATTTAACTAACTGAAAGCACATTTCTGTTTTATTGATCTCCGGTGCTTGTATTTTGCGTTATATATAATGCTTCTGTTTAAAAAGAAGCATGTTCCTGACATTGTTGCACACTTTTTCTTTCCATTTAGGTTTGGATTACTGATTAGCTCTGACACTGCTATTTAGATATTGTCCTTTTGATTTCTACTGTTTTAAATTTTGCTTCTTTCAAAGAACTCTGGTTTTAGGGACACTTCCTCACCATGAGTTTGGGTTGATTTTTTCATGGTTTTGAGAACTCTAATCATTTTGTTGTAGGGGAAAGAAGTGGTATGCAATAACAATATCTATTATATACTGTATTTTACTAAATCTGGAGGTAGTATAGCGGAGATAATGATGTGAGTTGGAACAAATTGAGATATGATTGACACAGCTTGTGAGTCATCTACTTGGGTTGTTGTTGTTGTGAGTTATGGACTGCAATGGGGATACGACTTTTGCAGATTGGTTGTGTCAGTAAGAATTTTTAGGATCTTTAGTTTACTTAGGCTTGGTTATTTTAAAAAGATAAATGAAGTGTTCAAGGGATCTGTATGTTCTCTAGAATTTATTAGTTCAAGGATACCATATATAGATGAAGAAACTTCGTCCCTACAAGGCTATTAGTAGATGTTTAAAGAGTTCTTCTTTTCAGTCGGCTTTAATTTTTGGAAGCATCTTTTGCCATTCGAGCAGGTGATGAACCTAATGGGGGATATTAAGGGTAAAGTTGCAGTAATGGTGGATGATATGATTGACACAGCTGGTGAGTCTTCTACTTGGGTACCTACTTCGCATGCTTCTTTGAAGTTACAGATGAAAGAAAATCAAAATGTTTTTTAAGATGAAACTTCCTAGCATGTGTCCCATGTAGCTGCCTTTGCCAAATGTTTTTTAAGATTTTAAATTGATGTAAATAACTAACAGGGAAATGATTAATAAGCAACACCAAATACGTACTAATCTTTCAATTTAACCTTTAATCAATGGATAACTAGAGAATAACGAAAATTAAGAATGCTCCATCTCTTAGGATTCTACGCATTATATATTGAATCATATAATCTTAATCAAGCATTTGAATTGATTTTGATTCAATTCAGGGAAGAAATCTTCATCCAAAGTGGTTATTGGTATTGTGGTTGGAGCAGTATCAGCTGGGCTACTGTTAATTGGGTCCATCTTCTGTCTGGTCAAGACCAACAAGGAAAACAACTTGCCGAATCGCCACTAATCAATGCTAATGGTAAGTAAATTACACGTAATCCCATGGGTTTGTCATTTTTTATGACATGTTTATTATCCCTTCGATCTCCTGTTTTGTGCTATTAGCAACGGAAGATTTCAGTACCGCCGAGTCCTTGCAATATGCAAAGTAATCTCAATATAGCAATTTGCCAGCAAATCTGCGATTACGATTGATACAAAGGCGAGTTTGATAGTTTGTAGTTTTATATATGTGCTTATTATTCCCAATATTAATCTTAGTTAATTTCAATATCCCATTTTCAAACTCTTTTTCCGAATTTATGCTATATTGAGATTACTTTGCAGTTTGCATTATATGTGATTATGTTCAGTTTTGATGGAAGTTACTGATGAGTCTTCTTTATTTTTTCAATTTAAGCATCATTTAAAATTTAAAGATTCTAACAGAAAAATCAGCACAGCTTTATCCGTTAGCTGAGATTTGTTCCAAAATCTTTTATTTTATTATTTATGTTTTCCATTTCAAATTACTAGGCAGTTAAATTTTTTCAATCCTATTTTCAGTTTTTAAAAAACCCACTCCACCCACTAACTTATTAAAAAAACAAATTAAACCCAGTAACGGTTGTACATAATTGCCCAGTGAATTTTTTTTAAATCCTATTATCACCTTCTTTCATCCATTCACTCCTTTTTGTGTTTACTCTCTTTTGTTCTCTTCTTCTTTATCTCCTTCGTCTGTTTCGTGTAAACTTTGTTGTTTACTTCAAACATGCTTCCCCGTTCTCGTATTGTTGATGGGTATCACTTTTGTTGTGGAAGTTTTCTTATTGAAGCATTTGCTTCTTACCCACAACATGGCGAGTCAAGTAAACTTTCTATTTTTCATTATAATTTTCTTGATCACGATGGATTTGCCATGGTATATCCGGATTCATTTCCATGGGATGGGTATGTAGTAAGTAGGCAAGTGATCGGAGCTATGTTAACTGTGTGCAATGTTCCCGATTGTCTTCAAACTATGTATGCAATCGATCACATAAATGATTATATAAATGAGTGCATTCTTACATCAAGGTTTGATATCCAACGCGGGTTAGTGCCAAGTATTACAATATATGTTGACACATATATTTTGCATTCGGTTGACCATTCCGTTCATCCGGTTGACAACTTGGCTGATGTGGGTGCTTTTGGTGATCCCGACATTGACAACTTGCCTGATGTGGGTGCTTTTTATGATATTGACATTGATCAAATTGATTTTCCTCCAGATTGGTATGAGTATGCATTAGTTCCTTTATGTTTATGCTATTTTACTTCAGTTTATGATCCATATAAACTTACTTATTTCCATTATTGAAATAACGCAGGGACTTGCTTATGGATTATGTTCCAGTGCCACAACCTGCGTCAATTGAAGCTGTTAATTCGCTCCTCGTAGGACTGTTTTGTGAGGCAGCTGGTCGGTCATGCATCATATGTCTTCAAGAGGTCGATAGCTCGACTATGCTGACTCGAATGCCATGTGGCCACCTCTTCCATGATGTTTGCATCCGTCATTGGCTCGAGGGTCATCACTCTTGCCCTATATGTCGGTATAGGTTGCCGGTTGCTAACAACGATGTGCCTTGAGATGTTGCGCAATTCAAATGTTTTACAAACTACTACTAGCTTCATGTTGTTGATATCTTTGAATGTTTATTTCTCTCTATGGATAATGTTGTGTATTTCATTTTTCTGCTTTCTATATGTTTCAATGTATTTTAATATAATTGAATGTTTATGTGTATGTTTTAAGTTCTTTACCACTAATGAAAAATTTAGTGGTAAATGTATTTTAATATATTTCCCACATCACGTATTTGAATTTTTGACTTTCATTAGTTACATGAATTCACATTACAATCACAAATAATTTGTGACTAATGTTTTTTTATATGTTGGTTTTAATACCTTCACCTTTTGTTTATCAATTAGTTATATACCCATCCACTTTCAATTAAAAAAACACATTCAACTCTACTCACTTCTGATAAAAAAAAAAAGAAAACAAATTATTCAAATAACTTCCACCTACGTTGTTTAACTTTGAAATTAATTAATTTGTAAAAATTAATTCAACCCAAACTCCACCCACGTTCTATTAAGTTTGAAATTAATTTGTAACAGTTACTTAAACCCAAAAAACTCCACCCACGTTGTAAGCTATTAAAATTAATTTGGAAAAGTATTTTTATTTATTTTTTCTTCTACCCATGCAAAATGGAAGTTACTTCATTTTTATTAGTATGGAAGTTACATTTGTCATCCCACTCCACCCACTAAGATCATAACCGGTCCGACTACACCCCACATACGAGCTCCCATTCGGTATAGTAACTATGTTCTTAATTTTTTTGGTTTTTTCATTCATTACATTTTTCCTAGTAAATATTTCGTTACATTCGGTTTTTTCATTCATTACATTCATTACTGATGAAAATGTCTACAGCAGAGTAATATTACTGTTTTTTTTTCTTTTTACTTCTACACATACAACATGGAAGTTACTTTTTTTATTACATTGGAAGTTACTTTTTTTATTACATTCGGTATAGTAAATATTTCATTACATTCGGTTTTTTCATTCATTACATTCATTACTGATGAAAATGTCTACAGCAGATTAATATTACTGTTTTTTTTCTTTTTTCTTCTACACATACAACATGGAAGTTACTTTTTTTTATTAGTATGGAAGTTACCTTTGTCATCCCACTCCACCCACTAAGATCATAACCACTCCGCCTACCATCCACAAACGAGCTCCCATTCAGTATAGAAACCATTATCTTCGTTTTCTTGGTTTTCTCATTCATTGCATTCTTCTTAGCGATTTCTGCACCAGTTGAAGGTATCCTTGTACTTCATTTTATTACAAATCATTGTTCAATAGTGTCACTTATTTAACTTATTTTTTTCAGTTGATGCTCAATCGCTTTTCGAACATCCATCACAGATTGCGCAAGTACGTTTACCCATTTTGTGCAACAAACATTATGTTCGTGGAGTGGAAATTTTTTGACGTTTGTGTTGTTTTAATTGGTGTAAAATTTCGTTATTTGCTTGTGTCCTACAGGTTTCAAATGGCACCACCCGTAGATACGATCAACAACTTAGATGGATTGACAAAGAAAATTTGGACAATTAGGGGAAGGATTACAGTTCTTTGGACAACGTGTTTTCGAGACTCCAACGACGTGGACGGAATCCAACTTATTATGATGGATGAACTGGTTATAAATTTATTTCATATTTGTTTTTATCTTATATATATTTATTACATATTTATACAATATATTATCTTCTGCACAGGGGGATACCATTCAGGGAACAATAACAAAAAAGAATGTTGCAAAATTTGCACCTCTTATCAAGGAGGGCGGTTTGTATTCGTTACATAATTTTCTTCTCTTTGAGAACAAGGATGCTGTGAAATTTGCTCCTCACAAGTACAAATTGATCTTTACTTTCAAGACTGTCGTTTCTCGGATTGAAGGGCTGAACATTCCTCTGCATAGTTTTAACTTTGTTGATTTTAGAGACATCAAGTTGAACGTCTTTGACCATGATTGTGCTATTGGTAATTGTGTTTATTGACTACATGGGTATATGTTATTGCTTATATTGTTGTTCCTGCTTTGATGATATGAGTTTGAACTTGTGTTTTCTGTAATGTAGATGTGATTGGGTACATTACCAAGTTTTCTCCGCTTGAGGGTTACGTCAATGATTCGACTTCATCTGCGAAACTTGATTTCTGCTTGGAAAATGAAGTGTTAATTTCCATTTAAATTTGTTATGTATCCATATTTTTTTCATAAATTTGAACAAAAGGTATTTTCACTGTTTTATTGTTGATACTTTAATACCTAATACATAAGGTTCATGTTTTATTTTCTTAAATTTCGTTTTTCTATTAGTTAATGAATTACAGCAGATGAAAAATTATACAAGTATCATAGACTGTTTGTTGGATGCCTCATGTTTTCATTTACAGCCCATTATCCGAGTTTTACAATGCAAATGACATTTATTTTTCCATTAATTGTACAAGTATTAAGAACTACATGGTTAATGGTTATAATTTATCATTGTCATATTCCTTCATTTTCAGTAATGAAACCCTCAACTGCACTATGTGGAATAAGTATGCGCACGAATTGAATAATCACTTGACGACTGTTGGAGAAGACAAGGTGTTTCTAATCATCAAATTTGCAAAGGTCAAGAAGCTTGCAGGTTGGTATCACCGATCCCTCTTTACTTTATTGGTCATTCACTTGCCTTTATCATTCATCACTATAAATAATGATTATGTCTTCTATATATGGACTAATAACTTCCAGGTGGATTTATCTTGAATAATGCTTTCAACGGAACTAAGCTATTTTTTGATGCAACGATACCTGAGATTGCAAGCTTCAAAGAAAGGTTATCATGTTACATGTTATATTTCAAGTTGATAATAGACTCTTGTCGAATATGAACTTTGTTTACCTATTTTCATGTGTTGTGCATTGTAGGTGGTGTGATGGAAATTCCAATGTTCTCGTGAGATCAACCATTGCAGAATTGTCTCAAACACCTATGCGGGATCCCTTTCCAATTGATGCAAAGCAATGCGTCCAATTCTTATATACTGTCTCAGAGGTTTATTTCGTCGTGATTTACAATTACTATTAGTTAGTTTATGAAATTGAAATTCCCGTTGTGATTTTTTTCCTTACATTTTTTGGTTAATAGCCCTGCACTGTTGTTATTGTTGGACACATCACCCAAATATGCAAAGATGTGGATTGGGCATATCATGCATGCAAAATTTGCAACAAAAAGGCTATATATCAGGACTCTATGTTTTGGTGTAGGAGTTGTTCTATACAAATCAAGTCCCTCAACAAAGGTATGTATGATGTATTTCATGTCAGTTTAGATATTCATGTGTATGTGAATGTTTTCCTTTTGTATAGAATGGCTCATCTTGATTTACACGGATGACCACCTTCGTACGTATAATTTAATTTATAGGTTTGAACTTCCGTTTATTATAAGTACCGAAGCTCGTGTAGGTTTATATGTTATTTTGTGTTTCCTATTTCTCTTTCTTTTTGCCTTAGGTGACTTATGGTGTTGTTGTTGTTTGATCATTTAGTTCTTATTCGTTGAATCTTGTACGTGCTTTTTTATAAATAGGTATATAATATGGTGTATTTAGAATCCCCAACCCTATTTTGTTATATTGCTTCGCAATATGTGTATGTGTTTTTGAATACATTTTATATGTTTGTTTTAATCGGAACAATATGACCTAAATATTTTTTTAAACCAAACTGAATACCTACACTCTTTTACTATTTTTTCGCTTGCTGTAGTGACTGATGTTAATTACTTTTTCGTTATAGATTTATGCTTCGTATTATGGTGGAGGATGATACTGGGACTGCCAAGATGACATTGTTCAATCAAGTAGTTGTCCAGTTGCTTAACAAGGATGTTTCTAATTTACGTGCTCGGATGCTTAAGGTGATTGCCCCTAACATATGTTTGTATGTAACTATTGTGTTCTTACTCTACTTGGGATCATATTAGATGTGTTGTTTTCGTATTGTTGTGTTATAGAGAGATTCCAAGGTTACATTTCCCCCAGAATTCAACAAGCTTCTCTCTCGTAAGTATGTGTTCGTTGTTGAGGTTGAACCATACAATATTCAACATCCACATGAAGCGTATTCTGTAAAGAGAATCAGTGATGATGGGTCCTTCATTGAGAAGTTTGAAAATCAGGTGATTTATGCCAAGGTGTTTTTTTTTTACCTATTACATGTGGTTGTTCCTTTTCTTTTATTCTATGGCTTCAAGCTTACTAATTCTATTACTATATGATTGGCACATGTCTTTTGTTTTAGGATGAAGATTCAGATCATTTGTCTCATCAACCCGGAGCTCCTTCTACTGCTTCTTCAAGTATTGTCCTCACTCCATCGAAGCGATCTCATGAATCCGAAGATGAGTACACTTGCACTATGAGTGGTGAAGGTCAATCGTCATCAGCCAAGAAGGTTGTTACCGAAGACGACCCAGGAGTATGATTAGTCTCATTTTACATCATTTAAGCATTAAACAAATATTTTTATGTTGGTTACGTATCATGTGAACTGTTTCTTTCATATGAATTTAGCACAATTTCATGTCTTTGAGACTTGGAGTTTAGTGGAGTTTTATCTTATTTTCAATGTACTTTTTGGAGTTGTGTTATGTCAACATTTTTTTTTATTAATGGTTTGTGCTTTGTGGATGGATATGAATGATTTTATTTCATACCTCAAATATTTCCTACAAAATATAATTTTTGTGTTGTAGGGAGTGGAGTATATAGTGATGTAGGGAGTGGAGTATATAGTGATGTAGGAGATCTTCATTGGTAGAAATGGATGGATAGTTTATTTAATATTCAAATACTTGCTACCATAAAATTGAATGGTCTAATCATTCCACACCTACTTGCTACAACAAAATTAAATGGTCAAATTGAATGGTTTTTTCCATCCGTAGAAATGGATGGATAGTTTATTTAGCTTTCAAATACTTGCTACCACAAAATTGAATGGTCTAATCATTCCACACCTACTTGCTACAACTAAATTAAATGGTGAAATTGAATGGTCAAATTCAATGGTCAAGTCAATTCATGGCAACATTGTATTGTCAATTCATATTGCAATATTGAATGATTTCAACAGAACATAACACTAGCTACTGGCCGGTCAAATTTCTGTACAAAACTAAAAGCAAAAACAATGTCCTTATACATCCTATATAAAGGACAATTTTCAATCTCCTTCCTCACGTTATTCTTCTTTTTTCTTCATTCCTTACCCTTTCTTTCTTCTACACAATTCTTCTTCCGTTGTACCTCAACATGTCTTCATCTTCAGGAGTACCTTCACGTGAAGATACGCCTCCTGATGAAAATGGAAATCGTCGAATACGGCGTGATCGAATCATTATTGGTTAGATATTTTTCTTACTCAATCAATTTTAAGTTTTTGGACCTACTTCATGATCTTTGTTTGTTATTATGTTTTGTAAAAATAATAACAGATATTCTTACTCCCACTTTATTATTGAACGAATTAGCTTAAGTTGTTTGGTTCAGTTTCTCGAAATTCTGGATACATGATATTGTTTAGAAGCTCTTATTATGTTTGTATTTGTCACCATTTTTTTCTTGATTCGTTTATACTTTTTTACCATGAAAATGTTTATAGCAAAGTTATATTACTGTTTATGCTTTTTTTTCCCGAGGCTTTGAAGGGGAGGTATCTTGTACATGCATATAAATGCATTATACTAATATGTATTTTCATATATAACAGCACCAGAGGATGCTCGATTCAAAGTAGACGAAGTATGTGAAGTTATAGGAGGTGAAGAAGGGTTTTTAGGTTCGTTTTATGATGCATTTATTGTACGGGTTGTAAACGACACACATTATGAAGTGAAGTATGTGAGCTTGAGGAGCCAGGATGGTACTAGGAGTCTGAAAGAAATAGTACACATGGGTCGAGTTCGCCCAATACCACCCGAGGAGCCATTTGACTCATTTGATGTCGGTGACTCTGTTGATTGTAATGCTCGTGATGGATACTGGCACGGTCGCATTGTCGCTCACAATAAGCGAGAGAGAAAATATATGGTTCACTTTCCGTTGACCTATGATACGAATGACTACTATGCTCATCAAATGCGACCCCATTTCGATTGGATCGACTATGAATTTGTTGGTCAGGATAAGTTTATGTTCATGGTTACCGGGTAGCCATTCATTGAATGTGACTGTGTCGTATGAAATGGTATTTTGTTTGGGTAGTTGTATGGTTTGTAATGTGGTTTGGTTTGTTGCGTTTATTTCCCCAGTGTGAACTATTTCCACGTGTTGTTTTTATTAGTATTTGTAGTTTGACATTGACTACCTTCAATTCAGTTTAATCTATGTTTTCGGAATTTTGAGATAACATTTTTTTCACGTTTGATCTTATATTTATGGAATATTTAGTAGGGATATATGTACGAGTGCTATGCATTGTATTTGAAGAATCTATCTCTTATTTTATTCCATTATACCTTAAAAAATTGGTAAAAACACATTTGTACATAATGACAGGGTAATTTGAATATGGGCCGGCCCATAAAGACGTTGACGGGGTTGACTGGTTAAGCAAATAGAAAGCTTACCTTTTTGGGTTCGTCAAGTAATTCAAGTACTCTCAGTAGTCAGTGATCCGGACACCTCCTCTGAATTCTGAAACAATATTTCCATACTTCTCAAAATATCTACGACATCTATATTTCCAATCAGCATACATGTCATTCAATATTTTTCTTAATGTATGCTTTTCATTTGAGTCTATTTCATAATATTTATGGGTTAGAATTTCGGATATTTACAAAAAAAAAAAAAGAATTTCGTATGTTTCTTCCAAATTATATAAATTAAATAGGTTGCATACACTCGGATTATTTGTTTCATTTATAATTCTTTGGTTAACAGTAGTTGTTATTACTATATATAAAATATGAACCACCCAATTTTATGGTTTTGATGATGTATTTCATGAGACAAATTTAATAATTATGTAAGATTCATATAAATATACTCCGTATTATGTAAATACCATCTGCAAAAGTATACGATTAGTTTAAGCTCAAACAAATATGTATCTTTGTTAATTTTAGAACAAAATACTAGATAGTTTGATTATAACTATATTTTAACCATTTGTTTTAATTGTGTCCGACTCATATATCTATGTTATTTAAAAATAATTTGTACAAGCATACGAGTATTTTATTTTCTCCTCCTGTCGAACATATTTAAAAACACTAAGTTTGACGCAACATTATTTGGTTAAAAGTTTACACAAACAAAATCCACAACATGTTTCTTATTTTAGACAACTATTAAATATATATGGTTGTTTAAAATGGCTAATTTTGTATATGTTAAAGTAAAGGTACGATAAAATATTTGATTATGATTATTTTTAGAAAATTTAATTTGTTACATTCCATATCCATTATTTTATATTTCTTTTTTATAATATTTTATTTGTCGTATTTCATGTCAGTTTAGATAACTATTAAATATATATGGTTATAAAAATCCATCATCCCTTGTCATACAGAAATTTTACAAATAACCTATTTGAAATTGAATAACCGGCTTTGTTTATAGATATAATAAAAGTTTGGATTTATTATGTAATATTGACCAACTAGAGGGGTATTTAAGTCCAATATGTACAAGGTAAAAAAACCCTAATTTCACTTTCCTCTTTCTCATTCAGTGGACTTCTTTTTTTCACTCTCTTTTCTAAAGGCCTCCGTCCGAGCCGCCGAAGGATATGTGTGCTGTGTGTTACCGGTGTTGAAGCTATCTTCCAGGTTTGCAATGTGTCTTTTCTCTTCGTAATTTCGTTTTTCACTTTCATTTATGCCATCTCATGTTTGTCACTCTGTGTTCTACAACCGATTGGCTTTCTCACGACGGACCTTACGCCGGTGACGACTATGTTCCAAGTGACTAGGTGAGCAATTTCTCTAATGCTTTCCTAATTGGATTCTTGGCATACCTATTGTTTTGGAGGTTGAATGAATTTCATACCTTCAATTAAGAAGGGTTTTCGTTTGATTTGTGCGTTTGTTGTGGATTCTCTTACGGGGTGTCCGCCATATGTTTGATAAAACGCCCCAGTGAAATATTTAAGGAATCTTCTATATGTTGTTTTTGCACAATCTATATTTTGCTAGGGAATTTTGGAAATTAATAGGTGTTTGAAATTATTTAAAGTATATCGTCTGTTGTGCTGTTAGAAATCTGATATCTACTTATCTATGTCTAAACTTCTAGTATATATATGTGAAGTAACCATTGTGATTTTCAAACATTTGTGTATAACTTGAAGCCTTTTATGTCATGTTTGTTAACCATCGTGTGTATGTCGATTGTCTCGCAGATTGAAGTTCGTTCATTTAGAAGTTAGAGTTCTTTTGAATGGAGTGCCAAAAATCAAATAAGCGCAAGCGAGTATCTTTGGGTGGAAGTAAAGATCCGATTTCGCACCCATCGACCCGTACTCGGTCTAAAGCTCCAACTTCGCAACCATCGAGCCGTACTAGGTGTCATGCTCCAAGTTTGCAGGTACGTCGTGATAATGGCAAACGAATTCCTGCTTCGTATAAGTTGGTATTTAAGGATGATGCTCAGAAAACCAAGTATGCCGTATTAGCTAAGAGGAAGATCATACCCACTAGGTATGTCGATGATCCTACGTTAACGAAGTTGGGTATTGTAGATGATGTGTATTACCTGTTTGATAGAGTTGGATGGAAGGAATTTGTGAACAAGAAATCTGAAACCTACGAGCGTCTTACATTAGAGTTCTTGAGTTCTTTAAGTGTACAACTGCTTCGTGGGAAGAAATGTGAACAAGGAAATGTGAAGTTTAGGATCTTTAATACTGATCATGAAATGACTCTTGGAGTTTTCAATGACTTATTTGGATTGCCAAATGAAGGAGCTAAAAGATTGGGTACGTTTCGAACTAATGATGCTTGGCGTGAGTTAACCGGGGTTGGATTCGCTCCTGAAACAGCAAGATCCACATACTTGAGCAATCCGTGTATAAGATATGTGCACCGATTGCTTTCCAACACTGTCTTTGGACGTGGTGAGAGTGCGGGTGTTGTTCGGTCGAGTGAATTGTTCTTAATTTGGGCAATGTTGACGGAGCAGAAGGTGAACAGCGGAGCGTTTATAGCTGGACAGTTGCAGAGGGTTTCCAACACGAAAGATGGGAAGATAGTAGTTGGTGGTTTAATCACGACTGTTGCTCTAGGACTTGGCTATGATTTATCAGCATTGACCCCTGTTTCTGGACCATCTCGGCTTGATATAGATGGCTGCATTGCATGGGAGATGATTGTTTTAAAGAAAGATAAGTATTTTCTGACCTTACCTCATTCTGATGTGGCGATACCTCTTCCTAATGTCGAGATAACGTCGGTGAAAGATAAGAAGAATTGGAGAATTGGTCCAGCATCAACAGAGATAACATCTAAGTTTGTGATAACTGATCCACCGTGTGAACCTGAAGTAACTTTTGAGCGAAGTGATTTGGTCTCTATTCGGGAATCTTTAGCTGCGATCATAGATGAGCAAAAGCTACAACGGTTGGTTCTACAGCGTATTGAAGGTTCTCTTGCAGAGATGGAACAAATACTAAGGTATGAAGAATGAAGTCGATCCGGATGATATTTTAGTATTTCTTACTTTTATGTTATGAATGTTATTGCAGCAGAGCATTTTGTGACTTGTCTTAAGTCTCTGCCTACTGTTAGTACGTTTTAAGTTGAATGTTGTTGTCAGTTTGTGTATCGTAGACGAATGACCTATTTCTGACTTGATTGCCTCTTCGCATATTAATCAATGTGGGAAGTCGTGCATATTAAGTTGATTGCCTCTTCGCATAGAAGTCGTGCTTGACAGGAAGAAATCAACTAATGAACATCAGGTCTTTTACAAAAAACATAGTGAACTTCATTTTTTATAATGCAGTAACCTACAAAATCCTAAAGATATTAAAAACAAAGATATATAACACAATGAAATGAAACACAAACAACTACGTAAAATATTTAAACTTCAAAATGCCAAATAGGTTCAATGTGGCAATGCGAAACGACAAACGGGACAAACATGATTGTAAGTCAACCATGTTCGAAGACAATCCTGATGAAACATATGTCCACATGGCATTTGAAGGATGCGCCTGGAGACGACTAATCCGTCAAGACAAATGGAACATACTTGTGTACTTGTACTATTGTCATTGACCTCCTCTAGTGCATCAACTATTAATGGATTTGCTGGTTGTCGATGATGAATATAGCCGTCAAAACCCGGAGGATTTTGAACACCTTGAGCAATGACAAAAACGTCAAGTCGGATGCTCGGGGCCCTCCCGTACTCAACCAGGTCTTCATCGTCGTTTAACCAAACGCACATAAATGTCTTTAACATTCTTATTGCCTTGTATATTTGAATCGGGAAAGGAATATTAGCATCCGTAAGGACATTACCGCATTCAACCCAAGTCATTGGTATACCATTCCAAGGAAACGTATTGACTTCCTCTTCAAACTCCCCATTGTGTAACTGATTATAGCAGACCGTGATATGACTCTCTCCATACGTAGCCGTTGGATATTCTCGAAGCCTCACAACATAAGGACCAACGGTGTAGTGATATCCGGATTCGGACATTTCTTCAAACGCCATTGCTTCAAACCTGCGTAGAAACTAGAAAATAGTTAATGAATTTGGGAAGATCTTACTGGGCGATTGGCATATATAGACTAAAGAAACCCAACCTTTAGCATTTATAGTTGCAGGCATGTACTCACCCCCAACTGTAAAGTTACGTTGAATAGTGGCCTTAGTACGTGGGAGGGAGTTAATTTAAATCTAAATTTAAGGAAAACAAGTTAATGGTAAAGGAAAGTGAATTGTGGTGTACTATCTGCAATAATGGCATGTACTTATTCCACTAACACTAACCACTACCTATTTTAACTACTCCATATTCAAAACAGTTATGCATGGTAACTTAGTACTCATTCCCACCCGCACTAATTACCGTATACATCAATCATCTTCTTTTTTTTCTTTATTTGTTTTTTTTACCCTTTTTTATTTTAAAAACACATGTTGTTATTAGTTAACTACTATAGATGGAAGTTACTTTGTTTGTTTTGCTTTCAATCTGAACTTCAGATGGTGTTTATTGTTTTGCTCACAAACTCAATTAGGTAACGATTGCTCATTTCTCATGTGAATTACTCAACAATTGTATATCAAATATTTATTTTGGTGCATTTCTCCTTGAACTGTGGTAGGTAATCAATATCTTTCAACATGGATGACAAAATTAGAAAGCAAGCAGCGAATAGATTGAAGAGAGCGAATGTACTGAGGGATAAACGAAGACGAATACAAAGTGTCGAAGGTAGAATGTATATATCTTTTGATTTCATGTTCTATTGGTCCAACTTTGATATTGTAATTACTTACATATTCATCCGTATATGTTTTGTAGAGACACCGTTGTTACGGTTGAGTGATCGATCGCATAATAGACCTACCTTAAGTGACATTACGAATAGTACGTGGCCATTCATTATTTCTATTCAATGCCTTATGTGTAATCACTTATTTAGTTGTATATTTTATTTCAATACTAACATGGTTATACTCGTAGTTGTCGATCAGACGAATCATAATATTTTGAGTAGTAATTTCATGGATTCGCCTCAAATATATATGGGCGAAATGAGCTCCTTTGTGTCCACATTGACAAACGTGGAAACACCCATGACTATGCATAACAGTCAAGGTGTGGGATCGTGTTCCTCGGGGCCGCATGATCCCATTTCAGGTCATAATTAATTAGTTTTTGTGTATTAATATATGTTAAATTAAGACAATATCATTGTAAATTTTCATATATATATATATATATATATATATATATATATATATATATATATATATATATCCGTACTAATATTTGATTTAGAGTCTTTGTTTTTAGTTGCCAACAAAGCACAACAAACTGCCAATAGATTGAATAGACGAAATATATTGCATGAAAAAAGAAGGAGAAGAGAAACTACCAGAGGTTCGATTTATTCTTTTACAAACTAATAATACGTAATTCAATGTAAATGTTGTTATCATGTTATTGGGTTTGTACGCTATGATATATGAGATGTTATTCAAACCATTGAACAGTATAAGTTGTGATTTTTGTAGGATTGGGTCTTCAACCGAGAAGGTCAAGTGATCGATCGACCCATTTCGAACCAGTAACTGAAGCACCTAATTGTATGTCTCTTTTATAGTTAAGTGAGTTATGAAACTATATTTTTTTAAAAAGACGAAACATATAATACGTTGATGTGGAGGGTGATACACCTAGTGTACGTCTACGTTTGTTTCGTCGATGTTGTACTTTTTATGATTGGGTTCCAGAGATTAACTTGTCATTTGTCATTGTTCAATGGATTCAGATGGTCACAATATGGATAGTTTACCGACATTCTCCTCTACCGTGCACAACAATCATGGTGTTGCAAGTACATCTATGACACCTCCTATACCCAATAGAGGTTCCAATCATGCCACCTTTGATTATTATATAATATTTTTATATGTGAAACATGTTTGGTAATTTATGTCAAGAATGTTCTCTTTATAACACATTGATTTATTGAAGCGTTTTCTTTATTTTGTATGCGGTGTTTGTTTTTCTCATATGTGTATTGTTGTTCTTATAATTAGATGATGATGATGATGATGGTGATGATGATGCTGATGGTGATGTTTATTCTGATGCCCCATCTCAGCTCAGTATAGGTATATAAATCCTGCATCTTCATCCACTATGATCCTATTTATACGTTACTGTTTGGTGATGATATTCGACATGTGTTAAATGTAAATACTACTTTATTTTTTTTATAGGACAATATGTTGATATTGGTGATCCAGTCTATATTTGTCAATTTTGTCGAGCTAAATTGTGGTATGAGGAAAGATTGGATAAAGCCAAGACGCCTAGAAATCCTAAATTTTCTCTATGTTGTCAGAAAGGGAAAGTCCAGTTACCTTCTATGCCAAGACCTCCGCCGGTATTGTATAATCTTTTGTGTAATAAGGATCCGTGGAGTAAGCATTTCCTTCAAAATATAAGGGCGTACAACATGATGTTTTCCTTCACTTCATTGGGAGGAAAATTCTCCCCTATTAGCGGGGGACGCGGACCTCCTGTTTTTCGTATGGTGGGTCAAAATTATCATCTAATGGGAAGTCTCTTGCCGGATGACGGCGAGTCTCCGAAATTTTCACAGTTGTACATATATGATACAAATCAAGAAGAAGACAACCGGATTCGTGCGTACAGGTATGTTTTTTTATTCTATTTCTTGGCACATATATATATAACAAATTTATGTATTCAACTATCTTATGTTCATCGTACTCATCTGTAGTGGTAAGTCTCGCACGTCCAAGTCTTTAGATCCATCTATAGTCCGGGATTTGAAAGATATGCTTGATCAGCATAATGAATTGGTGAAAGTCTATAGGTTGGCAAGGGATTGTGTCTCTTCCGATGCCATCCCCAATGTTCGTATGAAACTCATTGGTACGCGAACAACGGATCCTCGCCGCTACAATTTGCCGACGGCATCGGAAGTGGCTGCGTTGATTGTTGGAGATATAGGTGTCAATGCTGGACCAAGAGATATTGTGGTCGAGACTAAGGATCGGAGACTTAAGCGTATTGATGAAGGTCATCCTTCATACTTCAGTTTGCAATATCCATTATTACATCCATACGGGGAAGATAATTACACACCATTTATCCCCTTCAGTGCGGATATTAGTAATCCTGAATGGAAGAGGTCGAATATTACTATGCGTGAGTTTTTTGCGTATAGGCTGCAAGATAGGGAAGGTGAGGTTTCCATCATTGCTTTAGGGAGGGAACTAACCCAGCAGTATGTTGTTGATGGTTACACTATTATTGAAACAAGTCGGCTCAACTTCCATCGAATGAATCAAAGGAATTACAGGTCGGCGACATTTAACCATCTCAGAGATACAACTGCTCAAGGTACGGGTTCTTCTTCTTCATTAGGGAAGCGCATTAAATTGCCAGCTTCGTTTATAGGTGGTGAGAGGTATATGCTGAATAATTATCGGGATGCTATGGCTATTTGCAAGTATTTTGGGCCGCCTGATTTATTCATTACATTCACTTGCAATCCGAAATGGCCTGAGCTTGATAGATTGGCTAAAGCATATGGTGGATCGACGTCTGATATTCCTATTTGGGTATCTCGACTTTTCAAAGTAAAGTTGGAAGCAATGATACGTGACTTGAAAGACGGAGAAATCTTTGGTCAAGTTAGTTCGAGTAAGTATCTTTTACCTCCTTTGTATATTCTTTGTATGCGAGTTATACATTTCAATAATTGTTTTGGCTTATGTTTGGTTTAACATATGCATTTCCTTTTGTGGTGTATAATTGGATTGATAACTTGTCTGCAAATTTCTTTATTTGTCCGACCATGTTCTAGTGTCATATACCAGCATGTTCCACCACCGGTGAAAAAATATACCGGTATCAAATGTAGTGTTTTGTATGCCTTGTATAATGATTTGCACCCAAAGTTAGTATTTTGTTGGTTGAAAAAATTATTATACTTGCCACATCCGAACTTAACATTATTTATGTTATTGTTATGAACGTTATAATGACTATAGTTTATTGGGGAAGGAATTGTAGTCATTACTTGCTATGATTTGTATCATTGTTTGTGTTCCATTGTTGTGTTTATGTTATCTTCCCCAATTAGTTTATGTGTCAATTGAAAAATTATATATATTTGCAACTAATGGATTGTTGTTTTGTTATAATGTAGTCATATACACCATTGAGTTCCAAAAACGCGGCCTTCCCCATGCCTATATTGTGTTGTTTTTGCACCGCAATTCGAAGATGACTTTGGTTGAGGATATTGATGGTCTCATATCTGCAGAACTTCCTGATCCAGAGGCTGATAAAGAATTACATGAGGTTGTTCGTGATTTGATGATTCATGGGCCGTGTGGATCTTACAATACAAGAGCACCATGTATGGCAAACAATCGTTGTCGGAAAAACTATCCAAGAAGGTTTGCTGAAATGTCTAGCATTGGGACAGATGGATATGCTCACTATTGACGACGAGATGATGGGAGAACAATCGACATTAGTGGAAATGCGATTGACAATAGATATGTTGTGCCATACAACCCAGATCTTCTGCTTAAGTATAAAGCTCATATTAATGTTGAAGCATGCAATCAGTATGGAGCAGTCAAATATTTGTTCAAATATATTAGCAAAGGCAATGATCGTGTGACAGTGGTAATAACTACAGACCGGGATGGAAACATCATTCCTGATGAGATTAAGGCGCATTATGATTGTAGGTATATTTGCCCGCCGGAAGCTGTATGGAGAATTTTTGGTTTTGATATACATGGGCGTACGGTTGGAGTGGAGAGATTGTTTTTCCATTTGCCCGGACAACAACATGTGGTCTATAATGATGATGATTCCCTTGAAGAAGTTATGAACAGAGCTGGAGTTGATTCTTCTAAATTCTTGGCATGGATGAAATGTAATCAGTCATATTCTTCTGCGCGGGAGTTAACTTACATTGAGTTCCCGTCACGATTTGTCTGGAAACAACGAGAGAAAATGTGGAGCCCTAGGAAGCGTGGGTTTCAAGTTGGCCGCCTGTATTATGTTCCTCCTACGACAGGTGAGTTATATTATCTACGGATGCTTTTGAATCAGGTTAAAGGCCCAACATGTTATGAAGATATTCGGACAGTTGATGATGTCCTTTATCCGACATTTAGAGAAGCGTGTTATGCACTGGGACTATTGGCTGATGAGAGAGAGTACATCGATGGCATAATTGAAGCCAGTGAATGGGGTTCCGCAAACTATTTGAGGGTGTTGTTTGTAATATTGTTGTTATCTTCAAGTATGTGTACACCCGAGTTGGTCTGGGAAAAGACTTGGAAACTTCTCGCGGATGATATCTTATATAGGCAACGGATTATGTTAAACATTCCAGGTACAATTTCTTCTAAATACTCATGATATAGTGTCATGATATTTTATTTATAATTTGTAAGTGGTTTTGTAATATATTTTTGTACATGTTGGTGCTATATTTATTAGTACAAGTTAGTTAATTAAAAGGAAATGACAATAATGAATGCTAACTTTATATTGTGTATTTTGCAGATTTGGAGCTGACTGATGAACAAATTCAGAGCTACACTATACTGGAAATTGATAAGTTGCTCAATCAGAACGGTAGCAGTATTATTCAGTTTCCTAGCTTGCCGCAAGTGGATGAAGCGCTTTCAAGTGCATGGTGTAACAACCTCATCCAACAAGAGCTGATGTATGATCAAGTGCAATTGGCGGAAGAACACATGACTCTTATTTCGAATTTCACATCTGAGCAGCATGTTGTGTATTCAGAAATCATGGAGGCTGTGTCGAGTAATTCAGGGGGCTTTTTTTTCCTCTATGGCTATGGAGGTACTGGCAAAACTTATCTTTGGCGAGCTTTATCTGCAGCAATTCGGTCAAAAGGTGAAATTGTGCTGACTGCTGCTTCAAGTGGTATTGCTGCTCTTCTCATTCCAGGTGGGCGCACTGCTCATTCGAGATTTGCTATTCCGTTGCATCCTGATGAGTATTCATGTTGCAATATTGAGAGGGGTTCTACACGAGCTGAACTTTTGAAGCATGCTCGACTTCTCATTTGGGATGAGGCGCCATTGATGAAGAAGTATTGTTTTGAAGCACTAGACCGTACACTTAGGGATGTGATGGAATCTGATGTGCCTTTCGGTGGAAAAGTGGTTGTCTTGGGAGGTGACTTTAGACAAATTCTGCCGGTTGTTCCCAAAGGTAGCCGACAAGATGTTGTCTCTGCTACTATAAATGCATCGTACCTGTGGAGCGACTGTAAGGTAAATGTCTAACATTATAATATTAAGTATTCTTATACTATTATTATACCATTGAGTTTAGTTTTTTTCTCAGTCATCTAAAACGCAGCGATATTGGTACCATGTAGGTTCTCAAATTGACAAAAAATATGCGGCTTCAAACGGGATCTCTATCTTCCGAAGCGGATGATATAAGGCAGTTTGCTGAATGGATTTTGAGGATAGGTGATGGTATTGAAGGACCACCGAATGATGGTGAAACTAATGTTGATATTCCGAGGGATCTTCTCATCACCGAATCAAATGATCCTCTTGCATCTATAGTGGATGCAATATATCCATTGTTGGTAAGTAACTTACAAGATCCATCCTATTTTGAGAAGAGAGCGATTTTAGCCCCTACTCACGAAGAGGTCGGAAAGGTTAATGATTATGTTTTATCATTACTCCCTGGTGACGAAAGGGTGTACTTGAGTTCTGATAGACTTTGCTCTGGAGCAGAATCGGCTGACCATGAAATTTACACCGCTGAATTTTTGAAAAGTCTTAGATGTTCGGGTCTGCCTAATCACAATTTGAAGCTTAAATTAGGTGTCCCCGTCATCTTGGTTCGCAATATTGATCAGTCTGCAGGTTTATGTAATGGAACAAGACTGATCATCACTCGGCTAGGTTCGCGAGTTGTCGAAGGTCAGGTTATATCAGGAAGTAGTTTGGGAGAAAAGGTACCTATTCCTCGCATGATTATGACTTCTTCAGTTCCAACTATGCCCATACAGTTTGAAAGAAGGCAATTTCCTTTGTTGGTGTGTTTTGGTATGACAATCAACAAAAGTCAAGGGCAATCGCTCTCACAAGTTGGTTTATATTTGCCTCGGCCGGTGTTCAGTCATGGCCAGTTATATGTTGCGGTCTCTCGAGTGACGTCTAGGAGAGGTTTGAAGATTGTCATATGTGATCAAGATTCTAACATTTTAACCTCTACTACTAATGTAGTCTATAAAGAAGTTTTTCACAATGTATAGTCTGTTGAAACTTGGTTGAGGTCATATGCATATAGATGTTATGGTTCAATTGATTATTAATTGCGTGCATTGTAGTTGATTTATTTTACTTTATGAAATCATGTTAAAGTAAGTTATGTGTTGCTCTTTGTTCTATCATATTAGTGAAAAACAAGGTTCAACCGAGTACTAGTGGTTCATTATCACTACGTTTTTGGAATTAGTGGTTCATCTTGGAATTCGTGCATTTTTTTTCTTCCTGAAGGACTCTAAATTCTACTAAATATTGAAGGATTATAATTTTATTTTAAAAGTTAAGTAGTCACCCAAGTGCAATTTATATTATATGAACTCTTCGATCATAGTTGGAAGCCTGTTATATGTTGTGTAGTTGTATTCTTAATTCGAGGAAAAGGTTGATGATCTGTTTAGAAAGTTGTAGGAATTTTGATCACTCAATTTGGTGCTCTATGGACGCAGTTATGCATTTTTCTATCAACATTGATCGAAAAATGCCTACATATTATATGAGGGAGTTCATATGAGATATGGTTTATGCATGATGAAGGAGTCTCTATGAACTTTGATTTGTGTTTGATGAGGGAGTCCATAATGTTGAACAACCTCTTTGCTAGGATTCATGAAATTGATCAATCATAAGATTGGTTGATGATAGCATCCATGGATAGTTGGGCCTGTGGGTACAATTCTTAATAATGGTATTGGGCTTTATTCATAATTTGTAAAAGTAACTGTCCGGCCCACATTAAATAAGTCTGGCCACGTTCATCTCCTCTTCCAATTCATTCCCCCGGCGTTTCATCTCCCTCCAAATTCATCTTCATAACGTTTTCAGTGATTGTTCTTCATCCACAGGCGTTTTGATCTCCGGCCGAGTAAACTTCAATCTCTGATCATCCAAGTGTCGGTTAGTTTGTAGTTGCTGTTTCTGTTTAGTTTTTGTTTTTGTTCATTTTTTTAAGTGACTCGATCATAGAGATAGTGTTTTTTTATTTTTGGTTTTGTAGGTTTCTCTGGTTCAATGGCATTTCAACCGCTTATGGAACAAGGGTATCACCACAGTGTTGGCCATTTTACTGTCATTATCTTCGCCAATGAGTCTCAAGTTTATGGAGACAGTGAAATGGTGGTGTCCATCCAATCCGACCACCTTCCTCTAAATATTCATCACGTATACCTTTGGGATGGGTTGCCATTGACTTTACAGGACTGCGATGCAAGGCTAAATGACGCGGGAATCTCGGCGGTTATTCGACATCAGGTAGGAAATCAAATGTTAAGTAATTTTACTAGAACATGGTTTCCTCAAGACGCAGATTTGGTCGAGTATGGGGTGTGCCCTAACGTCGCGTGCAATTTGTACTACACGGATGGGCCTTCATCGGATTCGAGCTCTGAATCCGACATGGAGGTTGAGTATCAACATCATCCAGCCCCTGGAGACGTTGTTGCAGCCTTTCGAGAGGTATATGATCTTGAGTGCGATGGGGATCATTGTACCATATGTCTTGAACTCATGTCTCGGTCGATGCCTGTGATTTGCCTGCCATGCTCACATTCTTTTCACCCAGAATGTATCAGAAATTGGCTTAATATTCAAGCCTTTTGTCCCGTATGTCGATTTGCATTGTAACCTTAGTTGTATTGAATAGTCGACGCAATCAGATGTTAGTTTTGTGTATGATGGTCATGTTACGTTGATTGCATAGTCGACGCAATGATTACTTGGATTTTGGGTAGTATCGGTATGTTAGCCGTATTTGTATAGGATCGGCATGCTAGCAAAAGTCAATGTATTTTAACACTTTTGGGGTATTGGTGTAAGGAAAGTTGTAGTCCCTGTTGTTAGTACTTGGTGTAAGCATATTTATAATATGAATGGAATTTGGTCAAAGTGAATGTTCCTTTTGCTGATTTATTGTCACTCTTTCATGAATCCATCACTCTTTCAAAAATATGTCAATGTGAATGTTCCTTTTGCTGTCAAAAATAGAGTTCCTTTTGCTGTCAACAATATGTCAATTAGCTTCATCTGTCAATTGCAATTCATGAAACCATCACTCTTTCATTGAAAAGAAATATGTCAATGTGAATGTTCCTTTTGCTGTCAAAAATAGAGTTCCCAGTTCAGTCCCTTTGTTTGAAGTTGCTGAGCAGTTCTGAATGGTTTACAAATTCTGTTTTTGAAGTTGTGAGTATATTGAATTGTATGATATTTTCACAAAATGATAGAAAATGTTAATGGAGATAATGCAAATGGAGAAGGTCCTAAAATAAGTAAATCTATAAATGCTATCGGTATAAAGTGACAAACTGCATCTTTTCTACCAGCACCTATTTTCACAAGGGCCATTTTTTACTCTGTGTATTCAGATCAGACCATATGTCCATGAAGATGCTGTGCTTATTTATTCTGCCTGGTCATATATTCATATATGATATTCCTCCTAAGCTGTGGGGCACTTGATCGTTCTCAATATGTTTAATTTCAATCTCATAATGAAGAAGATGATAAACAAGAGCAATCTGAAATAAATCCAATTAATAATCCAAAATCTGAGATGATATGAAATCAAAGCAATCTGACATGATCACAAGGATCATGTGGAAAACTAACAAGTTGATTAGTGTGATTGAGGTTTATACAAAGCCTATATGGGATTCGAACCCACATCATGTGTTTAATAACACATTGCTCTTCCATTGAGCTAATAGACTTTAAATATATATTCATGAATCCATCACTCTTTCATTGAAAAGAAATATGTCAATGTGAATGTTCCTTTTGCTGTCAAAAATAGAGTTCCCAGTTCAGTCCCTTTGTTTGAAGTTGCTGAGCAGTTCTGAATGATTTACATATTCTGTTTTTGAAGTTGTGAGCATCTGGGTTTGTATGATATTTTCACAAAATGATAGAAAATGTGAATGGAGATAATGCAAATGGAGAAGGTCCTAAAATAAGTAAATCTATAAATGCTATCTGTATTAAGTGACAAACTGCATCTTTTCTACCAGCACCTATTTTCACAAGGGCCATTTTTTACTCTGTGTATTCAGATCAGACCATATGTCCAGGAAGATGCTGTGCGTATTTATTCTGCCTGGTCATATATTCATATATGATATTCCTCCTAAGCTGTGGGGCACTTGATCGTTCTCAATATGTTTAATTTCAATCTCATAATGAAGAAGATGATAAACAAGAGCAATCTGAAATAAATCCAATTAATAATCCAAAATCTGAGATGATATGAAATCAAAGCAATCTGACATGATCACAAGGATCGTGTGGAAAACTAACAAGTTGATTAGTGTGATTGAGGTTTATACAAAGCCTATATGGGATTCGAACCCACATCATGTGTTTAATAACACATTGCTCTTCCATTGAGCTAATAGACTTTAAATAGATATTCATGAATCCATCACTCTTTCATTGAAAAGAAATATGTCAATGTGAATGTTCCTTTTGCTGTCAAAAATAGAGTTCCCAGTTCAGTCCTTTTGTTTGAAGTTGCTGAGCAGTTCTGAATGATTTACATATTCTGTTTTTGAAGTTGTGAGCATCTGGGTTTGTATGATATTTTCACAAAATGATAGAAAATGTGAATGGAGATAATGCAAATGGAGAAGGTCCTAAAATAAGTAAATCTATAAATGCTATATGTATACTGTATTCCTCTTGTAAGAGTAGACTACCATGTTGGTTTTGCTAGCATATTATAATCTATGTAAGCTGTCCAGGGGTTTCAAAAGGACCATTGAAAATCCAAACCCCCTAAGAAGGAAAAGTTGACACAACTTTACTTGCACTATCTCAATAAGAGACACCCTATTTTGATCAATGCAATTTTAGTTCTGTTGTTGTAATGTAGGTGTGTTGTCGCATTAAACACAGAAAACAGATTATTAGTCTCATCACTCTAGCAAAGGACCAAAGGTATGAGACTATTCCCAATCTGTTTTCAGTTCATTATTGTAAGTAGAAAACACACATCTCACAAAAGATCTACATGATTAAAATTAAACCACAGACAGAATGAAAAGGGGAATTCTAACCTAGATAGAAATTAGTCCTTCAAATTCAACTCCAACTTCCTAATTCCGAAACCCTAAAGTCTACTTTGTTACAAATTAAATCCAAATATTTCGAACAATTAAAATGAAATAGAATAAATTATACTTGATTTCACAATTAGAACTGTTAAGAGTTGGATTTTTTCTTCATCAGAGTGGAGTGAGCCGAAAGTACTCAGCGTCGAGTGGCTGCCTTGGCCAACCGATAATAAGAGTCGAAGCCGGTGACAAGAAGGAGTCGACGGAGTGAAGAACGAAGGAGGCTGGCAGGCGAGGGTGGCGCCTCCGAGAGGGGGATTGCCTGTTCACCCGTGGTGTTCGTCGTTCATCCTTTTCATTTGCATTGCTGGTAAACGCAGCGTTTATTTGTTTCCCAATTTGCTTATTTATCCCTTTTTAATCAATACAAAAAAAAAAACAATACTTCCAGCTTATTTTATTTGTTTCAAGTTTTAACATTTACTTCATCAATTGTGTCATAATTTAAGCCTAATGTTGTTTAAAAAATTATAAACTTTTATTAAATGTATAGTATGATCATATTTTTCTTTGATTTTTTTTATTGTTGTTGTCTAAAGATTTATCATATTTTAATAATTGTTCGGGAGATATTCTGACGAGTACTACGTTTGATACATCATATAAAACGCATTGATTAATGTAATAACATCTGAAAAATAAGATGAGTTTACTTAAGGTTTTTCTATGGAACGATTGGTTTATGTAGTTTAATACTACCTCCGATACATAATATATGTCGTTTGACTTTTCAACACGTATTTTAATGAGGTAAAAACTGTATAAAATATCAACATTTTAAAATTACTTTTTTACAACTTAATATTTGTTGGTAATAAGTATTAATTGTAAAAAAATAATAATAATAAAATTAATATATTATATAGATTTTAGCTTATTAAAATACGTGTTAAAATATCAAACGACATTTATGTTGGATCGGAGGAAGTAATAATATATAAATGCCATGTGTCATACATAATAATATAACACCCGATAAATATTATTTGTGTTTTTAATATGGAATTTAAAAATCCCGTGCGTCTGCGCACGGGTTACTGGCTAGTTGACTGTAAATTTCAGCTAAGTAATTTCGGAGTACTTAGAGCATGTTTATCAGTGAGCCTCGTCCCAGGCTCATAACTTACTTTTTAACTATCACATCAGCTTATAAGCCTCAATCCAGCTTTTCACTTTTTCAGCAGATTATTAGTGAGCCCGCTCCAAGGCTCTTAACTTTATTTTTAATCTATTCATTTTTTTCCCTTCACATTTACAAAAGCAAGTTATTATTATTATTATTATTATTATTATTATTATACATGACGTAATACATATGCAAAATGGGATAAATAATGAATTCATAGGGAAAAAAATGGGATAAAAAATGAATTTTTAAATGGGTAAGGAGTGAAATATGGGCATTGATATCTTTAATTTTTTTTTAAAAAAAAACATATATAAAGTGGGTGTCTATGTGTAGATAAAAATAAATTACATTTAAAAATAATTTTTATTTATTTTTTATACCCAAAATAAGCCAAAAATCAGTGAAATACAAGCTTTTCGAAAAAATAAAAATAAAAAAGGCCCACCTTATGTATTTATGAGCCTTGCTTTATGGGGTTCATCTTCGGGAGTTATTTTTTGGAGCTCATTGCCACCTCAACTTCCATCTTCATTTTTCTTTTTATTTTGTGCTGATGTGGTTTATTGGTGAGTCTTGGTGCTCACCAATAAACATGTTCTTATATTTCATTTTTTGACTAATTAATCTTTATTTTAAAAACACATTTCGGAGTAATAAATTACTTGGTACTCATTTTATAAATACTCCCTCTGTTTCAAAATAAGTATTGTTTGTCTTTTAGTGCACGTTTTTCAATGAGTTAAAAAATCTATAAAATTTTATTATTTTAGTTAAATTTTTTATACAATTTTATACTTATTAGTAATAACTATGAAATTATATAAAAATTTTGATTAAAAAAATAATATTTTATGAGTTTTTAACACCTTAAAAAACGTGTCAAAAAGTAAAGTGACATTTATTTTGGAACGGAGGGAGTAAAAATCATTAGCTTTTCCATTGTTTCAACTTCCAACCATGTAGGGAAATGCAATACTCTAGCTACTTTGTATAGTATAGCTAACGTATCTACCCGATTAGAAAATACAGTATATTTTAAATGCTTAACCTATATATATATATAGGGTTGGGTTCGGGTGAGAATCATTGGTCCGGTGAGAAGGAAAGAAGTGATTTGATTGGTGGATAAATTAAAAAAGTAATACGCGGCAACCAATCACAAATTCACGGCTGGCATACCCTCATACTCGCGCGTCAACCACTCGCACATACTCCCGTGTGCACACGCGCCCAACTGTGTAATTTGCAATTAAAAAAAATGTTGCCCAGGAATCGAAACGGGAGCTCGGGCTTCAATTCACAGTTTCACACGACACTACCACTAGATCAAATGAGTTCTCATGATCATAAATGCATCTACTAATATTTATTACTTCATTTACTAAAAAAAACAATTTGCATTCGAATTAGTTAAAATATTTACATATAAATTTTTTATTACATATATGTTATTGTATATTTTACCTTTAAAAATTTCACTTTTTTTATAATTGAATTTTTTTTAACCATATTATTTTCCAAGGGAACCAATACTATTTATTTGTTGAGCCACTACTCTTTATTTGATGAACCACTACTATTTATTTCATGAACCACTACTCTTTATTTCTTGAACCACTAGAATTTATTTCATGAACCACTCATTTTTAAAAATTGTAAAATTTTCATTCTTATTTTATTTTCTTTTAATGTTTATTTTTTAGTTATTTATTTATTTATTTTTAAAATAAAATGGTTCATGAACCAATCCTAAACCACTTGGTATTAAAACCCTAAACCACTTGGTTTAAAACCCTGAACCACTTGGTTTAAAACTCTGAACCACTTGGTTTCAAACCCTAAACCACTTGGTATAAACCCCTTGAACCAATTGGTATTAAAACGCTGAACCACTTGGTATTAAAATCCAATACTATTTATTTCTTGTAAATTTTCACTCTTCTTTTATTTTCTTGTAATGTATATTTTTAATTATTTATTTGTTTATTTTTGAAATAAAATGGTTCATGAACCAATACTATTTATTTCATGAACCAATACTATTTATTTGATGAACCACTACTCTTTATTTGATGAATCACTACTATTTAATAATTGTAAAATTTTCATTCCTCTTTTATTTTATTTTAATGTTTATTTTTATTTATTTATTTGTTTTTTTTTAAGATAAAATGGTTCATGAACCAATACTATTTATTTGGTGAACCACTATTTAGTCACCGAACCACTCTTTATTTAGTCACTCAACCACTCTCTTTTTAGTCACTGAACCACTCTTTATTTAGTACTGAACCACTATCTATTTAGTCACTGAACCAATCTCTATTTAGTCACTGAACCACTCTCTATTTAGTCATTGAACCAATCTCTATTTAGTCACCGAACCACTCTTTATTTAGTACTGAACCAATCTCTATTTAGTCGTTGAACCACTCTCTATTTAGTCACTGAACCAACCTCTATTTAGTCACCGAACCACTCTTTATTTAGTACTGAACCACTCTCTATTTAGTCACTGAACCAACCTCTATTTAGTCGCCGAACCACTCTCTATTTAGTCACTGAAGCAACCTCTATTTAGTCACCGAACCACTCTTTATTTAGTACTGAACCACTCTCTATTTAGTCACTGAACCAACCTCTATTTAGTCGCCGAACCACTCTTTATTTAGTACTGAACCACTCTCTATTTAGTCACTGAACCACTCTCTATTTTGTCACTGAACCACTCTCTATTTAGTCACCGAACCAATCTCTATTTAGACACCGAACCAATCTCTATTTAGTCACTGAACCACTCTTTATTTAGTACTAAACCAATCTCTATTTAGTCACTGAACCACTCTCTATTTAGTCACTGAACCAATCTCTATTTAGTCACTGAACCAATCTCTATTTAGTCACTGAACCACTCTCTATTTAGTCATCGAACCAATCTCTATTTAGTCACCGAACCACTCTTTATTTAGTACTGAACCAATCTCTATTTAGTCACTGAACCACTCTCTATTTAGTCACTGAACCAATCTCTATTTAGTCACCGAACCACTCTTTATTTAGTACTGAACCAATCTCTATTTACTCACTGAACCAATGTCTATTTAGTCACTGAACTACACTCTATTTCGTCACTGAACCAATCTCTATTTATTCACTGAACCAATCTCTATTTAGTCACCGAACCACTCTCTATTTAGTCATTGAACCAATCTCTATTTAGTCACTGAACCAATCTCTATTTAGTCCCTGAACCAATCTATATTTAGTCACCGAACCACTCTTTATTTGGTACTGATTAATGCAACGAGTAATCGACTAAAAAATAGACACTTTCAAGGCTAAACTAATTATTTTTTTTTGTAGAGAAGGCTAAACTAATTAATGCAACGAGTAACAAATTTAAGTTACTTTGTAGCTTTTTGTTGTCTTCTCCCTCAAGTTGCATCCATGGGAGCTGCTTGATTTTTCACACGAGGCACCATCACTGGCTCTAACGACCTTGTCCTGGACTCTTACATAATCGGCCTTCTTTGCGGCTGCCCCAATTCCAGCACCGCCACCACCTGATCCGGAGAAGCCCTCACTTCCGCCAGCGCCACCGTCATCGTCGCCGCACCTGCTACCATCTTCGATTCCTTCGCCGGGTAACCTGTCGGTTGAGCAAGTATCGATCGACCGATCGAGTGACGGTAGAAAAACATAAGCTCCATATAATTAATCGATTGAGCAAGTATCGATGACCTAGAGTATTGATGATTTTAACAACTTCTCCGTTTAATTTCGGCGGTGGAAGTGACGCCAGAGAAGCTTCGGCCTGATCTGAATGCGGCGCGCTGTAACATTGTGTTGCTAGTGGTGCTTTTGCCGTTGTCGGTGCGGCCGAACGGAGAAGGAGGAAGATCCGTCAAAGGAGAAGGAGGCAGATCGAACAGAGAGACGGAGAGAAGTGGTTCATGAAGCTATAAAGAAGTGATTCAAGAGCCTATAAAGAAGTGGTTCATGAACCTATAAAGAAGTGGTTCATTAAGCTATACAGAAGTGGTTCAAGAGCCTATAAAGAAGTGGTTCATAAAGTTATAAAAGAAGTGGTTCACGAACCTATAAAGAAGTGGTTCATGAGGTTATTAAGAAGTGGTTCATTAAGTTAAAAAAAAGTGGTTCATGAAGTTATAAAAAAGTGGTTCATTAAGTTACTCCATAATCCACTAGAATTTGTTTTATGAACCACTACTATTTAATAATTGTAAAATTTTTATTCTTCTTTATTTTCTTTTAATGTTTATTTTTTAATTATTTATTTGCTTTATTTATTTATTTATTTAATGAACTAATATTATTTATTTGATGAACCACTACTATTTAATAATTGTAAAATTTTCACTCTTCTTTTATTTTCTTTTAATATTTTTTTAATTAATTATTTATTTGTTTTTAAAATAAAATGGTTCATGAACCAATACTATTTATTTGATGAACCACTACTCTTTATTTGATGAACCACTTCTATAATTAAATTTTTTAGTCACTGAACCAATCTCTATTTAGTTACTGAACCACTCTCTATTTGGTCACTGAACCACTCTCTATTTAGTCACTGAACCACTCTCTATTTAGTCACTGAACCACTCTTTATTTATTACTGAACCAATCTCTATTTAGTCACTGAATCAATCTCTATTTAGTCACCGAACCACTCTTTATTTAGTACTGAACCAATCTCTATTTAGTCACTGAACCACTCTCTATTTAGTCACTGAACCAATCTCTATTTAGTCACTGAACCAATCTCTATTTAGTCACTGAACCACTCTCTATTTAGTCACTGAACCACTCTTTATTTAGTCACTGAACCACTCTCTATTTAGTCACCGAACCACTCTTTATTTAGTACTGAACCAATATCTACTTAGTCACTGAACCACTCTCTATTTAGTCACTGAACCAATCTCTATTTAGTCACCGAACCACTCTTTATTTAGTACTGAACCAATCTCTATTTAGTCACTGAACCAATCTCTATTTAGTCACTGAAGCACTCTTTATTTAGTCACTGAACCAATTGGGTAAAATTTACAAATTTTATAATTTTTTTTATAATTTATAATTTTATTTATTCTAATTTATAATTTACAAATTTTTTCTCCTCTTTAACATAATTAATAATTTTATTTATTTTATTTATTATAATTAGGCTTTGCAATCTGATTCCTAGTTTTCACAGTGAAAAAAAATCAGTAGCTTGAACCAATATCTACGAATTGGAACTGTATATTTGATTTATTATATTTGTGTTTCAACCCCCTATCACGCCTAAACTCTTAGTTTCTATATAAAATCTAAATAAAAAACCTCCGAACCACTTGGTATAAAAACACTGAACCACTTGGTATAAAACCTCTGAACCACCTGGTATAAAAATCCCGAACCAATTGGTATAAAAACCCTGAACCACTTACTTTTTTATTTTTTAAAAATTGTAAAATCCTTCTTCTCCAATCTCCCCACCTTCCTAAATCCTTCTTCTCAAATCCGTACATTAAATGAGTAAAATTTTAGTATGATAAACTATAAACGCTCAAAGTAGTTCATCTAGTTAATAAAGTAGCCTGACTACCATCTTTTGACATAAACAAGGACAGGTACATGGTCTATCATCAAAGAAATTTAGAAGAAGAAGAAGCAGCTCCAAAAATCATATTTCTGATTGATCAATATGCACTCTTCAAGGAACAAGCATACCATGAGAACACAGAATAAGTAGAATTCAAGCATTATAACATATGCAGCTCTCAATCAGTAAAGAAAATGCTATAGCTGAGCAGATTTATCAACCATATAACCTGAGCAGAGTCGGCAACGACGGAGTGTTTGGAGAGGCGGATTATACAGTTGTGTGAGGGAGGGATGGGTGGGCGAATGCGAGGAGGTTTCTCTCTGCACAGATAGCAAGAACGGACCAATCGAGATCTGATTCATGAAGAGCTCCATAGTTAACCGCCTCTCGAAGAGCTCCATCGCCCTAGACTGAAATGAAGCCCCGGCATTGGAGACTGAAATGAAGCCCCGACGGATCAAGGCAATGACGGAGCAAGCGCCTCGATCACCAACGTCGCCTCCCTCACTTGGAAGCTTCTCGTCCCTGTAACGGCGCCTCAATCAGAAATTTCGCCTCCCTCGCTTCGCTGAATCCGTCCCTACAATCCCTACCGACTACACCATCTCCTAGATCCGCATCGCCGACCACTAACAACTTCCTTACACAATCGACCGAATAGAACAATGAAGAGAGAGAGGATGAGAGTATTGCTGGGAACATGGAAGGAGAGAGAGCACTGGGCACAGAAATTGAACAACGCGTGCGGTTTTTTTATTTATTTAAAGTTTAGATCCGGTTCGACCAACCAGAGGGCTTCTTTCCTTCTTACCGTAAAGACCTCTTCTCACCTGAACCCTCCCCTATATATATATAGGGGAGATATCTACTGAGAAGTGGCATTTGGGTGAGAAGACGAGAAGTAAGCCTTATACCCCTTAGATTAAAATGATCTTTTTTATATGGATATATGGGACATATCTAATGATAAATATATCAATATTTTTTAATTAGTTTTTTATGCTATTTTTCTGGGTGGTGAATGAAAAAACTAATTTAAATTAGCATAAAACCCCTAAAATGACCATTAAATGACCATTAAATCACCATCCAGAAAAATAGCATAAAAAACTAATTAAAAAATATTGATATATTTATCATTAGATATGTCCCATATATCCATATAAAAAAGATCATTTTAATCTAAGGGGTATAAAGCTTACTTCTCATCTTCTCACCCAAATGCTACTTATCATTAGATATCTCCCCTATATATATAGGATTAGAAAATTCGTGTCTATTTATTTCTCTCCTAAAGCTAGGTAATTAGAAAATAGGATATATCTAACTATATTAGAGTTATTAAAAAAAACTCAGTAGGTAGAGTTTGAATGATCCTAATCACTCAAAATAATATTTAATATGGATTGGATTTTAAACCTACTATTTATTTTTATTTAAAATTTAAATCTAATAGAATAATTTTACCCAGATCGAATAACTTAATCGTCGTAAAATTAAAATGTGTACGGATTTGTAAAATAGAGAGGTTGGTTCCGGTGTATACAATCCTTACGGTGTACACATACCTTATCGTGTACATAAAAAATATTTGTCTATTTGCTCATAATTGTAGAAACGTATGATTGATGTAAAATCCTCCTTAGGGTTTCATTCCTCGTCATATCAATATATATAGATTACAAGTGAGTCAGACTGGGCCTTAGGCCCATACACTATACAATGTGTAAATATGTAATCTATCAAACCCCCGCAGTCGAAACTGGAGGGTCCCGAACAGTGAGACTGGATCGAAAATCGAGGAACAACTGGCGAGGTAAACCCTTGGTGAAGATATCAGCGTACTGATAGGAGGATGGGATATGTAGTACACGAACATGTCCAAGAGCAACCTTGTCCCGAACAAAATGAAGATCAAGCTCAATGTGCTTCGTGCGCTGATGTTGGACTGGGTTGCTGGCGAGATAGACAGCAGAAACGTTGTCTGTGTAGACCAAGGTTGCCTTCTACAGAGGGCAGCGGAGCTCAAGCAGGAGATTGCGCAGCCAGGAGCACTCGGACACAACGTTGGCGACACCCCTGTACTCAGCTTCCGTGCTGGATCGCGACACCCCAGATTGACACTTCGCTGACCACGACACAAGAGTGTCATTGAGGAAGACACAGTAACCAGACGTAGAGCGACGTGTGTCAGGACATCCACCCCAATCTGCATCCGTGTAGGCGATGAGGTCATGCCGTGAGGAAGGGGAGATCGTGGTGCCCATATCCAGTGTACCACTGATATACCGAATGATCCGCTTCAAGGCCTGAAAGTGCGGCTCTCTAGGCGCATGCATAAACAGACAGATCTGCTGAACGACATAGCTGATGTCTGGTCGTGTAAAGGTAAGATATTGTAACGCCCCAGCAAGACTCCGATACAGTGTGGGATCATCAAACAGAGGACCAGAGTGGGCGCTGAGCTTGTTGGAGGAATCGACAGGTGTGGCGACAGGCTTACAGTTGCTCATCTTGGCCCGAGCAACAATTTCGGCCGCATACTTACTCTGAGAGAGAAACAACCCAAACGCATGACGCTGCACAGAGACCCCCAAGAAATAAGTCAACGGCCCAAGATCAGACATGACGAACTCAGAGCTCAACTGGGCAATGATGGATGTCCGAAGTGCATCAGAGGAGGTGGTGAGAATGATGTCGTCGACATAAAGTAACAGGAAAGCCATGTTTGTGCCTCTGCGATAGATAAAGAGAGAGGAATCGAAGCGGCTGCCAACGAAACCCAAGCGGAGCAGATGGGATGCAAAGCGCTGGAACCACGCCCGAGGGGCCTATTTCAGACCATACAGAGAGCGCTTCAGGAGACATACGTGCTTGGGGCGATCAGAATCAACGAACCCTGGCGGCTGAAACATATAAACGGTCTCATTCAGATGGCCATGTAGAAAGGCGTTCTTGACATCCAGCTGATGAATAGCCTAATGTCGCGATAATGCTAAGCTCAGGACCACCCGTATAGTGGTAGGCTTGACCACGGGGCTGAATGTCTCATCACAATCAACACCTACCTGCTGAGCTCAACCATTAACCACAAGACGAGCTTTGTAATGTTCCAACGTGCCATCAGAGCGGAACTTATTTCTGAAGAGCCACATGCAGCGAATGACGTTCGCCTCGGGAGGGCGAGGAACAAGAACCCAGGTACTATTCCTTGTAAGGGCCTTGTAAGGGCCCTGTATTCGTCGAGGATTTTATTAGTTTAATTATTTCTATTATTTAGTGTTAGAATAAGTCAAAGTTAGTTACTCCATCTCTCCCCCACCTCTCCACCTCTCCACGTTAATCTCCTCGAGATTAACCTCCTCATTGTATTGCTCTATTTATACCTTCTTTGTGAATCAATGGAAAGAGTGTTCATTTACACCAATACTTAACATGGTATCTGAGCCTTTCACCTAATGGCTTTGATCCTCTCCAATTTCCGCCTCCGGGCAACTATCCAAATTTCGGCACAAACCAATGCTTCGACATGTTGCCACGAAACCAATCCTACGGCTTAGGCCACCACCAAACCGCCTTTTCAGACAAATTCAATTTGGCTCCGGCCAAAATCGCTTCCGCCTTCCGCACTAACCAAGAAAAAAAAAATTGTTTTTTGGCTTTTGCCAACCAAATTTTGGCCAAAACTATGTCGACTTTTTGTTCCTGCCTTTCGTTGGCCAAACCCAATGTTGGCCACACAAAACCGCCTTTTCTGGCAAATTCAATTTGGCTATCGCACCACCGCTGCACACCAACAAGCCCACCCGCCGTCGTCTTCACCACCACACCGCTGTTGTCGGACCACCCATGCCACCCACCATTGCCGAGGGCAGCGACGGCGGTAGGAAGCCGGCGGCGGTGAGGGGAGAGGTAGGATCAAATTAGGGTTCCGTGAGGAAGAAAGGCTGATACCATGTAGAAACGTATGATTGATGTAAAATCCTCCTTAGGGTTTCATTCCTCATCATATCAATATATATAGATTACAAGTGAGTCAGACTGGCAGTGGCGGATCCATGATTTTTGTTAGAGGGGGGCTGAAAAATACAAAGGAAGATAGGATCGATACTCCTCATTAAACAAGATTTTTGTCCATATGAACCAAATAAGTCATTATAATTTATAACTAATGTTATTTCCCAAATCCAACAAATCATTTAAACCAAACTCTATCAGTATATAAAATTCAACTTAAAACTCTCTACTCCCAATCCACAATGTAATTTGATTCTCAAATCCACAAATTTACCCCAAATTGCTACTTAAATCCACACATTTATTAGCAAAATGACAAACCCTAATCGAAATTAACCCAAATTGATTATCAAATCCACAAATTCTAATCTAAATTGATTCTCATCTCAACTAGTCCACAAACCACGATTTCAAATCACAAACCACAAATTCACCAAATTCATTTCTCACAACTACAATCACAAACGACAATTCCAAATTACAAACAACAAATTCACAAATTTATTTCTCACAACAACCACAAACTACAAATTTATTTCTTATAAATCACAAACCCTAATTGAAATTTCTCCCAAATTGATTTTCAAATCCATAAAATCTAATCTAAATTGATTTTAAACTCAACCAACTGAACTTAAAAGCAATCAAACTAAAAGGAAGAGGAAGAAAACTACCTAAAAAATATTGAACAATGAAGATTGAACCACTTTGGCTCTGCGGACTGCGGGAGACAGCAGACAAAAAGAGGACTGGGTTGTGGTGGTGCGCGGTGCGCCGGTGGCAGCGTCGGCCGGAGGTGGAACTGGCGGCGGCGGCCGACTCGGGGATGTGTGTCAGTGAGTTCTGCTGCTTCTGTTTCATGTCTGGGTTAAACAAAAAAGAGGCGGTTTCTGACCTTCTGTTTCGTGTCTGGGTTAAACAAAAGAAGATGGCTTCTGATTTTTTTTTTAAAAAAAAAGATACAAAAAAGGTGGGGTAATGGGGATCGAACTTGGGGCTAATGGCTCCGACTAAAAATCCTTCCGTGTCCTAACCACTGGGACAAATAATCTTTGTGATATATCTCTACTTAACTTATATATATTACAAAGACAATAGCGGATAGAGGGGGGGCTTCAGCCACCCCCAGCCCCCGTGGATCCGCCACTGCAGACTGGGCCTTAGGCCCATACACTATACAATGTATAAATATGTAATCTATCAATAATTATTCATCTGTTTTTCCATGATTATTCGTCTATAATTATGTAATTATTCGTTTGTACAAAGAGTGTAAAAAAATCTAAATTTTATTGTAACGAATAATCGTCTTATACCATCGAATAATTTCATTCTAGCGAATAATCTTCCAATACCACCGAATAATCAGAAATTTTATTTTTAATCACATCGGTTGATCTTATTAATTAAATGATTCAAATTTGTTAATATGATATACTGAGTACGTAACATATGATCTATTGTCGTAAATAAAAACTAAAATAAAATATGTAAAAATTCATTAATATACAGGGTTACGGGGTATTGTTGCCTTGTTGGTGTGATTCAAATTAAACACCCAATGATTCTCGTCCAAAAAACGCTGATGGGTGGTGAGTCGGCAGACCCTGATGTCATTAAAACTCTTGTCTTGTATTTAAAAAAAAAAACGCCCAATAGAGTTTGAATTAAAGAAATAACCAATCAGGTGAGCGGTTAGTCCGCACCATGTTGTTCCCTCCCGCAGTGAAGCACTCCTCTCCATGCGTGACTGGCCTTCTCTTCATCACCTACCTAATCTCTCTGTATTTATATGAAATCGATCTCTCTCTATATTTATATTTATATTTATATTTATATAATAAGTGGCCGTTTGGTTAGATTTAGATCATAGGAATGGAATATGCGAATCTGTTTCTTTGTTTTGTAAAACTAACGAATTCTAAATTTTTTTTTTGGTCGAAAAGGTGGGCTAAAGCCCAGTGTTATTAGTGATCAAATTGAAATAGGGGTAGCAGAGTTTTGTTGTGCTAGAGCACGGATACAATCAGGGGGATTAGAGTACTCCGAAACATCAGTGTCTAAAGTGATAGCCCAGTTAGCGAGCCTGTCCGCCAACTTATTCGCCTGTCGTCGAACGTGATTTACACAAACTTCCCACCCTGCCTCTTGTAAGAGCTGACGAGCTTGAGAAATAAGACTGGAAATAGCTGGAGCGTTATCACCTCGTGAGTTCAGAAGCTCACTGACGGTCAAGCAATCAGTCTCCAGAACCAATTTCATGATTCCTCTGCTCCTTGCCATCCTCAACCCGTGGAGGACAGCCCAGGCCTCGGCCGTAAGCGCAGAGCTAACTCCGCATTTGAAGGTGAATGCCCTGATGAAGTTTCCGTTGGAATCGCGAAGTACACCTCCTCCACCCGCGATGCCTGGGTTGCCCTTCGACACACCATCAGTATTGAGTTTAACCCAATCTGGAGCCGAGGGTGACCACAAGGTGGGTAAGTTACTGGATTCGGTCCCCGGAATCTCAGCCCCGGTCGTGAGTCCCTTATCTTTCAGGTGCAAATAATTGGAGGTGATCCTCCAAACTCTATGAGTTGCTTCTGCTGCATCGTCAACTCCTTCAAAGGCGAGGCGATTCCTAATTTTCCAGGTTGTCCATAGCATGTTGGTGAAGGTTGAGCTCCACCTATCCCCCATCTTCACATTGTCAAAAATCCATTGCTGGATGTCTATGACAGCAAAGAACGACTGATGATGGCTCTGAGCTCCAAGTTGTCTCCAAGCCTGAGTGATTAACCTACAGTCACGGAGCATGTGGATTCCGGTCTCCTCCATCCCACATCTCGGACAGGAAGGATCACTCGACATGTGTCTCCTCACCCTATTGGCGTTGCAAAGCATTGCATTATGGGCCGCGAGGTGGGTGAATGCTCGGGCTCTCTGCTGCGTCGGAACCTTCCAGATTTTGCCCCAATTTGGCGAGCTTGGGAAGCATCGAGTCCTGCGGATGAGTTGGATCGCAGAGCGTGTGTTGAACTCTCATGAGCTCGAGTGGCCCCAGTACATCCTGTCTATAGCCTCCTCTTGTGGGTTCACATGAATTGCTTGCAACCGCATAAGAATGTCCGGTGGGAGATATAGACTCAACTCCGCCCATTTCCAACCACTTCCGTTCCAATAATCAGCAACCGTAGCTCCCATCTCTTCATCTGGGATCTGCTGGACAACCACATCAATGAGGGGGGCTTCAAGAAGCCAAGCATGTAGCCAGAATAAGGTCGAGTATCCGTTTCCCACATCCATCCGGAGTCCCGGGACCAGAATTTCAGCTCCATGTTTGATCCCTTTCCAGGTTCTTGAGGCTCCCACTCTCTGTTCAAACATATCAACATCACATCTTCCCCTGCAATACTTTCCCCTTATAAGTCTACTCCATAGCGAGGTTGGATTTTGAACCAATCTCCATCCCAGCTTAGCAAGAACCGGTTGGTTAGCTTCCCTCATGGATCTAATTCCCAATCCGCCCTCATCCTTAGGTGCATAAAGGATTTCTTTTTTGAGGAGATGGGTCCGACGCTGAGTCGGAGAGGAACCCCATACAAAACCTCTGATCAGCCTATCAATACCCTCGCAAACCCCTACAGGGATCAGCGTGGACTGCATTGTGTATAAAGGTAGGCTCGTGAGGACCGACTTTGCCAAGGTTACTCTCCCGGCAAAGGACAAGGTTCGAGCTTTCCATCCCTTTAAACGGCTAGAGACTTTATCCAAAAGATAGTTGTACCGGGCATTTGTCATTCGTGCACATGAGGTAGGAACTCCAAGATAGTTGCCAAAGTCCGTAGATATTGGCATGTCAAGCTCCATACTTATGCCCTGCTTTGCACTTGCAGGAACATTTCGGGAGAAGAGAATCGAGCTTTTGGAGTAGTTAACTTTCTCACCCGAGAGGTTGCAGAAACTGTCGATGCATTCCTTGATCACCCTCCCCTGATCAGATGTGGCTTCGGCAAAAAGCACTAACGAATTCTAAATTGTAACTATCAAACTGTAACTATCAAACTATCAAAGTGATCTCAATCCTCCATTTTTAATTCGCCTTTACATCAAAGGAATCACGTCATTAAATTGCACGTTCCATAACGTACAATTTATCGATATCTCTTTTTTCCCCACAACTTGTACCAAGATTTAATATTTTAAATATTTCGATCGAGTCTGAAAAAAGTGGAGGTTAGGGTTATCTCGATCTCTAAACAAACCTTTAAACATCATGGACAAAGGACTATTCTACTAATTAGATTGAGGACAAAAACAAAATAAATAAATAGGTGAGTACTCCGTATTAGCAGAGCGGAGTCGTATGCACGAGGCAAGTTTTCATAAGTTTGAATAAGTTGAGTGGCTCGATTACTGATTGATTTGGCAATTGATGGGGCTTTGGACTGCTAATACGTTACAATTATAATACAGTCTCTCTAATTTCACCCATAAAAATATGTTATGAGTACAAAAAAAAAAAGCTTTTTGATAGACCTGCCAGACCTATGGCCCGTCAGTGTTATTTTTTTAAAAAAATTATTTTAAGCGAAAAGGTAAGGAAATAATTTTTTTTAACATCAGACTGTCGGGCCATATGGGGAAGCTTTATTACTAAAAAATAAACTTAGGCAAAATTGCAGAAAACCACCCTTTAAATAGGGTATTTTGCGATAAACCACCCTTTAAAACTAAAATTGTAGAAAACCACCCTTTAAACCATTTTCTTTGCAAAGTCACACCCATCGCCCAATTTCTATTAATTGAATGTTAAAATGCACGAAAAGTCAATTATATTCCTTGTTATTATTATTATTTTACTTCATCCAATTGATATTAATTAATTTTTACCTTTTTAACATGTTTTTCAAAAGTAAAAAACTCTATAAAATATCTTTTTTCATATATAATTTCATACTTATTAGTAAAAACACTCTATAAAAAGTAGATATAATTGATGTTTTATATATTTTAAAAAGTGTATATTACTAAAGGGCTACTTGAAGCAAAATAATTTTTAAGAAAATGATATTTCACATATTTTTTAATTCTAAAATATGTTCACTATCCCATACACATTTTTAAAATAATAAAAACTATATGAAACATTATTTTTTTAATTTTTATTTTCTTCAAGTAGCCCTTTAGTAATGCACATTCTTTAAACGTATATAACATAAGTTACTCATCAATTTTATGGAGTTTTTTGTAAGTATGAAATTATTTTTAAAAAAATACAATATTTTTCTTGATATTTTATAGAGTTTTTACTTTTGAAAAACATGTCGAAAAGTTAAATATCAACTAATACCAATTGAATGAAGTAAAATAACAATAAAAACAAGGGGTATAATTGACTTTTCACACTTTAACATTTAATTAAAAGAAATTGGGTGATGGGTGTGATTTTGCAAAGAAAATGGTTTTAATGGGTGGTTTTCTGCAATTTTAGTTTTAAGGGGTGGTTTCTTGCAAAACACCCTATTTAAAGGGTGGTTTTCTGCAATTTTGCCAAAAACTTAATACTATCGAGTCATAGACCCGACATACCTGCAACATCTACAACCGCTTTTACAACCTCCTTTTAAAAAAAAATTGTCTATCGGACCATGGATCCGACAAGCAATTTTTTTTGGATGCCTGAATTAATTTTCTCGAGTGTGATTAGCAGGGCCTTCTTGTTCCCTCTCACAAAAATTCTTTTTCTTTTTTTTTCTTTTTAATCTATTTTTATTTATTTTATTTTATTTTTTTAATTGAGAATTATGATGGGGAGAGGTTGGGGGAACAAGAAGAGGAATAAATTTGAGGACAGGGGATTTCATCCCAAAGTAGAGGATCTTGATTACTTACGGTGGGGTACAATTAGGGTTGTTATTCGAGCCGAACGAGCTGAGTATTGCTTGTTCATATTCAGCTCAATTAGAAATGAGTCGAGCTCGATCCGAGTCTAAATTTGGACTCAAGCTTAAAAATGTACTCATACTCGGCTCATTTAGGAAATGGAGCTCGACCCGAGCTTTTTTCGAGAATCAAGCAACCCTATTTGCTATGTACTTGGTAATTTAAAGGAAATTTCACAAAATTCGAACGAGTTAAGTTTTGAACCGAGCTTAAAAATGTGTTCATACTTAACTTATTTTAGACAATGAACGAGCTCAAACCAAGCTTTTATCGAGTCGAACCCGAGCCGAGCTCGAGCTACTTGGCTCATATAACAGCCCTAGGTACAATTCAACAAATCTTAACCATTATAGAAGATGAACGGTATGATGCAGTACTGTATCGAATTGTATCAGATTTAAACCGATTAATCCTTTTTTTTAATAAAAATTTTAGAGATATGAAGTGAGTTTTTGATAGAGAAATGTGTTGGTGAAAAACCACAATTATCTAAATAATGAAATACCCTATATATAGGAATTACAAAGATTAGAGATAAGATCAAATCCTAACAAATCAACTAATAATATTCTTAACTAATACTAACCTGAAATACAAATAATAATAATTATTCTAATATTCCCCGCAATTGAAGCGTTGGTTAAACAAAAGCTAAAAATTGGAACAAGAAAAAAAAAACAAAACAAACGAAGTCGCCGGTGGACATCAGGAGGTCACGGTTGGCCTAGGTAGATGGAGGAGTACGTCGGAAGCTGATCACTTGTGTACTTAATTAGCAAATGCTAATTAATCATTTCAATATGCTCAAATGCGATCAGATCGATGGCCACATGATGACGTCGCGCTCTAAGTACGGATACCCACCGATCGGTCGGGGCAGCTCTCCCAGTATGATCAGTGGCAATGGTGGGTGGCCTGGGTGGTCCGACGACAGCGGTGTGGTGGTGAGGACGACGGCGGGTGGCTTGTTGGTGTGCAGCGGTGATGCGATAGTGAGGGCTTTTTGAAAGTGGTGATAGGACTAGGATGCCATGGAAGAGGCATCAAGGAGTTTTCTAGGGGTAGTTTGATGGTGGCAAACGCCGAAATGGGATTAGCCCGAAGGCAATTTTGGGTGGGCGACATGGTTTGGCCAACGAAAATTAAAAACAAAATTAAAGGCCGACATGGTTTTGGCCGAAATTGGAATGGCAAAAGCCAAAATTTTGGTTGCTGGAAGGCAATTTTGAATTGGCAGAAGCCAAAGATAGGGTGCCCGTAGGCGGTTTTCTGGTGGCCAAAGCCTTGTTTGAGTTGCCTCAAGGCGGATAGGGTGCCATAGGCGGTTTTGCGGTGGCCGAAGCCAAGTTAGAATTGTTAGAATGACCCGAAGGCGGTTTTGGGTTGGCCTAAGCCAAAAGAACATTGCCCGTAAGCAATTTTGTGGGAAGTTTTCAGGTCTGATCGACCTGCTCTGATACCATGATATAGAAATGTGTTGGTGGAAAACCACAATTATCTCAACGATGAAATACCCTATATATAGGAATTACAAAGATTAGAGATAAGATCAAATCCTAACAAATCAACTAATAATATTCTTAACTAATACTAACCTGAAATACAAATAATAATAATAATTATTCTAATAGTTTTTTCACCTCGCATTAGGTGGGTCCCTAGTTAAGGGTGAAGAACCCCCAACCATTCGAATAACTCACCACACTTTTTATGAACTGACCGAGTTTTTCTTGAATTCTACTGAATTTGAAACTCTGTTAGATCAATCATAATTATGTCTTATGATATAAAATTTTCAGTGTGCGTCATAAAAATGGACATATTGTTCCCAAGATCAATCTACAGGCATCCTGGTTGACCATTGATCATCTAACATTTTGATACCAGTTTCTGAAACAACAAATGAAGAAAAGCACGCGCACACACCAAATTATCAATCACACATATCGCATAAGGGAACTTGTTAGGACGCTATCATTGAACAAGTAATTCAAATTCAATCAATCAAGTAATGTAATCCAAATGAGGTAAATTGAAAACATCGGTTCTTGCCAAAATCTAATCTCTTGTGCAAAAAACCGCAAACAAAACAAAACAAAACAAAACAAAACAAAAGGCATAAAAAGAAGCAGCAGTCTTTTCTTTCACCAGTCTCATCAATCCTCAGGCAGCGACTCTAGAAGCACTTCCGGTGCACAATTGATGGTCCAGACTCGTCGTACTCTCCCTTGGCAATCCACATCTGCATATTCAGGCAAACAGCTCTTGTAAGCACATCGGATATAGACATATAGTATACTTGCACATTATTATCACTTGTATGAATAATCAATCACTTGTATGAATAATCAGTTATAGGTAAAATAGTTATACCTGTTGGAAAGTACTGAGAGATGCTAAAATTGAACCTCCAATCCAGACACTGTACTTCCTCTCAGGGGGTGCCACCACCTTAATCTTCATGCTACTTGGGGCCAAAGCAGTGAGTTCCTTGTTCATTCTATCAGCAATGCCGGGGAACATTGTGGTTCCTCCACTGAGAACGATGTTTCCGTACAAATCTTTCCTTATATCAACATCACACTTCATTATGGAATTGTAGGTGGTCTCATGGATTCCAGCAGCTTCCATACCGATCATTGAAGGCTGGAAGAGCACCTCTGGGCATCTGAAACGCTCGGAGCCTATGGTAATGACCTGCCCATCAGGTAGTTCGTAACTCTTCTCAACTGAGGAGCTAGTCTTTGATGTTTCAAGTTCTTGTTCGTAGTCAAGAGCAATGTATGCGAGCTTCTCTTTCACGTCCCTCACAATTTCACGCTCAGCACTTGTTGTGAATGAGTAGCCTCGCTCAGTCAAGATTTTCATGAGGTGATCAGTGAGATCACGGCCTGCCAAATCAAGACGCAGGATGGCGTGTGGGAGAGCGTACCCTTCGTAGATTGGAACTGTGTGGCTAACACCATCTCCAGAGTCCAACACAATACCTGCCATGACAAAATAAATCAGTACTCCAGCAACATACAAACCAGATCAATGTATAGGTCAACTCAAACACAACACATTTGCTTCTTGATGAATTATAGGCTTACCTGTCGTACGACCACTGGCATAAAGAGAGAGAACAGCTTGAATGGCAACATACATAGCAGGGGCATTGAAAGTCTCGAACATGATCTGTGTCATTTTCTCTCGGTTAGCCTTTGGATTCATAGGCGCCTCAGTAAGCAATACTGGGTGCTCCTCTGGTGCAACACGGAGCTCGTTGTAGAATGTATGATGCCAAATTTTCTCCATATCATCCCAGTTTGTGACGATACCATGTTCAATAGGGTACTTCAACGTCAAAATACCACGTTTCGACTGAGCCTCATCACCGACATATGCATCTTTCTGGCCCATACCAACCATCACACCAGTATGACGGGGACGACCAACAATGCTAGGGAAAACGGCCCTTGGAGCATCATCTCCAGCAAATCCAGCCTATCAACAAATGGCAACGTTGAGGGAGAATTTTTGCAATGCATTATTACTTCCAATTATCAACAGTGTATGTGTTTTTTCATACCTTAACCATCCCAGTACCATTGTCACAGACAAGTGGCTGAATATCCTCTCCGTCAGCCATCTTGAATCAACAACTGGAGCAAAGAAAGTATCAGCAAAAATAGCAGGTTTACCGTGTAATCTAAAATGCTAGAAAACCAGCACCGATTAACAAATCAATCGCTCCATGAGAGACCAAAACTACTGATTGCACCTATTTACATATAAGAACTGCCTAATGCATTCAATTGATGATATAACAATCCAAACAAAACCAGTTCTAACCTATCTCAGCAGCTGATCATCAATCCTTTAGTCAAGCAGTAAATCATAAAGCTATGAGTCTACAACCGTAAGTGTTTCAACAGCACAAGAAATCGGTCAAAAAACCATAACGAAATCCGCGTTAATCCAGATTAGACTAAAGTATTCAACTCATTGGAAATGCAAATCGAAATTTACTAAACTTCAAGGATCTGGTGCTATTCACAACCGAAGTAATTTCAAAATCACGGCGATGAAAATGAAACAGATCAAGACCGAATTATTCAAACAAAAAACCTACAAGGCAATGCGAACCGAAATTTGCCAAACTACAACGATCGGGAGCATCGATAAACGAAGAAATCGCAAGCACTCAGTTAGAAAAACGGCAATGGATTACGAACCGGAATCGGCATCAAACTTCAAAGTACAAAACCTAGAAACCTAAAATCAAACCTGATCAAAGTCACAACTCACAACAAGGCGAAAGCAAAAGGATCAGAAGCAATTACCTAGAAAGGAAGCTGTAAATCGAAGGAGAGATCCTCGGGGGAGATATTGGCTGCGCGCCTACGATTTCAAATTGCGAAATGTAAATCACGATGAAATCAAATTCAATTCAGCACTCTTTTAAGTTTCAAAGATGGACGGACGTTTTATTTTAGAATATATAATAATATAATATTGGGGTTAGGGAGAGATCATGGCCTACCACCGCTTTCCAGTTCCAGCGTATCTACATCTAACTTGGCTGCACGTCGTTTTATATAAGCCCACTCTCCTAAATGGGCCGAATATCAAATTGGGCCGGCCCACGGTAAAATCAGAGTCCAATTGCTGTTTTGTCAGTGGGCCCGGACCGCCGCATGGTGCACCCAAAGTAGGAAATTAGTTCAGGTTTCTATATTATACAACACCTTTTTATTTCCCCTTTCTCATTGAAAAATTATGACATATGTATAGTAATAAAAAAAATAATTTAATTTAATAATAGGAGTAAAAGAGGCATAGGTTTAATTTGGATTCCAACAAAAATAATTAAAGAGGAAAAAGATAGCGTTGAAATGAAGGAAATGGAAGGTAGTAGTGGAAATTTGGGTAGCAACCAAGATGATTGGGCGGGGACAAAATTAATAATGATGCCAAAAATGGCAAGCAAAATCATTTAAGCATGAGAATTTGAGCTATCCTCTAATTTAATTATTATATCCTGACAGAATTTTTTGGCACTATATTTTGTCAGATAATTAGGATTAGGAGCCCGACTTAAGTTTAATTTGTTTTTAACAGAGCTTGATATGAATAGGTAATAATTACCTCATTCAGCTCAAATAATAACCCTGTCGAAGTATCCGATGTTGTTGGAAATTCATTTGGGTAGGAGATTGAGTTTATTATTTAGTTTGGTTTCTTACACACAATTTGTAAATATAACAACAACGACCCAATATATCTCACGATAAAGTGGGGTCTGAGGATTAGGACGTACGCACTCTTTCTCCGACCTAGTTAAGAGAGTGTTTCTAATAGATCCAATAATAACAGTACAAATGTATAAAACGAAGACATGCACACTAAAAGGTAAATTAAGGGACTGAACAGCAACATAGATGCATCACAGTACAATAGACATAACTCAACAGCCTAGGTCCCTAGATGTCCGCCACCCGGATACTCTTCCGCCAATGGTCTCTATCCATAATCAAATCTCCCGCAAGGTTCAAAAGGTTGAGATCCTGTCTGATAGCCTCCATCCAACTCTTCTTCGGTTTGCCTCTCCCCCTACGGGTAGGCCTCAGATCTAAACTCTCGCTTCTACGCACCGGCCCCAAAGGGGGTCTTTTCCGAACGTGTCCAAACCAATGCAACCCGATCTCCCGCATCTTATCCACGATACTCGAAACTCCCACCTCGCTCTCCTAATATCGACATTTCTGATTTTATACAGTCTCTTGTAATTATAATTAAGCTAATTGGTTGAGTAATACGGAGTATGTATATATGGTAGATTGAAAAAAAAGGTAAATGATGAAGATGAAATCCAAGCAATCTAAAAAAATAGGAGGGGACCGAGCCGTAACTGCTAAATAATGTCATGTGTAGCGCCCTTTAACCACGACCGTATCATTGTTGGAATTATTGTCAATGCCAGAAATGAGTGGGGCCTGAAGGCTTCAGTTTTTGTTCTCCTCTAAACACTTCTTCGGATCGAATCTTGGATTTGGTTAAATGAGAAGAAAATTTTAACAAGATCAAGATGACAATTAACTAAATTCATGTTTGTTTGCCTTCGAAGGAGCACAGCAACAGGCGGAGGACAGAGAGTCGAGAATGAGAGGGCTGAACTGTTGAAAGGTGAAGGCGGGGTTCATTTGTGCCGAAACTGATTTTTTTGGTTTGGTACTGGTTTTTTACCCGAAACCGAATTTTAAAATTTTACGGACTGTAGCCCGAATTGAAATATACTCGGGCAGTCGGACTCGACCAATACCGGATTTTTTTGGTATAAATGTTTAAACTTTATTATATCCCAAAGAATAACAAATTTCACATTTACATTTTTGCATATTTGATGAAAAATGTGGTTTGAGCTACATAATTAATAATATCAGATTCGAAATGAATTGCACTAGTGTTAATTACCACTCGATGGTAAAAACATTTATACTGTATAAAAAATATCACTAAATGGTGCACATTTTGTTGAAGCAATATATGTTCAATCTTGACCTAGAATTCGTGTAAAACAATTTATAGAAGAAATTACATAATTAGCTCCATACTTTTTTTATTTATTGCTGTATGAATAGTAATTAGCTATGTATTGAACAACAAGCTTACCAACAGCTTACAGCACAATTAACCACTACTCCCTCCGTATCACAAAACATTTCGTTTGATTTTTTGACACATTTTTTAAAAAGGTAAAAACTCTATAAAATATCAATTTTTTAAATATTTTTTAATAATTTTTGTATTAAATATGAAATTATTTTTATAAAATAATTCATATATTATGTAGTTTTTATATTTTTAAAAAATGTGTCAAAACTAAAACGAGTTAGTAGGAAGGTTTATAAACTACTTGATAATTTGGCGCGCAAACTTTAGCCGCTGTGGGAAGGGGCAAAAAAGGAAAGAAAACGACGGTGGAGTTGTGGAATTGTTATTACTATATAAACAGCCCAAGCGAGACGATCGACGACGACTTACGCTTGTGAATCAAGCAGACACCATCCCCAATCTGAAGACTGAAACAACCTTCAATTCCAATCCATCTCCTTCCCCATAGGAAGAGATCGATCTCCATCGACGCTGAGAAATCCATGGATTTCACATTCCTGAAGAAAGATTCGAGCTTTCCGGAGGAAAGCAAGTCCGATCAGCCCCAAGATTCCCCTCCGGTTTCTTCCCCGAACGCCGGCGATGTCGCGCCGGCGACTCCGATCTCTTGCCGCTGCGAAGACTGCGACGAGGACGACGGCTACACGACGCCTTCGTCGGAGGAGAGCCGGATCCCGGCGGTCCGCCCATGCCCGCCGGCGCCTAGGAAGAGGCGACCAGCGAGTAAGAATGCCAATTCGCCTATATCAACGCCTTCGAAGAAATTCTCCGGCAAACGGCAGTTGATGGGTCGTCGGAGGACGGCGGTGCTGTTGAAGCTGATCCAATTTCAAATTCCAGAGATTTGGCACTCAATTGGAGGAGCTGCAAAGATCAAGAACCAAGACCGGTGAAGCTAAACATAGCCTTATAATCTGTACGATTAGCTATATCAGATACTAATTAGCGTAAACCATTCAAGGAATGGAGTAATTAGGCTATGATGATCTCCCGAAGAGGATTAATTTACCACAGTTTGTCTGAAACCCTAGATGTTCTTATGAAGAATTTGTGGATTCAATCAAGCATTATATAATTAGGGCTTTATACATTTTTGAATGTCTTACATCCCAACTTCATCAAATATTTCACCTTTTTCATCTTTTGGGAACCAAATTTGGTTGCCGATCCCATGTCGGTCCACAAATTCAGTCTCCAGGTAGATTACAGATCTAAAAAGTTGAAGGGGTGGACAAGTTCAATGGCCCTAAATGCAACAAATCTTTATTGTCAGTTTGCTCGATCTGATCTGGAAGGATTTGGTCTCCCGAACCGACAAATTCTTAATGTACAAGATCTTCAAGAAGGTAGGATGGGCCAACATAGGCCAAACTGGACCCTAATCGACGAAGACGAACATAAGAGTACAGCACTTGTGTAAGCGTGAGACCTATACTGCTATAGGCTCTCAATAATGGTTACCGCGGTTTGCCCTAAGTGACGCGTTGTGCTTATGATAATTTTCGATTTTTTAACTGACTCAACCGCCCTTTAACCGCCGTAACTCTTTTTTTAACTGCCTTGTCCGACCCCTAACCGATATATAGAATAGAGGTCGGGTGAGAGGTTGAAGAAGTTGGTGGCATCGATGGGGTTTCCTTGAGGATGTATGATGATGAAATAGACATGGCAGCGACAACTATACTCAGCCCACATTATTCCTTGTCAGCTCATTTTCAGCTCCATATTAGAAATCATCATATTACACTGTTCCTATCAAGCTTGATCTTCAATGAGAGCCCAAGCCCAACAATCAAAACAAGAACAAGATCGGCATCAGGCAAATAGTGTAGAGAAGATCAAGATCAACATCGTCAATACATTGTGTTGTATATATATACATACACTGAATCCGGTTTGAACCGTTATCTATTATATATTTTATATATAATAAAGGAGAAGTCGCCTAAGACACATGACGACTTCTCCTTAAAAGTAGTCTTATAAGCCAATCAAGTATTTTGAATTTTTTTGAAAGAAATAATTAATATATTTATAAGATAAAATTAGACCCAATTTTTTGAAAGAAATAATAAATATATTTATAAGATAAAATTAGACCCAATTTTTTGAAATTTGGTAATATAAAAATTTTAATCACAATTTTTATGATCACAATTTTTATGGATATAGATAGCCACGTCCACTTTACTCCAAATTCAACTTTCGGTGGGAATATTTTAATAACAATTTTTTAAATATATTTTTCTCAATTTTTTATAAGATAAAATTAATATATTTATAAGATAAAATTAAACACAATTTGATTAGATATGGATATATTTTTGGAGAAAATTTTATTCTAACTCTATTTAATCAATATATCTATATATGTATACGATAAAATTAGACACAATCTAATTAGATATGGATATATTTTTAAAAGAGATTAGCCATTTATAAGATAAAATTAGACCCAATTTTTTAAAATTTGGTAATATAAAAATTTTAATCACAATTTTTATGATCACAATTTTTATGGATATAGATAGCCACGTCCACTTTACTCCAAATTCAAGTTTCGGTGGGAATATTTTAATAACAATTTTTTGAATATATTTTTCTCAAATTTTTTATAAGATAAAATTAATTTATTTATAAGATAAAATTAGACCAAATTTGATTAGATATGAATATATTTTTAGAGAAAATTTTATTATAACTCTATTTAATCAATATATCTATCAATATACCTATATATGTATAAGATAAAATTAGACCCAATCTAATTATATATGGATATATTTTTAAAAGATATTAGCGAATTTTTAGATTTTGACATATATAGTTTAGATTGTTAATGTTATTTCACAAGATGTCTTTTCTCTTTTTTTGGTGTTGGTATCGCAGGTTGTTTGCTTCTGATAAAGAAATAAAATTTTCCTATCTTGAAGGTATTGATATATTTATGAGATATATTTTTGGATTTTATACATATATAATTATGGATAGATTTTTGGCTTTTGACCTATATATACTTTAGATTGTTAATGTTATTTCACAAACGTTGACGTCTTTTCCCTTCTTTTTGGTGTTATTCTTACAGGTTATTTACAACTTTGTTAATTAATTATATATATATATATTATAATAATTTCTTTCAATTATATGTTAATTATGTAACAATTAAAAAGTATTAAAAAAATTAATTAGCTGATTAAACGGATATTAATATCAAATTTATTTAAATTGAAAAAACCGCACACGGTGCGGGTACTGAACTAGTTATGGTGTGAATTATGAACAAACGAATTATTCATAGGTAGGGTTCTATGGTTGGTAGGGATTTTAGCTATTAGTTAGGTTATACAGGGGCTTTTGAGTATACTTACCTCTTTTTTGGCAAGACTCTTTGTTTGGTCTTTGCACTTATGTAAATCATTACTTCACTATATATATATTTACCGCTCCAGGAATTATTCATTATTATTCGTTCTTATTCATATCAATGATGTACGAATAGTCATAATATTGGAGTCTTACTAATCACGATTTTCCTCTCTTTTTGCGCGTGTGCATTTTATAAATAATATTTGGCCTCGTATAAATGTTGAAAGAGTTGTCGATAACTATTCTAAAACTTATTCAGTGTTATGGTTTTATCATTGTTGGTTTTCGGTTCATAAATTTCAAAGACACTTGTTTTATCTATGGTTTTATAGCGGTAGGTTAGCGGAGTCTTACTACCTTTCTATAAAAGCAAGATTTTGAATTTGAGAAAAATATACAAGTTTTTCATTTTCCTCTTCTCTGATAGTTCCAAACCTCCGCTAGCAAATACACGCAATCGGAGGTGATTGTGTTGCACTACGATTGGGGTGAAATTGGTTCTAAGACAGTAAGGCATGGTCCTATTTTATACTCCTTCCGTTTTACAATACATGTCTCTTTTCTTTTCGGTACGTTTTATAAGGAGCGAAAAACTCTATAAAATATTATTTTTTTAATTAATTTTTTTTATATAATGTGATACTTATATTGTGAAACGGAGGGCACCATGCTACAACCTTTCAATTTTCATCAATTTCCAACAATGGTTTTTTACTGGTTTCCAATAAGTTTTTCATTTAAATTATAATCGCACCAACAATATGTACATATCAACAGGGGCGGATCCTTTTGAGGGCCAGAGATGGCAGTTGCCCCCCCAATCAAAAATAAAATTTAATATACATATTCCTCTCGTCGATAGTTTCGATTTGATATATTATAAGCTCAAATCCGATACTTGAGTAAAAAGTTATAAACGTTTCAAAATTGAAGCGATATAAATGATTTTTTCACATCATTTACCAATTAATATACTTTTATCATACTTATCATTTGTTAAACTTCACAACTTAATACTATAATTAAACTCGAAAACTTTAAATATTGATGACTTTTTCGGGAAAAAAATAGAGGTCAATTTTCCGCCCCCTCAACTATGTGCTTCAGGATCCACCACTGCATATCAAGGACACTATCTCTGTAATACCCCCGTCCCACATCGGATATCATAAGGATGTTGGGAGTGATTTATAAGTGATTCAAGCCCTACTCATGTTACAAGAGCTCTTCCTTTTCAGGCTCCAAGTGAGGACAACGGACCTGAGAGGGCTAGGTGGCATGGGCTGGCGCCTCTTAAGACTCCGGGTCTTACAATCTCTTCCATGTTGTCGCCAAACATCGCCAATTTTAAAACTTTTGCGTAGCAAATTTTGCTGGTCTTCATCTTACAAATGAGTACCATTATTAGGTGTGTAAAAATTTGCCCTTTTATTTTGTAGGTTCTTTGAAGAGGAGAAACAAGTCATCGATACACAATGTGTTTATATATGATGCGCAATAGACAAATTAGTGAAAAACACTAGAAAAGAACAACAACAAATTAAAGCACTTCGTTTGGAGGTCGATTGTCGTGGATAAGATGCGGGAGACCAGGTTGCATTTGTTTGACCACGTTCGGAGGAGACAACCCTCAACACCGGTTCGTAGGAGCGAGTGTTTGGATCTTGGAGCTACCCGTAGGGGAAGAGGTAGACCGAAAAAGAGTTGGACGGAGGTTATCCGATATGACCTTAATCTTCTAAATCTGTCGGAAGATATGACTCTGGATAGAGACCTCTGACGGAGGTGCATTCGGGTAGCTGATGTTTAGTGTCCTGTTGTGTGGTGTATTTCTTCTTTATTTCTTTGCGCCTTTTTGGCTCCTATCTTCTTCTTATTTGTGTATTTCTTCTTTGTTTCTTTGCGCCTTTTTGGCTCCTATCTTCTTCTTATTTGTTATGCCTGCTACCTTTCTGTTCATTTGTTCGGACATTTTTGGATCAATCGGAAACACTCTCTAGGCTAGTCCGGGGAAAGAGTGCGTATCTACTGACTCCCCAGACCCCGCTTAATCGCGGGATGTATACTAGGTTGTTTTTGTTGTTCATTTGGTGGTCGATTTGTAGTGCTAAACTCATATATGCTTATCTGGGTTTGTGTTCTATCTTGATCGATTGATTTCATCAAACTAGTAACAAGCTTAGATCGAGGAATTTCAGGCTCTTGCAATGCGAATTCAAGAACCTGAAACCCCAAAGCTAAGCTGCTCAATGAGGTGATCAATTACCTAATCTGTTGCCCTAACAGACTAATACAATCTCCATAAATTTCCCATTTCGAATTCGATTGAAAAGTAGAGTGTACAAAGAATTTGATTTCCCCCTTTCCAGTATACAATCTCCATAACCCAGAAAAAGGGTTATCTACTTTTGGTGATTCATTTCCAAGCAAAGGATGAAAGGTAACATTACAACAAACAAACAACCAAATGCAGAGCCAGACAAGAACACCACCGCTCACCCACCCATACCTGCACTTTAACAAACCCTTTTAGGCTTTATTCACCCATGACAAAAAAATCTTCAATGGCAAATGCAGTTTATTGTTGTATTATTCATACCTAACTTCCGGGTCTCGCTTTCTAGAGGCTCAGGGCAAAGCTTTGCTCGCCTCATCGAACCCCAGGTCGATCTGCTCTGAGTCTCTGACCCGATTTAACATTCGGGCTTATCGATCAACTCGTCGCCAACAAGGATTGTCCCTGAGCCACGGCCACTCATCTTGCTAAATGAGCCAACCCCGGAGAGAGCCTTAAAGCTGCTGCTTCCGCACTCGGTTAGGCTGCATGACCTTCTTGATCTCCTTGACTTTGAGGAGCTAAGGTTGATATCGCTGATCTCGTTGTCTGTTTCGGTTTTGACAACGACTAGACGGGCAATGCTGCTTCTGCAGAAGGGGCAGACTGGAGCATTTAGGGTGGCTGTTGTTGGGTTGGGCTTGTTGTGACAGCAGAGTGCTAAGGTGCAGTGTGCACACATCCGGTGGCCGCATTCTTGGACTTCAATTGTGCACACTTGATCAAAGCATATGCAACATAGTTCATTTTCGCTAGCCTGTAGTCGGAAAACGCAAATTCTCCATTACAACCAGACATAAAAACATTTAATGGAATGTAGCCAAATCATGGATCAATCTGAGCTTACTATGAAATGAGGATTCACCGAGATTGAAGACTTGACCAATAAAAGTTCGAGAAAAATGTACTCGATCTTAAATGCAATGCAAATGGCAAATATCCCTACAAGCAATTACCTCAGACATATTGTCGTCGGATCCTGATTCAGAATGTGATTGGGATGCAATAGAGAAGGCTGTGCCTTTCAAGATGTCCTTCTCCCTCTCCCTGTTGGCCTCGATTAAAGCCTTTTCCAGGAGAAGCTTTGCATCAGGGTTGAGTTCACTGATGAACTTCAAAGGGGATGGCCAGACAAGAGGCTCGGCTGAGGAAGGGTTCAATAGAGCTGCACAAGTTCCGTACTTGTGCTTCAAAGCAATCATATAAGGCAATCTCCTGCATAAAGCCCCATGAAGAGAGTGATGATCAGCAATAGCCCAAACTACACTGGCAAAATCGTTCCATGAATTCATTTCTGAGGCTTGTTAATGCATTCACTGAATTTCAGATGGTAAACAAGGAATAAAACGTACCCAGATGCATCCCTCTGCAAGCGATCCGCACCCCAAGCAAGCAAATTACGGATGCAATCGAGAGACCCACCTCTTGCGGCCAAATGAAGGGGAGTGCTCCCTGGGAAACTGTTCATACACAAGGATAAATCTTTTAAGTCAATGTAAGGAATTTAAGGCTGAAAAAAGGAAGTTGCAATGAGATATTTGCATTACCAATAGCTTCCAGTTGAGGCACACACTAGAGCACCATTGCCCAACAAGATCTGAACACAATCAGGCCGTCTTCTACGAGCAGCCAAATGTAAAGGGGTTGCCCCCTTACCATCTCTAATATTTACAAACCGAGCGAATCCCCTGGAATCAATAATAGATGAATTGCTTTCAATAACTTTAATATGATGAATACAACACTATGATGCAACAAATGTGTGGAAGGTATGGAGAGAGATCTACCAAGAAACAGCAACATGAGAAGATCTGGCGGTAGAGAGGATGGTTTGAAGGCAATCCGAATGGCCATAATGTGCGGCATAGTGCAAGCAAGTTCTTCCTTTTTTGGAATCAAACATCAAAATCTGATTGAAGAAAAAAAGTAATTTGGATTTCTACATTAGGATTATCATATAAAACAGCATAGATCACAATTCAAAAGCAATTTATTACTTGATTCTCCAAAGAGGAAAAAGTGTAATGTTTCCAAGATTTCATATTCTCTTCATCACTTCTAAATGATTCCTTTCATATTTTCTCCATCAATTCCAAGATTTCATAAACAGTTTCACAGAAAAGTTAATGAGGAATATCTTACATTAGCTCCTGAATGTATGAGCTTCTGCACACACAGTGTTTTGCCATACATTGCAGCCAACATAAGAGGAGTCTGAATCATCCAAAAAATCAAACCCAATAAATAACAAAATTAAATAATCAAATTAGAACCATTAGAAATATTGTATATCATAACAATTGAAATTTAAATCCCAAACCTGTTTATGGCGATTCAAGATATCCGGATTGACAGATCGATCCAAAAGCCAAGAAAGCACCTAAATTTCCGAAAACCCGATCAATCGAAAGCCAACAAAATCACGCACGATAACGTAAAAACACAAATCGAAAGAAACGCACATCGATCTGGCCACTTGCAGCGGCTATGTGAAGAAACGATTGACGATCATAGAGTGTGGTCTGACTCAATAGAGACGAATCTTGTTCCAATAAGCTCTTCAATGTGTCCAAATCCCCCAATTTCACCGCTCGTAAGACGTCGCCACTCTCATGGCTACGCGTGCAGCTAAGCCCCTGACCCATCTCCCGCTCGATCTCTGTCTGACGGAATTGGTGACCTGGTAAAGTAGCGCCGCCTCGTCCGCCGCGGCCGGAGAGGCGGGGCCGCCGTACGGGGAGGAGGGATAGACGGTTGTGGTGGGTAGTGGACTGGTGGTGATGGCGGAGACTGAAACGCAGAAGGGGGGGAGTTTTTAAGTAGAAAGTGGGAATCCAGAGAGAGAACGGGCAGGGGATGGGGCTGCCCGTGGGGAGAGGAAAAGACAGACAGTTGAGCGGGCAGCTGACCGAGTCATGGAGGCATGTCCCCACAGGTCTGACTACAAGGCAGAACTGGGAGCGGGAGAAGCCAGATATTTTTTTCCCGGATTTTTTTCCCTTAAAATTAATGTATTTGAATTTTTGACGCGTTTTTTTTAATTTAAAATAATATATTACCTCCGTTAAAAATAAATAAGTACTCCGTATAAAATTATATTAAAAATTAATTATTTTATATTATAATTTTTAATTTCATAAAAAAATGCCAAAAAATTAAAATATCATCTATTGTTGAACCGAGGCAATAAAATATATATAGATAGATAATTTAAAAATTATTACTAATAAATTTGAAATAATACTCCATCCGTTTAATAATACATGAGCTTTTTGCTATTGACAGAAATTTTAATAAAATACTTCACTTTTAAAAAAACATCATCATTCCACTAACTTTTTCATAAATTTTATTATTTTTTTAAAACTCACTACACATTTTAACCAATTAAAATCTCTTAAAAATTCAACAATACACAAATCGCTATAAATCATTACAATTCTCTACCCAAAAAACATAAAATACCGTATATTTTGAAACAAAAACCTATGTTACACCTAATTAAAAAAAACCCGTGTTACACGAAAACGGAAATGGAAACCGGAAACAGAAACGGCGAAACAACAATCCAAATTTTGTAGGAAACGAAAACGCCGAGAAAACGACAACATGAATTATATGTTCATTTAAAGGTCTAAATAAGAGCAATAAACATATCACCAAGTCATACACATAGAATGCTACAAATTGAAATATTCAATGTCGTGATAAACAATGTCCTTACTCCTAAACAGAAATCAATTCAGCCATGTCAAACATTTTAAATGTCCTTACTCCTCATCGACTCCAACATTTACAGAGTCGGTTTGTTGGCTTTGTCAACACTATGACTTTTGCTAGGACCGCTACTCGCAATTGAGAAATGACATAGTGAGAGCAGAGAGAGAGCACTGAGCAAGTGACAGTTTACCAAGAAAGCACACCGAGCAGAAAGAGAGGGTCGTCAAAAGGGAGGAGAGGAGGGAAGACCAAAAATGGAGGAGAAGGAGGCCGCAAGGCTAGAGGGAAACAAGTGTTTCAGATGGGAGGAAGAGAAAACATGATTTAGAGTTTGGTTTTTTTTTTATTTTTTTCAATTATAAAATTAGTGGAAATGTCACTTGGCAAGGCAGTTAACATTTCTGACCAAACGAAAACGGTCAAGTTTTCTGATTTTTCTGGTCAACGAAATGGTCAAAAAGTTTCTGACCTCTCAAAAACGTTTCTGAGGCGTTTCATCACGTTTTCGGATTTTCTTCATATCCAGGGGAGTAATTCTTTTAAAAAATTTATATAATTTTTAAATTCTTAAAAATAATATTTAATAATCAAACATTTAATTGGTATGATTTAATTTTTTTATAGTATAATAAGGTACGGAGTATTATTTTTTTCAATCATGGTTCAGAGTTCACGGCGTATAATTGAAAATTAAAATACATTAAACAATCAGAGAGATTACACGCTTGATGAGTGTGAAATCTGAACATTGTCCGTTAATCTCGTGCATAAATTAATAATTTATAGATAGATTGATTTTCGCTTCGGATATATACACCGCAAATCCACACGTTTCTTACGACGTGCACGCACGTAATTTTTTTTTTTTTTAAAAAAACGTGCTTGCACGTCAAATTTGACGTGCAGTATTGCACGTCAAAAGTAACGTGCAAAACTGCACGTCAAATTTGACGTGCAATATTGCACGTCATTTTCGACGTGCATACACGTCTTCTAAAAAAGAAGAAAACGTGCCCCTTCGTCTCCATTCATCCACATCAAGCCAGAGAGAGCGACGCCGGCGAGAGAGAGAATCCGAGCGAGAGAGAGGGTTTTCGAGAGAGAGAGTCCGACCGAGCGAGAGAGAGATAGAGAGAGATGGATCCGGAGGCGACAAAGGAGGTGGGGGCGGCGGCCATGGCAGACACGGTGGAGGAGGTGGTGGTGGAGGAGGTGGCCATGGCGACACAGGAGGTGGCGGCGGCGACCATGGCGGAGGTGGCTGTCGTGGTGGAGGGTGGTGGTGATGGTGGGCCGGTGGTGGAGGGTGGTGGTGGAGCGGTGGCGCCGGTGACGTAGACGGAGGTGGTGGAGGAGGCGCCGGTGGAGGCGATGGAGGTGGTGGTGCCGGCGTCGGAGGAGGTATCGACGCAACCCCTATTACCGCCGCGGAAGCGGCGTAATATGGAGGTTTCTCCTGTCCCGACCCCACCGGTATGTTATTTGAATTATTTATTTAATTTGATATTAATATATTTATAGTTTTATAATATAGTTTGATAGATTATAATATAGTTTGATAATATAGTTTAATAGATTATAATTGATTAATTGATAGTATATAGTTATTATGATTTGTTATATGTTTATAATTTTATAGTTTATAATGTAGTTTTATAATGTAGTTATATAGTTTAGAAAACATTATAATATATAAAAACATTATAATATATTTAAAATACATTAAAATATGTATTTTAAATATATTAAAATACATTACAACATAAATTATATATTAAAATATAGTAAAAGACATTAAAATATATTAAAAGACATTAAAAAACATTAAAAAACATTAAAAGCGATTAATATATTTTAAAATACATTAAAAGACATTAAAATATATTAATAGACAATAAACAACATTAAAAGTGATTAATATATTTTAAAATATATGAAAAGACATTAAAATATATTAAAAGACAATAAAAACATTTAAAGCGATTAATATAATTTAAAATATATTAAAAGACATTAAAATATTCTTAAACATTTCATAAAAATAGGCAGGGAGGCTCTTGAGGGGGGATGGTACCCTACGGCCAGTTAGGGTCGGCGACCGGGCAGCGGTCAGTCAGCGGGCAGAGGGTGGGGGAGATGATATGGTAGAGGGAGGAGCAGAGGGGGAGACGGTACCCCATGTTAGAGAGGAGGGGACACATACAGTAGCTGATCTACTGATGTCTGCAGAGGGCTACCAGCAGTCCATGGGGACCCCCCTGGGCAACGATGATCACAGCTTCTGGCGGGGTCTGCCTGATTGGCGCTCTTCTGGCTACCCGATGGATGGTCAGCAGCCTTCGTTGCCTCCCCTCGATGTACTTAGCAGCTGCGTTACTGATGTAGTTGGGGGTTTACGGGCCCACGGGGCTAGACCGATTGCTCGGCTACCCCCCACCATCCCTGAGGCTTCTACGTCCGGCGTGCACGAGGCTTCGACCTCTCATCCACCACCGGCGATTTCTTTGGCTTCTGCGGATGACAGCATCCCTGACGTCGTAGATCATGTGGACGACGGGCAGGATAGGCAGGAGGGGCAGGAGGGGGGCCAGGGGGGCAGGAGGGGGGCAGCAGGAGCCCGCGCCCATCCCTGCGCAGGCTGCTGCACCGGCTGCGCAGGTCGACCCATTCTTGCCGCCGGGCGATCTGTTGGTGTCTTACAGGCACCACCGAGCGTACCGGGTGTGGAGGGAGCCGACTGTGGATCTGCCGGTTCTGAAGTTCCACCATCGGGCGAGTCACCTGCTGCCGTTTGACCCGTACATCTTCGAGGGCCCGGGGACCTGGTGGCAGGATTTGATTCCATCGGGCATCCCACAGCTGCGGGCCCTCCATTGGGAGGGTGTGGACGAGTACACGGTCACCGCTTTCCTGGAGCATTGGCACCCGGAGACCAGTTCCTTCCATTTTCCGTGGGGCGAGATGACCATCACGCTGCACGACGTTGCCTGCCTCTTGGGACTTCGGATTGAGGGTCTGCCTTGTTTGTCACACCTGGGCCCGGCGGAGCTGATCCACACGGTCGCCGCGTACTACCAGTTGACACCAGAGACGCTGCGCTCATACAGACACGCCGACGGTCCTCCCGTTGCGGTGGTGACGGACGAGTGGATCGCGAGACACGGGCCGCTCATCGACCCCATGCCCGCTGATGACCCCGAGGCCGCAGTTGATCCTGAGCAGCTTCTGATCCGCAGGCATACGGGAGGGGGCAGCCACAGGATGACCCTGCACAGCGTCGGTTTCTGCACCTTGGATACCTAGCCACCGCTCTCGTCGCGACTCTATTTGTGGACAAGTCGCAGAGCCGGATCCCATGGAAGATCTTCGGCCTTGTTTGGGACATCCCCCGGACGGCCACCGTTGCATGGGGTGCAGGTGCCCTAGCCTGTCTCTACAGGAGCCTAGGTGAGGCTACCCGATGTATGTATTCGATACTCTAATTATATATAACTTATATTTCGTAAATGTGACTTACGATTGACTTTTTTATTTATAGGTGGAGTGGATGCCATTTGGGCGTGATCTGGACTTCGACGGCGAGTACCGTCAGTCCACCTACTGGGGCACCATCACATTCTGTGGGGAGGAGGAGCCATATATGCCCGATAGGTGCCTTCGGCAGTTCGGACGAGTCCAGGGGGTCCCGCAGGCCATCATCCCGCCGAGGCAGTTTACTCGCGGCGCCACATTGACGCCGAAGTACGTCGCCTTGTTTGATGCCGCGCACGACAGGTGGCAGGACTTACCGGACGAGGGTCGCTTTTACCGGCTTGCTGATCACAGACGCACCAGCGAGGACTGTCAGGCCGGTGTCACTGCTGATTACATGGCTTGGTACGCATCTCAGAGTCGGCCGTACGTGCTTTCCACCACGCCACCCCATCCGGACCCTCCAGCGCCCGTCCACCCGATCGCCCTGGATCCATGGGTGGACCTGCCTCAGCCTGCAGTCATCCCTCCGGCGGTAGCGGCCCGAATGCGGGAGATAGATAGAGGGCTATATACGGGCCCTGGCCACCCACCCTCAGATCCATCAGTTATTAGATGAGGTCACATTTATATTAGATAATGCTGTATGGTCCACTAGATCGCGTACCTTTGACGCACTTCTTCCTATATTTTAAGCGGATCGGGATCAAAGTCCGACGTAGTTGTACATTTACAATCGCTATGGCCGAGTCGCAAGACAGTCGTCGTCTCCAACTTTGCCAGGTACGGATACGTTTCGTATATATTCCATATGTCTTGCGTTATCTTCATATTTCCACTCATTTTATTACAGTTTTGAGACTTCACACCCGAGTTCTCGGACACAAAGGTTTGGAATGACCGTAACGAAATGGTTACGCATTTCAAAGATTTGGGTCTCAAACACTGCATGATTTTAGTAATCAAGCGGTCTTGGACGGGGGCGTCAAACCGTCCAGGCGGGGTTCTCCTTGCTTGCGAGCAGTATGGGGAGTACCGACCACGCGGGAGGAAGCTCCGGAGCACGCAATCGAAGATAAACGGATGTCCATTCTCTCTACACGGGCACGAAGCTCCGCCGGGTCACTGGGTTATGACGGTAACCCACGGTGTTCATAACCACGGGCTTCCCACGAGTTTGAAGGGTCACGCCATCGCCGGACAGATGACAGAGGGTGAAAAGAAGATGGCTAGGTGGATGAAGGAAATTGGTACTCATCCAAAAGCCATTGTGTACGGATTGAGGCAGTTGGATGAGACCAGCATCACGTCATCGCGTTCCCTTACGAACACGCTCAACAAGATGGTAGTCGAAGAAAGGGGTAGTCGGACGATGACCCAAGATACCTTGCATCGTCTGCGGGAAAGAGGATACTACTACGAGTTCAGACGACATCCAGATGACAACGACGTCTTGAGCGACCTCTTCCTAGCGCATCCTGACGGGATACGGCTACTCCGAAGGTTCCATTACGTCATCATATTGGACAGCACGTACAAAACAAATGCGTAAGTTACTTAATTACGATTACGTTGTGACACATCTATCCAATTATAAAGTATTGTACATGTAACATATTTACACTTGCAGATATGGGATTCCATTGTGCGAGGTGGTCGGGTTCACACCCTCCGGCCATACTTACTGCATCGCCTACGCCTTCATGTCGCACGAGAACGAAGACACGTACGCTTGGGTGTTGCGTCAACTTCAGATCTTACTTGGGGCGGTTCAACCTCAAGCTATTATGACTGATCGGGAGCTAGGTCTCTTGGCGGCGCTAAATGTTGTCTTCCCCAACGTCCAGCATCTCCTTTGCTGGTTACACGTGATGAGAAAATGCGAGGAAGCTGCTCTGAAGATCACGAAGAATTTACACCACGCTGGCATCTTCAAGGGCAACTGTTGGGGGTTGTTCCAATCGAGGACGGAGGAATCATTCACCCAACGTCGTCGGGCGCTACACGCTGCATGGCACCCATTCCCAAGTGTGGTGGCGTATTTAGAGGCGGTGTGGCTTCCGTACAGCCGGAACATCATACGATGCTACGTAGATAATGTCTTCCATTTAGGCACTCGTACAACAAACAGGTACACCTTACTTCATATCTCCCATTACAGTATGATATGACATCAAACATTTAGTGCTATAAACTTCAATGTTTATGTGAAACTGTTTACAGAGTCGAGGGTCAACACAAGGTTCTCAAGGAGGCACTGCACTCATCGACTGGTGACTTCCGGATCATGATTGATGCAATCCATAGAGTCAACGATTGCCAACTGCATGAGCTTCAAACTGCTTTGGAGATCGACCGCTTCAAATGGACAACGACGGCGTATAAAGTCAACCTTTTTGATGAGGTAAAGACTTTAATTTCCAAAAAGTGCTTCGACTATCTGTACAAGTTGTGGCAGGATGTCGTCAACCAAAACATTCCTCCGGAATGCACGGATCGACATTGGAGGGTTTGTTACGGGATACCTTGTGTCCATGAGATTCAGGCATACGTCAATTCCGGTACTCCGATACCCGCTGAGGACATCCACCTGTTCTGGATGGATTTGTCATGGACGGACATCGACGACACCCCACTGTCGTATGAGCTGTCATCTTCATACACGGCTTCCAACGATGTATGCGACGAAGAGCTCCACCAACCCTCATCTACAAGCGTCCGATCGAAAGGGAGGCCTCGGGGGTCGAGGAATGCTTGCAGAACCAACCCCTTGCCATACGAGGAGTTAAGGGGAAGATTTGAGAGAGAAGAAGTACGTGCTGCTCGACATGCTGCTCGACATCATCCACAAGCGACATCAGCTCGACGTGGACATGATGATGTGTTCGGAGGGTTCAACTGGGGTCGAAACAACGTTGATCCCTTCATGCTCGAACATATTGAGGGTGTCAAGGACACTATTGGAGATGGTCATTGTGGCTACCGTGCTTTGGCGTCATTGACATCACCGATCGGCGAGTCTGCTTTCCCGGAATTCAAAACGTTATTATGCAATCACTTGGAGGATCACGCCGATCTCTACGCCCGTTGTTATATGGGAGGGTACCCATTCCAGCAGTTCGTCGACAACCAGAGACGGGCGGGACCTGTGCATAGTGATAGGAGACGGTGAATAGAGCTACCCATCATGGGTTTAGTATTTGCAACGGTATATCTGATTCCTCTCGTTGTCCTAGCTTGGCATCATCCGTTCACATGTCTCCCCATGACCTCGACTACACCTACTAACAACCCTCAATCAGCAACCCTTGGTTTAGCCTGCATTGGAAACCAAGACCATTTTGCCGCGGTACGACTTCAAACGTCTTATATTATTACCTATTTTACTTTTCATCTATATGTCAATACTCTAACTCTAATTTTCCGTTCTCATAGGTCTGGTTGCGTCCTAACGCTCCTATTCCGCCGCCTGCTCCAGAATGGGTCGCACATCATCAACCGAGCGTCGAAGGATGGGATGCTCCTTTTCAAGCTCGGTTTGACAGATTTCGAGCCTTACGTGTCGAGTCTGGTCGCCCTTTACACTTTTCCTAGATTTTATTCCACCAGTTTATTATAATTATGGATGTAAACCTTTTTTTTTCCGTATCCTTCATGAAATGACATTGTATCGTATCCTTCCTGAAATGACATTCGATCGGTTAATAACATGGTAAATATCGCCGTGGAAGAAAAATAGGACTCTTTTGGGGATACTCGGAATGACTAAAACTCTAAATCATAAACCTCCACTAGCTAAAACATCAAATTCTTCAATTAACCCTAAAAAACCCTCCGTAAACCCTAAACCCTAAACCCTAACTAGGGTTTACACGTCCTTAACAACGTGCAAATACCCTAACTAGGGTTTGCACTGTAATGACCTAGATTTTTAAATAAATATTTTTATAATTATAAATTTGATTTCGATAAAAATTTATTCAATTTCTGAGACTCCGAAAAATTTCAAAAATCTCCGTTCTCGAGCCAATAACTAATTTAAATTCTTTCGAACAATTCCGACATAAACTTGTGACTCAACCGTGAAAACGAATAATTCCGCTTTATTTTTTTCCAAGGCTTAAAAATATTTTCGGCTTTCGTTATTTATTTCGGATTCGATTAATTATTTAAAAACGTGTCGGGTTAAGGTCGGAAAACGGGTTTCAGGATTTATTACCGGGTATAATAGTTGACTTTCACCCTTAGCCACCCTAAACCCCTACCATTAGCTAGCTAGGTAGTTCCCCCTTTCCCACACAATAGCAGCTGCCATCACCTTTAGCCCTCACCTACACCTTCCCTCCCTCTCTCTTTCAAATCCTACTGCCTTCACCTATTCACCTCCATCCCTCACTTTCATTTTTTTTTAGCTTGCACCAGTGCCCCTCTCTTCTTTCAGCTCCTTCAGCTCGTTCAAACACCCGCCAGTGCCACTACCACCTGTTCACATCACAACACACCACCACCGAGGCGCAAATCCCTCCCGTTTCACGCCCCTGTTTCACGAGCCCACGCCATACGTTCCACCATCACCACCACCAACCACACCTCCCCACTCTTTCGTCGTCATCACTGTCTCATCCCTCCTCCTTCGTCGAAAGACAACAACAGAAGCCCAGAGCGCCGACGCCGGCCATCGGAGCCCGAACACAGCCGCATCTCCCCTGTTTTCCGTCCAAGGTCGGGTTACACTTTTCACATTCGTTTTTACTCAAAAACTCGTAATGGTGAACCTTCATTCACTTCCCTCTCTTCCCAGGCCAAGAACAAGGGGATTCCACCTTCGTCGGAGCCGAATCGAACCCAACGGCCATTTTCCGGCGAGAGCTCCAACCTTCGGTGAGCTTCCTCTTCCCCCCCCTTTTGGTTTGTTTTGAGTCACTTTGTATTGTTGAGGTCGGGAAAAGCCAATGAGGGTGGTTGGGTGAGAGCCGGTGACCAGAGCTCCTCTCTTTCCCCTCTCCTTCTTCTTCTGTTCGACGGCAGTGGCGAGGTGGGGGAGACGGGTTCACAAACCCGGTTTCCCTCTCTTTTCTTTTTCTTGTTTTGAAAACCGGTTCAGGCCTTAAAATGGGGCCGGTTCATTAAACCCCAGATCTGAGAATTTGGTTGGTGTTTTGGATCCGGGTTGGGCCGGGTATGGATTCGGGTTTTGGGCTAGAGAATTGGGCCTTCTCTTTGATTTGGAAAATCTATTTTGTTATCTTATTATACATTATGATATATATAGCTAGTATATAAATTGTTGATTATTATTATTATTATTATTATTATTATTAGTTTTGATATAATTAATGTTTCTATAAATAATTTATATGTTATAAGTTGTTTGAAAAGTAGAATTATTGGGATATAGTAAAAGTGAAATATTCTAAGTATTTAAATTATTATTGTAAGATATTAAAAATCTGATTTTTAAGTATTATTTAGTTATTCGATTAATTATATTATTTTAATGTGTGAAGGCTATTTAAATACTTCACAGATTATGACTCTTTCTATTGCTACATTATTAATTATCTTTTCTCTTATTTATTTACTTAGTAATTTAAACTGATTTATTGAGAATGATTTTTGTGAATAATCTAATTGCTAAGTTTTGATCTTTAAAATGGGTGATTTGAGTTGTTGGGTTGTTTATAAAGATTTCTAAATGCCGGAATCGTTTTAATAACCTGACTTGTTGAAATGTATTTAAAAGGAGGTTTGAATATTTAATATCAAATTGGCTAAGTATTAATTTAGAATAAATGGTTAACTACTGAATTGACTTCCTTGAGATTTAAGGACTTCAGAAACTTTGGAACCAATTTACTTGAGTCGACTTGATGAACTGATTAATGAACCTTACTTGTAAATTATATGAGTTATGACATGAATATGTATATATGTGAATTGAAGCATGACTGGACATGGTAGAATCTTGAATTGAATTATGGAAATTGATGATATGAAATATGATGATATAAGATGATTGAGATAGGTGGAAGTGATGATAATAATGATGATGATAACAAGGATGAGAGAATATATGATGGAATATGAGATGAGACGAGACGATGCGATGATATGGCTTGATGATGATAAATGAGTTTCTCTTAGCTTCACTTAGTTCTGTGTAGCGGTAAATGGATCCTTTTGTGCTTAGACTTATAATCGTTGCTTATTAAATTGTTAGGTGATCCGTGACGTGATTAGCTTACTCTTGCTGCTTTACTTTGCTGTTCGGCGCCTCCAGGTAAGTCCTCCGGGGCTTACTCAAGTTAGAACCTCATGCCTGATGTGTCATATAATATGTAGGCATTATAATAGCATGTCATGTAGTAGCATGCCTAGGTTCTCCATTAACAAATGAGCATACGTATTCTGAATGCGATTGGTAGAAACGGCCGTAAGTCATGAGTGTAGGGTCTTTGCTAGGGTCATAGGACGACCCAGCCAAATCGGGTTCGTACCTAATCGAGTCTTGTCATACGAGTCTGATTATATGAGCATGATGATGGATATTATGGAGATATTTACATGAGCATGATATGGACATTACATGATCTCGGATATGACCTGGTCTCTACGCCTAGGTATGGGCGCAGAGTGGCCTCCACCCTAGGTATGGGAGTGGACGAGTCGCCACCCTAGGTATGGGCGTGGTTTTCTAGTGGGATATGCCGCTTGGCATTCTTTGGGCCATTTACTGCATTTTTGCATATTATATATCCTGCCAAATTGCTTGCGTGTTTAACATTTCAGTATTGCATTAAATCATTCTCATCTAGGATTAGAACATATTATATGTCCTCAGCGAGGTCTTCAGGGCCCGCATGAGTGGCTCGACCTTGACTCGTGGTATAGTTTCAGGTACCCGTTCCCTTGCTTGATCCCATGTTGTTATGACGGGGATATCTTATGGCGCAGTTGGGGTGAGAGACTGACTATGGACTCCACACTTTTGCTACCTTTATATAATTCTTATATATTTTGGTTTGACCCGGCTCTATCGTGGTAACTATGTATTAAATTGTGTTTGTTGTTTTGACGAAACTTGTTTTATGCGACTTAGAAGTAGGACATGTTATGATTCCCTATGGACCTATCGCGAATTTAGGGTACTAAATCCCTTCTTTTAGTATTAACACTTTGTTTTGAAACTCAACCCGTACTCGAATTGCAAGATCCGAACGAAGGTATCCAATCCTTCGAAACGTAACCCGAATATTTATATTTGGGCCGTTACATGCACGTTGTTAACGACGTGCAATATTTGCACGTTGTTAAGGACGTGCAATATTTGCACGTTGTTAAGGACGTGCAATATGTGCACGTCGTTAACAACGTGCAAATCCAATTTTGTTATCGATGTGCACGACTGCCACACCTGCACGTTGTTAAGGACGTGCATGCATGTACAAAACGACGTGCAAATCCTTAATCACCATTTGCGGTGTATCTAACAAGACCCTTGATTTTTTTTGACTCTCTTTAGACTTTATTTCAAAAAAATGCAACGAGGTAAAAAAAAGGTTGGAAAAGTATACTTTTGACCACTCCAAAAAAAAAAGTGTGGATATATATATTACTAGTTTTATTACTCGCCCGTTGTGCGATTTTTTAAATAAATTATATTATATATAACATCTTTGAATTAATATAAATTACTACACCATATAAAGTAAATATATAGTATTCAATTGTGTTATATTTTTGAGAATGTAAACATGTTTGAATCTAGATTAATCATATAATTTGATAAATGATTGTTGGAATTTAAAGCGCAAATTGATATTATATTCAATATGATCTAAAACATAGAATAATTGACCAAATATTGGATAGATTATTTGATCTAAAAAGATGAGTTTTCTAACTAATTAAAATATAAGGTTGAATATTTATAAAAATAAGTGAGACCATTAATTGAGATAACAAAATTATATTGGCTTATGAATTGATATAGATAAAAAAGAAGATAATACCATATTAATCCAGAATATTGTATATGCAATATTAACATCATTTTAATCCAGAATATGACACGTGTGCGAATCGCATCATAAAACATTTCAAACCTCTATTTTAATATATTATATATAGATAAATAAAATGGAATTTTTTGTAATTATATTTCATAATACATGCCATAAGGATATGTAGTAGAAAGACCATTTATTACAATTGATTAATTATATGCTTTTTAAAGCCAAATTAACCATCACTCTATCATTCTAAATTATTCATTTATTTATTTTTACTGTTTTTTTTTGCCTAATTTTTGGTAATTAAATATGTGATTACGAGTGACTTTTGTAAAATTTTGTTGACATGTAGTTTTGATTTTATGAAAAGCCACGTATTAAATGTAAACACTCAAAATTTTAAAATATCATTTTATGAATTATAAATTAATCTCAATATTAAATTTATGAGATTTCGAAAATTTTTTTTTTTAAAAAAAATATATCCGTCCTCGATCAAAATGATTTCTATTTTATTCAAATCATATTCCGACGTATATCCGAATTCAAATAAATAAATATTGTTTTGAACCTGTCATGGAGAATATGATAAATTTTATGGCATATTTAAATTGAATAGAATTGATTGAGTTGAATTTTATTATTTATTGTGTGAGAATTTGCAAAACCTAGAAATAGCGGAATAGTTTTGTAATTTTCTTAACATAAAGCTAAACCTAGTTCCGGGTATAAAAACCTCACAGCCGCCCCTTTCCATTCACTCTCTATCCTCCCATTTCTCAGATCTGAAGGCCGATCCTCGAGCTTCCGCTGCGCCTCTCCCATGGCTATCTCCATCCATGGCTACTCCCTCCAAACCAGCCTCGTCCTCCTCCCTTCTGTCCGTCTCTCTCGCTCTTTCTGGCTCTCTCTGGCTCACATCACGTCTCCTGAGCTCGCCTCCTCCTTCGGTGCACGTGAGGCCGCCGTCGGGCCGACCACCACTCCGGCCATCTGAAACCTTTCTCGCCCTTTACTGCTGCTCCCCGACCTCCTCACCGCACCACCTCTCCATCCTCCCTCTTCTCGCTAACCAGACCCTCTGATCTAGAGCTGGATCTCACCCATGTGTTATCGGACCCCCATAGCCGGCCCTGGTGTCAATCCGAGCCCTTGAAGCCGAGGACGTCGACGCCTAACGAGGCTCTTGCCGGAGCTGCATTGGTCGCCGCCCCTCACCAGCTTCCCCATCGATCGAACTCGCCAAATCTCGAGCTTGGCTCGCCGAGGAGACAGGAGCAGGCCGAGGAGCCCTTTGCCCGATGTCGGAGCCTTGAGCCCAAGCGCTAGCCCTGTCTCTACCCTTCCTTCGAGCCCTGACCTCCTTGTTCTTCGGGATATTGGGTACTCGTCCTGGGCTCCTTCCCTTACTCTTAATCCAGTTTTCTTCGGTTTAATTGCAACTAAAATTTTGTTTTATGATTCAATTGACAATGGGTTTATTTTGATTTCAATTGAGTTGTTTTGCCTGGTAGTTGATGTTGATGTTAATTGTTGCCCTGTGAGATTGCTTGTGATGTTTTATCATAATAACCGGTACTTAATTGGTAATTAATCTAGCTTACACAAATGGATAACAACTGGTGTTAATTGGTAATTTGGTTTCATGAACCTAATGGCTCGGAAACAGTAAGTCATTAGAGTCACATGTTTTCAAAGGTTGTATAATGCAAGTGACACCTTCAGGATTTATAAATTAATTTGACTATTAGGATTTAGTTAACTAGCAAGAGAAACTAGAGTATGAATAAATATGAATTGTGATACATAATTGGACTGGTTAACTTCCTTGGATCGAAATGGTTAAAGCCTTAATACTCAATTGGGTTGATTATAACTTAATGCTCGGTGATAGGTCATATTAACTTGAACTTGTTGGTTACTTAGATAATTGATGTGGATGTTCCTTATTAAACATTTGTCGATTCATAAGATATAAAAGTGATTGTGGTCGTTATGAGTTGACCTTGCTAAGGTGGTTTTGCTATAAGTGGACGCATCCTTGGTTACTCTCTGAATATGAATAGTATGGCGTGATTGTTTTAGAATGAATCAATTGAGTAAACACTTGTTATAAGTGAATTAATAGATTAAGATTTGTATCATCAACTTTTATTATTAAAATGATATAAGAAGTACCTTGGGCATTTGGTTAAGCTTATAAAATATAAAGGATGACTTGTAAACCTGTTTTGGTGATTCATGACCTTGTTCAAGTGATTATGCGCAAATGAGGTTATAAATGACCTTCTTAGATGCCAACTTGTCTTACTCTTCTCATCGAACCTGTTGTAATTTTGGACTTGTTGTGATGCTTTGTGACCCTTCTTGAGTCGTTTAGTTGCGATTATAATTATAAGAGATTTCTAGAAAAGTTGATATACTTGATTACTCTTTGAATCTAATGTCTTTTGTGAGTAGTGACAACTAAATAGATAAATAAGGTCCTTATTGAGTGACATGGTGATTGGATAAAGCATGAATGACTTGAGCAAATGTTAAGGAAAATCCGAGCTTGATTTGAAGTAAGATGTTTTGAGTAATGATCTTGGTAAGGATATGAGCTAAGTTTCATACTTGATGAGGACAAGGTTAATTAAGAATGATGGTTATGATGAGGATGTGAGGTCACTTGAATAAAATATTGTTAAGTCTTATGTGTTGAGTAAATGCATATTGATGAGTTGTTCCTTGCTTATACTTGCTAGTGTGATTGGATGGTACTCTGAGTGGCTTGTTTGCTGATGGATGATTATCTGAGTGGCTTGTTGCTGGCTAATTAGATGTGAAGACTTCAGGTAAGTCCTCCGGGGCTTGCTCAAGTGATTGGACCTCATGCCTGATGTGTCATATAGTATGTAGGTGTTGCATATGCATAAAAGCATGTCATGTAGTATCATGCTTAGGACTTGCACTTATGAATGAGCATCCCTATTCTTTATGCGTTTGAAACAGAACGGCCGTTATCTGTGATAGTCCTAGAGTCTTTGCTAGGGTCATAGGGTAGCCCAGCCCCATCGGGTGCCCTGAGTCTATCGAGTCGATATGATATGATGATGAGATAGCCCAGTACCATCGGGCATGAGCATGATATATGATATGATGACCCAGCACCATCGGGCATGAGCATGATATATGATATGATGATGATTTATGAAATGATGATGAGATATGATATGATGATGAGATACGATATGCTATGATGAGATATGATATGCTATAGCATCGAACTGGCCAGTCTCTGCACTAACGGGAAGGGGTGCTGAGGTAGGAGAGGGATATGCCACTTGGCATTCTGTGTGGATCCAATTTATCGCTTTCTGCATTATATAAACTGTCAGCATGCTTGTGTGATTTAAATTCCAGTACTTCATTAGAGCATCCTTTATTCTAGGTATAGGCATATTATATGACCTCAGCGAGGACTTCCGGTCCCGCATGAGTGGCTCGACCTTGACTTGTGGTATAGTTTCAGGTACCCGCTCCTTTTTGCTTGCTGATTTGCTTCTATGACGGGGTTTCTCATGGGACGAGAGTGTTAAGAAGACTTCACCTATTATAACTTGACTTTACAAATGTTTTGGTTAAGTTGTCATTTAGAAACATGTTGTATTTATATTGATTTAAACTCGTTTTTATCTCTTTTGAATTTTGACTAGTTGAGTTAGGACAGGTTCACGTGTGAAAGCACAGATAATGATTGGATTCTTTGATTGTTTTGAGGGTTTGAAATCCCTTTTTTTTTTCTCTTGAATTATATCATTAAATCTTTAAGACTTAAAACAGGGTTATAATTTGAAGTTGATAGATAAGCAGCCCGTACTTGGATTGCAAGATCTGGCAGAGGGGTAATTCTTCCCTCTAAACGTAACCCGGATTTTTAAAATCTGGGCCGTTACAAAGTTGGTATCAGAGCCAGGTTGTGCAATCTGAGTACAAATGAGTTGTAAAACAATTGGTGATTTTGAGTTTTGGAATTAAAATGGCCCAAAGGTTTTCACGAGTTTTCGAATGTTTTCAAAGGGGCAAAATGAATTTAATATGGATAAGTAAGATAACCACATTGAGCAGTGAGGATTGAGATTCGATCGGGTAGTCTTGGCGATAGCTATCCCTTACGGATATTGAGTGAGATTGGTAGAGACTTTTAGCTTTATACGTTACAAATGGGCATGGATGACATATGTAAAATCTTGATTGACTAATTCATGCACTTGATTATAGAGATAGGTAAAATTGGGGAGAGAAGTTTGATTATTCATGTGTGTTACTCTTGATAACTTGGTGGGATAATTGTTATATGAGTTTTCCTCATTATGACATCTGACGTGATTCTTATAACATGCTTACATCTTGTTATGCGCTTATAATTTATGGTACTGGATGAATTAGTTTGGACACTTTCTACCATACATGATGTGTTTGACTTATAGATGTTTGTTTTGTTACTTATATCACTTATGATGGAAATTGTTGGTGCCTTTTTGGCCTTGGTTTAATGTGGACATGAGATGAGGTTATGAGAATTTATATGGATGTAGCTGATGTTTCATATTGGTTAGATGAGGGCTTATGAGCTCGAACTTGAAAACCTTACTCTAGTTGATGGAAAAACTTATGGTTGAGAACTGAGAAATTATGTTTGTGGATTTGAGAGCCAAAATATTCTGATTATTTGACTTTTGGTGGAGTTGATAAGAGATGCCTAGGGACTTCAGATTCTTGATCTAAATTGTTGATTCTTGCTTATATGATAATGTTTTTACCGAGTCGACACAAGTATTTTACAAGGACGCTTGTAAAGTACTTGGTTAGACCTAGTGAGAACATTGTGATGATTTTGTGATACTTATACAAGTATTTCATGGGGACGCTTATGGAATACTTGTAGGGATCACAAAATGCATCGCCTATATGCTTATTTGAGATGTTTTGGCATGAATTGTTCTATGATCTATTAGTGATGCCTTACATGATGAATTCTAATGATATCGCTCTTATAGGCAAAACTGGTTAAAAAAAAGGGGATCATGTGTATACAACTCGACTAAAAAAGAATGTGAATCAATTAATAGACAGGACTCGCCTATTCATAATATAGGATTCATGTGATTGATATGACATCGTCCCTCTTGCCCTCGACGTGTTATCATTCATATGTTGTGACCTTGTGAGATTTTGTGAAGTTATGTCATGCACCTCTATCTTGGTTTTATGAACGATGATAGTTGAGTATGATGTATTGCTTATGTGGCTACTCGTTATCTTATAACTGTCTGACCTGTATAATTGATGTCTTATATGACCCTTGTTCCAATAAGATGATGTTATTCTTACTTGTCTACTTCGTTAGGGAAGAGACTCTATATTCAAGCTAACTTGTTAGTGATGAGAGTCGATAAGATAGCAAGTTGACCTATTGATTGATCTCCTTAGATTCTTAGTGAAGTTTTCTTTGCGATCTTTGAGGACCTCGATAAATTATCATGACAACTCCTTGTCTCTCTTCGTTACTTTTCTCTTGCCTTGCCGCTCTGGTTTTCTTCTAAATTCCTTCCATGTTGGTCACCTGTATTCCAAGCCTTATGAGTCTAACTTGTTGCGAACTGGTATATAAGTTAGAGTGTTGATTGTCTTGAGGTAGTACAATACCAAAAGGGGGGGTCTTGATGAGTGATTATTAGAAATCAGTTGGATGTCGTCTTTTGTATCGGGAGATCTTTTGAAGTCCTTGTTCATTCGGGAAATTCATTTGAAGGTCTCCTTATGGTTGATGTTCACCCAAGAGTGTATTATCTCTCAAAGAAACAACTAGGCTTCCTTTCATAATGGGGTATGGAGTCAGTGGAGATGAGTCAATGTTGCCTTGAGAAACTTCTATTAGGTTATGATGGTAGTCTCGTTGTGTTCCATATTTTGATGTACTATCGTATATATACTTGTTCTATTTGGATCTATGTTGATATGTATATCTATCATCTTGCACTCAATTCATCCATGCATTATGCACATTATCTTAGGATCGTATCACACTTCATAGTACTTCTTTTGTGTTTCTCTCACATTATTATATGACTAGTTTGACTTCGGATGTATTGCCATGATAGCCCTGTACATGTAGATCATATGTTTATGTAACCGTGTCTTATTTGGTGTTACTAGTGTCATATAGGATTTATGACTTGTGAACTACGTGACCTTATTCTCCATCTATACTATTGTTTGTCACCCTTAATCACGTATCCATGATAGTCTTCTCGTTCTTCTTTTGTTACCGCCTGTCCTTTTGGATGCTTAAGAATGTTAGGTATAATTGAATTAGTATGTCGTGCTTGTCTACCTCATCTGTATCATGCCTTTGTTATTTCTATCGCGGGTTCGTGTTAAACTTGTCATCCTTTTGTATGTTCTCGTCACATGATCATTGATATTTGCCTGCTTATACTTATTAAATGATGTTGATTTAGCTATGTTATGATTTTATGCCTTATGTGGTTAACGTCTTGTTTAGCTATGTACCTCTTATCATTGTCTCTTCTTAATCTGTGCTATAACTCTATGATTTTCATGCTTTAAGGACCTTACACATCGTATGCCCACACACCACGATAGCTGGATGAAATTATATGATGATCTCTCGACATATACAACGTGTCATCCTCTTATAGTATGCCGCACTTGGAAAAATAGTATCTAATTTTGATGATAGTCACGCTGAGCATCCATTACTTGATATGACATTGTTTTTAGTTAGTTGAAATATTCATGCCTTGTTTACATGTATATGCATATCACGACGTTTCGTGTAACCTTAGGTAGCTATTATTGTCTCATGGTCATATTATTTTCTTTTACACCCCTCTCATGCTCCTGGTGTGTTTTCACTGATCATTTTGGCTTATTATGTGTTATTGTCATGTATGTTGTTCATGCTCCTTATGTGCACTCCTACTGTGTTGCGTGCTACTCTTATGTGATCTCTACTTTCGAATAAAGAATTATTTGGTTTCATGTCCTAATCATAACATTGGTTGATGACGATTACTGCATGACTCATGATAGCTCGACCGTGCCTTTTCTATCTGTATCTTAGTTGGTATGCATATCTATGACATTATACTCTATATATCTATGCTTAGTCCCCACCGTTTTAGACTTACATCGTTCTCGATTATACTTCACCTATATTCATGCTGTATGGTTATGTAGTTGTTTTGTCTGGTTGTGAATCGCCAAGTTAGTGTTTAGACCATACCTCTGCATGCTTACACCTTGCAATGTTATTAAATGCTATTTGGTAATTTAGTATTGGAGAAACTGCTTACATGATTATTGCACTCTCTATATTACTTATATGATCATTCCTATTATATGATTCGTTCGACTCATTATGCAGCATCTTGTTAGTTGTTAAAGTATGATTTCGTGCATTTACCCATCATCATGTGTTAGTGATAACATGTAGAAATTTTCGCATCACTGATGTGGTATTTGATTCTTTGCACTATTTACATTATTTGTATGGTCACTTATGTAATAGGGTTTTGATAGTATACCTATCCTGCATATTTGCCCTTGTTACGTGATTTTATGAGATTATGATTGCTTGCACATTTTGAATATCATCATTACAGCTATCTTGTTACCTTTTGACACCATCATACTCTATTTTATCCAGATAGAAGTCATGCATAGGCCATAATATTACACACGCTCACTTTTACCTATTATATGATGTTTTTCTATACTCGTTATGCATGAATAGTTTTAAGCTCCGTATGCTCGCACGCCCACCCTATAGCTTAAATTGCACTTGCATGTTTATGCGCCACATTTTTGCTTAAAGATTGTTGATACTATACTATCTCCCATGTTGAGGTTATGATGGTATGAAATGTATATTGATGTATTCCTTGGTGACACAAATGCATGAAGCACACACTTACACTTGTCTTTTTCCGGTGAACTATATCATGTTCTTTCGTGACTTTTAAGACATGTTGATGTTATTCTTTACATGTTATGTTTAGTTTCTTTACACCATAGTGGCATATAGGATCCTCTCATGCATGTACGAAATCTATTTAGTGTATTCGGGTGATATATTGTAGATCTGCCTTAAAAGAGTGTGGTACCTTAATAGCATTTCTTTGTCATTATATGTGTGATATTCCTTGTTAATGATGATTTGATTTGATGATGGTATGTATATCGATAATGCTCTCATGATGATAGGTTGTTTATCTTGTACCTTGCCACATGATATACACTAGTGCTAGGATCAAATCATCATTGCCTCTTGAGATAGGTTCATGTTAGTGTGCAAGATTACCATGTATGTGTTTATGACATGATGTGTTACATGGTTATTTGAGTGATACGATCATAATCTTAAGGGTTTCTCATGGGCATTGTCGAAATTCCCCTGTTCAGTCCTACCAGATACTATATGAGTCTATCTCCGTGTCAAGAATTAGTCGACTTGTCCCTTAGTGTCTCTTTCCTTGAATTCAGCCTAAGCCTCGCGTCATCCTTGTATATCTGTCTATGGTGTGATAAGGAGTGGATCGTCTAGATTAATTAGAGTTGCGCATTTCATTTGCCGATGTCATGGTCGTCGTGATGCTGGATTATGCCCTTTCTGGTTGGTGTGGATGTGTAAGTATGATGATTGTGTTCATTTCTGATTAATAGCCATGTGCAGATTTCTATGATTATATGATCTACTGATAATGGAATTCGTAGTATGATGAATTCCGATATGTTGGTACCTTGAGCCTGAAATGTTGAAACCTAATATGATGATGAATCTTGCTATGATGATGTTATGGATATGTCAATACTTGAGTTGATGTTGAAAATGATCGTGGGAAAAGAACTTAGGAAGTGGAATATGGGATTAGCCCCTAGAGGTGGATAAACTGTTTCTAGAATCCTTGAAAATCTGGTTGACTAACATAGGAGTAGTTGACTTGAGTCTTTGAAATGTTTTGTTGCGTTTAAAAAAAGGATTTTAGTCTCGAGGACGAGACTTGTTTTTAGAGGTGGATGAATGTAAAGACTCAAAATTTTAAAATATCATTTTATGAATTATAAATTAATCTCAATATTAAATTTATGAGATTTCGAAATTTTTTTTTTAAAAAATATCTCCGTCCTCGATCAAAATGATTTCTATTTTATTCAAATCAAATTCCGGCGTATATCCGAATTCAAATAAATAAATATTGTTTTGAACCTGTCATGGAGAATATGATAAATTTTATGGCATATTTAAATTGAATAGAATTGATTGAGTTGAATTTTATTATTTATTGTGTGAGAATTTGCAAAACCTAGAAATAGCGGAATAGTTTTGTAATTTTCTTAACATAAAGCTAAACCTAGTTCCGGGTATAAAAACCTCACAGCCGCCCCTTTCTATTCACTCTCTCTCCTCCCATTTCTCAGATTTGAAGGCCGATCCTCGAGCTTCCGCTGCGCCTCTCCCATGGCTATCTCCATCCATGGCTACTCCCTCCAAACCAGCCTCGTCCTCCTCCCTTCTGTCCGTCTCTCTCGCTCTTTCTGGCTCTCTCTGGCTCACATCACGTCTCCAGAGCTCGCCTCCTCCTTCGGTGCACGTGAGGCCGCCGTCGAGCCGACCACTACTCCGGCCATCTGAAACCTTTCTCGCCATTTACTGCTGCTCCCCGACCTCCTCACCGCACCACCTCTCCATCCTCCCTCTTCTCGCTAACCAGACCCTCTGATCTAGAGCTGGATCTCACCCATGTGTTATCGGACCCCCATAGCCGGCCCTGGTGTCAATTTGAGCCCTTGAAGCCGAGGACGTCGATGCCTAACAAGGCTCTTGCTGGAGCTGCATTGGTTGCCGCCCCTCACCAGCTTCCCCATCGATCGAACTCGCCAAATCTCGAGCTTGGCTCGCCGAGGAGACAGGAGCAGGCCGAGGAGCCCTTTGCCCGATGTCGGAGCCTTGAGCCCAAGCGCTAGTCCTGTCTCTACCCTTCCTTCGAGCCTTGACCTCCTTGTTCTTCGGGATATTGGGTACTCGTCCTGGGCTCCTTCCCTTACTCTTAATCCAGTTTTCTTCGGTTTAATTGCAACTAAAATTTTGTTTTATGATTCAATTGACAATGGGTTTAGTTTGATTTCAATTGAGTTGTTTTGCCTGGTAGTTGATGTTGATGTTAATTGTTGCCCTGTGAGATTGCTTGTGATGTTTTATCATAATAACCGGTACTTAATTGGTAATTAATCTAGCCTACACAAATGGATAACAACTGGTGTTAATTGGTAATTTGGTTTTATGAACCTAATGGCTCGGAAACAGTAAGTCATTAGAGCCACATGTTTTCAAAGGTTGTATAATGCAAGTGACACCTTCAGGATTTATAAATTAATTTGACTTTTAGGATTTAGTTAACTAGCAAGAGAAACTAGAGTATGAATAAATATGAATTGTGATACATAATTGGACTTGTTAACTTCCTTGGATCGAAATGGTTAAAGCCTTAATACTCAATTGGGTTGATTATAACTTAATGCTCGGTGATAGGTCATATTAACTTGAACTTGTTGGTTACTTAGATAATTGATGTGGATGTTCCTTATTAAACATTTGTCGATTCATAAGATATAAAAGTGATTGTGGTCGTTATGAGTTGACCTTGCTAAGGTGGTTTTGCTATAAGTGGGCGCATCCTTGGTTACTCTCTGAATATGAATAGTATGGCGTGATTGTTTTAGAATGAATCAATTGAGTAAACACTTGTTATAAGTGAATTAATAGATTAAGATTTGTATCATCAACTTTTATTATTAAAATGATATAAGAAGTACCTTGGGCATTTGGTTAAGCTTATAAAATATAAAGGATGACTTGTAAACCTGTTTTGGTGATTCATGACCTTTTTCAAGTGATTATGCGCAAATGAGGTTATAAATGACCTTCTTAGATGCCAACTTGTCTTACTCTTCTCATCGAACCTGTTGTAATTTTGGACTTGTTGTGATGCTTTGTGACCCTTTTTGAGTCGTTTAGTTGCGATTATAATTATAAGAGATTTCTAGAAAAGTTGATATACTTGATTACTCTTTGAATCTAATGTCTTTTGTGAGTAGTGACAACTAAATAGATAAATAAGGTCCTTATTGAGTGACATGGTGATTGGATAAAGCATGAATGACTTGAGCAAATGTTAAGGAAAATCCGAGCTTGATTTGAAGTAAGATGTTTTGAGTAATGATCTTGGTAAGGCTATGAGCTAAGTTTCATACTTGATGAGGACAAGGTTAATTAAGAATGATGGTTATGATGAGGATGTGAGGTCACTTGAATAAAATATTGTTAAGTCTTGTGTGTTGAGTAAATGCATATTGATGAGTTGTTCCTTGCTTATACTTGCTAGTGTGATTGGATGGTACTCTGAGTGGCTTGTTTGCTGATGGATGATTATCTGAGTGGCTTGTTGCTGGCTAATTGGATGTGAAGACTTCAGGTAAGTCCTCCGGGGCTTGCTCAAGTGATTGGACCTCATGCCTGATGTGTCATATAGTATGTAGGTGTTGCATATGCATAAAAGCATGTCATGTAGTATCATGCTTAGGACTTGCACTTATGAATGAGCATCCCTATTCTTTATGCGTTTGAAACAGAACGACCGTTATCTGTGATAGTCCTAGAGTCTTTGCTAGGGTCATAGGGTAGCCCAGCCTCATCGAGTGCCCTGAGTTTATCGAGTCGATATGATATGATGATGAGATAGCCCAGTACCATCGGGCATGAGCATGATATATGATATGATGACCCAGCACCATCGGGCATGAGCATGATATATGATATGATGATGATATATGAAATGATGATGAGATATGATATGATGATGAGATACGATATGCTATGATGAGATATGATATGCTATAACATCGAATTGGCCAGTCTCTGCACTAACGGGAAGGGGTGCAGAGGTAGGAGAGGGATATGCCACTTGGCATTCTGTGTGGATCCAATTTATCGCTTTCTGCATTATATAAACTGTCAGCATGCTTGTGTGATTTAAATTCCAGTACTTCATTAGAGCATCCTTTATTCTAGGTATAGGCATATTATATGACCTCAGCGAGGACTTCTGGTCCCGCATGAGTGGCTCGACCTTGACTTGTGGTATAGTTTCAGGTACCCGCTCCCTTTTGCTTGCTGATTTGCTTCTATGACGGGGTTTCTCATGGGACGAGAGTGTTAAGAAGACTTCACCTATTATAACTTGACTTTACAAATGTTTTGGTTAAGTTGTCATTTAGAAACATGTTGTATTTATATTGATTTAAACTCGTTTTATCTCTTTTGAATTTTGACTAGTTGAGTTAGGACAGGTTCACGTGTGAAAGCACAGATAATGATTGGATTCTTTGATTGTTTTGAGGGTTTGAAATCCCTTTTTTTTCTCTTGAACTATATCATTAAATCTTTAAGACTTAAACAGGGTTATAATTTGAAGTTGATAGATAAGCAGCTCGTACTTGGATTGCAAGATCTGGCAGAGGGGTAATTCTTCCCTCTAAACGTAACCCGGATTTTTAAAATCTGGGCCGTTACATTAAATGGTAGAGGGGCAAATCCATCCATATTAATATATATAACCTTTTAAGATTATGTAGATTTTTTTAGGTAAAATATTTATAAAAGAACTTAAGGTAAATGATAGGTTTTGTAAATAATTAAATTTGCCGACATGAATAATATTAGATAGATTTATATAATGATGATATAAGGTTATATTGGATAGATTATTTGATCTAAAAAGATAAGTTTTTACCTAACTATATTGGTTTATTAATTGATGTGGCCCAAAAATATAATATCACTTTAATCCAGAAAATGACACATAAGCAAAAATAATCCCGCTTTAATCCAGAAAATTCCGTGGACGCGAGATCGCACCAGAGGCCGTTTCTGGCCTCTGTTTTAGTATTTTATATAGATATAGATAGTAGCAATTTTATGATATAGTTGAAACTGAGAAAATATATTTTATTTTTAAATTATAAAATTTCGTGTGAGTATATTTTTATTTAAAATACAAATAATTTTCAAAATAAGTTAGGGGTTATTGTTCTTATATGCACATTTGATCAATCTAAGCTAAGATGCAGTGATTCAGGGAAAATTAGTTGTTCGTTTTTCATAAAATAAAAGTTTAAAAAAAGATTCAATTATTCTTCAAATATTTACCAAAGTTGAATGTATGATACACGTACATGATTTCTTTTCTTTTTTTTTTTTTTTGGTTTGATGATACATGATTTTTTTTTATCAGTAGATGATAGTACATGATTTCTACTTTCTAGTGTATATATATCTGTGCGAAAATACATGATGTATATTTACTTTATTGCCGTGGTTTTGGTTTTGCCGAATGTTTGAGCTTGAGTTTGTATTCACCAATATACCATATCATATTTTTTAAAAAATTTAAAAAGTTAAAATAAAAGCTTAATTCATTGAACAAGTGCCCAAAATAAAAAATAATAATTCAATATTTTATTTTATTTTAGACGGATTTTTTAGTTGTACAATCAAATAATTGTATAAACCTAGCTAAAATAATTCAACTAGGTAAAATAACTTTTAACTGTATTCTCATTGATTTTAAAAAAATAGTTGGGTCATAATGTAATTTTTATAAAATAAAATCTTAATAATAAAATAATATTATAGAATTAAATAAATATTAGTTTAATATTTTAAATTAAATTTATAAGAACAACCTCTTAAGAGAAATGTGTAAAAATAAACTCATTTAAGATGGACTCCATTATGATAGTATATAAACATTTGCAAATAGATATAGGTTATATATTAATTTAATATTTTGAATTAAACACATTGATTATATTAAAGACGGAAATCAATTGTAAAATAAAAAAAAGGTGATTGGTTACAAAGAAAACAATTAGGATGAATGTGACATGTAAGCGAAATTTTTTCTATTTTAAGAGTTTATATTGATACATATATAGTTTATAGATATTTTATAGATATAGATTATGATAAAAAAAAATCTGTTCAACAGTGAATAATATATAAGTAGAGATGTACGTGCAAAGTGGGTATCCCCTGAAACAAAACGAATACTATACAACAAAAAGTACATTACAAGGTTAAATGAATGTGGAAGCTCATTGCACAAGGCACATGCCGATGCCGATCTTGTTTTGTCCAAACTATATCAATCTACTTAAAAATTATTTTGCTACTGTAATCTACAATTAACCCATTACATTAATATATATATATATATACGATCTTGTTTTGTCCAAACTATATCAATCTACTTAAAAATTATTTTGCTACTGTAATCTACAATTAACCCATTACATTAATATATATATATTATACAAATCCCAACAACCATATACCTATTACTCTTAGTGCTTAATACTTTTGAATAATTCGTGTTCTTCGGCCTTCCATGGTCCCATTCCATGTAACACCTAACTCTACCATTTTTCTTGTTTGCACTGCCTTTATGTTCCAAGACGTAACTTATCAACACTCTATTTTCAACCAGGTCATCTTCTTCTTCTGTTTATCAGTTTATAATAAGGTAAAGATTTGATCAATGAAACAAAAATTTTATATATAAACAAAATGAGGTTAAAGAGGTTTGAATCTGAAACAGAAAAAAATATGTTGATATCCTAGAATTTGAAATGATGGAGATCGATGTCTGACGCTTTTCAAATTGTTAATTGTTCAAAAAAATATGATTGATTGGAGATCGATGACCTTCGCCGATTGGACTTGAAGTTAAAGACATGATCAATGGGTGAAATTAAAGTCCTTGGAGTTGGAGGTAATTTCAACACCTAAGGGCGTGTTTGGTAAGGGGGTGCGCGGGGTGGGGCGGATGGGATGGGTTTTCGGGGTGCGAGCCTCCATGTTTGGCAACGATGTGCGCGGGGTGGATGAGATGCGACAATGGGGATGGAACGGGGTGCCGGGGTGGGATTTCTCCACCTGATCGGAGGGGGATGGGGCCACTACAATGTCAAACCCAATTCACAAACTGAGGGTGGAAGAGAAGAAGGTTAAAAAAAAATGAATATTGTGAGGGCGGGAGGGGATTCGAACCCCGGATCTTTACTCTCCCCATATACACGTCCAACCAATTGTGCTGGCGTGCTACAATATACCACTTCATCTACTATATATACATATACATTTTTTTCCAGGGGGGGCTCGAGCCACCGCATGCCCCCCTCCCTCCGCCCCTGGATGGGGCGGATGGGGGAGTCGAAACGCCCAATTTTGCCCCTTCACCTTCCCTCTCTCATCATAAATACTGAGCACTCATCACTCCTCTTCACTCTTCTCAGGTACGCCACAACTCGAAGAAGAAGAAGAACAATCAGACGTCGACGGCCTGCGATCGCGACATTGGTATCCTCCTGTTGTGCCTCTTCATTCATCTTCCACCTCCAGGTATGAACAAGATCTTCTGGGTTTATGGTTTCCGAAATCGTTGCCATTTTCATCCATGTTTAGGGTTTTCTTCAAATTGAGACTTTATGGTTCGTTTATCCAGTAGTTAGGATGACGATTAGGGTTATGGAGGTTTAACTGTCAGAATATTGTAATGTCCCTTAGGGTTTATGCGTTTTTGGAATGTCATTTCTATGAAGTTCAGGCGTTTTTTTGGATTGTCAACTTCATTGGTGTCGAATAGGGGTTGTTTGACGAAGCCGGATCTCTTGGGGTTTTGGTTAGGCAGACCATTAGGGTTTCTGTGTTGTGGTTATGTATGGAAATAGATGGGGATTTGCTGTCAATTCATTAGCTCTATCTTGTACTTGAGATGTTGTCTTCGATTAGTTTAGTTGAATGAAGTTTTGGATTCAATTCACCTGCTAATTGAGATTGTTTGTTGTAAAGGTTGATAGTTGTAGTTACATGAAATGTGAGGTTGTTCAATTTTCATAAGTTTTCTATTGTCCCATTCAAGTACTGATGGATTTGCCTTCCTTCAAATGTTTTGTAGTCCTTCTTGTATACATTTTCACGCAAGTTCTTCATTCCATTCAATCCATTTGAGTTTTCTGATTCATCCATGTTTTCTTTCTTTCTGATTCATGCATGTTTTCTGATTTCCTGATTCATCCATTTATATATGTTTCTCTATGTTTCTGATTTCCTGATTCATCCAGTTATATATGATTCATCTATGTTTCTGATTTCCTGATTCATCCATTTATATATGTTTCTTGTATATATATGTTTCTGATTTCCCGATTCATCAATTTTCATTGGTATCCTCATATTGTCCCATTCAAGTATTGATGGATTTGCCTTCCTTCAAGTGTTTTATAGTCTTTCTTGTATACATTTTCTGACCTAGTTCTTTATTCCATTCAATCCATTTGAGTTTTCTGATTCATCCATGTTTTCTTTCTTTCTGATTCATCCATGTTTCATCCATTTACATATGTTTCTGATTTCCTGATTCATCCATTTATATATGATTCCTCCATGTTCTCTGATTTCCTGATTCATCCATTTATATAAGTTTCATAAGTTTCTGTATTGTCCCATTCAAGTATTGATGGATTTGCCTTCCTTCCAGTGTTGTATAGTCTTTCTTGTATACATTTTTTGACCCAGTTCTTCATTCCATTCAATCCATTTGAGTTTTCTGATTCATCCATGTTTTCTTTCTTTCTTTCTGATTCATCCCTGTTTTTTGTCTTTCTGATTCATCAATGTTTTCTGTCCTCTTGATTCAGACATTTGAAAGTATAGTTTACTGTTTTTAACCCAGGGAAAAAATATTGAATTGATCCTAAACATAGGCTTATGATACTCTATTGATTTTCTATGGAAGTGTTGAAATTGCCCAAAGAATTCAACCATATGCTATAAAGACATTTGTTAAATATTTTTCAAAAAGAAAAACCCAAATGGCTTTCTTTCTTTTTGATTCATCCATGTTTTCTGATTTCATGATTCATCCATTTATATACGTTTTTATGGTTTTAACCCAGGGACAAAAATATTGAATTGATCCTAAACATAGGCTTATGATACTAATGTGATTCATCCATGTTTTCTGTCTTTCTGATTCATCCATGTTTTCTGTCTTTTTTATTCATCCATGTTTTCTGTCTACCTGATTCATACATTTGAAAATATGGTTTACTGTTTTTAACCAGGGAAAAAATATTGAATTGATCCTACACATAGGCTTATGATACTCTATTGATGTGATTTGGAAGTGTTGAAATTGCCCAAAGAATTTAACCATATGCTATAAAGACATTTGTTAAATATTTTTCAAAAAGAAAAACCCAAATGGCTTTCAAATGTTCCAGAAGGGTGAGTTGCTTGGCTATTTCTTGCAATCTTGTTCTTTACCATTACTTGTCTCATCCATAAGTTGCAAGTAGGAAATTCACATGACATAAATTACATCTATTGAACTCTTGTTTGGAGAGTTGATTTCTGGTTCTTTATGAAGTTGGTAAAAAGGATAATTGTCATTATTGAACTGCATCTGTTACTCCATTATCACTTTGTTATTTGTTCCATGAATTCTTCTGTGTAGAGTTGTCTGTTATTTGTCCCATGAATGCAAAATGACTAGTTGTTTGTTACTCCATAAGTTGTCTGGTACTCCATAAGTTCTTCCCGTGTTTCTGTCCGTTACTCCATTTATAAAGAGTTCTTCCAGTGCTGCTGTCTGTTACTCCATTCATAAGTGCTTCCTGTGTTGCTGTCTGTTTCTGACCCACCTTGTGCTCGTAGGCATCATGTGGCCCCATGACGACACCGACTCCAACACCGACTCTGACAGCGACCGTAGCTACCAAAGTGGCGACCCGAGGAAGTACTTTTGGCTTAGGACGAACTATGGCCACGACAAAAGCCGCCGTGATGAGGAGGAGGAGGAGGATGACGTGAAGTTCGAACGCCAGGACCCTGCTGACCAGGTGATGTGCGCGCAAATTGCCATATTTTCTATGCACATAAAAGTCCATTTTATCATTCTTTTGCATGCATATTAATGGGAAAACATGGGATTAGTGTAGTTTACGCTTAAATATCAAATATATGGGTCTGCACGAGTTTCTATGTGATTTCGCAAAAAACAGGATAAAAATGGACAGATTTGAAAGAGCGGAAAAAGAACTCGAAGTCTTCTGAAGAAGTCGAAATCGACTGGGGACCTCGACATCGAGTACAACAGAGATATAGGAATCGAGCAGGAAATGAAGCAGAGCATGTCGACACCAAAGAGGTCGATATCGACGTATGAAGGTCGATATCGAGTGGCTAGATCGAGATAAATGATAGAAGTCGAGTGCCAATCCGAGTAGGAGAAGGGGAGCTCGAGATAGAGTTTCACAGAGGTCGATATCGATGTTCATGGTCGATATCGATGTTGCCCAGCAGAGGAATCCGACTCAGATTTTGATAGAATTCTATCCGAAGCTTGCACGTCTATCCAAAAGTCGAGATATCTTATCTTCAACGTCAGAGCTATCATATGAGCTGATTTACCATAGAACTTTTAGTTTTTACTTTATTCAAGTTTTATCTTAGAGAATAAAGATAAAGTTTCGAGTCTTCGGATAACAAAGTTCGATATCTATATCTAGAGGCCATTAGGGCTGAGTTTAGGCATTGAATCAGATTCAAACACACATTCAATTACATCCAAGCACAGACAATTTCAGTTTTACATTGAGTTTTAGCGAGTTAGAGAGAGAGAAGGAGCCGAGTGAGTTTGGTGGAAGCGAGAGCGGAGATTTGGCTTGTTCGGTTGTAATTTCTTTCTTTTGCAAATTCAAAGTAATTTTCTTTCAATGATGATGATGAGTTGCATGATGAGAAGCGAGTAGTCAACCCACTTCTAGGGTCGGGGTGAGCCCGACGATAGCAATGTAGGGTAAGTGCATCAAAGGTATGACTTTTATGCGATTCCGTCTTCTATCCTATGCATGATTCCTTGCGAAAGTTAGGGAGATTCATTATTTGCATTATTGAAGCAAAAGCCACTCATATTGTGAACTTGAATTGCTCATGAATTGGATAGTAACTCTTAGGAAATATGCGAGAGCCTCTAATCACCTAAGTGTTGGTAACGAAAGTTATTTGACGGAAAGGCATTAAATTTCATAACTTTGGCATACAACTTGCATGGTTATCATTGTGGCATGAAACCCCGACTTTGGAAGCTTTTAGTTAATTGAATTCATATAAAAGTTTTAAGTTTTGATTTCTGATCATCCTTCTCAACCATTCTACGTTCTTCGGACTCTATTCCGACAATTGGTTACAAATTACAGTTTTTGTGACAAACATCGGAATCGACTGTAAAGGTCGATATCGAGGTCTAACGTCGATATCGAGGTTCCACTCGACGTCGACTTTGCTGATTTTGTCTTCTGCAGGAACTCTACTGGAAATCGACCAGAATTGAGGTCGATATCGACCAGACACATCGATATCGAGTGTCTTCTGAGGTCGAAAGCTTTGATCGTGATTGCAACAAAGGAAGCGCTGACATACCTCCTCGTGGATTCGATCCCGAATTACCCTACTACTACATTAGGAGGGAATTCTTGTATTATTTGTTTGGAACAGGGAGTTAGCATAAGTTGTGAATTATATTTAAACCTTTTGAATCCATATACTTCCCATAAACGAACAAATTGGCGCCGTTGCCGGGGAGGCAATCAATCGCCACCTAAGTTTTCTCACGATCGTTTTTGAAGCTTATTTTGCAGGTTTGTGTGACGTTCTGATCGCGGACCTATCCTGGAACCCACCAACGAGCCTGAACGTTTCTTCCATCTTTGCAACAAGGCAATTCGCATCATGGCTTACAATGAGACGCAGACTGAGACTATAGAGCGGTTGAGGAAGGAGATCGAGGACCACAATGCTACAATCGCTGCTGAGAGGGCCGCCGCTGCTACAGAGCGAGCCCGTGCTGATAGGGAGGAGGATGCGTGCAGACAAGCCCAAGAGCGGCTAAATCAGTATCCACAGACTGCTATGCAATACATGCATCCGCCGCTTCACGTTCCTGAATCCGCTATTTTAATTCCTCACTCCAATTATGAAATTAAAATTAACTTCCTTTATGAAATTAAAAGAAATAATTTTGAAGGAAGACCTAATGAATGCCCTTTGCAACACATCTCTACTTTTATGGATTTATGCGAAACAGTTGCTGATGGAGTAAATTTAGAGTATGTGAGACTAAAATCTTTTCGATGGTCTTTGGCAGGGAAGGCATTACAATGGCTTGAGAGTTTGGCTCCACGCTCGCTGAGGACATGGGCGGAGGTGAAGGATGCATTCCTGAATAAGTTCTTCACACCTTCTAAAATGACGATGCTGCGGCAAAGGATCACGGCTTTCAAACAAAAGCCAGGTGAAACACTAGCACAGGCGTGGGAGCGATTTAAGGACTTGCTGAGATCATGCCCGACGCATGGGCAACTTCCATATGTCATCCAGGAGATATTTTACAACACCCTTGATGTGCCGAATAAGGAGAGGATCAATTCATATACCTCTTACCGGTACATTGAGCGTACACCAACGGAGGCCTAGGAGACCATTGAGAGGCTCGTGAACTTTGACAACACCTATGGGGCTACTGCGGCCTATGATGCAAGGCCTGCCCCATCAATGCCACTATATGAGCCTATAAGGGAGATAGATCCTGATGTGCGGCAACAATTCCACAACAATCAGACGCGCCGCCTTCAAAAGCAAGTCAGGTTCCTGAGCAACAATCAAACTTGTCAGTAGTGTGGCTCAACAAGACATAATACTAGTGCCTGTCCACATACTGAGGAAGTATCCATGGCGGAACAACATGAGGAAGCCAAGTGGACGAGAGGCTCCTATGGAGGGGGCAATCAACAATATTGGGGCGATCAAAGGTTCTATCAAAGGGATCCCCCACCATATAGAGCACCAGGGCACCCTGAGCGGGAGACAAGGAAGGATGACCTGCAGATCATTCTTGATGAGATGCGGAGGAACCAATCTGAGTTCAAACAAGCCAACAACTTCATCCATACTCAGCTGCAGGGCATCAATTCTAGGCTTGGGGAGATCGACGTTTGGAAGCGCAACATGGAGACTCAAATGAGTCAATTGGCGGAAGCAATACCTAAAGCGTCAGGATCATTCCCTGGATCCACTGTGCCCAACCAAAAGGGCAAAACCACTGGACACATTGCGACAGTAAACCTAAGGAGTGGGCGTCAATTACAAATGCCCGGGCAAAAAGAAGAGGAGAAGGAGCCATAAGAGACATCGATATCGACCCCCCCTTGGATATCAACCAAGGTGACGTCGATGTCGACCTTCCAGTCGATGTCGACCCGGATGTTGCGTCACCACAGAAATCGACTCCTCCAGTCAATTTTGACCCTACTGATGTCGATGTCGACCTCACTACAGCCGCGGGAAGGATGAAGGTGTTGCCATTCCCAATTAGAAAGGTGATTAAGGACCCAGCGGAAAAGAAGTTCCAGCGGTTCATGAAGATGCTTCAGGGACTCAATGTCTCTATACCATTCATAGAAGCACTTCATGATATGCCATCCTATGTAATGTTCCTTAAAGACATATTGGGTAAGAAGCGATCGCTTTCCGAGATCGCAGAGGAATGCAACAAGTTGGAACTACCACAAAAGCGGGCGGACCCAGGTAAGTTTTCTATCGCTATAGGTTTAGGTCAATTCAAATTTAATGCTTTAGTTGACTTAGGCACTAGCGTTAGCATGATGCCACTAACCATTTGGCACAAGGTAAAGATAGGTCCTCTGGAGCCCGTGGATGCAAGACTATACATGGCAACCAATACGATAGTGATTCCAACTGGGATAGTGACGGATGTGCCAGTACAAGTAGGTAAATTCTTTGTCCCTGCTGATTTCTTAGTTGTTGATATAGCGGAGGACCCTGCTTGTCCCATTATTTTAGGTAGGCCATTCCTAGCAACCGTCGATGCCAATATTAGTGTGAAGAAAGGATTGCTCTCATTCACAATTAGTGACGAGGTGATAGAGTATGCCTTCAACAAGACGGTGAACAATCAAGGGCCAATAGAGATAAAAGCCATCAATGGTGTCTACATTGCATGTGGAGAAGCCAAAGTAAGGAGTATGACACCGGAAGAGCTTAAGAAGAGGGCCATAGAAGCCCAAGTGGAGGAGGTTGTGGCAATCTTGAACGAAAGGGCCCAACAGAACATCAACATCGACCCAGGTAAGTCGATATCGACTACTAATATTCAAGATTCTATGTTAGGTCATAAGTATGGGGTCGACAGAGAAGGAGAAGAAACATCAAAATCGGGGTTAAAGGTCGATATCGACCATACCCAGCCGAAATTGACCAGCATTGCAGCTGAGAAGGGAGGAACAGAGACCTCGACATCGATCTCTAAGGGTCAAAATCGACTCGATCGTACCGAGCAGAACCTCTCCAAATCGACTGATCCTCCAGGAGTACAACAAAGATCGATATCGACCTCTGAACATCGATGTCGACCTGAGCCACAGACTGAGAAGAAGGTAAGTCAAGGTACGGATTCCTCCTGTTCCATTACAATTAAGGATTTATCATTATTTGGAAGAGGTGTGCCTTGGCATGTGCGCTTATGTAGGGTATCCGATGATGATTCAAGCCAATATGAGATAGGAGACAAAGTCTATGTAGCCAAATCCAAGGACCATTGGTTCCCTACAAGATTCAAAGATAAGAATTTGGGACCATTCACGGTGAATCAAATCCATCCCGGTGGAATGCAGCTGCGTGACAAGAAAAGAGTCATATTTGAGGCCCAAGCCACATGGGCTCTGCAGATGCCGCCTTGAGAAGCGCAAAGGAAGAAGTCGGCCTAGCGACTTAAAAGTCTAGAGCTTGTAACATACACTCAGTTTTGGTTGTAGACAGCTTTACTTTGGTTTAAGACACTTTATTGTTTTGCATATTTTTGTTTTGGTTTTATTTTTTAACAAATTGCAGGAAAGAGAGAAGCACACAGAAAAGACATCGAAATCGATGTCCAAGATCGACATCGACCTTATTGTCGATTCAGATGAGCTTGTGGTCGAGGCCAGATCACCCTGAAGCTTGAGCCAAAAATCGATGAGAATCATCGATATCGATGTTGAAGGTCGATATCGACCATGCCTGCTGTCTTCTTCGACTCCTGAAATTTGTGACGGTTTAGTAAGTTTTTCTTAACCCTAGTTCTAATACAATGAGGACACTGTAAACTTTAAGTATGGGGTGGGGGAAAAGCTTACTTACATGTTTTTGCATATTTTATAAGTTATTGCATACTTTAGGTACTTAGTTTCATGCATATTCATACTTAGTTTAGATTTGCATATTTACTTTAAGTTCGAAAAAAAATGACCCCCATCAAAAATTGAAAATAAAGAAAGAGTCATGAAAGTATAAAAAAGAGCTCTATGATGCAAAATTAGATTCATTAGAGATATAACATGAAATTGCCTAGTTAAGGGAAGTCCCAATGAAGTGCAGAAAAAAAAAAGGAGATTAAAACTTGAAGTTGCTTTTGACATGTGTATGATAAGATGATGGAGGACTTATTATGAAATTCCATACAAGTGCTTACATATACAAGTTCATATCCTAGCCTTACCAATGCATATTTGCAAAAGTCACAAAGCCATACATGAGCCTTATCATGATCATTATTGCTCCACATATATCATACTGCCCATTTTATACCTTACACCCTATCCGGGGACAAAGTTTGAGAATGGATGTCATCTTTGGAGGAGTTATATGGAGTTGTGCATTATTTATGAAGTTGTTGGCAGGAATGAAAGAATTTATGAAATATGGAAAATTTAATGAGTGAGAAAAAATCCGATCACCTCAAGAGATAAAGGTAGGTCGACCCTGCTCGTTGAGATGTTAGTTCAGCGAGATGGGACACAAGGTGAGGAGTCCGAAGTACTAAGTATTCGGGGCCATTCATGACACCCATGTTTGCGACTCGCGACAAGGCAGTGCTAAGGTTAGAGAGGTAAAAGAATTATATTGAATAAAAGCATTGAGCGATGAGTGAAAGGTGAGAGACTATGAAGAAGGAATGTGGAATATGTTGGAAAGAAAGTATGTTTCCCCGGATTTAACACCACATGGCCAAATATTAGCCTACCTTTAGCCTTTACCAATCTACTTCTCACAAGCTTGAAAAAAGTCCTCTTGATTATTAATGCTATGTCGCTAAAATTGTTTTTGCATATTACCTCCTTTTATGAGTATGAAATTGCTTTTATGCACATGCATGGACTTGATTGACATAAGCACCTTATCGAGGATGACAATTGATTGTAGGGACATATGAAAAATGAATCTATGATGTTGAGGGTTTACTTTCTTCCCCTGAATGACCATTTAAAGTATTGCTTGTGGACAAGCAAGCTTAAGTATGGGGTGTTTGATGTGCGCGCAAATTGCCATATTTTCTATGCACATAAAAGTCCATTTTATCATTCTTTTGCATGCATATTAATGGGAAAACATGGGATTAGTGTAGTTTACGCTTAAATATCAAATATATGGGTCTGCATGAGTTTCTATGTGATTAGGCAGAAAACAGGATAAAAATGGACAGATTTGAAAGAGCGGAAAAAGAACTCGAAGTCTTCTGAAGAAGTCAAAATCGACTGGGGACCTCGACATCGAGTACAGCAGAGACATAGGAATCGAGCAGGAAATGAAGCAGAGCATGTCGACACCAGAGAGGTCGATATCGACGTATGAAGGTCGATATCGAGTGGCCAAATCGAGATAAATGATAGAAGTCGAGTGCCAATCCGAGTAGGAGAAGGGGAGCTCGAGATAGAGTTTTACAGAGGTCGATATCGATGTTCATGGTCGATATCGATGTTGCCCAGCAGAGGAATCCGACTCAGATTTTGATAGAATTCTATCCGAAGCTTGCACGTCTATCCAAAAGTCGAGATATCTTATCTTCAACGTCAGAGCTATCATATGAGCTGATTTACCATATAACTTTTAGTTTTTACTTTATTCAAGTTTTATCTTAGAGAATAAAGATAAAGTTTCGAGGTTATGGATAGCAAAGTTCGATATCTATATCTAGAGGCCATTAGGGCTGAGTTTAGGCATTGAATCAGATTCAAACACACATTCAATTACATCCAAGCACAGACAATTTCAGTTTTACATTGAGTTTTAGCGAGTTAGAGAGAGAGAGAAGGAGCCGAGTGAGTTTGGTGGAAGCGAGAGCGGAGATTTGGCTTGTTCGGTTGTCATTTCTTTCTTTTGCAAATTCAAAGTAATTTTCTTTCAATGATGATGATGAGTTGCATGATGAGAAGTGAGTAGTCAACCCACTTCTAGGGTCGGGGTGAGCCCGACGATAGCAATGTAGGTTAAGTGCATCAAAGGTATGACTTTTATGCGATTCCGTCTTCTATCCTATGCATGATTCCTTGCGAAAGTTAGGGAGATTCATTATTTGCATTATTAAATTTCATAACTTTGGCATACAACTTGCATGGTTATCGTTGTGGCATGAAACCCCGACTTTGGAAGCTTTTAGTTAATTGAATTCATATAAAAGTTTAAGTTTTGATTTCTGATCATCCTTCTCAACCATTCTACGTTCTTCGGACTCTTTTCCGACAATTGGTTACAAATTACAGTTTCTGTGACAAACATCGGAATTGACTGTAAAGGTCAATATCGAGGTCTAACGTCGATATCGAGGTTCCACTCGACGTCGACTTTGTTGATTTTGTCTTCTGTAGGAACTCTACTGGAAATCGACCAGAACTGAGGTCGATATCGACCAGACACATCGATATCGAGTGTCTTCTGAGGTCGAAAGCTTTGATCGTGATTGCAACAAAGGAAGCGCTGACATACCTCCTCGTGGATTCGATCCTGAATTACCCTACGATTACATTGGGAGGGGATTCTTGTATTATTTGTTTGGAACAGGGAGTTAGCATAAGTTGTGAATTATATTTAAACCTTTTGAATCCATATACTTCCCCTAAACGAAGACCAGGACGAGGATAATGAGCTGTTGAACTATGCCAGAAAAGAACTCATCGAGCTCCGAGCCCAGCTGGAGTCACTCCTGGCCTGGGATCGGACAAGGGAGGAAGCACTGGTCGCCAACAACATTGAACTGCAAGCCACTAAGGCATACAACGTGGACCTGGCGAACATGTTGGTCGCGACAGAGGCTACCAACGGGGACCTTGTGCAGAGGGTAGCTGACCTTTGCGCCTTCTGGTGTGGCCAGTGGGTGGACCATGCTGCGGAGCAGCTCCACAGCCGACAGCTCTCCCGCTGGAACAGGATCCTTGGGTGGCTTCTTGTACTCATGATGGCTATTATCGTGCGTCTTGTGATCAGGGCTTAGGAATCCAGTCGTATTAAGCTAACCTTTTTGTGAAGTTTTAGAACTGTTGTTGTAATTTCCATAAACTTTTCAATTGCGTTCATGGCCCATATTTTTTGCAGTTTGGGGTCTCGGTTGTAATGACGAACAATATCTCACCAACACTCGGCAACTGGATGTTTTTGTAAGCCGAGTGTTAATGCACCATTTTGCACTGGTGCATTGATTGGATATGGTATATTAAGGTTATTGTTCGCTTAAGGGATAATATGTAGGGATTCAAATAATTCAAATAAACAATTCACAACTAGGCTAACTCCCTGTCCCAAACAAATAATACAAGAATCCCCTCCCTTATAGTAGTAAGGTAATTCAGGATCGAATCCACGAGGAGGTATGTCAGCGCTTCCCTTGTTGTACTCACGATCAAAGCTTTCGACCTCAGAAGACACTCGAAATCGATGTGTCGGGTCGATATCGACATCAGTTCTGGTCGATTTCCAGTCCAGTTCCTGCAGAAGACAAAAGCAGCAAAGTCGACGTCAAGCAGAGACCTCGATATCGACGTTAGACCTCGATATCGATCTTTACAGTCGATTCCGATGTTTGTCACAGAAACTGTAATTCGTAACCAATTGTCGGAAAAGATGTAAAGACTCGGATTTTAAAATCTTGATTTTCGGAATATATATATATATACACACACACACACATATATATATATAAAATTAGAACGGAATTGATCGGGTTTTGTTTTATAAAAATAATAAAATAATAAACTCGTCTTTAATATAATAAACCGAACTCGAGATTCATAAAAACAAATTCCGACCCAATCTTGAACCTTCTAAGATCCATTCCGTCTTTTTTCTTGGAATCTGAAAAAGCTTCTTTGGATAACGATATACTTCCGGGTTTAAAAATAAATTGATCAAGAGAGCAGGATTCGAAAAACCAACGTCGGTAATTCAAATTCCCGACTCGATACCACAATTCCGTCATATTCTCCCGTTGTTATCCAAACCTCTACCATTGGTCCCCATGTTGACCAATTTCAATCTCCTCCTCCTTTGGGTAATACTCATCCACTCCTCCACTCCCTTTCTTCTTTGATTCCCCCTTTCATAGCAAACAAACAACACCTAGCTGTTCAAAAATCAGAACCCACCCACATCACATTTCACTTTCAAAGACCCCATCACCCCAAAGAAACCCTTCTCCCCTTCAGAATTGCCGAGAGCTCCCACACCTTAAATCTGATGCCCATGCCTTTTCAAACCATCACCCCTCTTCACTTTTTCTTATTTTATCCAAACATTTCCCCTTTCTCCTCCTCTGCACTCCTTCCTCATTCCACACAAAGGAAGCAAAACCCACACCCTCCTCTCCTCTCTCCATTCTCCTTTCTCCGGTAAACAGGCCCCAAAGAGCACCACCAAACACCCCATGTCCTCTGCTGAGCACTTCCCGAGCACCCCCGAGACACACCAAGCACCTCCGAGCTCCTCCACTTTTTCGTATTCGAAGGCGAATTCGAGCTCCCACCACAACTCTTTCCCCCTCTCCCTCGTTGAGTTGCAGCAGCCAGGAGCCGCCGCCGCCGCCCAGCGCCGCCTCTCATCGCCTCCACCCCTGTTTTTCCGTCCAAGGTGCGGTAAGCTTCCCTCCTCCTCACTTTTCCGCTCCCAAACGCCATAAAGTTGCACCTTTCTAACTCCTACCTCCGAACCAGGCCACGCCGCCTTGTTTTCGTCTCCGGTGAGGCAGCCGAGCCCGATCAAGAGTTTCCCAGATGATGAACAATCGGTGAGGCCCTTCTCTTTCTTCTTCCCTTTCCTGCTCGAGTCATGGTCCATGTGTGTCGGTGTCGTCGGAGTCGTGGTCATGGTCGAAATCGGAGTCCGGGAGCGCCGCCGCCGGCCTCCCCTTTCCCTCCTTCCCCTCCGGTTCTACCTTCGACACAGGAGCTCTGCTCCTCCTTTCTTCCATTCGGCTGAAGGAAGAAGGAAGGGACTGTGGGTCCCGCCCGTTGCCACCTTGGCGCCATATCGACTGGGCCCCTTTTTTTTTAGAATCTGTCTTTGCTCATGAAAGGGATGGGCCTTTTTTTTGGGCCGTTGGGTTGGGTTTATTTAGAGGGGGAGTGGGCTTACTTTTTTAAAAAAAATCTGGGTATTGGTATGGGTTTCGGTTGGGCTCGGTTTGAAGGGCTTAAAACAAAGTGGGCTCGGTTGGGTATAAGATTAAAGGGAGGGATGGTTCCTAAGATTTTATAAAATGTGGGGCTGTGTTGTAATTAAACAAAATGGTGAGTTACTTTAAGGGTTTTGAAATATTATTTTGAAAGTATTTTAAAATAAAATGGTATTCGAAATATTATATTATATTAATTGAGATTTAAAAGATATAAATTTTCTTTTGAGATTTAAAAGAGATAAATGTTATCTTGAGACTTAATAGATATAAATATTATTTTGAGAATAAAAAGATATTATGTTATGACCTTATAAAATTTTGGAACTTAAATTATGTTATCGGATTAAAACAAAAAAGAAATTTGGCGAATGTTTTTAAGAATCGGAATTTCTAGCGAATTGACTCGAACTTTGAAATGGCTTGGTAACTAACTTGGGAATCCGACTTGTTCGATGACTAACTAGCATGATGATATGATTGTATGACTAATAGCATGATATTGTGATGATGTGTTATGAAGGGTTATACGCTAGTTACTTATGATGATGAAGTGACATATAAGCTAAGTATGAGTATAAATTATGATATGCCAATATTGCTATGATACGATGTCGACGTACTTGTTGAATACGAATTATGAAATAAAATATTGATATATGTCCTTAAAATGATAGTAGGGAGTGTTGATATATGATTGAAAAGCATGATATGTTCTTAAATATGAAAGTATGAATATGATATATATATATATATATATATATGAGGCGATGACGTGTTAGCATATGTTATTATATGATATGATAATAAGTTAAAGCATGATAAGATGTTGAGATGATAAGTTGAGATGGTACTTGATGAGTTATATAGAGACTTTGCGATGAGATATGAGATGAGTTGAAGCCCGTGAGGACCGGTTTTTTAGCCCGGTTCACTTGCTTTATAGTCCGGTTATGAATAGAACCGATCTATAAAGTCATAAATTTTAGCCCGGTTTTGAATAAAACCGAGCTATAAAGTCACTATGTAATTTTAAAACATTAGCTTTTTAACACGATTTTTCAGTTTGACCGAACTATAAAGTCATGTGTTATAAATAGAACCGATCTATAAGGTCACATATTTTAGCCCGGTTCTGAATAAAACCGAGCTATAAAGTCACTAATGTAATTTTAAAACATGAGTTTTCAGCACGGTTTTTAGGTTTAACCGATATATAAAGTCATGTGTTATTTTAAAACTGGAGTTTTTAGCACGATTTTTAGGTTGAACTGAGTTGTAAAGTCACTATGTAATTGAGGTTTTTAGCACGAGTTTCAAATAAACCAAGCTATAAAGTAGTCCTCACGGTTT